>OX401405.1:9565484-10837984 GCA_947846245.1 Cerastoderma edule | reverse complement strand
GTCAAGACAATTGTCCGTCCATCTATCCGTACCAGAATCCAAGATTTTTCTCGCAAGATGGTCACGGACCCAGAGTTTTACGAATAGACATACTATGATGGCCTTTACTGGCATTGATTAGTATCGTACTAATGCTGATTAATCAATATGTATTAAATTTGTGGGAAAATTTGTGCCTCATACTCCCATAGAACTTGTCCAAAAAACATTTTTAATATGGGGTTTACATCACATCAACATTATTTCAGTTATGTAGCGATGCCCGACTCTTAATGATGGTGGAAGACGTGGAAGACCCCATACGCAATTGCCCACAAGGGCTGGTCAAGGCGGGTAGAACCATCGGCATTCCGTAAGTCAGTCGGTAGACTGCCTCTCATGAAAATCCATATCCTTTCTCAGGATTTGAACCCACGCGGAGAGGGGCCATATGATTTCAAGTTCTGTACTCTAACCACAAGGCCACGCTGATGCTTTTTACAAGAAGATTTTTAACTTTGGTCAATATAACCACACTTTGATGTGCGAGACCACGTATGGAAGGTTTATGGACAATCGGACTAAGATTTTTATTGCTTATATATTTCGGCTATACCTTCTACTTACAAACATGTGTACAAACAGACAGATAAATGGACGACAATGAGTTAAATATATACAAAACACTGTTTAGCCATTAAGGGCCATTTCAGGATATACTGACATATGCAAAGCCTTCTATTAATTGCTGATACCTTTTTGAATATCCAAGTGTTAATTTTTTTTTAACTTAGGTATGACCTATAACCCCACCCTAGAAAACAATTAAGGTACCGAGAATTTGGAACAAAAATGAAATCATAGAAACTTGTATAAGGTTTTAAAACTTGCCTAGTAAGGCCAGGAACGTAATAGAGACGGTTTCTAAGCCTTTTAGTAAAGATCTTGCCTTAAGAGACCATTTTCTATTTTCGCCTGTTTGCCAAAACTGAGGGAACTTGTTTTTCAAACGAACTTTCAATTTTAAACTTTCTGAAATAAACGTTTTTCGCCGGGTTTGCTTTGTTACCGTAAGAAGAATGTAAGAACCAGTACTTAAAGCAAATTACATTAAAAAGGCAGTTTTAGTTATGTTACATTTGTTCAGTTATTATAACATTAGAAAACGATTTTCACCTGTTTTTTCAACGGTCATAAAATCAGGCACCATTCAAGATTTGCGACATTTTTTTCATATTCTAATGGTCTATTTCCTGATCTAAAGAATGAATATGTTTGAAACATTCCAATTGAAAAGTTACACACATTGCAAGGCGAACATCCAACCCATGGTCCGCAACCGAATTATTTCCGGAATTCTAGAAATCGGTTTATAAAAAAAATCAGAAAATTCAATTTACCTATTTAAAGTCCGAAAGTTGTCTTGAATTTTACCCATGGATTGGGACTTATCCGCTTTTACGATGTACTTGTTTATTTCTAATGTCGTGTCTTTGTGTCTGTCCGTACTCCCTATAAATACACTTCCTCATAAGTGCAGTCGGAAATTAGTCAAATTGTACCAGTTTCCGAGCAACCGTAAAATCATTCAAACACAAAACCCATTATCATACTTTTTGTTTATTCTATTGCCCACTTCACAGGCTTGAAAACATTTTGTTGGAAATATTTCCATTTGAAGTTATAACTTATTTCAAGGCGAACTTCCGACCCCTGCCTGATCCGGACCATGCTCACCCGAAATTACCTGTTGGCGGTCCTAGAAGTATTAATGATATTAAAAGTAATTAAAAAAAATCACTTCAACCGTTGTGTTGGCCTAAATTGAAGCCCATGTATAAAGGAATAGAGGAAAATGAGATTCATATACATGTACATGTATGTCCGTATGTCTGTCTTCCTTTAATTTAAGTTCAAAGAATGAACAATTGGAAAAACACGGGATTTTCCTTAAATGATTTAGGGATATGTATTTCATTTCATATCTACTCAGTTGTTCAAGATATGTTTACTTGAAAGAACGTTATGTACGTTGTTACACCACCTGTAAATTTACGAAAAATTGTTTGTAAACTAATGTTGAATCGTTGTCTTATGTCTGTACGGCTGTCCGTACGAGCACCCAATATCGATGTTTCCATTTTCTTTTCTTGTTGGTCAAGGGCATTGATTCGTACGAACAAACGGGCTAAGAGAAAGTAAAATATCACATATGTAGGTATTGTGCTAGAGTTTCTTGCACATAATGTTTTAAGGTTTCATGAAAAGAAGCCTTAAATTCGATCAGAAAACGTGCCGAATATACGATCAAATTTGATTACTTTTCGGGATTCTTAGATTAAGAAAGGGAAAGTACGGATCAGGAATGAGGCTCTGAACAGGGCGATGATAATTCATTTCTATTATTAATTTTGAATTTGGCTGTCGATTCAAAAGAAGTTGTGAGAGTTTATTTTCGCTACTTTTCCCACAAATGGTTTCCAAACTTGGCCAATATTACCAATTGGCTATACCCAAACAAGTACAGACAGTTGTACGTACTGACAGTTAGAGTATATTTTTGTCAGGCAATGACAAAACTATTGTATTATAAAAGGACTTTAAGGAAAAAGTGCAATATGTTGTTGTAGAGATCGTATCACATCTAAAAAAAAACTTACCCATTTCTAACGATTCTTTAACGGAAAATGGGGTCTGCTGAAATGTCCCTTATTCACAGACGAACGAACACATTTTCATGGTTATACGTTTATTGATTAGGCAAGAAATTGACCGCATACGACCCGTTTAAACAGACGGAAGTCTAGACAAAGTCTGTTTGAACGTTTTGTCAATATAAGGTTCGACCATCATGTTACAGAAAAATTGTAGGAAAAGAAGCTTTGTGCTATCACAGGGATGATAGGGATTGTGGGAGGGATAGATGGATGGATGGGTTGTGGGAGGGATGGATTGAGGGATGGATTGAGGGATGGATTGAGGGATGGATTGAGGGATGGATTGAGGGATGGATGGATGGATGGATGGATGGATGGATGGATGGATGGATGGATGGATGGATGGATGGATGGATGGATGGATGGATGGATGGATGGATGGATGGATGGATTTGGATGGATGGATGGATGGATGGATGGATGGATGGATGGATGGATGGATGGATGGATGGATGGATGGATGGATGGATGGATGGATGGATGGATGGATGGATGGATGGATGGATGGATGGATGGATGGATGGATGGATGGATGGATGGATGGATGGATGGATGGATGGATGGATGGATGGATGGGTTGTGGGAGGGATGGATTGAGGGATGGATTGAGGGATGGATTGAGGGATGGATTGAGGGATGGATTGAGGGATGGATTGAGGGATGGATGGATGGAGGGATGGATGGATGGATGGATGGATGGATGGATGGATGGATGGATGGATGGATGGATGGATGGATGGACGGACGGACGGACGGATGGACGGACGGACGGACGGACGGACGGACGGACGGACGGACGGACGGACGGACGGACGGACGGGCGGGCGGGCGGGCGGGCGGACGGGCGGGAGGGACGACCTATAATAGACTCACATTGGACCTCTGCCTATCATTCTTTCAAGCTATATTTATCTGCTTATTAGTGCATCATTTTAAAGACAAATCCGAGTACACAAAGACACAAAGACAAATAATTGACCAAACACATGCTTGTTCAAGTAACTGAACAACCCTTTTGAGGTGAAACCATGTCATTTTAGCATGTTACCATGGTCAGACTAATGTAGTGACCAAACACCTTGTTATGTTTAACACAGTTTTTACAATATGTTGATAGGTTGGCTAAATTAAGCTGTTTTCATATATAGTCTGGAATATCATAAATGTGCCATTGACTTATTGGTTCCCTAGAATGTTCTGAAGACATTTCCCCTATGCTTCATATGTTTGAATTTTCTGGCAGATGGCTTGAACCCCATTTATATTATCATAGCATTCTGCAATAGAAAATAAATAAGTGTCAACTTGCTGTGCTATAGGAAATACATTTGGCAAAAAGATGTTCATGTTATAAAACTTAATTATTTATGAATGAATTGATCTTGAAAATATGTAACTACATAACAGTAACAAGCAACAAAAATCTACTTGAATGTTTCCTACTTTCAATTTTGTGCAAGAAATATTTTAGTGATGCACTGAAGACTTCAAAAAAATCTTAAGGACACATTATGAACCCTTTACAGTTGCTAAAAATATAGTTACACTTAAATGATATCATATATTATATACCACTCAGTTATAGGAATATGCACTTGATCATGTGAAAATGGACATCTGGATGATATTTGATAGAGTGAAGAGTACACACATGTACATTCATTTATTTTTTTATTAAAGGTCATCTGCTATATATTTTGCAACATCCAAACCATTGTCACAAACCACAATCTAACTTCAAAGTACACAGTCCTTTCCTCCAAACATTATATTGTTTAGTTAATTTGTTATAAATTTGACTGACTTTTGCAAAAAATAAAGAACATCTCATGGTAAATGTGATAAAGTTCCGAGTTGCTTTAAAGAAACACTCAACATCATCTCATTTTTTCACTTTCTTTTCCAAATATTTTCTCCTCTTCAAACCATGTGGGACCACCAGGCAATCTGTCCCTTTTGCACCAGCATTTATGTAGCCTGGGGAGGGAATCGAACCCTCATACATGATTTTGAAGCAGGAGGAATAGTGCATGAATATAATGCTGAATAATGGCAAATTTAGATCTAAGATAAAAACGTTATGTCTATTGATATAAAGAAAAGTTGCTTTTACCCAAGGTTTTATGAACAATCACTTGCAGGGTTTAACAGAGCCCTGACTTAGAATGGTAACTTCATTCTAAAAAAGTAGAAACCATGTGTTAGGGAAGCTAAACCCACATTTTGTGAGATACTGCAAAAGCAGCTGTAAATATTTGTATTAACAGCATGGTAAATTAATTGGTACAAATTAATCAATGTGTTGTTTTCCTTCAATGATAAAAAAACCCAGACAATGTGTTTATGTCTGCAAACCTCTATGTTGCTATGAATAAAAAACTTGACAATATCTGTTATCCTGCTATATATACATACCTTGTTGCTGGTTTTTCTACCAAACCCCACTGCTGCTTCAGCTTACACAGTTACTTGGATGCTATCTGCATAAAACTGTTGCCTACCAAAAGAATGAAGTGACAGGTTTAGAGAAAAATTGTATTAAAACAAGCCTTAAAAGCATTTTGCAAATATTGCAGCAATCTTCATGGACATCAAAATAGGACAATGTCATATTGCCAAAAAGTCTGTATGTGTGGTTTTTAGTTGCATTGGGATTTAACAGTATTTCAGTCAAATTGCGACATTAAATGAAATTATCCATGTTCCTGGTACTTCCTCCTAACACTCACCTTGTGTTCACCATTTCTGGAAATATCTCACTGTAACATCATTTCTTATCAAAACCAAATGGACACCATGGCTTGACAATTTTATGCTTGGAAGCCTAGAAGTAGATAATAACAAATATTCATGGAAAACTTTTACAAATGATTGAATGTCATTTGCATTCCAAAATACTCATAGTTTATTATAGGGTTGATATTTAAGCTTGGCATGATTTTTACATTTTTGCTATTTGACCCTAGCATTTTCTTTGTATGCATTTGTTAGGCTTTTTGTATATGGTTCTTATGATATCTATCAGCAATATTTCATTTTCACCATGTCACCTTCCTGATAATGGATAGAGGAACTGATCCCAAGTTTAACTTCCATTACATCTTGATTCAGTTGCATATGTTCACTCCATATGTCAGCCTAGACCCCACATTTATTTTCAAGCGTTGAAACATTATTTTACTCAGAGCATCCATGATCGCATTGGAAAATCTTTTTCAAATGGTTTGGACATAGATTTCTTGTGGCAAATACTGAAATGTTTTAAGTTGATGAAATGGAATTGGAAATAGTTTCTTAAAACATTAAAAAAGATTACCAAAATAATATTGCAACTGATTGAGGCGTAACGGCAATAGCAAAAATGTATGTTTTTATTTATTAAGCAACTTTATCAACAAGTCAACAATGGTAAGACTGGAAAACAAACCATCTTGTTTAATGAACATCTGAAATTAAACCATCACTCAATCAAAATTACTTCTGACAACTCAACGACCTAGACCTATTTGCAAATCATGGGAAAGGCCCTGTTTACATGATAATTTAAAGAAGTTTTAATATTCCTCAAATAGCACTAGCAGTAACACATAATTAAAAGAAAAAGCAATATGTGTAACCTACTATTGCCAGATCATCATGACAAGATAGGGTTATAATTGAGTAATTTCTTTTTATCATACATTACAAAATTAATGTCATCTGCTGCTGCTTATAATAATATGAAGCAATTATGGAAGTATTCTAGATGAAGGAATTGGTTAATAAAGGGAAAAAATATACCTTACAAATCTTGGCTCCTCCAAAGACTACATGTATGCTGCACTAATGGATGTCATACTCAGATTGCATAAATGGCATAAAAATGATTAACAAAACAAAAATAAAGTCAGATAGACAATAGCTAAAACAGTCAATATGGATTTACCATAAAAGCTATGGATTCTACTGATGTAATCTTTAAGCATTACTTTTGCTTAAATAATAAACGGAAAAAAGAAAACCAGGACGATTTAAGAGCTTATCAATCTTGAATATTTTGTCATTTATATTTGACATCTCTGGTAGTGTTGGTGTCAAGCTATAGAAAGATTTGGAATGTATTCCAATGTTGATCCATACTAAGCAGCCTTATCTTTTCAATGTAAGAGTCCATCACGCCTATAAAAACATTACTGTGCGGGTGTGAAAAAGTGAACTGCTACATTGCTATAGCTGTAAGCTTGTTAAAAACTGCAGATTAAACTTGATGTAGTGCTCGGGATTTTAAAAGTAGCACAAAATGACGAATATCTACTTTGTAAACTTAATTAGAAGATTGAATGATAAAGTGAGCTCAAGATGAACCAACTTCATCCCCCATTTTTTGTGTTTTTTCTTTCTTTCCATCATTAATGTTAATAGCAAATATCTATAAAATATTCAGTCTACTTAAGTAAAACAGGTGGGAGGGTAATGTCTGTGAGTTATTTTGTAAATCAAGTTTGTTTTGGTATAATATGGTTCAAAATAGTGTCAACAATTTTTCAGTTAAATTATAGTTTTCCTAGGATCAACCAGCACAAGGCTGAGACTCTAAAATGTCCTGAACTGAAAGTCTCAAACCTGGGACCCCTGAACAATAAAACCCTCACTTAAACCACACAGGACCCCACCTAATTTAGTAAAGCAATAGGGTAGTGTGTATGTGGTCATAAGTTCCAGTCTCCAGTCTTTCCGAAATATGAAAAAAACTGCCTGTCCACCGGACAGGCAATCTTGAAATTGTTGCCTGTCCGAAACCAAAAGTGCCTGTCCTAATTCTTTTGTCATAGAAATGCTTGTTTTAGTACACGTTAGTGAAGCGTGATATTTAGCAGTCTGTATCACTGTATTTCTAAAATTTTGACCTTGTGTAGAGGCACTGTCATTGGTCTGTATGCCAGTCCATGGTATTATCCTAAGAAAACACAGTTTACTACCAAATAGTAGCAAATTCGCTGAAAATTAATAATTTACCTAGTCTGAGCTTTCACGTGGGGTTTTGACTTTTCGTGATCACTGATTGCTGATGCTCTAAAATTATTTGAACCAACAACAAAGCTTGTTGACTTAAGTTTAGGATCGGCAGCGTATGACGATTTGCATAGTTGGCACAACATCACGTTTTTTTCTTGGTCAAATATCAACCACTCGCGACCCTTCAGCCACTGCTGCTGAAACGACCTCTCCCTTTTAGCCTCATAATATTCTAATTTCTCTTTTTTTGCCTCTGTAGAAAGTTTAAGTCTCTTAGCTGGTTTCGCACCTTCAACATACTTCAAAAACGACATTTCCAGCTGTGTTTATATGATTGAAAGGTAAAGGTCATCAACGCTTGTTAGGAAATAATTCATTGGCTGTAATAATAACTAATGAAGCGGATAAGCCAATCAAATCGACGATAACAACGCGCGTTGCAAGGGAGATCACTCTAACTTATTCAAACATTAAAGACCGAAAAATACTCAAAATTACCGACAGTAACGTCGTCGTTTGGTGGTATTTCACAATTTTGTAATGGTTTTCATATTTAAGTACTACCAAAAAAAATGCCGGACGCACGGACCGTCAGAATGCGATTTTACGGCGGTCCGAAATGAAATTTGCCGGTCGGGACCAGCGGACCGGCACTTTTGGGAAAGTCTGGTCTCTAGATTTAGTGCCAATTATGGCAATATTTCTCTGATATATCAGAGAATTATACAGAAGAAAACAAGATACAACAATCATATAAAGGGATACAAAGGTCGTTGGTTCAAGTCACATCAGTAGTGGGGTCAATTTCGAATCCTTTCATTTCTCCATGTTTGGCACAGTAGGAAGGTCCCCACTGAGACAACAGTACATAATTTTACCTTAGTATTTTGATGATGGAGCTCTGTCTGAAACTCACTTCTAGAATTGGCGTGAATTTGTGAGACTTGGTAAAATTAATTAAATAGAATAACAACAGCAATTTGATTGGTCAACAGAAAAACACTCATGTATATAATGTAATTCTGCGTGGGAGCTTATCACAGCTTTGTGCCATTATGGACAGTTAATTTTTGAAGTCTTTTTGCACTAGGAGTAGAGTTTTTGCTGTGTCTCTTCTCATCTTTTAAGACCATCTTAGTCGACGTAGTTACAGCAGTTGTTATGAAACAGTTCGAGTCAATGGATTACTTTATCATCAAGTCTTTCCCTTGGAGGGAGACCTTCAGTAGAGGAACTGGGAGGATATTTCAGTTCAGGGCCTCTTTTCCATGAATTTGGAAGAGGCCTGGCCTGTTGATTTAATTGGGAATGCAAATAGATGGAGTGACATTGAATTTTAGGGAAAACAGCATGATTTTAAAGAAATTTCAATTGGGAAGGTGCTTTTTATAGGCCCATTATGTAATGCGAAAAAGCCCTACAGTTAGTGATTTTTCTTGAAAGTATTTTTTTTCTCTTACACTGCCAGAGGTTTCATTTGGAGCTGAGGGCCTGGATTTTCACTGGCGCCTTAACTCATAAATCTACTGATGAGGTCCCCAAAACCCCCGCTTACTTTTGAAAGTCACCCTTCCAACAACAATCTTAATAAAACCCCTGCACTGCATTTTTGCAATATCTGAAAACCCATCAATTAATAAGGCTACAGATGATTATAAGAAATTGGACTCTATGGGATTTAGTTCTCCAAACCATTTTCAATCTCTCGATAGAGAATAATGCTACAAACTAAAATATTTCTGGAGGCATACAGTCGAAACAGGGCATGTTTTATGCAAATTAGAGAAATTTCCGACTAACAACCTATCCGCCATGACGCTAATAATCAGCAAGGAAGCAAAGAGTTGTAATAACAATTTTACATATTTCACCATTGATGTAAAGCTTCAAACTTAAGATAAATTTGAAATCGAGGCTGAAAATATGGGTGATGGTGATCTTACTATCTGCCAATTCTGTTTAATCGGTACCTGCCATTGTAAATCTTGATGCGGTTAAATGTATGTGCCCGCTACACTGATAATTGTGAAACTAGTATGCATTTTAGTAAAATATTGATTGAAGAAGTCCTGAAAACTACTAATAGTCAAAAGGATCATCACTGGTGTAATGGTTAGCATCAAGAACTACAGACGGCCTTACATTGCGCTGACTAAGCTACACTAGGTTTGATCCACAAAGGCAGACATCTATTAGTATTACACATGTATCATGATCTATTTCAATGTGGGTTAGACACATTTCCTTGCCTTGCACTGGTAGGTCATCCATGGAACGTCACAAACTATTACACTCTAGACCGAGTCCTGGAAATTTATGGAAAAACAAAAACAAACCAAGGTTATGTTGAAGAGCTTATCCGAATACCGTACCTATCCGTTTTGTGTTTACTTTAAATTTAACAATGTCATCCAAAGTGAGCAAAGGTCTTATATTACTGTTGTTGAAACGAAATTGTGGGAAAACAAAACACGATGGTTATCAATGACTTCAATTTGAGAGCCGAATTTGTCCCCGAGTTTAAAAGAAAATCCTGAAACTTTCAGTAAAAGATTCGCAATTGATATCATTTGCCATACCATGAACACGGCCTCTGTAATGCAAAAGCAGTGAACGCGACTACATAAGACAAATGGTAAGAAAAATGGCAATACTTAGCGACATGTTGTCCCAAAAAACCAAACAGAGGATGGATTATCAGCATATTTTGAATCGAAGCGGGCCCGAGCTTAAAATCCAAGATGGCAGATAATGAAAAAGTTTAATATTTATACGCATGCGCGGATTCTTATGGATAATCGATTCCCATTGGCTAATACCATTTCATCCGGAGTACCTCCTTCGTCTGCCCTATTTTTGCGTAAGTTGCCGACCGTAGACCATCGTTCATGTGCCGACGCTCTACCCCTGCATCAATGTCGCCCACTAGGGAAAAAATTGGCTAAAATTCAGGAGGAAACGTACACAAAACTTCTTGCAATCGTTTATCTGATCAAAAAATTGATTTTGTTACGTAAATAGGAACATGGAGGAAGACATTGAGAACCGAACATCACGGATCGGTCATAAAAATCATACACCCCTAAAATTAGATAATATCAAAATCAGGATATATTGCATCTTCGTTAAACCAAAGGCCTAATAAGCACATTGTTTATTAGGTCTTTGGTTTAACCATTCTTTAAAAAGTGTTGAGGTTTTTTTTTTTTTTCTTTTGCCTTAAAAAATGTTAGTAAAGAGTGCACGTGCGTGTAATGACGTTTCGATAAAGGAGAGATTTGTGTTTGTAACCAAGGGCCACGTGCATACGCAGTGGTAGTGGTGGGGAAAGCCAAAGACCTAATAAACACAGATAAGCAACTCTGCAAAATACCGTTCTTTCTCGCGTTGACATCTCGTTCGCGAGATTTTGTCTTCCTGTAAATACAGACGCTTTATTTTGTCAATCAAAGCGTCTGCCGTCGTTGATCAGCTATGGTAGCCCTTTTATTGACCCTCCCGACCCCAAAAACCAATAAACAGATGGCCACCAGCTGTGGTGCCCTGCTGTGATAATTACCGGGGATTATAACTTATTGTAATATTGCACTGTATCAAACTGAAATGTTTAGCTAAATTTTATGACGGAGGAAAATTTCAGCAGCAAAATTTACTGTTAAAATATTAGCTTAAATCTATACTTTTGTGGAATGGGTCTATAAATGGGAATTATCTTTTTTTGCGGCATATCATGTACAATATTCTATGAATTAATAATTCGTAATGGAGGACATTCTATTTTCTTTGAAAAATGTACTCAATACCATCATCATCATCATCTGCATCATCATCACCATCATCATCATCATCATCATCATCATCATCATCATCAACAATGTTAGAATTATATTATCAAACAACAACTAGCTAAAGGTTTTATCCATTCTAATAAAATTTTAGATATAAAAAAATAGATGCGTGTGTATTTCTATTTATAAATGAAAAATGATCGTTCGGATAAATTTTCAAATAAAGATAAACGTTCAGGAAGAAAGTTCATCATTTCTGTTCAATAAGAAATTTTCTGTAAGTAGATCATGGTCATGTGAAACAGTCTCATTCCAGTGAACGGTCGTCAGATTTCTAAAACAACTTGGCACAAGAAAGAACGTATGCCTGACCGTTTTTTAAAGAGATACAGACTTGGCTACCTAACCTCAAAAAGCAACCTTACATGTGATATAAATGGAATTAATGTACGAATTTGTAGAAAGAAAATATTTAGCATATACACAAAATTGTTTTCAAAAAATGAAAATTTCATCTTTTCCCTTATCAAAATTCTAGATAATTCGAAAAAGAAGGGTTAACGTGCCCATTGTTTATCAAGTGATATACAGGAAGCTCGCATCATACTATTGTACTTTATTGTCAACTAAGAATTTGAGTTATCCCCGTGGGGGTTAAGATAACAGACATTCCAAAGACTAGGCTAACTTTAGAATTACTTTTTGTATTATATCTTTTTAGAGTGTCTTCTCAGCTAGAGCCATATACTTCTGCGCACAAATATGCACCCGAGTCTGCTTTTTATCCCTTGATTTGCAGCATGTTGATGTCATACACTTCCAGCACACACAAACATGCTGTCATTAGCGGCAAATTTTACACTTTCTTTGCATGGCAATTATTTCCAGCTGAACCAAACAGAACATATCGTTACATCTTCCACGTATACAGTTTATATACAATAAGAGAGTACTAAGAATAAATTCAAATTAAAAAACCAAACAAGACCAGTTAAGAGAATTTAAATGCCTCTCAACATCACAAAAATGTATAAAAGTCCCTGATCTTTAATTGGTCGATAAAACTATGTGTAATGAATCAAAGTTTTTCTAAATCAACCCATATTTTGTTTTTGTTTCCGAGGAGTTAGACAAAAACTATTGCTCTACTACTAAAACATGCAACCATATGATTTCAAAAAACCAAGACCAGATAAGAGAATTTAAATGCCTCTCAACATCACAAAAATGTATAAAAGTCCTTGATCTTCAATTGGTCGATAAAAATATGTGTAATGAATCGAAGTTTGTCTAAATCAACCCATATTTTGTTTTTGTTTCCGATGAGTTAGACAAACACTATTGCTCTACTACTAAAACATGCAACCATATGATTTCAAAAAAACCAAGACCAGATAAGAGAATTAAAATGCCTCTCAACATCACAAAAATGTATAAATGTCCTTGATCTTCAATTGGTCGATAAAAATATGTGTAATGAATCAAAGTTTGTCTAAATCAACCCATATTTTGTTTTTGTTTCCGAGGAGTTAGACAAAAACTATTGCTCTACTACTAAAACATGCAACCATATGATTTCAAAAAACCAAGACCAGATAAGAGAATTAAAATGCCTCTCAACATCACAAAAATGTATAAAAGTCCTTGATCTTCAATTGGTCGATAAAAATATGTGTAATGAATCAAAGTTTGTCTAAATCAACCCATATTTTGTTTTTGTTTCCGAGGAGTTAGACAAAAACTATTGCTCTACTACTAAAACATGCAACCATATGATTTCAAAAAACCAAGACAAGATAAGGGAATTAAAATGCCTCTCAACATCACAAAAATGTATAAAAGTCCTTGATCTTTAATTGGTCGATAAAAATATGTGTAATGAATCAAAGTTTGTCTAAATCAACCCATATTTTGTTTTTGTTTCTGAGGAGTTATACAAATACTCTACCATCCCATTCAATTCTAGACATATAGCACTTTCGGTTCTATTGATGATACACATTTTAAAACACGTGTTTCACCAGTGGTAAAAGGAAATCAATTGTCTCATATGCAATTATTAATAAAAACAACACACTAATAAAGGAATGTTAAAACTATCGAAAAATTGATAAAATAAACGTTAGTTTTCACACTTTATTCAACCTTCGTTTACATCGTCTAGCTGGCAGACACACTTCAGTGCAGACGAGATTAGGAAGTCTCGCATAGTCTCCCGAAATCCCATCCTCCACGAGATGATAAGGGAGTTCGGTCTTTACCTATGGGGAGTTGCTTATCTGTGTTTATTAGGTCTTTGGGAAAGCCTATTGATTGATTAAATGCGATGAAATAGAAAGTAATTAGATAACTCAAAGACAAAGATTACATGTTATCTATATCACTTGATAAACACAAACTACAAATACCTTTTCGTCTTTAATCATTTTAACTGTCGATCATTTGCTTCATACCACTGTGTAGAAAAAACACTATCAAGCTAGGCAGTTGTCATGCATATTCATTTTTTTTGTCAAATGAAAATGATTTAACGAATCAGACGTAGGCTTTGTGCATGTTCAAATACCGACTTTTTAAGAAATTGTTTTTCACTAAGGAATTATAATCATATCTTAAAGCCATTTAAGTATTACTTCTGTTATCAATCATTGTAAGTACCTTTTGTAACGAAACGAGCAAACGAACCTCTCAAAGACGCAAACATGTATCCGATCAGTGAAAAACACTGTCGTTCACTGAGCGGTTGTTTTGTCTATATATGTAGACAGCATGTTCCCTCAAACAATGCATTAGGTTCCTAATTTGCATAAACGTTCAACGAACGTTACATAACTCCCACTTCCGAGAGGACTCGTCCAGAGTCTTGGCCTTTGGGAGACACGTGGGGAAGGCAACTCCGATAGAAGGTGAAGTCTTAATCCCACCGCTGCCACCAATGTAACGAACCGAGCAAACGAACCTCTCAAAGTCGCAAACATGTATCCGATCAGTGAAAAACACTATCGTACACTGAGCGGTTGTGTTGTATATATATGCCAGCATGTTCCCTCAAACAATGCATTAGGGTCTTAATTTGCATAAACGTTCAACGAACGTTACACTTTATTCAGTCCTATCACATATAATCTGAAATTCGGACTCTCTCTGCTCTTAAGACATGTAACTCATCAATCTGAACACATCGGGTTTATCCAATAGAAAACACCTCTGAAATAATAGGGATGACGCCATATTGTTTCCCGCGAGAATGACGTCACTTTCTTTCGTTTCTAAAAATAGATCTTGAATGTAAAATCCAAAAAGTCGTTAAATTTGAGTAAGGAAACAAATATACATGTCACAACAACAAGTTCGCCATTTGGTATGAGTTACTGATCAAAAGTGATGAAAAAGGATGTCCAACACTTCCATACACATTGAACTACTTAACATGCACGCTTAGAAAAGGTGTTCATTGGCGGATGCCGATTTACCCGAAAAATTGTAACCCTACACTTATATCCGAGGTGTATTTCACAGCTCACGGAAATACCCGAGTAGTTCCGATTGGTAACTCATAGAGCCTCAAAACGACGGAATAAGAATTACACGCGACAGATTATGGGTAAAATATTACGTCGGTGAAAACCAGAGACAAATATTACTAAATTTTATCTATGTTTCTGGTGAAAATAAAGATAAATTTCGATTCGTTAATTATTCTGCCATATTTGACAATTACTCAACGGTGCTTAAACTTAAGGAAATAATATCTTAAGATACATAGGCGTAGGAGCTGGGGGGCCAGGGGGCCCGGCCCCCCAATATCCAGACCAGGGGGCCAGAGTATACTTTGCCCCCCCCCCCAATATTCACAATGGCAAATGAAGATATTTGAAAAGAAAAATGAAAGAAACGAAATTTAACAGTAGAATAAAAATAAATGTGTATTTTTGCGCTTTATCTAATACTAATTCGCCTTTTGTTACTAACAATAACCAAAATCCTTTTGACGTCATCATCGCTAATGGCAATCTGAACACGTCGGGTTTATCCAATGAAAACTCTGTTCACAAAAATACCCGGGAAGTTCTGATTGACGAACACATTGTTCTAAGGAGTCGGACTCAATATATTGTCTTCAATTGTTAGCTAAAGCTTGAACAATCATTTAATTATTTGACTGTTTAGAATGTTGAATCCGTGACTGTGACAGCCTGTGGTCGCTGACACTTTTTGTTTAGATCAATACATTTGATTTCCGCGTGAGATCGAGACCTGGCATATCCTTTTTTCTTTCTTTTTTTTTTTTTTTTTTATTAAAGATACACATTTTCATACGCTTTCTTTTAATCCTTATAATGTTATTGAATTTGTAAATTCATGAATAGTCATGGAAAAGTTTAGGAACATTTATTCTTAGACCGGTCATCATCTGAAGTTGCACCCCCAAATGTTGAAAACGCTCCTACGCCTATGAGATAGACAGATAGAAATGATGGGAAGTTAGAAGAGAAGCAGACAAGATAATCATGCAAACTTGCAGTAAAAGAAAAGAAAAATAGAAAGCTTCCCAGACTGCGTTCGCACCATCAGAGCAAGGCGAATTAATCCGTTGCTGCAGTAGAAAACCCCGCTGACACAGCTCTAGCTTATCACGCACAGCGCTACTCACAGCCGGAGGAGAATGGCTACTCTAGAAAGATAGGATTGAAAGCCCATTCTTGAAGGATGCCAAAGAGTTGGCCTCAGTCACTGTTGTCGATAGTTATTCCATAGGGGAATCCATCTGGGGAAGAGACTGAATTTGAAATAGTCAGACGTTAGTACGGTTGAATTTGGAATTATGAGTAGACCTTGTTCTAGAATATGCTGGGAAGAGGAAGTTGCTTTTGTCAATTTCTACTAAATTATTTACAATTTCGAAACAAAATTCTCAGCGTTTAGAACTCCATTGTTCAAGTGAAGTCGGCATGTCCATCATGCTGCTGGTATTGTGGTGTCTGTTTGTGACAATGGAACGAGAACACATTGATCCCTAGAAACAATAAAGATATATATATTTTAAGTTTAAATCGACAAAATTGATGTTCCTAGCATTGAAGCTAAGGGTGGAAACACCATTTGTTATTCAGCAAAGCCTTTAACATCACAGTCACGGAGAATTCAGGAGCGCTTTAAAAGTTACAGGTGTGTTACCGTTTGATCTGTCAGACGCTTGTCGAAAAAACATATTTCAAGCATTTTGTGACACGGAAAGAAAACATTGACGGCTTACGTGGAAACAGTTCCAGAATGGTATCTAATTAAGTTATTCTTCATAATACAATTAAACAAGAATGAGAAAAGAAGCATCATATATCTGGAAATTGGTGATAAAAACATCCAAAATCAGTTGCTCTCCAGAAAGTTACGTATTAGTGTAATGAGCTAGCCCTGGTTATTTATTCGTCCTAGACATGTTTCGATCCACACGAGTCAGTGTCATTTGATAGGTCTTAATGAATAAAACATAATAATGGTCTTATCCAGGGCTTCAATTGCATAAGTAGTCAAATTGGGCTTTAAAAAAAAAAAAAAGTTTTTATTAACATTTGGATCACAAATTCCATATTCAAGCTTTTAACAGAATTATTGTAACGTGAAAACAGTTCTATATATGACGTGCGACGAGTTTCACCATTGTTTCCAAATGCGATATTGTTTGAACATTCGATCTTTAAACCCTCAAATAAATGTCCCAGTCTTAGAACGAACTGTAGTTAAGAGTAAAAATCATTCTTCATTCATTTACTATATATAACATTTAGATCTAGACGACTATGATACTCATTTTCATTGAAATCTCAGCCGCGATCGGGAAAGTAAACATATCAACAATGCTACCGACAAATCTTTTCTCATTATATAGGCCTACCTAGTTGAATCCAGTTTTTTTAAAACTCATTTTCTATTGAATGCGTGACTACATGTAAAGTACGACATATTGCCTGCAGATTATCAGTCAATTCTTCAAGGATTCAATTTTAAAAACCGTGATTGTAGCAAAACTTACTACGTACCGCGTCGTTATGTCTAACAATAAGGTTATTGGGTTTCTTTATTCGCTTCCCTTTAAACAATTAATATGTAATTGATTTACAAGTATAAAAGTTTTACATGTATATAGCTGTATTAAAATGAAAGTTACCCCTAGGTTTAACAGTTATGTCCATGGATTTTAGGAATTAGAATCATTCTTGTCAAACCATTTTGAAAGGACATCGACCACATAACAGAACTTGTTGGAGGATGTTTTCAAGGAAAACGACAGCGGACATCCAGTAGTTGATAAAGGTAGTAAATTTAAGGAATCCGTGGTCTGGTTAGGTCATATGTTGCGTCCATAAGTAAGGATGTGTCATTTACTCATTGTGACTTTAATACAGATCAGGAACCCTATTCTGGGGATGTTTGCGTCCCCAAGTGTGGTCAAGGATGTTAACTTGAGTGCCAAACAAATCATGTTCTGTCGTTTGTCCTATAGCCTTGTGAAATCAGGAAAAGGAGCTGACAGCCATGACACTCTTACAGATCCCGGTCACGGAGCTTAACAAAGGCGGGGCAAAAAGGCAGAGAGGTGGAACACACTTCCTTCAAAATGGAATAGTTGTTTGTGGTGAAACGTTGCCACTATTCCATGACATTGATAATAAACAGAAGCTCCAAAGGCAAGAATGCCTGTGGAAATGCACCGATCACAAAACAGCACAAAGATTTGAGCACTCCACATTTGACTTAAGTCAGAGCGTGAGCCTCCCACACTATGCCACACCAATGGAACCGCTCTATCTTTTTTCCTGAGAAAGATTCAATTGTTTGGAGTCAGCATTAGTCTCCAGTCAAAGCAAGTCAATTCCCCGAAAGATGAGAATCAGACCATCAGGCAAGATGGGAGCCAAACACACGGACCAGAGTCTGTTATCTCCATGTAGAACTGGGAACTGGAGAATTGTGAATGAGATCACGATGCATGCTTTATCAATGCAGACAACTGGTGTGGTACGCCACATATCTAAGTACAGACAAAAGCCGTTCTGCAAGACTTGCGCTTTTTATGTAGTTCTTTTTCTTTTTACTGACATTGTTTTAATAAGTCATTTCACCATTCCTAATTAGTTACACCTAAACAGTTGCATGCTGCCTTCGATGAAAAGTGTCCTCCATCGGTTATGACATACAAAAACATGGCTAGTTTTACTGATTATGGTAACATGACTGAAATACTTTATCATAGTGATATATAAAGAATAGATGGTTGGTCTTGTGAACCGGAAATGGTATTGGGCAAGGCGTAGGAATACTATTCTGTGAGCCAAAGGTCAATTGGATAATTATCTGAAGCCTATCCCGATAACCATTCCTACACAAAGACACAAATCATCTATTTTGTTTACCCTGTTAGTGATCAAAATCAATAGTCAAAAATGAAAATAAAAAATGAAAAAAGGAAACAAAGCTGAAAATAAATATTAAGCGACAGGTAACAGGTAGAGAATGGCGTCATATGCTATGACGAATTTATGACCTCATGATTCCTCACACGGGTACATGCTATATGGTTAGTGTCCAACATCAAATGTTATACGGCATCCGGTTATCTGTCCGTGATTTGCATTGCTGACCTGATAAAATTGACTCTTGAGTAAACGCGATCTCAATCACTATTGACATCTTTATCAATTTGATTATGCATTTCAAGTTGTATAATATAGACTATTATTTTTTTTTTCAATAAACAGCTTACACTGTATTTATTTTGAGGTAAAACAATAAGATTGTCGTTGGCTACCTTATTTGGAGGATGGTGACAGGGCAGCCAGGAAAGATAGTAGGCCCTATACCACATGCAAGTTTTATGTAGGTCTCGGATTCACAACTCTCTTTGAATGGACACATATCTTCTTTTCCAATATGGATAAATTGTATTCCAGTATCGACTGTATGTCAATTATCGCAATATAACACATGTATACTCCACAATTAAACAAATATACACGCACATTAAACATTATTGAAATGATCGGCACATGCAGCTCTGTATTTACTAATGAAAGGAATTGTCTTCAATAGAACTGGTCATACTAGGTGTTTAGTTAACTTTGAGTTAGCTCACACAAGTGTCCCTGCAACGACTCCGAAACTAGAGCTCAGCTGGCATATGTGGCATACTGATTGTTGGCACATCTATCTTTATATATTTTGAAGAATGTACTTCGAAAAGACCCATCGACCATAAGCTGGGATCAGGAAATCTCCAAATCCCAATCGTTCCCAGATACGGCCTTCACTCCGATACTTTTTTGCTACCCCCGTGGTGAAAAAAACCCCTCTGTGTCCTTCATACTTTTAACCATACATTGCGCTTAGATGACAATATCACATGAGCCTTGAATTTGACATCACATAAAATGCATTTTAAATATATTTTATTTTGTTTCTGAGTTGTTTACTTTCAAGAATTATTGTAGAAAAGGTCAATCAATTCCAAACATAAACAGGATGATCTGTTCATTGTTTATCATCTTACAAAAACAATCTGAATCTTCAAGCCTCATGATGAAAATTGTTCAATGTTAATAGAGCGCGTTTCAATCGGCAAAGGAAGCAAACTTTTCATGGAACAGAACGACATACTTTACAAATTTTGGGATAATAGAGAAACGTGTAGTGTTAAGTGTGTAGAATTCCATATCTGTCTGTGATATCCTGACCGATCTTCCACAAAATTGCTAGTTGCAATCGGTCCGACAAAACCGAAATCGGTCCAAAACCGGCATTTTCCTGATCTCTTGCCAAAAGAAAACAATGCTACCTTTTTCAAGTAGAGACCTGTTTATTTCGAAGGTTTGACACAAACTACAGTAATTCCATGTCAGAGTGAGTATAGCCTTTCGTTGACTGCTAGATCTGTACTGTTTAATTTCCTTGGATGTAAATATCAACCGATTGAATTGGATTTTTTATAACTTTGAATGAAATCTAAATATGATTGTTTTGTTTCCAAAGCTTAGGCACCAGGATGAACTAAAAAGGTGTTTCCGTAAAATGAAGAGCTAAGAAATGTAAGCTCCAAAATTCAAACGCCAATTTAGATTACGCCGTTCGCCAAAACGCTGACGTCGCGTCACTCGCGTGATATTTCTCTACTCACCTGACGTCTTTGAACGCTTATAGGAACCGCATTTTACGACGCATTTACATGAGACTTATACCATTTTAACAATGGAAAATTGAACTAAAATAATCTCTGAAAAAACGAAAATCGAAAATTTTGACCATACATGGGTTTTCTCGCGTCGCTCCCCATATATATATCTTATTTGGGCCTTTTTTTCTTGAAATGAGAAGTGTCCCAAACCATCTGAGTTTTGTGAGTTTTATTGCTGAATTTAAAAAAAATCGATATGACACGGTCATCTTGTTTTCCCTAAAGATGGAGGTACCAAGTCAATACAATTAAATTTATCATAACTATAGAAGGATTTTAGGTTGTGATTAGATAAATTATTCAAGAGTTTTACAGTTAACTTGTCAAATGATTAACTCATCAAATTGAATTTATATTGTAAGCCAGGAATCAACTTGTCAAAAAAGATTATAAAGCAAATTCTTTGTAGTATGAAATAGTTATGTGTAAATACTTGACTTGACCAACATGATTATAGCTTTTAAATTTTTGGTATTTTCACTTTGATAATTTGATAATTGTTTTCAATGCTGCCAGCTAAGACAAAAAAATGAATAGACATTCAGAAAATAAGTGGATCTTTTGCAGACAACGAGCAAAGATGACCTCAAGTTCCATGATTCGGGACAAGATGATGTGCTCTATGACAGAACAGATGGACAGACCATTACCTTCTCCAACTTCCCTACTTCAGCTGTGTCAGATGAGGAGGAGGAAGAGGAGGACAAATCTCAGGTTTCTACTCGTTGCCAGATCTGAACCCTTCACCAAGCAATAACGGCAATTAACCAGTTTGCTGCAGATGACCATGGAAAACATTGTGGCAAAAGGAGAAATTGCTCTTAACGAGCAATTTCTCGTTAGAAATTGCTCTTAACGAGCAATTTCTCCTTTCCCCACAATGTTTGATGCCCTATCAGAAGATTATTTTTCAATTCCATTACATTTTGGTCTGCAAACTCATCTTAAAGAATGTGGTGTTTGGTAAAGGTTTAAAGTGACTATGTCAAAGATAGATATTTCAAACTTAAAAAAGCAGTTTAAAAAGATATAATATAGATACATGTATATATTCAAACTAAAACTGGGGGTAGTGGTTTTCCTATGTTGTTAACTCTTTACCACCTGAAGACAATATATTTTTTACTTGAAGCAGACAACTTTAGAAAAGCTTCCTAAACATGTGGAATACCTTTGAGCTGGTGTGATGTGTGAATAGATTGAAAAAAGCATTGTTGCTTGTGACAAGCAATTTCTTCTTTTGCCACAATGCTTTTTAAAAAAATGTCTGCTGCAAGACGCAAAGATGTGGTTTTATGTGTTATTGCGTTCATTGTAAAGCTAATTTGCCATTCTCTTGTATTATATTTTAGCTCCTGAAGGACAAGAAGACTCCATCATTTTGGACTTTCGAGTATTACCAGCAGTTCTTTGATGTGGATAGCCATCAGGTGCTGAGTCGTATTCTTGGTTCCATGACGCCACTTCCAACTCGAAATTATCTGAAATCTCACATTCGACCAAACCCAGATTTATATGGTATGTTTTATGTCATTGCTATAAATCTTGTGTATCCCTAATATATTTAAGAACAAGAATAACCACTCAGTATTTTTGGTCACATGGTGTACCCCGCATGAGTTGACCATTAACCTTCCGGTTCTGGTGTTACATGATAACCCATGTATTATAACAGTGATACATCTAACACTCTGCATTGAACTTGCAGTTGACGGGCATGCATGTCCAAAACAGTCAGTCTTTAACTAGGATTTCTCTGCTGAGTGTTAGACATAATGCAGTTATAAAGCATGGGCTATCATATGTTACCAGAACTGGTAAGTTAATGGTCATCTCATTCGGGGTACAAAATGTGGCCAACAGTGGCAAAAGCAGGTGTGAAAACCAAAAATACCTGAGTGGGCCATCTTATTTTGACATATGATTGTAAATATTGGTCACCTGATTATATGTAGATTTATGTCACAAACCTTCGTGAGACAGGCCCCAAAGTTGCGGGTACTGTTTAGATGTTGTTTTGATTATTATTTTGATCATACTACCCAAATATACTTTATTTCTGTGTAAAAACCAAATAAATTCTGAAGGTTTGTGTATATATTTATTGTTTCTGTTTTTCTCAACTAATTTTCGAATATTTGCCAATTTGTGACAAGTATAAATTAGTAACAAAAGCAGGTGATGAAAAACATTTCAAAAAATCCAACAAATACATTTATGATATTGAGTATAATTAGTTTGACAAAACAATCAATCTTTTGTTTACTTAGAAAAATCAAATATAAGCACTTAAGACTTATTTTCTCCCCGTAATACATGTTACATGTGTCATGTATTTACAAATAATAAACCAATTTTCAGTTAATGAGACTGAAGTTTATAGAGAATCAAAGAAAAGCTGTGAAAAAAGAAGAATTGCTTATGACAAGCTATTTTGTCTTTTTGTGACAATGATCTTTACCCAATTTTAGAGAGAGAAACTTTGCCACCTTCATGATTGTCATCTTCTGATGCTTTCAATTTCTAAACCTGGTAGAAAATATTTCTTGGGAAATACGTTGGGATATGTTTTGTTATATTTTAGGGCCATTTTGGATTTGTACTACATTGGTGTTCACAACAGCAATAGCTGGTAATCTAGCCAACTATCTGTCCCTAGGTGGGAAAGACTACACTTGGAGATATGATTTTCACAAAGGTAAAGATTGAATTTTGTTGAAATGATAATAACGAAGGTAGAGAGATTAACCCTTAGAATGCTGGGTAATTTTCCAAAAATAAATTTGTATGTCTTCTGCTTTCCAAAACCTTAAATATTTGCTTAATTTTGTTGAGGAAAGATACTCAGAGTAGCAAGCAGGTTAGACGAGCCGCCAATTTACTTGACAGCTGGTCTGGATCTAAGCTGTTTACATAAGCACGAAGTCTGTTCCAGCACTATTAGGGCTTATAGATGTTTTCATAGCCTGCTGGTTAAGGTATTGTTCTTGAAATCACATGATCTATATTGGAGTAGGTCTGAATCCTGGTTCTGTTAGATTTGGACTTCATGAGGAAGTTTACAAACTTACTTATGGAATGTTGACAGTTCTATCTGTCTTATCTAGCCTTTTTCAAGTTAATGTGATAGCTTTCCTTCTATGATAATGAGCTTGGTTAGCATTGAAATACAAAATAAGATATTGTAAAGGCAATGTAAAAAGAATCACAACAGAACAGAATAACTTTAAAAATGATTTCCACACTAAAGAGGAAATTAATGTCAACAAATGTAAGGATAGTTCTGTTCTCCACAAAAGTGACAATTTATATAACTTACAAAAAAGTTGGTATTGAATGAAGTTAGATTATCAAATTTAACCTTTTCTTCTGAAACAAAATCTCATTTTCATCTTATCATATGTACAGGCTTCTTTCCAAGTAATATTGATTTTTACAATGTATTTGTTATGTGTAATGATATGGATTTTAAAGACCGACCAAACAATGTACTCTAACTAAAATATTTACATAGTACAATTCTTAAAAGCAGCTAGCAATGAACTGACCAAAGATAAGGCATGCATGTCTCTTATAAAGAGGAAGGGAATCAACTCTTTTAACCCAAAACCAAACAATAACGACATTTGACCCATTTGTTGCAGACAACTATGGAAAACACCTTGGGAAAAGGAGAAATTGCTCCTACCGAGCAATTTCTCCTTTTCCCACAATGTTTTCTGCACTATCAGAAGATAATACTTTCAATTTCATCACATTTAGAAATGTCGTTTGCAAACTTGTTGATTTTGGGACGGTAAAAAATTTGGCATTTGGTAAAGGGTTGAAGCTAAGTCAGTGTAGCCATAATGTAACACTTTGGAATAAGGCATTGATAATATTTGAACAAATACAACCCCTTTTTTTTAAGCCTAATTTAAGAAGTAGGCACCCAACAATTGTAAATGTAAAAGAACTAGAATGTCTATGTTGATCTTGTTTATTTCAGTAACCATAGCATCGTCAGCTATATTTAGTTACTGGTGGCTGGTACCTGCAATGTTGTATGGGGTTCTATGGTACAGGAAGTCGGAGGCCGGCTACACATTCTCAGAGATCCTCTGTCTTTATGGGTACTCTCTGGCAATCTACATTCCTATTTCAGTAAGTCTTTTGATGATAAGTCTGATTAGGGTATACCTAGACCTTGGTTAACCCTTCACCAAATGCCAAATTTTCGACTGTCCCAAATTGAAACAGTTTGCAGACGACATTTCAAAATGTGATGAAATTGAAGAATAATCTCTTGATAGGGCAGAAAACATTGTGGGAAAAGAAGAAATTGCTTGTCACTAGCAATTTCTCCTTTACCCACAATGTTTTCAAAAGTCGTCTGCAACAAACATTGTGGAAAAAGGAAAATTCAATGTATACACACTTTAAAAAATAAAAATGATCTACATTTGCTTCCAATGACTATACATATAGCAGTACAGTTCTTGGGCAGTTTTAATTAAATTAATTTTTAACTTCCAAATTTTCGCATATCTGTGAACAAGCACCTTTAATATATGTAAGGGACTTACTATTAGTCTTGTGCTGAACCCTCTACATGTACCTGTAGTACTGTGTAAAGATCCAGTGATTTATTTCAGATTCTCTGGGTGATTAACTTTACATGGTTACGATGGCTGCTTGTCATTATGGGAGCAATTACCTCTGGAGGTGTGCTGGTAATTACATTCTGGCCTGCCGTCAAGGATGATACCAAACAGATTGCTTATGGCATCATAGGCCTCGTGTTCCTCTTCCATCTGTTATTAGCTGCGGGATTCGTGGTATGTTTAACTTTGGTTGATTTGGTATGGGTGTTTTGAAGAGATAGGCATAATTTCCTTTCTGAGTACCCAATGAATACCCTTGTGACTGAATTTGTTGTTGTGAGATACAGTTAAACTTTTGTTGAAAGGCCAGTCTATGGAACTCAGACATGTGGCTGTTTAAGACAGGTTGGCTGCTTAAAACAAATTGATGTACACTATAAATCCAACAATTGGACTTTCTGTAGTGGTTGTTTAAGGCAGGCTGGCTGCTTCAAAGGATGGTTGCTTAGCACAAGTTGGACTGTATTTAGAAGAAAACTTTCATAATGGAGGCAAATTGACCCAAAAGGTTTTGATAACCCTTTTACAGAAGTATCTGGAGATGAGATTTGTTTCAGATTTCTTCAGAAATCATTGTTGGAAAAAGGAGTAAAATTGCTCACACCAGAGAATCAGTTGGTTGGTTGGTCGGTCAGTCAGTCAAACAGTCAGTTCTTAAAAGCAAGTTGGAACCAGTAATAAAATCCTTCAAAATAATTGAGTTAAATGCAATATTTTAGTAACATAGCATTTTGTTTTTTCAGCTTTACTTTTTCCATGTTCCGTCTACCACATCTCCATCCGTTGTAGTCGGAACAACAACAACAACAGTTGCTCCTGTGGTTATACCAACAAAGCCTAAGAATACTCCACAGTCCCTGAAGCAAGCGCAGCCAGGTGAAAATGTAAAGAATAAGACAGAAGATCCAGTAAAATCACCCCCAGTAACAGACAGTGCTAAAAGAAAAGCTCCTGAAATAGCTGGAAAGCAGGTGGCAGATGATGACATTACTAACAAAGCTCCAAATAAATTGCCCAAAAGACATGACACTGGGAATGATGCGGAAAATGATCTTCCTGCATTAGTTGGGAAGAACAATGTTAAGATGGGCAAGCATGTCTAACCCTTTACCAAACAACAAATTTTCGACTGTCCCAAATTGAAAGAGTTTGCAGACGACATTTTTGATGAAATTGGAAAATGATCTTCTGATAGGGCAGAAAACATTGTGGGAAAAGGGAAAATTGCTCGTTACAAGCAATTTCTCCTTTTTCCACAATGTTTTCTAAAGTCGTCTGCAACAAAGTGGTAAAATGTCGTTATTGTTTGGGAAAAGGTTAAAGGAGATTTTAGAATTATAACCCTTCCTCATAAGGTGTGTTGTGACTGGTCCAAGTTGCAACAAGCATCATTCTTCTATTGGAACGAAAACTACATTTTCTGCGTAATTTTGGGATAGAAACCATAATATCAAAGGAGTAATATGTCTTAACATGCTATTTCTTTTTGCCTTCCATTGTTTATCAAATATGTCTGCTGCTGGTGGCTAATTATGAGTACATAATGAAGTTATAGTTTAACCCAGTATTAAATATAAAGTAAACTTATATTGCACCAATAGAGGACGGTCTGAAAACATTCTGACCAAAGAAAACTATATTTGATTGCATAATTCATACCCAATGGAACGAATATGAAAGGCATTCATGAAGAAAAAATTTTGGGGATGCTTTCAATTTGGATGTGCTCAAGTCATTCAATAACTTATAGTGGCAACAATTAGTGAAAGCAAGAAGAGACATTCCATCAATGACATTGGATAAAAACTATTGTGACAAAATAATAAATTGCTCTGGGATCAAGTTATTCTGTCATAATGGTTTTTTAATTTTTCTGTATCAGATGGGACAAATTGACTTAGGAAATGGTTGGTCAATGTTGTAAATTTCTTAATTCAATATATTTCTTCTTATTTAAATAGACATAAATAGTCATAAACCCGTTCCAAGATGTTGGTTCTCATGATTGTGTATATGAGGGATACAAAGCGCTTGTTTGCAGCATTGGGAAACTTTTGTGTTTTCCATATTTGATGGTGGTTTTCTTTTGCAATATTTACACATTTAAATAAAGGAGGTTTCTTTCAGAGGGGTTTATTTGGGTTTTCATATTAAGGCAGAATGGCGTAAACATATTTCCTCAATCGAAACTGTGACTTGTATCAAATAAGAATGGACAGAGATGTAAAACATTTTCGGTGGCATTTCCTAAAAACATAACAAGTGTAAAATATTTAATGAATGATTATTTCTTCTTGATACAATGTTTCCAACATTATGTGCTTCAAATGTGTAATGTGTCTTTTACAATAGGGAATGATTATGCATTGGAAATGCTGGGGTTTTGTTATTCATTTAATAAAATATTTGTGAGTGAATATGATAAATGGTTCTTAAACCTTGCTTTTGTTTAATTTTATTGAAACGTTTTCTCTATGTGGGAATTCGTTATTAGTCCAAATTGAAAGTGAAAGCTGACAAAATATAATGACATGAAAAAAAAACAACCTTTGTATCACATTGGTAAAAACCAGGCTGAAAATAAAAATCTGGCAGTCTTTTTCTTTTATCACACTGGTTTTCTCATTTCTCATTTATTTTTTAAGCTGTACAATTCACTGATGTGTCATAAAATAAGGACTGAAAAGCACCCTAAGTGGGAAGACACAGGGTCTATAAAATCTTCTGATTCAAAGGCAATAAAATGCATATACATAAAGGGAAAGGTTTTCTTAGCTTACAAACTATTACCATTTTTATGATAAGTATATTGTTTGTTATAGGGTTTATTTGTGTCTGTTTAACTTAATGCATTTGTAGATATTTCGATATTTAATTACAATAATTTGAAATCCACCTCTGTTTTTCTTTTTGATTCCTATTTACTTGGTTTGTACTATGTATGCAACATGAATGGAAATGTAAAAATTCATTGAAGGTGCCTAGTGGTTAGTGTATGAAACTTCATATTACATGGCCTCCATCTTCGCGTGGGTTCAAAGCCTGGTGACATCATTTGGATTTTTCATACAACATAGTCTCCTGACTGACCTAGGGACATAGGCGTAGGAGCGTTTTCAACATGGGGGGGCCAACTTCAGGCCAACTTCAGATGAGGACCGGTCTAAGAATAAATGTTCCTAAACTTTTTCATGACTATTCATGCATGTACAAATTCAATAACATTATAAGAATTAAAAGAAAGCGTATGAAAACATGTATCTTTAATAAAAAAAAAGAAAGAAAAAAAAGAAAGGATATGCCAGGTCTCGATCTCACGTGGAAATCATTTGTATTGAACTAAACAAAAAAAGGCAGCGACCAGACTGTCACAGCCACGGATACAACTCTATGAACTATTCAAACAATTATATTATTCTTTAAGCTTTAGCTAACAATTGAAGACAATATAGAGTCTGACACCTTTTAAAGAACATGTTTTACACCACTGTTTTCGTCGATCAAAACTTCCCGGGTATTTTAGTGAGCTGAGTTTTCATTTGATAAACCTGATGTGTTCAGATTGCCATTTTGCGATGATGACGTCAAAAAGATTTTGGTTATTGTTCGTAACAAAAGGCGAATTGGTATTACATAGAGCACAAAAATACACATTTATCTTTATTCTGCTGTTAAATTTCGTTTCTTTCACTTTTTCTATACAAATATCTTCATTTGCCACTGTGAATATTGGGGGGGCCAAAGTATACTCTGGCCCCCCCCAGTCTGGATATTGGGGGGGCCGGGCCCCCCCTGGCCCCCCCCTGCTCCTACGCCTATGAGGGAATACTGAAGGTTCGACCGGGCTTGGCTACCCCTGAGTATGGGGTCTTCCTTTATCATGAAGAGTTGAGCATCACAAAGTAACAGTTTACATTATGTTGAAATAGTGTTAAACCCATATAAATAGTTACATAAAGATTGATTGGAATATCAAACTTACCAAGAAGTACAAACCCCATAACCATATTGATATGAATAGTTTAGTTTACCTTATCTTTAGTTTACCTTATTCGTTTTTTACATTGGTTGTGAAGGAAGCTTAAAGCTAGCTCAAAGCCACTCTTGATGACTGCTTCCTGGAAACTAAACCTGTACTCGCACCAGTTTGTGGGTTAGTTCCAGCAATTTTCACATGTCCTAACGGGGATTCAAACCCGGGAACCTCGGTACAAGAGGCAGACAATCTGCCTCTGCAACAATATCACCCACAAATATAAAGACAAATCATGGTCACTTAAATATACTTTTCATGTGGATTCAGAGAGAGCATTCTGTAAAGTGGAAAAGCTTTGAAAACAGTGTTAAAACACAAATTAAGAAAGATACAATTACTGGAATTTGCCATATTCCCTTTAAATGTAAATGCTGGATATATTAACTGTCTACAGAGAAAGTGCCCGAAACCCTTGTAGTTTGGTTTAGTTTAGAGTCATAGTGGGTCTATGTGGGATTAATCAAAGCTAGATTATATCAAAATTATTGTTGGAAAAAAAAGTAACTATATTGGGTATCAACAATTCATTCTTTTCCAAAAATAATTTTAATGCAGCTTCGAATGAAATAAATTCAATGGACTAAGGTGCTGACGCACCCTTAGTCTAAGAACATCGTACGCACCCTTAGTCTAAAAACATCGTACAGGTGTGACTCCATAATCTATCTAATTCGGTTCAAAAACCAAAACAAACACCCGAAATAAAAATCGAATACAGCATGTCTGTAAGATTCACATAACGTCAGTTCATTTTATGATACATGCATGTGTTAGGCAACAAACTAACTTCCTTAATTGCAGTCACAGTGCGACCAAAACACAAATCCGTTGATTTTTCCAAGGTAAGCTAATCTTTACATTTTGAGAAAACTCCAAACGAACTGGCCTTGTTTTGATTCGTACCACTTGTTTTAGCTACTGATTGGATTACATCTAAGCTTTTGAATCAAGGATTACAGATTAATCCACCATCTTTTAATATTAATAATAACGAAAATGAAATAAATCATTACATACATGCTATGATTAACGGCAAGTCTGAGATGCAATCGACATAAGACTAGATAATTTTCCACATTGAAAAAAAGGGAAAGCCCCGTACTGAAAGTGAAAGTAAGCATCCATTACGCTGTGCATATTCGTCGAAAGGGTTTGTTTCAACTTAGTTTAAGTAACGCGATCATTTTTGTAAAATTGGGTAATTGTATTAACATTTCAGCTTGTGTTTTTGTTTTACATGTATGCTTTAGAAGCGCTCGAAGAACGATTACGGACAAAAAAAGGAAAGAAAAAAGAGAATGAAAGAAAGATCGCTTTTAAACACAGTCTTGACACTCAATGACTCAAACTTTCAGTTATTGGCATTGTTTTTCACACAACGTATGTAGTGGTGGTTTTAGATTGTTATCGAAGTATGATTGCATGAGCATTTTTTTGCATTTTTAAAAACATTTCAAAATTGAGATAATTTCACAAATTAATTGATGGTTTAGGGTAGTCAAAATATTTGGCGTGATCCTGAAATATTGAGAAGATTTTACATCGGGCAAGATTGATCCATCAGAAAATTTAAGGAAACCTTCATGTTTAATTATTTTGCCTTGATTTAGGGTAGTGTTACAGTAATAGGGTAATGTGACAGTAATAGGGTTTATGTATGAATACTAATTCTACAGTCTCGCTGTGGAAGCCGGCTTCCATGGGTCATTTGGTAGAGTGGTTGGCTTTCTGTTGTAGTTAAGCAACGTACATCACGGTTAGTATCTGGATGGGTGACCCGTGATGGCTTAACTCCGAGAGGGACCCGATACACGTTACAAAATTGGTGGCAGCAATGGGATTTGGTTTGATATCACCATCATTCCCGTACCCTAAATTGTTCATTGCATGTTCTCGCCCCTTGTTTCTGCTTTGAGGCAGTGCAGATAGTGCCAGTAGTACCTTCTTGAATTGTAAACAAAGTCAGTATCTGCCCATGTATGTCTTTGTGACTTCGAGACGAAGTCAAGAGAAAGGTGGGAGAAATGTGACAGTAATGGGGTTTATGTATAAATACTACTTCTACAGTCTCGCTGTGGAAGCCGGCTTTTATGGGTGATTTGGTAGAGTGGTTGGCTTTCTCTCAAAGTTAAGCAACATACTAAGTGGTTAGTACCTGGATGGGTGACCCATGATGGCTTTACTCTGAGAGGGACCTGATACACGTTACAGTAGTAATGAAGTTGACCCTTCCAATGATAGGTGTTTCTTTCTAGACACAGTTTTATCTCTTCCCTTGTTGGTGTTTTATTATTGATTTAAAAAATATTATAACAGCAGAAATTGGTAGCAGTAATAATTTGATTGTGCTGACCTATGCTGTAGATGTAGAGTTTAAGAAGATGTATGACAGTTATTTTTTTTCTTGTAGATTGGTTAGACACTAATTCTTGATTATATTTGGCAAACACATTAAATATGAATCTTTATCCATGATCATATATGAAATTTACAATATTTCACGTCCTCACATTTTTAAAACTTTGATTGTTAGTTTAACCCATTCTCTCTTATGAAATTCTTTAACCAGTCTTTCCTAAATGCAACAGCAGACTACAAATAATGGTATGATAAAAACAAACATAAAATGATTTTTTTTGTTCCATACTGGTTATTACGCCATGGGGATAAAATTCTGATGATGTGCAATTCAACCTTTTGTCACAGTGGATTCTTTTGCAGACTTAACCTATTACCAAACATTAATGACATTTGACCAGTTTGTTGCAGACAATTCTGGAAAACATTATGGGAAAAGGACAAATTGCTCTTAATAAGCAATTTTTCTTTTCCCCACAATGTTTTCTGCCCTATCAGAAGATTATTTATCAATTCCATCACATTGTGAAATGTTGTCTGCAAACTCTTTCAATTTGGGAAAGTCAGAAATTTGGGGTTTGACAGGTGCAGCAGTGATGATATATGGAAAAATAGTTAATATTTTCTCTATGAATTACACATAAATACAAGGGAAATAATTACGATGATATCATTTATCTCTTTTATTTCGTTATATATAATAGCTGTTCAACATGAGCACTGATACTAAAGATGCAGCTAAGAAACCTAAAGGAACCATCAAAGGGAAAGCAAAAGCAAAGACAAAAGAAAGTGTTAATTTGAGTAAGTATTGTCCAATATTGTTAACTCTAGTCAAGGAATATTTGTTAAAATCTCAACCCTTTACGTCTTCTTACAATTTCAAACTTTTACTGAAGAAAACTTGAGAAACCCAAGATATGATTTAGTGTAAATTGTGATGAAATTGAAAACAATTTTCTGATAGGCCAAAAAAAAACATTGTGGGGAAAAAGGGAAATTGCTGGTTAAGAGCAATTTCTCCTTTTCCCACAATGTTTTCCAGAGTCATTCGCAACAAACTGGTTAAATGTCATTATTGTTTGGTAATGGGTTAAATGATTTTGCAGCGGAAAAAATACAGGGCGTTGTTTATTCAATAAACCATTTTAACAGTTTACTCTATCGGCAAGAAAAGTGATCACTATCTTTACCAAACAGTTATGAATGAGGTTGAAAAGCATATCTTTAATCTAGTTTTATATGTCTTATTAGTTTTAGATATTTTTTGTCATTTGATCTGTATGAGACACTTCATTTAGAAAAAAATCTCAATCTGTGAGATAAGATCTTTAAGCTTGACAGAATTCCACAGCAATTGATAAGAATTTGAATCAATGAATTCATTATTCCATTATCATTGACTGCAAAAGGTTTTCATAAAAAAAAAACCTACTCCTAATGTGATTTTTAATTGTATTATTGTTATCTATTTACAGCTAGCAGTGAATTTGAATTCTTCTATGGAAAAGAAAGTGTTTTTAGCCAGTTTCATCCAGCAAACTTTGAAGTTGATGGAGTCAAGTATAACTGTATGGAACAATACATGCACCATCAGAAAGCTGGTAAAGAGTTTCATTGTAGCTCAACATCATTTTGAGGGTTCAAATGCAAAACTGTAGGGTTTAAATGCAAGGCTATAGTAATTTAATTGCTTTGAACCGTAAATGATAAGTTTTTACATTTATGTTTTACCATTTATACAGTTACATGTATATGGTAGCATTCCCTTGATCACAACCAGTATTGCCTGTTTTTAGACCAGGAACATGCATTCCTGTTGTAAAACTATTTGTGGTTTAACCCATTACCAAACAATAACGATATTTTAACAGTTTGTTGCAGACAACTCTGGAAAAGATTGTGGGAAAAGGAGAAATTGCACTTACAGGCAATTTCTCCTTTTCCCACAATGTTTTCTGCCCTATCAGAAGATAGCTTTTCAATTTCATCATATTTTCAAATGTCGTCTGCAAACTCTTTCATTTTGGGATAGTTGAAAATTTGGTGTTTGGTAAAGGGATAAGTGACGGTCTTAGAACTTGAGCTTCACCTGAACGTCTGGTTTCGTGGAAGTATTCTTAAACAAGACACTTTCAGAGCCCTTGCCCAGTACTGGAGAAATTAAAATAGCTGTAGCATAACTGAAATACTGCTGAAACAATGTTATCTAGGTCTCTGTAAAAAGCCTTATCCTGTCACTAGTGCCATTTCTGGACCGATAACTAGGTGCCATATAACATTTGTGATATCCAGCACTAACCGTACAACACATACATGTGGCAAGTTATGGCGTCATAAGAAAGTCATGACAAACGACGACATGTTTACATCATTCTCTACTTTGTTTTTGTGTGTTTTTCTTGTGTTTTATTTTTATTTTGTTATTTAGAAATATATGTAAAGGTAACAGGATAAATAGAATAGATGGTTGGTGTCTTTGAATAGGAACTGTTATCGGGCTCGGCGTAGGAATATTATCTGTTTTGCCTTCGGCTCACCGGATAATATTCCTACACCTTGCCGAATAACATTTCTGATTCACAACACCAATTATCTATTCTCTATATCTGTAATACTTTGGACTCGGACCAGACATACGTTTTCTGCTATTGTAAGAGTGGTTGTCTGCTATAGATACACTTAAATTTGTGTTTTTTATGAACTTCTAAGATGTTCTATTTATTGCAGTGGTTTTCAAGGATGAGGCTATGGCAAAGCAAATCATGGCGACATCAGATCCTCTAACACAAAAACGACTGGGTAGAAAAGTTAGTAACTTTGACCCAAAAGTCTGGGGTGTAAAATCTATTGAGGCAGTGACAAAAGGGAATGTTCAAAAGGTAATAGTTTCTAATTCTAACTGCGAAAGATTTTGAAAATAAACATGAAGTATCATGGAAACGGCAGTAAAATTATTTCAGTATCATGCTTTTATTTGGCTTTACTAACATATGAATGAACAGAGTTGGTGAAGTAAGGTAGAACCATGTTTAAAAACAGCAGGGGACTTTCTTTAATGGAAATCTTAAAAAGGAATCAGACCCATGCAAAGTGATTGCAATACTTTTGTAGTAGGAGTCTCGATTTACAAGGTAGAGTTAAATGTGTAATCCAGTGGGATCAGGGATCAGGAAAATACCGGTTTTGTCGGTTTTGGACCGATTTCGGTTTTACCAGACCGGTTACAAATTGAGATTTGATGAAAAAATCGGTCCGGTTAATTGACGGATATGACACTCTACACACCTAACAATACCTCCAGAATCACACAATTAATTCGTTAATTGTTATCCCCATGTCAAACAATGCTAGAGGCGCGTCTTAATTGGGGGTTTGATTGTAAGATAGAAATTGCTCTTTACGAGCAATTTCTCCTTTTCCCACAATGCTTTCAATACCGGTCTGCAAAAAACTGGTCAAGTGTCATTATTGTTTGGTAATTAATATAATGGGTTAAAGAAATATTTTTATTGTTTATAATTCTAGTTTAAACAGAATCCAAAGATGTTACACAAGATGCTGGAAACCTATCCAAAAACGCTGGTAGAGGCAGCTCCGAGGGATAGACTCTGGGGGATTGGACTGTCCGCCAAAAATCCAAAGGCACTGAACAGATCAACATGGAGAGGGAAAAACTTGCTGGGAAAATGTCTCACAGAGGCAAGAGAAATATTAATGAAGGAAAAGAAGAAAGAGGACAAGGAATCCAAGAAAGCTTCCAAGTGAATCAATGTCTTAAAAAGAGATTGGTATTTACCGTGCTGAGTTATTTCTTCTTGTAATCCTATAATGTGTGTACCCATTAGAATTGTCTCGTTGAGACGATTCTAATGGGTACCTACATCATAGGATTTTTTGTGTAGTTTTTGAAAAAAACTGTATGTCATGAGCTCTATGTTGTGGGTACGCATTATAATTGTCTCATTGAGATGATTTTAAAGGGTTCCAACATCATAGGATTTTTTGTATAGTTTTTGAAAAACTATATGTCATGAACAAGTCTAGCACGGCCCTTTCTTTTATTGATGTCTCTCACCTTCAAAATGGAACTACCCTAGTCATTCATGATGTTCTTTAGCCAACGCACAACACTTTGCTCTATGTTCGATACATCATGCCTTTTGAAAATTTCTTTGTTTTGACTCTACTGCTGATTTTGAAAAAAGTTTTAAAATACATCCCAGTGATCCCTGGACATGTATTACCTTTTCATTTAACCTTGAGCCAACTCGGATGATCCAAGCTGTTATTGTATTTAAGTTTAAACTTGTTTATTTTACATTGATTATGACAGAAGCTTGAAGCCCATTAAAATCATTCTCGATGACTGCTTCCTGGATACTACATCAGTTCTTGTGCTGATTTGAGATTTAGTCCCGGCAGTTTTCACATTGCTTAATGGGGACATGAACTCGGTACAAGAGGCAGACGCTCTACCACTGCACTTATGTCGCTGACAATGTATTGCAAAGTATTTGATGTCTGGATCATACAGACCAAGCCTGAGCTGGTTTTCAGTTATAATGCAATCCCAATTTGGCTGGGGTACCATGGAGGGAAGCCATTATTCTTATTGTCATTGGTTTTACCAAAGACCTTTTAACACTTTACCAAATGCCAAATGTTCGACTGGCCCAAATTGAAGAGTTTGCCGACTTGTCAAATGTCATTATTGTTTGATAATGGGTTAAACAATGGTAATTAGTCATAGATTTTTCTTTGAATAAACCCAGCGCAGTATTGAACCTGCAACCTTCCATGCTTGAGGCAGAATACTTCTTCTGTTCTTTAGACTAATCAAGTGTTTGCTTTCATAGATGCAAATTCTAACTTAAGTCCACAGATGATTTATGAAACATTTGTGACAAAAGTTTGTAGTAACAAAACTACCTTTGACAATCAATGTCTCCTCTTGACACAATGGCATCCAACCAGCATCTCAAAGAAAATGTCTTTCTATCATGCCTGCTGTTGCAGCTGCTTTCAAATTCGACCAATCATTGAATCTCATATGAGGGAATCGGTTGACATAAGGGTATAATTAAGCAACCCTCTCATATAAATATGAATAAATTTTGGAGTTAGAATTGTTGTTTGAATTAAAGAAATTATACCTAAGCAAATTATATGTGGTGGGGGGGTTTAAATGATATGATTAACTTTTTTCCTAGAGTGTAGGTTGATTGTTAACCAGTTGGTTATTTTATTTCAAAAGGATATATCAAAGTGTATATGCATGAATTATTGCTTGAAAAAGAGGATACACATGAAACTGCAATAAAATTGTAAAAATGACTTTGTTTTGTATACCTATAACTATACATCTTTCCTGCTAGATGGCTCGTTTTTCAAATCACAATTGTTACCAGGGTCTTTGGTTATATACAATTGAAGTTGTGTCTCTGATCATATTGCTGGGTTGATATTTCGATTTACTTTTTCCATCTGTTCTGTCAGTCTTAAATTTTTGTCTAATACCTAATTAACCCATGACTAAACAATAACGACATTTGACCAGTTCGTTCAAACGACTCTGGAAAACATTGTGGGAAAAGGAGAACTTGCTCTAATAGAGCAATTTCTACTTTTCCCATATTGTTTTCTGCCCTATTAGAAGAGTTTTTATTCAATTTTATCACATTTTGAAATGTCGTCTGCAAACTCTTTGAATTTGGGCAGTCGAAAATTTGGCCTTTGGAAAAGAGTTAAAGGGTTCTCATTTGGACAATATTGACCAAACAAATGAAAATGCTCACGACCATGATATGCTAAAGTTCAATACTCAACAAAATAGTCCAAAGAAGACAAGAGTAATGGCTCTTGAATGATAAAAACGGACGTATCGGAGTTGTCCCCCTTTTTTCCAATAAACATTAAATCCAATCTCTTCCAATCTTAATAAAAAGGTTTCTCCCCATGATATTTTGCACATGTTTAATATCCTACCTGATCACCCAAGACGTATATGAGTATGGTCATATGTAAACCCTACAATGGACGAGAACACCTTAAAGGAAATTAATTAATCAAACTAAAATAATTATCAGGAGCTGGCTTATTGGTATTTAAGTACGTTTACAACTTGTATTTCTTATATCTTGTGGAATTAAAAGTAGCCCATCGTCATCAGAACGTCATCATTCGTTTGAATATACTTGCAGTTATAAGCACATAGGAACTACTTATTGGCCAGTCAAAAAAACCCGCCTCGAATGCACAACCATAATGGTTAACCCTTTACCAAACGGCAGTTTTTCGACTGTTCCAAATTGAAAGAGTTGGCAGACGACATTTCAAAATGTGATGAAATTGAAACCGATCTTCTGATAGGACAGGGAACATTGTGGGAAAAGGAGAACTTGTTCGTCAAGAGCAATTTCTCCTTTGTCCACAATGTTTTCCAGAGTTGTCTACAACACACTGGTCAAATGTCATTATTGTTTGATAATGAGTAAAGCCAATGAAAGATTTCACCAACCTACGACAAACACAAGGGTGCCGACGTGACTTTTAACAGCCTCTGTTGTGAAAGTAGGCTGGGATCCTGGCCGGTGCGTGTGCCCAGGCTAGGCTAGTGTGTATACGTACGAACCAGGATCCCCGGCTATTGTGAAAGTACCCCGACACATATTTAGATGGGTTTTGTGTCGGGTTATCGAAATGGCCAGACGGAATCGAGTTATTCTTATAATACAGGGGCCATGGGATTGAGACCCAGACGTTACCAATGCACTTTCCGACGTTTGATGAAGTTAATGCACCATGTTTTATTGGGCTTCCACAAAGACATTACAAATTTATCAGGTCTTTGATTTTCACCCCATTCTCACGTTTGCCTAAATAGGGAAGCAATCAGTGGACCAAAAAGAATGTTGTGGAGCAATGAAAAAGGATAGCCAGGGAGCCCCGGCCCTTGCGTATACCACGTACTAGGGATACATAAACGGAATGGGACCCTGGCTATGGCAAAGGAATACAAGAGCCATATAAATAGTTATGGGATCATTCCCGTTGTATTACAACTAATTCTGATAAACGCGGCTTTAAAGTTGTGTGATGCTCATCTTTCGGAAATTTACCTGTTTTTCACTACAAGTCTATAATTCGCTTTGATTGGTCGCTGAACAGTTAAAACTGTATTAAAGACACAAAAAATGAGAGAAAACGGTTCAGAAAAAGAGAAATTAACAATTAAAAATTGACCTACTTTCGGTTTCAAACTGACTTCGTCGTGATTCGGGCAGTTCCGTTTAGAATGCTCGTATAATCTAATTTGCATAATTTATGCCGGAAGTAAACAACCGGAAGCCGAGATTCCTTTTTCAAAACAACAATATTTATGCAAGCAAGAAGAAATCAAAAATGGCATCGGTGAGTATGTTTAGTCAATAATATTTACAGTATGGTTCTGAAATAATTTTAAATTGAACTGATATGACACGAGGAAGGAAATCGTACATCGCCGTGAAAGAGTGCGGCAAATGGTTCCAAGATCTACAGTGAGAAAGGGGCTGTTTTGATTCTACTTTTGAATACCCCTTGTCTTGACTGGAGTTGACTGTCTATCGATATTTAGTATAATTAGTCTATATGTGTTATAATATTTCTTACCATTAGGCCTGGAATTTCGATTGTTTCGACAAACCATTTTAAATTTTGATAGCTTTCTTGGGTTGGTTCAATTATATCCGTAAGGCGTTTGATAATTCGGGTCGATTTCTCATTTTATCGGACATTGTCTTTTCCCTTGAATTGGTAAGGGGCATCTCTCTGTTCGCTTTTGGAATTGGAATCACAGGATTGGAAAACCAAACAGCTGGTTTAACTTATTTTGTTTTTGGAAATCTTTATTTTTTATATGATATTGTCCTATTCCATGGATTTTTTACATTATAGGACAGACTCCCATAAAAGGCACCCTCCCAACTGGAAATTTCATTAAAATCGTGCAGTTTTCCCAGTAAAGTCATACCAGCTTTAAGGCTTCCCAATTCAGCAATTTAAGTAATAACTTCAACAATCTTGGGCCTCTTCCCAATTGAAGAAAAAAAAGCCCTGTATTTGTAATGATTTATAAATAAGAAGGTATTTCTTTTTTAGGGAGGAGAATCAACACCTAGTCATGGGTCCGACAGTCCTGGAATGTTTCATGAAGAATCGAGTTCTAGTCCTCAGAGAGAAAGAAGAGGAAGAGGGCGGGGACGTGGGAAAAGGGGTTCGAGGTCAAGAAGTGGGTCTAGAGCCACAAGATCAAGAGGGAGTGGCTCGAGGGGCAGTAGAGAGCGAAGTAGGGGACGAGGAGGGCTTCATAGAGTTATTGATCCTTTGGAGATTGGTCAGCAACGACAAGAAAGCATGAGGGTAGGTCAATCTAACAATATCTGAAAAACCTTGTTACTTTGGACCATTGGTTTCTATTCCAGAGAGTAAAAGTTTTTGAAATGAATAAGTATACTTCAGCTGTATATAAACTGTTCAGTAAAACTAGACTCCTGTAAAACGATAAAAAAGAATAAAAACACACTGAGCTATAAGCCTGTTTGTGTTTACTGTATCTTGGTTGATTGAAAATAAATTTCACAACAATAAATATAAATGGTTTGTTAACTGCACCTCTCTTTCTCCCTAACCTTAATATAGTATTGTGACCTTGGAACCAGGTGTGGTTTTACCTTTTATTTTCATTTTAATATCAAAATCTAAAATCAATGACAAACTCACATCCAGTTCCAGATAATCACATGGCATAAATTTTGGATCATAATTGTCACAAGGAAGTGACACTTTGAATGATACAATAGAATTTTCTGAAACTCTTCAGGTATGAAAGTGCAACTAACCTCTCAAAGACACAAACACGTTCGATTAGTGAAAAACACCGTCATACATTGAGCAGTTATGTTGTCAATTTATAAACTTGCATGATCTCTACAACAATGCATTAGGTTTTCTTATTTGCATAATCATTTCACGAACATTACCTAACTCCCACTGCTGAAAAGATTTTAAGTCTTCTCATGTGAAATATGTGGAAAGGCAAATCCTCCAATACAAGAAGTCTTCATCCCACCTCTGCCACCAATGTAACAAACAGAGCAAATGAATCCCCAAAGTCACAAACACATCCAATCAGTGAACACTGTCATACAATGCGCGGTTGTGTTGACTATTTATATACCCTCATGTTCTCTACAACAGTGCATTAGGTTCCGTAATTTGCAAATGTTTTAGACACTATCTGCATAAAGCTTTGATTATGGATTTTCAATGTCTTTATTAATTTGATATTTTCGTATATATAAGGTGAACTTAGAAAATTCTATCTGATTGTCATCGGATATTGAAAAAAAAATCTTTAACCCATTACCACATTTAACCAGTCTGTTGCAGACACCCGTTGAAAACATAATGGGAAAAAAGAAAAAAATCCCATTTTCCAACAATTTTATCTACCATATGATACAAGGTCATTTTCCAATATCATCAAATTATGAAATGTCGTCTGAAAACTCTTTCAATTTGGGACAGTCGAAAATTTTTCGTTTGGTTAATTGTTAATACTCTTACAGCCTATGATGTGACTTATACAGTCTGCCTTATGAAATACGTTCATGGTTATTTATTTGTTTTATTCAGGAAGAATTAGCTGCAATGAGCCGTGAGGAGATGGCAGATGTCCTCACACAGGCGATCACCAAGTATCCCAGTTTGATGTTCGACATCATGAGACCTGCAACACAGCAATCAGGAGGGTTTCACCCGAGCCCTGGAGCTGAATCTCCCGACTGGTGTGTGTGTGGACATTGTAGGGAGATGCCCACAGAAGCAGAGAAAGTTTGCTGTGGGCTGGAACACTGCATTTCTCTACAACCGGTAATTGTTACATTTATAGCATTGTTTTAGACATAACTTATTTATTTTGCTAATATTCTCAGCCTAGGAGAGTTTGGATTTCCTTCCTACTACTTGGACTTCTGTCCAATTTCCTTTATAATCTCTACAAACCAATATAAGACCTTTCATAAAATTAAGAGTATTATTTACCAGAAGACATATGCAAATACATGTCAGGGATGATGTAAGCAATATTATGTTCCCTATTCTCATTTTTACTTAGTGTGAGCTTATTTTTTCCATCTTGATAGTGAAACAAGTTCCTACTACTAAGGGTACTCAGACACAAGGTCTTCTTTGGTAGAAACAAGAAATAAACATATGCAGGAACAGTGTATAAGATCACCACACATAGCTGTGGCAGAGGATCAAACCAACCTTCTGATCCTCAGTTTATTGCTCAACCACTGAACCACTCACTTCAAACATACAGATCACTAGAAAACTGATTGAAGAAAAAAGCAGTATCCATTGCATGTCTTTACTAAATAAGCAAACCATAATTGAATGAATTTTCGTTTTTCAGAATTTCCAGATTATTGTACTGGACGAGGCAGTTTTGGCCATTGCCAGAATGTACAGGCGGGACATCCTGGTGTTCGACGACGAGCCTGATCAGCGAAAAGCCAACCGTCACCAAGCCTATAGGCAGTTTATACTTTGGAACCATGGACGCCTGGGTGTTGGCGACAGGCGGGTTATCCCGTCTTGCTGCGTTTGGAAGATCAGGGATAAATTCCCTGATCCATTTGGACAGTATAAGGGGTTTGTTCCTGCCAGAGTCTGAATGGGTGGTGGTTTTTCACAGTGTAGTTACACAGAATATATATAAATGAGACAATCATTCTTTGCATATTTTTTATGACCAATTAATAGAAATTAAACAATAAAATAGTAATTACATGAAATGTTTCTTCTATTTTCTGAAGTATTTTCAAATTGTTATGATTGTCATTTAAAAATGAAACCCATTCATTGAGAGAACTCAACATATTGAGTTGAAGACAATTTCAACTTGAGATTATTAGGAATTTGACCCAAGACCTTCGGAAAAAGCTGAGAGCTAAGTCCAAAAAGAAACTTCAGTCTGAATATTGCAATTAACATCAGGAAGGTAAAGAGAATTTTCATCCTAGGGATTCCCAGAGGGTATGGTTTTAGAAACCTAAAATGAGATTAGGATGGCTTTGATAATCAACAAAGAATTTACATGGGTTTTAAAACCTAAGATAGAATGACAGAAATTATGGTAATCTAGAATTACACAGCAAGGCTTTGAGTAATCTAAAATGGCACTGCCTTGGTTTTAACATCATAAAAAGATATCAGTGTTTTGGTAGGGTATAATGAGATGACAAGTGATGAAGATAACCTAAATAGAGATTGCAAGTGAAAACATTGTGGGAAAAGGAAAGAATGCTCGTTATGAGCAATTTCACCTTTTCCCACAATGTTTTCTAAAGCTGTCCTGCAACAAAGTGATTAAAAGTCATTACTGTTTGGGAAATGGATATGAGAGATGGAAGATGTCCAAATCAAGATGCCGACATAAATATGAGAGATTGACAAACATTTCTGTAAAACCTTTTTGTGGTACGAAATGATTTCATCTAAAAAAGAAAAAAAGATAATACATGCAATACACATCATGAATTCAAATAAAGTTATCTGAGAAACTTTCTAGTTTAACCCTTATAGTGCTCAAACCGACTTCATGCTTATGGAAACAGATTACATCCAGGACAATCACAAAGTAAATTGGTGGCTGGTGTGTGATATCACCAATTTGCTACCCTTAGTATTTTCATCAAAATTATGTAAAATATTTGGGAAGCAGTTGGCATAACATCTATATTTAGAATAGCACGCAGCTTTCTAAGAGTTAATATCAGTGTTAAAAGAATGGAATATACAGCAATGTGCTAACATTTAGTCATTTAGTTATATTGGAGCCAATTCCCTCACTGAGGGCAGTCTCATCACATTTCATACTAAGAAAACTTTCTACTTATTATCAATTGAAGACGGTGTTCATTTTCCTTACTAGTACATTAACTTGACAAAAAAATAAGCATATTCATTTAAATCTTGAAACTTGGGCAGCATGAATTTCTTTGGTGGGCGGAGGTTCTATTGGAGCCAGGTGTTTAGAGAGTAATCTTGGATCCTCTGCTTCAATTACTCTTTTCCTCATTCCAACTTTGTCATTTATCCTCTGAACAAGAGCGTCCTCTATGATAGAGTCGATATACTTGTACGTCTTCTTCTCTTTTTCCTGATACACCGACCAGCGACAGCTCTTTTTATTCCAAACTCTTTTCAGCCTTGAGGAAAAAAACAAGTTGATTTTCTTAGCATGTTAAGTAGTGTTTATAGCATTTGTACAAAATTAGTCTAGAAACAGGTTTCATCTTCTGATGCATAGATTCCAGCTTTCAGTAATTGCTAAATTGTTACAGCATGTTGATATAACACAGTGGAGGGGTTAAATTAAAATCACATTTCAAGTCTTGCCAAAATGTTATCCTGTTCAGGGGGTCTAGAGAGACCCCTGTACTAAGACGCATCACAGCATGATATCGCTTTTTGTTCACCTACGCACTGCATCATAGTAGAAATTTACCCAAAGAAATAGTTTATTAAGTATAACCCCAGGAATTGTTTGTGACATGTAATTACTACAACAAAGTCTAATTTCACATTTGAATCAATGTCCAGCTAGAAAAAAAGATAAATATACAGGAGTTTTTCATAGAAATACAATATCTGTGCAAGCTTGTACATGTCGTTTGAGTGCTAGCTTGTGACTGTCATCACAGCAGCGTCTCCATTAAAAGGTTGATTTACCCACAATCCTTTAGCAAAAGAACACAGGTTAGTGCAAAGCTTTCGAACACAATGCAAATGCTATATTCAAAGATTTATTTAAATGCATAGCTTTTTTACTCATATCAGCAGACTTTAATTTCAGTTTAAAAACAAGCCTAATTTGTAACAATTCTAATCATTTATGACCTGGGTACCTTAATGTGCCGTCTTTGTTCATCAGAGGTGCTCTATTCACATTCATATTGTGATCCAATGCTGCCAACAAGTTCCTCACTCTGTATACTGGTGGAGTGTAGGCATATCTCTTAGCACAATACATAAGGATATGTTGGTGAAATCCTTCTAGGTCAGAGGTGCTCCTAAAGATAGAAAAAATATATGGCACACTATCTAAATGGGTCTATAATGTAAAACAATATCTTTTTGTGCAAATCAGATGAGAAATGGCCCATGACTTGGTAAAAAAATCATTTTGATGAAGTATTTACTGTAGCATAACACCTGCATTTTCACATAATCAAATAGGATAATGGATGCAGGTGAGCTACCATAAATCTTCATACTTTCATAACCAATAAATTCTTGATAAGTTCTTTTACAAACAGAAACTGGGTTGTTAATGTTTGTATTGTGGGCCTTCAGTCTTCAAGAAATGTGTCTTTAATGAGTGCAATCAAAAAGTAGGTCCAGTTTCTTAGTTCCAGTAGTTGCATGACTATTTATCTAAGACATGTTTTTGAACTTCCAAACCTTAATTTTTACATTTTTAGAATTCTTAAGACTTTTCTTTGAAATAGTCTCCTCTGACCGTGTGATCACTTTGAGGCCAATCTGGTCCTCTTATTTCATTTGTGCAATCTAGTTGAGTTTTATAGATTATAAGTGATGATTGAAAAAAAATATTTGTACCTAAAATTCAGGTAATAATGAACATTGTTGAGAAGTCTTTTGTCAAGGACTACAGATGCCAAGTTCCTTAAGGCTTTGCAATCTTGAGCTGGGTCCAACCACTCTTTTTCTCGGTTTTCTTCTGGCAATGGGCCATGCAGGCATCTACAAGAGCCGCTACCATGAGGTAAGATCCATTCATGGGTATTTGTTACATGATGTAAAACACCTCTCCATATGGACTGAAACCATAATGCAAATTCACAAAATAATTTCCTAGCAGAAAGAGACTGCCGTTAAAACAAGAACACAAAATGCAAGAACAATATAATAGTAAGTAAGGGGTTGTAATGATTTCTTGATCAATGGCACTAAACACCATTTAGTATTTTGGTTATTTCATGGCTTCCCTGGATTTCTCCAGTGCTTACACAAACTATCTTAGGGTCACTGGTGCTGACTGAAGCTTTCACCTTAGCGTCACAAGTCCTACATCATGGGTGAAAGTGGCCCTTATTAACTCATCTTGATGTAAATTACCAAATAAAGGTCGTCATCTTCATAGGTATTGTCCCCGTGAAAATCTAATGATAGCAGATGATGTTACTATATAATGTATACTAAACCTATTTACCAGATGTGGTAGAAATCTAATCATGAATGAAAATGCTTTAACGAGTAAGTCTGTGGATAACCAAATTTTCAAAGGACTTATGACAAACTGAATGACTTGTTGGTAATCAATCTAAAAATTGCTCTGCATGAAAAGTATCTTGATCTCTTTCTTACTGTTTGCATAGTGGCTAAATCGCACCAAAACACTCTGAGTAATAGTGCATACCGATAGAAGCTGGAAAGTAACAGAAATAAGTACCATAAACTCGCTGTAGGTCTCTGCCTCTTTACAAGCAAACCAAAAATGATTTACAATGTCTCTATTCCACTTCATGAGTATTGCATTCTCTTTCTTCTGTGACAACTGAAAAGATATAACAAGGTGAAATGGTGTTTAGATCAAAGGGACTACTAAGCCTCAGTTTTGCACATTTAATGTCATTGTGACATGCAGTCAATAAACAATGATAATACTCAGTCTGATACGCTTAACTATGAACAAATTGAAAGTGACAGAGAAACTGCATTGAACAGAGTTCACATTAAGCAGTTTGAGCTAAGCTCAGAAAGATGCGAACAACAGTCACATTATTATGACATAATGGTCCAGTTACTGCAATGCCACACAGGGAGTTTACTTTGTATATAAAACAGTAAGAATGAAGAGACACTGAAATTTTGTGCACTTTTCTTTCTGAAAATTGACCTCAAATGTAATCTTCTTTAAAAATTAGTTACCTTGACTAGCTTCTTCCCCAAATTCTTTGCAACATGCCAAATGTCATGGGAATGTTTCACAGCTGGATACCTGAATTCTGCAACAAAATAAATATGAGGCTAACATATTACAGAGCCTTCAAAAGGCTTCGCATAAAAGGCCTGTATCTTCAACACTAAACACTAAGAATATATCCAACCATTTGCATCTTTTTCTGGTCAAGAAAAAATTGTCACACGGATGAAAACCAGCTATTCTGCAATTGATTCTACATGATGTTGTTTCAAGGCTCGGATTTCATATAATTGTAGTGATCTATATTCCGGCCTTGTTGAATCAATTCAAATCAACAAAACACTACTAGAATGCTCATAATGTTTTTAAGAAATGGCTATTATACAAATTGTTACAAACATCCTACAAATTACAAATTGGATCATTTTAAATATAATCTTTAGGGTTTTTTTTAGTGGAGGGGGGGGGGGGGGTTGGTAAATGTATACAATGAAAACAAAAGAGTGCTCAGGAATTCAAAAAGCACCAGAAAATAAAGAGGGCCAATATGATGTGAAATGGACACCAAGAGGAAGGGACCCTTTCACCAACAGTTTACACAAATCAACATGTCTGTGAGACTTAATTACATTATTCACCTGATATTTGTAATAAACATGCATTCAAGATATGTTGATGAGTTCTTCATTCCCTGCTTTGTGTTCTCTATTAACATTGTACATATATTTCTGATATATACCTAAATGTGTTATCTTGATAGGCACTACATGAGAGAGGTTTAGACATTGTTATAACTGAAATGAATGACAGTCCCCTTACATATGATAGAACTATACTCACTCATTAAAGCTCCAATGCCCAAATGTGCATCGGTAACAACCTCGCCAACAACTACCCCTTTCTCTTCCAACTCATCCATAGCTGCCTGAAAACCAAACTTCTCCATGTTTGCCGACTTCCTATCTGTCATGCGTTTATCCACAGTCTTTAAACATAAAATCTTTTTCGTTTCTTTTTCCATAAGCGTATAACTGCAGTATTGGGCACAGTACCCTGGTGTGTCATTGCGTCCATCCCCTAAAACAGAATAGAATGAACGTGGTATTACCAAGAAACATATGTAAGAAACAACTTCTTCAAATTAAATGTAGAAAGGGAAAGGAAATATGATGGAATTTATATTATTTTTTTTTAATATTGTATCATATCTCTTTTCAAGGAGGCATATTAACTAAGTTCATCAATAGAAAACCTGAATCTATTCTCTGGCTCTACAATTTCAATTTGAATTTTGCCCTAATCATTTTTATAAGAATGTATCTTGTATTAAAAGAAATGTATTTGTGTATGTTGTAAAGATGAGTCGAAAGCATCGAATATTGAATAAAGTATTCTTATTACTATTATTAAATCTAGTGGATATAAATAACAGATGTGATTGCACCCTGATAAATTTGCCACATAGGTCACAATAATGATTTCATAATTCAAAGAATACCATAACATATTTCATACAATGAAAAGGAGTCATGAATGTCTTACCGAGAACAATTACCGGGGTGTTCCTAAAGGAATTGAGTGTTTCCCTCTGGTGATTCGCCCAGTACCTGTCAATGGTGGGAACAATGTATCTTGACTGAATCCTGTGGAATTGGTCGGCGGATGGGAATTTCAGGTGAAGCATATCTGCCCATAGGGCCATCTTTCCGAAATTATTTCCGGATGTTAGGACTGTTGCACAAATCAGGAAATCACCACTGTGTAGGCGCTTGTTCAAAACTGCTTGCGAACACCAATTCCCACTACTATGCCCGTCTTCACAAACCTGCAAAAACAATCATCATATAATACTGATACATATACTTTTCAATAATCTTGACAGACATGGCTTCAATACACATGTTTATCACGATCCGGAAGAACCTGTGTGTCAATTCCAAAGTGTGATTGTTTTCGTTTTACTGATTTTATATACAATGCTGCAATCACAAGGCATGAAACCTATCAGGTTACAAAACAGCAACCGTTACACAATAAATTAAAAAAATTAGTGGCACTCCCTGACATAATATGAACAAAACGATGTGACTTTACATTTCATCTTACAAATGGTTTAATGCATTTCCCTAAAAGATGATTGGAAATTATCAGATAACAAACATCTTACTCTACTAGTTTATGAGGTAGAACATACCCATTTCATATACAATGCTGACCCAACAAAGTTCTCGATCATCTTAACACTCTTAGGACAACCAACTGTCGTGCAATGCTCAACATGAATGTCAGCCAGTCTTTTAAGTTCATCAAGATCTACAATGCATTTTGTAGACTCGCTCAATGCAGCGCACTGGTCATTAGTTGTCACTTTTGTTCCTTGAATTTGTCCAGTCACCATATCGTCCAGTTCTTTCCCTTCATCTATTGTGTCAGTGTCAATTTCCATTCCGAACTCCGCCTCCTCAAAGGCTACATCCTCTGCCAGCTGGCTTATATCCTTTGGACTGAAATCAAAGGTAGAAATCAGACATGGAAGCAAGCCCTGGTAAAAGCATAAACATTTTCCCGAGAAAGTCTCCAGACTGACTTACTGAATTTTGATAATTCTATCTGCCTTGGCCAGCCCTTAAAGAAAGTCAAGTTTGGAATCTTCCTCAATCAATATAAATATGGCATCACAAAATAACTGAAATAATGTTGATGTGATGCTAAACCCTGTAAATACCAACTATTACAAAAAGAAGGCCAGATCAACACTTTTCTGAAAAACAGGAGCAGCAGGTTTGTGCCTGGTGATGTCAATAATGTTAAATTGGAAAGGTTAAATTTTCAATGAAAAGGCAGACGCCATACTCACAGCACTGCTTCAATGGTAAAACTTGGTTCGTAATCTGGGTCTTCAGATTCGTCTGCCTCAGCAACAGTTATATCGATGGACAAACTGGAATATACAAATTATTGATCTCCATAGTTAAAGAAGCTGTGATAGTTTATAATTCATTTTCCTTCCAAAGATTACTTTGCAAAGGAAAACTGACCTCAATAAACAGAGTTTCATTTCCTTATTTATACAAAATTATACATATAACATATTGTACATTTCTCTACCAAGGATTTCAAATTGGTTGTCCATTGCAATTGAATAATGCCATGGACCTAAAACTATGACATTGACCAACATCATACATTGCTAGGTTCTACCTGGCCGCAAAATGATGTTTAAATCTCTGCCTACTGTATCTAATAGGTTCAGTGGTCAATATATAATATTCATTTGATACAAAATGCTTTGGGCCAGAGGAACAGTTGTTTTCTCTAACCTTCTTTTTATGCAATGTGGATGAAAATAAAGGATTCTACATCATTCTTTTCACAACTTGTGAAATTGGATAAGTACTTACTCAAATGGGTCCATAAAGGAAGTTTCTAATTTCTTCACTTCTAATTGTCTACCTGTCTTTGAACTTTTTGCTTTTACATCATGTGATCTGTAACAAGAATTTTTTTTACACTTGAATGTCAAATTTTAGAACTGTAGCAGCAACTTGGAAGTACCATGCCCCCAACACATTTTTTAAAAACATATTTTAGTAAGTGTACATGCATATATAATGAAATTCAATAAAGAATTGTGTCCATATTTTCACACTGCAGACAATATGATAAAAACACACTAATTTTGAACGTTAATTAATTAACTTCAGGGCACAGTGCCAAGTGTGTGTCACAGAGCTCTTTCCTGTATATGTGACTGATTTCTTGGTATCAGACAGTATTTAACATATGATATATACATACCCAGACAGAATGTGCCCATTACTGTCTTCAGAATTGACCATTTCTTCAAAACCTGAAAGCTGATGTTGGTCCCTGCAAATATTGAAAATCAAGAAAAAATATATAAATGCTTTTTTATTTTCCACAAGACGTTGTTTGTTTTTCTTTTTCGATAAATAGAAAAAATGAAACATCAACATAAAACTTGTAATCAGCATGCTAAAAATCCCCATGTCATTTCAGATGATTTACAGAAAAGTTAAGTTATAATGTGGCAAAATGCTTTATTTCTACATATATAGTAAAATAATATTTTTTTAAGTTACCATAGCTTTGATGTTAGGGAAATCACATGGACAATGTCCATCTTATTTAATTTGAAAGCATTGAAATGGTTTTGCTGGAACTGTCACATACTGTCTTAACTAGGCAAACTAATATATCATATTCATATTCACAATTTTGTTTAAAAATATCAAGTCTTACAATTCTGACTCTGGGCCTGACACACCAGATACTGATGGAGTTCCAGCTTCAGCTACACATCTTGCCACGGCACTTTGTGCTGGTGTTGACGATATCCGTTGTATTTGTTGAGAGTGTATGTCACCTTTTCCAGAAGACTTCCTGTAACTGAAAAGAATAAGAAGAGATATTGCAAAATGCAAAGGTATCTCATTATAACAAAAACAAAACCCCCGATTATGGCAAATTGGTTTGAAAAATGATTCCTCCTGTATAAAGCATTTGGTTTAAAGATAGAAAAAGACATCCTTAAAATTCTAATCACTCTTGCAACATGTGCTTTACTGCATACATTCTTCTTCCAAAATGATGTTGGCCCTCTATTCTCAGGTATTCCAAAGCTTATCATGAAGCCTCTATAATATTTCAAAAAACAATTGTTATTCTAAACGTGTACAGAGAAATAACTTGCCAACTGGTAACAGGTTCACGTTGAGTTCAACTTAATTATTCAATGTTATTATGGGTCCCATTTTGTCATTATAGCATGTGTCTCAAAGAAAAAGAAATATGTTCCAAAATACTCTGAGAATGTCACCCAAACATTGTCTACGCACTTCCTGTATATCACATTACCATCCAACTACAAAAGCTTGGTACAGACTTGCACCATATTCATTGGTGTGGGGATTACTCTGTCTGTTTCCAACATTGGTTAGATGGCTATTATGGCCTTGTGTTTACTCTGTCAGGCCAACCCATCTTGCTGTAGGAGCTTCCCTGTTGGAAACTGGATTTAACATTCACCATATGCAGGGAAGTTAAGATTTGAATACCTTACATATTGACAATTTCATTAGTCCAAATCAAAACCTTCTACAAATAAATTGTCATTTAAGATCAATAAGGAACCGGGAAAAAGATTATCAATACATTTCTCATCTTTCATAACCTAAACAAATGCAAGTAAAGCAGGTCGAGTTGACCTACATTCGTATCCATCACGTACTCAGAGAAAATTCAAATAATGGGCTAGGTAGAAAGCTGTTAAAAATGCAGGTTAACGACACAATTTCTATCAGAAAATACAGATTATTGACGGTCTGATGGTGAAAATACGTAGGACGTAAACACTCACTTGTCTATCAAAAATGTCGCCACTTCACGATCGGTTTTTAAATCCAGTTCCTTTTTAAGTGTTGCCCATCGCATCTGCTCCGAACCAAGATAAACTCTCGAATGGTGGAACAGTGTATCTCGCTGCACCTTTCTCCTTTTCTTTTCGGACCCTGTTAGTCTTGCAGCCCTTTTTCGTTTCTCGCGCGTTTTTGTTTTATCCTCGTCCGCCATTTTTGTTGTTGTTGTTTGGGTGTTGGGTTGCATACATAATTTATTAACCACGTGATCCACGGAATTCGAAATGACGCGTCTTCGGTAATTTTCGGTTCATACCGACAAGTAACGGAATCTTCGTTTTCCTAAAAAGACTGGGCCAGTCTTTTAAGAAAAATGATATTTTAAAAGGTATTTTTTTCGAACTCGTGGCAGATGCAGCTTTGCAAAGTGGGTCAATAGGCATTATTTATGACAGTTTATAGGCCTATATAGCTTTTTTCGCTTAATTTTACCATGAAAAATGGGCATCATGCCACTTTAACTTTCAATCCGATGTTTCTTTGTGCATATAATTAAGCAATTGTCATCCCAAATTGAAAGGGGCAGCAGACGATAAATGAAACTGTAACACAATCAGAAGAGATCCTATCATTAGGATAGTAATTAAGGGGACGAAAAAGGAAAATACAACAGGTAGGCCTACAGCCAAAAGAAAAAAAGAACAAGGTAAAGATTTGCGTCTAAATAGTTTTAGAACTTCTGAAGTAGGCGTCATTTTAGATGTGTCTGTCACGCGAAATTCCTTACAATGAAAGCATTAACACTTTCCTTCAAATTGTCTTTTGTGACTGGTCCAAACTCATAACACAAGTAGACGTTTTAATATACAGTTTGTAAAGAAAGAAAACGGAAAACAAAATCTGTTTAGGTTTAAAATCGTTCGTCAGCTACAAAAACTGTAAGTGCGGTTCATCAAAATAAGATTCCATAAGAGAGCATAAAAATAAAGGTAACACTGAGCTGCCCGCACCATTGATTAATATTTTCCGATATTTACCGAATATTGACTCGGAGATCCGAGACCGATTCGTTGTTTTCGATTCACACCGAGTCGACCCGAACATGTTAGGACGGGTTTGGGTTGTATTTGTTTACATTTGATACATATTTTATGAGACAGTATGACCGAATTAACGTCACTTTCTATATAAAAGGACAAAGCATGGCCTGACGTATGGTGTAGACACGTTATATAAATGGTGACTTCATCACGTGTGATGTTTTTTATTTAAGGTATGTGTTTATATCAATATATTTTCCTAACTATCGTCTGCTCCAAATTGAAAGCAACATATCTATGAGATAAAATGCAACGATTCTATGTAAACTTCGAAGCAAACCATTAAGATTAACGGATCAACTTGCTTTTCACAAGCAATATCTCCGTTTGTCACAATAACTTCTTAAATCGTCTGTCACTTGTTTGATCAAACCTGTAAATATGCCTGTCTCTTGAACGATTTAATTCAACATGTGTTTTTTGTATCGATCCTATTAACGAATCGATATATTACCTGCACAAAGTGATAGAATTGGGATATCATCAAAATGTGTCAAAATATCTTTTCATTCCTAATCTTCATACTTAATATCAAAAATGAGAATACACAACAGTAATGATAAGATTAGAAATTGCTCATATGAATGAGTATTTTCTATACCCCCCTTTGTTTAAATAATAGCTTCTTAAGACTTCCATGATGTGATTAAAAAATCAATAAATTAATTTTGTTCACAGTGAAATAAGGGTTTTCTTACTATTTGAAGAAATTTGTCGATTTACTCTCTTGACAGATCAGCTCTTCAATTTAATAATATGATAACGATTTATTGACCTATTGCCAAATAAGGGAATATGTGAGTTGTGCCAAACAAGACAAACACATTTCTTCATGATAGGCGGTAGACACCTTTGTTACAAAATAACATACTCTTTATAAGTAGTAATTTACCCTTTTGTCACATAGGTACCAAAGGTCGTCCACAGCAGATGTGCCAAAGTGAGTTATATACTAAGGGGTAAGGAATCCTCTTGTAACAGACTCATAAATCAGACTGGTTCCCTTCATAAATTACAAATTAGTACTAATGTAGTGTTAAGGGCAGGTAATCCGAACAACTCATAAATATCTTTTACAAGGTATAAATCAAGGGTTCAATGCAATACTATAGTAAGTGCTTTATTTTTATGAAGCTTTTATTATAGTCTTGCATTGAACCCTAAATTGTTTAAGGGGTTATTGAGTGTGTCGTCTGCACTTGGAAACGCCGATATAACTTGAAACTTGATCATATGAAATTTGTTTCACATCGAATATTTACTCTGACAAACATGTTTATCATTTCTCATTTGTTAACCTCTGACTAAATAATGCCTCCCTTAGCCACATTCACTGTGGACGACTTTAGAAACCAAAATGTCAAAAGGCTATTATATATTTGACAGCAGTTTCTCCTGCTGTTACACGAATATCAACTATTATAATCTATACCCAAAAGCTGGCCATTTTTCTATCGTCTGCAGTTACTTTCAATTTGGACCAAACACATACAGTAGTCTCATATCAGGGAATGATGGGCTTTGTAACGTGTTAAATACACCTGTATTTCGTAGATTGAGCGTTTCAAATTCCGTTATCAGTGGAGGTGACGATTGTAATACTATAAAGTCAGCCCTCAACGATTTGTTCGACCAAACGAACCACTTGAATTGACTCGCAAGCCATCGATGCTGATCATAAACCTCTATGTACCTTAAAAAGCTTGCTATTGTCTATTCTTGGATCATAGAATTCACGAAGTTTTCCCATTTCCTTCAAACAAAATTTCGCGATAGGTCTCTAAAATCAAAGCAATCGTAACTACTCGGGCATTTCCATGGTTTCGTTGAATAAACCCGGTGAGTTCAGATTGAAATCAAAGCAATTTCAGAAGACTAAAATAGAACAAAACGCGTTTATCTTAGGAGAGAGGATAGAAATAGTTTGATTCAAGGAGCTTATTATTCATTTGTCATTGAGGTTTCTAAAGTCGTCTGCTACAGAATCGCCAATGTGACGTATTATGGTGTTATATTATGGTGTTATATGCAGGTACAGTGCGCTACATCAATCCGTCTGCTGCGAGTATTTTAAGACGAATGTCCATGGATTAAATACATCGCGATGTACATACTAACTGTTTTCTTCACTTACAAGAGAAGAAGACACAAGCGTACATATCCTTTACACCAACGAAGAATCGTCTATGCATCTCTGTACAACTAATACAAAACAGACGATCTGGAATGTCGTCTGTTGTAAGTTGATTTCGAAACCGGTTTTAAAATTGGTATCTAAGTTGCGATATGTCTTTGGCTATGTATTAGTTAATCTTCATCGCATCAACCTATTATTACATACCATTGTGTGTGGTTGAATAGCATTGTTGAAAAACTCAAGCTTAAAGACATATGTAACGATTGAGCCAACGGACTTGGTAGGTTAGGATTATCGGTATTTCATCTGTTTGCCAGGTGACTACTGCATAAAACTTATAATTCTAAAATTTCGGATTGAGAGACTTTGTTCTTTTTTGTTTAGCTTTTTACAGGTGTAAATCACATTTTTGTTGTAATAGGGGCTGTCTATCAAAGTTTGAATCCCCCAATACTAGGTTAATGCCATGAAATAACGCAAAAGAAGCCCTGTTGAGTAACAAAACAATAGGTTAACCACTGGGTCAAGCGAGGCCCCTTGGAAACCATTTTTACACTTATGTCGGGGATCAAAACCTCACGAAGAGGGCCCTTATCATTTCGAGTAATATGTATTTAACGTTACAGAGACATTGCCTGAATAAACACGCACCATGTCTGTTGGGTTGGAGATACATGACGCGGCATCAACAGGGGATTTCGACTCACTTGAAGAGTATCTGAGAAGTGGAAAGTTCGATGCTAATACACAGGACGAGGAATGGAACAACAGGACGGCTTTGCACTGGGCATGCGCAAGAGGTAAGGTGCCCATGCTTGACGTAGTGACATGAGTGTGTCCTTCTCGCAAGTTTATTTTTACAAAGAGGTTCGACTTACATGACTTTCTTGATTTGAGCTTTTGAACCTTAAATTTATTCATTTCAATGCGAGGTTTTTAAAGTACTTTGGATACTGTTTAACTAAACTCTTCTCTTTTCAAAGCTGCATACTTAGCCTATATCAAATGTCCAGAATAATGAATCTACTTGTTGTTGTTTAAATACAAATGCACATAATACACAATCTTTTAACTTGCAGCATCCTTTTCTTATCCTATACTTTAGATGCAGAAGGGATGACTATAAGTATAAAGATTGAAATTATATCTGTTTACATTCGTTGCTATAAAAAACACTTCATATACAGGTCGTCAAATGGAATTACAAGTGTGTATGCTAGTTTTGAACTACAGTTGATTATTTTTAAATTTCTCATTGGTGAAAAAGACCAAACAAACCAAAATTTGAATGACGTAAAATTATCAACTGTAGTTAAAAACTATGTTTAGAGCATACGCACGTGCAATTCCAAAAAGGAAATCTCTTTTTGTTTTTTGACCTGTATATGACATGCTTTTTATTCAACATATTGATAAACTGCTTATGCCTGTCTATTGATAGCTACGATACAATATAAAGCCCATCACTTGATGCTGTAGAATATGTGTTTAACAGTAATGTTCTTTAATAGGTTACGTAGAATGTATCCGACTGTTGTTGGACTATGGCGCCATCGGTACGGCGCGCACTGATACAGGCTGGACCCCGGCCCATTTCGCCGCAGAGACCGGGAAATTGACTGCTTTACGGGCGCTCGCCAACGCTAACGTGTCTGTCGGGGCGAAGGACAAATACGGAGACACACCCAGGCGGATAGCAGAGATATATGGACACGCAGAGTGTGTGAAATTTCTTGAAAGGTTCGTTATTTCGTTGTAACTTACATGTGCATGGTTGTAGGCTTATCACCATGGGTTTTCAGGAAAAGGGGATTTCAAAATAAAAATCTAAGCAAATTAAGGTCAAATTTATGACAGTACTAGTCTAAGCTGATCAACGAATCGCAAAGTTGTTGTTGAATTATTTTGAAAGCACAATATGAACCATTTCCTTTTCCAAACCTCATCGTTGTGGATAGCGAGTCCGTAATGTGTACATGTGCACTTAGAGTTTTAAAGGTTCTTGATAAGTTTCGCATATCAAGCTTTATTTCTGTTTTTTCCCCTATCAACTATGGTACAATGAAGCTTTCATTCAAATTAGATAACAAGATACGGGTCTTTGTTTTGAATTTTGATTTGCAGACAAGTTGTTTTTGGTTTTCTTACGATAAGGAAAAAGAAGTAAAAATAGTTCTTAGTCATGTATTTTCCACCATTCTGATAAGATTATAGCTGAAGAAGAGGCATATTGTGTCTAGTATAAGTATGTATATCGCGTGACATACTTGTTCTCTACGAGTTAGTTATTAAGTATATGGTAAAATAATAATTTCTACGCAATATTTGTCTCAATGTTTCGTGTACTAAATCCATATTGGTCACGGGTTTCTAATTTGACCATTGCGGCCTTTATACGAAAAGTAACTTTTAACACACTGCAAACATCACGGCTAGATATTCATTGAAGTCCTTAGATCCTTGAACACATGTTTTGGCTTGGAGGACCAGTAACTTCATAGCTTGGGTGGTTCTTGAGACCATTAGAAATTAAGGGAAGTTCATATGAAATCTAACCTTTCCACAGAAATTTGTCAACAGGCCATAGAAGGAAGGATATTGTAGCTTATTTGCCTTAAGTTCCACGAGGAAATTCATAATCCTAATCCTATGATATTTAAGAATTGACAACATGACATCTTAAGGTTTAGTTGAATTTGTGTAGGACCCATATATTGTACAAGTTACTGGTCTTTTAGACCGCATTGGTATAGAAGGTAGTGTCGACCCCTGCAAGCATTAATGCATATTATATTTAAATAAATAGATAAATCTTTTATTCAGTATTGTAAAATTTACAAAGTTTCAAGTTACGCACAAAAATGAAGATACTTACAACTCTTATGGTCAGATATAATGTATATAAGCAGTTACAATCACGTATATTGATATTCCAAATGCAATGTTCGCCATATCTAGATGCGCAGAGGATGTTGCGCAGGGAATCAAGCGGGGTATAAATCCCAAATACACCGCCATGTTCCGCGGGAGGAAGTCACTTCCGCTCCGGCCTCGGTCTGACTCCTCCTCCTCGACAACGAGTAGACCATCCTCTTCCTTGTTCTCGCCTGTCGATACATTGTCCACGAGGTATCAGAGAGTGTGATCCAATCCCGTCTTTTTCCCATGGCTCTTTTTATGTAGAATAACCATAATCCGTCACTTTGACATTCTTTCCTTCGTCGGATTACTTCGGTCGTTCTCGGTATACATCGGTATGGACCGGAACTATTCGCTTTACACCGAACAGTTCCGACCCAACCGATGTCGGCTTACTTCGGTAGTTCTTGATATGCATCGGTCTGGGCCGGAATGGTTCCGGCCCAGACCGATTTATACCGAGATCGAACGAAGTAATCCGACGAAATAATGAGTCGCAAAATGGCGGATTATGGGTATTCTACCTTAAGGCGTAAACCGACCTTCTAACCATCAGTGTGATCCTTAACAAGTTACTTGGAACCATTCGATGCAGTACCACGAGGTATCAGAGTATGATACATACCAACTGTAAACTGTTTTCTCATCCGTGTGCTATAAAATGTTTGTCCTTGTGTAAAACAGGAACACCCCGTGTTATTTGAGTGGAAGCCTATTCTTTATCATTTACACCGATGGCTTAATCACCCTTGTGTTGAATACCACAATTTCCTTGCACTTAGACACAAATGTCAAATTTTGATTAACTTTCTTTATCTATATAATATATCATATATATAGGTATGTGTGAATTAAATTTTAACGGTTGTTATTTTGTATTAGTATGGTTTTGGTGGCAGTAGTTTGATATTTGTTTACTTCACTGGTTATGTTTAAATTGTCACAACTCTTAATATATCAACACCATTCGAGTGCTACTCATGCTTTCTCCTATCTAATATTTTCCATTATCACTTCATATGTTTTGATTATTGTTGTTATTAACAAGAACTCTGGCAAGTGCAGTCTAAATAAACCACCCATACACGTGTATATTTCCCCTTTTTATGATTAATTCAAATGATCAGACGTGAAACGCTAGCTGACTTAGTGGCTGCCATCATGCATATAGTATTTATCAATTTGATACAAGTATTTTTTATATGTAAGATATAGTGGAAAGCATTTGTTTTGTCAAAGTAGACTAATTGACTCAGTATTATTCAACCGGTCAAAATCAATAGCAGCAGCAGAAGAGAATGTAGAATACAAAAAAAATAAATAATATGGCCTTATTTAGGTCCCATTCTGTCATAAGGATTAATTGCTTATATTTTATCTTCTGCTGCAGTTAAGTAAGCCACAGTGAAACAAAGCTGTGCAAAAATTCTTTTTACCCTTTACCAAACGCCAAACTTTCGACTGTCCCAAATTGAAAGAGATTGCAGACGACATTTCAAAATGTGATGAAATGGAAAAAATAATTTTCTGATAGGGCAGAAAACATTGTTAAGAGCAATTTCTCCTTTCCCACAATGTTTTACAGAGTCGTCTGAAACAAACTGGTCAAATGTCGTTATTGTTTGGTAATGTGTTAATGGCTTTTTGATTTTTAAGTCCTGAAAAGTTAGAACACATCGCGTTATCGCCCTATAACTTAGCCCTCTATTTGAAAGAAACGACCATTTTTACTTTCAGTGCTGAAGAGGAACAGAAAGAGAAGGGAATCGAAGCCGAGGCTTTCGAAATGTCACCAGAGGGCCAGCGCGAGACATAGGTCATGTGACTTTAGGCGCGGGAAAATCATCAAATCTTTCCTTCATTTAGACTTGTTTGAACGCATATTCAGCACTACTCTAAAATAATTGTGACAATGGAAAACTATCTCAACATTTGTCATATCGGTTGCTTACCAATAAGATAAAAGTAATGCCATTTTTCATTCTTTATCGTTTTCGTCTGTTTTTTCTTTCAAATTGAACGATTCTAAAACTCCCATATCAAGGAATGGATGGACTATCATATTCTGATCTGCAGGATTTTACAAGGTATATCGTCATTCAATATTTATTTATTATTTACTTTCCCTATAAACTATATTCTTGATCAAGAAATGTGTTTGAAAGAATGATTAAGGAAAGCCGAAACACATATCTAATAATCTAATCGTCAGATGGTCGAACAAGGAAGCAGACTTGAGTCCTTTGTAAGCAAAGTTTCACATAATTTATCTTTTCATTAATGCGGTTCTTATTCATGGATATACCATATAGTTTAGTTATGAGATACAAAATTCAATTGTTTATGTCGTATTTCGAAAAAACCTTTTTTTACCAGGTGAGTTATAAACAGTAACGGACGAAATGTGATAAAGATCATACTAAAAGTCAGCACATTGAAAGAGATGCATTTAAGCGTGCGGTTCATACATCATAGAATAAAAAAGAGTTAATTCAACACTATTGTATGCATGTACATCGCTTGATTAGAATTTTATTTTATACATTTATATCTATATACTGCATTTAGTCAAGAGATGATATATTAAGTATGTCAATTGTTTAGTAAGTGTTATTGTTCTGATTTTTATCATCAACCCCATTACACACAGCAGATATCTCATCTTTCCATATGGAAAAAAAATGAATACCTCAATTTAAACATGGTGGTATTTGAACAATACCTTTCGTTTGCTCAATTTTGAGGTAAATGTCAACTTCAACATCCTTCGAGTAATAATGTGCCGATAGTTCTTTTTCAAGCATAAGTCTTGTCTTAACCAAAAACAATTGGTACAGACGTGTAATTTACCGTTTTGGTAGAGGATGAATGTCTAAGCCTGTGACTCCTGTGGCTTTTTTAAAATCCGCTAGCAGTAGGCTAAGGGCTTTGAAGTGACCTTCCAAATGCCACCCCAACGATACCAGATATGCCAGTGGGGCTGGAACCCGGGACCCCTGAGTTCTGAGTCCTCAACCTTATCCACTGAGCCACGCAAAACCCTTGATAGTAAGATACTGGTTTTGCTCCGTTTTCAGCGGTACCTCAGTTGTATAACGGCGACATTCGCATATTTTCATGCACATGATATTCTCACCAGTACTGTACTTGATTCTTCGAAGCTGCCGACTATTTTCCCATGTGGCCAAAGGTTAATATTAGTGAAAGAAGAGTAGCTTATGTCGGACTGACTCACTGGACACCAGAAATAATCGGGTCTCGAATAAAAGGTGATTTGTGGAAAACAATATATATCTAATGCAATACGTCTTTTCTGACACTCCTCACGAGAACCGTTAAAATATATCAACCCCAATAAAGATCGGAAAATATGGACAAATCATGGTAGGCATTGACAGAAGGATCTACGGACGTCACTCGACGATTTCCGCGAATGTCCTCGACATTCGCGGAAATCGCCGAGCGCCGTCCGTAAACGATGTCGGAAATGGCGATGTTAACCGACTTTTATAAGGGACTAATACACCTTAAAATTCAAAGTGTCTCTGATAGAATGTAGCATGTTATTTACCTTATTCCTACACAATGCCGACCATTGCGCATCTACTACAGTAAACATTGACATAAATGGATAAATCGACTCTTTTGGGCAGTTCAACCCGTTGTCACTATGGTTCCTCCCCAATATTTCAAATGGGAAACACATATTGATGCTTCACCGATTTCCGTTTCCTTTCGATTTCATGTCGGATTTGTCACATAATCTCAAATAGGGAATGGACCAGTAAGAAGTGGTTAGTATTTCAAATTCGAAATCATTGAAATAAAAGGATAGATTGGTCCTTATGAGTAGTTCAACCTTTTGTTTCTATTGTATTATGGACAAATCACACCATCTCAAATGGGGGAGTGGACCAAAACATTGACATTGATAATTCAAATACGAAACATTTCATATAGGTTTGGGATGAAGAGTTTCTCAATATGTCGTAATGGATTCTACCCGATGCTATATTGGAATTCAAATGCATTTATTTGATACTGTTCGTCTGCTGTTGGCGTTCAAATTGGTATCGTTCCAACATTCCGAATGCCGTATTGAGCTATAACATCATAGATATATGAGCCCAGACTAGAACAATGGTTTAGAATGCTGGGTAATTTTCTAAATACAGATTTTTATGTCGTCTGCTTTCAAAAACCTTAAAAATCTGCTTAAGTTTGATAAGGAAAGATACTCAGAGTAGCAAATAGGTTAGACCTAGGACAAGTCACCATCTTACTTGGCGGCTGGCAAGGATCTAAACTCTTTGCTTAAGCATGAAGTCGGTTCCAGCACTATAAGAGATAAGTTTGTTTGGATTTGAAAGAAAACTACAAAAAGTGATGAATAGTGATGTGAGTCTTTTATCACCTATTTCAATTATATCCCTTGATCATTTCAGCATTTCAACAGAATTAGAATAAAAATAATCAGAATAAAAAAGCCTTCATTAAAATTTTGAAAATAAACAATTCACAAAGGAAATATAACAACAAAATATTGAACGTATAAAATAACATTGAATGAGGTAAAGAATTAATAATTGAAAGAACATGGTCAATAAAAAATGTTTACATATAACATGTTATGCTTCGTGTCTTGTTACTATTCTTGTGCTTTCAATTTGGACAGATTATAAATTCTAAATTAGGTTAACAGTTAACCCTTAGAATGCTGGGTAATTTTTTGAAAATTGATTTTTGTGTCGTCTACTTTCCAAAACCTTAAGTATCTGCTTAATTTGTTTTTGATGAAGGTTATTCAAAAAAGCAAACTGGTTAAAACACAGGCAAGTCGCCAATTTACTTGGCGGCTGGTCTGGATCTAACCTGTTTGCATAAGCATAAAGTCGGTACCAGCAATTTAAGAGTTAAGTTAATCTTTGTATTAGGTAGTGACCCTTGTGACAAAATGAGATATTCTCCTTTGTAAGCAATTTCTCTTATTGACACTGAAATCATCTAGATTTTTGATAATTATGACTTTTATGGTGGCTGCATGAGGGGAGATAACCAAGAGCAAGGCCCCATGCAGACTTGTTATGAACAAGTAATCGCCTACTATGAACACTATTTAAGACCAAAAACAGATAGCAAGCGCAGGGTTCTGTACCTTTCGTAGGGTCAATACTACGTAATACAATAGTTATTTAGTTTTGGCCCTAGGATTAGTACATACTTCTGTAAACGCAAGTTAAACGTCCCGGGGGCACGTTTTACTAAACAGTTTACGCTTAAGATGTGCGTAAGGCTAAAACAACAAGTCCCTTTATTTCAATATTTGGCAAATAGCTCTCTCCGAGACGCTTCCAATGACGTGTCACATTGCAATATTGTACTTTCATTGAAGATATTATCCATGTTTATCAATTATGACTTACGCAAACATTTTCCGTAAGTTGTTTAGTAAAACGGGCCCCCGGGCATTGATATACATGTAATCTGAATGAAACGAAAATATCATTAACAATAAGTAGCATTTGAATACATATCCATTTCTTATGCGTCTCCTAAGGAAATCGTAGAAAACATTATGACATTAAGAGGCATACGTTAAAACGAGCATTTGTTTTAGTCTGTAATTCACATTGTGACTTTTTCAAAAACGTACGAGATCGTATTACGAAGCTTTCCCTGAAATAGCATATATAAATACTTTCATTATGGACCCCATCGAAAGGCATTGACGTTTTTCTAAACAATTTCATTTGTAGCAGACGACATTTGAAACAAAAAAAAAACATTTTGAAATGGAAACCAGCCCACCATGAACACGATATCCATTTGTCACAAAGATTCCATAGTGTATTTTGTCAATATTGGTCGCTTATTTGACGAGGTGTCAATCTCTTTGACTTTTCTTTAACAGTAATAATGCTCTCCATATTACTAAAAACTGTCACTGCCGCGATCTAACTGAAAGATTATTAAAACGGCTTAAAGCAACAAAAACGCATTGGGAACACGACGAATAATTGCTTACAAAGTTTGCAGTTGTGTCCAAAACTCATTCGGAGACATCTACTAACTCTGTCAGCGAATTTACTTCCGAAGCATTATAAATGGATAAAAATGTAAACGACACCAAACGTCATATAGGATAAAATCTCCGATATACTAAATAGAAAAAGAAAACCAACATACTCCCATATGAGATTCCATAACTGGTCTAAATTGGAAACAACAGCAGACGATAAATGCAAATATTGTTACAAAACGACAACATATATCTATTCACGAATTTGGAAGGAAATTATTGTGGCGAAAGACGAACTTGCTTGTATCAAGCAATTTCTTTTTAAGTCACATTAATTTATCGAGCCATTGGTTTCAGCGCAAACAAAAAAAAGCACAAAGCAAATATCATAACAAATAATAATAATAATTATAACAGAATAGTTTTTGATAAAAAAGACATAGACCAAAAAGGCTTCATTCACATCCATCACAGTTCCACAGTTCCGATGATATATGACATCAAGAGATCCATGACATCCTCCGTATCGTTCCATGTGTTGTCGGTACTTATAAACATCCTGGCACTTCATCCATGTCCTATGTCCATTCACAAGGGATAAACTTGAAACCTCCACGATGGTGAGCTCAAATAAAGCCGGTCGAAACTCCAGTAAGTTGTTTGTTAGACTACGCTTATGCCAAAGAATGCGCAGTGTTGTGCGTGCATTTCGCCAAATTGCACGGTTAGTGAGTATCAAACCTCACGAAAAGACCACTCATTATACTCCCAAATATGGTCGTTTGTTTTAATTGAAAGACAGGTCGAGGTGTCAAAAGTATGAAGAAGTAAAGATTGGAAAAAACATGCACAGTGATAAGTTCGTGAAGATGTAAGATATAGAAACATGAGAAATAAACGCCACGTTTTCAATAAATGAAACCATTAAGATTTACTTAGAACTGGATTATTTACATTCTGTGTGTTCCTTTAAATTATATAATCAGGTGACTTGGCACCTTTTAAGATATAAAAGGTAATACGTATATTAGACTGTCATTGGCAGAAAGAATTTGAAAATATACACACATTCGAACGCCTAAAGTATTTAAAAAGCTCACGAATTTGATATAAAAAGAAAGAAGATTTTGGTATATCTACGTATTTTCAAACCATATATATTCTAAGATTTTCGCAAAAGTTTAATGGAAAGACACGTTTATTCACGAACTGTTTTAACAAAACTTGATTAATCACTGGTGAACATTTTGATGTTAGTAACCCAAACCATTAAAACATGTTTTTTTCACCTTTGATTAATTTACAAATCGGCCGCCTGTACCGATTAAGTGGCATAATTCTCGTTTGTAGGCTGTTCGGTTATCATAAATGATAAGTCTGATAAGTCTGATGGAGTTTTCCATTTGAATAACAGTGTAATTCATAGGCATTCTAAAGATATTCTTGTTGGATATGTGTATTACCATTGGTCAATAGAACCACACTGTAATACGGATGGCGTTACACTGTATGTTAATGATGCTCTCCCGAGCAGATCACAGGACCTAGAGTCACTAGAGCCTGCTCCCCCAATGAATGGTTCAACTCTTGTTTACCTGAAATCAACATGCTCTTGTCATCCGGGGACAAGCGACCGAGGATCAAACGTCTCAGATTCGAATTACAAGTTTACATGATATTGTAATATCATTTGTTGTAGAGATAGTTATAGACAATGTGTTGTATTTGATATCAATTAAAAGTTAATTGGTATTGTGCTTACGTGGCTAAAGGCATGCAGACACTACGTGAGTACACCGGATGCATGATTAGAATACTGATATAATCGTATGTAAAATACTTCCACACATGTTATAGGTTGTCTATGACCAACAATACACTGGTCCAACGAAAAACAAACCCTCCTCGATGGGCGCACCTGTTAGAGTAGGAAAGGTACATACACGATTATATAATACACATATGACAAAATTATCGTCGAAACTCTTCCAAATGTACGTCACAGATCCGATGATTCGTGATTCAGATGTAAGTAAATTGTTTGAGTTCAATTAAATTATCAAAGGTTTGTAGCCTAACTAAGAAAAAGAATCATGATTTTTGTTTAAAGCAGATTCTTTAAATAAATGTCAAATGAAGAAGTAAAGTAAGAAATAAAGAGATTGAACACAAGCAATTCTTGACAGACGCTGCATTTGAAGATCTGTAAGAGAAGCTGTTTCAATGCGGTAAAGATGGCGTCACATTAAGTAAAAATCCTTATGGCGATGATTATATCTTAATAATGTATAAAAGAAGCATTGCGATTGGAGACGACATTTATTTTCTCAGGTGTAAATGAACGTTACTCCTGTGCACCCATTACCAAATGTCTTTCATCGTTAAAGAATGGTGTATGAAAATATCATAAACTTCTTTGCATGATATGTGAGTGTAAAGTATACAAAAGCATACACCTTAACACAAGCATGTGTTTTGTCATGCTGTTCTGTACTTTTTATGAAGTATTTCCCCCTTGTTCAACATATTTGCTAGGTAGGATTTATATCATTATGTCTTCCTTGTTCAACTTTCGATTTAGTCTGTGTGTTATCATGTAGCTAAAATAATAACATACCCATGAAGGAGTTTGTGATTACAATAATGACTATGGAACAATTACACATCATTGACGACTTACAACGAAACAAGAATCGAGAATCATCGGACACTGTGTATACTTACTATCCCATCTGTATGCCTGTAAGCAAGTGGGTGTAAAGTGACATGGTTCTAACATCTATGACATCCAACACAACAATAATAGGGATGAACACACATACACACACACACACGCGCGTTAATCAATATGCAAACTCAAGTGTTGACACGTGACGTGTCCTTTGGGGGAATACTTTACACACTGTTTGAACATTATAGTAACGAGGCAGGGAGGGGAGAGGAATGGAAACAATGAAGTAAGAGATGTGTTCACCTTCTTTCAGACATAAACAGACTGGTGTTAATCTACATTGAGATAAGCTTCCTCAGAAATCGTTTTCTCATATAGAGGAGATTAAAAAAATCATAATTTTTATCTTTGTTTTGCAGATTTGCCGTTTCTCACTTATAAATAATTCCAAGACACTCTCTTAATAAGAACGTCGTTGGTTGTTCAGAGTATTTAGTATGGTATTCTTGTGTATTTCACTTTTTCTGTTCAAACAAGACATTCTAGTCATAACAAATCATGGAAGCATACGTCTGAAAGGTTGAATTCACACACCTCAAACTCATTATTGCAAACAAAGAAGGGGGTAAACGTAGCACACTGGGGGTTTGGGTAGCGATGGAAACATATGCGTACTTCAGTTAACAAACTTGGTAGACGCATCTATGAAGTCAAAAAGGTGAAGTGGGACGATTGATTTTAGGGCTTAGGATAGTAAGGTATGATTGGGAACATTTAAACTTGAACTTTGGGTTGCTGTCCACTTTATTTTCTGTTCATAGTGCCATCCATTCCTGAACACAAAACGGGGCCCAAGTATTTGTAGCCGTCTTCTTTTGTGCCACCTTAGGAAATACAAAAACATTCGTTAACTTCCTGGTAAATCTAGAAGTGGCTAATTTGAAATGAACATTACATTATTTTGGTAAACATATTGTTTAAAAGGACTTTTTACTGTAATTCCTTAAGTCAATGTAATTGTTCTGATTCCGATTAGATAAAGCCGGATTTCTAAAATGATATCATTCTAATTAGATATAATCAAACTATACCAACTTTGCAAACTACAAAGTTGTATCTAAATTGTGTTAATATCAACATCTAAAGATATATAAAATAAAAAAGGATCTTTTCGTCTAACTTTATTTTGCTTTGAATTTCGAAACATTATGCAATCAATTTAAACAAATGTGACATTTGTCCAAAAACCCATTCGGTATTTCTATCTTTATATACAATATTAGTAAACAAGTTTGCACATAAATTGTCTTGCCATTTAGGCATACTTAATGACTATTTGATCTGCTATTAACCTTCTGTCACGTATAACGTTAGAAAATATACAGAGTTTACCGTAAACTATAATCGAATTAACCCACCATTCCTGTAGCGGTTTCTTAATCGAAAAAGACAATGTATTCCATGATTAGTTTTGATAGTTGCCAAGTAAAGTATGCAAAACATGTGATACACAGTTGTATGATTAATTTCAACAATCATATCTAAATGACATAACACATGACGTCTCTTTTCTATTAACAATTAGTGTGCTACCTATGTTGACATTACCATGGTTTGAGTTTGTAGCCATTGGCGACTTTTAATTTGTTTAGCTAATTTTGTTCAGAAATCAAAGCGCTGAAGGCACTGTAGAACTGAAATTCTTTTTAATCAATGTTATGGAAGGCATATTTGCGAATTTCAATGGGATGCATGCTTAAGAAAGGCAACTGCTTCTTATGCCACTTTTTCTCAACCCTTTCTGTTTACTATACCCTGTGACGAATACCGAATGGCATCATATTGTCCTGACACCCGGTTGTTTTACGAATTCCCATTATGGTAAAAGGCACAATAACGGGGTAAACCAATGCGATATGCTAATATAATGAAAAGAGTTGAATACTTGTTATTTCAAGATGAGGTATTTAGCAACATTACAACAAGTTTAAATAATCTTACCTAGAGAGCTATATCTATTACCCATTCATTTTATGTCAACGATTTCTCATTTATACTCTGGCGGCAGTCAACATTAACATGTTTTAAAATGAGTATAAAGCTTTTTTGTAATTCTAACTAAACATGACAACCTGGTTTCATATCTTAAAACGTCGCATATAACATTAAGCATTTGATTGTATGGATCGAGTTTTCGCTTTTTTATGTGAAAACTCACAGTCTCTTTCTAGACGTTATTATTGTAATGATTGACGATTATGAATGAGGGATAACTATGATGTTATATGGAAGCATACATCACAACTACACATTTGTACCACAACCATACGTACAATTTACTGTATCTAACATCGACGACCACACGATTATTGGTTACATAACAGGGTATATGTACCAATACAACATTAACTAGTCATTATACACAGTGATATTTTTTAAAACAAAATTACTGCTGTTTGTCTTTTTTCCTAATACGAGACCATATTTATGATTTGCTTGGATAAAAAGCAAAACAGACGACACATTTGATGTGTTGCACGAAGAAAAACATATGGTACAATATTGGGTGGAGTCCATTATGACACAAGGAGAAATTGTTCGTCGCGATCGATTGCTCCTTTTATCTAAGTGCTTTTTTATCCACCCAAAACAAACAATCACTTGTACAGATGTTTTAAAGTCGTATTTAATTGAAATTCTGCAAGTGTATTAGTTATGCTGAAATTAAAGAGATAATTAAAAGTAATCCTAATGGTTATGAACTATATTGTCTAATTGGCATTGATAGATGACGGCTCAATTTATCATTGAATTGAAGGAAAGGAAAGACCTTTTTAATCAACTTAATACCTTTCTAATGTTCAAGACCAGAATCATTTCCAAATTTTATCACAATGCCAGTGGTCTTTATATTACTTCAATGACTTAAAACAATCTCCATGTGTTTCGTTTGGTAGATATTTGATTATTTAATGGTAAACGAAGATAAATGCCATTTTCCTGAAAAGGGACACCAACTTTACTTGCAATATAGTATAGTTACCTATAATTTCATTTCTCTCTCCCGTAAACCAAAAGTAAGATTGCTGACTGATATTTTTCATTTAATGTCGCACACAAAAAGTAAACTGCATTTCTTGCGGTAGTATACAGTTCATGAAATTCTCACTTTTATAAGATACGTCTAATACATTGATATGGATTCCTCAAGGACCGGCATGACCTGTGTTCATGCTCTAAATGCTCGTACATCATGAGAAAGTCTCATTTTAATAAGCATACTACTGCGGGTACTTTGTTCAGTGCCTTTGTCCCAAAAAGTCATTCTTCATCCACAGCCTCCTTACCGCCACCATTATACAATGCCAAGACTTTTTATTCGTCATTAAACGTCTTCTTAGAACTATATAAGCCTTGTAAAGAGCTTTGTCAATAGGTTGCTGTTCATCACTCAAAGACTCATAACAATGATTATGATGAATAACTATTGTGAAGGGTCTTATTCTCCATTTTGGTTTGCAATTCAAAGCCTTCTAGAAACGAATATCCTTTTATTCTTAACAAAGGTAATTTACGTGATTGAATGTTTGGTTTTGAAAGCCTTCTGACCAGATCCCATGTTCTACTAGATTGTTTCTCAATCGAAGATGCCATACCCAAACTACTATGTTTAATGATACTTCTCTGCTTTCCATCTTTTTACCCAAAAAAGTTATACACAAACTCCATACTGTTTCGTAAAAGTTATTTGCGGTATATGAGTGACTTTATTAATTTCACCCTTTCAATTTAACACTTTGATTTCTTAAGATTATTTATTCTATTTAAATGTGTTCGTCATTCAAAGCCATTTTGTCAAACCTTTTATTATTTGCACTTCATGATCGTTCCATCATTAAAGCTATCTTATCAAGACCATTGCTTTATAAACGTTTGTCATGTATAACTGTCTTCCATTCATACAAAGACCATTGTGTTTTGTGAAGAAGTTTTGCCCTGGATAGATGCTCCTCTTTCAAAGCTTTCTTACCAAGTCCATTATGTTTTATCAAGGTTATATTCGTTTTTTGTTTGTCAACCTAAGCGGGCCATCATGTTTTGAACAGCATCAAACATTCTCTGCCTTTCCAGATTTCATAATTTTTTACCATTAAAGGATGTTCCTTATTCAAAGTCATATTTATAAATGTCCTTTGCCCAACATAACTGCCCATCATCCAAAGCAATCTTCCCAAGACCATTTTGTTCTGCAAAAGCCATTTGCCCTTCATGATTGTTTTCGCGCTATTTCATTAGGATTTTTATGATCTTTTACCAAGATTCTTGCTCCTTTACATCTGGTCCTTATTCTAGATAATTCATATTGACAATGCAATTATTTTTCGTAAAGGTTATTTGCCCTATGTCATTGTTTTCGTATTTAAAGTCATCATTGCAAGGGCAGTGTGTTCTCAAAGATGCTTTGCCCTTTATTTCCCTTTCGAAGAATTCCCAAACCCATTAAGCGTTGATTGTTTTGCATTAAGATCGTGAAAGAAAAAAATTACAAATAAATTACTCAGAAAATATAGTTTTTGTATCATGTTCATAAAAGTCATGAAATTTGATTTATGAATGCCATGATACCCTATTTAATAAACTCATTTGATATAAGCTATTTTGTGCTTGAAATATAGTTGTCTCCACTTCAATCATGTTTAGCAACAACCTGTTTGTTTACATATTCAAAACAACGAATCTTGATTGGTCGGTTCAATGATTTGTGTATCACGTGACTAGGTTAGAGGTGAAGAATCAGGCAATCTGCATTATTAAATTGGCTAATCTAAGTCATTTCTCGTTGGCTTTTTGTGACAACCATTTGAATCTGACCAAAAGTTTACCAAAGTATATAGTTTAATATAGCATAAGTCTCTTTTCATGACCCTTTGATAGTTTCCCTTAACGAGCAAGGACAACTGGTAGTGTTCGTTGTTTTTCACGATCGGTGATCATTTAACGTCAACTTAAACTGACCTTTATATTTTGAAGAAATGCAATGCATTGTCCTTCATCGGTTTACGTCCTTTAACGTATTCATGATGTCTAAGTTTTGTTTATTTCTTTCCCCTTTTGTTCTTCGTTACACTTATCAATGAATGTGCAAATAAAACTTATCTATACACTATTGCTAAAGGCTCAATGATAACCGTGTACTTTAACGTTTCTTTGTCACCCATAATCGTCGCTCAGCCAAACGTCCTGACAATAAATAACTTGTTTCACAAAGTCATGTAGCTCAAAAATGTAGAGACCGCATTGATTCAAATCAAGTACGACTTTTGATTTGACTTGTCTATGTGACCTACTTATCCATGTCGGTCAGGCCTTTAAGGATACTGCAGACTAATCTTTCAATTGTATCATGCACCAATGATGAACCATCGACCTTATGTCAGTCAACCAAAAAATGATGACTTACTTATAACCCGACATTAACTCTTACAGAGATTGAAATGGCGATTGAAATACACAGTCGATTCTTAATCAAGCTGCAAAAGGATATTTATGTTTAACATTACGTGATAAAACGAATACAACGTTTGGCACAACACTCTATGCGTCAGCCTAATGTTCTGTACCCGTTTATTGCAACACAACTAGCAGCAAATGAAAAAGGAAATCACTATAACACTCGAAAAACTATTTTGAATAATAATTCACGCATTTTTCTATATGCTTTTTCATTACAAACATGTAGATATTTTGAAATAGTCATACGCTTGTATTTGATCTTGATTAATTACATTATTTAAATGAAGCAAAATGGTGTCCCTCTCCAGGAATCTCTTCAAAATATCTCCGTATGCATGAAGCTATGAATGGAAGATATATGTCAGAGTGGTCATTATTTATTACAGGGGGACGTTAGGCAAATGTTTGTACCTGTGTTTACAAGTTTAGTGGTTCTAATTATGCTATCAAAGCATAATCTTCAAAACTACCCAATTCTGCTTCTATTCTCATAGATATTCGAAACAGACTATCTTTACCTCCATTAATTAGAGTATTACCGAATGACCCTTAGAAATTTCGCACCTGTTGCAGACGGCTGTGTGAATTGATATGATACATAATAATATTCGTTTAAATACTGTCCAGCTTGGATAAAGTCGTTTTTGTATTTATTGCCAATAAACGCGAACTCATCGTCATATAGAACTCAAATCATGCAAAAATACCATGACGGACATTTGAGCGTGACTAGTATCCCATACCATTGTGTGTATCTAACATCACTTTATTCTTATACTAAAGGATTGGTAGCTCAGTTTAATTTATTTATTTTACATTGATTGTGAAACAAGTTCTTACAACCAAGATTAATCAATCTCCATTCTGCATCCTGGATCGTACCCAGTACTTGCGCCGAATGTAGATTAATGAAAGGTCACAATGCATATCATTAATTCACACACATCTATGATTTGTTGGTAGATATATTAGGATATAAAATAATTGCATTAAAGATCACTACACTACGACAATATTACCTGTGTCGCCAGCATAGAAGGAATGAATCGGGAGTTCAGGCTTATTGGTAACAAAACCATCGTCCATTCTCCATTCTTCGTCGTTGGAATCGCAGTTACATGGGAGAGAACTGTTGAAGCAAGAGTTCGTCTCCCCGCAACGACAGTTTCCGCTTCCGGGGGTGGCGCCACCGAAGTAGTTCGTCATCTGGCCGGTTCGGTTCATCCAGAACGTGGTCAACATGTTAGGGTTGAAAGGGTTATGTATGATGGCGGCGAAGCACTCCCAGCTGAGGTACTGTTTACACTCCGCGGAGGAATCGATGATTTGGATCGCCTCGCCCCAGCCGACAAAGTAGTCCAGTATGATCTGATATTCCCCGGCTCCCTCGTAACCTTTGACCCTGGTTCGGTTTTCATGGCTGTGGTCTAATTGGGATTAATTTGATTTAATGTCACACAAGTCTCTTTCTTTTACAAAGCCAATGAAAGGCTATTCTAAATCTTTATAAAGCATCGTTACATACAATAGTTTAATAAGATTTTATTATCCATGGTGTAGATACCTTTATAATGACTTGATAAAAATGATAGTCCTACTGACCGCATCTCGTAGTAAATGACAAATCCGTCAACCGGACATGTTTGTGCATCATACATATGTGTGTACATCTAATACATCCCAGGTACCCAAATTTAGGTTGTCGTCTGCAAAGATTGTATTAGAAGTATTGACGTTTGCTAAAATAATATTTCTCTTACTCATTGTCTAGATAGACAAAACATTACACTTTCCGTCATAATAACATACTTAGAATAGGTAATTTTACGATGAAAATGTCATCTCCATGTCCGAAGAGCAGTGCTGGTTCAGATGAGGGTAGAATACCAACATCCCGCCATTTTTAGACGCATTCTATCGTCGGGTTACTTCGGTCGTTATCAGTATGCATCGGTCTGGGTCGGAACTTTTCGCTAAACCGAACAGTTTCACCCCCGACAGATGTATACCGAGAACGACCGAAGTAATCTGACGAAAGAATGAGTTTCCAAAATGGCGGATTATGGGTATTTTACTTTAAGAGGCACCGTCATATAACTGAAACGCTGCTGTTGAACACGGCGTTAAACCATCACTATATATTTAACTATCCAGATCACCCGAGATTTTACTTACGAATGACTGTCAAGGCTTTTCCTGGTTCCGAGTCGAAGTCGCATTCCACTTCCACGGTTCCGTACTCTGTTTCTTCGCCATCAGGGTCGATATCGACGATACTACTCTGGTTCAATCCCCGGGTGGCCCAGTCCGAGCAGTGGATAGCTGCAAATAATGATATTATATTTAGACAAGTGATGTCTAAGCGAGGTCTCTTGTGGTGAAACAATCGAAGATATCTGTTGTTACCCTGTGTGTCCTTACACTTTATATACATAGCCTATAGGAGCCCATGATAACATCGTATCCGTGCATTTTTGCTATTTGAGTACTGAGCTGTGCTGGTCTTTTCTTCTTTTTTTTCTTTCTAATATGGCGACTGAATTTAAAGCATTACCACGATTGAAAGCGGGACACTAACTTAAAATCGAAGGGGGAATGGTTCTTTACGAGTTCTTACGTTAATTGACTAGTATGAATTTTTTTGAAAATAAAAAAAGCCAGTTTAATCTGAAAACGACGACTTTCGCTTTATGATGCTTTTATAAGGCTATTCATTTTTTACTTGCGGTTTAATAGCGGTTCTCCCTGATACTTGAATGGGTTGTTAATGGCTATTCAACTAATAGCAGTTTCCCCTTGATTACTTTGAATTTTTATTTAAATCAAGAAAATAAGTTACTTCTTAATAACTTGAGAATACAAAAGATACGGAAGAACGCCCTGTTTTACTAACCGAGCGGTAGACACGCCCTGTTTTACTTACCGAGCGGTAGACACGCCCTGTTTTACTTACCGAGCGGTAGACATGCCCTGTTTTACTTACCGAGCGGTAAACATGCCCTGTTTTACTTACCGAGCGGTAAACATGCCCTGTTTTTCTTACCGAGCGGTAAACATGCCCTGTTTTACTTACCGAGCGGTAAACATGCCCTGTTTTACTTACCGAGCGGTAAACATGCCCTGTTTTACTTACAGAGTGGTATACATGCCCTGTTTTACTTACCGAGTGGTAGACATGCCCTGTTTTACTTACCGAGCGGTAGACATGCCCTGTTTTACTTACCGAGTGGTAGACATGCCCTGTTTTACTTACCGAGCGGTAGACATTCAAACGTATGGCAGTCAGCGTACTCCTCCTTATCTCCCTCACATGGTGAGGTCAGGTTTCCGAATGAGTCGAGGTCGCAGGTTCGGTTTCGGTAACGTGTCCCGCCACCACAAGTCTCGCTGCACAAGGTCCATCCGCCCCATTCCTCCCAAAGACCGGGAACTAGAGATGGAAAACGAAATTAACATTAGCAAGGCCTATATTTCCACGTGAAGGCTGATTTTACAGCCATTATGAGTATATGTTTCTTTTTATACTTGTTAGAAATGAGTTTACTTGTCCATAATCGTAGTTGTTTAAATGTTGTGATGGACATTGGAAAATCTTTTCGTCAAACACATAGATCTGAACTGTGTGGCGTGGGCAGATGTTTGGAATTATTGTTCTAAATGGGTTATTTTTTATGGAAACATATTTTGCTTCTATGATAAATACTCCTTTTCCTTCCGATGAAATACAGTCTATTTTTTTTAAAGAAGTTATGTTTTCATCTGCATTGTGTTCCAAACGTCTCAACTAGTGTAACCTAATTCATATGTTTTTCTATCAAAAGAAAGAAATTGGTCAGGTCATATTTCGTTTCAATTGTTTCTATACCATTTTCTTCATACAGAACCTTTCAAATCAAATTTTCTTAAACACAATGGACCATTAAATAATGTTATACTTTTTAAATGTACATTTATTCACTCAAACTGTTTTTAAAGCACACATTATTGAAACTCATTAAGAACGTTAAACTAAAACAAAGAACACATGCACTTCAATCAAATCTAATCATGCATGCAGACAAGAGATGGCCTATAATCGATGAATGTATTGCTGAAATATAGAATAGAAAAAGTAACATTATTTCATGTGAAATTGTTTTCAAATTTAATAAAGTGGTATAAAACAATGTAGTCTCTTAAAAATGAGCAAGTAGCGTGCAACGAAAGTAAAACCAACTCGGTATTAACATACGTAATGACGTATGTTTTAAGAATTTATTTGCGAGTCTCAATGGCTGGTAGTAATTCCAGTTACTTTATAAGTGAATTAATTTATCGTTCAAGTCGTAAACCATCAACCTTGTCTACAATGCTTTATATCCTGCAGATATTGATAACTAAGGTAGAATAGTCATATTCCACCATTTCCAATTTATTTCCTTCGTCGGATTACATCGGTCGTTCTCGGTATACATCGGTCTTGACGGTACTATTCGCTTTACACCGAATAGTCGAGGAATAAACCGAAGTATACCGAGGACGAACGCAGTAATCCGGCGAAATAATGTGTTTCAAAATGGCGGATTATTGGAAGTCTACCTTAATACAGATGTACCGAGGACCAAATATACCGAATATATCTCTCTTCTTATCTCGATTCCAGGTTTTCAATTTACGAAACCTCAAACATATTACCAAACAATAACGACCTTTGACCAGCTTTTTGAAGACGACTCTGGAAAACACGGTGAGAAAAGAAGAAATCGCTCTTAACGAGCAATTTCTTTTTTTCCCACAATTTTGTCTGTCCTATCATAAGCTTGTTTTACGATGGCTATAGAAAGGTGGACCTAGATACTCACTGAGGCACAGTTCGGGTGAACATGGCTCTGTATCGTTATTGGGACCATCACATTCGGCCCCGCCATGGAAAGGTCCGTCGCAGACCCGCTCTCGAACCCTGTACCCACCGCCACATGTGACCGTACAATCTCCCCACGCTTCCCAGCTGTTCCAGATCCCGTCAACTGTAAAAAAGGATTGAATTGGATTGAAGCTTAAACCCCTTGTCCAATGAGAATCCGTGGCTGATCCAACTTGAAAGCGACATACATATAAAAACTACATATATATACAAAAACTAGTATCAAGCCGATGTTTTATGGTGTTGGATAAAAACTGTTGTAAACAGCAGGCAAAGGACATTTGTTAATGGGTAGAGTGTTGACTTGTTTCTCACGAAGGTCGTGGGCTTGAATCCCGTGATAATCAGGTCCATTTTGCGACCTTTCGTCGATTCAAGTTTGGCGTCAGCACTGGTTAATTTCCAAGGACGTGGAATCGAGAGTGATTAAAATTAGTTTTAAGAACTTGCTTCACAAGCGATGTCAAATGAATAGTTCAAGTAGGTATAGTGTGAATAATGGTAGTCGGAACCTTCACTTACACATGACTGTTGATGGAAAAAGGCTTAAAAAGAAAGAAAAAGAAATGCACCTCATTGGTAAACAAACATGTGTTTACTCATTTCCAACATCTAGCACGTTAGATTGAACTTACTCTTTTTGTACGAACTGTATATTCTATAGATAGTACCACACTTACTCGGGCAAGGCTGGGTGTTGCAGGACTGGGAATCGTCGTGAGGACCTTCACAATCGGCGCCACCATGGAAGGGTCCCGTGCATGTCCGGTTCCGCCATTGTATCCCTCCGCCGCATGTTACGTTACACTCTCTCCACCCACCCCATTCCTCGAATACACCGTCAACTGAAAGGGTTTCCGGTTAAACATGATAGATCGGACACACGCAATGTTTCGGACATTGTAAACAAAACAATCAGAGAATTGATTTCAAGAATGATTTTTAGTATGATACATGTACTATAGTTATCAGCAAGATTACAGAGATATGTTAAAAGCTGTGAGATTACATTTGTTTGGATACAGAACACATTAATATTCAAGCCTGCTGTTATGAATCTCTAAAGTATCTTTATCTCGAAGCAAAGAAAGAATTGTCCATAAGCATTAAAATTAATTCAAACAATTACTTTCATCTATTTACATTTTAATGTTAAACTATAACAATGTTGTTTCAAAAAGTTATTTCGAAATATCTTTTAAATATTCAATTGTGTTCTTATAAATGTTAGAGCAAATAGAAAAATGTGCGAAAGTGTGACGGGCGGCTAACATATCTACCATGTGAAGGGCATTCTTTCTTTTCTACGAGATAAGATCACTATCAAGCATTTGCATTCTAATTCCTCCGAGAAGAATGTTACGACGTGAGAGTTACGTTTGTTGAGATGCAATAGAACATGCATTGTAGACCTTTACTGAGGCCTTATTACAGATTACAGCATGTGTGATCTCTGACGACATTTATACCTGCAAACAATTCATAGCAATAAAGGCTGGCAAAACCAAGAATGAATTTTACTATTTCTGTGCGGAGGCACATTGAAATGAATTCAAACTCATGATTAACTATCTAATTCGTCAATTTAAAATCAGATGGTTTTACGTTCCTTATATCTTATGGTGATTTCGAATAACAGAGGAACATTTTCTACCATTAGGTTGGCCTCTTAAAGCATCTCCCAATGTATACCATAGACATGTGCATGGCTTTCGGAAGGAACAAGAGAGGTAAAAACTACATCCTGGCACCATTTGTCTAAAGATACTTCCTGGCATTATTTCTATGACATAACTAACTTCCTGGCATTATTTCTATGACATAACTGACTTCATTGCATTATTTCTATGACATAACTGACTTCCTGGCATTATTTCTATGACATAACTGATATAACATTATCTAGCAGTGAAATCTACGTTTCCAACAGTGAATACTATTATTGAAGTTTATTATAAACTGATTTTTGGTTTGGAATAATCTTATAAACTTTAGGTTTGGAAATGGTGGTTTCCAGTCCTGAAATGATATAAAACCATTGTAACTCTATAAGAGAAACTATTGCTCTCGAATCTTACACTGAATAAAGGGAGGCATGATATAAGTTCTGAACTTCCCAAACAGATCTCGAGGCTAAACTGAATTTGAACTAATTGTGAATGCTTTTTATTTGAAGGAATGCAAGGCTTCATTTCCATCTCTTCTACTTCCGCTTTCAAAAGAGCAATGTAAAACCGAAAAAACATAGGTTACATCTCTAATAAGGAGGAAACAACTATGTATGCCCAGCCATCAACATTTTGTTTTTACAAGTAGTACTATAAAGAGCATTGTTAATGGTTAGCTATTGCCTATTACGCATATGGTATATTCTTCCCAACCGTATTGAGATTGTAATTGCAATTTATTTTCTAGTTAAAGTAGTTCATATTTCAAATTAAATAGAAACAAAGTACTTATATGGTAAGTTGCTCTATGAATAAGATCTTAATTTACAAGAAAATAACTGTTTTGATACAAAATACATTTTTTTCATAGTATAAACTTTAACCCTGAAATGTGTTTTGAATTAAACGTCAAAGTCAATGTAACGTCCAAGAGAAAAGACCTTGCTGGCACTCGGTCGCCAGGAGTTTGGTTCACGGTCAAGCTAGAGTGTGAACCAGACCAAACCTCGCGATCATGTGCCTACAGGCGCTTTACGTCTTAAACACGTCTCCTGGCTGTGTAGTTATCACGTGACGTTGAGACACAGAGTGCAGGAAAGAGGTTAGAAGGATCGCTGTTGGTGAGTTGGTGATGACAGACAGACAACAAACATGTTACTACAAAACGGTAGATTACTATAACTATCTCATTAACGCGTTATTATTTATTATATTATCCTATCGGTTTTCGTTTCACGAAGAAATGGCCGCCCCGAAAAGACACACCAAAGGTCCCCAAGCGGGAAGCAGTGGGAACCAATCGTGTCTCGTTTCTTAACCCGGAAAGGCGGCCATTAAATCAAGATGGTTCCCTGTTTGCACGTAGCTCTTATCATAAAAGACACGAGACTACAGGGTACTGGCACGTTATTATCTGACCCGGGCAGTAAAGCGTGTTGCAATCTTGGCTCTGGGTTGCTGGGCCTGGGCACGGTGCTCCGCCGTGGAATGGGCCGTCACAGGTCCGGTTCCGCCAGTGGGTTCCACCGCCACACGAGACGGGGCAGTCGTCCCAGCTGCTCCACTCCATCCATACGCCGTCAACTGAAACGGCAAGATGTCAACAATTATTGGTGAGAGCTAGATACAATAACGTAAGTACATCACCTTGTAATCAAAAGGAAATTAAACAGAACATGTGACTTGTCGTAAATGATAGTTTTTCATTAAGTTTGAATAGATATTAACATAGGACACATTCGATTTACCTTTTTTTTTCACACATAACGTTTGAAATGAAAGGCTATTGGTGAGAATAATGACACAACACCTTTGACGTCTTGGCAATAAATGCAATTGCAGTCTCTCGGAACTTCTGATTTACCATTTAAAGCAGTGGGTTGTCTTCTTCATTTTTGCAGCAGACGACTCTCAAAAAGGATTGTGGCAAAAGAAAAAGGATCAATCTATGAGAGCAATATGTTTTGCAAGTTGCTCAAAGACACCATATAGAAAACTTATTGAATTTATGAATGATTATTTTCAAAGTATAATGAACTATTATTGAAAAACACATAGTACCTACTTTTTGTACTACCAAGATTATCGCAAATTGAACATTGTCACGGAAAAAAAAGTGGCTTTACCCTTGAATAATATATTAAAGGTCCAAAAATCCTTATATATCATAGTCTTTACATGCATTACTTCAAAGTTTCCTCGGCAAGGTGAATTGTGTTGTGTATCTTACGTTTAATACAAGAAACGAAGAAAAGACGACTTCGTACCCAGATTTCCTTCCTGGCAAAACATATTTTGATATTATGAAAGAAACGATGATAAAAAGAAAACTGCACGTCTAAGATGGCACGTCTAAATGAATTATCTAATGACACATCTATATGGCAAGTTTAAATGACAAATGTAAAGAACACGTCTAAAAAGAAATATAAAATCGCACGTCTAATCGAAATATCTAAACCACATGCCTAATGAAGACTACAAAAACACCACACGCATTTACACCGTACATTGACGAGCCTAAAAGAACATCAGAGCACTACTAAACGCTAATAAGACATACACAAAACCTAAGACAAACATTAGTTCTAAACACAGTGTAATGAATAGAAGGACGTAGAGCTAACATAGAAATTTGTTGAACAGAATGTAGACTCAAAGATCGGAGTAATACTTGAACCTTTTGACACAAAAAGCGATACACAAAATGGACGAAAACACAACAGTTTCGTTATTTCATAATTTTACCGAGTTTCAAACACTTAATCGAGCATTCTGAAAAATTACCGTTTGTAATTATAAAAAAATAAAACCGGTAAATAGGTCGTAAGTAATTGATGCAAGTATTGACGGAATTGCTGATTTTCAATACATTAAAATGATTCTGCATAATCATACCAGTCGGTTCAATTAAGTTATCATTAGTATTATCCACGAACGTCTGACACTTTGCACGTTTATAATCTGCTTCCGTTTAAGATTATCAAAACATTCACTCGTCCACAGAAAGTGTGGCTAAATTGATTATAGATTTACCCTTTTTTCAGATGTATGTTTTACAATATGTTATTACCTACATCCTCGGGCCTCGTATGTTCTGACCGGCATTAGATATGAAATAATCAACTCAACAGCTTAGCAATTAAGTTAAACATAAACCAAAGATAAAGGATTTGATGCCAAAGCCATCCAGCAATATATCATTTCCATGGAAGATATACTTCATTGAATAGTTCTGATAACTGACAGTCAGCCAATGTGTCATGTACAATCATGACTTCATCCGTACAAAATTGATCCTAAAAGTCATGTTCCATTGATAAAAATGATGGTTGGCTTGATCTGAGTTAAACAACGTTTCAGATCTTAATATGGAATAAAGACAACACTTTCTTATTGAGATATCCATATTGCATATTCTTTTTTTCTGTAATAAATATCTGTTTCTTCACTAATATTACATCACTATTTAGATTTTACATTTAGGATCTATATTTGAAAATGAAAGTACAATGAATGTAGTCCCGTGAGAAACAATATGGCGCCTTCCATATAACTTCAGAAGGTGTTTTCATTAAATAAACCTAATGAGTTCAGATTGGTATATATTTGAAAATGAAAGCACAATGAACGAAGTCTGGTGAGAAACAATATGGCAGCTTCCATTATTTCTTCATATTGTATATTGAAGCAAAACCATAGTCATGCTACGGGAAAACGATTCGCCTCAGATAACTATCTCTGAAATGGTATCTTTTTGATCAAGTTGTTTATGATGTTTATGTCTATTGATACACATGACCAATTCCCGTTATATGATGATGGATCGATTCAGTTTTACCAGGACAAGGGAAGTCGTTGCATGTTCTGTTGTTCATATCCGGGCCCTCGCATTCCGCTCCCCCGAAATACGGACCGTCACATGTCCGGTTCCGCCATTGTATTCCGGTACCACACGTGACGTCACACTGTTCCCATGGCGACCAAGATATCCACCGGCCGTCAACTGTATAAATGAAAATGTTAAATTACCCGAGTACTCATTAAAGTGAACAAGATCTATAATTACGAATCTTGTCGAAGAAATTACTAAATGTACTTGAATTAATGGTGTACCTCAGTATGGACATGGATGGTTCGACTTTTGATAATGTTGCTATAATGCTTTAAAAAGAGAAGACTTTGAATTCTAACATGCTTAAACGAACATGGTTATAATAATTTGTTTGTTATATAATGGCGTTGGCTGTCAAAACATCTACTGATACATTACATTGTCCATAACTTTAAAGATCAAAAAAAAAACATTTTTCGAAGACAATCTTGTCAACAGTACACTTAAACATGCTTATTATTTCGGTTTCCTTAAGCTCTTTACAAAACAATATTGTTTCAATCAAATTTCCTCCAATAGTTCAAAAAAAGTTAAATCTTAAGGTAATGGAAGCTCAATCAAACATTGTGTGCTACAGTCCGAGTGCGCTTTCCATTTGACCTTCTCATCTCATCGATATATATGCTAAAGTTCTTTTTTAAGGCGAGCATACTTATCATACAAAGATTCTCCCTCATTTATACTTCTTTGAATGTAATTCCTTGAAAGTTCTTTATGCACTTCTCCAACATTTTACACATCATCAGGTAAAACAAATCTTGCTAGTATATCTATTGTATGGATTCCTACTTGGACATTCATGTGTGTTGCATGGCCTTGAATCTTGAAGTTCCTCTGTGCAATTTGCTCCACCAAAGAAAGGTCCGACACAAGTTCTATTTCTCCATTGTATTCCTCCGCCACAAGTGACGTGGCATGTGAAAAATTCTGACCAATCGGAAAGGTACCCATCGACTGCAACAAAGGAGCACATCGTTCAATTATGTAAACACAAGGGAAACTCCTAGCTGGTAAACAGCAGGAACAAAAATAGCACGATGTCCTTAGAGATGCACGTTTGTCGATTCAAAGTTAACAAACGGTTAGTTGTGAAACGAAGTTTCCTTTACGTAACTGGTGGTCAAAATCATTTGAAATCGAAGATTAATACAAATCAGTGGATAAATCAAAGTCTGATAAAGTGCTGTCTGCTTTGAGTATCGCGGATCGACGATTTATTTGAAACAACTTTGTATGTGATTGCTTCTTGTTGACCTTTTTTTGAACGTTGGATTCTGACCAGTTAAATCGCTCAGAATGTATAGATTTCCCGCTGTCTATCTTCTTGAACTAAATGTAGCCAGAAGACACCGGGGAACGGCTTTACAATGTAAGATGGTAGATGCAGTGTAACCTTCAATGACTAACTCTAACGCTTATTGAGAACGGGTATTCGATACGTATATGTTTGGTACATCCGTATGCCAAAACCTGAAATACTTGTGGCTGAACTATTCTTATGTAGATAATGACTTTGACAAATGGATGGTCTATTTCTTTGTACTGGACTGTGTGAAAAATGACAATAAAGAATGGATGAGTAAAATATCTTGCTAAAACAACTGTAGTATTGTAAAAAGATGAATTGAGCTCACAAACAATACCAAATAAGACATATTTTACACATTTATATCATCCGTTCAGTCATAGAGATTAAGACAAAACAGGAATTTAAACAACCACTGTATTACTATGATATTACAGAATATTGCGTCTGAAGTGCGCTAATCAAACAAAGCAATACGTAATGCCATTTGTTCAATATCGGTTCAATTCTAGAAATGAATACTAAGTGCATACCTATTAAAGAAACACGGCGTAAAACCAAAAGATCTTCACAACAAATAATTAAAAGTAATAACATACCCGGGCACTCATGTATGTTGCATTCCCTCGTTTCCTCCCATTGGCCGGAACAGTTGGCGCCACCAAAGTACGGACCGTTACAATCCCTGTATCGTGATTGGTTACCGCCTCCACATGTGACCGGACACACCTCCCACTCCGCCCAATCGTTCCATACTCCATCAACTGAATAGAAACATAAGAGAATAAGCACTCTGGTTTCGTAGAACATTTGTATTTGAATAAAAATACATTTTCTTAATAATTTATATCGCATTCTACCAAATTCACAAACATAAATACTAGCGAGCAGACGACAAACGTCTGTTGGTTCTGTGTGAGTGGCATCTGTGGGTGCGTCTGTGGAAGACATATTCCCTCAAATACGCCATTTTGAAACTCAATCTTTCGTCGAATTGCTTCGTTCGTTCTCTGTATACACAAGTCGACGAACAAGTGAATTAAGCACATATGTTGAGTCAAATGACTTTGTCTATCTATAAGTGAGTTGTAGACTTTCTAGCAAATAAAGAAATTACGCATACTATCAACTTTGTACAAATCTTTGCATTCGATGCGCTAAATTGGGTATTCATTAATGATGCGATCTAAATTATTGCATACTATCTGCGCACTTTTTGCTCTGACAATAAATCACTAGTACCTTCATTACACAGGTCACGTATACTAAACTCATTTTTGAATTTCCCGGTGATCGGTCGACAAACATCTCAACATGGTCTGTTTCCTTTGTTACCTCTTGACCCATTACCAAACAATAACGACATTGTACTAGTTTTCTTTTTTTCATAATATACGAAAATATTGTGGGAATGGAAGAATCGTATCGGTAATTTCTTCTTTATTTCCAATTTCATCATATTTTGAAATGTCGTCTGCAAACTCCTTTAATTTGGGACTGTCAAAAATTTGGCGTTTGGTAAAGCGTTAAACTGAGAAACAGAGAAATTCTAGACAGCATATTTCGCCTATGACTACTACTTATCATGTGTTTGTAAATTGTCGTCAATGTGGCAAAAAGAAGAACACGGTGTTTTACGCTCATAGCTCTTATTTTGTCAAACTTGTTTCTATAAAGTCTCGCCCATCTTGATGTAGAAGCAATATATATCAGTGATTTCGCGATTATGCTTAACATCCGATTGGACATCACCGGACTTTTTGAAATCCGATCTTTTGAAACTAAATGATAAACGTTTTCGGTTAAAACTATAATTAAAGTATTACCTTAGATACAACCACGTTCTATGGTACATCACACCTTCAAGGTATTTGTGCCTGAACTACTTTGGCAGTTTTGTACCGCGTGTCTCTTCATTCTTCTGTTTGGTTGTATCGTGTGTATTACATAACTAAGAATGCGACCACGAGTAAAGTAGTTAATAAACAAGTTAGGAATTGTATTGTATTTTAATTATACCATACCCGAGACTTTAAAACTCATAGAATAAAATATTTACCATTTCTTCCACATATGGCAATTTAAGAATGATCCACATCAAATGCAACAAAAGACAACCCACACAAGAATGAAACTTTCTTCTGTACATTTGCCAGTGACCAACACACACAAAAAGATATATATATCTCATTGGAGCAAGGTATCACTATGTGAGTATGTCTGGTGGTGGTTCCGAAGGTTTTCAGTACATGCTGTGGTAGACTCAGCTTTTGAGTAAAAGGGTAAGAAACAAAACTCGACGAGTGCGGCACTACGTGAGTGCAAAAATAAAATCATAACTCCAATATTAGGGCCTATTCACCAACACCAAGTTATGACTTACTTGGACACTCGTGCTCGTTGCAGGCCTCTACAGTAATGTTGATGTCTGGACATTCCGCTCCTCCGAAGAATGGACCAATACACGCTCGGTACCTCCATCTGGCTCCGCCTCCACATGTTGTATTACACGTACTCCACGTCTGCCAAACATCCCATACACCGTCGACTAGAATACAGCACTAGTACACTTACTGGCAGATATCAACGCTCCTGCAGTTTTGTTCGTTCTCCTTTAGTTTTAAAGTTTTTTTTATCCCTCATAATGCTTGGTAATTTTCTAATAATGGATTTTTGCTTCGCCTGCTTTCCAAAACCTTAATATCTGCTCAATTTTGACGAGGAATGATACTCAGAGTAGCACGCAAGGTAGATCATAGGTCAGCCACCAATTTACATGGTGGCTGACCTGGATCTATCCTGTTTGCATTATCCTGCAGTCGGTTCCAGTACTATAAGGATTAATTGCAAGACTTGGCGCATATTTACCGTTTAGGGGACTTTCTTTTCGTCTTTATGACGGCGTTTTAATTCTTTGATCAGAAAAGAAACCTTCACAACAACAACAATACATTTCGAGTATATCTATGGACGAACGCACACAACCAAGAACATAAAACGTCCATCAACTATGTAGCAAATTCAAACAAAGCAATCCTGTATATAAACAGTACTAGTACTTTACCACAAAACATCACATGACTAGAACCAAAGCACATAAGGACCCACAACTATATCGCTAGCGTTATAGCATAAGCAACATAAGCAACAAGAATAAAGTATTTTAAGTAAGAATAAGAAAATTCACTGCAATCCGCATAAAAGTAAAATATTTCATATGTCATCCTGTCTTACAAAATTGTCTATCATTTTCTTTTAAGTGAATAACCAATTGTTAATTTATTTGTATCCACTGTATGATGTATAGTGGGACAATGGCTTTATTTACAGCAATACACTTGTGAACTTGAACTAACATTCTAAAACGTCCGTATAACAGAGGCACACGGCCATATTTTGTTTGTAGTACTGAAAAACTAATAATCTTGATTCTTTAGCAAATTAAGACATCAAATGAGTGAGTTATCAATTCTAACGCCCTTCTGTTTTTAACACTTCCAATTATTGACACTACCATCTTTAAATGAAAATAAAATCCGTTTAGGAGTACAACTTTACCCAAAAAAGCTTTTAAACGTTAAGATATAATGGGTTTGATTCTTAGCAAACTGAAAATCAACTGCAGACGACAAGTATAGAGCAATATACAACTCGCTTTTGTTGTGAAACTGTGAAGATGCCATTGCTGCTTAAAAGTGTTCATTTCAATTCTTCTTCGACCAGTCACTTCGATGGCATGGGTTCGTATCCCACCTCTGCCACCACGCCAGTTAACAAGAAACAGCTTTGACGAGACGTTGAGCTTATTTATTGCTCAAACATTAGCGTTGAAACTCCATACAAATGGCGGACGGAGAAAGAGAGTGGAGATAATCCGTGATAACTGCCTACAGTATATCTGCACTATTTCAATACACGCTATACATATAGTTGCACAGAATGCTTTCTTTACTGTCTTCTAAGGACGTTATTTATGATTTGTTTCAGTCTTGTGCAAGATGGTTTGATATAGAAGACGGATGGTATGTATGATTGCATTTGTATTTCCGACTAGACCAAACACATAGAAAGCGGGGATAAATGCCTTTCTATAAATAGCCCTTAAACACAAGAAGACAAAGAAAGCAGTTATGTATGGTTTCACTTACTCTCTTCCCGTACCACACAAAAACGTGAGGAGAGAAAAAAGTCATAGTTAATATGACTAAACTGTTTATGGTCCGTTGATACATAAAAAGTAAATACACAGAAGTATGGTTTATATGAATGCACAAGTTGATATAAAAGGCGGGTTTATATGAATTCACTAGTTGATATAATAGACGAGTTAATATGAATGCACTAGTTGATACAAAAGGCGTAATTATATGAATACACTAGTTGATATTAAAGGCGGGTTTATATGAATACACCAGTTGATGTAAAAGGTAGGTTTATATGAATACACTGGTTGATATAAAAGTGGGTTTATATGAATACACTAGTCGATATAAAAGACAGGTTTATATGAATACTCTAGTTGATATAAAATAGGTTTATATTAATGCACTACTTGACACAGACGGCGGGTTATATGAATACACTAGTTGATAAAAAAGGCGGGATTATATGAATGCACAGGTTGATATAAAAGACAGGTTTATATGAATACACTAGTTGATATAAAATAGGTTAATATTAATGCACTAATTGACACAGACGGCGGGATTATATGAATGCACTAGTTGACACAAAAGGAGGGGCTGACACAGAAGGCGGGGCTGACTAACAAGGCGGGCTGACATGCGATCTGTCATACCCGGACAAGACTGGTTGTTACACGGGCGTTGCTCTTGAGCGTCTCCGACACAGCCCCGGCCGCCGTACACTTGTCCGAGACAAACCCGGACTCGGAGCTGTGACCCTCCGTCACATGTTCTGCTACATCTCGACCAGATCTTCCAATCACCCCAATTACCATCGACTTGGGGTAATTAATTAATATAATGTTGTACACAATTTTCTATCGGAATACTTTTTCAAAATTGATTCGTCACAATACACGTCGGAAATATTCCTTCAAAGAAGCCTACACTGTAAAATAATGATTAAAAGAAACACAGAAGAAAGGTGCATGTTGGCATTTAGATTGTATCACGAAGTTCCAATGATTTGGTTGATTTATAATTCATCAATTCTTCAAAATTGTATCTATAGAAGAGAAAGTACGCTCACAATTACTTGACCAATATATTTAAGTTTATATGTCATTCTTTTCACCAAGGACAAAGAAGTGTCCAATTCCGGATCCCCTTCTTACCTAAGACATAACAAGTGAAGCGTTGCTTATATGATAAAGCATATAATATACAATGCTTGTTTATACAGGTGATCGTTGAGATAAACAATGCTTGTTTATACAGGTGATCGTTGAGATAAACATTGCTTGTTTATACAGGTGATCGTTGAGATAAACATTGCTTGTTTATACAGGTGATCGTTGAGATAAACATTGCTTGTTTATACAGGTGATCGTTGAGGTAAACATTGCTTCAGAGAGATATTTTGGTACTTTGAAATTCTTTCTCTTTTCAGTAAGTAAATTCCATCTCAAGACGGGGTCAGAAACTGCCATTCTGTTCAATTGAACTTTTACAAAAGTCCAATTCATATTCGTTTCATAGGACGGCATTTAAATAGACAGCGAAAATCCGTCAATAGCTTTTGCTCAACAATCTTTGAACTACTGCATACTAAGGACTTCTCGATCGGTAATCATGTTGACACGTCTTTAAAAACTTCCATTATGCCGAATGAATGAATTGATGAATGGTCATTCACCATGCATTGATTAACATATATTGATGTGGATAAACGTATATTTAATTATTTACATGCAAAATGTATTAAGCTGCAGGAAAATAAATAGGAAATAGTAATGAATGAAAGGTATGAACGAAATAATGAACTATAGTAAAGATAAAATTTGTAACGAGTAAACGATAGTAATGAAATAATTTGTAATAATGTATGATATTAGATAAATAATTTGTAATGAGGCAATGCTATTAATATATGAATAATTTAAATGAGTAGGTAATCACAATTGATTGTAAATTCCAATATCTTTTAGAAAGGAAAGAACTAATTCAATCCCGACAGTTTCAACAGGATGCTGAAGAATTGTAACATCGAAAAACTGTGATAAAATTCTTTGAAGATCAATGCAATCAAGCAAGCCATTATGCCGAACCAAAAAGCAGTGCGTTTCAAGTTGCACTGGAATCATCGTTTCTTATGAAGAGTTTTCAGAAATATGAACATTTCGAAGTCTAAGGAACGGTTTTGTCGGAATCTTTTGTCTTGTCAACTTTTTTTTTATATTTTGAAAGGCGAGACTCGTATACCATGAAGGAAGACTACAAGCAAAACATGTCAAGAGGACTGAGCTTGGTTTAATTAACAGATAAGAACTTGTTGTTATCTTTTAATAAGCCGACCGACAATCTCTCATCACAATCCCAGTCAAACGATATTGTGATTCGAACCAACGCAAAAGATGGGATAAGTAATGCCAAGCCCAGGGTAGCGTTTTATAAAATGACCTGTGAAACTGGTAGCTTGAGTCAAAACCGATAAACATGGAATTCATTTTAAACAATAGTACGCTATTGTCATGTGGCATGTTGTTGTAGGCATCTCGGAGAGATACCATTTGACATGTTACATTGGAATATTGCCTTTTTAAGAGGGAATGTTGTTTTGGACTTACGCAATTCATAGCCTAAGATGGTTAGTATAATGCTACCAACGAAGCCTGGCCCCTTCTAAGAATTGTGAATACTTTCATGAATGACACATAGTAGGTAACAGAGGAAATTGCTTGTTTGAATTAGGGGATTGTCTAAAGATATAGATCTAATTTATTTTTTCTAAAACTTCATTATACCCCGATAAGATGGCGATTCCAATTAAATGTAAAAGCAAATCCTTGAAACACTTACCGGGGCATTCGTGGGTGTTGCAGTTCTCCGTTTCATTTGTAGGTCCATCGCAGTCCGCCCCGCCGAAAAATGGTCCGTCACAGGCTCGAACCCGCGTCCTCTCGCCCGTGCCGCATGTATGGGTACACTCAGTCCAGTTACCCCACGGATCCCAAACACCATCGACTAGAGGAGATAAAAACGATGTTGTGAGTTTATTCTGACTATTTTGCATGGGTCTTTACATCGCTTCAACAATACTTCAGTTAAGTTATCTTGACAAGCTCGTTCAATGTTATCAAGACCACATGGGTCAATTGTTTTCCCGAGATCAGTACTATTTAATATTGTTATATCAGATTTAAAGAATTGACCAACAAGCTATGTATGAAATTCCGCGCCCAAAATCCGTGTTATCGTTTCTACTTACTTGGGCATTCGTGCATGCTGCAGTTCCGGAACTGTTCCGCATCGCCATCGCAGTCGGACCCTCCGAACATGTTCTCCGAGCAGTAGCGGGTTCGAGTCGAGTAGCCGCCCCCGCAGGTTGAGTTACACGTCGACCATCGGGTCCAGAGCGACCAAGAGCCGTCCACTGTTGAAAAAGATATGCGTGATTACATGTATATCATGTTGTGACCAATAACGGCGGACTTGTACATGTATATCATGTCGTGACCAATAACGGCGGACTTGTACATGTATAGCATATGCCTTGAATTCAATAAGGAAAGCGTTTGCAAATGGTTCGCGAATAACCGTAAATCGTAAATTTTACGACAATATCTCCGCAAACGTTTTTTGAATTAATGACCGGAAGTAGAGTTTGACTCAAGAGTTGCGAACAGGCAAACTAAAATAGTGGTTTTAGGATTCTGTCACTGCTTGTTGAAATTTTGCATAGATTTTGTCATGAATACAATGGATTGATCAGCAAAATCAAAATAAATTTTTAACCGTTGTTTTGATTTAATTTACGCCATAAGAAATGTGAGAGTAAAATATTCAATATATCCAAAAATGGTTATTTTTGATAAAGCTGTAACTTCAGTACAATGTTCACACACAGACATGTTCGTACCTTATTTCAATTATATATTATTTTTGTTGTTGTTGTTGTTTTGACTAATACTGAATGGATGCTTTATTGATATCCCAAGGAGAGTGAAGGTTTGCGATGAACATTCCAAATTCCATTCCATTTTCACAAGTGATATCCGTTGGACAAATTGTTCACCGCAAATGCATTTCCTTATTGAACTCAGAAATTGTGTAAAAATGGGCAATGCATGTGTTGTGTGACCGATGAATGGAGGTTTGCCTGCTTTCGTGTCGAGTGGCCATTAAATCTTTTGGCTGACTTTATGTCTTGTGACCATTGAAGATGAATAAGCCTATCATAATTGCTTTTGACCAATGAATTTGAATTTGATTTCATTTCTTGGTACTAATGAATCTGAAATTGCATGATTGTCTTTATTGTGACTAATGAATCTAAATAACTTGCCCTACTCCATATCTTATGTGCAATGATGGTGAATTAGCCTTTCATTTTTTGCAAGCAATATGATGTATTTGCCATATTTTATTTCTTGTTACCAAATAAGGTGACTTGACTTTCTTGTGACATATCAAGGTGGGTTTGCCTGGATAATTTTCTAAAAATTGATTTATATGTCGTCTGCATTCCAAAACTTTAAATACTACTTAATATTGACGAGAAAAGACACTCAGCGTAGCAAACTGGTTAGATCACAGGCCAATTTACTTGGCTGTTGGTCTTGATCTAACCATTTTGCATAAGCATGGTTCCGAAACTATAATGATTAACCAAGTCAAACAAATTAGATCTAACCTGGACATGGGTACGGGTTGCACTCTCTGGACTCCTCTAACAGTCCCGTACAGTCGGCACCTCCGTAAAAAGGCCCATCGCAGTCGCGGGTTCGATTCTCGATTCCGCCACCGCATGTTACAGGGCAACCGTCCCAATCTGTCCATTGACTAAACACACCGTCGACTGCCAGAGGAGTTTAAATTAATGTTAATAAGAATTGTCCTTGGGTGAAGATTGATTTTGGCACACAGTGGTTGTTGGGTCGATTCGTGGGAGTGGAAGTTGCGGTTTTTGCATGATTACTGCTTTTATGTGCACGTATCGTGGAAGCAGAGTTAGTTAGACATATCTATTTTTTATCAATTGTGACGGAAGCCTGAAGCTTCTTTAAAATTTACGCTCGATCCTGGATACTACACACACCAGTACTCGCACCGATTCGTAGGTTAGTCCCTGCAATTTTCACCATGTCTAACAGGGATTCGAACCCGGGACCTTCGGTTGAGTGTTCACAGTTGAAAGTGATTTATGAAATTCGTAAGGTTTTTTTTTTTCAATTGAGAGAAAGAATAGTTTCAAAGGTTACATTAATAAGTCTTGTATTTAAAACTGAGCAAATCCTTTTCTTGTTCGATTTGCTTGACCTCATTGTAGACGTTGACAGAAGGTTAATAACACGTTCCATAGGAAAAAAGGTCCATTTAGACAACCAACTGTGTATCAAATCCAGAAACTGAAACAAGGGGACAGTGGTGAACCTATCTTTTTTAACTGATACCACTGCTCCAAAGCAGCTTTATAGTTCAACATCGTCGTTATTTGCTTTTGCATTGTTTATATACTACAGAATATCAGGTTCGATTAAATTCTTACATTACATTTAATCATTTTCCAATTTCCAATTTGATTAAGTATCGACAGGTTTAAATTAAAAAAAAATAATAATAAGTTACTAGCTATTCACATGAATGATTTCTATCACTTTTGAAACAAAACAGATTCAGAAAAGATATTGTTCAACATTTTAGGCCAATTGTTTTGGAATATGGCCCGTTGTTTCAGATGAAACATTTTTCTCGTTATAAGTAAGTTTCTACAAAAAAAAAAAAGAAAAGAAAAGAAAAGAAAAAAAGGGCAAACAGGGGCTGAAATACTTTTGATATATGTCTGTCGGTTTTGCCATATATTGGGGCATATTGGGGCCCAGTCACTTACTCGGGCACATTCGGAGGAAGCAATCTTCCAGTTCGTCCTGCGGTCCCTCGCACGGATCTCCGCCGTCGTAAGGTCCATCGCACGTCCGGTTCCGGGTTCGGGTTCCGTTCTCACAGGTGGTACTGCAGTCTGTCCAGGCAGTCCACATGTTCCAGATGCCGTTTACTAATTTAGAAATAGAGCAAGCTCGGTTATGGATTAATCAATGATTTATCCGTATTAATGGAGAGGAATAAACCATCCTCGAGCACTTACCTGCACAGGGTGTGCTAGAATAAATACAATTTACAGAGTTTGTATGAACCTTACAATAGGGTTGGGAAGTGCTGAAGGAAATTGTGTAAAGTTTAATGCAGGTTTTCACATAGCTTTCAATACTCAAAGAATATAGTTATCAAAATTGATTTTGTACCTGACATAATAATTCCTGTATCGATAATTTGATACAAAGTGGTAGAACATACTTCACTTTTGCCCAAACCTACCTATAGTCTTGGTCCAAAGCCTTGACTTGATTGCTTAATAGATTTTTAGATAAATAAATCCTTAATTCCTACTCATAATGTTATCATCTTGGATCGTAGTTGATTCTGTTATCAGCAGAATTACACCAAGTTTGCAAAACTTAATTATCAAAATGGATAGGATGACATCAAAAGTTCGCGAAATTCCGTAATTTTCCGTTTTATAGTGTTTGAAAGGCACAGCGTTGTGCATAAGTTAAAAAAGAGTTGGCTTCAAAACTATATCTAAGTGGTGGATTGGTGTTTTCTACAACTATGGTACTACAATTAGCTTGTGGCGTTTCTTAGATTTCTACATTGAAGTGAAATATCTACACTCTATAATACACTGTATGAACAATGTACATTCACATGTGCAGTTTACATTGTTTTACCATGAAGGAAAAACATTGTAAGCCCGTAGTTCTACTTGAATACGGCCAACATCGTCTTCAGCGACCGCCCTTAAGCATGTGAAAGAATTAGTGTAAATTAGAATCAATATAACATAGGATGCAATAATTCTAAAAAGGTCCTAATGAACCTTTCTAGATGATTAGCATCCCATTAAGGCTATCATTATCGATTAATTGATTCCTTAATTGCTTAAGTTGGTCTCTACACACAAACCATAGGGTTTCATGCCATGGGTATGGTGTATGGTGGTACATTTATTTCGTTTTTTTCCTTCCTTCTTACTGCTCTTTGTCATTTAAATCTCTTTTATCTTAAATGTCATTTCCATCATATGACGTTACATTTACAAACCGATTGTAAATGGAAGAGATGGTAAAGGTGAAATACAGCCAATTGCATATTCAGAACACTGATATCAATAATAAAAACGTTGATCACAAATTATTCTCTGATCAGAATTCAATTGCCTGGTTATTTAAGAGTGAGTTATTCAAGGTGTTAGCTGAACATACTTTCATGCATGTACCGCTTTTCAACTTAAATGCAGATGTAAATAAGGTGGACATGTATGTATTTAAGTTAAAGACCTATGGGATGAAATAACAAGGCAGTAGGAAGGAAGGGTATGCCATCACATAAAACACTTACACAACGTAGATAGCGTGGGGTTGGGTACGGGAAAGGAAAGGGACAGGCAAACGGTTATGGTATTTGTCTGTTAGTTTTTCCGTCTTATTGATGATGTTTTGCTTGGTTCGTAGAATTATTTTCAAGAGTACCTTAAATCATAGTCAAATAATTGTTTCAGTTCAGAGACACAAACAATCCAATCAAGTCACACATCCAAAGAAGGTTCTTTGAAACTCCAATTTCCTATATTTTGATGACAGACCCATCTTTCATCCATCAAATGAAAAGGGGGAATGATTTTTCTCTGAAGGAGGGAAAATACATTTTGGAGATGGGATAGATGATTTTCACTCAAGGAGGGAGAACAATACACATTTTGGAGATGGGATAAAACAGTAAAACGGTGTGTTTTCAATCCGGGTACCTGGGCAGCTAGAGGGGTTACAATACTCGGTCTCCTCCGTGGCGCCCTCACACGGCTGCCCGCCAAAATAGGGCCCGAAACACGTCCGGTTCCGGTAGGTGGAGCCACGCCCACATGAGTGGGAGCATTCGGACCACATCGACCACTCCGCAAACACCCCGTCGACTGAAATAAAGTAGGAAGTGTTCATTAACCCTCATAGTGCTAGAAACCGACTTCATTCTTATGCAAACTGATTAGATCACAGGCCAGCCCCAAGTAAATTGGCGGCTCACCTGTGATTAAACTCGTTTGCTACTCTGAGTATTTTCCCTCATCACAATTGAATTAAGCAAACATCTAAGGTTTTGGAAAGCAGACGACACCAAAGTCTATTTTGAGAAAATTATATTGCAGAAACGGGTATCTGATTGCAATGTTGTATGATAAAATAGGATTATTTGAAATGAATAGGTATCCAATCCGCAATACTGTAGAATGATATGAACATTACGATGTGTACCTGGTCTTGCTTATAGAAGATAAACATATGTATCTGAAAAACACCTCGACATAATGAATGAACTTGATATCTAACATAAAATAATAATAAAAAAAAACATAGGTATGAGGTTTTGTCATTTATTGTCTTTGTAAATGACGATAAATGATAAAATGTAGAACACAAACAATTAAATACTCAGCATTAGGAAAATGATTACATCACATAATTAAAATGATGTTAGATTATGCAAATCAAGAAAATTACATAATCAGACTAAATTATAAAATTCCCCAGCCAAGTATGCAGAAACCCAGTTCATGCACAAAAAAGGCCAACATATATTTAAAAGTTTTCAAATAACAAGTTTCTTTTTCTAGTTTTAACATATTTTATTGCAATAATGACTATTTACTTTTACAGAAGGGTGCTTTAAAGATTATGCAAATAGTAGTAGAACAATCTGATTTTCATGCGTTCAGATAGATTAATTATTATATCCCTTACTACTTTACACAGATAGAGAATGAATGAAATTCTTCCTCAATAGAGTTGATAATATTCTCTAAAAGACATATAATCATAAACAGTTTTCAAAGCCATTTCGTCGAAAATTTTGATTTTTAGTAACAAGTACTTGGAAAGATGTTTATTCATACAAATACAAACACACAAACATTTAAGGATGGCTTAAACCAACCTAAATATCAAAATCTAATTGCTTTTCGCTATACTAACACGTTTTTATTTTATAAGATCGCAGGGTATAGTACTTGTACTAAGGTATTTTAGTTCACATTGCAGGCCAAACATCATACTTGTCAGTAATAAGTTTCACAAGCTGAAAGTACTTTTTCGCCATAATGAAAGCTCTTATTGGTCGATTATTCTTTCTTCATATGTCAATATTTGTTGGCCTTAAATTAAGCATGCTTATAGTTTCAACATAAGCCACTGTACGCCAACAAGATTCAGTCCGAACTTGATACTAATAATCCGGCAATTTGACGGGCATTTGTCTACTGAATGCAAGATTCTGGTAAATGCACACCATGCATTATTATATCAACCATCCGATCAATGAAATACACTGCTTTCCACGATCATATTAAACTATGCCATTCGGTCTGTTTGTACTTTCCGTTACATTGTACAATAAAAGTAACAAGAACAATGACAACTAATAAGGGTACACAAACAGCTTACTTGGACATCTTCCGGTGTTACATTCCCTAGACTGGTTATGTTCCCCGATACAATCAGCTCCCCCGTGGTACGGTCCTGTACACACCCGATATCGTTCCTTGGACCCTCCGTTACAGGAAGCTGAACAGTCAGTCCAGTTAGACCAGCTCTCCCAAACACCGTCAACTGAAGAGTGAATTAATATATACTTCTATTTTTAACAAGGTTTAAGTCATGTTATTGTAGTGGTAGAATATAAATTGTAATGGACGATTGGTTTTAACATGTTCAAGTCCTATTTCGAATAACAATTTATGTTATGTTATGTAACAGCTTCCTTGATTCACCAGTAATTAGCTAGAGCTCGCGAAATGACTCTCTCATGAAACCAGAGGCATCGGTTGGGATTGAACATGAGACCATGAGGTCTGAAATTGCCACCTTAACAACTTGGTCACACAAGGCCCGATGCATTCTTATAACGGTTAAGACAATTTATCGGTAGATGATGGCGAAGGTAATGCAAAATCAATGTACTGGAACACACCTGAACACACCTAACAAACGATAACATTGAGAATACCGATTGAAATGTATCAAAGGCGATAGAATGCTTATTTAATATCTTATACAGTTGGAAAAATATCACTTCCTCACCATTTAGATAACATAAACGTATATCTTGCCATTGTTATAGTCTTCTTTTAGAAAGTTTATAGTTAAATATTTGTACAGCAAACTAGTGAACAATCAATGATCGCGTTTCAATGGCTCTTGGAAGTAACATAATTAATTTCTTAAATGCTATGATGCGCACCAAGGGCAAATGTAATTGGTTATGATTGTAGTGCTGTTTTACTGTAGCATTTTTTTTTAAAAAAAGAAAAGATAGGAAAAGAAACTACTTGTCCAAGAAAAAAGCTTTCAATTGAAACGTTCTTTATGTATAACGAATAAATAGAAACTTTGTCAGCAAAATGAAAAAAGAAAGATTGAGATCGTTAAAAAACACATCAAATGATTGAATGAGAATCCATAACGCCTTAATACCAACATCTCTGTTCCTCTATTTCTTACTATAACGACACATGAATTCAGTTAATTAACTTACATGTATCAGATTGCCATTATATTAGAAAAAAGGCTAAAAGCGAATGCCGATCAATATATTTCATTGGTTATTAAATTGTAAGCTCTAAAAATCTCATATCAGAAATAGCTCTATGTGTATAAGGCATATTTCGAGGATTCAGTGCACGCCATAGGAAGTGCTTCACGTTTGTGAAGACCTTACTATAGTCTTGTGTAGAACCTTCAATATAAAACCTTACAAGCTATGAGCGATAGTAGCGCAGCGGGTTGACCCAAAATATCACTGAAATCGTTCACTTTGTGATACAAGCACCACATTTTGTATCGATGATGTTCTACCACCCCTTTACCAAAAAAGCATATTAGCCACCAAAAAAGGTTAAAATGGCCGCCATTTTTCAATAACTAAAAAATCCTGATAAGCTAAATATAAACACTGTTTTGAAATGCATTACTATTAATTATAAAGTCGTGTATGTTTTGAAATGATTAAAGGACTTAACGATTTCTTGTTACTTCTGGGTGATAGCTTATTCAGGACAAACCTTTGTCATCGAACAGCTTAGTTTGAGACATTACCCGAAGTCATGTCCATCAAACTGTTATGTGCTACCGACCTAAATAAGTTGGTATGTAGAACAACACAAACTTTTCGCTTCCGTTCTGAGTGAGAATCTTACCCGTTGAAGGTACAATTACCCATACACCGCCATTTTGAATATATCTTTATCGTCAGAATACTTCGGTTATGATCGGTAAACATCGGTCGGGGCCGGAACTATTCGCTTAACACCGAATAGTCCCGATCCCAACCGATGTATACATACTGACCACGACCGATGTAATCCGATGTATGAATGGGTTTTCAAAATGGCGGACTATGGGTATTCCGCCTTGAGTCATGAATATATAGTGCCAAACCCGCAACCATAACTTACGATTACATAAATATTATGAGTACATGATTGATTATATAAGAGTACATGTATATACCATGAAACAAAACTTTATTATGATCTTAAATCCTGTAATTATAGATCTACTTTGGTAAGCGTACTGTATGGAAGATGAACTGTCATTCTTTATAATTATAGCTAGTAAACGATGGAACTAAAACAAATAAGCAACACTCTTGATAACTAACACACTTGATGCTACAGATAGATTTGTTTTCTTTTTAGCTAAAACCGCCTAATGACCATCGGTTACTAAAATAAAGTTTTGTTTCATATCTGTTTGCACAATTACACGAGATAAAATGGGTTTGGACGCTGAAATATAGAACAAAACATCTCAAATGAGTTATTTGATAACAAACACCTAACACAATGTTTCGATATCAGCAGTTAAAGAAGATTTTTGTAAGGACAAGGATTTTAAAGGCTACGACAAGTAGTCTTTAGGAAACATGTAAACATATCTCTAATAGGCTTAAATACACCATTTGCTGGTAATGTTTGGTGTACTTTCGCTGTCGCAGCGATAATTACAAAATAAAAACTCCCTATGTTACATGATATCTCCTATATAGTGAAAACATTTTAAGCTCGTCAACATAATACTCTTAAACTTTGACAGTTTTAAATAAAGACTGAAAGATTCCCGCCAGTATAATACGCATTTGCACCGGCTTTTTACGAATTTTTATCAATTGATAAATGTGTTGAGCATTATCCTGTCAGATGCACATTTACCAACACAATCCTTCCTTTAATTGGGGCTTCTGGGCTTTTATATTTGACTCTGTTGGATAAGACAAATATTCAATGGTAATGCTTGGATTCCATTTGTTGACAAGGTAAATAATACTTGGGAAGTCGTTGCTATCAATGCTTCATGTCTTCTTTGTATAACCAAGTTCAGAGTCGAATCCACAGCCTTTGCTATACGAAAGAGGTTTCAGACTTCAACACCATTTTCACTATCAAATTACTCGCAGATCGCTATACTTACCGGGACATTCCTGTTCGTTACAGGTTCGAGTCTCCTGTTGTTCCCCTGCACAGTTCTCGCCCTCCGGATAACATTCACGGTAACGTATCGACACACCCCCAGCACAGCTGACATCACACTCTCCCCACTGTTGCCATGTCGCCCAGAACTCGGCAACTAGACACGTCATTTAAAGTGGTTAACTTTATTTGTATTTAACAGAGGGGTCCGCTTACAATACAATTCAATCTTTTCTTCAAGTATATTAGGCATCTGACCCATAAACATAAGCACGTATACAAATACATAGTGTAAGTGACAGAACACATAGTTATAAAACATAGAAAAAAGTCATGAACTCTCCAGAAACTGTTTTCTACATTTAAAAGCCTCAGTTAGAAATATTGCTTCTAGTCGTATCTTTGTGTTATTCTTCAATGATAATATGACGTTAAAAGTAAATTCACTTCCATTGTCTATCCAGTATGCTATAACAGATTGGCCCGCTGTGGTTTAGTATAAATCATAAACACTGTGACTTCCTAATGGACTATTTCTCATCTGGGGCGGTATTTTTGGATGTCAACACTGACGATGCAGGGGAAACTTTTGTCCATTTCTTTGTCGATACTAGGTGTATATCATTAAAACCAAGACGAGGACCGTCAAAAAACAAACGTACATCATCAAGTCTGTGAAAAATCGAGATGTTTTGGACTGCGTTTCCGAGTGACAAATATCTTGAAACACAGAGCGGTGGCATTGTAATGTAATATGCTTACTTGGACAGTCCTGGGTATTGCACGTGTTCCACTCTACATCCTCTCCGGTGCAGTTACCCCCGCCGTGGAATGGGCCGATGCAGACCCGAGTTCGGGACATGAATCCCCCGGCACACGACACGTTACACGTGCCCCATGGCGTCCATTGATCCCACACGCCATCGACTGAAATTCATTACGTGACCAGAAACGTCATAACATTGGGCCTATCAAAGGGTGGTTACTTTCGTATTATCGGCATGGCCGCCAATAAGATTGGCTCGGATGCCTTTCGCTTAGGGCAACAACTTGTATTGGAAAGAAGTTCCGTTGGTTTAGATGAGGTATTTTTGGGGGCAATGCTAATGTGCAATTTACAATGGTATCACGTCTATGAGTATATTTGCACATCTATATTAAACGTGTGTTACCAGTGAAGCATAGCTTTAGATATATGTATAGCTATCATACATTTTCATGTGTTTGTTAAAATACCTCAATAGGTAATTTCGATTTTAAATGAACCCATAAATGTACCTTCTATCTAACTTTTTACCAAACGCTACATTTGCGACTGTCCCCAAATTCGAAAAGGTTTGCAAACGGCATTTCAAAATGTGGTGAAATTGAAAGAAATAATCTTCTACTATGGAGGAAAAATTGTGGGAAAAGGAGAAATTGCTCATTATTGCCTTTTCCCATAATGTTTTCCTGAGTCGTCTGCAACAAATTGGTCAAATGTCATGATTGTCTGGTAATGGGTTAACATTAACATTCACCTGCTTTACGTTTTCAAATCTATATGAAAATGTATGATATCTAATTGTGTGTTATGGTTACAATTTCTACATAACAATTCATGTCTACAAAAGCCACACACCTATAGTTCATCTAACATGGAAAAGATATAGTTCGTAGTTAGAATGTCATGCAAATTGCTATAATAATTACGATGCTGATTATATCAAAAGCATTTAAACAAATGAAGAATGACATAAATACCCCTGTTTAATACTTAGAGCGACACCTCACTCCCCCTCCACACACACACAAATTGTCAGAAATACAAATCCCCTCGAAATGCCAAGAGCATTAAGCATGAGATAAAATGCTTGAACATTCATATTATTTAACACGTATATTGCTTGAACCGACCTCATGCTTATGCAAACAGGTTAGATCCACTGGCCTGTGATATAATCTGTTTGCTACTCTTAGTATCTGTCCTCATCAAAATTAAGCAGATATTCAAGAATTTGGAACGCAGACGACACAAAAATCTATTTTCAGAAAATTACCCAGCATTCTAAGGGTTAAGCCTCCAAATTTTCTTTGGTGCATTGTGGTGTGTCGTATTTAGGATGAGTTATCATTTGATGATACTTGCAGTCATATTTCATTTGTTTCTTACCCTGCACCCAACATGGCGAAATGTTACTATGATATATTTGTCCTTTTGTGAGTTTTGTTTGTTTCGTTTCAAACGATATGAAAAAGAGACTATCATTGTAAACTGGTATTCTGCTATGAAGAGTATGATATAAACAAAGATGTACTGAACCAGTTAGTCTCTAAACCCTCTGTTATATTTTGAGTTATAGAACCAAAAGTTATGGTTTAAGTTCGACCAAATCCGAAAGCATGTGCGTACTCCTGTGTTAAATATGATTTTCTTCAAATCATGAAAAAATCAAATTGGCAATTTATAATCGTGTAATCTATTTGTAAATGGCTTTATCATTCATGAACGCTACTTTGTATTGTGCTTCATGAATAAGGAACGCTATATCAGAGTACATTTCGCTCTCAGCTAAAACTACTTTCACAAGTCACTATATACGTTTTGCACTCTCTATATATAAATAATAAGCAACAGACAAGCCACATACTTGGACACTCATGGGTGTTGCATTCCATTCTATCCTCAGAAGTACCGTTACATTCACTGCCGCCATAAAAAGGGCCCTCGCAGCTACGAACTCGCAGCTTTGTTCCTCCGCCACAGGATACATTACAGGTATTCCAGGACTGCCACATGTCCCAAACTCCATCCACTAGAAAGCATGTAGGACACGGTTGCAGTTTCATAGAATGTTTATCGCGAAAACCGGCGGGATATTAACTGCTTTGGGACAACTCATTGAACAACAGCGCTTTGATCATCGTTTTTGTGTGTACTTATTTTCTTGTCATGGTCTTTCTGCCAAAGAGTTTAGTCTGTAATTGGCATACATTATTTTTGCCGATCAAAACTATACATGACACTATAATTCTAAATTTTGATTAAATGTAGTACGCCCTACATTTATTGTAAAATTGTTATCAAAATAACAGCTGACAGGGGAATAAAGTTTTTTTTTCAGCTGATGATAGAAAACGTATGTCGCTGTTGTTCATTTGATATTGTCCATACAGTTTCCGCTTTCCAATGGCCCCCAGCTGTCCATGAGTATGCGTACATGTATATACACTAGACAATATGCGGTAACTGTACATGTACGTAAGCACTAACATATATTGGTTATAGTTTACTAAAGCACTACTTGTTGCACAGCTAAGCACAGCCAGCCTGTATATGTGCATCTCGACCTACCAGGACACGCGTGCGTATTGCAGTCGCGGATTTCTTGTGTCTCTCCCACGCAATCGTTCCCTCCGAAGAGGACTCCTTCACATGTTCGAACCCTTAGCTGTTCACCACCACCGCACGAACGGTCGCAGGTCTGCCAGACCATCCACTCCCCCCATATTCCATCCACTTAAGATTAAAACAGCCATATAATATATGAACATTTGGTATCATGCAAGATTTCGATCTGAAACCAATATGTCCTATAACGCCAGTTAGACAACGAAGATGTACCAGTGTTCTTGCCTTAACGTCATTTTCCTTATCAACAAAATGAAGTTAACGTGTGCAGTATTGTTCAAAAGTTTACACCAATCGTAATAATGTTATCATTAACGATCTCAAGTAACACCATTGAAAAAGAGAATTCCGGTTGTTTGAACACTTATTCTAGTTATAATTACTTAACACATAGAATTCTAATATATCTCATTTCTTGCAAGAGTTTTTTTTTCTATTGTATGTTGTATCCGATAGATTACTATTGAATTTTAGGAATTAAAATGTTTTCATTCATTTCAGCAACCCAGTATCTCATATACTCATCTTGCTTGCTTAATTAAAAAACTCTTTTCAATTGAACTTATTTAAATGGACCTTATGTGGAAATAAGTTCTCTGGATCCACACACGATAATAATTAACTATTAACAATCATTGTCATAAAACCAAAAACCATTTTCAATTTCTTTACCTATAAGTTGCTGAAATTGAGTGAAACCGTCAAATAATGTAAAGTAAACCTCCTCGCCTGTTAACCTTTTTGGGAATGCCGGTTTATAAATAAACGCAGAAATTATTTCTCTCGAACCTTGTTAATATCACTTGACAAGAGCGGTTAAACATTTCAGAAGACCCACTTGACGAAAGTATTTAAAATAAAACCTCTTATCCTAAGTTTAGTTCGTTGTTTACGCAATAAACCCGTTGGAACGGTTTGCAAATTTTACATTACAAACAATCTTTATCCTCTCTGTGCGGTGTTGGGAAGCTGTCAATAAACTAGTCGTATCATAGTCTAGAAATCTAAGTTATTTTAGAGGTAGAAGACAATTCATTTCAAACAAATAAAAACTCCTATCTGCGAGATAGTCAATTTAAAGGCATCTCATTCGCGAAAACGCCATTTATGTCTTACACCAGCAAGTTTATCTATGCACTTACCCGGGCATTCGTCCGTCACACACACCGCCTCCTCATTGTAGGTCCCGGAGCAATTGCTTCCACCGTAATAGGGACCAAAACAGGTTCGATCCCTGGTCATGGTTCCGTTGGCGCAGGTGACAGAGCACTCACTCCATGCGGACCAATCCGTAAATACGCCGTCAACTGGAATACATTAGAGAGCTCGATAACAGCATACACGAAGCGTATTGTTTTCACACTTTCAATAGAAGTTTATATCTCTATCAGACTGACAGTTCACTCGTACAGATGTCTTGTTTTACCTTGAGACTTAAACAAGACTTCCTTGAATAACCTTCTAGTTTGTCAATGAGCGTTTTCTGAACGTATTCCCTATTTCCAACGTTATTTAAACGGTGTGGTCGCTGTCGTCTTTATATTACATATATGGACTTTTACTTTTCTGTATGTTAATAAGGCTTTCCATTAATCACATGTTATTCGATGAGCTTTTTTAGTGTTTTGTTGGCTTTAAGATCCTTTCCAGCCAGTTAAAGGGCCACTCAGTGCCAGACAGCAAAAAGAAATCCTGGTTTGATCTAAGGCAACGAACATCAAGAACACATTTCTTCATTCATCATTCATTCATTCATTTTATCATTTATATGGGTTTATATGAACATTATTTCAGTGTTTCCGTCTCGTAATGATTGAGGGAGACACTAACTTTGATAGTCAAGCCGGGTTCCACCATCGGCATTCCGTAAGTCAAGCGAGAAACTATTTAAAAAAAATCAATTGGCGTCGCCTAAATTTGAAATCGCGCAAAGAGCCGCTTTTTTCCAGTTCTGCTCTTTGTCAATTAGGCCAAGAAGGCCATGATTTTACTTACTTGGACAGTTATGCTCGTTACACACCTCCGACTCCATTGCCGGTCCTGTACAGCCCGCCCCACCATGGAGAGGGTCGTTACACTCACGGGTACGATTGCGCAATCCCCCGCCACATGTAACACTGCATGCTTCCCAGTCCGCCCATACTCTCCAGCTACCATCAACTAATGGAAACAGAAAATAATGAAAATACAAATGCAGATAATAAGAAAATACAGACACATATGCACTATTAGCTCAGACTGTAATGTATGGTTTTTGTATATATGTATGTTTTTGTAGATATTTTTGTAGATATATGATTTTTTTGTAGATGTATGACGTTTGAATATGCATGATATATGTTCGTATATGGTATTTGTAAAGGATTGTGTGTGGGAACTGCAATTGACATCAAGCTTAACAAAGGAAACAAAATATGTTTGGGAAAATATCACACGTTTTTACACGACTTTGGTTATGATCAATGACTAATTCTTATCTCTGGAATAGGACTTTGGTATCTGTAAACATAGACGAATGATGAATACAAGGAAGTATGTGCGAAATATGCTTATCTTAGTTCGGATCCGAACTATGTGGAATACGCACTTAAAGATTGTGCGCATGAACTGTAATTTGCATTAAGCTGTTTTTTATTAGAAATAGAATCTATTCATATCAAATTCATATAAATGACTAATGCATGGCTCTTGGATAAGCCTTTGCCATCCATCAAAGCTCTGTAGGATAGAACGAGGGACAAGCGCAAGACTATAGTAAGTGCTTCTCAAACATGAAGCACTTACTATAGTATTAAAGTAAACCCTCGAGATGTGCGTGTGAGCTTATTTAACGCTCGGCCTGATACTTTATTTCTGAGATAAATTGACATGACATTTACAAATTGCGAAATTAAGTAGGATAGAATTGTATGAATTTAAGTTTTAAGATTTTGATCTATTTTGCTACACTAAGATGGTCTCAAGCAATTTGATACGTTCCCTTATGTATCGTTTAATTTGAAAACATACAGATCATAACTTTCTAAAGAGCTTTTTCGGCGCTGTACTAATACATTAAGATTAAACACGAATCATACTTGTAAGACCAACCAAACTTTACATATAGGCCAATATAAAGATGTCGATGATCCAAAAAGAAACATTCCCGTAATCTTACCTGGACAAGAGAAGGTGTTGCAAGCCTCTATTTCTCCTGGTTCCCCGGGACATGGTAGGCCCTCGTAATACGGCCCGTCACATGATCGGCTTCTGTTCCGGGTACCATAACCACACGTGTGGGAACATTCCGTCCATGCAACCCATGTTGTCCAAACTCCGTCCACTAGATGATGGGGATTTAATAGCTTATTATGGTCATTTGAATAGTTAAATCCGTAATTGAATTGAATTGAGATTTGATTATTCCGGTGCAAACACATATAACTGATATCGACAGATCAAAATGATAGCCATTTCGTTTTAGATTATTCGTAAAAAAAGTTCGTTATAAAGATCCATTTATTGTTGTCTGTTCAAACGTGCAATACAACACCTATATACCGGGCATGTAAAGACCCATGATTTCGTTTTCTGCTTAAGTCTTTCATTGAATAACCTTGAACATCATCGCTGGTCAAGTACGAGTATAGTATGGATTTCAACATAGCGTCATAACGATTTCTGTTATAGAGTGGCTTTCCTTGGTTTCAACAGTAATAGGTTTGGGCTACGAACGTCTCTCGTCGAATGACAATTCCAAAAGGCTAACGTTACGGGTGGGGCTCGAACCAAGATCCCCGAGTAACAAATCCACAACCGTAACTGCTGGACAACATGAGCGTTTTAATTTTGTTAATGACGGTGAAACGGTTCATTGGATTGGTACTTATTAAATTCATTTGATATATAAATAAAGAATAAAACATGCCTTTGCCAACAGTTACTGCCATTATCAAAAAGGACCGCAATGGAAATAAGCGAAAATCGCTTTTCCATTTTTCTTTTTGTTATCCTTGGAATTTGATGAGTTTGCATGAGGTTTTAGCATAACACATAATATTTATATATAACATTTATGATATATTTTTTTATATTTCTATTACTAAGTTGTTGCCATATGATGTTGTATCCTTTTACCAGATACATCTATCTACTGTATCTATCTATCTTTAACAAACAAACGAAATCCCACACACATACCTGGACACATTTTGGGAAAGCAATCCTCCACATCATCCTCAGGTCCGGGACACTCAGCCCCGCCGTAAAAAGGTCCTGTGCAGGTTCGATGCCTGTCCCTGGTTCCGTTGGCGCAGGTGACGGAGCAATCGGACCAGGTGCCCCAAGCCTCCCAGACGCCATCGACTGCATGAAGCACACACAATTTATACCTTGCACCATGGTCATTCAAGTACATTTATCCCTTTGCCAAACGCAAACTATTCGACGGTCCAAAACTGAAAGAGCTTGCAGACGATATTTCAAAATGCCATGACATTGGAAAATAATCTTCCGATATGGTAGAAAACATTGTGGGAAACTTGATAAATTGCTCGTTAGGAGCAATTTCTTTCTTTCTCATAATGTTTTTCAGAGTCGTCTGCAACAAACTGTTCAACTGTCGGTATTGTTTGATAATGGGTTTATATGTCTCAGTTTAGATTGACTCACAAGTTTCAGATAAGAAAGATGGATACGAATGGTTTTTAATCGAAATATTCTCCTTTTGTATATATGTGTTTAAGTCGCTTATAAGTACGTTTTCGAAAAGTGACATTCTCTTAAAGTTTTTGACGGTTTGGGTTTCAATGGACTTTGCCAACCCTTTTGCGAAGCAATGGTATGCTGTTATCACCAGAATCGTCTACAGTGATGTCTCGTTAATCCGAACATGTCGGTTCCAAACAAAATGTCCGAATCATCCGGACTAATGAACTAGAGCATGATTTAAACACAGTAAGACATAAACGGTCTGTATGCACGTGCATACTATAACACTTTAGCAAACGCCAAATTGTCGACCGTCCCAATTTGAAAGAGGACATTTCAAAACGTGATGAAATTCAAAAATAATCTTCTGACATGACAGAAATCATTGTGGGAAAAGGAGAAATTGTACTTCACGGGCAATTTCTCCTTTACCCAAAATGTTTTCAACAGTTGCCTGCAACAAACTGGTCAAATAACTCCGTTCCCTTACAATTTCGTTCGGATTGCGAGACATTCGGATAATCGGGGTCCGGATAAACGATGCTTCACTGTATACGGTACTAGAATCGTATCTACGATTCAATTCTTACAAATAACCTTAACACGTAGTTTGGTGGCGTATGTCGTGTGTTTGTGCCGACATCGATGGATCAGATGCATTTACGTATCTTCTTAAGATAACAGTTATCTGATTGACCCATGTTATGTGTTTATAAACTTTTCAAAAGAGTAATTCCGTCTTTTGAACAGTTCGTTATTTCTTTTTTTTTAAAATCGTCTTAGACAACCACTCTTCTTTCCTTTTATGGTTCTCCTTGAATGCCACTACTGTGAAGAGAAAAATGGTCTCATACACTAGAGAGATTTTTAAAATTTCCAGATTACATAAGATAATCATATGTTATTCATACCCAACCAGGTACATAACGAGCAAGCTTCATAGCATTTAGTCAATTAAATCATGAAATGGACAGATATGCGGTTTACAAAGAAGGATACATGTTTGATCTCGTCAACGAATTAATTCGTTATACCCTCTTTCAAATCTGAAACTCCGAGCATGTGGTATCTTTAGCCGTTGCTTCGTTATTTATCCTCTAGTGTGATGTATACGCATGTTTAAGATCTACCGTCTGAGATAGCCATTGAAATCTCTTGTCTGCATCTAACACTAACGATTTCTACCTTAAGCTACTGTGAACTGCATGTGTCTAGATAATCGGTGCCCAAAATATATGCTTGAATTGTGCATCATCCGTCACCAAATGAAAATAAAAACTCTTCTAGGAAAAGAACCAAGGTACCGTCTTACTAAACATGTTAAAACTTAGCGTAAGTTAAAAACAGCATTTTCTGTTATTCTTATATCGGGCTAAGCAATATTGCATTGTAACACATCAACGGAATCGTCCCTCCTAGACGCTCCAAATTATGTTTCAATATTTTACTTATTATTCAAGAAACTAGGCATATCCATGACATCAGTTTTGAGTTACGCAAATATTTTCCTTAATCAAGTCTTTAGTGAAACGGTACACAGACAGTGCATTTCAGAAATACAAATTTAACTCAAAGTCACGTTCATGACGCTTTTTTCGGTGTAAATCGTGTATTTCACGATGACTTTCGGTCATATCAGCATATATCTAAAATGAAATCACCATTTGTCACAATGACATCAAACCAGTTTTTCACACAACTTCTGTCAGAGCAGTATAATTGTGGCCTGTTGTTGGTTTTCAATTACAATCAATTTTAAATTGTCACATGACGAAATAATTAACTGATTAAGCTCGTCGATGGCAACATACCACTAGGTATTATCAAATTCTTTATTCCAGACAGAAGAAGAGAAAATGCACTGCAAATTCGATGAATTTCTAGAAAAATCTCATCGATTCCTCACCTCTAGCAAAGTGAATTCATGCAAACATTGCTAGTGGTTGCGTCGTTGGCGAATGAAGCACTATTGGTAACTATAGTTTCGTCTAACTAGTGGTTGTGTCGATGGCATATAAAGCCTATCTGGTAACTATAGTTACGTCTAACTACTTGAACTACATCCAACAACATTCCGAGTACCGGCACAGGAAGTGGTCGTACACGTGTCATACGTCACGTTCGTTCCATAACACGGTAACGTAGACGCATGACATTCTCGATAACGCGCTTGAACACCTTCGCCACACGTGACGTCACATCCGGCCCATGCACCCCAGTCACCCCATGTTCCGTTTCCTAGGTAACGAGATTTAGCAAAGCATGTAAAAACCATCCTTGAAATATTTTCGCTGGTTCTGTTCATAGTCATTCAAAATGATCTACTCTAAGTGTAATATGTATTAAAGTTTTGAAAACAAGGAATGACACATTTGTGAAGTAAAACAACAATATAGTATATTATGTATTAATGTATATTAATTTTATTTTCATTTACCAATCTTGTCACGAACAGCGATTTAGCAAGTTTTTGTAACCAGGAATAGTCTCTTACTTGCGTGATATTCGATTAAAAGTTAAATTGATATTTTCATTGCATTGCTGTCAATATCAAATAAGGATGGTTTCACAGTAGTTTGCTCAAACTCGTTTAAAAACACGGAACGAATGTATACAAACACAGGATAATTTGGGGAAACACAGACACTTAAACAGACAAGGGTTGTTATTGTTGTTTTATATATGATTGGGTGATAAAAAAGGTACAGTGCTCATTTGTGTGAACATTTATTGTAAACAAAATAAACAAAAGTAGAGATAAACAAATACATGCGATGAGTACATTTCGTTTTCAAAACTAAAGATAATCGTGAATAAAAGATACATACAGAGGAGTTTACATATTGTCAAACACGTAACACCTTTTCCTAACAAATTAACACGTACTTCTCATTTTGTGCTACAGGTGACTTGCTAACATGTTGTGACAAAGGGAAATATTGCTCGACAATGTTGCACATGTAATTAATGTAGCTAATGGAGTTAATTAGTGATTTCAACGCAACATATGATGTCAAAGAACGAATAAATAAAAAAGGAGGGTTGTAATTAGTTATAGAGAGAGAGCGCGTACATGTATATTCGTGTATAAATTTTGTTCGTTTGGTAACAATTGCAATGGACATAAAGTAATCGGAGAAAAGAACAACCAAGTTAAAACTGCTTTTAATGTCATTATTTGAGTAATCTTTCAGAAATACCATTTACAACTCATTAATACTTACATATTACAAAGATAACGATATTGCATCGTCGACCACTTTCATTACAACCGAACTAGCTTTGCCGTTTATTCTCGTGTTGTTCTATTGCTTAATTCTTGTTTTTTTTTCTCTCTCAACGAATGGACATGTTGTGGATTACGCCGTTCAAAAGATAAACATGAAATTCCCGTCATTTATGATACTCGTAATAAATAAATCAATTGAAATTTTAATTGAATGAACTTGTTATAATTATCTTGTAAAGTACATGACAGAAGAATCTGTACATATTTGGCAATAAAACGAAAACTTAAACAGTGAAAATATCGTCAAAAGTATAATATCACAACAATATGCAAAAACCAACAGTTACACTTAAACCATCGCTCTAACATACTTCAATTGGGTATAGATATTGGTCTGCTGCAAACGGCTTTCGGAGAGTGTACTTGTGACATTTAAAACCACTTTTTAAACATACAATTAACAATTATATCTGAATTTCAACAGCATGTTTTGCTTTAGAGTATACGCCGTTTTTCAGCAATTTGTATTTGGTTCTATAGTGTAAGTAATTAGGGTTGGTTTTTGCAAAAGATAGAAAGAAAATAAGTGAAAACAAAAATACACTGTATGTGCCCTGAAGAACATCACGTAAGGTGGTCTGTGAAACATGCTCGGTCCAAGTACCTGTGAAAATAGGTTAAATATAACGTTATTTACGGTAATTCAAGCGACTTTCTCAAAGATTGATATTTTGATCTCTTTAGAATAAAATGACGTATAGGAAAAAAAAATGACAAATCAGACATGTATGGTTAAATGAATTTAGATCTTTGATTTGCTTCTCAACCATGCTTATAACCATTTTATAAAGACAAAGCACATCTTTATTGCTATAGATAACCGTTCGAACGTTTTTTTAAACAATGATCTTTTTTTTTCAGCCCTGACATGTCATTTGAATTACTAAAAGAGTCGGGATTCAGATTACAAAATTGGCTTACATTCCAATCACGTGACGCTACCAAGGTATATATGAGAGCAATACCAAGACCAATAACAAACAGCTTGCATTTTTGTTTTTAAATGAAATCACATTTTTTTAATAACTTAAATACAAACAAAGGAAAAAAAGATGCTCTAGTTTACTGACATGGATAGCATGAATCACCTTCCCAAACGTTTGTTCCTTGCTGATCAAACTCTGAGATAGTCCCTAGAACATCTAGCATTATCTTTGTTGGGAGAAATCGTTCCTTTTAGGTTCAGATGTGTTGCAACCATGATGCAAATAGACAATTTGTCATGGAAAAATCATTTTATTTCTTCATTTCATATTACATTCGTACAATTGATTTCCATAAGTCCCGCTCCATTTAAATCTACCTTCGTGTTTGTGAATAGAAAAGGAAGGGTATATGGGGAAGAGAGTGATTGAATTCTTCTTTGGATTATTTTAAACTATGTTTTTGCAGAAATTCATAGCCAAATGGTATCGGTCCTCTAGGTACACAGGCACGCGAAATAGCGACATTTCGATTGTCTTTCTGAATCATGCAACACACTGATATACAATTGTGATACATCAAACTTTACTGATGTCCATTGTGGTGACAAATGAATATTTGACAATTGATTCATACATTTGATTCATACATTCATAGAAATATTGAAAAAAGTAGATAAAATATTCTTTTCATGCAAAACTTTAAACTAACTAATTTAATCCAATCTATCTAATATCTGGTTAATCTAACACATAGACATCACATTTTGAGGATATAAGCAACGGCTACAGAAACAGAAAATAAGCCTAGGCACAATGTACCCCAGTACGCTCCGATTAACTGAGGAATGTAAAAAGTCAATAGACAAATTGCTCAATACTTTTTAGCTTGCCTATAAACATTAAAAATATTGACTAAGAAAAGACATAAATAGCTTTTTGCAAGTAATTCCTTCCACAAAGTTTTTCACAAAGCTTTCAAGGTTTATACCATAGGCTGATTGCGGTTGAGAAATGTTCACTGTATTGAACAACCATAGAGTAAAGGGTTAAAGGGCGAATAATATGCTCGAAATAAATACTAAGCGATACAACATGATCATTTTCGAATTGAAAGCATCAATGGATGGCACAAACACATTTGTTTGCAGAAAATCGCTGAGACATATACCAGTTTTGTCGAATCTGTTCGCCAACTATCATTTTTAGTAACAATGAAAAGAACACGCCACTGACTGGACCAATCTGATTAAGGAGGACAGTATAGCAGTGTATGTATCATAGGTTCGAACGTCAAGACTAGCAAGGCGAACTTTGTACCTTCATTTCTCCATATTCATCTCAAGTTCATTTTTTTTCTCAATTGGCATATAAAAACTAGCGGAATTATTTTGACTCTACACGATACCATTTTAAACCATTACACTATCTATATATCAATTAGCAATACAATCTAAAGCAATCTTATATCTACAAAGAAGCTCATTTAAACAATTTCATTAAGGAACTGCAAAAGCTTAAACCATTTTACTTATACAGAATGTTGTAATCTGGTGCATACTGAAAGCCACATCAAGCAATTCGATTATATGAATGCTCAGATTTTCTTGTGGCATTGTTCAGATAGCGCGTTGACATAAGGAGCAGTCATATGTATTTGTTTGAACGATTCTCCTTTTATCATAACCATTAAAGCGGTTGCATATATGTTTAGATGAACATTGATGAAGAGAAGGTTACGATATATGTTCTGCAATCTATGACACTAGCTACTATTGGCGAGTTCTCTAAAAAGAAAGCCTATGAATAATCCTTCTCTATATAAATGTACATACCTGTCAATTTGCTGTTTCATTTAACAAACAAAGTATTTTAATTTCACATCAATTTTTTCGAATCAGACTGATTCATTTGTATGGTGGTTTCATTATTTAGGCATTCCCATGGAATTCTATCTCAATAACTATTCGAATTAATGCAGAAAAATCTTGTAATTGTGAATACAATGGATTAACCACTGGAGCACGGGTGTTCTACATGTTAGTCACATCTTATTGTCAGTTTACGACGTTCGGTTACGGTAAATTCGATTTTGTTGGAAGCTATACTCTTTGAAAAAACTCAAAACTGTATCATTTGCATTGTTTTTCCTTGACTACTACTATGCGATGACGTTCAATGACACAGCACTCTTTTTTCTTTTTTCCCATACAATTCTACAATGCTGTTGTACATAAACATGATTTTGCCCAAAACCCCATCGTAGGAGATTTTAACTGCACAAAGACCACCGACTTGCCAAGTCCAAACATCAGGGTTGGGTTTTTCTACACATTTCGTACTAAGAACTTGCGTAAGTTAAAAACAACATTACCTCTTATTTCATTATTGAGAGAATCAATATTGCAAAATGACACTTCATTGGGATCGTCTCTACGAGACGTTTCCAATGATGTGTCATTTTGCAATATTGTACTTTTATTTAGGATAATGCCTAAGTCGATCGGTCTTTCTTTACGCAAATATTTTACTAAGTTGTTTAATAAATCAGTAGCCAGGAGCATGCGCAGTACTTACTTGGACACATGGGTAGTTGACAGGGCTTGTACTGCACATCGTCACCACTACAGGGTCTCCCGCCAAAATTGGGAGGCGGGTGGTTGCAGTCACGTGTCCTGGTACGTGTACCGTTCTCACAAGTGACGTCACAGTCGCTCCACGCGCCCCATAGGCTCCAACCACCACGGACTAAAATATTAAGAAAGGAAAGGAAACGATATGGAATGTTTTATCAGATGAAGATTACGTTTTCTGACGTGCATGGTTGAATCCTGATCCCGCAATCAGTAAAACAAAAGAAAAAAACAAAACAAAAACCCTGAAGAAGGAGCAAAATTTACCAAGGTTTTTGCTTATCGCGTTATGCTCTACAATCATCATACAATTTTCTTCTGCTCTATCTGGTTAAACGGTAAAAAGTATTTCAATAATGATTTTGGTCGATCGTTCGACTTTGTATCAGATGTAGTTCGAAAAGTTGAAGTTTGCCTACATCTGCGAATATGTTGACTATATAAGACAAACTTTTATAAGGATCCAAATAGCTGATAATTGGCATCTTATTAAAACTTTCTTAACACGCTGTTACGCATTTTCAACAAAAATCCAACTTCCACAAAAGCATTTGTTTATATCTATTTATATATTTCTAAACCTGCATGCTTTTGATCCATCTTTATGCACGTATATACACATGTGTATGTTTAACCGATTTCATGCTGTAAAAGTCTCTATTGACGTATGTACAAATCATCAAATGGCCTCACCCATACACTGTATGCCACCAAATATGGAGCAGTTTGGTGCATTCCTCCGTCGGCATTCTTGTATGGTCTTCTCGGTCCCGGTACATTCCACCGTCTGTACTGGTAGAGCCGGCTGGCTCACCATTGAAGCATAATATGTCATTATCTCAACGTGGGTCACATTGGAACTGTTGTTCATCTCTGGTGTGTTGGGGTCTGATTGTAAATAGCAAAAATAGTTTAAACGAAATCACATTTGTCTTATGTACAATGCATAGTTAACCCTTAGAATGTTGGGTACTTTTCTTAAAATATATTTTTGTGCCGTGTGGAGGCTGGCCTGTATCTACCCTGTTTGTATAAGCATGAAGTCGTTTCCAGCACTATAATGGTTAAAAAAAAAACTTTCTTCAAAATTGAAGTTTTGATACATGCATTTAAAAAAAATGTTGTCTACTGTTAAAACGTCATCACAGATTCTTAAGGTAACAAGAAAAATGGTGGCTGGCCTGTTTGCTTCTCTATGTATCTTTCTCTGACAAAGTTAAGCAACATTCTAAGGATTAAATCACAATAAAAACGTGTAAAGACTACTCACTAATAAAAGCTCCCTGGAACCCAATTTGTTTACAAGCGATGTCGATTTCTGTGACGCCCCAGTGGTCGTCTGCGCATATCGACATCCGGGTATTGTTGAGGTCATTTGTAATCTCGATCCGTCCCTCACCATGTCGCCCTATGTTCTTCATCAACAACATACCTACAGAAATATCCAGTGACTGTCAATATCTCACATGCTTCATCGAAATATGAACATTACACAATAAACACTGGTTCTTCATTTAACGTAGAGTACCCATAATCAAACAGATACTTAGGTCTGGAACAACAATGGCGGTTGAAAAGCGTGTCTGGGTAAAATACCCATACACCGCCATTTTGAAACTGTTAATTTTTAAATACTCGGTTTTATACGAATAGTTCCGGCTCAGACCGATGTTTACCGAGAACGAACGAAGTCATCCAATGAAAGAAAACTTTTTCAAAATGGCAGGTTATGGGTATTTTACCTTAAGAGGCTATTTAACCACCCTTGTTGTTCAAAAACCTTCGTATTTCTCCATTTAAAGAAAAGAGCAAACGAATTTTAGACGTATAACGACTGGTCATAGCTTTAACGACTTGCTTTACATATTCAACATTGCGAAATAAAATATTTACATGGCTTATTATTATTCTATCTTTTTCATCGCATTATGACTACTTATTTATGGAAAAAAAGTTCAATATTAATGAGAACTTTAACCCGGAAGTAGCTCACCACGACAGTTTATGCCCATACAGGTTCCTGTCTGGTTGGTGAAGCCGAGACAAAGATATGAAACACTGTTAAAAATGGCTTTTTACAAATTCAATTCATGATTAATGAAGTCCATTTTAACTATAGAGACAGCTGCGAGACAATTTTAATATCATTTAAACCCGGAGGTAACTTACCACGACAGTTGATTCCCATACAGGTCCCCGTCTGATTGGTGAAGCCAAGACAGTATCTATCCACTCCGGCCACGCCCCCATTGGAACAGGTGCGCTGTCTGTGTTTTATACCCCGCCCACATGTGTTCTCCGTCGAGCAAGGTCCCCATTCCTGCCAGAACTCCCATCCTGTAGGAAAGATATTACCAGGGAATATTTTAAAAAGTGAAAACCTTATTAAAGAGTAGAGAAGTTTCTTCTTTATTGAAAAAAAAACATGTTTTTTCAACTATCAGCTGCAGATGATTGCTTCGAAATTGATTTAATACACACACCATGTATGTCGTGGAAATATCATAATATTCATGTTTGTTGTATTGACCGACGGCCTCAGATATTGTGAAATAAAAATGATCACTTTAGAAATAATCTCCTTGGTATTGTTTAAGGTAGAATTCCAATACTCAGCCATTTTTAATTTCCTTCATTGGTCGGACTACTTCGGTCGTTCTCGGTATACATTGGTCCGAGCCGGAACTATTCGCTTCAAACACCGAAGAGTTCCGGCCCCGACCAATGTATACAGAGAACGAAGGACATGATCCTGACAAAAGAATAAGTTTTGAAATAATGGATAATGGGTATTCAGTATTCTACCATTAAACACAAGGAGCAGTTGGTAGCGTTTCACTAAACAACGTAAGGGAAATATTTGCATGAGTCAGAACCAATAAACATAAATTTTATCGTAATTAAGAGAAAAATATTGTTAAGTAACACGTCATTGGAAGCGTCTTTGAGAGACAATTTCAATGATATTTACTTTGAAATATTGCTTATCCTGAACTTGAATAAAAAGAAAATATTTTCTTAACTTACGTACATTTTCAACATAAAGATGTTTGGTTAAACACTATATAGGACTTTTTATAAATGTGTCAGTGTTTGGTAATGATCTTAACCGACAGAAACACAATGTTTTGTTCAACCACATCAAATATTAGACATATTTTGCTGGCTTCTAAACTTAAGGTCAAAGGATGTATGCACTGATCACCATTAACATAAAAATGTTTAATAAGGTCTCTATTAACACATTAACACTCTTAATGAATTCTTTTAATCGTAGTTTTACAAATTATAATATGAATATGAAGACAATTGCTAGTCAACTCCGATTTGAACCAGGACATGACTACATCCAGTTAAGTTTTCAAGGTGACACGTAGTGCGTGAATAAGGACATCCCAAACGTCTTCTGTTGGGTCGTAAATAACACCGGATTTGCATTAAGACACACGGAATCTTTCTGAGCTCATGAACAGGAACTGATTAAATGCACTGTACATATAAATCAAATGGAACTCTCTTTTGTCGAAACTTAAGATCTTATTCCCGTTCAAGCGTCTGTTTATTGTCCAATACATCACGGTGGTGTTGCACTTTTCTTCCCATCGTCTCATATAAATCAATTTTGGCTGTACGTTTCTAGGGTAAAATGAATCAATCCTGTTCTTACTATGAGATTTTGACCTGATTCAAGTTTGAAGCGACATGAAACGGCAAGAGCTTCATAAAACTTTCCGTTCTAACGTGTTAAAATGATTGTATATGAAGTAATGGTCTTAAATAATCACGAACAATCAGCATCTAAATATAAAACCAAGGCAACTTCTTCGTGGAATCGTATTGAATTGAAATACTATGACAACGACATATGATAATTCTAAGAGAATCAGATTGAAATTTGATATCCAATTATGTCAAACATGTTTAAGAAACTTTCCTGTTTCGATGATACGAAAAACAAAAATCAATACTCAAAAATACCCATTTAACAATGAAAACTATTGATGCGCTATGATTGAACTGTTTACGCTTCAAAGATCGACCATATTGATTTGAAATTTATATGATGCTGCAACTCCACGGAATCGTCAAAATTATCTACCCTTCAACAAAAATTCAATTCATTTCAAAACTATGTACTTTGTCCTATAACCATTTATTTCCAGAAAGTTCAAAATACAGAATGCAACCAACTACTGACATATCTCATGCTAAGTGGAACTAGGATGTGTAATGAATGACAATAAATTACCCATTCCTCTTGGTCACGTTTACTCTATATCTTTCAAAATTGCGCCTTTTGGAAAATTATGTATAGATACACCTTTATGGTTGTAGGTTCATTCACAAACTGAACAGACTAGAATATCTTAATTGGTATAGGAGCATTGCCAAAGTATGATTATTTCAAACTTTAATGTTGTATCTTTTTAACTGTCTATTTCAAAAATTGAATTACAATTTATTTAAGACTATCAAGTAAGCTTTAGCTATACGAGATAATATTATTAATTTGTCTAATGCGAATTAAGTTTATCCAGTATGCCATTAATGGTTCGCAAAAGAGAAATTTTACTATATTAATCAACGATATATATGATTATAACTATCTTTGTATTGTAAGTTATCGAGAATATGATATGGTTGGTGTCGTGAATCGGAAATGTTATCGGGCAAGGCTTAGGAATATTATCCGGTGACTTTTTCCCATTCAAAGACATCAACCATCTATTCTATTTATCCTGTTACCTTTATGTATTCTTTCAAACAAATAATATGTAAATAAAAAACGAATAAGAAGGAAAAAAATATGTAGAGAATGATATAAACATGACGTCATTTCGTTCTTATGACGTCATGATTTGTCGCGTGGATGTGTTATATGGTTAGTGCCGGATATCACAAATGTTATACGGCACCTCGTTATCGGTCCCAAAATAACACTAGTGACAGGATAAATCATGTTTTCATGCATGTCGCATGATGTATATTCTATAGGTATTGGCCATAGGCAAATAAAGTGCCGTCGTGCCTTATAAAGATTTTGAGTTTTTAATCCTTTTTATGAAACTATGTATGATCAATAATCATTGGTCTGTCTGTGAGGCTGCTCTGCTTACACGCCCACAATACAGACAGGATAAATCAGCGAGTACTTAAAAAGGCCCAAAACAGGTTCATTTTATCTGTATGTAATTACTATAGTAAAACGAAAGTTTCACATTTTATCAATAATAGTAATGGCGTTAAGGACAATCAATGTGACGGGTAAGCAGTACTTGTGGTAGTTTCCATCCAAACGGTAGTGCTTTTTGTGATCATACGAGCTTAGATGTATAAACTCTTGTTACGTTTCAAATGAACATTAGCAATGTACTAAAAAGACGCAAAAATTCCATAGAAAACAGACATATACATTTTAACAAGATGTCGACAAGAGATATCTCCTACCTTTGACAGAAATTAAAAAATGTTCTAGTCTACAGGCAGGGTAATCACATGACGATATGTTGACCAATGTTGACGATATTATTCCGAACAAGATGGAACCGGTAATTTTGCATATTTTTCACATACTTTTGCCAATGATAGCCACATTACCTACCCCGCGGGATACACAATGGGGCTATCATTGACAAAAAAGAAGAAAAGAGCAAAAATACTTGTGGCACGTCCATCTTGTTTGGACATAAGATCATAAACATTGATCACATGGTTTCCCAGCCTGGTTTATAAAGCAGGTTGACAACACCAACACTTACGTGGACACGCTTGTTTGGTACAGGTCTTGTACTCGACGTCACGGCCGAAACATTTCCCGGAAGATACCGGTGTTTTAGTCACAAGGTCCATACAGCGGCGCCATCTGGTGGTGTAACCCGTCTCACACGTGACCGAACATGGCGCCCAGTTCTCCCATTCGCCCCAGTCTAACGTGTTCACTGGAGAATGGAGAGAGGAATAAGTTTAGATATGTCACAAATGAATTAACTTAGTTTTGTTTAAATTCATCTATTTAAAATCGATTGTGATTCTTGCAACTTTGTTTAACCATCCTCAATTTTGCTTTCAAAAGTCCAATGTGTCCACTAGAGAGTGAGGATAGGAACATGTTGAGATATATGTTACAAAGGAATTAGTTTAGTTTTGTTAAATCTTATCTAGGTTAGAACGATTGTGAAACATGTTCTTAAAACTTAGTAAAAGCACACTCAATGTTGCTTCCATGATTCATTATCAGTATCAATTTTACAACAACTGTGAAACAAACTCTTACAGCTTAGTTTAAACACACTTAATTTTGCTTCCTGGATATATAAGCAGTGCTTGTGCAAAGTGTAGATTCGTAAGGGTGCAAAGGTAGATCCCGCTACTCAAGGGATTTGAACCCTTGACGCTCGTTTCCCGAGGCTGACGCCATGCCCCTGGAACACTGTCCTCAATGTGACCATAGCACTAATACATCGTACTTATCTGGTTGGTACAATTGTATTGACTCGAACGTTACGAGCTTGGCATACGATCTTCCCAATCGAATAAGGACAGTTTAGAGAGTGACGAACGAGACATGGTGGTATATCGTTCAAAGATAAGACGATTGGTCTACAATTTGTCTACTCGGTACACTGTAATCGTTTTCTGATTGCTTAGGGCATGTCATTCAGTTCCTGGTGAGTAAGAAACGTTGTGTTTTATCATTTAAATGGTCAAGCATTTTAATGAGAAACTGTTTAAGAAGATCTACAACTCATCATATACCAACGTTCTATTAAGCGTTTTCTAACACCGATTAGATTGAAATACATTCATAACTCGATTACAATAGAAAATGGAAGGGATTTATCAGTTGCAACAGGGTATAATCGCCAACGGCTAAATGCAACACGTCTGTAAGCATTTCTCTAAATTTTAGCTATATTCGGTTTTAACCATTGTCAAACAATTGAAATTTGAACTGGATCACGCTAAAAGCGACAGAAGGCGACGAAAAACCCCTGCATAAGTCTTTTTAATATAAATAATAACGTGTTTATCGTTTTTTTCTTGTAGAGACATGTTTACAATTTTGACAAATTACACATAATATAGTTCATTACACCCGGCCCCATGGGCCTATAAATCAGTTTCAATCATTATAATAACTTAAATACATTTCTACAGGTGAGATTAATAGCAAGTTTCTATCAAAGCTTATCATAAACACATATAGATATAATTATGGAATACAGCAGCAGAGACCTCCCAATGATGTGAAATTATGAAATTGTTGGGTAGGGAATATTATCGTGGTTTATGGAGACTTCCAGAGGCCGGATGAGTAAGGGTGACTTATAACGAGATAAAGTTTAAACTTTTAAACATATCTGAAGCCAGAGTCGAATTTGACTTTGTTGATATGGTTAAAAGACGTCTCAAACCTAACTTACTCTGTCTCTCGCAGTTGGTCCCCGTCCATCCGTCCGCACAGAAACAGAAGTAAGTGCGCTCCATCTTCTCGTTCATCGTATCCAAGCAACGGGCGCCATTTTGACACGGGTCCTGCGCGCAGTAACCAAGCGCTTCCTGAAACAGAATCATTTAGATGAGATTGTAGCATTTTTATATTTTATTAAGATGTTAGAGCCATCGGGTCTGAATTGTAAGTGTCTATGGCTTTCAGCGACTGAACCTTGAAGATTTGGTACTTAAGTTTTATGGGTCTAGATTATTTAACACTTTACCAAACGCCAAATATCGATTGTCCCAAATTGAAAGAGTTTGCAGACGACATTTCGAAATGTGATAAAATTGTAAAACAATCTTCTGTTTTGATAGAATACATTGTGGGAAAAAGAGAAATTGCTCGTAATGAACAATTTCTTCGTTTCCCATAATGTTTTCAAGTCCTTTGCAACAAACTGGTCGAATATCCTTATTGTTTGGTAATGAGTTAAAAGAAAGTCATTAGGAGGTTATTCTTTCCATTTATACTGTTTTATTGAATAGAACATCTGAAAGTCGGAATAAGGGACAAGAAGCAAGTCATGTTTGAGATGGTTATTCTGTCGTTGGTGCTTCTGATAGAACACTTTATAAGACACATGATGTTAACAGACAATCAGATTCTGGTGACAGCGTTATTTCTCACGAAAGAATTTATAAAGAAAGTTACATATATTTTAGAAAACCGGTCGTACAACAACGTCATGATACATTTCGTAAATGAAACAGATATTGATTCTCTTAACTCTTTATCACCTGTAGACGATATATTTTTAAGAAACGACTTTAGAGAAGCTTTGTAAACATACGAAAAAACATTTCAGTTCTGCTGTTGTGATATGTAAATTGATTGAAAAAGCATTGAAGCAAAAGGAGAAATTGCTTGTTACAAGCAATTTCTCATTTTGCCACAATGCTTATTGAAAGTCGTCTGCTGCAAGACGCAAAACTGTCCCGTTAGGTTTTAAAGTGCTTACCCACAATTTATATGAGAAACGTGCATTCAAACTATATCAAAGAGATAATAGAATCGTTGAAAATACAACTCTATATAAAATGAGAATATCGGGAAGTGTTTTTCCAGGCAATAATTCATTGAATGTTTTTTTCTTTTTTTGTAGGCGTATTCGTGTTTTAGCACATAGAACTATTGCGTGCATTTACGTCGATTTGTGAGAATACTTCGTGCCTATTAATATCTTTATGAGAATAAGGCGTAGGAGTATTCAACCGGAAATGTTGTTCGAGTATATCTTATGTAAAACATAGGATATGATCATCTTTTACGACAAAGAGCTTATGAAAATATCAGAAAAGACAACAGCAGAACCTACCAAAACGTTTTTGAAGACATTATGTCGACCATAAGTTGAGTAGAAATATCATAAAAAAGCGGAATATAACTGATCGGTATAAGAAGACGTTATGTCGACCATAAGTTGAGTAGAAATATCATAAAAAGCGGAATATAACTGATCGGTATAATAAGACGTTGTGTCGACCATAAGTTGAGTAGAAATATCATAAAAAAGTGGAATATAACTGATCGGTATAATAAGACGTTGTGTCGACCATAAGTTGAGGAGAAATATAAAAAAAAAGCGGAATATAACTGATCGGTATAATAAGACGTTGTGTCGACCATATGTTGAGTAGAAATATCATAAAAAGCGGAATATAACTGATCGGTATAATAAGACGTTGTGTCGACCATAAGTTGAGTAGAAATATCAGAAAAAAGCGGAATATAACTGATCGGTATAATAAGACGTTGTGTCGACCATAAGTTGAGTAGAAATATCATAAAAAGCGGAATATAACTGATCGGTATAATAAGACCATAAGTTGAGTAGAAATATCAGAAAAAAGCGGAATATAACTGATCGGTATAATAAGACGTTGTGTCGACCATAAGTTGAGTAGAAATATCATAAAAAGCGGAATATAACTGATCGGTATAATAAGACGTTGTGTCGACCATAAGTTGAGTAGAAATATCAGAAAAAAGCGGAATATAACTGATCGGTATAATAAGACGTTGTGTCGACCATAAGTTGAGTAGAAATATCATAAAAAGCGGAATATAACTGATCGGTATAATAAGACCATAAGTTGAGTAGAAATATCATAAAAAAGCGGAATATAACTGATCGGTATAATAAGACGTTGTGTCGACCATAAGTTGAGTAGAAATATCAGAAAAAAGCGGAATATAACTGATCGGTATAATAAGACGTTGTGTCGACCATAAGTTGAGTAGAAATATCATAAAAAGCGGAATATAACTGATCGGTATAATAAGACGTTGTGTCGACCATAAGTTGAGTAGAAATTTCATAAAAAAGCGGAATATAACTGATCGGTATAATAAGACGTTGTGTCGACCATAAGTTGAGTAGAAATATCAGAAAAAAGCGGAATATAACTGATCGGTATAATAAGACGTTGTGTCGACCATAAGTTGAGTAGAAATATCATAAAAAGCGGAATATAACTGATCGGTATAATAAGACGTTGTGTCGACCATAAGTTGAGTAGAAATATCATAAAAAAGTGGAATATAACTGATCGGTATAATAAGACGTTGTGTCGACCATAATTGAGTAGAAATATAATAAAAAGCGGAATATAACTGATCGGTATAATAAGACGTTGTGTCGACCATAAATTGAGTAGAAATATCATAAAAAGCGGAATATAACTGATCGGTATAATAAGACGTTGTGTCGACCATAAGTTGAGTAGAAATATCACAAAAAAGCTGAATATGACTGATCGGTATAAGAAGACGTTATGTCGACCATAAGTTGAGTAGAAATATCATAAAAAAGCAACAGCGGATCCTACATGAGCATCTTTCGAGGCATTAATTTGACCATAAGTTGAGTAGAAGTATCAGAAAAGACAACAGGGTATCTTACCTGATCAATGGAGAATGCGTTCCTGTGATGGTAGACTGTACCCCGGCCCAGTTTCTCGTCCAGCAGTTCGTCCATGTACTGTTCATGGTCCCCGTCATTCAGCTGACACACGGGCCCGTCAGCCTCGTAGTTAAAGGACCGACACCGACTCGACTTGAGGCACTCGTAGGCACAATGGATCACCTGACGCTTCGTCGTGAACTCTTCGATCACATGACCAACCAGTCGTTTACCCGGGAAGGAGAGATTGGCGTGTATCGTGAACTCGTACACCTTGATTTCCGTGCCTACGTCTCCGTCACATTGTACGTACGATGGTAAATGTATGATGAAAAATATGGCTACTGTTATCAAAACAGTTAGTTTTAGTCTTTCCATCTTACCTTTGTAAACGCGAATGCGTTGTTGTCTTTGTAAGATTTGTAATAGTATTATATATTATAGTGTCTTTGTTTACTTCGTTCACACTTGAAATCCACAAAACAACTGATTCTGTTACACACACGCGCGGAAAGAAACGGAATAGAGGAGAAAACTAGAGAACTATAAAAAAGAAGAAAGGAAGATGACTTCACGAGGTAATAAAACGTGTTTTAACTATATTATGTCGATGTTGCTATGTCCAATGCGCTATAAAGATTGACTGTTGCTATAGGGAATCCCAAGTAGGGGGCTATCGATGGGTGTGACATCTAACAACGTTACGGGTACCCCTGGAAGCGTAATAAGATACGAATAAAGCCCGGGTCTCAACGTTATAGTAAGGGCTTCGCTAAAATCGAAATGCATGTATATCATTTCAAACAAAGCTGCACTTTTTTCAAGAGCCATGCCATTGGATTACGTGTGACCATGCAATATTGCTTTTCTTAATTCAGAAATACGAGGAAATGATGTTTTAACCACCAGATGTGTTATAGAAAACAACTTTAGGAACATGTGTGCCAAAGTTAAATCTGATTTACATGAAAAGTATTTGAAATAGAGCTATACTATTGTTATGTCATACGTTATTGAAAGCGTCTCAGGAAGATAATTTCAGTGTTTTAATTTGTTACATTACATCAAAATATAATGGAATATAGTCTTGGGCTAACGCAAATTGTGTAGCAATTTTAAATCCTTTTACATGTAGTAAATAAAGAAAGGTCGTGTCAATACATATATTAGCCCTATAAATCATACGAACGAAGACGAATGTGCGTTCAGTTATTTGCAGCGCTGTACCCGGTGTACGCAGGTAATTTGAAGGTAGGATCATAAATATTTAATCAAGGTAGAAAGTTAATCAAGAACCGGACCAAAGAATCGCCTGCCTAATCAGTCCGGATTTTGGGTAACGTTATCGATTTATTTGTTTCGATCACGTTCATCAATATTCATGACGAAGTCGTGTGATATCCAGTAGAAATATGCGTCACTGAGTTTTGCTGATGTTTAGTTTTTCGAACGATGTTGGTAAGGAATTCTCAAGAATCATATTATTTGGAAAACATATTCAGTATGGACCACTTTGATGCATCATTAGATGCATACACAAAGGGAACTATCACATTTTGCTAAATGTTTTCTATTTTGATCAGTCTTATGGTTCTATATGGATTGGTTAAACATTTTTAATCTATGTACAATAGTTATTAAAAGTTCTGATACAAGTATCGAGTAACAAAAAAAAAATGCTTTTGTTTATAACTAAGTATATTCTATAAGAGTAAAATTGTGTTATGTACGCATAGATAGCAATCACATAATAACAATATGAACATTACCATGCCATTTTGGGCATATAAGCCCCTTTCAATGAAAAACATGGATATACAATGAAATACAATGACAATTTGACATAACTTTAATGAAATGCAAGCTTCAAGACATATTTAGTCGTTCTCATCTTTGTTTACAAGATATATGATGCTGGATTTGTTTGGATTACACTTCGAAGGTCACGAATACTTTCGTGATTGTTGTTATATGATAAAAATCTTCTCGGATATCGCTGACGTATCTTACGTTGTGTATTCTATGGAGGAAGTAGGTTAACTTTTCCATCATCAACTGATACGTTTGTCAATAATGATTAGAAATACAGGGAAGTAACAACAAGATAGAAAATATGAAGTCGGTGCGTCTACGTATTATGAAAGTATATATTTCATATGGCTTTTGCTAGAAACCAATGCACAAAAAGAAGATACTGCTAGTAAGAAGAACAAGACAGACGTTTGTCTTACGACGTGTACATATCACACCATCATTCATTCATAGCATGAACAACAAATATATATATTAACTTGTTTTACAATTGTTTTGGTTCGAGCATTTTCTGTCCAATGCGTGTTTAAGTATTTTGAATACAAACAACAACGTTACAGACCACTGTACGCAAACCATTTGATATCCGTGGTCCCAAAAGGTTCTATTTAATTAATAATGGACCGAAAAGATCGCTGCCGCCATTACTTATTCATTCGCTTGTTTCTCAATTACCCAGCTAGATCTCGCGAGATAATAGGATACTACGTGATCGGCGAATCAAAGTTAGCCAATTACGTCACTTAATTGTTTCGTTGGTATTCTTAGAAAATATTCCGTTAGTCTTTCATTTCAAGCAAATATCCATGCGTACACAGAATGTTTAAATTTTTCATTTATCTATTCATATTTGCTATTAATGACTCATTGTGCGCACGCATGATAAAACAGTGGACTTACATTTGCAATTTGAATACCGCGAAATGACAAATGGAAAACGCCAACAAGTACAATGTATATTGTTCCTTTCAAAACACGTACCATACATAAATATTTGATATGGAAATAATAAAAAAGAAGTGAATAAAACATTATCTTGATAGAGGGGAAACACTCTCTCCCTTATTTACCGAGAACTTGTCTACGTTACATGGAATTTTATGATCGGTAGGCGTTATGTTTATATGGTGAAAGCACACAGTACAATAGTCGAAATGTTTGATTCCAAAGGGACTTAACCTAAGATTGTTCGAAACGCTTTGTGCCCTTTTGAAAGAAAAACAAATTATGCATTAAGTTTAATCTGATAAGAAAACTTTGTTAGAGTTTGCTAGCTACTGTATATATGTACATGTATATGCACGATATGTTGTATATGAGGAAGGGAGAAGGCGGCGGAAAAGAGGAGAGGCGAACGTAAAGAAGACAAAAAAGGACATTATCATTTAAATATGCATATATTTCTAGCAAAATCAAAATCAAAAGAGGACACGAGAAAATACAGAATGGATGTCATACCTTAACAGTTGTAAATGTTCAGCAGAAGAGAAAGATTCCATCTTAATTTACCATTATTTAATCAGAATGTTGATTACAATTGTATAAAAATGGTAATTGCCATCTCATCAAACACAAACAAATCTTTTCGTGTGAGTCGAAGAAATGGACACGCTTTTGAAAGGGACATGGCTGTTGTAAACGTGTGTTGAAGGAAGGAGAGCGAATCGACATATGCGCATTTAATTATGGACATATAATTCAAGGGACACAATCTTGTTAATTCATACACTGCATACTAGCCTCCCTTAGAATTAAAAGTGACTTATGAGTATCCTTAACTCAGCCTCTTCTCTCTTTGACACATTTAATGAAAACTACTTAAAGTACCCTTTGTGGCAAAGGGAAGGCCCTTAAATTGCAACGAAATTGCGAGATAAAAAGAGGACCATAATCAAAACGATGAAGATTGGAATCTGGGCTAAGGAATACAGATATTTCCCATCTTTCGAAAACCATTCCGAGCTCGAACTATTAACCCCTTACGAAGAAGGAAAGAGGCAGACCATCTCCAAGCTGCTACTGAGTTTCTTTTTCGTTATTAAGATAATTTTTGAAGCAGATTAGTTCGATTTAGACTTTACAGTGCGTTAAAGTATTTCTATCTGTTTTACTATTACTATAGCCTATCAATGCTGAAGGAATACTGAAGGAAGACCCCATTTCCGGCGGCACATTTAACGTTTCTAACCATATACTGTTTCACAAATTATCTCTTGCTTTGAGTTAATATCGCATCTAGAAATCGTTCCACATCTACGCAATAGACATAACGGAAAACTTTCTCATTTCACGGGATTGTAAGGAATGTCAAAGGGGATACTTTCTTGACACTCTTGGTTATTAATATTACCGTGCAATCTTACATCGTACCGTTACGTTCTCTCATTAGATGGTTATATGATAAACTGTTTGGATAAGGGTATGACTATTGTTTTTTGTTATTGTAACATTGATTGTATGGAATCTCAATATACCACGATTATAGTAGCAAGTATTTTTTTTTTTTAAAGCTTTATTTCCTTTTTAAATTACAGTGTAAATTAATCTTCCTGTGACTTGCATTTTCTTTCTGATTTGGGTTTTGTCAAGTGGCTTGTTTCAATTGCAATCTAAATCTGAAAAGTCTGAATTTTGTTAATAGATATACTTAGATTTGCTTGCGTTGCAACGTCTACTTGCCACAATAACCATGTAAAACCATGTAAAACGTATAATCCCTTGTGTAAGTCAAATTCGGTTTTAGAAACAATTTACGATGTCGCCTGCATACAACAATGTGGAAAGTTATAAAATTCATAAGTCTATGTTAGGGTTGGTAGAAGAGAGGGAGAGGGTATAATCGGCCGCTTATTCCACGAACTGTATCCGTCTTTCTCATTGAAGTTTGACAATAAATGTACAACTCCCCTAGGGTGATGGCCATTTGGTTTGATGTGGTATCTTTTTGAAAGATAAAAAGGGTTTCCTATACGTTACATTTTCTTAGAATCTTGTTTAAACCCACTATGACTTAATAAACCAATTTCTTCATATACACTTTTTATTTACGGTTTGAATCGAACACAATTGCAGACAATAACATGTGGAAAAAAGTTCCTTTGTGATAATGGTAAGAAACAAATCTGAGCAAAATACCGTTTTAATAAATTCTCATTTATCAGTCTTCTGAATGTAAGTTCAAACAATTTTATAGAAAGAAATAAAAAACACTTTCAAAAGAAAAGAATTTATACAAAGCATACTATTCAGCTAAAGACCATCCCTTACTAATCTTAAACTTGATTTGTTTTACCACTTTTATCTATGCCTACAAGCTGTTGCTTTTTTATCATGGACCAAGATGATATCGGACTTAAATGAGCTCGATTTTCTTTTTACTAAATTACTATATCATTATGCCCTCAAACCTAATGTGCTTGTTGTTGGTTTGCATAAGAATCCTAAAGGGGTCTTTTTTTTTTTTTACAGAACTAGTCTTGTTTTCTTGTGTGACTCTCACCAAGGCCAAGATGTAACACTCATTTGACCTTTAGTGTAAGCCTTTTTAGTTTTTCAAAGTCTGACGCTATACTAAACAATGACGATATTTAACCACTTTCTTGCAGACGACTCTGGAAATTTTTTTGGAAAAGGAGAAATTGCTCGTAACGAACGATTTATCCTTTTCCCACAATGTTTTCTGCCCTATCAGAAGATTATTTTCAAAATTTTATCACATTTTGAAATGTCGTCTGCAAGCTCTTTCAATTTTGGACAGTCGAAAATTTGGCGTTTGGTAAAAGGGTTAATAGTTTGTAGGGGCCAACTGACATTGACTCAAAATGAAAGATATAATTTTTAAACGCTTTGACACGGATTCCTTAAGTTGGGTTGGTTTCTATGCTGTTTAACGCGGAATCAACAGTTTTCCAGTTTCATTACGGATTTCTTCGTTCAAACAATTTTAGACTAGGACTCTAAAGCTTAATGTCTTTCAAATTGGCACTGTCAGAATAGCATAGGTTAAAGTGGGGCTCAAATCTCGAACCCCTAAGGTCTAAGACTCCCTCCATAATCAATAGACCGTTCCAAATCCCAAATTTTCGACCAATCAGAATAAAGCTTTACATTCACTGCATCATAGTCTGTTGCTATGCTTCACAAGCGGTTCTTTAGCGACGGACTGAAAAGGTAGTTGGTAGGGAAGAAATTTCGATAATAGCACGTTGATTTGCACGCGATAGGTGTTTTGTAGATAGCAGACATCCAAAATAGATAAATAGATGTAGTTTAAACGATTCTGTCTTTTTCCAAGCCCAAGAACTATAACAAAGTAGTTTTTGTCGTACATACCACAAGCAGCACAAATTTAATAACACCAAGATAACCAAGTGATATGCTCGAAGGGAAAGTTAAATTGTATACATTTTAGGCTTCCCTGCTCATTTAAGATGGTAGAAGATCCCAATTCTAACTGCCTGGACGGTTCACCAAGTTGGGTAAATTCCATTTGCCAGATAGACTCGGCAAGAACCATTGTTTTTTACTGTCAACCGAGAGACTGTTCCATGAAAATCCGTATCTGAGATCCATAAAGTTCATTAAAAAGAGAATATTGTCTTTTCATTTTCGCAATTCCCTCTCTTTGTTTTCCTGGACCTATCAAAATCACCATGAAATAGAAGAACAATTTTTTGGAATTGTAAATTAAAGGGCTTATATCTCCTTATTTACAACATACAACTTGAACACGATTTCAAACAACAGCATTCGCAATTGCTATCTGCAAGGATGGTCGTACTGTCTTATAAAACGGGAGTGACTGCCTTATGGATTATGTAACATCTTTATATAAATACCTTTGGTCTATCGATGGCTTTCTTTGTTGGAGCAGACTCAGCAGTCAGAACTTGCTTCTTTTATCCTGCATGCATTGGTTGAGTAAAGTTTACTCACTTCATTTCCAAGTAAGGAGTTAAATGTTCGAGTCGATTGAAGCCCGCGACGAACGACAAAGAAACACTATTGAACATAGCATTTTTTCTGTGGAAGCGAGTAGAAAACGTGTGTTTTTCTTATCGTGTTCTAACTTTTCCAAAGCAGTTTTTAGAAAATCTTGAATTCTGCTCATTTGTTAAATAACAAGTTAGAATGGGGCCCTCTTTGGGTATAAGGTAAGTGTTTAATTTACAGTGTGCTAGATAATAGGTGTATTTCTCTTTGAGGATTCAGCACAACAATGTAATAACCCATTGCCAAACAATAACGACGTTTGACCGTCTGATGTAGACGACTCTGGATAACATATGCGGAACGGGAGAAATTGCTCTTAACAAGCAATCACTCCTTTTCCCACAATGTTTTCTGCACTATCAGAAGATTATTTTTCAATTTCATCACATTTTGAAATGCCGTCTGCAAACTCTTTCAATTTGGGACAGTAGAAAATTTGGCGTTTGGGATAAGTGCTGCACATATTGTGCTTAACCCTCATCTTGCTATTTTTTTTTATCTACCATCCAAACCAAGTTTTTGGCACTTGTTCACAATAAGATAAATTCAATGAGTACCCACATGGGTGGCAACTGTCTGTATTACCCAGCTTGTCCAAAAGCTTAAATGACTTGAGGAAAATATTTGCACTGTAGAAAAATATTTGTGTAAGTCAAATTTGATAGACACATATTTTATAGACAAAAGTGCAATATTGCAACGTAACACATCATTAAAGTTGTCTCTGATCGACAACTCTAATGGCTCTTTACAATATTGCTGCTTACAATATGGAACTGAGAGGGAATGGTGTTTTTAACTTATGTACTTTTATAGCATAATAACTATGCTTAGTAAAATGCCACTCTGGAGCCTAGATAGGTGTGTTATAAGAATTAACTACTTTTGAAGGGAACATAAACTTTCAATCCAATGAAACACCAAGTAAACATATGCATTGAGATGGGTTTATGGTCATATATTTCATGCCTTATACTTTTATATTTAATACACAGATATTCTACTGGAAGTATTCGCTACCTGAGAACACAGCCAATCAGATCATTGTGAGAGAGGAGACAGTTTTACTGAAGGATTTCGACATCTACACTCGAAACAGTATTACTGTACAGGCATATAACCTTGCTGGTGAAGGACCAAAAAGTCAAGTTGTCCAGAACAGAACGCTTGAAGGATGTATGTGCTGGTTTTGGTCTAATGATTCCTGCAAATGATAGCTTACCATTTTCCTCAGTTCTTATATATCTGTCTGCTTGACGTTATAACTTGACTATAACTTTCTTTCTCTAAAATCCTTCTGTGTCTCTTTCCTTTGCAATCTGGATTTGTATGTCTGATTGATTTGGAAATCATTGTTAGGAAACAAAAACCTCATGATACAAGTAATTTGTCTTTTTTTATAACATTTTTGGTCGTGCCTTCTTTGAAAATCCTTACTATCGTATTTGTCCTTTGCTTATTTTCTTTCTGTATGAATCACAATTGTTTCACAAGAATTAATTATGGTCTATCACTAGAACACAAGGAAGAAAACTGAAGAGGTTGAATTCAATGAGCTTCATATTACAGTTTGTGTAGCTTTATCAAATTGTAATGCAGATAAAATACTAAATCAAATATGTATATTGATTAACCCTTAGTCTGATGTTTATGTTCATGGAATTAAAATAGATGTTTGAAATTTAGGGACAAGCCCTATAACAAATTTAAATAAGCAGTATACAGTATACATGTGTACATTTTGGAGAACCTTATCGTTATTTAGAAATTTATCTGATCAAAGCTCATTCTGATATTCTAACCATTTCAGTGCCAGAGAGACCAAACAACCTGAGTTTTTAGAATATTGCACTCACCTCCATGGACGTGCCATTGTCTCGACCTTCGAAACCAAACGGACAAATGATCGTTACACTACCTTTTGTCTCCAATTATAATACGGGCGAAAGACCGTGCCGAAGGCACGGTCTGAAGACCGCCTATATGTTACACGTATGTACGAAACGAAAGAAGGTACCTACAAAACCAAGGATTTCCGAATTACTCAGAACCCTATAGGACTTTTTTCGGCCATGTTGGTTGCAACCGTTTTTCTGCCCCATATGGCGCCATCTTGTCCGAAAATTTATTTTTATTCAGCTCTTTTACTAGCAATGATGTGGAAAAATCAAAGTTAACAAGCAAAAAATAGAAGGATTTTCCTCCGTATATTTTTTACAACATCTAAAACAATAAACAGTTTTGTAAAATTTAGACCGCATTTCAACATTTTCTGTTTATTTGGTGAAGGTGGCGTCTCTCATCCTAAAACCCGTCAATTCTTCACATGTTGACATGGTGATTACACCAAGAACTGTAACGTGCACTTTCCATTTCTGTGTATCACGTGACAAGACATTTTCTTTACAAATCATCATCGTTCCGATCACCGCTTCAAATCTTAAATCGAATGAAATAGTCGCCTTGTTGAACGAACATCGAAAACGATGATGTCAGGTAAGATAACTTTTTGTACACTCTCATTTTCGTATAAAGAACGCATATTTTGACAGTATATTTTGTTAAATGCGAGATAGATAAACTGAAGAGAGTCTGGACCGTCATTCTATGTTTACAAACAAGATGGACTCTACGAGCACTATCTTACTCCGAATATTGATTTTATGTCACCGCATCTATCTATGTGTCGAGGTAGTATTTAGTACACTTTCCAGTGTTAAAACCTACGGGCAATATGGACATACATTTTAGAGACGAAAAAAGGTTTGTTTACATTGAGATCATTTCAAGGCTGAGTAATCTTGATCCGTATTGGATTCTTCTTTTTGGATTGACGATGTGCCTGGTTTTTTTTATTCACACGTTCTTTGCTCTTTGATTCTTGAATCTACCTATCCTGATGACTTCCAAAACGTATGTCTTTTCACCGATTATTAATGGAGACATAGTCGGGGAACATAGTAATAACTTTTAAGTTAATTTCATTTGTCTGCTTTCCGGAATCAGCCATAGTTCAGACTGTGTGAAGGTCAAATGTGAACCGGCAATCAAAGAAATGAATGTTGTGGTACTGCATAAAGAAAGATTCTTTGTTTTATAAGCACATGTAAGTACAACTTATCTTTTTCATAAGTAATTATGATATGAATAATACCTTGCAAATACAGATAAGACAAACAAGGAAATTTTGGTTTGAAGAGATTTTTACTTTAGAAATAAGGTTTTACCTGAACTACAGGTGTTTTATACTGTTTTCAACACTATGTCAAACATAAATTTTATGACTTTTAGTTTGTGTACATATCAATACATCCTCTTAGCATGGTTTTTTTAGAGAAAAACTACACTGCAATATTTTCCAATTAGATTACTTTATCTTCCCTCCATTCATAATTTGATGAGAAATCTTAATAAACAATGATGTAAAAGGATGCATAATGACAATTGAATTTCAAAAAAGTGGCTGGAATAGATTTGTTTTTCCATTAATGCACATGGCTCAGTCTTGAGCTTAATGGTACATGTCTGTATAACCTACCAGTATAAGGCTAGGAAATGTTTCTTGCCAAGAAACACTACACAGCAATTTAGGTGAATGCCATTGCGGATCAAACCCAGGTCCACGCCGCTAACCATTATGCCACTGTGTGGCCAAACCATGTATATTTAGACCTTGCTATGACATGAACCAAATCTACTTACCTTTTCAAGTGAAATTCATATAATGATTACAACTAAATGAACAAAGACATCATAAGTAATTCTATAACAAGATTTTGGCAAATGTGTTGCCAATTAAAAGATTCAAAACAAAGTTTGGTAATACAAAAAAGACTCTACAGTACTTTTGAAATGATATCTTTTCAACATTCATGTTGTATGTACATATAAACATCAAAACACTTCTGTTATGTACAAGGTACAGTGACAAAGAAAGAACCATTTTAACATGGATTTTGTTTTAAACTTATGTTTCTTCCATTATCTCTTTTAAACAGAAATATCTGTGCCTGACAGAGGAGGAACTGTACATGATGTGCTGACATGAAAGATTACCTTGACAAAAAGAAAACAGATGAAGACCTGTATGAAAACTGTCTCTGCATTTTTTTCTGTAAACGTTTAAATCTAAAACATGTGTGGAATCTATGTTTTGTAGCACAAGACAAACAAGACTGACAGAAATGCACATGTATTTCCAATACTGATAGATAGTTGTAGCAAAACTGTCTCAGTTTGTGAGATGAAAGAAACTTTTCCCATAATGTTTAAGAAACTACTGTTAAAAGTCAAATCATTGGACAGTAAGAGTTTTCATTCATTATTTTGTACAATATAAGGCAGCAGATAGCTTTTAAAACTGAGATACATATTGCTGGTTCAATTTATTACATATTCTTCCACTGATTTGAGGGACCTTTTTACTGCAAAAGGTGCAATAGGGTGAATTATTGTTTAATGAAATACAATAATATCTGCTTAGTTTCAATAGTAGACCAGTAAACCCATTGCCAAACAAAACTGAAATTTAACAACTTTGTTGAAGACGACTCAGGAAAACATTGTGGGATTTTTTCCTTTTCCCACAATGTTTTCTGCCCTATCAAAAGATTATTTTTCAATTTCATCACATTTTGAAATGTCGTCTGCAAACGCTTTCAATTTGGGACAGTAAAAAATTTGGTGTTTGGTAAATTGTTAACTCATGTAAACACATTTGTATGCAAGTGGGGCATGACAACTTTGATTAAAGCCACCATTATAACCATTATAACATTATTTCTACAGCAAGTACTCCCTTTTGTCACAATGATTTCATTCTCTGCAAAAATGCTCTCTTTTTCCTAATTTAACAAACACTTTTGGTTGCAAATTACAAACACTTTTGGTTGCAAATAATTTCAAACAATGATGGCTCTACATTTTAAAATCATTTGGACATTTCTAGAAATAAAGCATAAACAATAATGATTTCTGAATACTATTGGGTAAAATATATTGTTATTAACAGATTCATTGTTTTGAAAGATTTCCTTGCATCACATTAGCTTCTTATTCTCTGTTAAAGATATGTTATATTATTTCTACCTTATGAAACGCTTTGCATGTTGCAGGAGTCTTTTAGAAAACACTGACAAAATCATGAAATGAGTCAAATGACTAAATGAGCAGTTATCCTTTTTCTCATCATAGTTTAAATCAAATGTCATAGTTAAATTATGCAATTTTCTTGTAATCTGCTATTACTTTCATTGAAAACAGTCACAAATAAAGCTTGAATGAAGCTTTAAGGATAAATGATGAAATTTTGCCTGTTTACTTTCAATAGAAGATGTAATAGTTATAGGAATTTACAAAAATTCTGTGCTTTGTTCTCAATTTGGACTCCTTTTTGTAAATTGTGAAATATTCCACAAGTATGGATATTACACCCTGAAGATGATGAAACAAAACATTTGGAAAGAATACTTTAATCAATAGTTTGTTAAAAGGAGTAACAGGTAATTGACTCAACATTGCAGCATTTAAGGTTATGTTTGAATGTGGAAAATATGCAAACTTATATAACTTTCCTTATTCAAACAACATAATGTAAATCATGCATTGCATTTTGGAGAAGGTTAAACCAAATAAAGGCTAACACTATGGCTGATCATTTGAACAAGTTTTTGTATAGATCTGTACATATTCTATTGAGAAAAGTGTTTGTTATTACTACTAATTAACCTCAATAAATATTGTCAATTGTTTAACAATAGAATTATCTTTTGTTTGTTTCAACTAATTATAGAAAGACTTTTGGTGCTTTAGATAATTTCAAAGACTTTTGACAATGATGGATTTCCTTCCTAACACAAATTTTCCCCTCTATTTCATCATTAAATCATATGCTGTGAAAGGTTTTTAAGAATGATTCAGAGAAAGCATATACTTACAACATACAATTTGGTGAAGAGTAAATTCTACATATCAAGGTTTCAGTGCAATACAAAACTGTAAGTGCTTCACATATTGGAAGTACTAACTGAAGTCTTGCATTGAATCCTCATTTTGCATAGAGAGATTTTGGAATTCAAATTATTTAGTTTGGTGGTTTTGATAATGCACAAACAGTGTATTCTGTTTCTTATTGCATTACTGATATGGGTAGGATAGCTAAAACATGAGAGTATCTAGCGAGAACCACCAACCACACATACATGAGTCTTAGATGCTATGTTTGATTATGGTTTAACAACATTTTCAACAGAATGTTTCAGTTGTGTCAGTAGACATATCCCTGTTTGTATCTCCCCCCACCCCCCCGAAGTTAGTTTTGGGTAGGACCTGGATCACAGCTAAAATGTGGTTATGGAGTATCCATTGATAGCATCCAACCATACATAAATGTTTAAGTCTTAGATGCTATTGTTGGATTATGGTTTAACACCATTTTCAACAGAATGTTTCAGTTGTATCAATGGACATTAATCTCTGCTCCTGTTATTTCCCCACCAGAACCTTCCAATATTCCTCCCTAGACATAGTCCGAATTATCCAGACGTAGATATTTCATTCTTCGCCACAGTTAAAGCTTGGATCATCTGAGTGACCCTAGACACTGACCATTTAACCATACGAATATCATTGCGCTTTGGTTAGACATTTAAAAAGTCGTGGTGCAATGACTTTCGAAAGAATATCATACAAGCCGAAGTATCAAACGCATAATTATTCAAGCTCAATACCAACTATACTTTTGTCTAATGACAATGTGTACTATTCGTAATGGTTAGCAACTCATATATATCCACAGTGGTAGAATAAAGTAGTTGGTGTCGTAGGTTATATATTAAACACATCTGATTTGTATCTTGACAATGGCTATTTCTTTCAAATTGGAGTGCCTTCAGACAGGACACTGCTTCCTGGCCTAGTACTACTGATACAATACAAAGGGAACATTATGTTATACAAATCCAGAATTAGCACTGTTCATTAACTGAAGGAAAAAATATCTTTCGCCCGGTTTAGGCTTTGCCTATTTTCATACCGCTCTCTCAGAGCGCGAAGCGCTCGGAGAGCGGATAACGGTAACATACGTACGAGAAACAAGTTATGTTAACACCGGTTATACCATTAGCAAAAAAACAGGTGGCTTCCGGTTTACCTAAAGGAGAAAACTCGGGTTTGCTTCGGGTGTTTCCGGCTTTACGGAATGGACCGGTTCTATCTAAATTTATTTTCAAGCACTACCTTTATCTACCAATATATCTACCAATAGTGAACCATTCCTTGTAAAGAGAAAACTCGGGTTTGCTTCGGGTGTTTCCGGCTTTATGGAATGGACTGGTTTTACATAAATTCATTGCCGCTCATTGAGTTTATTTCCGCCAATCATGAATGAACCATAAACCATTCTATCGAAAAACAAAACACGAACAACAGGATCGGCGCCACCGCTTCAAACTTTAAATTGGACACAGTTTTCAACTCCTTGAAAGGACAACGTATCGCCGGTTGTAGGTAAGAGAACTTTTTGTACTCTTTCATTTCGTTATAAAACAGTCTAGCTAAATAGACCATTTTCACCAAAATTCGTCATAGAAAAATCGAGAAGGCGAGCCCTCGTCACGCCTCGCCGAAGATGCTTCCTCTAAACAAACATCCATCTGAAAAAAACTTCTCCCTTTTCAGTAGAACTACAGCATTCATTTTTTAGTATTACAGTACATGTTCCCTTCAGTACTAGGCTAGAAAGTGTGTGTTGCCCACAACACTCCACGGTGAAATAAGTGTTCACCTTCTATCGATTCGGTGATTACACCCTGCAGTTTGGCATAATCTAATGTTTATGTAGACGGTCTATGTCATTTTCGCGGTGTGTAAGGAAAGCATTAGGTACACATCGTGTTGTATATGGAATACACTATATTATGCTGACCAATAAAGCAACGATGTCAACTCGTCAGTTGCTGACATGGATTATTTGTTATTGTTGGAGCTTTTAAATTGAGTACAAGGTACCGTCTTGACAATTTGATAGCGTTATGGGCCGATAGTTTAAATAACGATGACAGCGTGAATTTCCTTTTCAAAAAATGAAATACCCTGTAAAGTATTTGGTTATATATGTCACCTTATTTTAGTTTACTTGATTCAAGTGATACTATTATTTCCAAACATTGAATTATTCTTGCAATTGATAATTTTGGCCCAAAGGTTTGATCCTTAAGTTGATTCTTCTTTATTTCACAGATTGCATGATGGTTGGGAATATGACAATTTCAAACAAGATTCAAAAGAAAAGATGATGCAGACCTGCATAAACATTGACTCTGTTTTATAATACAAGTAAGTACATAGTCTTTCTCATGCCCCTTTGAACTTTACAAACATAAGCCTCATAACCATAGAAGATAACTTTTGAAAGCAATAAATGTTGATGAATTTGTTGTTGCTCAAAATGTGTAATTGACTTTTTCTTTTCTTCTTTCTTTTTTCGAAAATCTTCATGAGAATGAAACCAAAATAAGTCAAAACAGGTTGAAATATAGATTTTTATCAACAATCAGTTCTTTTTCTTCCTGTCAGATAACTGCTTCAATTGACTACCATAGGGATAGAATTATTTCCAAAATGTTACCAATTAAGAATAATCAGTCAGTTAAAGTGTAGCCAGAATTTACGGTGGCATAGAGGTGACAGGTATGCAATTTTTTTTTCTGATTTGGTAAGTCGAAATAACGAGAAAATTAAGTCGTTATTTCAATTTATTAACTCGAAAATAACGAGATAGTTAAGTCATTATTTCGACTTACTAACTCAAAATAACGAGATAATAAAATCATTTTTTTGACTAACTAAGTTGAAATAAGGAGATAATTAAGTCATTATTTCGACTTACTTACTCAAAATAATAAGATGATTAAGTTTTTATTTCGACTTACTAACATGAAATAATGAGATAGTTAAGTCATTATTTCGACTTACCAACTTGATATAATGAGATAATTAAGTCGTTATTTCGACTTACTAACTCGCAATAATGAGATAGTTAACTCATTATTACAAGTAAGTTGACCAATCAGATCCATTCAATCTTTAACTTAAAGTATAATGTGGTTAACATTGCGTCACACTGTACGTCATTTCACATGAATTTGCTGAATACAACGAACCATCTGATTGGTCAACAAACTTGTTATATCGAATTAACCATCTCGTTATTTCGAGTTAGTGAGTCGAAATAACTACTTAATTATCTCGCTATTTTGAAGTTCGTAAGTCTGAATAATGACTTTACTAACTCAAAATAACGACTTAATTATGTCATTATTTCGAGTGAGTAAGTCAAAATTACGACTTAACTATCTCGTTATTTCGACTTACTTACTTGAAATAACGACTTAGTTATCTCATTCTTTGAGTTAGTAAGTTGAAATAATGACTTAATTATCTCGTTATTTAGACTTACTAACTCAGAAAAAACAAAAATAAAATCGCATACATGTCACCTCTATGCCACCATAAGTATTGCCAAAAGATTGATACTTTTTATTTTTCTCTTTCAACAGCCAAAACGGATGACTTACTGGTAGAGTAAGGAAGAGATAACAACATCAAAATATGCTGGAGGATCACACAGACTCGGTACAATAAAAAACAGATGAAGATTTACATGGACGCCCGAATACCATTAAATCTATAGATATGTTTTTACTCATGAACTGTTTCAAAACTTAGTTTTCTCCTCAAAAGACTATTTCAAGGATAGTATTTAGTGTTATTTGGTACTGATAACATCAAATGACAATAATATAGAAAAACTCTGATGGACTATGGAATATTCTATTATGATAACAATGTCACATATGTCTTATGGTACTCATTTTCTTTTCTCTTTTTCAAGAAGCCTTCAAAAATTCAGATTAATGAGACAAAAAGCATGCCCATGCTCTATTTACACAGCTTAGTAAGCCTACAGCAGACCAGTGGAAGACAGAAACTTGAGTCATAACTTGAAATTCTTTTCTTACAATTGCTTGTGTATGATATTTTTCAATGAAACAAAGATCAGAGTTGAATTTAAATTTTATGCATGCATCAATGTAAAGTTATTACTTTTCCTTCAGTTTCCATGGTAAACCCCTTAACTTTCAACATAATTTTTTAACCAATTATGGCAAAGGAAAATTGGCTCAGAGAGCACATTTGCCTTGTCACAATGCTTCTTTTCATTGGTTAAAGAAAATTTTAATTATATCTGCTATTGCTTTAAATTTGAAACAATATTTTGGAAAAATTGGATAAAAGTCTTAAGGATGTATGTCATAGAATATGTGTTGATTATTTTTTTTGGAAAATCTAAAGGTGATCATACATATTTCTGCCATATTCTTCCAACTTTCAGGAGTTTTTTTAAACTATGAAGACAAGGGAACTGATGGCATCAAGAATGAAAATAATGTCCCAAGATCAAGCAGTGATTTCATTAGATAAAATTATCTATCAATGTGTTCGAGCAAAGATTTTGAAAACATGAACAAATACTGTCTGCTGATTTTCATGTTTGTCTTTTAACTACATTTTATTAATAGTTTATTGCATATCATTTATTGCATATTTTGTTTTTTAAGTTCTTTGATATATAAACACATATAAAAAAGCAGTGTTTTATGTGTAAAAAAAGGTAAATAAAATACTAATAGAAATTTATGGAATCTTTTACTTTTATTTTAAAGTTCAACAAAAAACCAATTGGCTACAACAAAGCTATTTGTTGTTTTTGAATGATCTTTTGGAGATCTGCAAAGCAATTTATGTGGTATTTCCTTATCTCAATTGAACAGTAATGAAAAATTCAAGCAAAGACCTGATTGGCTTTCTATATGATTTAGTTAGTCCCTAAGAATGTACAAGCAGATGAGTATGTTGTTTGATATGGTCTGATACTATTAACCAAAATGATCCTTCTTCATCACCAAATGACATGTTGTTTGTTCTCATGATGATTTAAAGCAGTACCTACAACACATGATTTTGTGAAGAAAATTCTATGATTTCATGCAGAGACAGACTTGTGATTCAAATATTGTAGTTTGGTAGTTCTGACATTGCATGAGCAGTTTGTCCTTACATGATGAATGTCTCATTATTGATGAAAGGCCCTCAAACACAGCCCAAGCAAGTAAACTTATACCCATATAGAACATCTACCATCAAACAAGCTCACTAAGAGTCTGCAAGAATACTTATCCTTTTACTGAGACCTACCTAAATGTGACAAAGATGACAGCTTTGTGACAAAATGAGTATTTGCTCCCCAAAGTAAGCCAATTCTTACATTTCCACAAAGTTGTACTCTGAATTGATATTGAACCGTATATTCAGTATGCAAGTGTTTTTCACAAAACCCATGCCATTGAGTTGAGAGAGCGGTCTAGAGGCAATGCCTTAGTTCATATTATTATTCACAAGAAAACCTAGTAATGTCTAGCAATCCCAGAGACCATGTATCATTATCTTGTGTTGAAGTTCAAGACATACTCTTTACTCTTAGATTTATGTTGGTCGGGGCTGCTCATGAATTTGAGTGCATCATTTTTCTGTCGAGGGAAGACGTCCGTGTACCATTCTGGCAATGTCGTCCGGTTACTGCCCGACTTAATATCACGCTCTCTGTATCTGGCATCGAAATCACTTGTCATCGTAGACTCGAGTCCATCTTGAATTCTACCTTGTGACGATTTGGTTTCCGGTCGAATGGTTGGATACGCATTTTCGACTCAACGCCTTGTCGTCTTTCCAAAGTTCAATGGGTGCAGAGTGCTAGTTTTGTGCTGATTTTTAGCGGGTAGATAATTATCTGGACTTCGAGAATTATCTGCACTTAGTTCGGCTATTTCCGCATCACGTCCGCTTCAAATGTGAGATCGATCACGCGCTTAATACGCCGGTCCAAGCTTCTCTTGAACAACTCGGAAGTGACGTCATCGCAAAGATGAAGTGGAACCGCGCTCACACCTTTCAAATTCATTTCGTATTCTTCTTCGTCTGTACGTTCTCAATCTTTTGTGGTTTGTACATGATGAGACGCCCTACATCGAAATGGTCCCCAATAGACACTTGCGCCATATCCTTATGATCATACGACATGAATCGTCCGTCGTAGTATTTCGGGGCGTTCCGATGCATCGGCATCATGGTGTACTTGTTTCGCGGGTACGCGTCCGCCAGGTTCCTCTGGTAGGGCTTTGGTGCGGGTCTCGAACTCACGCTCCAGACTCCCTTGCCCACGTTTGCATTGTGACCCTGCATTCGGGCGGTGTTCATATAGCTGTCCATGTTGTGTGAATACGTAGAACTAACGTTAGACACATGTTTTCCGGCTCTATGGAGCGGTCGACTATATCCGAGGCTGTCCGAACGTCCTTCAGCTCTTTGTGAGAGCCGGTCTTGGCGAATCTGTTTAGTGTGTTCCTTTATAGCATCCATTGCTGTTTTAATAAACGCGGAATTATTACGCGGCAATGAGCTGAAGCCATTTTTAAAACAATGCAATCTGGATATATCACCATCAATGTAAAGTTCTTAAACAGACGATTGACCGTTGGTGTCTATTAGGTATAGTTTGTAAGCACTTGATATTAATAATTAGTCAATCTCTTTTTTGAAAAAGAAATATGAGAAAAATACCTTTAAATTGCTAAAGGATCAATAGAAAATGCACATTCTTGAGGCATTAATGTATTCTTAAAACGTTAAAACCCTTCGTGGAGCTTATTTATAATGATGATACAAGGATTTTTCATGTAACCCTATATTCCATGATTCATGAAAATGTAAAAAAGTTGACGACAATAGAAGTTATGATAAATGTGATAAACACTGTAATTGAAGAATATAAACTGTCGATTGAATAAAAAACTATTGTTCGTGTAGGAAATTTCTCATTTTTCACAATGATTTCACGTGTCTTCTGTTACGGACACATATCATTTGAGATTACTTAGAGAGATTATACATGTAGTCTTTTCACTGAAATGTCTTTTGCATGTCTGTTGAAGACGATTCAAATAGCCATTGCTCCAAAAGAATCAATTCCTCCTTTTTCTATCAACGGTATGATGATAGTTCTCATGTTTATAAGTAGCATGTGCTCCTGCTTTTAGAACTGAACTCTACGAGGGAATGGAAAAAAAGGATATCCTTTTCGATTTGATACAAACGATTTTATTGTTTACCGCACACTTGAACGGCTCTTTTGTCTTTACTCATAAGAGAAACACTATAGTCTGGATGTGAAGCAAAATACCTGAATTTATAGTACGCATAAAATATTCTTTCATAAACGTGTTCTCAAATATGTACTGATTAAGAATCCATCGGATGCCACCCTGGCATTGTTGAGCATTTTGAAAAATTCAAGATGGCCGCCAAGATGGCTGCCAGAAGGAAGAAATCATCATAACTATTCAAAAATATCATGTATTTGCTTAATGTGTTTCAAATCAAGTGTTCTTTTTGTTGTTTCTTTGTTGAACAATAATGTTAGAACATAGAAATAAATATAGACAAATTCAAAACACCACACAAATCCAAAATGGCCGAAATAATCTCAGTTTTTGAGAAAAACTCGACATTTTACACGAACAAACAGTCATCATACCTTTATTGAGTTTGAACCTTCATCTTTAAAAAAAATCTTCATTTCAAATTCAAAATTCCGATTTGAAAACACTTAAAGTTAAAAAATGGAGGTCAAAATAGCAGAAAAAGTGTGAAATACATATAAAAACAAGGTGAATACTACCCCATACACAAAATTAGTTTTAATCAAAACCATATGTTGCAGGTCCACATTGAACCGTCTCAATGATACTTTACTAAACTGTACCAAAATGATAGAGGTTATAGAAAAACGTTATATACATGACAACAACAACCAGTTATTCATCAAGAAAGAGTAACTTACTCTCTCTTATTATGTTACTTTATTTATTGTAATGCTTTTTAATGTCACAATCCTCCACTTAACTGTTATTATTGTTATTTGCCTCCTTTGTTAATTTGTTATTACATTTGCATGTTTGATAGCAACTGAAAAACATGGTGCATGACAGGTGTGCCCTAAAACACACACACCTTGCTGTTCCACAAGGTTGATCAGATGAACAACCACACGATACTACTTTCAACACACTTGCTGGGGCTCATCGTCAATTAAGAACCTTGCCCACTACCACTTTGATACCTCTTTGTTAATCTGTTATTACATTTGCACGTTTGATATCAACTGTAAAACATGGTGCATGACAGGTGTGCCCAATAACACACACACCTTGCTGTTCCACAAGGTTCATCAGATGAACAAACACACGATACTACTTTCAACACACTTGCTGGGGCTCATCGTAAATTAAGAACCTTGCCCATTACCTCTTTTTCCAACCAAAAACAATCACATTGTTGGGGCTTGTTCTAAGGTGGATTTCCAAACACATGTTTGAAGATGAGACTCAGTTTTTAGATGCATCGCTTGTAGGTTTGGCCAAAGGACATGTAGTAGTAAAAAAAAACACACATCAGTTTCGTCGCATATGACCTTGACACAAACAGCTACCTCTGCAATAGCCTGCACAACTTGTCCAGGAATAATTATATCGGCTTCCTCATGAGTAGTTCCCAAATCAACTCCATGATGAAATTTTCATGAATTTGTACTGGAATATCCTATGAACCTGTGATAATAAGTCTATGTTGTACTTTTTGTAGATCATTCTTCGTACATCTGAAGTCTTCCCAAACTATGTCTATCAACTGAACATTTTTTTCAAAATGTGTCAATATCATTTGCTCGGCTGGGCAAGGTGTTGAGCTGGTCAATTCATGACAAACTACCTTGCAACTACTGGTTCTTACGGTTACTGTTCCAATCTTAATGCTGTATGGGTGGTATCGGTCAAAAATAAAATACACATCACAAGGACTCAAATGTAGCAATACAAATCGCCCCAAATATAAAAATCCTCCTCTGTAACGTTTGCAGACCAATGTATGCACCATAGAATTGCACAACCACATATTAAAATTATGTCTGGCATTGATGAAAGTCTGGCTAACTTGGTTACTTGTAGTTTCCTCCTCAATGTTGCTTTTGGTGTAGCTTTTGGTCAATGCATGTATCCAACTTCTTTTGTATATTCTCACAATCAGCAATATCGGCTTTCTGCTTCTCAATGTCAACATGCAATGCAGCATTATGCTGAGGGAAATGTGCAGGCATATTAGGCCCTTTAGTTTCCAGGAATTGTTAGAGTTTTAAAGATTGCTTTATTGTGGTTTTCATGGCATCCCTAGATATCCGATATATTGTCAGGTTATTTCCTGGTGATTTATCTAAATTCTTTTAATTTGGGTTTGTAATAATGCATGTACATGAGTTGACTTGAGTCCGTTTTGTGATGAGATATTTGCATCGAAATCATCAGCAACAGACTGAATCAAGCCTTCATTTGCATCAGTTATGGATCTTAGACTTGGATAACGTTCCTCTGCTACTGTAAACACAGCTGCTGATGTTTTGAAATGAAGCACTTCATCATAGGAGTGTGACTTTTGGCAAGTCACTTCAGACCCCTAGCCTAGTACTGGTGGATCCAGGAAAGCCGTTAAATAACCGATTAATTGTTGATACGGTGTTAAACACCATACAAAACAAAAGATCATCATATAAGCATGTTGCACCAAAATCATAAACGTTGTGTATGCTAGCTTTTTTCTGGTTTCAATACCAAGCGTAATTTGAAAATTGTTACGAAAATACTATGCTTTTGTCATTTTGGTCATCCATTTGGCCGCCATCTTGGCAGCCATTTTTTTCCTTTTTGAAGCAAGAGTATTTTTTTTTATTTTGAAATGCCTTCAGGATGCTGATATTTATATAAACGATTTAAAAAAGTGAAAAAAGATGAGTATTCAAAAAAATATAGGAGATATAGGAACTTTTCACTTTTGGCAGCCATGTTGGCGGCCACTTTGGATTTTTAGTAAAATGCTCAATGGTGCCAAGGTGGCATCCGATGGATTTTGGTTCTAGAGATGTTGGAGAACAATGATACAGCAAAACATTTTATGCGTACTACATATCCAGGTCAACCCCAAAATCAGGGTTTGACATCTAGACTACTATAACAATAGGATTGTACTAAAAACTTGTTTTACTACAAAAGGACGGATGTTAAATGTCCACATTCGTTTGTCATCTCGAATCAAACGAGAAATACATTTGAAAAGTTGTATGGTGACAGTTCCTTATCTTTACCCTTAGAGTGTTAGGTAATTTTCCAAAAATAGATTTGTGAATCGTCTATTTTCAAAAACCTAAAATATCTGCTTAATTTTTATGAGGAAAGATACTCAGAGTAGCAAACAGGCGGCTGGCCTGGATCTAATCTGTTTGCATAAGCATGAATTCGGTTCCAGTACTATAATGTTTAATGACCAATGTCACGTATTTGGTGGGCGGAATATAATAACTCAATACAAGTGTATATATTCTATGTTTATTGTTTCGCATCTACTCTCAGACTCCTCTACAAGTATACAGGTATGGTACTATAAAGAGCTATGAAATGTATATATCAACCTATAAGACAATAGTGTTAATACTCTGTGGACATGTATAGTAGAATACATCACATCCTTCCCTTCAAATTAAAAATCAAAATTAAAATTTAATTAAATGTTTAAATCTGAATGAAATTCCTATACACAAAATAATGAATGAAATTCTAATCTGACACTCGGGAATTGATAGTAATGTCCAGCAGGATTCTCACGGAGTGTAAACATCTGGATAGCGTCTCTCTAGTGTTTATGAGCTCGTTAACCTTAGGTCGTTGGTTTAATGTCTCTAGGTTACAGATTAAATTGCTAGTGACTCTTTATCTGACAGAATACTATAAAACAATGGAGTTATCATGAAGTCCTAATGTTTCTAATCAGACATCTGCTCACATTGAAATGAAACAGTGATACTTTGGAATTTTAGACAATTAATCAGAAATTTGGTTGATTACCGTACACTACAACTTAGTAAACAGCACAGTGTAAATCCAGCATAGTGATTATGAATAACTGATTTTCTTAACACTTTTCTTTAAACTGAATACTTGTATTGTACTGATTATAAAATCCAATCATACACAATCACACTGATTATATGAATACATTGATTATATGGTTATTATTATGAACCATTCACTTCACAAATTCACCAAACCTTTCTGGTGGTTTCACCAATCTTCCCGATCTTGAACGGTATTCACCCTTATCTGTTGGTAGTTGGTTGTTGGATAGTTGGTTGTCTATTTGATCTCTGGATTGATTCGATTTAATTATCGGTTGATCATCCATCAATGGTTTGTCCACGCTGATCTTAGTTGGTTTCAGATGATGTCTGTTTCTCCTATATTGAGCACCAGCGTTTGACTCAATATTGTATGAACGCGGAGTATCATGTTTGGATAAAACTTGTCCAGGAACCCATTTATTCTCATGACGGAAAACTATCTTATCTCCAGGATTGAAAGATTTGAGTTCTGAGCCTGCATGTTTATCATGATAGATCTTCTGTTTTAGTTTTCTTTGTTTTACTCTTTTCATGATGTTTGAAGATTGTCCCTTCACCTTTAATTGATTCGATGTACAAGGTATGTCTGTCATAAGTTTTCTGCCTAAAAACAATTGTGACGGTGACATATTAATACCTTCGATTTGTGCATTCTTGTAATCCATAAGAGCTTTGTATGGATCCTTTGCTTTTTTCATCATCCTTTTCACAGTTTGCACTGTTCTCTCCACCTGTCCGTTTGAACGAGGATAATGCGGACTTGTAGTCACGTGTACAAAATTGTAATCTTGTACGAATCTTTTGAAATGTTCACTCGCAAAATTTGTACCATTGTCAGTTATCAGTTTCTGTGGAATTCCGTATCTCGCAAATTGTCCTTTCAGAAAACCGATTGTTGTACTTGATTTCAAATTGTTCATGTGCGATATTTCTGGCCATTTTGAGTAATGATCCACTGTCAGTAAGTAATAGTGACCATTCAATTCAAAAACATCACTTGAAATGATCGACCATGGTCTGTCTGGCATCTCAGTTTCCATCAGCGGTTCACGCGGATTTGCACGCGAGTATTTTGCACAAATTTCACATTTTGCAATTAATGTCTCAATGTCCTTGGACATACTCGGCCAAAATACAACATCTCTTGCTAAACTCTTGCATTTCACTATACCTAGATGAGATCTGTGAATGATATTTAGCATGTATGTACGCATCGATTCCGGAATAACTATTTTGTGACTTTTAAACAAAATTCCGTCAATACACGAAAGTTCATCCCTCACATTCCAGTACTGCCTAACTTTCTGTGAACAGTCTGACATTTTGTCTGGCCAACCTACTTCAATAATCGTCCTTAATTCTTGAAGCGTTGTGTCATCTTTCGTGCAATTTTGCAATTCTTTATACCTGTATGGTGTAATAGGAAGATACTGAACTAAATTGATTTCGTTGACAGCTATGTCGGGAACCAATTCTTCCTTTGACTCTTTCAAAAATGATCTACTCAATGTGTCAGCAACAACAAGTGTTTTCCCTGGCTTGTAGGTAACATCTAGATCATATGACTGCAGTGAAAGAAGTAATCTTTGTAACCTCGGCGGTGCTTGGTGTATTGGTTTTCTCCAAATGCTTTGAAGTGGCCTATGATCACTTTCAACAATTACTCTTCGTCCGAAGATATATTGATGAAATTTCTTCACACCAAACGCAATTGCTAACCCTTCTTTCTCTATCTGCGAATAATTCTGTTGACTCTGTGTTAATGCTCTTGAGGAAAAAGCAATGTATTTACCTTCCTGTTTCAACGCACACCCGAGTCCCTTGCTTGACGCATCGACTGTTAATGTCAATTCCTTTTTCGGATCGTAGTAGCTTAACACAGGTGCATTCGTAACTAGTGTTTTGAGTTGTTGGAAACTCTTCTCCTGTTCATGATCCCAGTGCCATGAAACTTGTTTCTCTAATAATGTTCTTAACGGAGCGCTTACTTCCGATAAGATGTCCAGAAATTTTCCAAGGTATTGTATGAATCCTAGAAAACTTTGCAATTCCTTGACGCTTGTTGGTCTGGGCATCTCCATTACAGCTCTGATCTTCTCTTTGTCAGGCTTAACCCCAGATCCGGTCAAGACGTGTCCAACGTACGAAACTTCGTCTTGTCTGAATTCGCACTTTTCTGGTTTTAACTTGAGGTTGTTTTCTTGCATAACATCCAGTACCCGTTTGAGCCTTTCATCATGTTCCTTCATGGTTCTTCCCCACACAATTATGTCATCTATAATTGCGTCACATCCTTCGATATTGGCTATCAGTTCTGAGATTTTTCTTTGGTAGATTTCACTTGCGGAGATAATTCCAAAAGGAAGCCTTTTGAATGAATATCGTCCATGCGGAGTATTGAAAGTACATAACTTTGAACTTTCGTCATCTAATTGAATTTGCCAGAATGAAGATGTGCAGTCGAGTTTTGAGAAAACTGACGCTTCGGGAATCTGCTCAATAACGTCTTCTACTGTCTTCAATGGATGGTGTTCTCTAAGAACAGCTTTATTCAGATCTCTCGGGTCTATACAAATTCTTACTTGTCCATTTGCCTTTACGACAGCTACCATAGAATTGACCCACGGTGTTGGTTCTGATTGCTTCTCAATGACTCCCAACTTTTCCATCCGTTTCAACTCTTCTTTGATTTTCTTCTTCAACGAGAGAGGTACCTTTCTAGGAGCATGTACTACAGGGCTTGCTTTAGAATCAATCTTAATTCTGTATTTACCTGGCATGCAACCTATTCCTTCAAACAGATTTGAATATTCTTGTTGAATGTCAGCTGGAATCTTTCCGAAAACACTGTGTATCCTTTTTATAAGACCCAGTTCCTCACAAGAGTCAACACCTAACAATGGTTTGGATTTCATGTCAACGACGTAGAACTTTAAGACATAAATCCTATCCTTATACTCACAGTCTACTGTCACAACACCTTTAGCATTGATTTTGTGTCCAGAGTATGGCTTTAAAGGAACGCTACTCTTGTGTATTTTCTTTGCAACACCCAATTTCTTCGCCAATTCGAGACTAATAACATTACACATTGCCCCAGTGTCCAACTGGAAATTCACTGTATGGTTTTGAACTAAAATATCTTCCATCCAGTCCTTTCGAATTGAATTCAGTTCAGTTGCAACTGACGACATGTGCATTAAATCAACCTCCTCTTCCGAACTATTTGATTGTGTGTCGCACACATTCACACCTCTCTGTTTTTTGGATCTGCAGACGCGAGCAAAATGATTCATCTTTTCACACTTCAAACATTTCTTCCCTTTTGCAGGACATGTTGCATGTGTGGAGTCAAGACCACAGTTTGTACAGGATTGAAAGTTCTTCTTTGGAAATCTAGTTTTCTTCTTCGATGATGATGTTTTCTTCTTAACTATATCAATTTTTTCATCAGACATAGATTTTGCCTGTATAGCTGATTGTTCATGGAGTCTTGCTATGTCCAGTGTATTTTGCAGAGTTAAGTCCGAACCTTGACTAATCAATTTTTCTCTTATTTTTGTACTTTTTATTCCAATCACAATCCTATCCCGTACCATCTCTTCTTTGTCAGCGAAGTTACAGTCTCTGGCAAGGATCTGCAATTCTGCTACAAATGTGTCAAATGATTCTGAATCATGTTGTACTTTGGAATGAAACTTGTATCTATTGTAAATCACATTTGTACGTGGCTTTACATATTCCTCAAACTTGGCATAATGGACATCTAGAGATTTCTTCTCGTCAGCACTTAACGCCCAAGTTGAATACAAATTCCTTCCTTTTTCACCAGCCCACAACATCAAATATGAACATTTATCTTCTTCCGATTTGGATTTTAATGGTCCAGTAAACATAAATCCAACATGTTGTTTGAAACTAGTCCATGTCCCTTCCAAATCTGCACTTTCCCAGTCCATTCTGGGTGTACTTCCAGATGAATTGTTCATATTGTCCATTTTGAATTTCTTGGTACTTCTTTTCACAAAAATTCAAAAAAGTTCCAATTAACTTCTGACACCATGTCACGTATTTGGTGGGCGGAATATAATAACTCAATACAAGTGTATATATTCTATGTTTATTGTTTCGCATTTGTAGAATATAGTAGAATACATCACAACCAAGTTGATAAAATAAGTTTCAGCGGGAGTCAATTAACCACTATGGTCAACTGGCTTATTTTTCTTTGTCATGGACGAGAGAAAGGGTGTTGTTGAAAGGAAATCTGAAAACTATGGAACAATTTCAACAAAATTATTTATTGCATAAAGTCACTAAAATATACAAAAACGAAAGGTAAAAAATAAAAACAGACAAACATTTTTTGTTATTTCTGTATTACCCTGCTGCCGTTTTAAACTATTGATTGCTAATTGTCAACGCTTGAGAATCCTTTTATCACACTATTCATCAATATGTGGTCATCCTTTCTCTCAGAACGAAATGTTTGGTTGTTTCAAGTTGGTAGAGTATGCAGTTAGCAGTTTCCTTTATCACTATTGGTTTATCTTTCTCAGATTCATGTACCATACTGTCAAAACGCTCTAGAAGAACGTGAAACTTGACTGCATGTTTCTCTGTTCATCATAAAAATTGAGCCATGAAAAATATAATGTATCTTACTTTTTAGCAAGCTTTCGTATGGACGTATGAAGAAATACACGAATGATGGTGGAAATGAATCAATGGTTTCTATTAAAATGCATAAAAGAAATGCTTGGTATATTAAACACATAAAACAAAAGATATCGTGTATTGCATTAAAACATGAGATCATTTCCTTTAGCTATCGTACCCTTTTTACCCACACGATGCATCAAGTGATCGCTTTAAACCCTTTATTCCGTTATGTGGTAGTAGTTATCTTTATTTACATCTCATCATTGTACAGTTATAAAACACATTTACAATATAAGATTTCATTTCATATAAGATACAATGCCACTCCATTATGGAGTTATAAGAGATGAGTCTAAATGCGATACGATTCAAAACAAAAACATCTTAATTAAAGATATAAAGAAATCGACATATTTAAAACAGGAGACCATTAAAAAAGTAATATAGACAAAAGATACAAAAACATAAAAAAAAAACATATCATTACATTATAAAGTTATATATATCTACAAGTAATAGTGGGATAAAAAAGGAAACGATTCTAAATGAACAGCAAAGATGACATACTTAAAAGGACAAAAAAAAAATTATAACAAAGTAGTGATTTAACAATAAAAATATCTAGTGATATGATAACCTGGTTAACAGTAAAAAACCTTATTTCATATAATCAATTTACAGATAAACTAGCTATAAAGTAAAAACATACCTGTTTGTAAAATTTTAAAACAGGTTTTGGCACAAATTCTTATCATAGTTTGGTTGGAAAACAGAAACCGAAATTTGTCATGGTTAGACATATTAGGAAATTCGGTGTTAAAAGAACAAGCTTTAGTGAAAAGTTCTTTTCTAAAATCACTATAAACAGGACAATCCAAAATGACATGCAACTCATTTTCCACTACATGAGAGGTACAAAACGGACATTTTCTTTGCTCCTCTTGAAGCCCCTCGTACCGTCCCGTTTCAATTCTAATCGGAGCCACCCCGATACGAAACTTACAAAATGCAGATCGGTGACTTGGTGGTAATACAAGTTTGCAATATTTTTCTACATCATACTCACATTTAAAAGATCTATATACTCTTAACTTATTATGGCCCCGACCAGAAGGTCCTATAGAGTTGTTAATTCTGTTTAACCACTTATCTTTAAAATCATGTAATAACGTTTCTTGGACACTATAGGCAAAAGACCGTGATATAAACGTGTTACAATTTTTATAAGTTCTTAAATCATTATATTCATAAAAACATAAAACACCAATTCTTTCATTATCGACTAGCATTATTAAAAGACCATGTTGCCAAGCGTTTGTTTATTCGTGTCGTACTCATGGATGAAAGCTTCGACCAATATAACGAAATACATTTCCATTGCCGGACCAAGGGGGATTCCAACCCATTTCGCCCGAGACACCATCATTTGGAGCACATTTTCCGACACCTAAAAAGAAACGCATGGCCCTATTTTGTACAGCGTCAATACAAGAATAAGACCGAAGTCCCCATAGAGGTGCACTGTAACTTAAAACCGGCCAGACAAGGGTGTCGTAAAGTTTTGTATAAACACTATATGGTACACTACCATTCGATTTACATTTAGCTATCAACAAACCCAACGCCCGAATGGCACTTTTGGCTACAAATTTGACAGTTTCATCATAGTCTAAATGCTCATTTAGAAAAACACCCAAATAAATATAGTTGTCGACAATATTAATCTGCTCTGACCCACATGTGAAAATGACCTGGGAACGAACTTCTGAACTGTTTCTAAAGTGCACAACGTTGGTTTTATTTGCATTAATATTCATTTTGTTAAGTACACACCACTTATTCAAAGCATCCAATAGTATTTGCAAATCGTTAGCAGACTCAGCAAGAATAACAATATCATCCGCATACATAAAAATACAAACGTTCTCATTGTTAACTGTAATACCCTTTTCAAAAGATTTAAGGTAGGTGGAAAGGTCATCTATAAATAGATTAAACATAAGGGCTGACAGAATACACCCCTGACGTAAGCCACAATTGACATCAAACCATTCAGTTTTAAACTGATTAATATTCACACATGCTTTAACCGAAACATACAATGATTTTAAAGCTTTAAACATTTTACCCGTAATGCCGATATCAGACATGCGTTTCCATAATATGTTTCTGTCAATGGTGTCCTAAGCTTTTCTAAAATCAATGAAGGCACAGAACGTGGATCTACGTTGTTTAATTCTGGTTTCAATAAGGTTTGTGAGGTCAATGATCAACAGTATTTCTACCCTTTCTAAAGCCGTTCTGTTCTTCAGAGAGTCTATCATTGTTCTCAGCCCAAAGACATAACCTAGTATTTAAAATAGAACAATACACTTTGTACATAGCAGGTGATCAAACAATGCCTCTGTAAGATAAAGGGTCTCGTTGATCCAAATGAGAAGACTTGGGTATAGGTTTAATATTGCATTTGCTCCAAAGAGACGGGACTATACCTTTATCAAAGCAAACATTAAATAAAATATGCGGAAACGAGATTGCCGTATCATTGTTAAGAACTTCTATAGTTATACTATCTATTCCAGAGGCCTTTACCTTATTAACTGAACGTACCACTTTCTGAACCTCAGATATAGATATACGAAAATTAAAACTGATATCTTCATCAAGTGAATCATTGACATCATATTACTTTAAAGCTGAATCACTGCTTGTATGTTGGAACAAAGAGATAAAGTCTTTTTTCCATCTGGATAAAACAGTATTGATATCATGAGAGATTGGCCCATCCCCTAAAACAACTTTCATGGGATTAGTATCATCTTCTTTACAATTGCCACCTATTTTGCAAATAGTTTTCCAAAATTCAGGTTTACCTACATCACATTCATATAACAATTGTGATTGAAGCGAGAACCAATGTAAACGCTTCGCTTTTTGTACCTCGCGGTCAAATGTTTTACGTGCATAAACATATACTTTAATGCAGATCTATTCAAAGTGTTCTTGTTTGACAACCATATCTTCTCAGTCGAACATACATTATTCCTCAACTCTGACTATTTCTCAGACCACCATGGCTTTCCAGGACGGCGTTTTTTGTTACGTTTACCAAACTTTATTTCTTTTGATGGCAAATTAGTATGCATATTCTGCTGAAGTATACCACACGAATCATTGTAAACGTCATCAATGTCGGATTATGTTCGAAAGCCACACTCAAGTCTAGAAATTGCAAGATTGACATGATACAAAGTATTTTGATTAATCATAAAGTCATCAGGAACATTACGTACATCATATCTATATTGAATGTTACCATCGTTAGCTAAACTGACTGCTTCATCACAGACCCCGATATCCAACGTAATATCCCACGTTAAAAGAGAGTGGTCTGGTAATGCAGTACAGGCAAAAGGCGATATAAGTTTGCTGCCGTTAATAACATCCGTCACTCTAAGAACATTGAATTTCTTGAATTTGTCTAAAACATCATGATTTACAAAACAATAGCCAACTACAGCACTATCTTTTGTTGAAATAGACGTAAAATCGTTACGTTCATTTCGACGCCCGTTTAACATACACATGTTTACATTTACTAAGAAATCTAATGATAATTCACCATATTTGTTATACCCAAAATCAATTATTTCTCGATCTATTACAGGATCAATTCCTCTAATAAAGTCATCATTATCCCCACATCTAATATTAAAATCACCACAAATATAAAGGGTACCAATCTCCTTGTACTGGTATACAACAGAAAGCAATGAGTCATAAAGATTGTGAACATCAAATAACCTGGACGAGTTTTCAGGAGGAAGATAGCAAACACACGGTAAAAATACAACATTGTCGTATCTATGGCACAGCTTTAGTAATAGAGTTCCTTCGTTCGAATCATCAACAATTGATACATTGAACGCATCAAGTAAAGTGTTTTGTATAAAAGAAAAGCAACATTCCAGACCCAGTTTTCGCATTTCTGTGTAATTGCTTCCTATTGTTTCCATACCAAGTGTAGCCTTCTAAGTTAATGACCTCATTACCACGAAGATGACTTTCGGCAATACCTAATATGTCTAAATCGTTACTTTAAACACACGCAGACCTTACGGTGTGGTTATCAGATTCAACGTCTGTTTTCCAACCTCTGACGTTCCAAAACCCGGCATGAATCTACCTCCGCCCGCGGTTGGAGCTGGATAAACGGCCACGATAACCAGATCCACTAGACGCACCTCTTTGACCCCCGACCAAGTTCCATTGGTTATCAACATGTCCGTTGCTACGACGATTAGCATGACGGTTTTCTTGGTGGTTTTGTATGACGTTGACAGACATCCAGCAGAAAAAATTAAAAGCAACCACTTTACAAAATAACCCCTTTGTCCCAAGATAAAATATCGATGATAAGTATCTGCCTTCTTTAAAGATGCTTATTCACAGATTGGGGGAATTTGAAGGTTAGAATTAGGTAGATTCTTTGAAACTGCAAGTATTGTTATATGATACACACTTAAGATTAGTCATTGAAAGCAGATTTGATTAGAATTCTTTAAAGTGTGTATACAATGAATTTACACTCATTTTAAACCAAAAGCGTGACATCGTTTTTGGGAGTACCACACATAAACTATACATGCTTAGATAAATTGACGCTTTCTGAAATAATTATGCTTTCAATTGCTACTTTTATTTGGACATCAAACAACACTGCATAAACAATATTGTTTTAATAACATTTTACTTTGACTTTCAAATTTTCTCTTCTGTTGACAAGCACCTTTAAAATGGAATCGCATTTTCTAACCGCCATTGTCAATTTCATATACTTTACTTCGTGAACAAATGGGTATGCCCAACTATTTATGTTTTAGGTTTGACGTAGTTGGATCAGTCTTTTAATTATATTTCGAGGGTTTTTATACTTTTATTTATGCAATTGAAACTATGTTTTAAGTTCAAGTCCCTGTCGTGTAGAACGCTGCGTTTTTATAGAGACATTTGTTGAAACGTCTACACCCATTCAGATCCCTTGATCTTTGGTTGAAATACAATGTCCTTGTCAAGTTTATGTTCGATTACAGGAATCGCCTTTTTCTTGTGCATTTCCGGTATCTCAAGGGTGTCAGTGGACCGCTGTGACATAAAAAATGAAACTTTCGTCAATAAACTAAGAAAGCTTTTGGGAGACTTCATGTTATGCGACATCAATACTTGATGGAGATAGTGAATCATCCATGAGCCATCCCCCGCGCTTCTCCACGCGTACATCCCTTGAGGTATGGCGTACATTACCAGCATGTCATTGGAGCAGCGTAAAGAGGGCGTGTCCACAATAGGATAGGGGCGTAGCCATTCGGTGGCACTGGTTCCCGGGTATAATGGGACCTTTGTAGCGGTGTACTGGTTCGTAATGCTTGCTGCTGTCGGGAACTTAGACTGTTTGGGAGCACAGAATTGTGGCTGCCCGCGGTAATACTGTGGTGCACTAGCAGCCATTGTGGCGGTTACGGTTGTCGGGAACTGAGACTGTTTGGCAGCATAATATTGTGGCTGCCCACTGTAAGACTGTGGTGCACCAGCAGCCAATGTGGCGGTTGCCGTTGTCGTATATTTGTTGTTGGAATTGCCTGTGGCTGTTGGTCTATATCGTACATTCTCCTCTCCGTGGTCCTGGGTCCAGGAATCTTGACCGGGTAGTGTATCGTATTCGTCTACAGATTCTTGTTTGTTATGTCGCTTCGGTTTCTGGTCTGCAATAGATATATCAATCAATCAATTAATTGTTTACGTAACTTTCGTTTTCTAAAGCTGTAATCATTAACAAAAGGTGTATATTAACCCTTAGAATGCTGGGTAATTTTTCAAAAAATATATTTGTGTGTCGTTTGCTTTCAAAAACCTTTTATCTGCTTAATTTTGATAAGGGAAGATTCTCAGAGTAGAAAACGCGTTAGATTACAGGCCTGCGGCCAATTTACTTGGCGGCTGGCATGGATCTTACCTGTTTGCTTATGCATGAAATCGGTGTATGCACCATAAGCGTTAAAAAGAAAATACCCAACCACAGAGCAATCTCGACTAAGGCTTTTTGAACGGGCCACGCTACAAGCCGGGTTTTGGTATGCAGTCATATATTATTTTATATTTAATATACCTCTTGATATCAGCATTTTCTCATATAAGACGACTGAATGTTTTGCCTAGTAAGACACATATATAAGTGTCCTAAGTATGCTTTAGTCCACTCTGCTCTGAAAGATGTTTTTTACACATTTTTTAAATTTCTGAATTTCTATTGGTAATACTATAGTAAACGATTGCAACCGGAAGACATTTTGTTGTAGATCTGTTGATAAATTGTTTTCTACATACCGGAGAAGACTGTTTGGTCAGTCCTGTCCACCGGCTGTGTATTCACGACAAACACATCCGAACCGTGATCTACCTGTTCGCCTGTAAAACAAAAGTAAACGAACGTCACATGGTTATCGGTAGGGAAAGGCGAATCCAGACTCTATCTCTGTTATCTAACCCTTAAAAGGCTGGGTAATTTTCTAAAATTAGATGTCTGTGTCGTCTTCTTTCAAAAATCTTCAATATCTGCTTAATTTTGATGAGGAAAAATACTCAGAGAAGCAAACAGGTTAGACAGACCAGGCCAATCTACTTGGCGGCTGGCATGAAGTCGGTTCCAGTACTATAATGGTCAAGAATGTATTTTTTTAAAGTTCAATTGGCAATATTTACAATGAAGACTCATGATAAAGACAGGTTTACTTCGATAATCACAATGTTTCCTTCCAAATTTCGTCCGGATAATGAAAAGATATATATTATTAGAGTTGTCATAGCTAGACGTCTGAATATGTGTCCGTATTATCAAGCCATTCTGTTTAGCTTTTCTTTCTCAAACCCCCTCATTCTGTCTCCTTTCGTTTCCCTTTCCCATCACTATTTCCACTTCATTGCGATTGTCAAATTTACTGAGTACATAAACGTATCTGTCTATGAAATTTTAATTCATTTAGATGTTATCATATATTTGAATATATATATTTCTTATGACAATAGAGGAAAAAAAAACACCAATTCTACAACGTTTATCTAAGTGGCCGGAGTACATTCTTGATGCAAGCCTAAAACTGATTGATATATTCCGAGAATATCAGAATAATTGCTAAAAGCATTAAGATTTTTGTGACAAAATAAGCGCATGCTTAGTTGAATGGCTTTCCCTTAAACAAGTCACAGAACTTTCGATCTCATGAGTAAGATTTTTGCTCTAGTGCTGTTTTAAAGTACAAATTTAAATATGAAACATCCCATAAGTTTCTTTTCTCAACCCTAAGAATGCTGGTTAATTTTCTTTAAATAGATTTGTGTGTCGTCTGCTTTCTAAAACCTGATATAAGCTTGACGAGGAAAGATACTCAGAGTAGCAAACAGGTTAGATAACAGCCCAGTCGCCAATTAGTCCCCAATTTACTTGGCGGCTTGCCTGGATCTAACCTGTTTGCATAGGCATCAAGTTTGGTTTCAGCACTATAAGGGTTAAAAAGTAACTTTATTTCGTCAATTTTGAGCATGGTAGGAGAAATATATATACATATCAAAACTTACCTCTACACGCCTGTACAAAGAAAATCTTTGGCTTTCCTCTCAATGTGGGGCAATTACTGGCACTAAACATGTCCAGTATACTGCTAGTAAAGATCAACTGGTCGTCTGCACACGAGAGGGCGTGGTCTAACTTCCCGTGCAAAGCCGGGTTTGGTTGTTCAAGTCCATCCGTACTAATTATGAACATGAAGCAGTCACAATTAGAATGGTCCGCCAACTGAATATTTCTCAGCAATGAAAGCGTTTCATTGCGTGGGAGATTCTTATAATTGAACAGTCTAAATCCGAACTTCCGGCCGATTTCCTCCATTTTATAGAGATCATATTGCGCTCCGTCGCGCTTTGGCTGGTGTGTGAATCTATCATTTACAATATTTACCATGTAGCCACGCTCTGGAAAGGTGAACTGGTACACATCAGGATCCAAGATGGTCGCATCCTTCTGTCTATACATCGTGGTTTGATGACTATGTATGCTAGTTTGACCTTGTTGAGTACCAGTATTGTGAGCTGTTCTAGTATCATCATGTCTCCTTAAATTGTTTGATATTCTTGCGTTCATGTTAACAGGAACACTGTGTGTTCCACTTGAGACTGTCGTTGTGTTATTTGAGGCCGTGATTGCGTTATTCTGCGGTTCAATCATAACCCGTTCGCGGGTTTCCATGTCCAAGAACCCATACGTCTCGGTGTCTTCAGGAGACAGTTTAGACCTTGCCCCGGCACAGCCTGTAAACAATTTCAAAAACCCATCAGGATAGTCTAGAGTAGCTGTTGTTAGTGTTGTTGTTTCGATTGTATTAGTAACTGCATCAACACCATCCTTTATGTTGATATCATCTCCGACATGCACTGGAGCCCGATCCCCTTCTTTTGCTGATTCGTCGGGTTCCATATTGACACTTATCTTGACACTTATCTTTATAGCAGTGATGTCTGAACTCTTTCGTCGCCTGTTAGATTGTCGGGAATTATAACGATTTTCTTGATATAATATTCAGCAGTTTTTCTGACTTGGTTTGAAGATTCACTTTAAGACCTGTTGGTAAAGAAACGTCATGTATTTTATTTAATCATTATACGAAATGAACTTTATTCTATCACACTTTGTTGAGCACTGTCTTTTTCTTATAACTTTGCAAATTGGAAAATGGATTAAAGAAAAAATATGGTTTCAAAGATAAAGTGACGAACTTGAGCAACCCAAGTCAGCATGGTGTCTTGTTTATTCAATATCAACACTTAGAATGCTGGGTTATTTTCTTAACATAAAGTTTTGTATCGTCTGCTTTCCTAAACCTTAAATATCCGCTTGATTTTAATAAAGAATGGTACTCAGAGCAACAAAAAGGTTAGATCACAGGGCGGCTGGCCAATCTGAACACATCGGGTTTATCCAATGAAAACACCTCTGAAATAATAGGGATGACGCCATATTGTTTCCCGCGAGAATGACGTCACTTTACTTTCGTTTTTTAAAAATAGATCTTAATTGTGAAATCTAAAAAGTCGTTAAATTTGATTGAGGAAACAACTGTACATGTCACAACAACAATTTCGCCATTTGGTATGAGTTACTGATAAAAATGATCAAAAAGGATGTCCAACGCTTCCATACACATTGAACTACTTAACGTGCACGCTTAGAAAATGTGTTAATTGCCGGATGCCGATTTACCCGAAAAATTGTAACCCTACACTTATATCCGAGGTGTATTTCACAGCTTACGGAAATACCCGAGTAGTTCCGATTGGGCGGCTGGCCTGGATCTAACCTGTTTGCATGTGCATAAAGTCTGTTCAAGCAGTATAAGGGTTAAACATTTCAAGGCCAACTGTTCCCGCGTATATCGTTAATGTAAAATACCGTTTGATTACCCCTATCTGATTGAAGAAGAAAGGCAATAAGTCGGACTTGAATCCCGGGAAACATGCATTATCTACTTTCAATTTAAGTTAAGTGAAAGGTTATGTTTTTATGTGTTTGTCTTCCTTCCTTAGAAACGAGATAATGTATGTTTGTTGGACCGTGAACCAAAGGGGTCTTTGTTATATGAGCGAACTGTTTTATCATTCTATTGCGATTATAGGACCGCTAACCGTCTGGTTATTGTTGTAAAGGAAGTCAATGAGGTGAATGCATCCTTGTCTATAGGTCAAAAATCGAGTCAACTTAGGAGAAAAGAACCCTTGTTGTGATTGCAATAAGTACGGTTCTGTCATTGGAGGGTGATTACTTGAAAGAAAACCCATTACTCTTTCGATGTCTGAATTAATGTTGTGAATATACCATTGATTGTTGATGACGCTGCACGGATTGAATCCGGACTTTTCTCCCTCCGGGTCCGGGTCCGGGACAGTGTGAGAGAGAGAGAGAGAGAGAGAGAGAGAGAGAGAGAGGGGGGAAAGGGAGAGAGAGAGAGAGAGACAGAGAGACAGAGACACAGACAGACAGACAGACAGAGATACAGAGAGAGACAGAGAGAGACAGACAGGGACAGACAGACAGACAGACAGACAGACAGAGAGAGATACAGAGAGAGAGACACAGAGACAGAGACAGAGACAGAGAGGCTACTGGCCTGGATCTAACCTGTTTGCATGAGCATGAAATCGTCTCCAGCACTCAAGGGTTAAAGAGAATAAGTTTTAACTTTCCTCACATCTGTGATAAAGCAGCTTTAACTGTCTCTCCAGGGAATGTTCATAACGTTGATAATTGGTGGCGTAAATATAAACGGTTAGATGTCAATCTGAACACATCGGGTTTATCCAATAGAAAACACCTCTGAAATAATAGGGATGACGCCATATTGCTTCCCGCGAGAATGACGTCACTTTCTTTCGTTTCTAAAAATAGATCTTAAAATAAAAAAATGTCGTTGAATTTGATTGAGGAAATAATTATACATGTCACAACAACAAGTTCGCCATTTGGTATGAGTTACTGATCAAAAGTGATTAAAAAGGATGTCCAACGCTTCCAAACACATTGAACTACTTAACGTGCACGCTTAGAAAATGTGTTAATTGGCGGATGCCGAATTACCCGAAAAATTGTAACCCTACACTTATATCCGAGGTGTATTTCACAGCTCACGGAAATACCCGAGTAGTTCCGATTGGGTTAGATGTAACATAATACCCAACTACCTTGAATGTTTATATCCATACTGCGTTTATAAAGGCATAGAGCGCATATATCGGTGAACTTCTATCCTTACATTAAACATGTACTTCATAGATACTCGGATTTTAGTTTTAACTTACCTGTTTTTAAACGTTTAAGTTTATACTGTGACAAAATGAGAATATTTTTGTAACGAAAAAATAATCGTTTTGTGACAATGGTTTCTTGTTTCAATCGAATATTTTAAGAAATTGGAGGACAATGATCAAGAGGTGGTGCGTCGGTCTCGCAACACGAGGGTCTTGGGTTTGAACTAATGACCTTTTAATTATTTTCATTCGGCGCGAGTACTGATTGTGTCTCCAGGAAGCAGAATCGAAAATGATTAATCTTAATTGCAAGAACTTGTTTCGTAATTGATCTAAAGTAAATACGTTTTAACAAAATGTTATACGAATAGGTTGTGCTATCATAGGTGATTGCCTTGTGAGACAGTCACAAGGCAAGAACCTATAAAAGGACAACATTTTTCCATCAGCTGCTGCTTTCAATTTGGACTTGTCGCAAAATCCTATATGAGGAACATTTGAACAATCTCCACGCGTTCTTTATATCACCAACAAAGGGAATTTGACAATGGAAGTATGTATAGTTTAAGTATGTGGTAAAGATTTCAAAATATTTGTAAAGAAGTTTTGTTCGTGACATGCAGTTTTCTTGTTAAAGCTTAATGTATCAAATTGCAGTTTTAGACCTAAACCCTTCATTACAAGGGAATGGGCGACTTTTTTCCAATTCAGAGAACTCACAGACAGCAAATCATAGCAAAAATATATTTTGTATATAATATTAGGTAGAAGAAACCATTTCTATTAACAAATTTGAACTTCAAACATCATCACAGCGAGGAATTTGCTCACAAAACGCATTCTTTAACAACGGTGTTTTCCTTGATTACTGTACCATTAGCATTAGTGATGGCATTTTCCTTGTTCCAAGACATTTATAACCGACATTTAAACCACTCAGCAAAGTGTCATGCATATCTACAGAATCGGGACTTATCAGCAATACAATAATTATAGAGAAATTAGGATAAAATACTTTTTTGGTCAGGAGTTTTGGTCAGAGATCTAAAGACAGTCCAATGCGAATGGGTCTTAACCCTTTCCCAAACAATAACGACATTTGACCACTTTGTTGCAGACGACTTTAGAAACATTTTGGGAAAAGGAGAAATTGCTCGTGACGAGCAATTTCTCCTTTTCTCACAATGTTTTATGCTCTATCAGAATATCATTTCCAATTTCATCACATTTTGGATTGTCGTCTGCAGACTCTTTCAATTTGGGACAGTCGAAGATTTGTTGTTTGGGAAAGGGTCAAGTCGCCTGTAATTGGAAAAGGGTTAAATGATTCTATTTTTGAATTCATGATTATGACTCACAGACTTTTTGTCTTCGTAAGAAACTCGGTGAACTGTTAAACATGATTTAACGAGTCATCTGCAGATGTTTGCTTTTAACTATTGCGCAAAAAGAGGAAATTGCTCGTAACGACACTTCTTTTCTTTTCCCTGCAATATTTACCTTCCCCATTTTTGATAGTATGTCTTCCATATTATTCCATGCTTTTAGCTGTCATTTAAAAGCTATTTCGATGTGAAAATTTATCGTTTTTTTGAGCCTTGAATGTCATTTTGCAAGAAATATTTGAAAACTCAACAAACCTACTATTTCTAGTATATCTAAGACTATACTAAGCATTTGTAAATAACTTTCGGAGATCTTTGCTATTCGTGATGAAACTTTAAAGTCTATTATTGTTCCTTAACCACCGATTTTCTTAATTCTTATAGCATCACCATTCTTGAAATTTGATTTTGTGTATATTGTGCTCAATGTTTGTTGATCATCTTTTTTTGTCTAAGCCATATTCTATGTTATTGTAAATGGCCATAGACAAATTTTGTCGATGATTGCCAATAAAGAATTGAATTGAAATTGAATTGTTAATATACTACATAAACAAAATCGGCATATTTGTAGATAGGACTCTTTGTGGTCAATGGATTAGGTTGATTTAATTGCGATTGCTACAGACGACTCTTAGAAGATATAGGTCTAATTGAAAATCAACATGTTTCCAACCTTTTTTACTATTATTGTTATTTAATTTAATGCTTCCAAATGTACCAGAACAAGTTTCGATAGTGTACCATCATTGCTATTGACTTTCACGATTTTCTAAATCGTTAAAACGAACTCCCGTTTATGGAAGAGTTAAAGGTCATATGTACAGGTTGGGTTTATTTCATAAAATTAAAATATGAAGTAAAAGAATCACATTAAAATTATTTGCAACATTTTAGCATAACGCATTACATCATAAATCACCGTCATAGCGCACCGTTAATAAAAGTTCGTATGACTTACTTCCCTTTGCTGTGACGTCACTCGTGATCCACTGAATGCGCCATGTAAAGGGCGTGAAGAGCGATCGCTGGTTAGAATTGGTGTTTTTCTTCAAATAAACGATCCTAAAGTCATTTTTTGGATTGACAGCGCATTTTCTTTATTGAATATGATTCATATTATAAGAATATCAATTTGAAAAAAAGATAAATTAATAACTTAATCCGTGAATTTGCATGGATTTGTCATTGAGTAAACCTGTTCATATGAAAGGAACGGCTTGAAATTTGGACGATTTTCCTTGAAATAAATGATTCTTAAGTCATTGTTTGGATTGACAGTGAATTTTCTATACTGGATATTTTTCATATTATAAGAATATCCATTTGAAAAAAATAAATTAGTGACTTAACGCGTGAATTTACAAGGATATGTCAATGCGTTCATATGAAAATAAATGAAAGGAACGGCTTGAAATTGGGACAATTTTCCTCGAAATAGCAATCCTTTAGTCAATGTTTGGATTGACAGTGCATTTTCTTTATTGAATATGTTTCATATTATAAGAATATTCTTCTGAAAAAAAAAAAGTAAGTGACGTAACGCGTAAATTTGAAAGGATTTGTAAATGTTTTCATATGTAAGAATCGGCTTGAAATTTTGACGATATTTGTGAAAACAGCAATTTTTATTAATATTTCTTGAAAAAAAAAACACGAGTACTTTTTCGTCAATGATCGTGTATAAGCATTAAGGTTTTAATTGAGTAGTAAACAAAGACATAAATCTGAATAAACGAATTGTCTTAAAACCGTACATCTTATAACTATTAACTGTCAAATTCACCCTGCATTGTCTTATCAATACATGAAATGAAACGGGAGAAGATCATAAATTGCGGACAAACAAACCGTATTTTAACCCAACTTACTTGTGATACGAAGGTTATCCTTTAACTCACATTTTCACCACACATCAACTTACTTGTGATACGAAGGTTATCCTTTAACTAACATTTTCACCACACATCCAAGTTTCAAAACTTAACACTGGCACATTCAAGAGTATTTGTTAAAAATCATCCGGCAACTTTCCAGTAACTCCACCCCCAGTAAGAGGTCTATGATTTTGAAATTGATTCCGATGTCGTCTTACTAGATCAACTGTTATGACTTAAGAATTGTTCTTCATATTCACTTTACTTTTATGTTCGTTTTCTCTCGTGTAAGTAGCCATGACATATTGAGCATTTAATTTTCGGACAGGTTTAATAATTAACAGCTAAAACAAAAAAATCGTCATAGTTTATTTTACTAACAACCTTAAATAAACATATTTGAATTTATTTTTTATGATTTTGTAATTTAAATATCAATTTGACAAAACTTGACTTTGATGTTAAAACGTTTTTTTTGTTGAAAACATAGAGTTAATACCGTTTTGGTGAATACTGATTATCATATACTTATTGAAGTGTCAAACTATTTGAATAGAAAAGACAACATGTTTACCTCTTTGAACATCATAACGAAAAAGTATCAGACGTAAGTCACATTGAGTGATAAATATGTCCTGACACCTTATCAATCCAAACATCCTGTGAGAGTTTGGTCTTAACTGGTTATATCTTAACAATGGATTTTTTAGCAAAATTTAATTGCCGCGCATTGAAAGTGTGAGATTTGCCACTTGTTATTTCATGTCTGGAATAGCAGAACGTGTCAGACCTGTTAATTAACAACAGATATTTAAGAGATTAACGCCAGAGGCTATCTTTCGCCTAAACAATAAAGGACTTGAGACTTGAAACATACTGTGCAAATGTGGCAGATTGGTGTTAATTTGCATCACGACCCTTAATCCTTGTAATGTCCGATGTTTGTTGATTGACCCTTTGTATGTGAGGTAAACTGACAATAATCAATTAAATTGTAAACAAAGAGATTATGTGCAAATGTGTAAATTATATATTGAGTGATCTTATTACTAAATTATCAATATAAATTTGTAATAATCATGTTTGAACACCTGCATTTCGGTGTGACATACGTCATTTAAACCAATATTACCAATGGCAAAAAAATGAGGTGTGTGATTTATATAATTCCAAAAAGCAGACGCTTAAGTTAAGATCGAACCCATTATCATTTGCGTTGATGAGTTCAGAGACAGTATAAAGATCTAGCAAGACTACACGAGGCTCTAGGGGTACAGACAATTCCCCACTAGGACGATTCCCCACTAGGACAATAACCCACAGGACAATTACCCACTGGACAATTACCCACCGGACAATACCCCACATTTGTGTCAAATAGGACAATTCCCCACTGGTGAAATGAAATGGTCACAAAACTCTTATTTTTCAAGAATCTGAATTAAAGAATTATTCAAATATATTTTCAAACCGTTATCTTCAATTTACACATGAAAATATATTTATACTACAATAGCCAAACAAATATCACATGGTTGAAAAAAGGTCAAAAGATTGGTCCATTCACAAACTTTTTTGTAATGAGAATGTGGACAATTCCTCACTTTAAATAAATAAAAGCAATAAAATATATCTTTTGATATGTTCATGAATCTTTACTATTGAGGCAATAAATTTAAACTTAATAAAAATCAGTGATCATGGATTTAAGCATATTATTTGTGCACAATGATAATGTAGAAAAGAACGGATTGCAATTCAATTATCCAATGAAAAATAATCAACCCATTTATTAATTTAGGCAATTGAAAACAGATTTATTGATAAATTTATATTTTGGTAAGCTTTTTAATTTTGGATTTTGATTGAATAATGATTGTTTTGCTTCACACCTCTAATCAACCTTTGGCTAAACCTTGCTAATGAGGTCTTTAATTGATATTTGATATATCAATAATGTACATGTTTTTCAGTCTGTGTTGGATTTTCACATCTTAATTTTTCATATTTTTTAAAATTTGGTTTATTATCCCTATGCTTCCTTATATTATATCCCATTAATATGTAAGCATTTAAAAATCAATATCATAAGAATTCACAAAGATTCTTTTAATCAGAATATTCAATATTTGCAAACTAAAGTATTTCATGTTAGGTTAAAATTTTGAATCAACAGTCCAATTAATTGCTATTAAATTTACTTTTGCAACACTATTGATAATGAATTGTTACATGCATTCTGTACAATTCTTTTATCAGTATACATTTTTGCAGACGAAAAAGGAACATTGCTTCAAATCTCTATTTGGATAATTTCCCACTCTTATTTTCATTGTTAATGATAACAGATAACGTAAATAATGCAAAATCTATGTTATAAATATAAAAATATAATTTATTTGAATAAATGTTTTATATCAAATAGTGGGTAATTGTCCCAGTGGGCAATTGTCCTAGTGGGTAATCGTCCTGGTGGGTAATTGTCCTAGTGGGGAATCGTCCTAGTGGGGAATTGTCCTACACCCGAGGCTCTAACACCCCAAACCAACAGTCAGGAATTGTTTTAGTCACGAACATCAGTTCACCACAACGTTAATTTTGAAAAATATTTTCCTTTACCTGAGATCATGTGGGAAACAGCGTAACAAAAGGACTTCAGGCTTGACACATGATTGTATAATTTATCACTTGATTTGTGTTTGAAAGTGAGATTAGCTTTGTCTATTTGCATTGACAGTCTTGAAACCAATACATCAAGGTAAAGTGAATGTTGTCGGTGTGTTTCAAATAAGGGAAATATAACAGTTACTCAATAAGTAGAATGAATTTGAAGCGTCCTCACCTGTAAAAATTACTTTGAATTGAGTCCGATCATTTAAAGATCAATAAAATCAATTCTCTGGAAACGCCTAACAAATGCGTAAACTTGCCGTCTTCGAAGTGAAAGTAACACAGCCTACTGTTCTTGTTTGGGGAATATATCTTTTGCTTATTTGTAAAGTAAACACGGTCCAGTTTACTTATCGAAACTTTTTGCAGCTTTTATGTTCGACGGAAAACGGGAGAAACTCGCATCCCTGCGACCAAAAGCAGAATAACACCAGAAGACCTTTCAAAATACCATATTCAATATCCAATTAACGTTTCCCAAAACACAATTCAACACTTAAAATGTCCGAAATTTGTACAAAAACGCCGTCGTTACTGAGAACTAGATTCTTCTTACTGATAGTTCATATGACTTTGAAGCACAAATGACGTCACAACAAGGGAGATAAGTCATTCTCAAAAATCGATAAAGGTGAATAAAAGTAGTCAAAAACAACATTTTTCGCTTCTGTATGAGAAAAAAATCATTACCTCCGTCATAACGAAACCATAACCTAATTCAAAAACCATAATTAAAGAAAATTTTGTTTATCGGGAAATATGACCTTTAAAGTGTTATCAATATCGAATGTACACATATTCGAAAAATGTAAATGAGCCTGTATTAGATTACTAGTATACTAAATGGTATTCATTTTCAACTAATCCTGACGAGCAAATTTTACAATGTCTGTTTTCTCTTGGTATTCCATTAAATCTACCTGCTTCTATTTTTAATTTGTGAGAACAGAGTCTAAAACATGCAAATAATTTCCACCACTTATTGTTAGAGATAGTATCAAGGTAAGATTCATAAGAAAAGTATTTTTTATATGTACTATAATACATTGGTTTTGTGGTATTATTGACCGAGTCAGTCAAAGTCTACACAAACTGATCATATAATTTACTCTTAAATGCTATTAAGACATTAATTAGTAAAGCAATGCGAGCAATGGGTAATTTGTTTGCAATAACAAAACATAAAGATATACCTATTAAGATTATGATTGATTTGTTTGATTCTTTTGTTGCTTCTATTATTTATTATTCTTGCGAGGTCTGGGGGTTCCTGACGACTGAGCTGTTAGAACGGATACAACGTAAATTCTTAAAACGTTTGTTAAACGTTAAGTTATCTACATGCAACTCAGCTGTTTATGGTGAATTTGGAAGGTTTCCACTTTCAATCAATATTAAAATTAGAATTATCAAATATTTTTTAAAATTGTACACTGTAAAAGGCAATAATTGTATTCTACATGCTTCGATCGAACATATGATCACAAGTAGCAACACAAATCGTGATACATGGTTTGATAAAGTAAAGTGTTTGTTACAGTCGACTGGATTTCATGAAATATGGCTTTTTCCATCATCAGTGAATGTAAATGCTTTTATACCTGTTTTACGCAATAGATTAATAGACTCCTATATAAACGATTGGCATATTGACATTAGCACAAAAACATCACTTTCACTCTACAAACACCTGAAAATCGAATTCGAAATATCGGAATATATCACAAAAATGACCATACCAACATACAGAAACGCTGTTGCAAAACTGCGAATATCTGCTCATCAATTATTAATTGAAACTGGTAGACATAGGAATATTGATAGAAATGACAGAAAATGTACACTTTGTAATTTAGACCAAATAGAAGATGAATTTCACTTCATATTAATATGCCCGTTTTATAAAGATATAAGAGAAAACTATATTAGGCAGTTTTACTATAGAAAACCTAGTATGTTTAAACTTATAAAACTTTTAAATTGTTCAAACATTAACACGTTAAATGGCATAGGAATTTATTACAAATTAGCCAATGAGAAGAGAATAAGCCAACTTAATACCCAAATTTCGTACGTCAAATGTAATAATTAAGTCATTTTTGTCCTATATTGTATACTTTTATCTCTGATGTTTACATATTAAGCACTATTTTCGCATTACTTTTGTATGTTTATAAGTACATTTGTATGTATTTTCATATATTCCATTATTTCATGTATGTGTATATGTTGTAATGACGATGAACCTTAAGTGTTCAAGTCATGAAATAAACTTCTGTTCTGTTCTGTTCTGTTCTGTTCTTAAAAACTGCATAATTATTTAAACTTGACTGAAAAATTAAGTCTAATATTTGTAAGACCTAAATGATCAATTATTAAATTGATCTTTTTGGTCCAAAAAACACTAGTGACATTCTCACATTGGTCAATATAAGCATCATATAAAGAGGGTTGGCTTCTTGACATAATAACCAAAGTTTAAGAGATTGTTGTTTACATAAACCTTGCAATGGTAATCTACCAAATTCGCCAAAAACAGCACAGTTTGGTGTTTGCTTTTTTACACCTAATAAGTGTCTTAGAAATCTTAGATGTAGGTAATCTATGAATTTGAAATTATAAACACCACAGACCTCAGAGCCGATTAATAAAATTGGCTTAACCATTGTATCGAATAAATACAATTTTGTTTTAATGTCAAGTGGATTTTTGTCAAAAATCATTAACCGATTGTCATAGGCAGTTAAAGCTTGATCATTCAAGGGTTTTACCGCCAAATTAAAAGAACCTGTATAATAAAAAACAATACCTAGATATTTAAATTTCTCGACAATTTCAATAACTTGTCCGTCAATGAAAATATTTTGTGTTTTGATTGATTTCCTCTTTTCAAAAACACAAACTTTGGTTTTACTGATGTTTATTTCCAACCCCCATTTACAAGAGTATTCATAAATATTATCGATCTGGGATTGAAGAGTTTCTGGACTGTTTGTAAATTGAACAATGTCGTCAGCAAATAACACCAAGCATCTTGAGATAAGCTGTAAATCAGCATCATTTAGCAAAGTAAAGTCTAAATTTTCAGCTATGTCGTTAACAAATAGTAAAAATAAGATTGGTGAAAGTGGTTCACATTGTTTCAAACCAATGTTAAAGTCGAAAAATGCAGATGACTTACATGATAATTTTACACATGCTTGTACCTTTTCATACATTGACTTTAAAACATTTGTAAACTTACAACTTAAACCTAATTTAATAAGTTTATATAAAAGAGCATCTCGATTAACAGTATCAAATGCTCTTTTATAATCTATAAAAATACACCACAATTTTTTATTCTTTGCTAAAGCTTTCTGAATCAAGGAATGTAAAATAAAAATAGCGTCCGAAGTAGAGCGCCCGTTCCGGAAACCGAATTGATTCTGTTCAAAAACATCGTTATTTTCACACCAAACATTCAGTCGGTTTCTTAAAATTAATGAAAAAATCCTTGCAGTTATGTTAACTAACGTTATTCCCCTGTAATTCTCTGGAAGATGTTTATCTCCCTTTTTAAACAAAGGAACGATAACACCCTTTGTCCACGACTCAGGATAATTACCTGAGCTGTAGATATATGCGAAAGATAAGGATATAAAATCCTTACATTCAATAAAAAAAATCTGCGACATTATTTTCAATATCACAAATTTTATTTCTAGTCATGGAGCTAATTGCTTTTATTATTTCTTCACATGTTATATCATGTATATGTATATATCATACATATATGTGCCAGTGACTGCAAAAATCAGTCTTATGGGCCAAAATTAAGTTTTTGAGATTTTCAAATATTATGACTAGGTCCCATGTCAAGATTGATATTTGAAAATTTCAATTAAAAATTCTCAATATTAAAAAAGTTACATCTATTTTAGAAACGGCAGTCCTCCTATCTAATTGTGACGTTAGGTTGTTTTATTGACGTCGTTGTTTTTGACGTAACGTTAGGTTTTTTTTGTGAACTGCCTTGTCTAAGAGTTAAATAACTTTTTTCATTTTGATAATTTTTAATCCAAATTTTCAAGTCTTCTTTTCGAAAGAATGCCATTTCACAACATTTGGAAAAACTAACAAATATTATGCTGTCATTCTGAATTGTTTGTTTGCCTTCTGATGTATTCTTTACATTTATATCTGACATAGGGCTATTATTTACAACATTAAAAAACAAACAAAAAATGCATTCTTAGCCTCACATAATTTGAAAGGATAAGAAGATCATTGACTGCTTTTGAAATAAATCAATACAAAAAGGAGTTTTTAAGTTATGGACCTTTATATCTATAGAAATATGACTGAAGACTCAAAACCAAACTCGGTGACTCAAAACTAGACTTGACATCATGCCTCTCAAACAGAGTAAGCTCAATTGTTTTAACCTTTGATACTTTCGTTTAACCCTTTACCAAATTATAACGACATTTGACCAGTTTGTTGCAGACGACTCTTGAAAACATTGTGGAAAAAGGAGAAATTGCTCTTAACAAGTAATTTCTCCCTTTTCCCACAATGTTTACTGACCTAACAGATGATAATTTTTCAATTTCATCACATTTCGAAATGGCGTGTGCATACTCTTTCAATTTGGGACAGTCGAAAATTTGGTGTTTCGTATAGGGTTAAATAGATTCCTTGGAAGCTATTATTTCTTTATATCAGGACAACACATTTTAAAAGCTTTATGCCAACTTATAGTATTATGTACTCAATGATGTCAAGAAGAAAAACCCAATTCTCTGCTTCCATGTGGTCAAAAAGATGATGCAAATCCACCAAATGGGAAATAGAAAAAGAAAATGAATGTCATGGATATAAATACATTTATTTTTTCAAGACTAACAAATTAATTAAATAAAAATCTTTATTAATATCCATTTATTTAGAGTGTTATCTAATATGTTGACTGCTTTTATTTGTAATTACAAACACTGTAATTATACAACAGTATGTGTTACAATCTTCATGCTTTAGAAATATCATTGCAATGATCTCTTTGAAGAAATCCACACAGATCTTTCTGTAGAATGTTATGAACACTTTTTTATGACAGTCCTATAGTCCCTTCATTTAAACCTTCTACATTTTCTTCGTCCTCCCTGAATTTCACTCAACTGCAAAGGTCAGAGACAGTTCCTCCAAACATCATACTGTGGCTTTTGGTTTCTTGTTTACCTATAAAGAGAATAAGTGAAATAATCTTTGAATATGAATAATATCTTTTCCTTTATAGATAGTATTAAAAACAATGTTAACCTTTTTCAGTTACATTATTGCTATCCATGACCAGTACTATGCTAGGACTAAGGAGTCTGAAGTGTCTTGCTAATAGATACTACTAAGAAAACAGTGGTGCTGGTGGGGCTTGAGGCTGGGAATCCCCGGTAACAGCTCAATCCTTAACCATTAGGCCACAGAAATACTTAATCACACCTTCATATCCGGTACCTTGTATATGTAGAGAACATAAAGTTTTAATTTATTTGAAAGTCATTTTGAAAATAAAAAGGTGAGGTGCAATAGACTTTGATTATCAAATACCATCAACAATTAAATCCAACTAAATTCAAAAACAGTTCTTAATTGCAGTTCCTCTGAAACTGGTTTATATTGCCTCTTTCAGTTCTGCTTAATGTCAAGATTTGAATCTGATTTCACTTTTAAAATTGTTTGTAAATCAGGACAAATGAAGTCTACCAATAAAAATATTATTACAATGAGCCTTCTTCAGTAAGGTTTTGCAGGTTATATGAATCAGAAAATATGTTCATACAAATAGTTTTGGCAAAATACTAAATGGAATTCAATATACCTCTGCATACAATGATGTGTTTTTCCAATTCTGATGTAAATAGTAGTGGACCAGTGGTGCATCATACTGTATTCAAAGTTTGCTCTCTTTAAGTAATGGTTTATGCTAGTTTCACTGTACACCCTTGTATCTAATGACCCCTTCATCCTCCAGAAGAAAAGGCTTTTATCCTGTAATGTAAAAATAATGTTATGCTGTAATAACTGAACATATGCAACATTGGTAAAATGTTCTAAATACTAAATATAGTATCCTGTAAAACAGAAAAATAATTGAGCAGTGTGACCAAGTATGAGCAATTTTAGAATACTGAATTTCTTTTTTTCCACAATGAATTTCATCAGAAAGCTGAAAATACTTATAAAACACTTATGTTTGATTGATAACATTGAAGACATTTAGACTTGTCATCACGACATACCTCATCTTATTTTTAGGCAGAATCTTAAAGTATGCCTCTTAGAAAGGTATTCAATGTTACCAAAATAACAAAAACCATAATGCTAAACATTACAGTTTAATCAATTTATTTTGGTTTCACAAAAAATCTTTTGTCATAAAAACTAATGTGTATGCCTTGTTAATCATAAAAGGGCCAAAAGCAGTCTGTACATAATGGAGCAATCACCTCACAGATTGTGTTTTATGTGTAACTTAAGTTAAAATAGGGAATCAAGACACTCCTTGTCACTGCATGAACAACAATCAACCATCTTAAAGTTCTTTTTTCTTCTTTGTTTTCAATAAGGAATGCGCAAGGATGAATAAGAAATAAGGATTGTGCATGCCTTTCAATGAATTAATGTCAAACTCCCAATTTTGATCATTCAACATGAGGGAAATAAAAAAGAAACATGACATGCACATGCTTGTTTAGATAATGAACCGTTTAAATGATTTACTATATCTAAAACATAAATATGCTAAAATTACACAGATTGGTAATGAAAGATGTGTGAGGTGTATCAATCATCTAGTCTTGCATAATTTTAAAGATCTGTGATGTCATTTCAGCAGTAGAAGACATTTCATTTTAAAACTATTAAAGTTTCAATGTGTGATTTAGTATCATTTGAAAACCACCCCTTATAATAGTACTACCCTTATTAATACTTAAGGTAATGGTAACATAAAGCTGCATGAAGCATAATATTTGTTTATATTTTTCAGACACTTCATCATTCTGACTTGCTTATTGTTTCTAACTGTTTTCTTTTGTGTAAGGGGTTGTGGGTGGGGCGGTCCAATGTTTTCTTCCTTTTGTCTTTTGAATAAGAGCTATACTGGAAATTGTCATGGTAATGAAAGCTTAATTTTACAAGTTGTATAGTATAAGTGATCAAGATAATCCCTGTCAAATAACCCAATGTCCGATGAATGTTTTGGAAAACCCGATATTCCCTCTCTCCTTTATCTATTTGCCATATGAGTCACATAAATTCTTAACCCTATCCGACTCACCTGTCAAATATAGTTATCTATTCTAACGATATTTAATAGTAGTTATAAAATTGGTATACATCTCCCTTTGATGTTCAGAAAATGTTGTTTACATAGATATTTATGGGCCTATGCCTTTGTTAGAGTGCAAACCTTTTCTTTCGATGTTTTCAAAAGTTATACTCAGGTCGTCAAGAATTTTATCAAAAGGTAACGAGAAGAGCTGACATTTCCTTATATATCCTTGTCCTGTGATACGGGTGCATTATGACAGAATGTATTGACGACATTGTGACGAAACGGGAGTTTCCACTTTCTTCCAGTTTCTTCTGGTGTCACAATTAGTTCGATGTTTGACGGTAAAATATTACATGTTTTTTTCTTTTCATAAATGAATATTTCCTTGAAAATAAACAACCTTAAAAAAACATACTTAAACTAGTCGTTCTGGCCTTATCAAACTAGTCGCATATATAAAAGTATTTTAAGCAGGTTTTATTACAGATTTCATTGGGCTCACCAGTTCTAGGCTTGGGCTCTTAAGTGTCTTGTCCAATGACACTACCATGAAACCAGTGGTGCCTGTTGGAGTTGACATCGAGGCCCCGGGCTAATAAGTTCACCTCATCAACTGATGACCCACACCGGAACCCTTAAACCATTCAGTGTTGTCTTGTAATCTTCGTTTATCAAACATCGACATTTCAAATGTCCAAAATCTCCACCTTATAGGGGGATAAATTTATCAATGATGACATAACTTTGTTACGGTCCAGGGAACCGTTTTACTAAACAGTTTACGCTTAAGATTTGCGTAAGTCTAAACAACAATTCCTCATATTTCAATTTTGGGCGAAGCAATATTGCAAAGTAACACATCATTGGAATCGTCTCTCCGAGACGCTTCCAATGAAGTGTCACATTGCAATATTGTACTTTCATTGAAGATACTATCCATGTGTATCAGTTATGACTTACGCAAATATTTTCCTTAAGTTGTTTAGTAAAACGGTACCCAGTTTGATATTTCTGAAAAAACGTGCGTCCTGTGTAAAAATGGAGCAGATGTTGAAATAAACAAACACTACAAGAAGTAATTTTAATACTGTATAACGCTATCTTCATGAAATAGTCCAAACACCATAGTGACATATGTGATAGTTGCTCTTAACGTGCAAGTTCTCCTTTATTCAGTGTGGTATTAAACCTTTTGTTTTATGTGCGCTGAAACGTGAATAAACGGTAAAGGGGAACTATTTGTACAAGACATTTACTTGACTAATTTTCATCATGTGATTCTGTTCATATTGAAGGCAACGTTAGAAGACAAACTATGAATGAAAAAAATTGAAATCCCTACGATATTAGGTAGAAACCTGTGTAACAAAAGGATAAATTGCTCATCATGAGCAATTTTATCATTTTACCTTAGTTGTTTCCGAAGATGGTCAAAGAGCTGCCACGGCCGAATTGGAAACAGGCCGAGTCAACCCGACACCGCCACCGCCACGGATAATCCTTACAAGCTGGATCAGTCTGTCGGCTTTTTTACATCCCTCAACTTAAATGATGAATGTTCGGGGTGTAAACGTCCCTTCCCATAGGCAGGAAATTACAAAACAAACAAAGCGATAAAAAAGATGAAAATAGAATTGAAAAAATAAAATTCGGCATTCACAAATAACTTGTACTAGTACAACATTAATACATGTTGTAGATACATTAATGTTAGTTGAAAGCATACATCACTTAATTAAGTGTTTTATTTTCATGTTTTCCGTGTGCATTACGGGCCGGTGGCATTATATGAGTATTCGTTTATGTATGCAACCCTTTTGTCTGGTCTCAAATTATACTCAATGTAAGGAATTGCATTTAAAATGATAAATGTCTGAGTACGTATTCATATCTAAACTGACGTATAGATGTGCATATGTATTTTTACCTTTTATATGAGTATTCTTTTATGTGTGCAACCTTTTGTCTGGTCTCATTTTACATTCAATGTAAGAACTTGTATTTAATTGATAAATGTCTGAGTACGTATTCATATCTAAACTGACGTATAGATGTGCATATGTATTTTTACATATAACCCAATACAAACAGAAAACTTGTTAAACGTTTGCATCAAATCAATAAATGGACCGTTCCGCGAATTTTCAAATACTGTTGCTATGCTTCACAAGCTACATCAGATATGGCGGCGTCAGTCCACTATACGGCTACCGAATCGCTTGAATTAATTTCTCACGACATCCATTTTCGATATATATCTATCATAAAAGCCTTGCTGATTGCATCCTTAAAGTTGCTTTAAACTACTTGTGCCAAACTTACATTTTCAAAATAAAGAAAAAAATATTATTTGATCAGCCTTTGATCAGTGCGAGAGGCTGTATAATACTGCGAGGGGGTGACAGCTCGTAATAAAAGTTCGCACTGGGCAACAGCTTAATAGATAGTTCTTATGTGCATTTGGAAAAGAGCAAAATTTCAGTTATTTCAGAATATTACTCTTTATAATTAGATGCTCAATTTGACAATGTTGTTGTAGCTAAACTACGGTAAGTGTGGATGACAGAAGAAGCTAGCTGTATGTACGAATTGACCAGCTTCATTTTTTATGCAGTTTCTCATGAAATACAAGACAAACAATACTTTTGATACTTAACAGACTGGTCGCGGAGGGACATTTCTAATGACTGCCCACAAAAAAGGGTTCATGGAAGAAGAAAATAAAATAATTTCACAAATAACACTCTTATCATTAATTGTGTTTGTTCTTCAATATGACTAGGGACATAAAAAGAAAACACCATTTTGTGTAAAACATCTGTTCTGTTTTAAACATGTTCAACAAAAGCACTTAAAGCAGTAAGTTGTTTAGTACCTGAACATAATAAAACACAATTTGAAGCTTTATTTGGCATTGATCACTTAAATCACACTGATTTACCTTAACAATTATGGCATTGACACAAAATTTAAACAAAAGTGTAACTAGGCAACACATGTACATAAACATTAACCCTTAATACTTATGAGGGAAAATATCTATTCATTTCTAAAAGGTAATATACATAGGTATTTTCATAATTTGTTACAGGTACAAGAATGCAAGATACCTAGTGCCATTGACAGAACTACGAGTATACTGCTAAGCATAATTTTATGCTTGTATTTCACAAACATAAATATATGTAATATATACCTATCTAACACACATTCTGTATAATTAACTGTTTATTGGACTAGTGCTAATTAGGGAGGGGGTCTTACTGTTGGTGTTCCACTTCCATTAGCAAAATGAGATCAAGATACAAATCTGGTGCATTTCAAATTGCTACGATACTATTAAATAGTTGTTATCTTTTACAGTACTGATCGTTATGACAATGTTTCTGTAAAGGACAAACTATACTTGCTACACAAACATGCAGAAAAAAAGAAAATTTTGCAACAACCCTGTTCTAAATGATCTGACTTTTGGTCCCAATATATAAATAAAATGACACATATCTAGATTTCCTAATTAATGTCATCATAATGGATTTAGTAAGGTGCTAAAAACAGTTATATCCTGTATTTTTCTATACAAGACGACTCACTCAACAACCACACAACAACCCCAACAAGTGTTGTGTTGTATCCAGAATATGAAGCAAGTCTTCTTATTGATGAAATAAATTGAATAAATGCACCGATAATTTGAGCCTTTTAAGTATTATTTTAGGTGTATAAAATAGCGTTGACAAACTGTTGGGAAGTGGGGATTAATTCATTGCATATCCACTCTAGAACAAAACACTTTCCCTTCGAGCATATCAATTTGTTGACTTGATGTTATTAAAATTGAGCTGCTATGTACGGCAAAAACTCATATGTTATAGGTTTGGGGCTTGGAAAAGGGTAAGAGTGTATCACCTGTATCTATTCTGGATACCTACTATCTACAAGACATGCTTCTCGTGCAAAACTACGTTCCATTTATTCCCTTAAAACTATCTTTTCAATCCGTCGCTAAAGAACCGCTTGTGAAGTTCGGCAACAGACTATGATTCAGTGAATGAAAAGCTTTATTCTGATTGGTTAAAAATTCGGTATTCAGAACGGTCCATTGTTCATAACGGTTTCTAAGTATTAAAAGTATTTGTCTTTTGCGTTCGCCTTCAGTTGGACAGTCACAAATGTCGATATGGCGGAATGTGTTAAACCTCAGAATGAACGTTGCCCAAGCTGGGGATCAAACACGGCACCGAAATACATACTGTTAACCATTGGCAGAGTACGAAGAAGTTTTTTACATCTCATTAGTTAAATATTTTCCCCTGATACAGAAACTAGCGCATTCGAGTTTATGTGTTGCTCTTAGGCCTTCTAAAAAGCTTAACCCATTAAACTAATTAAACTATGACGACATTTAACGCTTTGTTGCAGACGAGTTCAGAACGCATTGTGGGAAAATTAGAAATTGCTCGTAACAAGCAATTTCTCCTTTTTCCACAATGTTTTCTGCCCTTTCAGATGATCATTTTTCATCACATTTTGAAATGTCGTCTGCAAACTCTTTCAATTTGGGACAGTCGAAACATTGTCGTTTGGGAAAGGGTTAAACAGTATTTCAATTTTATTGCGGAACCCCATTTCTAAGTAATGTAGGAAATCACATCCTTAACAACCTCGAAAAGCTGTGTAACACTATTGGCATTCCGTTGACAGGACGACTACATCTGATGAAATCCAATTCTAACAGTGCCAATGGGCAGGGGTAGAGCGTCGGGCTCTTGTACCGAGGGTCCCGGGTTCGAATCCCCGTTAGGCGGGTGAAAGTTTCCGGTACTAACCCACAAACCGGCGCGATTACCGGTTTGGTATCCAGGAAGCAGTCATCGGGAGTGGCTTTGAAAAAGTTTAAAGCTTCCTTCACGATCGATGTAAAACAAAACAATACGGTGAAGTGCCGATGTTTGAACCCATGTGGAGAGATGTTAAAATACCACAGAGACAAAAGAAGAAATTGCTCGTTACGAGCGACCTATAATCAATAAGGAATTTTACATTAATAAGTGTGAAGGATATCGGTTAAGCAAAATGATTAAACCAAAAGCACATTTGAGTTGACGGGCCAAAGAAATCTGTACAGTTGACAAAGATTGAATAATTTTTTTGACAGATTCAACACATCAAAACTGTTTCGTTTGCTTGTGTTCTGTTATTATTGTTATCAGTCTAAATCGAAACTACAAGATAAAGCTTTTTATAAGACAACCCACGCACTTTAAAACATTTCCTTCATGTATAGCTTACTCGTTTAATGCATGACTCGTTAAATAATTGTGAGAGAGTGAAAACTAACGCTTTATTGATAATTTCTTCATTTGTCACAATGTTTTCTGTTCTATATACATATGGAATTGTTGTTTTTACGTCATATAATTGTCGTCTGCTGTTGCTAACCATTTAGACCGGTCACAAAGTATCTTATGGGGGAAATGGTCAATTTCATTGTTGACTGTACAAGTTTACAGGTTCTTATTCAGAATATCAATACCGATTGTGTGATAATGTAGACAACCGAACTGTTACGTAAAACCCAAAACACGTCCAAATAAGTAGTGAGCCCAGTACCCCATGTGGAATTTTGCGACTTGCCAGAATTCGAAGCAATCCTGGCGTTAATTACAATTCATTCACACGTCATAGTATTTTATGAAATACATTTATGTGGAAACCATTGTTAAAATTGTTACAAAAGGCATCTGTTTTTCTCAGGTAACAGTTAACATATTTGCCTGAACGATCGGTTAACGATTTATTGGCTTAGACTGAACTGCTACGGGTCTAAAAGGCTTTTCCCGTAAGACATTTTCAGACTTTCATGTAATTCATTCAAAGTTGTTTATTTGACATAGAGAGTGAACAAAGTTCATAAAACTTATAGTTGTATAAACATAAATGTATTTCCACTGTTTAAGTGACATAGAAATGAAGAAATCAAATGTAGAAAAGTCTCAGATCTATGCAGATATCCGGGTAACACTATCGTACATGTATCTTGAGAAAGACGCTCTGCCTCCTGCTTACTGAATTGTTATTCGACTATTTTTCTTTCTATAATTTTTAATCATGTCACGTTAATTATTCCCTGTGTATTTGACACTTTCTCTCATATGCGATCCTATGATTTATATATCTAAATTTGAAATCGAACGCTATCAGGAAGATTATATACAGTACTTGAGTTTCATTTTTGTGATTTGGAAATACGCAAGCATGACAAAAGAAAAGATTTTTCATTGCACAGCTAATCACGGTCGGGCACGCATTGATCTTTCTTCAGAAATTTGCTCATGAGTAGTGGTTGCCTTTTCCACAACAGAAACTCAAAATGCCGATGAAAAACTGGGTTTATTGAAGAATATGCTGTGAGTGCGTTCTTTAAAGTGTGTATTATAGGAAATATAGTTAGACTAAGTTCTATTCTTTTTGATTAATGGTATAAACATACGTGGGCTCTATCATCAGTTCTTACAGAAACAGATATTCTGTTCTGCTATGATATCAATATTCATGCACCTGTGCCGCTTTTCTTTTAGACTCTATATGTATGTAGACATTTCAATAGGCAATGCCTTATAATCAAATCTAAGCGGGTTTCGCAATGTCTTATCCTTTATTGCACTTTCTCGTCAAGAAATTCAAATCGTTCTTTCTTGTTAAAATTCTACAAATGTAAAGTTGTGTACAAATTGGCAATTCGCTCTTACTGAGCAAAGTGTTCTTCTGTTGCAACGATTTCAAAGTAAGTCTTACTGTTTTTTTCATTATGGATATTTTTGGCCATTTTAAGAAAAGTGGGACACAAGAAAAGTTTGTAAGACATCGTCTGCTTAAAACAAAAATAATGGTTGAATTAAGCAGAAACGAATCTGTCTATTTCTTTATTGTGTAACTTTGATGACAGGTGTTAACTGATTAATTTTCAGATTAAAAGACATGTTGACAATTTTTAACAATATTTAATAGCAAGCAATAATCTTATCAGAAAGTAATCTTTTTTGGTCATCACTTCGGAATCCCCAGGTAGGCATTGATTGTTTGCCCCTGACCTACCTGTGACGCACCTATTTATGGCTCCTACCTCTCGACAAATGAAATCTCTCTACGATATCACATGACGTCTATTATTTTGAACATGGGACCCAATGTACGTAAAAAAGTGTAAGGAAATACCTGGGCTGGATACACATTTCTAAGTGGAATATATCGGATTAATTAATAGGGTAAATTGCAGATTCTCTTATCTCATCTGATACGTTGATTGGACTTTAAACGTGTGTTTACAAATAACAGGGGTTATGTTTAAATTTATTGAACTCATGAAATCAACAGATAGAAATACACTATTTAGCGTTGCAAAATACGCAAAGGAAGCCTTTACACTCAGAAATTCATTTGTATAGTTGTTGTTGTTGTTGTATTTCTTTCTTGTATTTTTTCTTTTGAATTCATCCTCATGATATGTAACTTTTTTCATACACCATGTGATATATTTGTTTTTTCACAACATTTATGTATGATGATGTACTATGTACAAGTCGTGAAATAAAAATCTGTTATGTTCTGTTCTGTTCTGATAATTACCTGTGTTTCGATTTATTTGGTGTACACGTTATCAAAAAGGGACATCATCCAATAATGTCAAAATGGCCGTCACTGTAAACATAAGATTATTGTCGCGATAAATAAACAGCTTTTTGAATTCTTTAGTGAGCCAGGAGTTTTGAAAGAATTTTGTTCATCAATTGAACATAGAATATTTATTATTACTTAATGTTTTAGTTAAGCTGACGCTTCGCATGCTCACACTCTTCATACCAACTTCCTCTACCTAATCCACCCATAGCTCTGGTGTACCAGTATTCAAGATTTGCTCTTCTTTCTTTTCATTAAATTTTGAATTGTGCAGATTTTTCTTTAATTTTCTTTTTCGTTTCGTCTTTCGAAATCTTTTCTAAATAATTGGTTGGCTTCGGTGACAATTTTCTTCCGGTTATCGATGAAACCTTTGCGTGAAACGCTTTTTCCAAACTATTGTTTACTTGTAAAGATTTTGAGGCTATGTAACAACCCGTTATGTAATAAAGTTGCATAATGTAATAATTATTACAAAACGGGTTGAAGTTTATTACATTTTGCGTTTTTCGATGCCAACGCGTACTGTACAGTTCAGAACTAGCACCAGACAATGGACTAGTGTGCAGGACACCATCATGCCTTTTGTTACAACATACGCAGTGACAGGGTGAGTAATTATTTTAACCTTTATAGTACTCAAGCCGACTTCATGCTTATGTAAACAGGTTGGATCAAGTAAATGAGTGGCTGACCTGTGATCTAACATGTTTGCTACTCTGAGTATCTTTCCTAATAAAAATTAAGCAGATATTTAAGGTTTTGGAAAGCAGACAACATAGAATTCTATTTTTAGAAAAATATTAAACAATCTAAGAGTTTAGTTATTGTCTATGAGAAATCTATAGTTAGGATTGTGAGACTATTATTCCTATCATAGGCAAGATTTGACTTGTGTTGTCTCTGTCAATCTAGACAACATTAAAAAACACTGTCACAGTAGAATGTTTTTTATCTGTAGGTATTATTTTCTTGAATCAGTTTGGATGCTCTCAGTTATAAACTGTCACAAATTGCAGCATGTGGTTTTAGTTTAAACAAGCATTTAATTGGTTGATTTATTTGATAGAAATGAAATAGGCTTGGCAATCAATGAAATATTTCTGTTTTGATCTTTCTGTTTTATCAGAGAGATGAAATGTAAACAGGAGGTTGATAATCCTATTTTTGTTGCAAAATATAAAATGTTTCACATTTCAAAAACTGCTTAAGATGAATTAACATTGAATTCTCACTTTTTGTGTTTATAGATTGTCTCCCAACACTATCTATATATTTCGAGTAGCGGCCACTAATGATATTGGAACCAGCGAATATAGTGTCCAGTCAGACTACAGAAAACCCTCGAAGACTGTATGTTTTATGTTAAGCATGTCCATTTGTCTTTTGTAAGTATTCTGATCAAATTTGCTGCTGATGACTTTGAATTTGTTTTTTACAAATGGTAGACCACCAACTTTAATAAATGTTGAACTATAGATGTCACAGAGACATGATAATAATGTGGGACAAATTCTGTATAAAATGTTTATGCATAAAAGCCAGTGTCAAATAGGGAAAGTTACTTGTCATAAGAAATTTCGCCTTTTTGTCAATTTTGTATGTACCCAATCTTTAAAACTTTTGCTGCATACCTGTACTTTGCAACTGTTATGTATGTTTAATAATTTTATGTATTTTTTCTTCAGATCCAGAAGGAGCACCAAGATTTGTTCTGGTCAAGCCATTGACTCCAACATCAGTTAAAGTAACATGGGAGGTAATCAAGTTTAATTAATCTTCTCACTCAAATTGAAGATGAAGAACATTATTTGTTTTTCATACTATGTTGCCTAACGGTTCTACCCTGGTTGGCCACACTTATGAGCAGTCAATTTTTCGGTCTTCATCATTAAGAGCTTGGCACTGCACAACACCTAAAATACAATAATAATTTATTTCTTTATTTCAAATTGCAGACATGTCAGCAACACTTTGCCTTGACCTAATACAATTCAAACAATGTAAAATCCTATTAGACATGTCAAATAAATATTGCTATTGAAGATCTATCGAACCTTAAATGCCAACCATGTTCTTCATCAACTTTTTTCCACCAATGTTCTCTGATATACGTGACTAAAAATTCAAGTTTATTTCAATATCAACAAATATAAATTCCTTTAATTTTGCATAATCAATTATTTGTTCATTGCTAAAAATCATTGATTCTATGATAAAGCAATCTCTCCTAATGATCTGAAATAATAGTTAACAATAGAAGAAATGCTTGACCATAAGTAAAACGTTTGATCCTATTTGTCAGAGCAAGCTCTTCAAATGACATGGAAGAGCTTTTTAATGAAGATCAAGCTGTCCTGCAAAGTCCAGTTGTCAAGTTGGTGGCGTTGCAACTGAGGTACCAGGTTCAATCTCGACTGGCCCAGCTGGTTGTGTGGGGGTGAAAGACACTTCAGAGACCTTTCCTAGTGCTTTTTAATACAAGGAAAGTTATGATATAGCTGAAGAAATGTTAGAAATGTTTTAAACCAACACTAAAGATGGTCAAATCTTTGAAATATAAAATCTTAGCCCTTATTGTGGTGGAACCGACTTCATGCTTTATAATGCAAACAGGTAAGATCACAGGCCAGCCGCCAAGTAAATTGGCGGCTGGCATGAGATCTAACCTGTATACTACTTTTAGAATCTTTCCTCATTAGAGTTAAGCAAATATTAACAATTTTGGAAAAGCAGACGACACAAAGACCTATTTTTAGAAAATTACCCAGCATTCTAAGGGTTATCATAATTATGTTTATTAAAACAGCAACCTCTCCCAATGACGTGAAATGGAGACCTGCTAGGCTATAAACTGAATATAGGCAGGAAGGGACTGATAGCTTCCTAAAGGAGAACATTCCCTTTGCCACTATGGAAAAGGAGCTGACACAGCTTGTGAAGTACATCAACTATGAGTTTATCATGAAGGCCTTTAACTCTGTGGGATCAGGACGTGCCAGCACACCCGTAATGGTATATGTTGGGGAAGCAGGTATGGGACTCAACGTAATTACCCTATGAATTTGGTCACCCTAAATTCTGGATACCATAAATTGTTTGTCTTTAATAATTCATTTTATGTTCCTTATTTCGGAGACTTAAGAGTTGTGTAGCCCTTAAATTTCAGACATGGTTTATACAGTTTATGTTGACCTGTATGAGGCCAATACTAGTGAAATGTCCCTTATAACATGAAGTCATTATACGACCAATATGTATTGCATATCAAAGAACGTCGACGTGACAGGGGAGTTATGTGTTTACAAATTCAGGAAATGGGAAATGAGAAAGGATAGGCAAGGAGTAGCTAAAGATTTATTAATAGATAAAATAGCTTTCTTTCCACAATCATTGTATTGATACATATGGAGGGTTCAGTGCAATACGTATTTTTTGTAAGTCCTTCACCTTTTTGAAGGACTTTGTATAGTCTTATGTTAAATCCTTGGTAAATGAAATGTTCAGAATGAACAATTTACGATGGTCTTTTAACTATGTCCAAATTTATGATTGTCCTTTTATTACAGCCTTTTAATCTTTTCATTTACCTAAATATGTTTTTGCATGCCTACTGCTGTTGCTGAAGATAAAGAAAACCATCGTATTTTGCTTTTAAGATACAAAACGTAAAATTAATTGTATCCTTGTTATTGTTAATGCCTACCATTTTAATATCAAAGGCATACATAGAGGTACATGATTTGATTAACTAATGTTGGATCTATATTAACATAAACTGATTTTTGATTTTTTTCCAGCTTCTACTGCAGCCCTACTTGGTATATCCACTAATGCCACTAACTTCACAGAGATCTCAGTGTCATGGTTATCCTCAGTGTCATGGTTACCTCCCCCTCTAGAAACAAAAAAAGTTAAATAACAAGTTAGAACGCGAATCAGTTTCTTTTAGCAATACATGTATCGTGTCGTGTTGTTGATTTTGTTTGATTTTATAATCATTACAAAGTACGAGTATAGGTCATGATACTTTGGCATACTTTCCTAATACAAGGTGACATATCTGAATGCATGATTTTCTTTAAGGACAATCGCTATAGTTTTTGTTTGACATCAGATTTTTCTAATTTTTGTATATGTTGGAGATTAACCTATATGATCATGAAAAATCAAATAAAAAACATAGGTCACGGTGCTACTTTTTTTTTATTTCCACCTAAAGGTACAGGGGTTATAGGGTTTTAGGCTTAATTATTTTTATTCTTTTATTGGATAAGAAATGGTCAAATCATCACAGTCATGGGGTTTGGTTATGATTAACTGATCATTTCTACTTTATTATACAATGCTTTTGTATAAAATATCAAAATAATAATTGGAAAAACTCCTTTAAGAGAAATAAATTGACATGTGTGAAAGTGGGTGGGGTAATTCTACCTGAGCCTATATATGACAAAAAGGCTATTTAGGGAAAATTATATAAAAACTTGACATCAGAATTTTCTCATTTTCACATATGTTTGAGAAAAATATGTATGATTATGAATAATCAAATAAAAAACATAGGTAACGGTGTTACTTTCCTTTTTATTTCCTTCTAAATACCCTAAGGTTTATAGGGTTTTAGGCTAAATTATTTCTATCTTTTTAGTGGATAAGAAATGGCCAAATCACCAAAGTCATGGGGTTTGATTCCACAAAACATTCATTTTCTACTCTATCATACAATGCTTTTGTACAAAATTTCATAATATGAAAGGGAATAAATCTGTTTTGAGGGGAAAAAATCACATGTGTGAAAGTGGGTGGGGTAATTCAACCTGGGCCCATACATGCCAAAAAGGCTATTTCTGGACATCATTATATAAAAACTTGACATCAAAATGTTCTCATTTTCACATATGTTTGAGAAAAATATATAGGGAACTTAATTAGAAAATAAAAAACATAGGTCATGGTACTAATTATTTCTTTATTCCCCTTAAAAGATGCAAATCAGAATTTTTTTTTTCAAACTGACATCATTTCAACACTACATAATGATTGGTGTTTTAAAAGTGAAGAACAGTCACATCATAGTTTAAGGAAAACTTAAATTTTGGGGGAAAAAGAGAGCTATTTAAGCAAAATGATTTAATGAAATGTATTTGATCATGCATCTCTATAATGTACTTCAAGGTCATAATGTCCAATTACCTATCCAATCTAATATTTCAACAATATAAGCATGACATGAACTTTAAACAACCAATACATGAAAGTCTATTTAGATCTTTTAAGGTGAAAAAAGACTTCTCATCTGTAAATCTTATCAAATATAAGAAAATCATTTTCTCAACAAAACTTCCTGAATATTCTTCTGCTTACATCATCTAAACAATTCTATGTTACACCCTTTCTTATAAAGAAAATGGAAAAATATCTTTGTAGAAGTATATTAAATTTCAGGTAAAAGAGCATTCAAGACCATACATAACAATTTAAGCAAAATCATTGCATACATTGTCATCTGCCCTCTGTTTCAATACATAACCATTTTTCTAACATTAACAGCTTGAGACAATAAAAACATAAACATATCTACTGCAAAGTCCTTTTTCCACAATACTTTCTACCCTTAATCATAAAGTAAAGCATATTTTCCATGATCTTTTTGTTGTCTATTCATAGAACTGCAGCTTTCATTTGGACATGTCACAAATTGCATGTATGAGAAAGGTTAGAAAAGGGATAATTTCTTTAAAATTTGTTCCTGTAGCTCCAAAGTGTTTTTGTCAAAATGTACTAAAAAACAGTCCTTTGCTTTTATATATATTGATTAAAAACAGCAGAGAACTAGAATTCTGATTCAAAATCAAAACCATATTGTTTGGGTAACTAATGTTTAATCTAGGAATCCATTTGAGTATTGCAGATTAAGAAATTAAAAGTAATTTAATAGAAATATTGTCAGATGAAAAGGTATGTAGATTCATCTATAGGTATATTGGAACCAATAAACAGACATTAACAAAGTCAAATCCCAAAGCAAAACTCAATGATTTAAAACCATGCACCTGCATTGCAAATACTGTTTTATTCTAGAGTCTACAGCCACTGATTGAGTGTCAGTTGTCTTCACTTGTCTTGATTGATACACTATTTCCAGAAGTATACACATTGTAGTGTTAGGAAATCAAAGTTATAGACATGTGGAATAACATTTTTAAAAAACACACACATTGATGTCCCTGGCATGTCTCTGTACCCCATTTTCTGCCACTGAACTTCTGACAATACAGGATCTACTGCAGTTTCTTTATAGCTGAGAAATAGAAAAAAATAAAAGAAATGTTTTATAATAGCACATGAATAGATGGTTACAAACTGAAACAACTGCATGCAAAAAACAACTGTATTATCTAGTGTCAAGTTATGAAATTTGCAAGCAAAATGGATATATATATAAGACTTATATAAGTTATATATCTTAACCATGGGCAATCTTTATCATGGTGTTTGTATGACATCTATATTGACAAATTCACCAGTCTAATAACCTAGTAGGTGTCTTTCTTAAATTGTTTGTCTTCTCAGACCCTAGTTTTTGTATAATGATAAACACTGTGGCAACAATGTATCAGTTATATAACAGCTAGAGCAAATCCCATATCATATGGGATGTTGTTGAGCCATTATAATATAAGTGAATACATAAATAATTCTGCATTGCAGAAGATATCTGATACATTATTTAGGATACATGTACTTGCTTCTGGTCTCCTTCATAAAGAATAAATAAACATTTACAAATAGTTTTCTGAAGAAAGTTATAATTACCTGAAGTACAGATGTTGTCTCATATGTCAGTTCTTTCAAAAGGTAGTTCAGCAGCAGTACTTTTAGAGTTTTGTTATGACCATGCCCTACGATACAAACAGTATGCCTGAAATCAAAATGAATGTATAATTTAGAAGACATTAGTGACATTGGTATATTTCTTTTGTTCAAGAAAGTCGTTAAAAATATTAAGTTGACTCAGTCGGTAGCATGCTTGACTAAAATTACACAGGCTGCAAGTTCGAAACCTGGCGGGTGCCTATCCTTTCAGACATTTGTATATAAAGTCATCTCAAATGAAACATTATTGAATCATCTCCAAACACTGGTTAAATGTGATTAGGCCTGAATAACATCTTGTGGAAAAGCAGTCAATGACTTGGAAAGTATATTGTGCAGTTGTACTCAGAAAATGCTAGACTGGAGAATTACACTGATCGCCTGATGGCACTATGTAAGCGAAATCCAGATGAAATCCTTACTATGCTTAAATAGATAAAACAAGTATTTAAGTGTAAAATGAGACCTTTTGATGTGAAAATATGAATAAACAAACAACAAATGACTTTGTCTACGTGGAATTTCCTCACTAAAAATCATGCAGCTTTTTTTTTTATTTGTGTTAACAAAGGGATCAATATACTTATTGCATTCTAGCATAAGGAAAAGTACTCATCTGTAAAGATCTTGTTTTGTCACAATGTTTTCAATTGTTTTCTGAGACAGCATTTCTATTGAGACTAATCAGATTAAGTGTATATATAGTAATATAGTATATATAGGTGTTTAAGCAACAAGCTAGTATGAATTCGATCTCTGACATAAAAAATACATAGAGCTAACTTAGTGAATATCAAACTAATTTCTTACCCTGACCTTGTTTTGGTTTCTTTATATTTTACATCATACATTAGGAGCTCCATTATAATACATGCTCGGTGGCGATTTCACTCCGTAGTCGTTGTTACAGCAAGCCATCAGATCTTTAGAGCCGGCCCGTTGTTTTGAACAACTGGTGGGCAGCGCAGTGTTGACATTGTCAGAAGTGCAACCAAAACACGGAGCTAAGTAGCTCGATTTCATGGGATATTCAGTTTTAAACATGACAGACAGACACCTCCAGAAATCAAAATCACAAATTGTTCCAATGGTTTTGCACAACTTGTCATTTTATCCGGACGTCCCATTGAATTGGAGACGTTTTTGTTTTGTCCGAGATGACTGCATCCGAAATAGTTCAACATTTCTACTTCGTGTATTTGACGGTTTTACGCCGAGTTTCGGCGACACCATGCAGATATTGAACCGATGTCGTCTTTTCTCATTCCAGGCAATCGAAAATAATTTCATTCTTTTTGTGTTGATTCTTTAATGTTTGTTTAGTGAGAGTCATTTGTATCGCGCCTTTCGTAACTTTGACATAAACGGCGCTACGGTAAAATGAGCTGAGTGAAATCATACTGCGCAGAAAGATGCGCATAAAAAACTACCGCGAACGTCCTTAACAGTATCCATCTTATTCGTGTTAATGTCAACAACTTCTCAAATCAGTTTTTAAGTAGTTTCGACGATCAAAGGACTTTTTACATTTTGAAATGAATTCCAAAAGTTAGGTAACTTCTTAGTTTTTTCCAAGATTCTTGCAACGAACATGCAAACTTAATGATAAAAGAACACAACGGAAGCATGCGTGATAATAATTGAAAGGTAAACAACCTTCAACTATCATATTTTCAATAAAGGTAGCATATTGAATGTTGTTTTGTTTAATTTCGACATGGATATTTTGCTTATCAAGTTTCATAAACGACATGTCAATAGATATGAAATACCCGGCTTATAAGTGATGTAGAATGATGCCAGTATTTCTTTGCTACCAGGATGATGTCAGGCTATATAGAGAATAGATGGTTGGTGTCGTGAATCGGAAATGTTATCGGGCAAGGCTTAGGAATATTATCCGGTGAGCCGAAGGCGAAACTGATAATAATCCGAAGCCGAGCCCGATAACTTTTCCCATTCAAAGACACCAACTTTCTATTCTATTTATCCTGTTACCTTTATGTATTCAAACAAACAAACAAACAGACAAGATGTAGATAAAACACGAGAAAAAAGGAAAAAACAAGTAGAGAATGATGCAATCGTGACGTCTTGGCGTTCTTATGACGTCATAATTCATCACGTGCATGTGTTATATGGCTAGCACCAGATATCACAAATGTTATACGTCACATAGTTATCGATCCCAAAATGACACAATGGACAGGATAAGTTATAATAGTTGATATTCCCTGTGTCAACAGGGTAACTACCTATCATAAATATTCAAATACATTAACATAAGTTTCGAGATTCGAACATCAGGAAAGGGGTTTATTCAAGATTATCCAACATTTAGAATCGGAATTGTTAGTAGTAAAGGAGAGTACCCTGGGGCACTTGTTTGCCATTGAAGTGCCCCAGGGTACTCTCCTAGGCTGGGAGTGGTAGAGGAGTCTGGGGCAGAAATCGTTGAAAAATGACTAAGTCCGTAGGTTCCTGGGCAAAAAGTTGGAAAAATTGTTCAAAAAACGACTAAGTCCACAGGTTCTGGGTAAAAAGTTGGAAAAATTGTTATAAAGTTATAAGTTCTTAGGTTAGGGCAAGAAATAAGAAAGAATGCCCTGAAATTTTCTAAGTCCGAAAATGGATCGAAAAATTTCTAAGTTCGAATTTTTGAAAATGGGGCAAAAATTTCTAAGTTCGAATTTTGAGTAAAAATGACTAAGTCCGAAAATGGATCGAAAATTTTCTAAGTTCGAATTTTTGAAAATATTTCTAAGTTCGAATTTTGAGTAAAAATGACTAAGTCCGAAAATGGATCGAAAATTTTCTAAGTTCAAATTCTGAGCAAAAATGACTAAGTTCAACTACTGAGATTGATTGACGGAAGTAAACATAAAAGAACTGTGGTATATGACTATGGTACTCTCTAACCCTTAAAGTAAAACGACTTGACAAATATGAGAAGTTCTTTCGAGAGAACTGGTTGGCCCTGAAAAGGGCCGTTTGGTGTGTTCCCTATGGAACAAAGCTGTGTTCGGATGTTAGTTCTTTTTCTTCAGTATGCGTGGTATCTTGAAGTTGTTGATGTTTTTTTCGTGTTTTCCTTGACCGGTGGCAACGGATATTTGGTGTTTGTCAACTGCTTTCTGCTTTTTGGGTGATTCTGCTGGAACTGTGGTTTTTCGCTTTCTCGATGTTGGTTGTTGTGAGGAGGTTGTCTGTGTCTGTTTTACAGCATTTGCTAATGCATTTACTAGTTTATGCAGACTTGTTTTGTCCAAATCAATTTCAATCGGCAACTTTACTGGTGTCGATGTAACTTCCATTTCCAGATAAGTTGACTTCTGGAGCTTGTCAATGGTATGGTTGAGTTGTTGAATACTTGTATCCAGACATTGCAGCTTTGTAAGGTGAAAGTTAAATGTCTGTAATTCGCTCAGGATGCTGTTCATCACACTGTCTTGCTGTGACTTCAGATGTCGAACTTCATTCAAAATGGTGTGAAGTAACGTATTGTCCCCCGTTGGCAGCATAGTTGTTTGTGTTGAATTATCAGGCTGGTAATGGTATGGCTGTGTCTGGTAACTCTCAGGTGCAATGGTATTTGACATCATATCAGATGGTATCTGATTGTCATGAGAGTTGAACGCCTCAGCAAGTAATTCGTCAAAGTTGAGTTCCATGGTTGTTCCGTTCAGCTACAAAGTTGAAATGATAACGCTTACATGAAATGACGTCGTTTTTATACCGCCAAAGAGGATTGAAATAATATCCAATGAAATTAGAGGAATAACGTCCAATGAATTAATGAAATACTGAAGTAACGTCCAATAGAAGTGTACGTTAGTTTTAAAAACGTGATTGGTTAAATATTTAAGTATCGGAATGCGCAGTATAAAAAAGCTTGCAAATCTGAAAACAGTCATAACTTCATAGCAATATGGAATCAGCAAGGCGTCAAGTTATTGACTTAATTAACCAAGTCAAGATGGTCTCCGACCAACTTGAGCAACTGAGGAGACAGTTGACACCGCAGCCACCACCACCACCGCCACCGCCACAGCCCCCGCTTTTCCCGCAAAGCGAGGAATGTTGGGACGACGACGATGAGCCGTCGTTCTACCTAAATGCCGGGCTGGACGCACAGCAGCTAAGGCGACTTGATCGCCGAAGTGCGAGCAAGTGTCCGGCTTGCGGGAAGATTGGAGGCTGTTATCATTGAACAGTCTCCACCCAAACGGCCCTTTTTAGGGCCAACCATATCCCACGAAAAGATTTCCTTTTCAAATTGTCAAAATGTATTACCATATGAGCATCTTATGATGACAAAGAAATGTATCCCCTTTTAAAATATGCACATGCTTGAAGTGACCCTACATATTTTAACCCCAAAGCCTCTGAAAGTTTTTTTATTTGTTTAAAATATAACATCATATTTTGTGATGATAAAAACTGTTTTACCATAAAAACTGAAGATAACTTTTTCAGAATTCACGCATACCGTAATGTTTAAGTATCATCATTCTGATTGGTTGATTTCTTAAATATTTAAGAAGTATCTTAAATATTTAAGAAGAGGTCAGTAGGTCAGTAGGTCAACGAAAATGTTAAAGTTATCTGTTAGGTCAGTAGGTTAGTAGGTCAACACAACTGTATAAAAAGGTATGATTTGATTGTTTTAAATCATATTTCTGAAAATGAAGTCTTTTGTGAAATTTCTTCGCCGACTGTTTGGCAAGTCAAAGCAAAGATCCAACGATGACAGGATCCGGGAGGAAGAGGAGTTGGTGGAGGAAGAGAAGAACCACCGTCGGAAAGCCCTTTGTGCTTTCTTTGAAAGGCGAGGGTATGAGTATTATACTCGTACACCCATCGTTAAGATGGGTAACATATACCCGGACCTTTCGGAGTTTATGCCTCCAACTGAAAATGTTGCTTGGAAGGCTAAACTCCAACAACTATATCCTGGTCTAACCTATTTTTAAAACAATAGGGGAAACCACGGAAGCCCTTTTAAGGGCTACACAATGTTTTCGAAAGATTCTTCTTGAAATTGTCAAACTTTCTAAACAAAAATAATAAAAAACAATTGAAATGGTTTACATACTTTTATTTTTTCTTAAACATATGATAACAGTTAAACATATAATAACAGTTAAACATATAATAACAGTTAAACATACAACAAAATTTTTAAAACATTTCTTGGAACAATATTAACTTGAGAGTTCATTACACTTTGATAAATATTTACAATTCTAACTTTTTCTTTGGAATACCAGAACATACACGTCCTTTTCGCTTTTGAGGTTTTGCACTTTCTTTCTTAACAATTAAAGAACACACTTCACCTTTCTTATGCTTTTTTGATTTACAGAAAAAACAGTTTATGTTTGAATTCGATTGTTCTTTCAAGTCCTTTTTCGATTCCTTGTTTGTTTCCTCTTTTGATTCCTCTTTCGGTTGATCCTCAAATTTGATTTTGTTGTCCTTGTCGACTATTTCCATTTTTTCACTCAAATCCAAAGTTTGTACAGACTGATTGTTGTCTGTTTTGATTTCCTCCGTAGTTTGAGTTGATAGAGTTGTTGCAGATATCCTTCCCGTTGGGATGATGCGTACACTTTTTCTTGTTTTCAAACAATATCTGCTATACTCGTTACAATATGATGTAAATGTCCCAACGAAATCCATATCCCGATGTTGTGAAAGTTCGTTTTGTGTTGAAAACAAAACTTGATGCGTAACCGGGTTTACGTACACATACGTATAGATTCCAACGCGTTTTGTCTTTTCAGGACAATTACTAGACCAATGTCCGTCGTCGTGACACACGAAGCAAAACTTAGGTCTGCTTTGATGCGGCCTGTAAAGTTCATCAATACCGAGTATGTCAAATTGTCGATATTTGAAAATCTGGTAGACATCCCCGTTGAACTGGTCGTAAGATGAAAACGCCCCAACATAAACTCCCACATGCTTGATCTCGTAGTCGGTAGGAATGTTGGTAATTTCATACTCGTGCGTATATGAATTAACATATACATAGCATATTTTTGCAGGTTGATAGTTGTTTACAATTTCTGCCATTTTGACAACTTTAATATTACGTCTGTTCTGTAAGAAGAATGAAATGTAAATGTTACATTGTTCCATGTTTGACTTCTATTTATACGGAACGGTTGTTTTTGAATCATGAGCGAGTTTATAAAATGTCTTGATGATATGATCTTTAAACCAATGTTAAACTAGATTTCAAAGTATCAAGATGGTATTTAAAGAGAGTAATTCACCTGTAAAGAAAAAATGGAAACGAATTAAAGTTACGGAAGAAAGTGAATCGGAGAATTATAGTGATGATGACTTTTTTTCGCCTAAAAAGAAACCTGTAAAGATGATACAAGACAGTGCTTCAGAAAATGAGTGCACCGATGAAAAATCTGAAATGATGGACATGAAAAAAATGTACGAACTGAAATCTATGACGAACAAACAGTCCCGCAAATTTAGAACGGAATCACATTTATTACATGCAAGTTTTAAAAACTTTGAGGAACTACCTCCACACCAACTTGAACTATTATTTGATGATGTTACCAAACAAATCAATTCGATGTTACACACCGAACCATCGGATAAAATCAGAATGACGATTAATCACCCAGCTTTGGATATGGGGATTCATATTCCTTTTACAGACGCCGCTCAACTGACTGGAAGTATTATTTTGAATGAAATTGAAAAAGTGTTACAATCCAATGCAGATTTTCGGATGAATGATGGAAACATGACATTTGATGTTACGCATACCCACCCACCACAAGGATGTGGTAGGATGGCAAAATCAACAATAGATTCTGCTGTGCTGTGTCAATTGGTAAAAAATTGTAGGAAATGTGGAAAACAGTTTCAATCTAGAAAAGGAAAGCACATTTGTGCAGGAAAGAAAAAGTGTCGCTTTTGCAAACAGATAACAACTCTTGACCATCGTTGTCATATTCAACCTTACGAAAGTAAGACAGAACAATGCGTTGATGGTGAAGAAAAGATCAAAAAGCCATTGTTTATATTTTTTGACTTTGAATGTAAACAAGATACTGGTGTCCACATTCCAAATTATTGTATTGCTCATAGAGCTTGTGACATATGCATTGATAAACCACTTGATTTTCATTGTACAACATGCAGTGAATTTGGTGAAGGTAGAGAAGTTATATTTCAAGGAAATAACACTTTACATGAATTTTGCACCTGGCTTTTCGCTGATCGTCACAAAAGTATGACAGCAATTGCACACAATTTCAAAGCTTACGATGGGCAATTTATTTTGAAAAATATTATTCAACAAGGAACGAAACTACCAAAATTAATCATGAATGGAAACAATATTATGAAATTGGAACTAAATGGTGTTTGTTTGATTGATTCATACAATTTCATGAGTTTTGGTTTAGCCAAGTTTCCTGTTACATTTGGACTTGATGAATTACGAAAGGGTTTCTTTCCGCATTTAGCAAATACGGATGATTTTCAGGATTATATTGGTCCATTTTTGGATAGTTCATATTACATACCAAATTCTATGTCTCCTGAAGCAAGATCAAACTTTATGCAATGGTATAACGAGCAGGTTACAAATGGTAAAATCTTTGATTTCAAAAAGGAGATGGAAGAATACTGTCGTTCAGATGTAGACATTTTGAGAAGGGGTTGTGGTCAATTCAGAAAGGTTTTCATCAAACATGGAGGAATCGATCCTTTTCTTGAAGCTATAACAATTGCAGATGCCTGCAATAAAGTATGGCGTAGTTCTTATTTGCCAGAAGGTCAAATTGCAATTATTTCCAGCAAAGATTCCTCCAAACGTCGTTTTTCTATCAAAGGAATACGATGGATTCAAAGTGTTGCAAATGAAAATGATATTTTTATTCAGCATGCGAAAAACGGGGGTGAATATGAAATTGGACCTTATAGTGTAGATGGGTTTCATAAAGAATCCAACACTGTGTATGAGTTTCATGGGGATCTGTATCACGGCTGTCCAGTTTGCTATCCAAATCGGTTACAAACAAATCCATTTAATGGGGAAACCATGCAATCTCTGTTTGAAAAAACAATGAATAGGATAGCTTACATTAAACAAAAAGGTTACAATGTTCATGTCATGTGGGAACATGAGTTTGATGCAAAACTCAAAGACAAAGAATACAAAAAATACATTGAATCAATATTTCCACATTGTGATCCAATAGATCCAAGGGAAGGATTATATGGTGGGAGATGTAATGCCATAAAATTATCTCATGATATTGACTCTAAAGATGAAAAAGAAATCAAATACATTGATATCTGTTCACTCTACCCATTTGTGTGTAAATACAAATCATACCCTGTAGGTCATCCCTCGATTTTGACAACAGAAAATATTGACATTGACAATATTCGTCAATATGAAGGTCTCATTAAATGCAAAGTTTTGCCCCAGCTAATTTGTTGCACCCTGTTTTGCCATTACATTGCAACAACAAAATGATGTTTCCATTGTGTAGAAAATGTGCAGAAGATAGTTTATCTGTTTGTACTCATGAACAAGATGATAGAGCCTTGGTAGGAACTTGGGTGACTCTTGAACTTTTTAAAGCTCTGGATAATGGTTATTGTTTGCTTCATGTCTATGAAATATGGCATTTTGATTCTTTATCGGATCAATTTTTCAAAGGTTATGTTGACAACTTTCTGAAAATTAAGCAAGAGGCCAGTGGTTATCCTGGTTGGTGTCAGTCAGAATCAGACAAAGAAAAATTTATTCTTGACTACAAAAATGCATAAGGTGTTGAACTTGATGCAAACTTGGTTAAAAAAAATCCTGGTAAACGGTCTTTTGCCAAAATTATGCTCAATTGTTTGTGGGGGAAACTGGCTCAACGGGAACTCATGACACAAACTGAATACATTAAAGATCCTGCAAAATACTTTGATTTGATCAACAATCCACAGGTTTTTATCAAACATGTTGAAATATTTGACAATGAATGCCTATTTGTTTTAGTAAGTTATGAAAATAAGTTAGATCATGTGCAAACTCACAGTACAGCAAATGTTATAGTTGGTTCATACGTAACAGCGTATGCAAGACTTGAGTTATACAGTATTTTAGAAAAATTAGATGATAGGGTTTTGTACTTTGATACTGATAGTTGTATGTACATTCATGATCCAACGCTATGGAATCCACCCATTGTCAATAGTCGATTAGGAAAATGGACTGATGAAGAGCCAGACAATACAATTACAAAGTTTCGAGGGCTAGGACCAAAAAATTATGCCTACCAATTGCAAACAAAAGATGGGTCTATTGAAAGCAAATGTAAAGTAAAGGGTATAACATTAGATTACAAAACTAGTCAAATTGTTAATTTTGATACTTTTACAAAATGCATGATGGATCGTACAAATGAAATCAAGGTTACATATGACTGTAGAATAAGAAGATATAAAGATAGAACTGTCAAAAGTGAAGTTCAGACAAAAACATTTAGATCTGTATATACAAAAAGAGTCATTGTCAATAAAGTTGAAACTGTTCCTTATGGACATCAGAGCTTAAGGCGAAAACATATAAAAGCAAAGCGTAGAATGAAAAAAGCATTAAACACTCATTAAAGATGGAAGGAACAGACACGCTTCCATTACCACTTGAATTACGTGAACAGATTTACAAAGAATTCGTTAATCTGCATGTTTTAAAAGATAAGATAAAGAAAGAGCTTCAATACGGCTGTATTGCATTTTGGATGCAACGTTTTCACAATGGATGTAAAAAAGGAGAATCGTCTTTGAAGATGTATAATATTCAATACTACATCAATTTATTGATAAGGGATATGCGGTTCAATAATAGTGCAGCATTTGGACTTATTACACAACTTTACATTGAACCGGGGTTGCAAAGACGAGATACATCTAGATGGGTATTTCAAACCTACTTGGAAAATGAAACTATAACAGAACAATTTCTCAACACGCTTTCACAAAAAGCCGAGTTGTTTAACTTTTATGTACGATATGCGGCAAATCCTGTGGAAAGTGACGATTCGTTACACCCATGCATAGCTGTGAAAGGATATATCATTTTTGATCAAGATGTTTCAGAAAAAGAAGTGCATTCACATTTGTTTACAAAGAACTTGTACAGGATGGAAAGACAAGTCCGATTCTACTTTTTCGATCATCAGTATCCACGGGAAATAGGAAATTTTGAACTGTATAGAACGATTATTGAACGTGAATACAAAATAGAAAATGTGTTTCACTGTGTTTATGATTTTTAATCAACTGTTTAAAATACTTGTATAAAAATGCTTGTATAAAAATACTTGTATAAAAATGTTTGTATAACAATGCTTGTATATAATATCACATTCATTTCAAATTGTATGTCAATAAGTCATTGTTAAAACATGTTTTTACTGTATAAATGACTAAAATGCTTGTTCTGAGTAATAAAAATATGTTCATCTATAAACTGTTGTCTGTTTTGTATTTGTTACAAGATTCCCCAGTTGTGTACTTGGTGACTCCTTAGGACTCGTCGTTCTGCCGCCAGTTTGCAGTTTGAATGACGTCATTTATTGTGCAATTGTTTAACGAATGACGTCATTCGCAATGTAAAGTGGCGGCAAAACGACGAACTCTCAAGGAGTCATCAAGTACACAGTCAATGTCATGATAACTCTGACGATTTTGGAGTTAAATCGCGGAAGAACAGTGATTTTTTGCTACAACTTATAGGCCTCGATTATGAAATATTTCTGCCGTAAACAAGATTTTGAAAGTTTTGAATACAGTGATGTATTTGAAACTTTATCAAAATTGTGTTTTGAATAATTTTATCTTTTCAATACTTTTAAATACTTTTAAATACTTTGAAGGGATAAAATTTACTAAATGTTGCATTTGTTGTCATTTTACATTTATCCTTTGAAGAGACAAGTTAATCCAAGAAATGGATATCCAATCCCTTTTGTTTCAACACCCCTGTAACATTTACATAAGCGGGCCTAGTGGATGTGGGAAAACAGAATTTGTCCGTAAACTTATTGACTATCGTGAAGATTTATTCAATATTGTACCAGAAAAAGTGGTATGGTGTTACAAAGAATGGCAACCTGCTTACAATTTAATGAAAGAATCATTCAACTTCATAAAATTTATCGATGGTATTCCCGAGGATGAAAATGAAATTGTTAGCGATCCTAGCATTTCACATTTAATAGTATTTGACGATATGCTCGGGGACAAGGACGAAGAAAAAATCAAGTTATGGTTTACAAGAAAAGGACATCATCGTAATGCAAGTGTTATTTACATAACTCAGAACATGTTTCAGCAATCGAAGTCAAGTAGAACTATAAGTTTAAATGCACGATACATGATTGTGTTTAGAAATGAAAGAGATAATAATCAAATTAAAACACTTGCAAATCAAATGCAAGCCCCACATTTGATTCCAGCTTATAATGATGCAACGTCTAAAGACCATGGATATCTTGTCATTGACTTTCATGCCAGAACAAAACGAGAATTACGACTTCGTACAGATATTTTTCATCGGTGGTATTCACAAAATGATGATCAAAGACCTATTATTTATTCACCAGTATAAAACTGTATGCATATGAAAATCAATTGTCATTTTTTATGATACGGTCTAAGGAGATACACAATCAGAGATGGCGTTACCAAATACCTCATCGTCGATTTTACATGCATTGCAAAATTTAAGTCAGGAAACAAATAAACATGCAAGAGAAGCGTTGTTAAAATTAGGGTTTAAAGAAATGCTGAAATGGTTTACATTAGCGGCAAAGAAAATCACTGATGGTAAAATCAAATTACCGAAACAAACCGCTAGTTACATGTTAAAACATAAAGACGATGTAAAAAAGTTATCGGATCCTATGATAAATGACGATGAAAAACGCAAAATTATTTTAAAACCTGGTGGCGGGGTTTTTTTAGGAGGTGTTATTATAAGAAGTTTAATACGTTGGAATGGTGTAAAAACTGCAAGAACTTTTTCAAAACAACCTAGACAATCAAAAAAGAAAAATACCCCGAAAAGAAAGACAAGTACCCCGAAAAGAAAGACAAGTACCCCGAAAAGAAAGACAAGTACCCCGAAAAGAAAGAAAAATACCCCGAAAAGAAAGAAAAATACCCCGAAAAGAAAACAAACAATTAAAGTTAATGAAACTTTTATTACACAAAGAAGAAGATCTGCGCCCAAAACACCCATAAAATCTCCTATGAATTCTAAAAAACAAGCAATGGTACATAGACTACACAATATTGGATCTAAATATATTCGATATATGACTCCTCGTAAATTGCATTTTCAAGACATTCCGTCAACATCGTTATCGCCAAGATCTCAGGATGAATATAATGTTGGTAAAATGAATTGAACCAGCTTAGACAGGATGCCAAACAATATGTTAAGTCAAAAGAAAAACCAAAGAGTCCAGAGTATACTGCAGTTCGTTTATCTCCAAGAAGTGTACAGGCCAATTTTGCCCGTTTTTCGCCATTGAATAATCCGAACTTATCGGAACCTGCACGAATTGCACTTACTGCATTGCAATCACAATTTTTATAAAACATTTTATAAAACATTTTATAAAAACATTTTATAAAACATTTTATAAAAGAAGGATGTCTTTACATTAAGAATATCAGTTTGTTTTAGACAGTTAAAGAGTCAACATGGTAAAGAAAACACCACTTATTAAAAAAACACGGTCCAATGGTTATGGCTATGCTACAATCTACCCAAAAAATAAGAAAAAAACTTATAAAGGAAGCAAAATCTCCAGTCATAAAATGTGTAGCAGAATGTTGTCACAATGTTTTAAATGGACATGTTCCTTTGACAGAAGCTCAAAAGAAGAAATTGCATTCAAAGCGACAACATCTTAGAAGTTTAGCATCAAAATCAGTTTCTATTCAAAAGAAGAAACGTATTTTAAATCAAAAAGGAGGATTTCTACCACTTCTTTTAGGTCCATTATTGCCTTTATTAACAAAAGTTGTAGTCGGAGGTATTGGTGGTGCAATCAAATCTTTGTAAAAATGTCTGTCAGAAAAATGGCTGTTGTTCCTGTACAATTATTAGAAGAGATTAAAAGAATTAAAGCGGAACAAATGCATAACCCACGTTTGCCACCAAATCCCCAAGTTACAGATGTTGCACAACAACAAAGCAAAGTGAATACTATTTTGGAAAACTCTGCATTATCGGAAACGGAAAAGGCTCAAAGGTATGGTGAAACTTTGTTTAAGTTACAAAACTCACTCGAAAAAGTTAAAGTGCCCGCAAATATTATACCATCAGATAGTACCCATAAGCAAAACGTAGTATCTGATACAATGCAAGATCGTATTTTGCAAAGTGTACCCAAAACAATGCAAAGAAAAGCAGGATTGCTTTTAAATATGTTGAAAGATAACGACAATTTATCTTGGAATAATCAAGGGGTTGTAACATATAAAGGAACACAAATTCCTGGATCTGATATAATAGATCTTATAAATGATACATTGCGCCAAAGAAAAGGTATTGAACCGAAAGGCTGGGAAACATTTTCAAAGGCTTTAAATGAAACAAATGTTCCACAAGAAGTTGTTGGAAATGTTGTTAGATGGAAATGGATGCACAAACACGATCACACAAATAGTGATAGTGATAACGAAATAACTTTTAGGACCCCGAAAATGAGTACCCCAAAAATGAGTACACCAAAAACATCTAAACGACTTAAATCTTTAAGTAAAGTCCACAAAGCATCGCCGTACTCAGACCCCGTTGAAAAAGAACGTTTAAAAGATTATTATACCCAAGAATTAATGACCCCTCCATCGACTGTTAAAAATCAACTATAAAGAAACAAAACGTTGGGTCAAACCGTCAAAGATGGGAGGCTTGGTAAAAGGACAACATCGTAAATTAAATTCTTTATTGAACAAGTTGTACTATGACCCAAAAAGTAAAACAGCATTTTCTAGCCCAAGATATTTGTATCAAAAAGCAAAAGCAACTTTAAAAAAGATAAAGTATAAAGACGTTAAAGAATGGTTGGAAGGTGAAACAACCTATACGTTGCATAAACCCATTCGTAGAAAATTTAAAAGACGAAAGACTGTTGTGGGAGGTATTGATTATCAATGGCAAGCAGATTTAGCCGATATGCAGAAAATGTCGAAACAAAATAATAATAACAGATATCTACTTTGTGTCATTGATGTATTTTCAAAATATGCTTGGGTTGTACCTATTCAAAATAAAACGGGTAAAACTTTAATTATTGCATTTCAGTCAATTTTGAAAAAGTCAAAACGAAAACCTTTGTCTTTACAAACTGATAAAGGATCAGAATTTAAGAACAGAGAATTTCAACATTTTTTGAAAAAGAATCAAATTCATTTTTTTACAACTGATAATCCAGAAACAAAAGCAAGCATTGTCGAAAGATTTCAAAGAACTTTGAAAACTCGCATGTGGAAATATTTTACTCATAACAAAACACGACGTTATGTCGATGTACTTAACCAGTTAGTTAATAATTACAATACAACTTTTCACAGAAGTATTCAAACTTCCCCAGACTCGGTAAAACCATGCAATGAAGCTAAGATTTCTGAGATATTGTATTCTCCAAAGAAAAAAGAGTTAAAGCAAAAAGATTTAAAACCAAAGTTTAGAGTAAAAGATAAAGTACGGATTAATAAAACAAAACATACGTTTGATAAAGGTTATTTACCAAACTGGACACAAGAAATATTTGAAATAACCCATGTAAATAAAACATTACCAATAACTTACAAGTTAAAGGATTTAAATAATGAACAGATTATGGGGACATTTTATGGTGAGGAATTACAACTTATAAAAGATAATGAAATCTATGAAATTGAATCAGTGCTTGATAAACGTACAAGACGTGAAGGAAAGCGTTTTGTTAAAGAAATAAAAGTAAATTGGAAAGGTTATCCTAAAAAATTTCAAAGTTGGATTCCAGAATCATATGTTGTTTGAAACTTTTGACGAATTCTTTACAGAAAAGATATATAAAAACAGACTACATCTACCATGCATTCTCAGTGTAATATTGAGTCTGGTACCGAAAGTATTAATAGTGGCAAAGTTACCCAATATACATGTTGCGGAAATCGTGTTCCTAAAAATCAGTTTACTTTTGTTTCACAAATTATTGTAATTTATGCAATCATCGCAACATCAATAGTACATTTAAGTATTCAAAGTGACAATCGAGAATTGTGGTTAATTTTACTAAGCAGTTCATTAGGTTATATTTTACCATCCCCAGGACTTAAGTTTAATAAACAAAACAAACAGTTTGATTTTCCTGATGGCAAACATGAGTTCGTTTTATCTAACTCTTCCAAGTGACAGTTCTTTAGACATGCATCCTGACAACACACAATGTTGTTACAAAGTTAAGTTACCAAAAACAATTCATCTTGAAAAAGAAATGTGGGAAGTTGGATTGGCTCAGTTAATAACTCCTTCACAATTTTTGAATATATCGGAATTCGAAGCAGATTTTCACATTATTACGGCCAATGTAGATTTATATAAGTTAATAGAAAAAAGTGAAAAGAAAAAAGATCTGTCAATGTATGTAATTGAGAAAAACAAAACCTCAGGCAAACCAAGTAAATGGGGTATACGTTTTAAGTTTCAACCAGGATCTTACAATAGTCCTGCACACGTGCTAGGTGTAATGAATGAGGTGTTACAAAACTGTATAGGAGATGAACTTGCTTCAAAAAACATAACATTTCAAATTGGTTATGCTGAGGAATTTAAGCGACCTAAGTTTGGTTTCAATAATATAGGTCGTACAGGAGTAAAGTTTCACCCTTTTCTGTTTTTAAAATTGGGTGGTGATCCAGAATTTATGGGGAAAACATTATTTCCAGGACATAACATTATGCAAATGTTTAAATACAGTCCAAATTTAGATGCAGGCTATAACCATTTATACATTTATTCAGATATTGCAGAATATAATGTTATTGGGGACACCCTAGCACCAATACTTCGTGTAACCCCCTTTAAAACATCTAATGCCCACGAAAATGTACATGGTAGTCAGCACATTAACCATGAAATAACAAATGTTCAATACATTCCAGTTTCAAAATCAGAGTTTGATACAATTAACATTCAAATAACTGGTGATGCAGGTATTCCTGTTCAGTTTGTAGTTGGCAAGACAATCGTTAAGTTACATTTTCGACGAATCAAAGAAAAATAAATAAAACGTTTTCGTTAAAACAGTTTTCACTACCGAATAAAAAGTTTTCACAAAAAACAAAAAACTTTTTTTTAGAAAAAAACATTTTAGAAAAAATAAAAAAACATTTTTGAAAAAACATTTTACCAAAAACATTTTAGAAAAAATAAAAAACATTTTAGAAAAAACATTTTAGAAAAATAAAAAAACATTTTTGAAAAAACATTTTACCAAAAAACATTTTAGAAAAAATAAAAAACATTTTAGAAAAAACATTTGAGAAAAAATAAAAACATGATTCCAGTTTATCGAGGTGTACAACATCAATATGGTTATGGCTTAGGTTCTTTATTCAAAGCTGCATTAAGAACTGTAACACCACTTGTAAAGACAGGTTTGCATGCATTAAAGAAAGAAGGTATTAAACAAGGAATAGGTGCAGCCCAAGATATTTTTTTACATGGTAAAAAACCAAAAAATGTTTTACTATCGCGTGCAAAAGAAACTGCAAGAGCTGTTGGTGAAACTTTGCTTCAAAAACCAAAGATAAATAATAGAAAACCTCAAAAACGATCTCAGTTACAATCTACATCTCGAAGGAGAAGGATCATTTCAAAGAAACGTCGTACAAATCAAAGACACTTAGATATATTTGATTAAAGATGATGCAAAACGGATCATGCGAATGCAGTAAATCTGAGTTAGATGTGGTTTCTGTACCACCCACAATGACATCTATGCAAGAAAGTCAATGGATTGAACATTTTCCTGTAGCACCGTTAGCTAATTATGCCCCGATCGAATTCAACATTCCACCTCAAACAGAGTATTGGACAGATCTGTCACAGTCATATTTGTATGTAAGGTTTAAAATAACAAGAGCCGATGGCACTAATTTGCATGCCGACGACAACATTGCACCAGTTAATAATTTTTTGCATAGCATGTTTAGCAGTATCGATTTGTACTTAAACAACAAACTGATCACCAGTAATTTAGACACATATCCATACAAAGCATACTTTGAAAATCTTCTGTCGTACAGCAAAGATAGTAAATTAACACATTTAAATGCTGGTGATCTTTGGGTAAACGATACTGCCGGGCAATTCAACGCTTTAGCCATTGCTGGAGATAATGCAGGGCTTGTATTAAGGTATAATCAAATATCACAAAGTAAAACCTGTGAATTACTTGGCAGACTACATCTCGATATATTTCAACAGGAGAAATATTTACCAAATGGGGTTGAAATTCGTCTAAGATTAAACAGAGCTCCTTTAAACTTTTGTCTAACTGGGGGAGCTGGTGCAGTCCCTGCAAAATTGGTACTTGAGAAAGTTAGTCTTAATGTTCGAAATGTTGAGTTACTTCCAGTTATTGCAAATGGTCTTAATCAAGCAATTGCTCAAAATCACATGAAAATTCCACTACGACGAGTGGAAGTAAAAACATTTACTATTGGCAATGGTTTACAGTCAAAAGTAGAAGATCATTTATTTCAAGGACAACTTCCAAAACGTATTTTAATTGCAATGGTAACAAATGCTGCTTTTAATGGTGCCTACAATAATAATCCATTTTATTTCGGACACTTTAACCTTTCAAAGTTGGATGTTTCTTGTAATGGACATAGTATTCACAATCGACCATTTGAACCTGACTTTGAGAACAACTTATTTCTCAAATCATACATGTCAATGTATCAAACAGTTTCGGCGTTAGGACTTAACAAATCATTTGACATTCCTAAAGAAGATTACGCAAATGGTTATTGTATCTGGGGATATGATCTCACACCTGACCAAGGAAGTGAAGGGGGACATCTCCATCCTATAAGAACTGGAAATCTAAGGATAGAACTTCAGTTTGCACAAGCCCTTGCTCAAGTCATCAACGTTCTTGTCTTTGCGGAGTTTGATAATCAAATCGAAATTAACAGTTTAAGAGAGATCATCACAGATTATTAACAAGATGTTGGGACATGAATACGCTATACGTTTACGAGATCGAGCTGAAAACGTGAAATATCCATCTAAAAGTCAAAACGTTCGAAGACTGGATATTTGTTCATCCTTTGATAAACATATGGTGGATGAGTTACAGAACTTAATCATTGAGGAAGTGCATAATCAGTGTCCAGGATGCCAGATAGATCACCCTAGTCAGCTGCAACATCCTATGTGTATGTTCATGGATCGTCACGAACAAACAAACATACTCATACATGAAGCTATGATGAACTTAAACCCTTACAAAGTTATGGAGAAGTGGTATCCAGACTTACAAGAACTGCAATTAAACGATTGTGAAATTGTAGAAGCCTACACATTATGGCAGAGTATAAAGACAAATGTACTTTGCGGATTTAACGATATGTGGTTGGATAATTGGCGTGAAAAGGTACAACATTCGTGGGAAAACTAAAAACAACGTAATCAATTATGTATGGCTATGAATTACAACATATACCGTGGTGTATGGATTAAAAATCTAAATGCTAAAGTGGTTTCAAAAGATAAACTACCGGAACAAAAGCCGTACCATATCAAAGCTTATATCGTTAACACAGATCCTTCTACTGAAGAAGGCGAACATTTGGTTGCCGTGATATTCAACGTAAACAATGATATCTTTTACTTTGATTCGTACGGATTCCCACCAATGGAAAAGGAAGTACTTAACTTTATTCAGAACCATACAACAAGATGGACTTTCAATAAACAGACTCTACAGAGTTTACTTGGTCAAACATGTGGAGCCTACTGTATATTCGCTCTAACCACTGCTTCACAGGGATCAAACCTACCAAAATGTTTGCAGAAAACGTTTTATACAATCAACCATCATAGAAACGATCAGTTTATAAAGACATGGCTTTATCAGAATTATGGAACTTTGTGCACAAAATCTCTAAAACTGTAATTTAATTTACTTTTACTTGTATATAGTTCATATGTTACTGTTCTTACAAAGTTAATTAAAAGTTTACTGTTCAATATAATACATGATTTTGTCTTTTATTGTTATACCCTCATACAAGATGTGTTACGTTTACCCATTCCCTTAATCTTATACCTATATTACTAAGTATGAGAATTTCTGTATCAGGATTCTCAATAACCCCTTTTCAGTTATCCCGCCAATAACTTTCCCTATTCCCTGTAACCAACCTGCACTTCCATTGGACGTTACTTACACCAAATCTTATTGGACATTACTTCAGTGTTCCATTAATTTCATTGGACGTTAACCCGCTTTAACAGTATAAAAGCAACGTCATTTGAGGTTAACGCTGTTATTTTACTCCTACTGCTAGCATGGATCAGTTACGGAACGCAATCCTAAAAGTCTCCGAGGATCTAAACACCCTGCAGAGAGGGTTGATTGACATGTGGGCAATTATCCATCAAAGGTCGCAGGAGGACGATGTGCGAATTGTTAAAGTAGTGTACCGACGGACTGTGGAGTGGCGACAACACGGAAACATAGTGTCATCCTATAGCCGTCATCGAAGATGTCCGGTGTGTGGGGCAAATTTTGGATGCTCACACCTTTAAGCCACTCCATTCCAGCGTACACACCAAACGGCCCTTTTCAGGGCCAACCAGTTCTCTCGAAAGAACTTCTCATATTTGTCAAGTCGTTTTACTTTAAGGGTTAGAGAGTACCATAGTCATATACCACAGTTCTTTTATGTTTACTTCCGTCAATCAATCTCAGTAGTTGAACTTAGTCATTTTTGCTCAGAATTTGAACTTAGAAAATTTTCGATCCATTTTCGGACTTAGTCATTTTTACTCAAAATTCGAACTTAGAAATTTTTGCCCCATTTTCAAAAATTCGAACTTAGAAATTTTTCGATCCATTTTCGGACTTAGAAAATTTCAGGGCATTCTTTCTTATTTCTTGCCCTAACCTAAGAACTTATAACTTTATAACAATTTTTCCAACTTTTTACCCAGAACCTGTGGACTTAGTCGTTTTTTGAACAATTTTTCCAACTTTTTGCCCAGGAACCTACGGACTTAGTCATTTTTCAACGATTTCTGCCCCAGACTCCTCTACACTCCCAGCCTAGGAGAGTACCCTGGGGCACTTCAGTGGCAAACAAGTGCCCCAGGGTACTCTCCTTTACTACTATTGTTATCATTTACTCTCTTATTCCACGCTTTGACGCACAATAGCAGAAGGAAGCAATAAAAAAGTCTCTTTTAGTCATCATTGGTGTTGATGCAATTCCGTCCAACGATAGTTTGTTCATAAGGTCTTGGTCGTCTGCTGCTGCTTTCAATTTGTCATAAGCTCTTATATGGAAAGGTGGATCATAAATTATGATGACATATTAATCGTATAGGGTTGTTTTTCAACTTGCTTTTATTTTTTCAAATTGAACAACCGGTTAGACAAGCGAATACATGCCTAGTGATTCCAAGTTTACTTCTCTAGTCTGTCGGTCATGGATGTCCCTAACAAAGGATAAAGCCAGAATGATAAACCGGTCTCATCTCAAATCGCTAAGGGTTTTCCTCAAACACCGAGGTACCGTTTTACTAAACAGTTTACGCTTAAGATTTGCGTAAGTCTAAAACAACAAGTCCTTTTATTTCAATATTTGGCAAAGCAATATTGCAAAGTAACACATCATTGGAATCGTCTCTCCGAGACGCTTCCAATGACGTGTCACATTGCAATATTGTACTTTCATTGAAGATACTATCAATGTTTATTAGTTTTGACTTACGCAAATATTTTCCGTAAGTTGTTTAGTAAAACGGGCCCTAAGTTTATAATCTATCAAACAAGAACTCTTCGACTACGTGCCCACTCAATAGTGTCACCATGAAGAATTGTCAGGGTTATAGAGGGTCTTTTAAATCTTCCTGAAGATGGATCGTTCTGCGAAAATGTAATTCAAATCATCGACATCAAAAGAGGGTGCGATAAAAGAGGCGAATGGATTATCGTACCCTACAAGACGATTTAGGAGGAGGAGTGTTAGAATGTATGTATGTTTGTGTGTTTTATGAAGGTGCTCGATTTCCTATTTTGTTCATTTTCAAAAGAATACCGTCCTTGAATGACGATTGATTGATAGAAATATATCCAAGTGTTCACAGGTTTCGTATCGTTCTTATAACAATAGCGCCTCTAAATCATTTTCCAATTCCAAAAATAAATCAAGTTATGATGCATGCTGAACTAACAGTGCACTTTTCTGCTTTTGTATATATCTTTTTTGTTTTAAATTTTGAAGTGATAATAGTTTAAAGGCCTATATCTATTGCTGATGCTTTAACTGACATCGTCTTCTTTTAACTTGAACCTAAACATAACTACATATTGAAGATTGGACATAGCTGATTATAGATTATTTAGCGATAGCTTTAGTCCATGTAAGGAGGTCAGAGATTGAATATTGCAAACATATATCACGGAGGGTAAATAACATGTATCATATGCGTAGGAGCTGCGGGGGCCACCCCCAATATCCAGACCGCGGGGGGCCAGAGTATACTTTGCCCCCCCCCCCCTATTCATCATGTCCCACTATAGAAAATGAAGAAATTTTGAAAAGAAAAATGAAAGAAACGAAACTTAACAGCAGAATAAATAATATGTGTTTTTTTTGTTGTGTTTTTTTTGTGTTGTATCCAATACCAATTTGCTATGATACCAATACCAATATATACCAATCTGTTATAAACATTAACCAAAACATTTTTGACGTCACCACCGCAAATCGATGACTTCACTAGGTACCGAGTTGTGTTTGAAAGAAATAATGTTTACAAACAGCTGAAATGCAGGAACCTTCTCTATTGAGGTATGTGAATTTGAGATTCAGAGTATACTGATTCATTTTATATATCTAGCATTGTTATACTTTGATATACGAAAACAGAAATGCTTATAAACGCACATCATTATTACTCAAAATAACACGAAAATAGTGAAGTAAAACGTGTTCTCGGTCAGACCCAATATTATATTCAATTCTTAAACAATGCTCTCGTGATTCATTTGAAACTATGGTTGTGACAGCAAGATCGCAGAGCGAGATTCTTCATTTTCGATTTTTGCAAGAGATCGAGACCTGGCCTAACCTCTTTTTTTTCTTCTTTTATTTTGGTATTTAGATACGCATTTTTAAACTAGTTCTTTTAATTCATTTAATGATATTGAATTTGTAGAAGCATGGATAGCCATGAGAAAGTTTAAGAACATTTAAGACCGGTCCTCATCTGATGTCCCCCATATGTGTATTGGTGGTGTTGAATCTAAGTTACGTTTAATCCGAAGTAGTCTATGAACATGGTCTCAACATCATTCTTGCTAGAGCACAATGTTGACTGGTTTTCGGTCATAAATGAAAAGCAGTGTCAGACACTGCTGGGTGGTTAAGTTAGACTATTTACGACACTTTCCATACCGTGCTCTTTGTATATGTGTAAACACTCAGCTTTGAGACTCTGCCATCTTTAACCGTTATAGTGCTGGAACCGACTTCATGCTTATGCAACCAGGTTGGATCCAGGCCAGCCGCCAAAGAAATCGGCGGCGGGCCTGTGATCTAACATATTTGCTACTCTGAGTATCTTTCATCGTCAAAATTAAGCAGATATCTAAGGTTTTGGAAAGCAGACGACACAAGAATCTTTTTTTGAATAGCATTCTAAGGGCTTAAGCACTGGTTGAACTTGGAATGACCTGATGTGTTTGTGAAGTCTGACATGAGTACATGTTTATCACGATGTTCTGCTCGTATGTCATGAATGAAGACCCATAAGTGAACCTGCCATTGGGATGTGGTGAATATGATTCGGACTGTCAGTGTTCCTTTAGTCAGCAGTGTGGCGTTGCAGACCCTGAAAAGGAAAAAATATTATCCTAATTGGGATTTCTTTTGACATCAAAACATCGAAAACCATACAAGGGGTTGTACAGAAATTGATGCTTATTGGATAATTATGCCTTTAGTTAAAACGAAAATCAATGGAAGGATATCTAATTTTGTAAAAAGTAAAAATGGCTGAATAAAAATTTCCTTATTGGTATATCCCTGTACGATATCATATTCCACAACTCTGCTGCATTGTCACTGTCAAACACAAATACCTTATACAGCCTGTAACCCATTTCCCCGTGTCTGAATTCATGACTGGCAAAAGATGATTGTATTACCAGACGAAACAGTAGTATAAAAATTAATTACATATGGTAGAGTCCATTGCGTCAAAAGGATAAATTACTCGTCAGAATGAATTGTTTCCTGTTGTGTCTGTAAATTGTGTTGGTCTTCAACCCCGTACTAATAATTGTTCAGTAATGTAACGGATTTTCTCGATCTACCAGTACTAAGAGAACTCTGAAGTGACTTACCAAAGGTCACTCCCACTAGACCAAAGATGTCCGGGGGCTGGAACGCGGAACCCCCCGAGTTCTTAGTCAGCAGCCATCTTAACCACTGGGCTAGGCAGGACCAGATAGTCCGTAACAGATGAGTCAAAATGAGATGTTCTTTAAGAAGGATTTCGTTTCTTTTATAATATGTAAATGTTTTAATGTATCTTAAGCATTCAACACTTGTGATCATTTTTCCTTTTTGTTAGAATGGCCAAAAATAATTGAAGTAGACGACTGATGTTTCCTTTGAATCAGACCTCAAGCTAAATACTGGGCGAAGGAATGGTTTGATTCAAAGAAAAAATGATTCATTGGCATCTATTCTTGACGTTGCATAATGGTAAAAAGCAATATTGTTAAGTAGAGAAATAAAAAAAAAAGGATCGTTTATGACGAAACATTAATTCTTTGGTTTTAATGAATGTATTTCGCCGGAAGAAACCAAACAGATCGAGTGTTGACCTTAAAGAGACACTCTGAGAGATTGATATTTTTACTTATCAAAACAAATTGTCTTCTACCGTAAAAATTACAACATTTTTTTAAATAACATAGATCTAGATCAAAGACACGTAACAATAATGAATTGCAGATATTTCAGACCGTCTAAACTGGTCTATTTAGTTAAGAGGTGGTACTTAAGATTACACTGTTACGTGGGTCTTCAGAAACGTTTACTGCACATGTGCATGGACGCATAAATCATTTCCGTCAAGCGAAAATATGACGAACAAAAACCTTTTTTTTTAATAAGTGAGATATTGTTCTTTATGAATGCGCTGTTCTTTTGTTAGAAGTTCTTTCATATTTTTTTCTAAAATCAGTTTTTCTATTAGCTCGCAACTGGAACATATATAAATTCATGTAACATAAGTTATAGTCAAAACATCCTTTGGCTTTTAACGCAACATCCACATATAGTTGCCACCGAAGGTTTACCAAGTTGGTCATTGATTAGATGTTATGCAACGCAAACGAAAGAAGACATTTCAATTCCTTGTAATTGGTCACACACATATACGTACATCAACTATCGTTTACGGTCTTACGACAATAATGATATGACAACATTTTGAGATACCGTACTACTACTCACGGGTTGAAAAAACACATTTATTCATACGGGACTATGTCTCTAGTTCAGGCCGGAAGCAATGATATGTGGTAGGAAGCATTGTAACAAAAGGATATTTACTCATTAAAAGCAGTGTATCGACAAAGCGGTCTCATACAGATGCAAATGCAAGTCAGATTTCATCGAGTAAGGGTTTAAGTACACTCGTCATGGAATCAAACAATAACCAATCAACAATACACCGGAAGTCAGCTTTTAGATACCGTCAACAGGCAGTAAATACATGTCGCAAAAACGCTCGCTACTCCAAACCGGAACTCCAGTAATATTTCCGGTTTTATGTTGGTTTTCATCTATATAACTATTCCTTAATCCATTATATCATTCAGGACTATCTGTTTCATTGTTTGTTTATCAAGGGTTTACATCGCCTCAATAGTATTTCAGTTATATATCAATATGACCGGCTTATGTGGGGTTGAGGAAGAACTAGGGGATGACTTTATCAACAGAAATTCAACTGACATGACATATTAATTTTATTGTGAACTTGTTGCTGCGGGGTAACAAATTCTCCTCGGTAGAATCGGGGCGTTTGTTCAATTAATGCGAACATTGGCGACAGTTGTGTTGTTGTAGAGTGCCGGCTTCTTGTACCGAGGATCACATGTTCGATCCCCAGTTAGCGGCAAGGTGAAAAGTGCCGGGACTAGCCCATGAGTTGGCGTGAGTATTAGTTTGGTATCCATGAAGCAGGCACCGCGAGCGAATTTGATAAGCTTTAAGCTTCCGTATCCAACCGATGTAAGATAAATAAGTTTAAACTACTTATGTGAAAATTCTATTCCACCTCATTTCAATCGAAATACACAAAGAGAAGTGTCTTATGTTTAATTACTGTCGTCTGTCATTGCTTTCGATTTAGACCAGTCACATAATCACAGATGGAGGTTATAAAAGAAGAAAAACCATATTCTCATACAATGGCCGATTCCTTTTATTGATACCTGCAACCAGCACTGAGTGGTCTGATGAAATTGTGGTGTCAACAATTTGTAGCAGACATTGACAAAACCATCTACAGTACAGATAAACATTTCCAAGAAGAAAGTGAAACTCATCGATGTAACAACATTCACATCAATAAGATTCGCGGAGAAATCGCCATGACTGTATGCGAAGCCTCCTTTGCCACACCGGCTCTCTTATTCCGGCAGGTTTTAAGCGTTGTTTACTTAAGGACGATGGTGGACACGAATTTGTAATGGGTATAACGTTAAATGATGGACAATTTACTGTCACTGATCGACCGATATTGTCACGCGGCCAAGCAAGTAGTTCGTTCGTTCTAATTGATTGATGAAGGTATTGTGCCGCGTTTTAAATCACCGCTCGATAGGCCCTGTACTCAAATTCACCATTATCACACAATCACAATGATCTCATCCTGAAAACAAAAACTGATAGCAATTACACTGACCTCTCCACAAAAAAACCTGCAATTACAAAAAGAAAAACCAAACATAAAGTGTTGAAAATGTGAATCGAGATAAAGACGGAATTAAATTCCTCACCGTGGCCTAGAGGTCCGCCTTGGAACGGGAGGTCGATGGTTCGAGCCCCACGGAAGGCATTTGTCCGAAGAATGTTTCTCCTGGGACTAGTTCCGAAATATCCCGTTCGTGAGCTGCAAGCTAGTTCAATTTAATGTTTACCGACTTATAACCGCCTAGCGCCTGCCTTGGTGACAAACGTTCGGAGGTACTTAAACTAATCAGTGAAAAGTGTCTCATAAGCAAAAGTGACTGGCTCTTTCAATAGGGGTAACACTATAATAAACAAAACCCTTACCTTTACATTACAGAGAGGTAGCCAGACAGGCAGAAGTATAGAAAAAACATACAAGACAGACTAGATCAATACTCAGACAGACGTATAGACCACATCAAATCAAACCAAGAAGACCATTCAGCCAAACAGACCGGCCATGCGTCACAAATTAAGATGCATGTATCAAAGCGTCAGGCAAGACATACAAGACTGACTGGACCTGCTTTTACAGAACTAACCGGCCCTGGGTACCATTTTGTTCCATGTTTTATGATAAAAATGGGATAAGTGAAAAACAACATTCGCATTTATTTCAATAGTAGGCCAAGCAACTTTGCAAAGTAACACATTATTGGAATCATCTCTCCGAGACGCTTCCAATGACGTGTCACATTCCGATGCCGTCTATTGATTTGAGATACTTTCCATGTTTATCAGTATTGACTAACGCAAAAAGTTGTTTATTACAAGGGTACACTGGGTCACAAAAATAGACACACAATACATATCAAAGAGACATACGAGACAAGCGGGTGCAGATATACCAGAATAGACAGACCAAACATTGCTACTTTGGAACAAATGAGATCAGTGAGCTTTGTCAGAGATTAGCGGACAAACCTTGCGTTTCAGCATATAGCTAAGGGGAGAAAACACTATTTTGAATTCAACAGAGCCTTAAAAATTAGGGATGTATAAGAATATCCGAAAATCCAATATTCCTATACAATTATTGGTATCCGAGTAACAGTATACATATGATATTCGTCACCATTTTCAATCAGTGAGAATGGATTTCAGGTGATCCTCGTTCCATTTAATGCTTACACATCGTTGTGCATTTATAAGGTAAAGGGACAGTGGTGCAGAGGTAGGGTGTTGGCCTCTTGTACCGAGGGTTCTGTGTTCTATCCGCGTTTGGCGAGGGGAAAATTGCCAGGACTAGCCCTCAAATCGGTGCAAGTACTCGTTTGATATCAAGGAAGCGGTCATAGGTGGTGAATTAAATATTCTTCAATCTTCTTTCACATTCGACGTATTATAAAAAAAGTTTAAGCTTAACAAAATGGTCACACCATATATACTATTCTTGTTATTGGGTATTCTTACTGTTTAGAATTAAACTGGTTATATGTGCGTATGTAATAAGTCTTGTTATGTACATCTTGTACTTTATAAATATGGTATAGCTCGTTCAGAAAAAAAAACTCTTTCAAATTATTAGTAGAGCGAAAAATCATCACCATTTGTTGACGCTTTTCACACTTAAGATGGCTTAGACCTTGGTTTTTTGCCTTTAACTCTAAAGAGAGAATATTGATGAAACGCACCTGAGAAAGATACTCTTATATAACCCTTATCGTGCTTGAACCGACTTCATGCTTATGCAAACAGGTAGGATCCAGGCCAGCCGCCAAGTAAATTGGCGGCTGGCCTGTGATCTTACCTGTTTGCTACACTTGGTATCTTTCCTAATTAGATTTAAGCAGATATTTGAGGTTTTGGAAAGCAGAAGACACATAAATCCATTTTTAGAAAATTACCCAGATTTCTAAGGGTTAATAGAGAAAATCGCACTCAAGACCGTTTATAAAACGGGCCTTAGGCTTACAAGATCAGACAAACCAGACATACAGGACCAAGGTTATTCATATTCATCACCATCCTTTACGTGTTAATGTACATGCTTCCTGGATAGCATACCAGTTCAAGGCTAGAAAACATTGCTTGCCCAAGGTTACTCCAAGGTGAAATAACTGGCTATAAACGGAAATGGAGTACAATGGCCCAGAAATAAAGCGTGGTCAAGGTAGAGTGTCGGCCTTAAAACACGAGGGTCGCGGGTTCGAGTCCCGTGAGTGGCGAGATCCACCTTGCGACCTTTCATGAATCCATATTTGGCGCGAGTATTGGTTTTGTATACAGGACGCAGAATGGAGAGTAATTAATCTAAAATATTAGAACTTGTTTCACAATCGATGTAAAATGAATAGGTTTACATATATAATATTTATAGTTAATTCAGGAAAAAAGACAAGATGCCCGACATACCACACGTATGATAATACATAACATTTAATTTGCATATGATGGTCTATTGTCAAAACATGGAAAAAGGAAACTGAACATTAACATTAACAAACCGGAAACGATCCAACATTGTCGAATCACATGCCCTCGACGCTTACAAATACACCACAGCAATCGTATCTACTCGGCAATCCCCGTAACAAGTCGGTAGATATACCTCGTAGGCAGTACATGAATACACCAGAAATCCTGGGGTAATTCGCCTTATTTCCGGCGGCTAACGCAAAATGCACACAGGCACTAAATATGTATTTAAATACACACAGATTGGTTATATGTCACAATTGAATGTTTGTTTTTACTCTTTTCATTAAAGATGACCATATCAACACATCTTTGATTCATATTTTGTCAATCGTATCTACTCGGCAATCCCCGGCTTGTGCCGGGGATTGCCGAGTAGATACGATTGCAAACGGACATGCCCTTCGTCGCAGACCTACTTTCAAAAATGGCTCCCCATTGCCTCCGAGGTTATTTTAAGAAATGGCCGAGGTGTTCCGAATGACACCACAGATGAATCTCGGAATCAAACGAAAATATTTAAAAGTAATTCTCCTAAAGAATCATGCCACTTGAGCAGAAAATATGATCAATCTCTATAAGTCCTTCGGATGAGACTCCAAACTTAGGTCGCGTCCTATGGGTTGTCGTTAGGTAATACAACAACCACCAATATGATATGATTGCTTCGTTTCTTTGCATCTGATTGTGATAAAAAGCACTGGAACCCTAGAAAGAGGTTGACCTGTGATGGATAAATAGTTTCCGGGTTAACGCCGTAGATCGGGGACCAGTCAAGTAAATGTCGATAACGACACCGGGTAATTGAACGGTTGTCGAGCGAATAGCGTGACATGCCCAGGAAAATCGGTCGTGATATGACGGGCGTCATGAGGTTGTGTGTATTATGATACATGTATACATTTGGGATGGATTTCGCTTTACCATTACCAAACAATAACGACGTTTGACCAGTTTGTTGCAAACGACTCTGGAAAACATTTTGGGAAAAGGAGAAAGTGCTCTCAACGAGCAATTTCTCCTTTTCCCATAATGTTTTCTGCCATATAAGAAGAATATTTTTACATTTTATCACAATTTGAAATATCGTCTGCAATCTTTTTCAATTTGGGACTGTAGAAAATTTGGCGTTTGGGTAAAGGGTTGATAGAAACGACCATTTGTTAAAAATTCTAATTTTGACGAATACCGATTTCGATAAAGCGGAATCTAACGTACATATACTTGAAATGGTTAAATTTTACATGTGGCAAATAGACAACCTGAAGTAAAAACTTTCATATCCGGATCTTTGATCATCCGAAACCATGCCTTATCCGAATAAGACACAGGGACCTGTCAATTTCGAATAACCGGGAGTTGAAGAAAAAAGGCAATATGCCCAACATAACATACCTCGTATAATACACATGCACTTAACATTGTTGATATATGTTGCTCTAATGTGAAGAGCTGAAAAGCAGGTAACATATTCCACCTATGTATAAATGTACCTTTCATCATCGTACGAGCCATCTCTCAAAGCACCTTGTAATATACAAACATTCAATGGATGCAAGTGAAGAACATCAAGTAATGCAAGTTAAATATAGGATGTGAAACGATGTATGGTTTTTAATTTGTCTTTCCCGTCGTTTTTAACATTGTTGTATTTTTTTAATCCCCAACTGGCGTCCTAGGTATGGTCCTACCTCATTACTTAGAGTGTGATATAGCTAAGATAAATGGGGAATATTTAAGAGCATCTGTTACTGCATTGACCCTACTTGAAGAATCGAAACATGGCGTATATACAGAGTTTGAAATTCCTCGACATTGTTATATACCTTAAGCGTAAAACACCAAGATATTTTACACCAGATATTTCCGCTGTTGTTGGCTGGGTTGGGGTTAAACGCTATTTTTAACAACATTTTGTTGTCGACAGTGTTGCAGTGATAAAGCATCGGCCTCAAGTACAGAATGTTCGATCCCCTATAGTAGCGAGGTGAATTTCTACAGGGACCAGCCCACAAACCGGTGCGAGTACTGGTATAGTGTCCAGGAAGCAGACATCGAGAACGAATTTAATAAGCTTAAAGCTCCCGTCAAAACGATGTAACACAAGTAATTGTAAAAATAACAGTATTTTGGTCATAATGTGTTGGTCAGCGAGCCTAATCATACTCCGGAAATGGCTGCACCTTCTCAGCAAGCGTTTTTCTTTTTGTTCTCAAAACGAGCGTTTCGTCGTCGTCAAAACAGTAATGCTCTACATGGATTTATTTCTCTTGAAAGCCTACGGAAAAAACATGATGTCGTCTGTGGTAAAAAGATAAATGTTTATCGCACACTTTGAAAAAGGACATTATGATATTTTCCACAGCATTGCATAAACAAAAAAAAAACGATGTTTACAATATAAGGGGTTGAACGTCCGAAGTGTTTCATATAGAATCATACCAAACGTATTACGTTAATTTCCGACAAACATCCGTCATCACAGGATTCTAACAGGAACGAGGTAATCGCGACGTCTTTTCTAATGATGTCGGTAATTTCGACAAGATAATAACAGTGCGGGGTCTGTCCTGAGTGATTTCTGTAACGTTTTACATTGATTTATCGTGTTAACCCGGTCGGCATATCATTTGTATTAGGGCCGTGTTATGGGAGAGTGGGTTCTATTGAACATTCGCAAAAAGAATTATCACAGATCAGCCAGACATGTGTTTGATTCCTGAACAAGCTTTCCTCTCGAAATAGCTTTCCCCATTACCCTGAATTTATGTATAGCATCAACTTCATCCTAGCAGCTCCGTGGGTACGTGGTTAATGTACATTAAATGAAAACACATGACCCCTCGCCGTTTTGGTCAAAACCCAGTTGCGACATTTAGATTTTCGTAACAGGCAGTCTCCCGACTGACTTACGGAGTGCCGATGGTTCTCTCCGGCTTGACCAGCCCTTTTGGGTTGTTTGGTATGGGGTCTTCATCCATCATTTAGAATCAGGCATCGCAACATAATTGAAATAATGTTGACGCGATGTTTAATCTAAATAAATCAATAAATAAAAAAAGCGGTCCGCTATTAAACCCTAAACTTCAAGAGGTAATACTCTTTCGTACCAGATGTATTTTATTTCAGATTGTGTGCGTTAAGGCAAACATTGCTCTTAACATACGCACCATTCAACAATGACTTCTATAGCAGCAATCACAAGGAAGTATTCATACCTTAAAATCGTTTTCGATCTTATCTTTTGAATTTGGATTCATTACAAGATACAGAACGCGGTAAGGGGTAATGAACTATACATTGGTGTGTCTTTTGATACATTGAGTTCTCTTCAAAGTGGCTTAATTATAAATAATAGTTCACTACATCAGTCTTAACTACCTCTGACACAAATTGAGAGTGTGTACATGCTGTTTGAATTAAATACCAAAACACCGATTTCGAGAAACTGGTTAGGCTAGCATTTCTTTTGACTTGATATAAGACTCATTGAGAGCGAGTCACAATGTTTTTATCCGATAGTCTACAAAAATATGGTTCGTTTTTCTCCCAGTATAACTCATATGCCTTATTACCGGTGCATCTGTGACTAGTCACATACATATCTTATGTTAGTAAAATACTTTGTGTGGAGACAGGCTTCTCGTTTGGGACTTCCGAAAGCTGTGTTGGAATCAACACTTTACATCATTTACCCATTAAACAATGGTTTGTGACTGGTCCAAAAAGAGAGAGCAGCAGGGGACCAAAAAAACACCAAATCTATGCTTTTGATTTTAAGATATGGGAGAGAAAGCGCTGATATAAAAAGATAAACTACTCATACAGAGCAAGTAACAGTGTGGTCGTAGTCGTTCCTAAATTTGTCTTTCGCAGATATGTCAGAGTGTGCATCATTATCACAAGAGCAGATCTGAACAGATTTTACTCGATCGGACGCATGTATCATGAATAAACAGGGCTGACATAAGCTGATTTCTCTATCAGATCAGACGTATGAAACATAAATAAACTGGCTAATCTAAACGGTTTTTCTTTTCATATCAGACGTAAATGTCTTAGATAAAAGCGCTGATCTAGACCGATTTTCCAAGGAGATCAGGCGTATGTATCATAAATAAACAGACTGTTGTAAATCAGATCGAACGTATGAATCAAAATTCCCGAGCTGATCAAAACAGATTTTTCTATCAGATCAGACGTATGTATCATAGATACACTGGATGATATGAACAAATATCTTATCAGATCAGACGTATGTATCATAAATAAACATGTTGATTTGAACGGATATTCTATCAGATCAGACGTATGTTTCATAAATAAACACGCTGGTCTGAACATATTTTCTTATCATATCAGACATATTCATCACAAATAAACACGCTGATCTTACCAGGTTTCTATTTTAGATCAGACGTATGTACCATAGATATACACGCTGACCTAACCGGATCTCTCTATCAGATCGGACGTATGAATCACAAACACACTTGCTGATCTAAACAGATCGGTCGATTGTTTCATAAATAAATAACCTCTGCTGATCGAGAAAGAGCACTTTTACATGGCACTGGGTTCAAATTGCTACATGTTCAATCCATGTTTTTACTGTCTTTCTTCCGAAACCATATCCATAAAACACGTCTGTGCATGCTATTATATCTCTAAGAACAAATAACGGAACAACAGTTTAACCGGTTGATTCTCGTTTGATGGCATATTGTCCATATAAAAGCTCATACGTCGTATGGATATTTGTAAAACAATGGAATGTCGACTGATTAACTGTATTGATGCGAGACGCGACACATGACTTTAGGATTAATATTCAAATGGGTTTTAACTCATTACCAAACAATAACGACATTTAACCACTCTGTTACAGACAATTCTGGAAAACATTGTGGGTAAAGGAGACATTGCTCGTTCCCAACAGAGTTTTCTGCCCGATCAATACGTTATTTTACAATTTCATCATATGAGAATCAGATGCTGTCTGCAAACTCTTTCAGTTTTGGACAGTAGAACATTTATTTGGCATTTGGTAAAGGATTAGATAATAAAAACATGAAATAAAACAACTTTTATCCCAGAATGTATCGGGTCATCGATTTAATATGGCGGTGCTGATGTGACCTTTGCACTGCTTTTCCATTTCTTTTATCCTTAAATCACGTGATTTGGTCTCGTGATTACTGAAAAGGCACATTTGCTCGAGTTTTAAAAAAGTTATCTTTAAGAAGCATTTCAGGAAAACTCCAGAGTCAACATTTTCGAAACAGAGGTCGAGTTTTTTCAAATAATGAAATATGTTAATCTAAGAAAAACAAAATTCAGAAAATGAAATCTTGCTCAGTGTCTCTGTTTTCCCTACAGAAACGTTGCCATAGCTTATGTCTGAAAAATGATTATAGACTATTCTATCAATGCTGTTTTCGACCGCATCCATAAATTGATTCGCACTCAGTATTGAACGGGACGTGCTTATCTTTTCTGGTCAGTGATAAGCTGACCAACCATGACAATAATGATCGTCGGTTAACCCATTACCATACAATAACGACAATTGACCAGTTTGCTGCAGAAGAATCTAGAAAACATTGTGGAAAAAGGAGAAATTGCTCTTAACGGGCAATTTTTTTCCCCACAATGTTTCCTGTCCTTTCAGAAGGTTATTTTTCCATTTGATAACATTTTGATATGTCGTCTGCAAACTCTTTCACTTTTGGGACATTTGAAAACTTGACGTTTGGTAAAGGGTTACCTTGTTTTTGTCGAGGTGTTTTACAAACGGTCCACAATAAGGCAATTTGTATGACAAATATAGGGTATTTTAGCCCTTAGAATGCTGGGTAAATTTCTGAAAATATATTTTTGTTTCGTCTGCCTTTCAAAACCATGAATATCTGCTTAGGTTTGATATAGAAAGATACCCAGAGTAGCTAACAGGTTAGATCACTGACTAGCCGCAACTCTACTGGATCCAACCTGTTTGTGTAAGAATGAAGTCGGTTCCAGAACTACCAGGGTTAGATACGTCTTGCACTCGACAATAGTGGATAGAAACCAGTGTACTATTAAGAAAAATCGATGGGTATATTTTGTTCGTTTTCAACTTGATGCTCCTGACCTACAGAGACATAAACAAACAAGTTTTCAGAAATGAGAATCCATTTGTCTTTTGGTAGCCATAGCCCTTTTCCAAATTTGCAGAATATACTAAAATCCATATCTATAAAGAAACCTTTACTTCTTTACATTTATTTTCAACCAGTAACACATTCGTGAAAAATACGTTTGCGACTTATCCAATTCGCTTTTTATAACTATGGTATGTTGTCCGTAACAAAGTTACCACATTCTAAAAATTGTTAAAACTAAGATAAAAGGCAACAAACATCAAACTATTCTTTGTAAAATGAAGAAACAGTTTATAGAAAGGACCTTTTTCTCGAAGCAATATTTCTTCTGTGGAGTGGACTTATATATAAAACCTTAAAAGACAAATGATTTATTCATATCGCAGACATTGCTTTTGAAGTGAAAGTTGCCTGTTTTCAAAACCAAAATCTTAAAGCAATGCTAAGCTAGAATTAGATACAATAGATGTGTACACGCCATTTTGACGTGTCCCATCCTTGTTTACGACTGAGTGTATGTATGGTAATGGTAGACTCGTAGGGATATGATGTTACTTTGATAGACAATACTATGCACACTTTGGGAATTGTAGATAGAAATAAAGCGATCAACTAGAAATCCCCGAAACACGATGGCCAATGAATCTCTCATCAGATAGTGTCTACTGTCCATCTACATCTTTACATTGACGTACCCTGGTTTGTGTGGGCTGTGACCTAAATTAGTAAATGTGCTCCTTAGTAGAGGCACGCACTAACCCATATAGGTTTTTAGAGCAGATCAAGTTGGAAGAATAACACATTTCCAAATATATATATATATATATTTTTGCAATTGTTAAATGTTTTTGATTTGTCATGAATTATCCTACAAAAGATTTGACTGAAACTGTTTCCTTTACTCTTTATTTTTTGCATTGATTAGAGTCTACAACTGGTATAGACCGAGTTGAAAAATGTTTTGTTTTGGTTTGATTATATGACAAAGAGACTGCATCAAAACCATTATACAAGGCAATGGTACTTTTGAAATTTTAACTGAAAATTACGATAAATGGCTTAACGTATTTTTGTCATCAAAAAGGCGTATTCATTTTCTCAAATGTGTCTGAATTCTCTTAATTGACCAAATACCATCGACAATCTAAAAAAAGTTTGGTTACTATGACCTTTTTAATTAAATAGATATTGTTCATTTTGTGATTAGAATGAATTAGAATTCCATTTCATTCTTGCATGTCAATGTTACAGGATATTCAGAAATTAAATATATATACCAACCCCTTACGCCAGTACGTTTCAGCTGATGCAACTTTTGAATGCGACGAACATTATAATTCTTGATGACCTCTATGCTTATTGTCTATAGGCAGTGTATGAAAGATAAAATGCATGGAAATGTCATAACCATGCTGTTTTCCAATCTGATGTAAAAAGAAATGGTTTACACTTCATTAGTGTGTAATCTACATTTGCATCAAATGGCCGAAATTGAAAGAATCAGGAGACAACACCTATATGTTATGAAAAAATGACAGATAACAATTCGTCTTAAATGTTTTACATGGTTCTGCAGTTTAGATATGTACATACTGATATTGAAATAGTGTATGTTTATATGCAGATGATTTTGAGTTAATATATTGTGGTGAAATATAAACGTTGTCATGCTCTAATATTGGACCAAAAGTTTTCTTGAATAAATGGGTTAACTACGTGTAACTATTACAAGGCGAGCAATAATCGTAATCCACTTTTGCTCCGTTAAAGTGGATTGATATGAGGGTACAGATTATCAATTTATCAAATTTGTCGTATCACTTAGTGACACCGACAAGCAAACCATGCGTGGAACATTCATTAGCCTTAAACGCCGCTTGTTATCAGACAAGTGTTGTCGCACCTTTCTTCATAACACCACACGCTGACGAATGGGCTATTGTGGAACTCTTTAGAAACAATAAGTTCTCAACTTATATATCTTAAATTGTCTATGAATGAGCTTTTAGCAACATAACTTTATCATTTTGGATTAAGCTCCGTTGAAACGCAATTATTAGCTTCAAATGTGGATTAATGACGTGACCAGCTATTAATTTTTCACTGATGACAAGTTCTTCTTAATTTCATGAAATGTGTATTTTTCTTTCGCTTTTCTGTTGACTGCTGTAACTTTTTAATTTAAACAATGACGTTTTTCAAAAATATGGACACATGTCTCTTTTGATATGGTTAGATTTGGTATAAAGCCGTTTCAGCAATTATCTTAATCATGGCGCCGGTTTATTTACCTCTAGTTCCTGAGTAGTCTGCCATTCTGACAAGGAGAGAGTGGCTCGCCTATGGATGCTCCGCAGTGACATAATTAGCCTCTTATAGAAATGCAATCATTAACAGCTGATAATAACCACATAGAACCGCAAATTGAGAGCAACAACTTACAACAATCTTTGATGTTTAAAACAATCATGATATGATTTGCCACATAAGAATATGTGGCAAAGGAATTTTTGGACTAAGGGTGCGTCAGCACCTTAGTCCATAGAATTTACATACCACTTTTTGAGTGACGGTACTTTATCGATACACAAACAGCGGTCTGACCCCAATTACTCATTAAACATCCGGAATCACTGTACGGATAAATACCTTCTTGTAACTAGGAATATAGTCCGGATTTACTTGCTTTGCTTTGCTTTATATTATCATAACTGTTGCCTCATGAGAAATCTTAAAATGTCCAGATGTTCGAAAAATAGACTGTCTTTAAGTCTCTGTTCACAGATATCATAAGTATAGTAATAGTGGTAAAATGAGCAGCTGTTTTCCTCGAGATGTTGCCCAAAGAAATAAATTTTCAAATGTATCCTCAATCATCTTGCTTTAAACGAACCTCAGTCATTCAGCGCCATCAGCGCTTTTATTTTGTTTGTCACAACGATATTTAGTCGTTTCAAAATAAACGTATAACTTTAAGGGTCTCAAGGAATAAGTCTTTTATATGCATACTGTAGAACATCGGTATTCAGTGTAATCACACGAGGAATGCAAAACGCATAAACATGCACTAGAAACGACCAGACCTGTAGACTTCAAATGATACCATTTGACTTATTGTGAACATCTAACCACTTAAACACATCGGAATTGAGAATTCAGGGACTGGTCAAATCAAATGCATCATAACAACAAATCAAAGTAAAGTCTTGACATTCATCATGTGTTTGCTAGAATGATACATTGAAACGAGTGGAACAGTGCTTAATCAAAGCCATATGTAACGTTTAAATTTGGTAACGAATGTTTTAAAGTGAGCTTTTTGTATTAACCCTTATAGTGTTGGATCCGATTTTATGCTTATGCAAACAGGATAGATACCAGGCCAGCCGCAAAAGAGATTGGCGGCTGGTCTGTTATCCAAACTGTTTGCTACTCTGAGTATCTCTCCTCGTCAGAATTAAGCAGATATTTAATGTTTTGAAAACTAACGACAAAATAATCTGTATTTCAGAAAATTACCCACCATTCTAAAGGTTCAAAATTAGATTTACTTCCATGGTTATTTCGAACCGGGATGAATGAACTTTTGTCGTTCCAAAAGAAATATAATTGTCAACGGTTCATCCCTACTAGGGATTATGATTAGAAAACTAGAGCAGTCCCAATTAAAGCAATACTTCAAATGGTCTTGTTTAACCCTTAGAATTCGGGGTTGTTTGCTCAAACAAGATTTTTGTGTTGTCTGCTTTCAAAAGCCTAAAGTATCTGCTTTATTTTGATGAAGAAAGATACACAGGGTAGCAAACAGGTAAGATCACAACCCAGCCGCCCATTTTCTAGCCGGCTGGCCTTGATCCAACCTGTTTGCATAAACAGGAAATCGGTTCCAGCACTAAAAGGGTAAATGGAATGCTTTTTTTACGGTCCGGCTCTAATGTGAACCATAGTAACAACGTCTTTGTGCTAGGAAATAGTAATTTGGCACTGTTAGTTCTAGAGTTGTACATTCATTATCTTACTAGAAGTAATGCTGCTCTAATGCTGAACAAAGACGCGTTATGCAGCTATTAGGTTCTAAACTTTTACTATTGTCGAGACTAGTTTCTTTGAAATGTTTAAAAGAGGACTACAACAGCAACCGTTTGTCATCAAGGAGATTAATGATCGAAGATGTTCATTTAATACAATAGAAACTTTTGGGTTGGAAGAATAAATCGCTTGTACATACAATATATTCACACAGCATAATCATCAGGCTTGTCCAAAACAGTCGGTCTCCGATCGCGAATTCTCTGCCGAGTGTTAGACGTAACATCGTTACAAAGCATTGGTTATTATATACCATTAGAACTGGAATGTTGATGGTCAACTAATGCGGGTTACACAATGTGGCTATCTTTTACAAAAGTAGGTGAGAAAAGCAAAAGCAAATCCTGTACCGTCATGGGCGCAACCATCTTGTTCGAACATACAATCGTTAACATTGATCACGTGATTCTCGCCTGCAAAGTCGACCGAGACGTCAACATGTCACCAGTGGAAAATATCCTGCAAAAGGCTGACATGTCTAATTTCTAGTATTATGACGACGCGAATGAGATGTCACAAAACGCTGAGCATTGTCCGATAAGCAGATCGATAGTACTCACTCGGGGAAACGACTAATTAGTGAAAGCAATTGTAAATAATAGGTTTATGGCACGTGGGAAAATCCATCACTTTGACATCTGCCTTCGTTTGTTAACAAACCCTTTATGGAGATTGGATGGTTAACTTATAGCTTCACCAGTAAAAATGTATAGAGGCTCATATATAGAGGCTCATGTATAGAAGCGCATGTATAGAAGCGCATGTATAGAAGCGCATGCAAACAGGTTGGATCCAGGTCAGCCGCCAAGTAAATTGGCGGCTGGCCTGTGATCTAACCTGTTTGTTACTATGAGTATCTGCCCTCATCAAAATTAAGCAGATATTTAAGGTTTTGGAAAGCAGACGACACACACATCTATGTTTGCAGAGAACACTTGGCATGGTCGCCCTGTTTTATTCCGACACTGGGCAAATATACTGCTTCGTCACATGGCTTTGGCCTTTACAAAGCTTCGTGGCTGGTAACGAATTGAAAGTACCAAAATATGTAGAATCTTTGTAATTTCTTCCCAAAAGATTTATTAGCATATACATGTTGTTGCTTACATAGTATCATACCATTGTGACAAGCGCCATAAATAAAACGCAATACGATAAAGTATTTTTAAACATAGATATTACATCAGTATCACTGCTTACATAAAAAGGGATTAAATTGAGGCTGAAAAAAAAAATAAATTGAAACAAGTCTACATTGATCAGCTCCTTCCACTTTATTTACACAATGGGATAATTCAAATCTTTATGATATGTTTTCATCCTCTACAAACTCGATTTTAGAACTCTAAGAATTGAATTGAATTGAAGTAATGATATCACCGTGTTTGAAAACAAAGCGGTGTGAAGAAAGAAAAACATGTGTGTTCCGCTTTAATTCCGCAACGGGAAAAGATTTTGATATCTGTCCTCCCTGTTTCCAACGTTTGAATCCTATCTAAATTGAAAGCCTCAATGAATTAAAGATAACGAAAGGTAAATCAATTAAGAGATGTGTCGAATTTCTCTATTGGAACAACGCGTTTTACTGCTGCAAATTAATTCCTTTTTTAAATACACAGAAACCTTACATTTGAATATTTGTCCGTGTCGACGAGTTTCGATTATCCGAACAGTCTTTGATGTTTTATTTGAACAAAGTCGGATTCCCAATACGCCAATCATCTGGTGCCAAACATATGACCTATATAACCCCTTATTCAATACCAACCCGCATAAATTGCAGAAAACATTTGTCTTTTTTGTAATTCTTTATCGTCCACGATCATAGGTATGTGAAGGTCGTGGACGTCCTTCTCCGCACCGCACATTAAATCACTGCAGTAATAACAAAAAAATACCGAAAATTTGTAAACCTGTATTATGCTCGTCATCAGCAATAAACCAATTCGCCACAATGGTTTTTAAACAAAATCTTAAACAAAATGCAAACTCTTTTTATTTTCGCTGTCTGTTGTTGATTTCAATTTGGACCCGTCAAAACCTGCCATATGAGGGAAAAGGTTAGAAAGAGCACACGGTGATTGAAGGGGACAAATCAATTAAGCTCTTTGTTTCAATCATTTTCCCTCAAAAGGTCGATATGTTCAACAATAGTTTGTAAATATTTTGCAAAACGATATGTCGAAGTAATTAGAATTATTGTTAGGGCACATTCCGTTATTCGAAAATATATTGATACACAATACAGAGAGAGTAGGCCGTGAACAAATGCGAACAGTGTCTGGGAAATGCAATCTGTCAGAATTGAATGGAATCTAAATACCTCTTGCCAACATTATACGTATTTCCGACGGTGGAATCTGAATCATGGTGATCAAATGCCAAATAACAGAAAGAAAAAACGTTCATGTGCATAATGGGTCTATTCTCATTTGTATTTGAAACAACTTAACATTAAGGTTTCCCTTAATTTTGATTAAATATGATATTTGTTATATCTCAGCTTGATCGAACCACGGGTAAGGTAGAAAGCAGATTACAAGTATGATGTTTGTGTGTACTTAACTTGTATATATTCCTTATGAATGTTGGTAGAACAAACCATTTACATTTATGTATTTTTGGGATTTAGACAATAAGGTTTAAAACCATTTAAGTGTTAGTACTTTTAATGCATGTCGCTCAGTAATAATCAGTTACATTAATTTCAATACATTTGGATGTACCTTGGATGATTCAAGCTGTAACTGTTTATGAAATATATACGGCTGGATCATTAGAACTACCATAAAATTAACTCGGATGATTCAAGCTGTAACTGTTTATGAAATATCTACGGCTGGATCATTAGAACTACCATAAAATTAACTCGGATGATTCAAGCTGTAACTGTTTATGAAATATCTACGGCTGGATCATTAGAACTACCATAAAATTAACTCGGATGATTCAAGCTGTAACTGTTTATGAAATATCTACGGTTGGATCATCAGAACTACCATAAAATTAACTCGGATGATTCAAGCTGTAACTGTTTATGAAATATCTACGGTTGGATCATTAGAACTACCATAAAATTAGCTCGGATGATTCAAGCTGTAACTGTTTATGAAATATCTACGGCTGGATCATCAGAACTACCATAAAATTAACTCGGATGATTCAAGCTGTAACTGTTTATGAAATATCTACGGCTGGATCATAAGAACTACCACAAAGTTAAATCGGATGATTCAAGCTGTAACTGTTTATGAAATATCTACGGCTGGATCATCAGAACTACCATAAAATTAACTCGGATGATTCAAGCTGTAACTGTTTATGAAATATCTACGGCTGGATCATTAGAACTACCATAAAATTAACTCGGATGATTCAAGCTGTAACTGTTTATGAAATATCTACGGCTGGATCATCAGAACTACCATAAAATTAACTCGGATGATTCAAACTGTAACTGTTTATGAAATATCTACGGCTGGATCATTAGAACTACCATAAAATTAACTCGGATGATTCAAGCTGTAACTGTTTATGAAATATATACGGCTGGATCATTAGAACTACCATACAATTAACTCGGATGATTCAAGCTGTAACTGTTTATGAAATATCTACGGCTGGATCATTAGAACTACCATAAAATTAACTCGGATGATTCAAGCTGTAACTGTTTATGAAATATCTACGGCTGGATCATTAGAACTACCATAAAATTAACTCGGATGATTCAAGCTGTAACTGTTTATGAAATATCTACGGCTGGATCATTAGAACTACCATAAAGTTAACTCGGATGATTCAAGCTGTAACTGTTTATGAAATGTCTACGGCTGGATCATTAGAACTACCATAAAATTAACTCGGATGATTCAAGCTGTAACTGTTTATGAAATATCTACGGTTGGATCATCAGAACTACCATAAAATTAACTCGGATGATTCAAGCTGTAACTGTTTATGAAATATCTACGGCTGATCATTAGAACTACCATAAAATTAACTCATGTAAGAAATAACGGTTATCATCATAAAAGTTAACTCGGATGATTTAAGCTGTAACTGTTTATGAAATATCTACGGTTGGATCATCAGAACTACCATAAAGTTAACTCGGATGATTCAAGCTGTAACTGTTTATGAAATATCTACGGTTGGATCATCAGAACTACCATAAAGTTAACTCGGATGATTCAAGCTGTAACTGTTTATGAAATATCTACGGTTGGATCATCAGAACTACCATAAAATTAACTCGGATGATTCAAGCTGTAACTGTTTATGAAATATCTACGGTTGGATCATTAGAACTACCATAAAATTAACTCGGATGATTCAAGCTGTAACTGTTTATGAAATATCTACGGTTGGATCATTAGAACTACCATAAAATTAACTCGGATGATTCAAGCTGTAACTGTTTATGAAATATCTACGGTTGGATCATCAGAACTACCATTAAGTTAACTCGGATGATTCAAGCTGTAACTGTTTATGAAATATCTACGGTTGGATCATCAGAACTACCATAAAATTAACTCGGATGATTCAAGCTGTAACTGTTTATGAAATATCTACGGCTGGATCATTAGAACTACCATAAAATTAACTCGGATGATTCAAGCTGTAACTGTTTATGAAATATCTACGGCTGGATCATTAGAACTACCATAAAATTAACTCGGATGATTCAAGCTGTAACTGTTTATGAAATATCTACGGCTGGATCATCAGAACTACCATAAAGTTAAATCGGATGATTCAAGCTTTAACTGTTTATGAAATATCTACGGCTTGATCATCAGAACTACCATAAAATTAACTCGGATGATTCAAGCTATAACTGTTTATGAAATATCTACGGTTGGATCATTAGAACTACCATAAAATTAACTCGGATGATTCAAGCTGTAACTGTTTATGAAATATCTACGGCTGGATCATTAGAACTACCATACAATTAACTCGGATGATTCAAGCTGTAACTGTTTATGAAATATCTACGGCTGGATCATTAGAACTACCATAAAGTTAAATCGGATGATTCAAGCTGTAACTGTTTATGAAATATCTACGTCTGGATCATTCAGACTAGAGTAAAAAGTCTGGTGATGAATGAACAAAAAACGTACTTCAAAATCTAATGAATGTTATTTCTTTTTTCCAAATCGAGAAAATGTGTCGAAGAATTTCGGGATATTTATAAAGGAACCACTTAATTTTTGTACATCTTTGAGCTTTATCAACTGAATAGATAGATTAAAGTGGCATCCTTGTAATGTTTTCCTAATAATTAGGACAGAGACCTACTAACAGGGTATGTACGGGTATCTGTATGCATTTCGAATACCTTTACAAACATCGTCAACGATTATATACCCGAAAAACGCTACATAATCATAACATGGGTACTATTCTTACGTATTAAGCATTGTGGCGATAGTAATTATTGGTATAGCCGAGGGTACTATAACTGGGGCCCGTTTTACTAAACAACTTACGGAAAATGTTTGCGTAAGTCATAATTGATTAACATGGATAATATCTTCAGTGAAAGTACAATATTGCAATGTGACACGTCATTGGAAGCGTCTCGGAGAGACGATTCCACTGATGTGTTACTTTGCAATATTGCTTAGCCCAATATTGAAATAAGAGTGCTTGTTATTTTAGACTTACGCAAATCTTAAGCGTAAACTGTTTAGTAAAACGGTACCCTGGACTTTATAAATCCCTAATTACAGTAGTAATCAACACAATCAACGTCCAAATATAACATTGCACCAAAAGTGTTTCAACTATACGCTTTTTACAAGTAGTGGAACCAAGATAAACGATTAATTAATTGTCCGAAGCCTTGAATGTTTTCAAACTTCTCAATGCATCTTGTCTTCTGGTATGGACATATGACGGATAGTTATAATACCATCTTAAGGTAGAGTAACCATATTCCGCCATTTTGAGGCTCATTATATCGTCGGACCTCTTCGATCGATCTCGGTTAACGTCGGTCGGGGTCAGGCGGTATAAGGTTCAATGCAAATAGATCTGGCCCTGACCGAGGTAAACCTAGAACGACCAAAGATATCGGACGAAAGAATGGGTTCAAAATGGGGGACTATGAATATTCAATCTTAATATTAAACTCAAGTCGTAAAACAAACCATTTTGAGATTCCGCTCAATTGATATATTGTATTAGCGTTTATGCAATATTTGACGTTTTCGTTGTGAGGAAAAAGTCAGCGACTTGGATAGAATGTCAGCAGTGCTGATTAGAAATTTCCAGAATCAAAGATTATTTCAACGATCTCCGTGTTATGACTTAAAAACTGTTGAAAATGGTAATATAGTCCAGTTCAACCAATAGAAAATGAGTTAAACGAAATCAAAGAGTGCCTTGTATATTCTCAAATAGGGAACTGATCATATTTTCAACTCTATGAATCAAAGTGAACCCGACAGACAATGTGGGACCAGTCTATTACAACCTTTGTATTATTAAGTGGGGAATATATCGGTCGATGATTCTCGTGATTCCTTTGTAAGTATCGTGATCTGTCAAACCTTTCAAAACGACAACGATATCTCCGTCACTCAATGAAGGATTTATATAAATGACCTTTTGGGCATTTAGAGAGGATCCGATATTCTATACAATTTTTATCCATTGTGACTTATCCGAGTTGATAACAGCATCAATTAAAAGATGGAGGACAGTGGCCCAGGGGCCCGTTTTACTAAACAACTTACGGAAATTGTTTGCGTAAGTCATAATTGATTAACATGGATAATATCTTCAATGAAAGTACAATATTGCAATGTGACACGTCATTGGAAGCGTCTCGGAGAGACGATTCCAATGATGTGTTACTTTGCAATATTGCTTTGCCAAATATTGAAATAAAAGGACTTGTTGTTTTAGACTTACGCAAATCTTAAGCGTAAACTATTTAGTAAAACGGGCCCCAGGAGTAAAGCTTTGGCCTCGGGACACGCGGGTCGTGGGTTCGAATTCCGTAAGAAGCGGGGTCTGCCTTGCCATCTTTCATTAATCAACATTAGGAGCGAGTACTGGTTATGTATTCAGGAAAGAGAATCGAGAGTAATTCATTCAAGTTGTAAGAACAATCGATGTTAAATAAAAAAGATAAGGTTAGATTTATCACAAGATTAATCATTATCTCTTTGTTTGTAAACAGAAAGTTATGTGGCTAAATGAGGAACTGTTCGTCATTTGTTTCTAATTTCTGATATAGGAGCGTCAATGCGAGTAAACACGAAGTAAAGTGGTGAAGAGTTTTGTTTCGATTTCTAGAAATGCGGTATTGACGATTCCTCTACGGGAGTATGCATCTTTTGACTGCGTGCACTCACGTATAAAATTGCATAACTCCCAGTCTATTAACGATAAACAAAAGGACGCTATTAGGTTATTTGATATATTTCGCTTATATTTAGGGTTATTTTTGTGTCCTTACAGATGCAGACAAAATGGCGAATGTTGGTCGATGTCATTTTTCTAACTCTCCAGCAAACAATTCTTCGTTCCGAATTGAGAAATATTTAACATTGGATTTTCAAACTCAATTAAGGCGAGATTTCATCCCAAAGGATAGGAAATCGTTTTGGATACAGTTGAGTCCCTTGTGAGTAATGTCATCCCCTAACCATGTATCGTAAAGACATATGTCGCAGATTCGTAAAATCCCGGAAATTGTAAAGAGTTAAATGAATATGTAGATTATGTTAGTAAGAAAGGAAGTACAATTTATGATAGTGACATTGTGTTATGTACATAAGTATATCCAATCACGTGTTAACAACTTTCACAGCATCTGGCCACGTTGGCAAATAAGTCACTCTAAGGTAAAAGCGTGCATAATAAAAAAAATCACAGGGATACGTGTCTTATTGAGACGTGTTTTCGAACAGGAAAAGATGATAATGAAGAAACTCGATGTGATAGATATACAAATCCCTATGACAATCGACCCAGGGGTGGCGAAATCTGATTTTGATTTGTGTTGTCCTTAAATAGCAAATTTTGTTCTACACGTCCGTATATTGGATACAAAGGTTAATTTCAATAATAATCCACCTGTCCGTTTTAGCTTTGGGACAAGCCGGGTAATGTAGGCACTTATGCCCCCCCCCCCCCCCCCTGAGAACTATTTAATGTCACGTAGATAGAGATGATGGTTGTGTTGACAAACGTATATGGAACGGGATGCCAATATATAACTCAGATTCGGAAATTGAATCAGAATAAACAACATTATTTCAGTTGTATTGCGACACATGGCTGAAAACCGACGGAGCGAGACTTTAACTGACCATAAAGGTTTTTCAAATATTTGTTAGTTTTCTTATTTCGATTTTTTTTAAACTTTCTCATAGATCGGCATTTAAGTGGCGGTAACAGTTTTCCATATGTTGCATATATCTACAGTAGTGATTTTTTAAACGTGCTTTAGTTTAAGACCATATACAGGTACAACAAATGACAGTGATACGATATGATGCAGACGTGCAAAAGAAACCCGAACCGAAAATGTACCGCTTTATGGTAGCGCTTGCGTAATTGTTTCTCAGTATCTCGGTCGCATAGCTGCGCATAAGGTCTGCGCATATGGTCTACAGACAGGTAGGGCAAATTTCCCAAAAGAACTAAAAGTATTGGCTGCAAGTCCGAATTGTTGCAAAACTTATCTAAGCTTTGCTTGAATATATTAAAAATATTGGCATTATTTCTAATAGCACTGTACATAATAGGCATACGTAAAATGGACGAGGACCGAACGTTTTCGTCGAATGGGTGTCATTTACTATATCACTACCAAATTTAACCTTTTTAGAGGAACTGAATTCATGCTTATGCATACAGGTTCGAACAAGCACAGCCTTGTCTGTGATCTCACTTGTTTGCTACTCTTTGTATATTTCCTCATTAAAATAAGCAGATATTTAAAGGTTTAGAAAGCAGACGAATTAGAGTCTATTTTTTAGAAAATTACCCAGCATTCTAAGGGTTAAATATCGCGGAATTTAACCAATGAATATGATTGATAGGTGTTCTGTATATGCTCTTTGTTTTTGTTTCGATTATAGACCACACAGAATGAACTATTCTTTAATCGTAGCTGTAGGAAGCACGAACGTATCACAGTATAGTAATCCCTGTACTCATTGTATAGACGTTTAAACCTGTTACCAAACAATAACGACATTTAACCACTTTGTTGCAGACGACTCTGGAAAACATTGTGGGAAAAGGAGAAATTACTCGTACGAGCAATTTCTCCTTTTCCCACAATGATTTCTGCCCTATCAGAAGATTATTTTCCAATTTCATCACATTTCGAAATGGCGTCTGCACAATCTTTCAATTTGGGACAGTCGAAAATTTGGCGGTTGGTAAAGGGTTTAAAACAACTGACATCGGACTCTCTACTTACCACTGACTCAAAGGGGGAATCGTTCGACACGAATTATTTATGTTTTATAGTACATGTAGTTTTTTTTAAAATACCACAAATGAAATAGCAATATCGATACTATTAATCATTTCTGTGTTACTTCTTCCTCCGAATGTTCCTTGGTTAAATACAACGTATAAGTTGGTAAGGAGAACAATTAGCCAAACATCAATCTCGATGGTACCGACGGTAAAGAGTCTGACAGAAAGGTGTTAAAAGATAGATAAAACCTAAAAATAAACACTGTGAAACCAATGGCGTTAACGAGATTACCTATGATTAAAACTCTCACAATTTCGAAGCGGAATCCTTAACTACTAGGCCACGGTGACGGATATATAATCAAGTATATAAGTCCACGGAGTATATGGCCGAGTTTAAAAAGATGTAAACAGGGGACAAAGGCTAATGCAACGGTAGGTAGAAAAACCGCAGATATCCCAATCACCCCTTATCTCAGGTATAGTATACGACTCTGAAAAACTCTGAAGAAATTGCTCTTTCCCCTTTTCCCAGAATGTTTTCTGTCCTATCAGAAGATTATTTTCAATTTCATGACATTTTAAAATGAAGTCTGCAAAATCTTTCAATTTGGGACGGTCAAAAATTTGGCGTTTGGAAAAGGGTTAATGCAACGATAGGTAACACTTATCAGATATGCCAATTTTCTTCGGTATGGGATCGATCGATTAATACATTAACATCGCACGTGGGCAGGATTGACTTATAAGTGTGCACATCACGAATAATTCACGCTGATGTATTTGCTTGAATTACTATAAAAACTTCCATATTGTCTTTAATTTATTGTTAAACAACACATGTTTCTAGTCATTGACATGTGGCACAGGAAGTTTGAAGATGCCAATTTAATCGGGATACAGATGGAAGGTACCCTGCAAAGGAAAAAACATGAACCTTTTTTAAATAGGAAAGATATTCTGGTACTAGGTTTTTATTTCAAGAATCATTTTCAAATCTTTCTTCGACAGGCGATCCCATGATTTCTTTAGAAATAGTTTAAGGGTATATAATGTTAGATAATTGTCGATAGATTTAAAGCTTCTTGTTCACAGAAGATAGCATTTGAAACTAAAAACCAAATGTCGCTGAAACATTACAGTTTTCCTAGTTTTGTATAATATACAGTTGAAAGTAGCTATTGAACGTATACTTAATACAGGTCTAAATAAAATTAAGCTTTAAACATCAACAATTTCCCGACATTTGTGAAGAAATACTATTAACACGAAAATGTAAGCTGTACATTGGTGTGATGAATCCATCTTCTGCAATACACGCGCCCAGAATTCCTCATGGTGTGAACCGAATTGTAAACCGCCGTTAATAGCCGTTTTGACAACATTTCAAATGAAACATACATCGTTATGATAAATCATTGGTATTTATTCGTGCCCCTCAGTTGCCCAGAATGTGTTCAGTAAAGTTCATCTGGTAATCGTGTGGAATTTAGGAATGTGAACACCTATTTATCTTCGGGGAAACTCGTGCTATCGTACAGGCGGAAGGTACATTGTTAATCAGCATATGTCATGCTAAAATTTTATAACAAAGCCAGGAATAATTTAGGAAATTGTGCAGTTCCATTAATCACACGATAAATGCATTGTTCTCAACAGCAGTGTTTTGCTTTTATAAATAGTATCTACAGTCTTGTTTTCATATATCGAGATAATCTAATGCAAGTATATGTATCTATTTTATCTCAAATATTGGCGAATCTAAACAAAGCAAAAATTCCAAATTGTCTTATGCCAATTCTTTTTTGTCTAGAGCATACTGAACGATACATAAGACATTTGCAAGAAAAGGGTGATATGGTGCAAAGAATTAGAAATCCAATTTAGAAACCGTGTCATAAGAATAAAGAGGCTTATATTTCGAGCACAGATCATTAATGAACGCTTGGTTTCCGCATCTTGGTACCGTTTTGATAAACAGTGTATGATTCAAAGTTACACACGTTCAAAACAACATTCGCTGTTATTTCAACATTGGGCTAAGCAATATTGCAATGAAACACGCCATTGGAATCGTCTCTCAGAGTCGCTTCCAAAGACGTGTCACATTGCAATATCGTACTTTCATTAAGAATACTATCCACGTGTATCAGTTTTGACTTATGCGAATATTTTCCTTGAGTCGCTCAGCAAAACGGTACCCTGGAAATTGTATCTTATGTATTAATTTAATCAAAGACTCAGTCAAAGGCTAACTATTACCTCAATATATTGATATCTTTAAACAACACCGTCTGACAACAATAAAACACGTTTAATTAGGTATCGTTTTTCAAGGCAGGTTTTGCATGACACGAAATAAACTTGATAAATCTAGACGTTTAAAACTTGGCTAACGTTCAGTTTTTGTGAGATAGGAAGATAGCGGAAACATTCCCATACATCTTGCGAAAATCGAATTGTTTCAGAGGAATTAACGAACCACGATTTGATAGGGAAACTTAATAGAAACCAGCGTTGATGAAAGCATTGTTGTAAAAGCAGATTTTAATCATAAGAGGTGAAAAAACTTCAAATGACTCTATGCTTAAGAATACAATTTGTGAAGAAAACTATTTTTGACGACCTTAAGAAATTATTGTCGAGAAAAAAGATAGTATGCTCTTACCAGAAGGTACACCTAATATAAAACAAAATAAAGAACGATTGTGGGAAAGCATGTCTATAGCGAAATACGTTCTGATTAGAAGCCCCATTAATATCAACGACGACATCGTCGCATTTGAGAACAAAGCCATACTGTTTCGCTCAGTGTCACATATAAGATGAGATTAAAACAGAATTGGATGAGCTTTGATCTATTGTAGTAAGAGAAAAGCGTAATGCTTGTAAAAATGTTCTAGATGAAATGAAAGGGCAATATTTGCTTGGGTCAAGTAAACACGAGTATAGTAACACACATCAACTAAAAATGTTCTAGATGAAATGAAAGGGCAATAAATGCTTGGGTCAAGTAAACATAAGTATATTAACACACATCAACTAGCAAAAATTAAAATGACATAACGCACTATACAAGCGTACCTGAATACATACGTACATATAAACAAAGTACCAGGATACCGTTTTATCAAACATTTTATTCTAAGGTTTTGCATAGCTTCAAAACAACATTCTCTCTTATTTTAGTATTGAGTCAAGCAATAATGCAAAGTAACACATCATAGGAATCTTCTCTTCGAGACTATCATGTAAGATACAATCCATGCTTATCAGTTTTGACTTACGCAAATATTTTCCGTACATGTAAGTCGTTTAGTAAAACGGTACCCTGGTTTGTATAAGACGTGAGCGAATCAGCTGGGCGAACAAAACGGTTATTTAACACCAGTTGTATTACGAAAAACGCGCGCGAACACGGGGTTCTGTGTTGTTAAGTCCGATATATCGCGCTACGGTTGCTCTTCCCTGTTCTTATATAAATGTCTGTTTTCTAGGAGGCGACGTTATAGTTCTATCTTCGCTCACGTTGTGACAATGACGGGTGGACGACAAAGCTTACGGACTTTTGGCGCAAAATCGTGTTGGTTCATTGTTATTATACTAGGGAATGTTCTTGGTCTCGTTGAAGCAGGTAAGGAGTGTTTTCGTTAAAAAGTTGTTTATTTGTTGAAATGTTTATGGTTTTATATGTAATTGTGTTGTACAGTATTATCTAGTGTTAATGATTTATTGTTGTCAATGAACACTAATGGATAAATATAACCATACTATCGAGATGACAAGATTAATGCTTTTTGAGAGTAAAGAAAAGGACATTATGAAAAAAATGGAAACTAACACTTTATTTTGTAACGATGACACCAATTTCCAATGATGTAAACGCTTTGCATGGTGTTTCAATTGAGACACGTACAACAACAACGGCAAATTTACCTTGGAAATGGTTTCATTTTGTCTTATCATGCCTTGCTTTTATATCGTCATCGGTTCTCAGTTGAAAGGGCATCTAACTTAGAATCGCCATCTGGTTTCAATTTAGAGTAGGCCTATGGTTGAATTTTTATAAAATGTGGTCTCCCGACTGACTGCCTGTCTTGACCAGAAGAGTATTTGCAAGAATTCAAATTTTACGAACTTCAAACATTGTCTACCAATCTAGTTTTGTATTTTAGAGCAAAATTATATGTCAATAAGAAAAAGAACTACGGACGTATGTAGTCCGAACGTTATATCCTTTTGCCGCAGAAGGAGTATTTGCATCATCATAGAATGGTTATTCCAAATTGTTAACGACACTAATTTTGTTTGTGGAGACATTATCTAATGTACAATGTGTCTTTTGTCCACAAACGCCATTTCTAGTCCTAAAGAAGCAAGTAAAAAAAGAAGTTATCCGTTTTATTCCGAGGCAATGACTGCTTCCCCACATGAAATGTTAAAACTGGTCGGTAAAAAAATTATGAGGTTATGTGCTATGAAAAAGCAATTCAACTACCTTTTTTATTGACACGAATTATTTATCCATATGACGTTTGTCATTAAGGTAGACTACCGATAATCCGTCATTTCTAATTCCTGTCCTTCGCCGGATTACTTCGGTCGTTCACGGTATACAGTGATTTCTCGTTAATCCGAACACGTCCGTTTCCAACAAAATGTCCGGATTACTGATTCCCACAATGTTTTCAAGAGTTGTCTGCAACATAATTCCGTTCCCTTACAATTTCGTTCGGATTGCGAGACATTCGGATAATCGGGGTCCGGATAAACGAGGCTTCACTGTACATCGGTATCGACCTGAACTAATCGCCTTACATCTAATAGGTCTGGCCCGGTCGATGTATACCGAGAATAAACGAAGTAATCCGACGAAAGAATGAGTTTCAAAATGGCGGATTATGGGTAATCTACCATAAACTTTAGATCTTCCTTTGTTGATAATGTTGTTAGTGTGATCAGAGACCCAAACAAATAAAGATTAAGTTGCTTCAAGGAGGCTTGTCACGTTGCAACCAAATACACGTATCCTTAGTGTTTGATCGAGTATTCACTTTATCAGTGTCAAAAATGGCATTCATGTAATATTTTAATCAAATTTTCATAAACGTGAAGCGATTCTGTAGTTTAACTGATACACAACTGCATGTAGAGCGTTTTACATGATTGAAAAGTGAACTCATAAATGCGCGTTTTCTTGCCAAACGTTAAATTTCAATATATAGGCCTTATTTAATAAACGAGAGGCGAGCTTATTCGGTAACCAAAATATGAGATTTTGTGACTTGTTCAAATGAAAGATAACAGCTGACGACACAAAAAAGCCAGCATGGCATACATTGTCTTAATGGCATAATGTAGAAACCTTTGCGTCTTAAGGATAAATTGCTCATTATAAGTGATGTACGCGAGCTCGTCATGCTGCTTTGTACAGTGTTCTGTAGGATATGCCTAAAAGTAAGGTATGATAAAGTGAGAATCCAAGGAAGCGTTTTACCAAACACCTAATGTTAAAATTTGCGTAACTTGAATATATCGTTCCCTCTTATGTCAGTATTTGGATAAACAATATTGCCAAGTAACATATCATTTGAATTGTATGTTCGAGACGCTTCCAATGGCATATCACATGGCAATAGTTTACTTTTATTTAGAATGCAATCCATGCACATCACTTTTGACTTACGCATTCAATTTCCTTAATTCGTTTACTTAAACGTTACTCAGCAAATTGAGAATCATAACAAAACATAAGCTAGACGTCTTTAACGGTCAAACGGAAGATACTGTCGGATCTTCAGCGATGTCAGCGAACCATTCTCCACCTGTTAGCATACATGTTTTAGCAAACACGTGTTTGCCTCTTTAAGTAGGTCTTCCCAAATGCAATGGCCAAGTCTAATGTTGTTAGAACTTGTGGTCAGGCCATTTTGCCATAACTTGAATAGTTCGTGTATGTAACTCACTGTTAAATAATTTGGCAATAAAATATGTTTAAAGTAATGTGTTTGCCGCCTCTGTGATATTCTAAGATCGACACCTCTCTCGGTTATCTTATCGGCGAAATTGTTTGGAAGTTTTCCCCTGTCAAAAGTTTGTTACGGGCGTTTAGCTGTATCTGTCAAGAAGAGATTTGATCGTTCACACGTCAGCGCATGTTAAAGAGGAAATATCACTGATAGCTTTATCTTTTGCGTTATGCTTTGTTTATACCTGTACTCCTTTTAATATGAGTATGTGATAAAATAGATAGATAACTTTTATTTGATATGTGTGTATAGTCATTTTACAAAACATATTACTATACAATATATACTGGTCAATAATCAAAGTACAATTACATGCAATTTAAATAATTACTTCTTTTCAATGTGGATAGGACATACTGCTTTATATAAAAACATAAATATGAACAGATAAAGATAGAACATGTATAACATGCAACTAAAATAATAGTCACTTGTGACACTGTATCCCCATTCAATCTGGGTATCCAAGTATTGCAGTTACAGCTGTATTGAATCAAACCACCCCCCTGTAGTGAAACTAGTAATCGGTTTACGAGATACATTCTGGGCCCGTGTAATAAACATTATTTCTTCATTTGTTCTGGGCTGAATGTCTAGTCAACAGCTCCCGACTCGTGAATCGACGAAGAGCCTCCAATAGCGTCTATGGTCAAGACGTCGTTAAGCTCACGTAGCGGGCTGATTATAATTATTGGAGACTCTTTGCCGCTTTCTCGTAGTGCTGGAACCGACTTCACGCTCATGCAAACAGGTCAGATCCAGACCAGTCGCCAAGTAAATTGGCGGCTGGCCTGCGATCTAGCCTGTTTGCTACTCTGAGTACATTTCCTCATCAAAACTAAGCAGATATTTAAGTTTTTTCAGAGCAGACGAGACTAAACAAGAATCTATTTCTAGACATATACTCAACTTTCTAAGGGCTAAGAAAACACTTGTGCGTTAAGGATATAAGTATTCCCAGGAGGTCACCCAGTCCGGCTAGTACTTGGGGAAAGAACGAATCTAAGTTGTAGAACTTGTGGTCCAACCCTTATTCATCAGTTAGCTGAATAACAATATGTACTATCTAAGGATATAGATACGACTCATGTTCCGTTTACGAATCTATCGTATGAACGTTTGCGAGACACCCCTGGCTAAGCGAGTCTGGTACGGCTGGTAGAGACTTGGCATCTTCTGTTGGTACGTCAATCTGTTTTCTATGGTTTATGATATTATGACAAATACTCCGTCAGATATCAGCATTCATGGGGTCACCCGATTCGACAATCCGTTAATCCTTTTCTCCAGACAAGAATTAATGAAAAGCAGACGTTTTAGCAGACGTTTTAGAAGACTTTCTTTATCATTTCAAGTACCGAGTTAATTAATCAATTGTTGTGAGAAATGAGAAATTTCTCTTCGCGACCAAGTTCTTCTTTTTTGTCACAACGGCTTCTTCTATCCACGATCACATTGGAAATGTTTCATAATCTTTCATTATCGAAGGTTTTCTGTTTCCGGTTTCAATTTCGACCCGTCTCCTAAATTACCCCTTTACGGTATATAGCGCCGTTCGCCGCCTTATCGATTACCGCATAAAACGCTTTTCGCCGGTATACCTATTACCGTATAAAACCTATTTTGACGGGCTATCGATTACTGCATAGAACGCTTTTTGACAGCTGAAAAATTGATTCAACTTCAACCCTTAATTACACAAATAAACACACACGTCATTTTCTCCAAAGTTTATTTTCCTATTAAACAAATATGTTTTCTTTCATATACGATGATAAAATCATGGGGTCAAAGTTTAAACTTTTGCTCTAGAGCGAATCTTTTGATAGTGGTCACGCGGCACACTTCTAAAAGAGACGCTATGGGATTGAGATGAAGGGAAATGAAATACCCACCCCCAATAAAACTGAAAGCGGCCTTCGATATCCTGTCATAAAGATCAAAACAATGCCGATTTGTAAAGACTTGATAAGGATTTCCTGCAATTCTTTACAAACTAACACTTTTCTAAAAATATTATCCAATTAAAAAGAACATAGGGCACGCGACCCGTAGACTATTTAATGAGAAGTCTTCCGGTCATAAAAGATCAAAACACTGCCGATTTGTAAAGACTCGATAAGGATTTCATGCAATTCTTTAGTAACTTAACACATTTCTAAAAATACTATCCAATTAAAACAGAGCATACGGCACGCGACCTGTAAAGGATGTTTATGACACGGAGCTATTGTTCAAAGTTTAAAGGCGATTGAAAATCGAGCCGTCAAATAATTGACGTTATAAAGACGGCCTTTTTAAAATATTTAGCCAATTTGGTGTTTCCGATCGCAAGTCGGACATCAATGTAGATTCAGAGCAGTAATTTGATCGTTTTTATTAAGCCTGAAGATGATGAAATGTTGATAAATATTACCAATTCACGGACAAGCAAATTAGATCATTCCTCCGACTTTGACTACAACTACGAGCTTTTGGTAAATTCATCACCCATGGACACGTATTTTACGGAAATATAAGCATGTTTCGTTGCCAAAATGAGTTGATTTTTACTGTTTTACATTTATAAGAAGGACTAGGTTTAACTCCTTTACAAAGCAATATTGCGCTGAAAAACATTCTTTTATATATTTTGGAAACGGTTTGAATGGGAATTGAAGTAAAACGATTCAGCTTTGTTGAGAAATATGCAAAGACAAAGTATGTATCTCGAGTCATGAACGGTATTTTTCGGCAACAAAATTCCCTGCAATGGATGACAAACGGAAAACAAATTACGGATCTCTCAGGGAGAACACATAAGTCATATTATTAATTTTGATTTTGTATAATTCACACCGTAATATACATTTTCATTGTTTGTTTAATTTTCTACAACTTAATCCTGATATGAATGTATCACTAAATAAAGAAAAAAAACATCAACTTAAAGGAAATTTTGTTCTCGTCGTCTTTTATTCTTTGAAAAAATCTATTAGATGAATGTAAAATGCATTAATTTAGGTTTGATTAACAGTACCCCAATCAATAACAATTATCGGAGATAATCCTGTGCAAATAGGTACCCAGGGTGACTAGTTATGTATGCGTTAATGGTCTTCGATAATCGGATGGTTTATACCTATAGTGTCACTGATAAGCCTTATCTCTATACCTTAAAGGGTTACACATAATATACGGGATGGTTAACAGCCTACAAGCTATACCTAATGTATCACGTTTATCAAATGATAGAGCCGCAAATTATCTTATATTGCTTAGCACATCCATTATATCGATAGACCATTTTCCTCATAACAAACTATAATTCTAGCCAAAATGAAAATAAAAAAACGACAGCTGTTATATGGTACGATTTTCCTTTACAATATGAGTTTGACACCATTAACTCATTACCAAACAATGACGAAATTTTACCGCTTTGCAGCAGACGACCATTGGAAACATTGTGGGAAAGCTAGAAATTGTTCGTAACGAGTATTCTCGCTGTTGATTTTTCTTACCCTTAGAATGCTGGGTAATTTTCTAAATATAGATTTTTGTGTCGTCTGCCTTAGATATCCGCCTAATTTTGATGTAGAAAGATACTCAGAGTAGCGAACAGGTTAGATCAAAGGCTAGCCGCAAATTCACTTGACGGCTGACCTGGATCTAACCTGTTTGCATAAGCATGAAGTCGGTTGCAGTGCTATAAGGGTAAAGAAAAACATCATTTTTGAGCCTTAAATTTGTCCAGGAATCGATAGTTAGCTATGAATAAAAGGAGATGAAAACTGTGTTATACACCGATAAAAAAACACATTGAAATGAACCCAAACTTAACCTTTCCCAAAGACTGTTACTTTTTACAAGGGTATTGTTGCGGGTTTGAGAATGATTTGGAAGTCGGAGGGTCGGTCCGGCGGATAAGGGACCAGCGCGGACGTGGCTTCGATTACCACGAAAAGCAGAGTCCATTTTGCGACGTTGTTCAATCAACGTTCGGGAATACAACTAGTGTATTATAAAAACAAATTGAGTGATTGGCTGAACATAGAGAACTTGTTTCACATCTAATTAAATTTAATTACCTATAAACATAACAAAAGTTTCAAAAGTTTCAAATAGTTTATTGACATATAAACTGAACATAGTTTGTTGTCAAACATAAATGCAACATATAAATGCATAGAAATGCATAGAAATGCATAAACATGGCAGTACAATCATGAAAATGAGAAAAATGTGATTTTGTGATGAAAAAGAATCACAGAATACAATAGAAAGATGAAAGTAATTGTAAAACTAAATGCCAGAATACTTGGTAGTTATGAATTATTGGTTAATTACAATATGATTATTGCGTCTGCTATTAGCTTTATCTATGAATTTACTAATGTTTAAAATTGTTTTCTTAGAATTTGTTTCCATTAAGCATATGAATTTCTGAATATTTGGCCAAGTATAATACTATTTTGGCAAATCTTCTGATATCTCTATAAAAAGGACATACGAGTAAAAAGTGAAATTCGTTTTCAATTACATTCAAATTACATACTAGGCATTTCCTATCATCTCTGGCAATGTTTCCGTGTGTGCCTACTTCAATTTGAAGAGAATGTGCTGAACATCTAAATCTTGTCAGAGTTATTCTGCTTTTTATATTGGTAATGGTTGCAAAATACATTTCCATTTCAAATGATTTTTTGAATAGCCTATAACTTTCTAATTTGTTAAATGTATTTAAATCAGCGAACCATCTCTGTATATAAATATAAAAAATGCGCTGGGTAATGCTTGTTAATGGTATTTGTGAAACATCAGTTACATTTATTAAGTGAGAATATCCTATCCTGTCTAATAAAGAGTGCATATTCAATTTCCATTCATTGACTGGATTTCCCACATTATCAGACATGTTATATATTTTAAATAAAAGAGAGTTTGGAAATTTACAAATTTTTGCCTAATATTTAACTAATGCAATTTGCCTTAAAACATGAAGAGGATATTTGCATAGTTCACCATATACTGCAGTGTTAGGGGTTTTAAAATTAACTGATAATATTTGTTTTAACATAAACGTGTCTATAAGAGGTGTTTGAAAACGAGTTACGTCTGAATGAAACACTTCAACAACTTCCTTTTTATAGTTCACAAGCATACTTGAATGGCTTTGAGCATATAAGATGAGATATCGTTTCGGAAACAAGAAGAAGCTTTTACTGTTCGAGTTGTTTTTGCAGTTGGCGATCAATGTATTTTTTGCATGGGCACAACTGATCTGAAACCGATATTTCCATGCCATACTCTTTTTCGTGTTTACATATATTTTGTGTCAAGGGCTGGATGATATAACATTGTTTGTGTTGTTTAAGTAAGTAAAGTAGATAAATCGTTTATTAAAGTGACACGTGTACAAAATTTATTCGAATATTCATCACAACACATTTCGTTACACCCGGTCCCATGGGCCTATAAGTCACGTTTTATGATTAGAATAACATAAATATTTGGGCCGCGTCACGCGAAAAGGGGCACTCGGACATATAAAAAAGCGCTTACTCAGCTCTATCTTAGCGCTATTATTCCAGCATCTAGTCACGAAAGTTATCATTTGTATTTATTTAAAGGTATAACTGGATGTCCTCTAAGATGGCAAACAGTGTAGCCCCAGTCCAGCCGCCACGTGAGTGACGTGGCGGCTGGTCTGGGGCTACACTGTTTGCTATGTCCGAGTGCCCCTTTTCGCGTGACGTGGCCCATTTATGTTTTTTATATGTTTGTAGTGCTTATCGCGTTATTTGATGAAAAAACGGTAGCTCTTGTCAACATAATTATTTATCGGTCTAATGTGGCTGGATCTGATGTATAACTTAATGATTCTCCAATATGTTAATACTTGCCTTCATACGTGGCTCAATACACGTATTGCATGGCGAAGCGAAACGAATTGCGACAAAAAAGAAATTACTCTGAAAGAAGAACGTCTTCTTTGATGAAAGTTGTTTTTACTTAACCCTTATAGTACTGGAACCAATGTCATGCTTATGCAAACAGGTGATTTAACCTGTTTGCTTCTCTGGGTATCTTTCCTCAACAAAATTAAGCAGATGTTTAAGAATTCGGAGAGCAAACGATCCAAAAATATATTATTAGAAAATTGCACAGCATTCTAAGGGTTAACATCCAAGAGACAACGTTTTAATATCATTCACATTTTATATATACATGTAAATGTCGCGTCGACTGGTGTTTGACTTCAATTTCGACCCGTCACAAGGTCACCTATTTAGGAAAATGGTTTCAAGCGTAAACAGGTAATTCACATGCTATTACTGTCGTCGTTTGTTTTCTTAGAAATGAAACCATTCCAGCGATAGCGAGAAAAACCTTTTAAAATAATTGCTCAGTATAATCATTCGAGCCCGTTTGATCTTATGTCGATTTTTCTTTATATTTTGGAAGTTCCTTTGATCACCATGCCTTTATGATAATATATTTATCCTGTTATTCATCTGTTTGTTCGAATAAAAGCAACATATTTTAGAAAGCCTAACTACAACTATGTATTGCGGTTTGAAAGGTCAATTTTACAGCTAAGGTTTTGTTATGCACACACGTTAAAAGGTTTGTTTTTAAACAATATTTGGCTCTTGAAAAGGACCGTTTTAATTCTATTTGAGATTCTAAAATGCTGTGTTTTTATTTCTTTAAAAAGAAAGAGGAGAAACCAGTTTTTGCAGCTGTCCATGCTTTTGTGGAAAACTAGTCATGGGATTACCCTCTGACAGCTTTTACATGCGAATACTTATTCGACTAGTTTTTCTCTTTTTTTTTATTTGGTTCACAAACTCCTTATTGGACTGTGAATAGGACATTTGTTTGTAAAATAAAGTATTTAAGTCCTTAACAATTTTTGCAAGAAGAATGTGCAATATGTGTACCAAATGGTTGTGAATTGGGCTGATAATCGGATCAGTCATTTACTTTTTTATGACTATCCAGATTGTGTTGTCATCTTATTAGAAAAAGACATTTTACTTTACAAAACTCAGAATCTCAATCTAACAGATAGTCCCTTTAAATATTTGGGTCGTACACAATGGTACAGTTATGTTGAGATACTCTACCGACCATTACGAGGTAAAATCTTAATTATTCATTCTGTACATTACGGTTTGCAATTTATGAAGAACCATAGGTCTCACGTAACTCAAAAGAGGCGCAATCTATCCTTAAAATCCGAATCTACCAGAACCGGGGTTCTAACCTACTCGGATAGACCGAGGCAAGTTATATAGGGTTCGGTACTCTGAGAGTTGGGTCACGGAGACCCCTCAGCATATTTAGTAGATTACCAGTTGGCGGTAGACCCTATCATATGTGCTAGCAATATCAATTATGGCACCCTAACAACGGAAATCACACGCTATTCATTACTAGTGACGACCAATGAATACGAAATGGAAATAGTATTCGATAAAACCGGCCGAGATATTACATTCTATGACAACCGGACAGTGTCCAGAGACCTGTCAGAGCCAGACAAGATCGCTTGTTTCAATGTATCTCGTACGCCCAATTATGATTGGTCGATATTCTCTCATCTACAATATGTAGTAAACCATGGTGTAAATATTTTTTCCCGATTCCAATCATTTGTAACTATGTATTGTTTATAAAAAAACGATTTGAGATTGCTTTGTATGAGCGCCATGTGCATATACATTGAGTGTCGACAAAAATGTGGAAGAGGTTTTGGAATTCATATTAGTGCTTAAATGGGGCGCCAGGACTTACTCATTTCCTATCTTATTTGGTGATCGCTCTAAACTTAAGGTAGTGACAGACTACAAAAATATCATCAAAAAGTCAGTTTTGTTTTTGTTTTAAGTTGGTAGAAACCATCGTGAAAAGGCATAAATTGCTCGCTTATAGAGCGGCTTGTTCTCATATGTGAGGTAAATTAGATATCAAAATTTCATTCTTATAGGACTGTTGTACGAGACATACTGGGGAAAAGCATATGGAAACAGAACTAGTTCATATTTAAGTATCTGCGTTTTGTAAAAACTGTATTGTTTAAACGGCATCATAAATTATTTTGAAAATGTTCACATATATGAACAATGGGCTTTAAGGTGCAAAAGTGTCACAGATTTTTCACAGTGGTTTCTAAAGACAAATTGTGTTACTTAAGCTGAGATAGAAAATAAAGGCATTTAGAGGCAGGTGAATATTAACATGTTTGTCTGAGCAGGTCATCGTTAAGATAAACCGATTCTTTTTACGGTGTTTTTTTCTGGTCTATTTTAAACAAACCACTTTTGATAAATAATATATGAAATGTAAATATTTACTACCTTATGAATCAGGGGAAGTTGCTAAAAACCCGCTGTAGCCAGGTGTGGCGTTTAGATTACAGTGTCTTATCACGACCTGAGCTTCCTTGGACAAAGTCAAGTGTATAGCAAGATAATATTAGGTCTACAAAGAATGAAGCGATGTGGACGTGACTTTGCTGAAATTTGATGGTTCTGCGTGGTCAAGATGTAAAAGTGGCGGGTTCAGACATCGGCGGTCCCTGCTTCAAGTTCCATCGCTACCTCTAGTTACCTGGAAGTGTCCTTTGTTAAAACACTTTAGAGCCCCAGCACAGAAAAATTAATCAAGAAAAACTCAAATATCACCGTATTATGACCAAACTTCTCTGAACACTTGAAAACGTCAATAAATAAAAATAACGTCTTTGCCAAGAACACTCCTAAATGCATCGTTGGTCGCCAGCATGAAAAGGACTGGACTGTTCGTGCTATCATCGACAATAAGAACATCTTCTTTAATTATACAAACTAAATCTCCGGAACACGCTGATGGAAATCCGCTGCTTGGAAAGGAAACTGTACAGTTCTGGTTAGAAAGTATGTGGCAGGTGGACAGATGAACTGTTCGCCACCATATGACAAACTATTGAAACTGCATTAATCTTTGATTAAACATATCCAATAAAACAATTTCGTCTTTTGTGCCGGTGTTTTTTTATGGTTCTGAAGCATATATAGTTCTGGAACTGTCTCCATGCTTCATGCTTATGCAAACAGATTAGATCCAGACCAGTCGCCAAGTAAATTGGCGGCTGGCCTGTGATCTAAACTGATTGCATTCTAAAGGTTAAAGGATTTTATCCTAAAACGATAAAATATTTTCACGATTTCCCAGATGTCTATATTATCAAATATTATGCCGTTTTTATGGACCATACATTTTAGTTATGGTAAATCTATTCCAGACAGTAAATGGTACTCAATGCTTTATGCAACAAGAATGACTACTGACGAAATCTATGTCAATAACGTCGAAAAACAAACCTTTACCAGCTAGACCAGAGGAAGCTAGCATTGTTTCCCTTTTTCTTCACCCATAATGTTATAATTCCCATAAAAACCATAATAACGTTAAACACTTGAACTAGCCAAGCCGCTTTCTCTGTGGTTTCAAATTCCGGTATTGGTATATTTGATATTTTTATAAGGATATGTGTTCCTGCTGTTATAACTGAGGACAATTGTTGTTTACCCGAGATCAAGCTGTCAATTGGGCGAATATCAAAAGTATTCACAAAAAGGAAGTCAAATAAAAAGTCCTGCATAGTCACGTCTTTGCGTAAACGAATGCTATGCTTTATAATTATTTCCTTTATACCTCAAAAACATATCAATTTCTGACTTCGGGTGAGGCAATTAAAGATCTGGATAAGACTGTTACATACAACACCGACCGATCTAACATATCTATTTTAGCCAAAAATCAGTCTGTTGGTTGGACCGCTATTTACACGAATTCCCACGTATGCGTTTCCTATCTATTATCTGATTATAGCAATTTTCCGATCCTGGTAATGCGTCTTCGAGGTGGAATCACGTTATTTTAGTATAAATCACAGTTTGGGATATATAATAATGCTCGCATTACAAATAACAGATCCGTCCATCCATAACGCGAGTCCCCGTCTCTGTCTCTAAGCGTGTTGTCTATAAGCGAGGTACATTACCCTAGCAACATTGATGGGCTATGAGGGATGTAGAGATTTTCTTTGCGTGGTGGTCTTCAACGAAATATAAGCAGGTGTTTTTTTACTCGTATGTTTTTCTCTCGTTTATTGTTTATACATTTTTTTTGTTCACACATCTATATTTAACCCTTTACCAAACGCCAAATTTCCGACTGTCCGAAATTTAAAGAGTTTGCAGACGACATTTCTAAATGTGATGAAATCGAAAAATAATCTTCTCATATGGCAGAAAATAATGTGGGAAAAGGAGAAAATGCTCGTTATGAGCTATTTCTCCTTTTCCCACAGTATTTTCCATAGTCGTCTGCAACAAGCTGGTCAACTGTAATTTATGTTTGGTAATGATTAAACAAAATAAAAAGCAGGTTTTTTAACAGACATTTGTTTCTCTCATATTTATTTTAGTTGTGTTCTCATATCTCTGTTTAAACAAATGTTGCACAGGATTTTTTTTACAATTCTATTATCGATATTTTTCACTACTATACCGTTATCATCACTATTTCTGCCTCTGAGATAGTACTTAAGTATAAGATACATATGTGACTAGTTATGAAACGGCAAGCTAATTACGGAGCATTAGGGTTATTATCCAAACTTTCATTTAACGAGATGCAGAAATTGTCAATAATATGTTCTTATTTTTCGTATTGTTTTACATCGATTGTGAAGGAAGCTTAAAGCTTGTTAAATTCACTTTCGATGACTGCTTCATGGATACTAAACCAGTACTCGAGCCGATTTGTGGCAATTTTCACCGCTCCTAACGGAGAGCAAATCCGGGACCCTCGATACAAGAGACAGACGCTCAACATCTGCACCAATGTTGCCTACACAATTTCGTTATTTGCAGTAAAAAATAAAGAAAATCACTAAATCTAGGGAAAGTATGGATATATAATGAAAAAAACGTGCCATTTTCATTTCTTTTATGTTGGATGGAGATGTATCCGCCATCTTGTTTTCGATAGAAAAAGTCACGTGGACAAAAAAACTGTCCATGCCATCTGGTACATGTAAATACAGCAACATCAACGAAAAACAACAATGTTACCGTGTATCGACGGGTAAAAAACATCGATATCCTATAAATTTTAGATTTTTTGTGAGAATGCGTAAAACCTTTTAACAAGCAGGTTTAAACAAGTATTTTATTTGTGTACACCTTGATAAGCAAAATTCTCGTTTAGTAGTGTTCTTCCAACCTATTGTTTGGGGTTTTTGTTAGATTAGATTAACTTTGATAGAGATAGAGGTTCTGTTTTTCTAATATAATCCTTTTCAAACTGACAAAGGCTTACTTTTGACGGAAATAATGTAATAATTAACTCTCTTGACATTTTCCCATCGTAAAATTCTCTATCAACTTCGAATCGAACTGTTAATTTCTATTCGTGTGTTATGGCTTCTATGTTCTAAATTTTTAATAGCTTTGAATGAACATTTTCCTATGTCATGCTTAATTGAATTGAATGGACTTGAATTTAATGCCAAGTTTACTTCCATACCCAACTGGTGTGTTAAACCTTTGTGAAACCTTTGTGAGCACGTAAATGAGCAAACTGGGTCTTGGTTCGCTTCCAGTTGACCGTCTTGCTCGTATAGACCATCGTTTTGTTGTATCACTGCTTAAAACGATTATATCACAGACAATTATAATCGTTTAATAATATAATGACGATATACATCTTTGGAGTTACATAAAATCGGATTTCCGTCGACTGATATAGGCCTACCCAATTGCATGTACCTATCTGGGTAAAGTTATAGCCAATATGTCTCGCAGATATAGTTAACTTTTAAAACGGTTTATTACATGAACAATTCTATATCTTCTATCATGTCCGTCCTGCAGATTCATTAAAATATGTATGATTGTATAGAAACCAGAATACAAAATCGGATAACACTCTTATCACGTTACATTAGTAATGTGCTTCAAAGTGCTATTGATGACTTGTTATGTTAATAAGTTTTCCATTATATCACTGAAAGGCCCTATAACACATTGTGAATTTTGTTTTATTTAAGCACATGTTTTCAGCATACAATATGTAGAAAAAAATAAAAATGGTCATATATTTGATGTCGAGCTTTTGGAAAGTCACCTTTCTAACGTTTGCTTATTACGAAACAAAATGTGTGAGATTATTTCGCTGAAGGTGTAGCTGAAAACATCTATCAAGGATATTCAAGTAGCATTGATAGACAATGCATGTTTAGCACTGAAGTCATGGAATGAGTAGCATTGGTCACATCGACTGAATCCTCTACTGATATCGAAAAAAATGCTGGCCTGGAAACACTGTTGTGATGATACTGAGGAAATGTTAATCACAAATGCCTTGAAAGGAAGTTCATCTAAACAAATAAACCTATTATTTCTGCGCCCATGCCCCATTAGTGTTGTTTATGACTCCCGGATAAACAACAAAGCATCGTCGTCTAAAAGGAAGCTTGACGTATGATATAGTGTAAATATGGTTGTTTGCCGATTAGTTATTTGCAGTATATCGTTAAAGAACAACGTGACGAGCTATTTTACAAGGAATTATAATCCTAAATATATTATAAAGGTATTATTCGCGTGGCTATTCCATACAATACTGTTGTATACCTATCATTAACGTATCGGCTTATACTAATAAAAATGTAAATGATTTGCTATGGTAATTGTATGTTTTGTAACTATTCGTATTCTTTTCTATTACTCGACACAGTCAGAATAAATACGGCGTATAATTCATTAACTGAAGCCGATGCCAGTGATGCGTCTTAACTTCAAACCCATTTCCCCGTCTCAGATTTTGTAGATGAACCAAATTCAAGGCAAATTAATAACTACAGAAACAACAAGAACGTGTTTCTTACGACAACATTTCGAAAATGTTCCAATAAACGAATTATGAACTCATTTGGAGCAATTAATCAATTTTGGTTACGCGACAGTTGTTTTCGTAGACTTCATCCAAGGATATGATACATTGAAGTCGAGTTTAATTGAGTGGGATAGCGGAACCAAAGCAAACGTCAACAAGGAAAAATAACGCAGACTATTTCTGGTGATACTTTGTAGAAACCGTCTGTGACAGTCTAAAATTGTGTTAGCAATAGAAATTATGAGTTGAATGTAAAAGTGTTTTGTCAACTTTTTGCGCCATTCTGATTAGCCTGGAAGGCGAACGCCAAAGTTCTTTGATTTTGAGATCCCACTCGCACTCGCACGCCAAAATGTACAGACAACGAATGACTTAATCGCTTTTTGAATACTTAAGAGCGTCTCCATGTCTGATTATTTCTGCATATCAACCATTTTTTTGACACTACCACCTAACGCAAAACGTTTGCGTCTTGCAGCAGACGACTTTCAAAAAGCATCGTGGCAAAAGGAAAAATTGCTTGTCACAAGCAATTTCTCTTTTCGTCAAAATGCTTTTTTAATCTAGTCACATGCCAAAGCAGCAGAACCAAAAAGATTTTTATAATGTTTACAAAGCTTTTATAAAGTCGTCTGCTTCAAGTAATAAAATGCCGTCTGCAGGTGGTAAAGAGTTAAATAAAAACTCGAAGTTGTTCGGGCTAATGCAAAGGTTTTTACCAGATTTCTTCGAAAGAAAAGAGATGTTTTTCATAAAAGTTATATGCCCTTCTTAAATTTCGTCTTCTTTTCTTCGTTTCTTTTAAAACTTATTTTGATGTGTGCTGATAAAACTTGTGTTTTGACGATCGAAGTGGGCATCCTTTATATAATGTGTCCAATTGTGCTTTCTCTTAAACCATAGAAAAAGAGCAGAGAAGTTAGAATACTGTAAACAAATGACAATTTACGTTTTGTGTTACCACCATTCTAAACCTTCGTCTTAGGATAGACAGTTCTTTGCAATTGGCTTAACAGGTAAATATCTTTAAAATGACCATTGTTGTCGACGAGTTATAAATCTCCTTAGTTATTCTTCGGTAAGATACGTTGGGTTTATTGATATTTCAGAGTTGAAGTTAAAATGCAAATTTACTTTCCTCACTTCTGTGTTCTTTTTGTATACCATATAGTGTGATATGTCATTACAATCGTGTCTTTAAGGCGATATAAAATGATACCCTAAATATGAAATTTCACTAAAATGTTCATAAGACAGCATATTATGTAGGTTTAGTGCTCCTATTTTCTGGAGATGCACGTATAGATAGATATTCACAGACTAATAAATAATTTTGATAAGTTTAGCAAAGACATCATAAACGACGACATAAATAAACATTTTTCTCGGGCAGGCAGAACCTCAGGGCAGAAGAATGCCACCGTAACCTCATATTTCTGAAGTAGACTGAGAGCAAACTATAAAGTTGTTAAAGTGATCCTTGGAGACGAGATATATAAACCGTTTCCTAAAGCTTCAATACGCCGCCTATGGTCATACACCTGTTACTTTTGAGATATTGAATTCCCATTGACTCCAATGTTAAATCAGCTATTTTCAAGACTCTGCTGAATGAAGAATAGTGTTTTTTACGCTTAGCTATATACAGGAACATCAAGTTTGTCCATTCAACTCTCAGAAACTGTAATAAAATGGACACCTCAATCGTCTCATTTTTTTTCTACGGAGCAAAGTGTATTAGTACCGTCCGAAAATCAGTGCACTAGCTGTCAAATCTAGCCGAGGTACCGGCATTTGTGTTCATACATCCCAAACAAATAGTCCTGCAATAAGCAATCAAAACAAACTTTGGGAGCATTGCAGGACTATAATCTATACAGGAAACACATCAGTGTTCTACCAGCTCATCTCTTACCAGCAAAACTATGCACCAGAAGTTGAAACTCAAAATTTCTAAATGGGACTACTTTTGGGTACTACGACCCGGAAGTACTCCGTAACAGGTGCGAGACCTAATACAAATGCATTTTATTGCTAACATGGTTTTCGGTCTTATTTGTCCAAGGATTGGGGACTTGCGACAAAATATAATGCGAAAAACCTGACAGGAAAGCGATAAAAATGGAACAAATGAGGAATCCATACACCCACCCTAATCGACTACATTTGCATACAAGACTATGTCAAAGAGCCAAGAGTCACCAAAGAGAGATAAATACTAATTATTCAAAAACTAATGGATCAATTTGACTGAAACAAAAAGGTTTTTGTTCCTTAAAGATTGTTTCATACTTTGATAAGAGTTTTATAAGGTTTGAACTGGGAACATTCCAAGAAAAGTAGCCTTCTTAGCAATATCTTTGGTAAAACAAAGGCTGTTTTCGTTGAAATGAAGGCTTACTTCTTCATTATTTCATCAAATCTAGTAGGAAATGCTATAATTATGTTGTTTAAGACTCATTATAAAATTTCCAATTACAAGGACAGAAATTTTAATGATTTGGGGGCAATCTAAGGGGTATATCTGGGCTTTTCCAAAAAGTACGGGAAAATGTGTGCGACATAGCTTTGTACACATTATGTGTTATTTATGGGGTTAGAAATGTGATTTCAATAGCTAAAAATAACTAAACAATTGGAAAATTGACTTAAAAACCTTTATAGTATAAAAAGAAAATATTTTTAAGAACATTATAGGAAAAGCAGCCATTCCAAAGCCTTTTTTTAGTCAAATTGGTCCAAAGCTGAACCTTGGACTGTTAACATTTTCATTTTACAAAGCAAATGACTGATTTTCATGCCTACATTAGGATCTTGAAATATGTTATAGCTTTATCAAGGAATATCTTTGGAAAAACAGATTGTTACATGCAATTCTATATTGAAATGGTTGATATAAAGAGTTTATACCTATTCAAAGACAGATAAACAATATCTACAATGATTTTTCTGAAACACAGCCATCGAAAAGACCATTCGATATTCAGGCTTCATCGACAGACATGATATTTAGAAAATGGCACGGAAAAAGAAATAATTGCTCATTATTAATCATTGATTTCTCTTTTCCACCAATGTTTCCATTTGATAGTAAAAACAGCTTGCTTGCTACTACCGTAACCTATGAATAGAACTCACCATCACCATTCAACATGCAATGGATATGATAAGATAACAACAACAACAATAATAATGATGATTATAATAATAATGATAATAATAATAACAATAATAATAATAGTAATAATAATCAACGATAATGAGATGATGATGATTATGATATGGGGAACATGATAGCGGTATATACTATTGGTGGTTTTGTGAAAGACCGATTTGTCCATCGAATTGATTTCGAAAAGTTTGACATGACTCGTGTGATTGGTTTCTTGCACCAAACCAGCCGCCTTAACCCGTTACACTTGAAATACCTTAGAATAGCTCTCTTGGTCAGTTTACAATTATTGTTTTAGTGTAACACATACATTTAAAACTGTAAAATGCTGTTTCGGTTAAGAAAAAGTATCGCTTAAAAGCCTTAGCTCTTGTCGAAAGATCTAGAGCGACAAGTATCCAATCACAGCTTATCTTGAGCGACACATTCCGCCTCAGCTACAACAGGAAAATCACTCAAAAGCAGAAAGTCTAGTCTGAGATCAGACAATATGAGCTAATAAAGGGAAGGAAATGACATAGATGTGCATCTTAGATCAGTATTTGCTGGATGAAAGTCAGTGGCATCACATGATCCTCTCAGTTGACAATTATTATTACTCACCATTGCACAATACTATTTATTCTGTACTTAAAAAATAAAGCAATTTTGACAGAAAATCACTTTCTAGGGAGAAATTACTGTTTTAACTCATTGATGACATCAGGTTTTTTGTTCAAACACAAATAAAATCGCTCAGAAATGCATTGTAATGGGTATAACAGAAATGGATGTTGTCCGGAAACTCATACACAAGCCGATTTAACAAGGAAAATCCTACATTCTCAATTAAAACCATTTGGACACATACCTTGTCCCGAGGAAAGGTAAATCCATGTTTAAAATGCTATCTGCTGATTTCATTCATAGTTTGATGAAGATTTCTCAGTTATTTACGTCAAAATAAAGACTCCACGGACATGCGACTGCCATGGATATGGTCATACACCTGTTACTTTTGAGATATTGAATTCCCATTGACTCCAATGTTAAATCAGCTATTTTCAAGACTCTGCTGAATGAAGAATAGTGTTTTTTACGCTTAGCTATATACAGGAACATCAAGTTTGTCCATTCAACTCTCAGAAACTGTAATAAAATGGACACCTCAATCGTCTCATTTTTTTTCTACGGAGCAAAGTGTATTAGTACCGTCCGAAAATCAGTGCACTAGCTGTCAAATCTAGCCGAGGTACCGGCATTTGTGTTCATACATCCCAAACAAATAGTCCTGCAATAGGCAATCAAAACAAACTTTGGGAGCATTGCAGGACTATAATCTATACAGGAAACACATCAGTGTTCTACCAGCTCATCTCTTACCAGCAAAACTATGCACCAGAAGTTGAAACTCAAAATTTCTAAATGGGACTACTTTTGGGTACTACGACCCGGAAGTACTCCGTAACAGGTGCGAGACCCTATCTAGACCTTTGTATTTGTTATTCTTCCATCGTTTTGGATAGAAACTAGACCAATTAGTACACTCTACTTGTGATAGTTGTTCTTTAATCACATTTAGACTCCTGAAAACGTAATTAAACCAGAAGACTAATTAGTAACCCTAAATGAGGACGAAGATGCCCGTCTAGCATGAAATCCTAGTTGGTAAGACGTTTGCACATGTATCGGTACAGATGACTCCGGGGGTCCTGCGTGGCCCAGTGGTTAGGTTAGAACTCGGGTATCAAGGGTTTGAGCACTTTCTTGGGATTGTCCTTTGGTAAGTCACTTCAGCTCCCTAGCCTTATACTGGTGGGTCCAGGAAAGCCGTTACATAAATGAACGGCATACAAATACACGGCTCTTAAAACCAGAAATAGTGACCAACATCCTAAAATTTGAAAATCATTTCTTGCATGTTATGAAGTAAAGGCGATTTGCAGGATCGGCCTTCGACATTGTTGTAATCGCAGCATTTTGGAACCTCTAGATAAGCAATTTACGGAAGTGTGCACTCTGATTTTGTATTTTATTTTTTGAAATCGTAAAATATCATGACACAAAGTTAAAACCATAGGTCTCTTTGATTCCAGGTTGATGCATTCGAAGATGAATTCGCTTTAAATTCTGCCAATGAGGTTCACAAATTTATCCAATGTGTTATGCAGGGTCTACGAACGTATAAATCCCTCTTCGATCGTGCTTGAAATATATTAAGTCGCAACAATCCCTGGATTTTTAAGAGATGTTAATAGTGCGTTTCGTTTGTTGGGGTCCCGCGGGACTCAGTGGTTATCATGGCGTACTTAGAATTAGGGGTTTCCGTGTTCGGGTCCTGTGTTGTGACGATCGAAGAAGACGTCATTTATATAGTGATGTATCCGATTTTTGCTTTCTCTTAAATTGTTGTAGCCATTTTAGTTTAAACAGAGACTTAGATTTTGGGGTCCCCGGTTCGAGCCCATATGATACTTACGATACGGTTTAGTGGGAGTGATCTTTTGTAAGTCAGGTCAGAGCCCTAGCTAAGTACTGGCGGATCCAGGAAAGCCGTTAAATGACTAAAACAAGTGTTGACACAGCATTGAACACCATATAAACAAAGGTTCGTTAGTCTAGTATACCCTTTTTGCTTTATTTCTTCACATTGTAACAAGGCTTTCTTGTCTTAATTGACTTAACCCATTCCAAATCAGCATATTTTCGACTGTCCCAAATTGGAAGAGTTTGCAGACGTCAATTCAAAATGTGATAATTTGGAAAATAACCTTCCGATAAGGCAGAAAACATTGTTGAAAAAGGAAAAATTGCTTGATACGAGCAATTTCTTCTTTTCCCACAATGTTTTCTAAAATCGTCTGTAACAAAGTGGTCAAATGTCGTTATTGTTTGGGAAAGGGTTAATAGAATAAATAGACAAAAGAGAAGAAATACAGCGAAAAGAAGAGAGGGGATAGAGACCAGACCGGTAAAACATTTACAATGTATATCGACAATTTCTAATTCTTGAATCCATTATACCTTATTTTACCGCATCTACTATTAAAATACTTATAAGAACATCAATCAATAAGGATGAGTTACAGCAAATGAGTATTTCCTTCGTTACAAAAGCTTTCTACCGACGACAATGAAGAAACTATGTGTTTTTTACTTATCATGTTTTTTGTGTGTGATATGGCCTTCAATTCCGATTAGTCTAATTCTCGTTTTGTATCATCTGTATCTGTCTTAGGACATACCGTGTCTTCAAAACTGTCCCATTTTTGAAAGAAAGGACCAATTAATCTTTATATGCTTAAAGACTAGGATTATTGGAAACTTGTGATTGTGCATTAGTATCAAAATATGAGAAGTAAAAGTCGGTTGTTCAGTAAGGCAAAAGCAGACACCAGGGAAACATGAACAAAATTTATTTTATAGATTTGCATGGAAATAATTTTGACATAAGGTAATAAATACATCCTTAACAAAAGTCGGCAAACATCGACAATTTCGACATCGTCCGGAGAGTTACGGACGTCCCTCGGCGATTTCCGCGAATGTCGTGAACATTCGCGGAAATCCCCGAGTGACGTCCGAAGATAATTCGGTGACTGTTCGCTTTTACAGAGATTTGTCGCCATTTGCCGATGTTTATTACGGATGATATACCTTAAAGTAAAGATGCCTGTCAAAAGTAAATTCTCATTTTGCAACGATTTGGGTCTTTTTTTTTTAAAAAAATGAAAAAAAAAACACTTTTGCGTGCAGGGTATTCTGGGTAATAGGTTAATCTCAAAAGTGGGACAGAGTCGGAAATTTACCGCAAAATCGTGTTTACAGCAATGACGTTCATTAGGCCTCTTTAAGTGAATACAGACACGAAAATCATAAAAAGAACCATCGCACTTTACAACAAACAGCTTGTCTTACATACATTAACCCTTATAGTGATCGAACCGACTTCATGCTTATGCAAACATGTTAGATCCAGGCCAGCCGCCAAGTAAATTGGCGGCTGGTCTGTGATCAAATCTGTTTGCTACTCAGGGTTTCTTTCCTCGTCAAAATAAAGAAGATATTTAATGTTTTAGAAAGCGGTCGACACAAACATATATTTTTGGAAAATTACCTAAGGGTTCGACATCACGTGATAGATATCATATTTGGAATAAGAGATGTAAAAACTTACTTTACTTTGCAGGGGTGGCGAAATCCAATGTCTGTATTACCCAATAAAAGCCTTAATAGACACGTGAATTTCTAATGAAATTTGCTTTGTAGCATTGTATGGAGAAGTGCAGAAACAGATTTGGGAATTACGGAAAAGTACATGTCAATCAAAATCGGATTTCGCCACACCTGCTTACCACATGTAAAGAGAACATTATTTCATTTGTCGATTGATGCATGGTCTAAAAATTGTTACTTTAAACTTATGTATTTAACATCGATTGTGAAACAAGTTCTTACAACTTAGATTAATCACTCTCGATTCAGCTTCCTGGATCTTAACCAGTACTCGCGCCTAATGTGGGTTAATGAAAGGTCGTAGGGCGAGACCGCTGCTAACAGGATTCGAACCCACGACCCTTGTGTCCGGACCCTCGTATTCCAATGATAAAAAACAACAGACGGTTAATCTTTTAAAAGTATGTTTCTATACAGCGGTATAGCGTGTTCGATCCCCGTTAACAACGAGGTGAACATGCTGGGACTAACCCACAAATTGCAGCGAGTACTGATCATGTATTAAGGAAGCCGTACCCGAGCGTGAATTAAAGACACATCAAAGGAGAGGAGTACAAATAAATTACTGAAACAATATATGTAGTTCTTTTATTATGTTCATAAAAATCATGAGAATTAGTTTAGGAACGCATTGAGACCGTATTAAATAGACTCATTTAAAATAAGTTATTTTGTGCTTGAAATGTAGTAGTCTCCAATTCATTCATGTTTATCAACAACCTGTTTGTTTACTTATTCGAAATAACGAATTCTGATTGGTCGGTTCAAACATTTGTGTATCAACTGTCAAGGTCAGGGGTGAAGAATCACACAATTTAACTGGTTAATCTGGGTTAATTCTTGTTGGCTTTCACGTTTAAGTTGTGCTGATGGGTTTTTTTGGTGATAACTATTTGAATCTGACCAAAAGTTTATTAATTAATATAGTTTTATATAGCATTTATCTCCTTTTATGTGCCTTTAAAATAAGCTTTAAACTTCCGTCACAATCGATGACAAATAAATAAGTTTTAACTTAAAGTCTGTAAAACAAAATCACAATGTCTGTATACCATTTTGTAGAAATAAGGTGTGGCGAGAGTACAAATTACTTGCCGCAAGCAATATCTCCTTTTAGATCTACTAGCTGCTAAAGTAAGGTTCAAGGATATTACACATTGGAAAAAATAGGATCGTTTACGTTCGGGAATAAAATTATTCAATTCACAATGAATTTCATATGTCACTTTGGTGCGTTATATCACTGGCTGAATGCGGGATTTTGCTAGCACGAAATGATGAAAAGAGACATGGCACGTGTGCTGTTTGATATATCAAATACCGAACTAATGTTACGTTGATATTGACTTCGAACAAGGTTGTGCAAGTGTAATAAGGACAGGTCACGAAAGGATGAAATCAAGACAATAAGATGCCTTAATTGTTTGTAAGGTTCGATTGCACTAACTTTCTCTCAAGAGTACGGGATAACGCGATGTGGTCACACTTTTAACATATTGAGGGGATAATTCAAGACTATAGTTAGTGTTTCACAAGGGATTCTGCCAACTTAGTAAACAACTCAACTTCAACGTTTTTGAGGACGAATATCATTTCTTTTTAGAATGCAAAAGTTAATGAATGGCTATGCAATATGTACTTTGAAAACTCATGGCTTAGAAATGTGAATCAGCATACCTTTTATTCAATTTTGGAATGTAATAATAAGTCAACTATATTCCAAGTGTCAACATACCCTGTAAAAACCTTTTAAAGTAAGACAAAATCTAATTGAAGAACTATTCTAATGTATTTGTTTGTGGTTAGTCACTCTTTTGTATATATGTTTTGTAACGGTATGTTGTACTATGAGCCTATGGTCTCTATACTTGAATAAATGTATCTATGCCTATGTCTTTGTTTGGAGACAATGAAAATCACGGTGAAACAAAATCAATTTCAATCAAACTTCAGATTTGAAAAGAGACAGAATTGAACTCGATCGAATGATGACACTATGTCACCTGTAAGGTACTGGCAGCGGGCTCGACAAGAGGGAAACGTCTCAAACCCTTTTTTATTTGACGAAATATATTTTACGTAGTCTTTCGAAAACTATAATGATAAAAAAATGTTTTATGAATATGTCTCCTTGTGCTTAAGGAACCATTAGTTGTATCGCATATTGTTAATCTATTTTAAATGGATTTTCCATCGAGTCGACATTATTTTATTCATATTGCGATGCCCGACATATAATGATGACGGAAGACCCAAGGGCTGGTCAAGCCTGGTAGAACCGTCGGCATTCCGTAAGTCAGTCGGGAGTCATATCGCATATGTCTTACATATAATATTCATATAGACATTTCAAATTTATACGATATTCGACCGAAACCCACAACATGCATGAGGTGTTGAATATCAAAGCAGTATTTGAAATATGAAGTTATCGACCTAGACATGTATAAGTTGACATATATTTCTCTCGGAAAAGAATCTTAAGACGTAAAGGACAGTGTAACAATGATCATCTTCCAGCCGCCTTGACACATTGACGCATTCATTCAAATTGTCTGTCAGTTAGCATCTAGCTTCTTTATCAACACCGGGTCACTCTAAAATGTACATATGACATGATTTAGAATCATACTTAAGTGCCATGATCAAGCATCATACTTAATATTTACTCACTTTTCTCACTCTTAAATCGTACATGTAACACTTCAGTCATTATGAAAAATGTATTAACGCTTATTCTATTATCGGAAGTTAGAATTGTTCTATTATCGGAAGTTAGAATTGTTCTATTATCGGAAGTTAGAATTTAGAATTGTTCTATTATCGGAAGTTAGAATTGTTGGAAGCGTATAATCAAATGACACGTGTATAATCTTTGCGTAAGTTCAAACTGATATACATGGATATTATCTTAAACAAAGGTGCGATGTTGTCATGCAGAACGTCATTTGAGGCGTCTCGGAGAGATGATTATATTGAGATGTTAACTTGCATAATTGCTTTGCTCATTTCTGAAATAAAAAAAGAATGCTCATTTGAACTTTTTGCAAATTCTTAGCATATGTTTGTTAAAACCCTTCGCAAGTCGTTTGATTAGTACAATCATTGACATTCACAAAGCCATCTAATTTCAATGGAATACAAATAGGGAAGATATATTCTTTATCTTTATTGAGTCTACTGCAATAAAACTGATGCCCCCAAGGCTAACAGTTTGATAACAGAACTTGAAATCACATGATATTTTTCCGCTTGGTTTTCAATAAAAAAAGTTGTAAATTTGTAGTTTCGAAAGATATAATCTCTCAGTTGACGGATTGTCGATGGTTTATCTGGCTTGACATACCCATATAACAAGTAATTGGCAATCAAGCTTGAGGTTTTAATCCATGGTTTATAAGCCGGCATAGAAATAATACTGAAACTCTGCTCTATCGATGTAAAACGCTAACAAAGTGAAACATACAATAATATTAATTATGTACAAACTGGTTTTATTATTTTAAAAAGATAAAAACGAGAGTTATGTGGATCATAAATCTTAGCATGATAACATGGAGTCAATTTTTTCAATTTTAACCCTTATATTGCTGGAACTCTCTGCATGCTTATGCAAACAGGTTGATTTAAGACCAGCCGCCAAGTAAATTGGCAGCTGACCTTTGATCTAACCTGTTTGCTACTCAGAGTATCTTTCCTCATCAAAAGTTATAAATAGAATTAAGGTTTTGGAAAACAGACGACATACAAATCTATTTTTAGAAAAATATCCGGCATTTTAAGTGTTAACCCTTACATCAAGTAACAAGAGAAACCTTCGGAGCCTTTTGGTCAAATAAAGTAAGAAAAACAGCGACGACTTCTAAAACATTACCAAAACACGAATACACGCACTTAGATTTGCATCAAGTAGTTTTGCAAATGGCTCAACTTAACTATTCGATTATTCGCCATGTTGAGATGCACAGCATTGGCGCCGATAAACAAGTGAGATACATTGTAATTATACGACCTTGAACGCAAATCTAACCTTGGGAAGGGTTTTTGTAGACTTTCCATAATAAAGCGAATCGTAAAGGGATGCTCCCATTCTATCATATTATATGGGACAAACTGATACATTTCTCATTATGAACAGGGTCTCCTGCTGCCACAGTTCCTTATGTTATTTTATTATTAGACATAAACCCCTATCCTATGATAAGACGATGAACTTCACTTTTATTTCTGATGTCGCCCACATTTGCTTCCAATTCACGCTTGTAGACAAATTAGTCTGTTTGCATTGAGGATATCACGTAGCAACAGATTAGATATACCTTGCAATCAAAGCATTGGCTTTATTGATATTGCATACGTGAATTGAATCGGCGGATAAAGTCTAAATGCAGGCAGATAAAATGATGTTTTTACAATGCGACGTATATAGTTTCCGAACGATAAGCTTTAGCCTACTACTGCTATATGAACTCTATACACAACATCATTTTGATCACGATTCTTTTGATGCCTACTGTTCCTTTCAATTGTTACATGTCAGATATTTGATATTGTGGAATGTGTTTATTTATGATTCCATCCAAGTTTTTAAGAGAACAGCAAATTCATCCCATTTACTAATATAAATGATTTAATTGTGCAAATTAAAAGCAGCATATTGTATAGAATAAATTTGAAAAGGTGGTAATACAAAGACGGTCTGGAAACAGTATTAGCCACAAGATGCCAGTATTAGCCACAAGATGCCAGTATTAGCCACAAGATGCCAGTATTAGCCACAAGATGCCAGTATTAGCCACAAGATGCCAGTATTAGCCACAAGATGCCAGTATTAGCCACAAGATGTCAGTATTAGCCACAAGATGCCAGTATTAGCCACAAGATGCCAGTATTAGCCACAAGCTGCCAGTATTAGCCACAAGATGCCAGTATTAGCCACAAGATGCCAGTTGTCGTATCCAATAAGAATCCTTTATAGGATAGGAACAACGTTTTGGCCATTAATGAAAATTACCCTATGTTGATGCTTTAAATACCGAAAAGCTACTTTCTTGTTCTATTAAAGGAAACAAACCATTATGAACAAAGGAGTAAACCCTCGACATGGCCAACACCGGAATTCTTTTCGGACTGGCTTTTACAATACGTCATCAACTGCATTGCGTAGGCAAGCAATAGGGAAAAGCGCCAGTATGCTATGTCACGAGAGAAACCATCAGGGGAACTGTTTTGTTAATCGACTTACGGAAAATATTTGAGTAAGTCAAAACTGATAAACATTGACAGTATCTTAAATGAAAGTACAATATTGTTATGTGACACACCATTGAATGCATCTGAGACGCTTCCAATGACGTACCACATTGCAATATTACTTAGCCAATCATTGAAATAAGAGGGAATGTTGTTTTGAACTTACGCAAATTTTTAGCATAAACTATTTAGAAAAAAAAACGTATATAGGAATTGCTATGGCTTTTGAGATCCGACCGTTGGCGTCTCGTAGCTCAAACCGATTCCAGAAGGGTATTGCACGGAGGACATTTCTGCATAGAGATACACACTCAATCAGCACTGCACATGATGAATTATTCATAACAGTTTTTGTCTGTCTCGTTGGTTGTCCACAAGTTAAAAAGACAATCTCCTGGATTGAGATTTTAGTATTCTTAAAATGAAATGTCGTCGACGAAAAGAATGACATCACAGATGTATTTTGTTGAATAAAACTAGATAACTGATGCAATTCTCATTATCTTTCAGAACCGCAAAGTGGAGGCATAGCACATTTATTTGCATGTTTAGCAAACTGCTCGAATAGTTTATTCTGTAAACCATGACCTTTTATTTCATCTTACGAAATAATTGCAATTGATAACAATGTCTTGAACCCAGACTATACAATGGGTTGACACTTCTATCAGGTGACGCTAGCAAGCTGTACCGAGTGCTATTCATATACATGTACCAAAATTTCTAATTAAAGCATTGAAAGACAATCATTTACCAACAACATAGGTTGTCGGTATCTTTGAAATGTAAATATAAAAATCATTATCTATCTAGTGATGATCGTTGTTTAAATCATAGTTTCCCTATGTGCAACTCGTATAGCATATGCCATGAGATAGTCCCTTTAAGCAGCGTTTTCAGAAATATATATGCTCTGGATTATAAGTCACTTTCAACAATATCTCAACTATAACAACATATATACCGTAGCAGTCAGATCATTTACCTATTTATCTTGCTCCTGCATCATATGATATCCAAGACGCTGATTCCTTTCTCATATGAACACACTTGATAAGTGGTGAGATATGGGCGAAACCTTTCCTAGTTTCCTATTGGCTGCATTTAAGGTTGTACATAAAATACGCGAAAAAATGTCTCGAGCTCAAGGCACCTCTACTTCTAGTAAGACACGCTTTAACTAACCTACCTAGCCCCTACAATGCTACGTAATTTTCTAAAAAATATATTTTGTGTCGTTTTCTTTTAAAAAATCAAATATCTGCTTCATTTTGATGAAGAAAGATAATCAGAGTAGCAAACAGTTTAGTTCACAGGCCAGTCGCCAATTTGCTTGGCGACTGGCCTGGATCCAACCTGTTTGCATAAACACGAAGTCGGTTCCAGCTCTATAAGGGTTATTTATTAGCCAATTCTCATTTTCAAAAGATGATAATAGACAATTACCGTAGTTTTATATCAATCATCCCTTGTATAAATTGGTATTTGAGTCAACATAATAAATTGTAAAACTTATCCGCAGCAAACACGTGATCTACCAACTATTAAAACAACATAAGTTATATGCACGTGTATATGGATTTAAATATAATTACAACAATTATTGATGGAGTTAATTAAACATAACGAAAACCTATCAGCAGTTATAAAGCCATCGCGATATGAATTACTGTCGAACAATTATGTTAATTAGTCGAATCATCAAATAGCTAGGAGGGAGTTTAAAGCAACGATGACGAGGAAGTGCCTGGAACACGCAGAAATACGCTACAGCGTCCATTTTACTGAGGTTTATTTGATCATCTAAATGATAAAACTAACTGAAGGGTATCACTATTTACGCCCATGTATGCAAAAATGGTTGCAAATATTCCAAATAAAAAAGCAAAAGCATTTTCAGACACTGCGAAATATTTCAAATATTCTTTTTTATATTAGAAATAACTTAATCAATATGACTTACTGCAAGAGTTTGAAACCAATACAATTTTGAACAATAACTCTTCCTTTAAGAATGTTAAATAATTGTCATGTATTTTTGTTGAAATTTCTTTATAAGTACATGTATATATATGACTAAAAGCTGTATACGCTTACATCGATAAAATTTTCTTCATCTTCTTTATCGAAAAATGACGTTAAGTTTAATTTACATAAATCCATTTAACAATAAAAAAGAAAACGCATAGAACACTTCTCATCAGTTCTGCTGGTGAACGTATCAAATACGTATTCCTGTTAACATGTTTATCTACTCGATTATCTCGCTAATCGTACCTGGGTATTACATTCATGCTGAATGTTTCATGTTACCGTATACTTCACGTGTCGATGATTACAACAAACGATCACGCCCCCTGGAAGGCGATAACTTTTAACCCTTTACCAAACGCCAAATATTCGACTGTTACAAATTGAAAGGGTACATTTCAAAATGTGATGACATTGAAAAATAATCTTCTAATAGGACAGAAAACAATGTATGGAAATGAGTAAGTGCTCGTTAAGAGCACTTTCTCCTTTTCCCACGATCCTTTCCAGAGTCGTTTGCATTAACTGATTGAATGTCGTTATTGTTAAGTAATGGGTTAAGCCGCCTCCCTCCGTTTTATGACTCAAGTTACGAAATAATCTTTATAAAAAACCTTTATAAAAATGTATCAAAGTATCGGGATCTCCGTAAGATGATTCGTTAGCGCCGTTGCTCTAACGACGGGTTTTTATATCCTTAATGTTATCTGTTTATAGCTAACCTTTCAATATGATCTCGACAGAAATTATAGATGATATGTTATGTGGTGGGTTCCAAAGACCAATTGCTTGATGTTTCTTTCATGTAAGCCAGTCATCACAATTCATTTCAAGAAGCAAACACTCCGGCAAACGCTTCGAAGGTCCTTTGGTAAAATGCGGCATAAGTCATGTATGGATAATGTTCTAGTTCACCCTTGTAAAAGGAAATACGATAACGGAAAGCTTTATCCTTCCCTCTACGGTAAATAATCACGAAATAAAAATAGAAAACTTATCCGATATTATATTATTATGATAGTTATAATTGTCACGGAATATGAGCAATTCATCATTTCCCCACAACGATAATAAAACCCGTCTGTTTGCGATAATCTCGTGAAGTTGAGAGCGGTTACACGTGAGGTTCATAAGATAGAGTGCCTTCCTATTTGGAAATTGACGGAAACAGTGTTTACTAGCAACAATCGTAACTACTCGGATATTTCCGTGAGCTGAGAAAACTTTTCATTGGATAAATACGATGAGTTCAGATTGTACCAGCACGCAATCATCTTAATAATGTTATTAGTTCTTGTTTGCCTGCCATGCTTTAGTTTTTAAAAATGAATTTGAGAACGCCAGTAGTTTCTATTCATTGAAAGGTATATGTATTTTTCACACTACGATGTTGACAGTTTTACTATAGCAATGATCACTAGTACTTGGGGTAATGATGATGATGACGTAACTGATGATCAATATATCATAAATCTTCGTGAAGTCACACGATCTTGTGATAATTTAGATACACTGATGGATTTAACATGAAGCATTATATTGCCATTAGGCCATCCACTGAGAAAGGTTGGCTCATGATGCAATGCTTTCCCTAACTGTTTACCGCTTATTCGGTTTATTGGGTAGTCGAAAATTGATGCCTCAAGATAAAGGTTAAGCTAGATTCGTTGACAAAACTTGTAAAGATGAAGTATTTTGTTGAACAGGGTTTTTGCTTTGCAGCTATTGTGACGAAAGAGTAAAAGGGTAGTCTTGATCGAATTTCATATTTTCTACAATAGCTGCCCTAAATCCACCTTCATTAGATGCGTTAAAGGATCAGCGTTAAAACAAGGAAACAATAGAACTGCCCTTTTATATAGGCAAAATAAGGATGTTTTCTTTCCAGATTTCTGTTGTCTTTAAAATAATGAAGTTCATTTTCCTTGGTCGCGAGCGACAACCTGATGACAAGAATTCAATCCTAGTGTTCTATTTGATTAGCGATAGATGACGCTCGTGTCCATATAACCTATACTTGAACTCGTTAATTAATATTCAATTCAAAATAATGAACAGACATCATTATCTCGTCAAGACCCAACAATAGTCTTAATTAAAAATTGTACACAAATACAAAAACAACATCGTCTTGTTCAATAGAAAATAGTCGGGTGAAATGCAGATGTCAAGAGTAAGGAATAAATGACTGAGTGCAATTGTTGTGAGCAGTTCATAACACATTGACTAAATCGTTTGTTGTTTTTGAAACGGTCCTAATGAAAACCCGCAGTATGGTGCTAAACAAATACATATATGGAGTTTATTTCGACACACTTTTGTTTTCTCTGGTACTTCAATATGGAATTCTATTCCTCATTATATACAAAACTCTTCCTCTGTCCAACAATTCAAATCTTTATACTTACGTTTTGTGAAGCCGTCCTATTTTGAAACAACTACGGCTGTTACATGATAAACGAACAGTCCCATTGTGGAATCCACCAGTTAATGTTCGTAAATTTATATACATGTATACATATTGTGTTGGGGGAGGGGGGTCTTTCATTTAAAGAAAGCCGATGTCTTTGAATAGTATGTTCTTACACGGTATTCTGGCACTTGTGGTGTCTTAGTGGGGTATCAAATGTGTTTGACAAGTATTGATTTGCTTGATAAGTTATCTTCATCTTTCATTTAGTTTTAAGATCATTTGTTCCTCACTGCTCATTATACTTTCTCAGACATATTGATACCTCACTGTGAGACAACATATGGGCCAAACTACCTTAATTGTCCTTAGTCGTTTAGTTTTATTGTTCACTTGTTCATTGTTGAGGATCTTATGGAAGATTGTCAGTTTAAATTGTCAAATGAGTTTCCTCGTTAAATAAAGTCTTTATTATTATTATTATTATTATTATTATTATATAGAAAGCTGGTTCGATTTGAATTTTACGCCATTATCAAAATTATTTTAATTTCATAAGTAGGGCGTTGGCCAGTACACCTGATAATTCATGTTTCATCGCGTCTAACGTTCATATTAAGTTTGAAAGCGGGGCTGTTGCCAAACTCCTCACAGTGATCTCCCTTTATGGGGGTTGATCACTGCCATCACAAATGTCACATGACCACCTACTTAGAAACGAAAAGATGGCGGCGAAACTAAAGAATTGTATTCCATTTGTGCTTTATTTATAAACAAAACCATCTTTTTTTCATCTTAACTGGTCAGAAATCAATACAACAAGATGTTGTTTACTAAATTAACTAAGATATCCGGTAATCTCTTAACAAAACAGCATCATTTGAATTTCATCCAAATCTGGATGAAAAATCTTGTGGTGGCAGTGATCGATGCAGCGTAGCAAGGGGAGATTACTGTGAGGAGTTTGGGCTGTTGCAATTATAGACACATCGTGTAACTTAACCGTCGCAATATAGCAATACGTTATCAAACCCCCACATTTGAAACGTTGGTTACGGGTTAACAGCGTGCACTAAATGAACCAGTAAAAAACCGGAAGTTTAGCCACTCGTATTAATAGAACGAATAACATTGCAGTTTCTATTAAAGTAATGTTCCCGCTGGGGTTTATGGGTAATTTGTGCACCGGGCGCTAGTTTGTTGCACGAGATAATAGGACGTCCCACTGCCTTGCCTTGGGGTACACTTCCTACAGCAGACTACAGGATATCCACGGCCTCTTACGCAGACGACTATCGAAAACATTGCAAGAAACCAGGAATTTTCTCATGTTGAGCAAATTCCTGGTTTCTCGCAATGTTTTCAAGTTGAAGTTGTGTGAATTTTTTTAGTTTTTTATATCATATTATTACCTTATCTTTTTGTAACCTTTCTAGCAAATCCACATCTTACTAATTGAACAAATGTCTACAGTATCATTATCGACCCGCTACGCTTTATGAGACAAGCGCTTCCTTTCGGATTTTGATTAGATCATTACATTACGAGAAAAACGGATATTGCCACTGTGAAACCCGTTATACAATCGTGTTAACTGCTTTGTTTGTACGGTTCGTAGGAAAATGTTGCTTGTATTTACGTGTGGGCACACTCCCGCTCTGTTTACTGTCAGGTCGAAGAGGCCATACGTATAAGGTAAATGTAAAGGTGTTGTTTATAATAGTGTCACCCCCAGTGAAAGGGTCAACCAGTTTGGCTTATGAGAGACTTTTCACAGATTCTAACAAGTATAAGATCATCCAAACTTCTATCAATATGCCAGGCGTAAAGAGGATATAAGTCGGTAACCATTCATTCTTACTACCTCTAGGCTCACGAACCGACTATTCCAGGGCAAGTCCCGCGAGAACTATTTCCGGACAAACGCATTCAGTCTGGCTCGAACCTGTTAATATGATTCGAATGGAATCATACTTTGTTGCCTAACTATTGTAAAAGATCCGCACACCTGAACAATATTTCCCTGTGCAATTTATAGGCGCCCAACAAGTACAGTACATGGAAGCAGAATCCAAATATAGGTTACTTTGGAGGCAAAATATAAGGCAAAGAATTCAATTAGCTATGTGTTTTGTAGCTCCAAATCATACAAATGTTATCAAATTCAATCCAACTCTTTAAGTGATACCTAATCAAATTTACAAGTACATTGTTAATATCAACTCCAAATCATACAAGTGTGCACCCAATGCATTCCAACTCTTTGACTGTCACTCTTACATATTCACAAATGCAGTATTATGAACCTTACCTCTAGAATTCCACATTTAACGCTTTGTTAATTTTTTGCGACAGCCGGGGACTCCTGTCGGGGCAATTTTTCGCCCCTACATTACGGCGTGGGGGCAAAGGACTGCACTTTACCGAAAAGGGGGCAAATGTTCGGGGGGGGGGGGCAGAAGTCTGTTTTCCATTGGATGCCGTCACTCTAACTTATTTCCTCGTTCATTCACCTTTATAGTGCTTGAACTGACTTCGTGCTTAGGTAAACAGGTTAGATCCAGGCCAGCCGCCAAATAAATTGGCGTCTGCCTTGTGATCTAACCTGGTTTCTACCCTGAATATCTTTAAGCAACAAAAGTAAGCAGATATCTAAGGTTTTGGAAAGCAGACGACACAAAAAAAACGGTTTTTGGAAAATTACCCACCACTCTAAGGGATAAGTATTCAGGAATCTTTAGTTAAGATTGGTTCCTATATAGATATTCTGAGTCCTATTAACCTATTGAGGACATCATAAAGAGTTATATGTATTGTTTCCTTTCAAGCTGTCTATGGTGCTTTCTTAGCTATATTATCAATTTATGGGCTCTTTTCATCTCTCTCAGACATTGTGTTCATTTCCTTATGTTGCTTTGTCATTCTTTGATAGAGAGTCACGTTTGAACTTTAGCTATGGTGCGTTTTTGCAGAAAACCTTTTTATGTTTGGACTTGACGGCCCAATTCTTGAGCACGTGTACATGTAGAAAATGATAAGACTAAAGTGAAATAATCAATCGGGGATTTCAAGGGAATGAACAGTCTTCCATTGTACTGTTCAGGTTTTCAATAATGAATAGTTTTATATTGTTACAGTGAAACTTTACACACAACCATTTCTTTAAACAAATCAAGATTAACAATCTACAACCCAAGACACATAATCTATATACAGTATACCAACTATAGACTTGATTATTACCCGAGGTGTTTGCTATTTTTCATGATACTAACTGTCAGATTTGGTTTACCGATTCCATGAACAGTCATACTCAGGCCAATTTCGTTTTGATGCAGGTACAGAAAAAGACACGCATCCATTACAGAAATACAAGACGTGGGTAGAATTGTGATGATACGATTAGGCAGATTATATCTTTAGCTCTTAAAACGTGCCTTGTTAAACTATCTATATAAAATGATAATCAAATTAAGTATTTAAGAAATGGATAGCTCTTACACTATAAAATACCACTTTGCTCCATCTCCTGCATAATGGATTATTGTACATAACCCATCATAAGCCATGTTGAATTTCTTTCCTGTGTCGGATTACTTCGTTAGTTTTTGGTATACAGCGGTCTGGGCCGGAACTATTTGCTTTACACCGAACAGTTCCTTTCTCACCAATGTATACCGAGAACGAAAGAAGTGTTTCGACGGAGGAAAGAAAATGAAAATGGCGGAGTATGTGTATAATACTAAAAATCATGGTAACAATTGCATTAAATGTTTCTGATGAGCAGTGCAAACACTTGTCACAATTGCTTTCTTCCCATAAGATAAGGTAAACATTTTTTACACTTGATATAATTCTAGTCTGCGGTTTCTTTCAATTTGGACAAGTTACAAAATTCAATCTCTGGAATAAGTAAGAATGGACGTCGTCTTGTGGAAGTAAATAGAGAATGATAAGTTTTTTTTTTTCCAGTTTATACAATTGTATTCCAAGTACAAAGTTACATAGCTTGACATTCATTTACATGTATTCATATTGATATACAATATCTTTTAGTATTACGCCCATATATACACAATCACTAACATATATCATTCATACGGCATAAAGTACACACAATGACATACGTACATACAAAGGAGCAAGAAGACACACACACAACACACAAAAGCGTATAGGCAATGTGAATATACAATACAACAAACACACACACACATAGAGAATGATAAGTTAGCAACGTTAATGGGTCAAGTTTTCCGGGCAATGCGTAGGAGAAAAAAAGCCATTTCATTTAATCTCTCGTATCGACGAGTTTTACTTATCAGCTATATCAGACAGAAAACAGACACGGTCTTATATGAACTTTGGGTATTTACTGTTGGAGTATAATTTCCCATTGATAAGGGATCATGAGATAACGTGAATCAAATCTAAAAATCGCCAATACAGTATCTCCTCTGTTTTATAAATATCTCATTTGCAGCCCTGGCAATAAAACACACAAAAAAACAAAAAACGTGTTGTATGAACAACAACCTGTGTATAAAAGATCAAATAGGCAAAGTCGGTTAGCTGAATCTTGCTAATCACTTTATTCGAAGACTAGCGTTTATCTGAACATCTTATTCATAAAGAATGCGCCAGTTCAAAATAACATTCCCTCTTATTTCAGTATTGAGATATTGTTCGGTCACAAAATCACAAATAAAGCAAAATGAATTAGTCTTGACTTCAGCCAGACGATTACCGAATCGTAGATAAAGCTTACGGTTATGATAAAATCCACGCAGAATCCCTTGAGAGAATGAAGTAGCCAATTCCCTTTTATCAGACAACTACAGTGAAGCCTCGTTTATCCGGACCCCAATTATCAGGATGTCTCGCAATCCGAACGAAATTGTAAGGGAACGGAATTATTTGACCAGTTTGTTGCAGACGACCTTTGAAAACATTGTGGGTGCAGGAGAAATTGCTCGTGACGAGCAATTTCTCCTGCACCCACAATGTTTTCTGCCATATCAGAAGATTATCTTTGAATTTCATCACGTTTTGATATGTCGTCTGCAAACTCTTTAAATTCGGGACGGTCGACAATTTGGCGTTTGCTAAAGGGTTATAAGTATACACGTGTATACAGACCGTTTATGTCTTAATGTGTATAAGAACATGCTCTACTTCATTAGTCCGGATCATTCGGTAAACCGGACATTTTGTTGGGAACGGACATGTTCGGATTAACGAGACATCACTGTTTGTATATTTCTTTCGATCAATGGCTATTGGAAAACAAAACTACTCATCCTCGACCCCTTGTGCTGGCTGAATAACGTGCGAAGAGTTTCTTCTTTGCCCCTTGATTTCACTTTACCGTCAGCTTATTCCACACTAAATGAATAATTGAATGGTTGAATATAGGACAACAGAAAACACCAAAACCACTATCAGATGAGGGAATCACGTGACCGATGTTTATGATCTTATGTCCGAACAAGATGGCCGCACCCAGGTGTTTTTGCTTTTTCACACATTTTTAATATGATAACCATATTGTGTACCCCACATGAATTGACTATCAACTTTCGGGGTCTGTTGGTTTACGCTAACTCCTGCTTTATAACGGCGTTACGTCTCGCACTCGGCAAAGAAATAGCAGTCAACGGACACGTATGTCCTAAACAGTCGGTCTTCGACTTCTATTTGTTGGGACAAGCAATATACGTGCCCAACCTGGTTTCTGTCAAGCTTATATTTGCATTTCGTAACATTGTGCACACTACGACACATCTGTATTACAAACGACCTTCATTCGGTTATATTTGTTCTGTTCCGAGACATTTGTTGACACGTGTTAGCATACACTAAACATCTGCCCAACTCAACTTCTTTCAGACTTTATTCGTGTTTCCGGACATTTGTTGACACATGTTTGCGCAAGCTAGATATGTGCGACAATCCATCTTCTGTCTGGCTTTATTTGTATTCCGTGAAATATGTTGAAAAATATTTTTACTATCTAAGCATGTGCCCAACCCTGCCTTCTGTCTGGTTACATATGGGTTTCTCGACATTAAGTGATACATGTTATCAAAGTATCCGAATGGTTAGAATTCTGCATCTATTTTCAGAATCCAAGGACAGAGAATGTCAGTTTATCAGGATTCTTTACGAATTAATGCGATTCGTGAAGATGCATTTTCTTTGCAGTGAAATTATCTCATTTTTTTTTTAATTTTCTACAAGGAACAAGTCAACTTTGGAAAGAACACGGGCTATAATGTCGAACTACTTGACTGATCTTAGGCGGAAGATCGTCCAAGAAGTGTAAGCATTATGGTCGGACACATCGTGGACTTATTGGGTGGATTTATGTCTGAGGAGTAAAACATGTTATGCCGTAAATGAGCAATATCCAAGCTAATATGTTGAAATTTAAATGAAATGGAGACGATGCATTTTTATGGTTTCAACAGCAATTATAATCTAGTCCAAGTTAAAAAAGAAAAGCAAGTCTATAACAAAATGTTAGCTGTGGCTTAACACGTTTCGACACGAAAATGCCAACTTTTACATAAGTACTCTCGTTAGAGTGACTGTTTAGTGATATAGATAGTGTGGTATCATATGGTCTGCACGATAATTGTTTACAGAAGACAAAATTTGAAAGTCAAAATAAAATGTTGTTGAAACAAAACAGTTTCTTTGTATTGTTGCTTGATATACAATTAAAAGTAGCTATCGAAAGCCTAAATGAATTAGGAAAGCCAAATTGTCTTAGTATGTACAGTTTTAAATGGGGTAATTTCCAAAAGAGATGACCCACCTCTGAAGTAAAAAGCATGATACAGTGAACCCTCGTTTATCCGAACATGTCCGTTCCGAACAAAATGTCCGGTTTACCGAATAATCCGGACTAATGAAGCAGAGCATGTTCTTATTCACATTAAGACATAAACGGTCTGTATGAGCGGTATATACTTATAACCCTTTAGCAAACGCCAAATTGTCAACCGTCCCAAATTGAAAGAGTTTGCAGAAGACATATCAAAACGTGATGAAATTCAAAGATAATCTTCTGATATGGCAGAAAACATTGTGGGTGCAGGAGAAATTGCTCGTCACGAGCAATTTCTCCTTTACCCACAATGTTTTTAAAAGTCGTCCGCAATAAACTGGTCCAATAATTCCGTTCCCTTACAATTTTGTTCGGATCGCGAGACATCCGGATAATCGGGGTCCGGATAAACGAGGGTTCACTGTATTTCACTGTATACACACTTAAACAAATAAAAAGCGAACTAATTTTGCTTCCAATGACCTTTCTTTAATGTGTATCATATAATTGTACAGCTGTGGTTCAGTTTAAATGAACTTAAGTTTGTCTTTCAGATTTCCTCAGAATTTCATTTAAACGCAGAGACTATAATAATGAAGAATTTATATAATTAATAAAGGAATTCACTTGCTGAAAACGCCTCTGGACCTAATGTTGCTGTGGAAACTGACAAATTCGTGAAATTAAATCCAGCGCTGAATCTCCCAAAAGGCTTTTAATGTGGGCGGTCTGTAGGTGATCTATCCAATAGACAAAATGTCGCCGATCCCTTTCCGAACCCTGATACATCAACCAACTACGCTAACATCGGGTTTAGAAAATAGCACGAATGCACTTGTGCAGTATCGTATTCATTTCTTTCTGGTACGTTTTTATCAGAGACATTGGTAACATTAATAACAGGTTATCTCTATGTTTGGCTTTATCACTTCTTAACCCTTTCCCAACCGACACATTTTCGACTGTCCAAAATTCAAAGAGTTTGCAGACGACAATTCAAAATGTGATTAAAATGGAAAATAATCTTCAGACAGAGCAGAAACCCTTGTGGGAAAAGGAAAAATTGCTCTTAGCGAGCAATTTCTCCTTTCCCCACAATGTTTCCAGGGTGGTATGCAACAAACAAGTCAAATGTCGTTATTGTTTGCTAATCGGTTAAGGTTAGACGATGACCGAACGGCTCCCAGACAACCCTACACAACTCGTAAGAGGTCATATGTTCGAAACGTGCTTGAAATATACATGTATACATACCAACAAAAGCACTGTGTGACTACAGCATTATGACTAAATGATAGTATACTCACTCAGAAGAGTTTTGGAATGTTTTTGATAAATGTATCTATTTACCATCGTATGACATATACTAGTTATTAGTCGATAAATACATTTGTCAAATTATAATCCAAAAGCAGTAAACAGGTTTTATTTTACACTTTGTTTGATCAATTTGGCGAAAAGCTATCAAGAACAGAACAGAACAGATTTTTATTTCACGACTTGTACATAGTACATCATCATACATACATAGCATGAACAACAAATATATCACATGGTGTTTGAAAAAAGAAACATATCGTGAGGATGAATTCAAAAATAGAAATACAACAACAACAACTATACAATTGAATTTCTGAGTGAATAAGCTTCCTTTGCGTATTTTGCAACTCTAAATAGTGTATTTTTATCTGTTGATTTCATGAGTTCAATAAATTTAAACATATTTGGTCTGTTATAGTAAAATTTCTTCAAATACTTCAAGGCAAGTGCCCTTAGCAAGTGGCTGCACATCTTTATGTACGCATTCATTTAGTCATACGTTTTGAATAAATCATGATGGAATTACATAATCAGATTTTGAGGAAAGAGTATTGGCTAATATTGGTTTCAAATTAACGGCCAGCGTATATAAGGTCAATCTATTGACTACGCTATTAAGGTTGGCCGACGCGGTGTTCATTAAGGCAAAACGCTTGTAGCAAATTGTTTGTCTCTAGGAAATAACTTTTGAACGAAAAAGTAAACGTTCGCTAAATCAAGTGATCTTTTTAAAGGTAAACAATTCACCATTTAACAAGAAGAACATATGTGAAATTAGGTACGATCATATTGTGTTCGAAAATGGTTCCGGATTTGCAGCATTGGTCAAAATATTCATTCTTTGGATAAATGACAATTCTAACATCATATTTCTGATGGTGAAGATTAAGATTAAAGCAATCGAAAAACATTCAATTAATCTCAATATGAATAATCTAATTCTCATTACAGAATCAATTCAAACAATTCAACATAAACTGAAAGCATCCCAATTCCGCCATTATTGTTCGCCTGCTTGCCATCTTGCGAATTAACAGGTTAACCTGTTTACTAAAACAACGAACGTTTTCGGAAGTATTGTCGTAAACTAATTTGCTTAAAGGTCATTCGATAGCTATTCCAAATTATTTTCCGTTTTGAACGGAGGGCTATTAAAAGAAAGCGAAGAATCACGAAATTTCCTTCTATCGGAATTCTTCGACCAACTCCGGCATGCCGGTTCAGTATTACCGACGACATTTTAGAGGGTTTCCGATTGATGCTTCATAATAGACACAATTACGTTACGTCCGAAGCAATTCCACGAACTATTTCTTGTGTCAAACGTTAACCCCGGGGGAGGATGTTGCGTTATAAAGCAATAACTGATCAAATCGTTAGTCTATTGATGGAGAGAGAGAGAGAGAGCGCACGCTAAATTTGTCATCACGGGCTACTAAACGGGGGGAATGACAGGGAAAGTGCTTAGAAACATCTAACCGACATATTTTCTATTGGCCAGGGTACCGTTTTACTAAACATCTTATGCTAAAAAGTGCTTAAGTACAAAACAGAATTCACTCTTATCAGAATGTTGTGATACATTGTAAGTAATAATGCAAAGTAACGCATCGTTGGAATTGTCCTTCCTTGGGAACCTGTTTCAAGCCTGGTTCAACTTTTGGAGCTGATGGAAGTAGAAATGGTGTGTACAAAGCTACTAACGTACTTGGACATGCGTACGCATCACAAAACTTAAAGAGAGGAGTTAATAGGGACGAAATCCATAAAATGTTGTTAAGTGTAAAGAAATATCCGAGTCTGTTGATATAATAGGATATATTTGTTTATTTTGAGAAAGAAAGACTATATAGCAAGCAAAGACTATTTACAATTCAGAAGTTACCCCATTCAACCCTTTTCCAAACGCCCAATTTTCGACTGTCCCAAATTGAAAGAGTTTGCAGACGACCTTTCAAAATGTGATGAAATTGGAAAACAATCTTCTGATAGGGCAGAAAACCTTGTGGGAAATGGAAAAATTGCTCGTCACGAGCAATTTCTCTTTTTCCCACAATGTTTTCTAAAGTCGTCTGCAACAAAGTGGCCATATGTCGTTATTGAATGGTAATGGGTTAAGAACCTCTATAACGATAATAACGTGAGAACCAACTGGTGAATGTTTTTTTTATTTCACTCGTATGATATTAGTTGGCCTTGTAGGAATATGTTTTCAAACGCGGTTTTGTAATGTTACACTCTTTGCCACGAATTAGCTTGATGCCATCATAAATTTCGTAAACGCGTCAGATTTTTTTTAATTATTTATTCCTATATGTTGCAAATGTCTCTGAAATAAAACTCTGCTTTGTTCTCATATGTTCTGTTTAAGATTAAATACTAACTGATTGTCTTAATGTAAGGAGGTACCTTAACCAATACCCAATCGGGAAAATCATGAAACGCAAAACCATGAGCGATCCATTTCTTTTTTCAAGCTAAAGCGGAGAAATCTTTGTGACATATGAACAAATTGCTCATGTGTCGTTACTTAAGTCACAGCAGGTTTGTCAAATTGAAGTATAAAGGAATAAGAAGAGTAAGTTAAATTGTTAAAGGCACATACAATGAGATTAATGCAATGTCAAACTATTTTATTTGGTAATCTTTTGGTCAGATTCAATTAGTAATCACCAAAGAAAAAACATTGGCAAAACTTGAATGAGAAAGTCAACCAGAAAAAAACCTAGATTAGCAAGTTTAATAATTCAGATTGCCTCATTTTTCACCTCTCACATTGACAGATGATACACAAATATTTGAACCGACCAACCAAAATTCTTTATTTTGAATATGTAAACAAACAGGTTGTTGATAAACAGGATCGAATTGAAGACAACTATAAGCACAAAATAACTTATGTTAAAGGAGTCTTTTTCATAGGGTTAGTAAGTTAATTCTAATGAATTCTATGAACGTCATAAAAAAACTCCATATATTTTTTCAGTAATTTATTTGTACTTATCTCCTTTTATGTACCTTTAAGATATTATGAAAAAGTCTATAGTTTTATTTTGTAAAAAGGTTTACAACAGCTTTTTAATAAATCTTCAAGTTGTTCAATAAAGCTGAATGTCTTGGTCCATTTAATGAGAAACTACAGATCACCTGAGGCATAAAGTCTAGGTCAACAATGTTATCCTAACTGCGCCGGGTTCTCCACATTAATTGTTTGTGTGGCCTATATTCCTGTCACAACTTATACAGTTCTGGGACAAGTTAATCCCAGTCATGTCTAAAATGACAGTGGTCCAGGGGAAGAGCGTCGCCCTCCGAGAACGAGGGTCGTGGGTTCGAATCCCGTAAGAAGCGTGTTCGCAATACATGACAATGACATTGCATTATAATCAAAAACTATTTAGTTCATTGACACAGTATGACTACAAATAAACATATCACTAAAGTATTCGATTGATCATAAAACAAATTCTTACCACTAGACTATATCAATATACTTCTTTACGTAACTACCGAAGGGAAACCCTACATTAAAGAATGTACACTACTGCATTGTTTATGCCCAAATAATGTGCACATGACTAGCACTCAATGCAAATGCTTCCTTTCTGCACACTGCAAATCTGAAACGAGTCCATATGAAATCTGAATACAAAAACGGTGTGATAAAAGTGTTAGAAATTTGTTACACATTGACTTTTAATTACGAAGTACAAAAAATATCAATGTGTAATTAAAAAACTCAATTTTTTTCTTCAACGAACAAAGTAATTAAACCTGTTTATATTAGTACCAGGGGTGTTTACGACTCTCCTATAAAAAAAAATCACAACCAAACACGTATTGTATTTCAATTAGGAATGTAATATGTTAGAATGTAACGCATTAGAAAAGAATCGATCATTGCTTCTCTTCTCTGAAACAACAGGATTTATCAAGATTTAATGAAAAATATCTTGCCAAAAAGGGCAGATGATCGCTTTATCTTCTTTTAATGAAGAGATTCAACATTTCGTATCCTAGCAACAATTTGTTATTCCACCCATGCATTGAAATAGCTTATCCCAATCAAAGCGCTGAAAAAGTATGAAGGATCTTTGCATAGAATATAATGTTTCATTTTTTTTAATCAGTGGTGCAGTCAAGAAAAACTCGTTTTCAATATAAAAATGGTAACACTTTTACTGTATTATGAATGCCAAAATACCACCAATTGTTTAATAAGATTTGCCTTAATAACCATTCCCTATTATTCTGAGAGATCGGGAAAGAATTTAGATTTCGTATAGTGTATTGACATATAAACTTAGCATAGTTTGTTGTAACACAGTTGTACATTTTACATCATACAAGTGCATGAATCACATATCATGTCCTGTACACAGGATACGAATCCCCTCAATTAAAACAATCCCATGTTTCCCTGAGCACGAATAAAATTAATTGGTGGTAATTTAAGAAAGCATTAAACCGCATCGCTTAAATAAAATTAATGATGGCAGGTCAAAAATAAAACCAGACGTTAAAACCTTATCAAATTTAGTTATTGGGGAGAAATTTAATCTAAAGACAGGCTTTTTAAAAGTTTTATTTCGTGCTTTCCTTTAACAGGCACCTGATCATGATTAAACTTGGTCACTCCTTAAAATTAACCTTCTTTCGAAATTTGACGGCAACTGTGAAGCATTATTCTACACTTCCTGTTAAATCAGAATATTTGGATCTGAGTCATCTGACCAAATATAATAATCGGACATAATTGCGACAGTGTTTTCTTCACATTAGGTAGTGTTCATTGTTTAAAAAGGGAAATAAATTAGTTCATACAATAGGCAATTTCTCTTTTTCTTTAGAAAAGACACCAACTGCGGTTTTTGAAAATAAGAATGATTGAATGCATTGACGGAAATAAAGGTAATGCTGTTAGGGGATTTCTTTCCATTGTTAAAGCGTTTTAAAGACCAGTCGTTTGGTAAATAAAGAGTTCTTATACGTACAAATTATATCTATTATAAATCAAATGTTTTATCTTCAAACGAACACACTACCATTCATAAAAGAGGTAAAGGGCTTTTCATAGTCTGCGTTGAGTATTTGGCTTTTCCCTTTGTATCCCGCCGCTAGTAGTAATAGTTGTTATGCAAGGTCCATATAGGATCAGCCAATGGAATCCATTCATTGCACATTTTATATTATGTTTTAGTTTATTCCTTTCCTATATGTAAAACAGAGCGTCATACAACCCAATACATAATTAACATAATAATTCACCCATTCCATAATTAAACATGGAAACATAGAAAACCATTCGACCATTCGGAACGTGTCAATAAAAAGACAAGCAAATATTTGTCTAATGTTTAACACTTTTTCATCACTTTTAGTCACATTTCGCTAACAACTCGCATGTAAATACAGTGAACCCTCGTAAATCCGAACACGTCCGGTCCCAACAAAATGTCCGGTTTACCGAATAATCCGGACTAATGAAGCAGAGCATGTTCTTATTCACATTAAGACATAAACGGTCTGTATGAGCGGTATATACTTATAACCCTTTAGCAAACGCCAAATTGTCGACCGTCCCAAATTGAAAGAGTTTGCAGAAGACATATCAAAACGTGATGAAATTCAAAGATAATCTTCTGATATGGCAGAAAACATTGTGGGAAAAGGAGAAATTGCTCGTCACGAGCAATTTCTCCTTTACCCACAATGTTTTCAAAAGTCGTCTGCAACAAACTGGTCCAATAATTCCGTTCCCTTACAATTTCGTTCGGATTGCGAGACATCCGGATAATCGGGGTCCGGTTAAACGAGGGTTCACTGTACTTATGTATATCAATACCTGGAATAGGTTTTCTAGTCGTGGCTATATCCCCATTACAGAGATTACCATAGTTCGAATGACCAAGACGTAGATACTTTGTTCAATTGAATTAGAGCTTGGATAATTCGTTCAGAATACCATATATATGAGCAATTGTTGTCAGTTGTATCTGTGGTCTTATGAATGGCTCAGTGGGGTATTGGGCCTAGAACCGACATAACGAGTCACGTTATAAGAATAAAACTGGACAGAACAAATCGTTGCTTTGATCAAAGTACATAACATATAATAAGGGTTGAAGATACAATAAGAGTGAGACTGTAGATGTTAAATGGTTTCTACTCGGATAAGTTCGTGTTATTCGAAATACACTACGTGATAAGTGTAGGGTTACTAATTTCGTGCAATGTGTCAAGGCTTTTAACAAGTTTTGAGCGACCACAAGCAGTAGTTCAATGTATATGGAAGTGTTGTGCAACAATTTAAATCAAAATTCGTGTGTGGTCACGCATGTGAAATTATGTTGTGAGACATTTTTGTTTCCTTAATTAAATTAATTGAGTATTAACGTCTTGGTATCAAAAGTTTTATTTGGAAACGGAAATTCAATATTCTGTTAGAAGCAATAACGGTGACGGTTTCCTTATTATGTCAGAGGCTTTTTCATTGAATAAGCCCGAATAGTTCATATTGAGTAGAAGTGTATGGTGTACTGAGAATCTACCTACATCTCAGAGAGATACGACAATGTACATTATTGTACATTACAGTGACCCTGCCTTTAACACAAGTTGGAGTTCCGGTAATTCCAAAACACGAAACATTTAATAAGTTATAACATATTTTGTTTTTGTATTTCATTGCTTTTCTTATTGTTATGTTATTCAATAGAGGGACGCAATAAGCTTAAAGCTTCTATCCTAATACAGGGAATGCAGGGAAATTGTTCAAACAAAATGATGTTATTATTTTTGGAAGAAACCACTATAATAAAAGGATAAAATGCTCCTTATTGATTTTTGTACCCAATCTCGTGCTACATAAACCTGAAAGGTGTTCAATATAAAGTAAGTGTTTCAATCATTTAAAAGTTAATTGCGAACATCGCACGAGTGGATTCGCGCTACCCAGGCGAAAAGTCTCATTAAAAGCGTCAAAGAAATAGCGTAATGCGAATACGGGTTTGCCCAAATAGATCCATCGCTTCAATTATGATGCCTAAATTACAATATGGTTTCTTACATCACACCATTGTTCTATCTGAGAGAAAAATAAGCAAACTGTACATTATCTTATCCGTCCCTTGCAAAAAAAACCATCTAGAAGGAATAAGATGTCTTTTGTCGCATGACATCTAAATGTTTGACTATTATCAAGAACCAGGATAGCGTTTTCTTATACATATCAAGCTTAAAATTTGCGTAAGTTCAATACAACAATTCCTCTTATTTCTACATTGGCATCAGCAATTTTGCAAAGTAACACCATCCGAGACGATTCAAATGATGTCTTAAATGACGTTATTGTAGGTTCTTTAATTAATATACTATTCATGTACATCAGTTCTGACTAACGCAAATATGTTCCTCAATATTCCTTTAGTATCACTCTACCCTTTTTTATTGTCTGTGATGGTTATATTTATTGTATATTTTACATCGTTTTGCATCTACGTCGGTTTATATTCCGTCAATTTATTAACGAAAATATGTATCTTTTGAACGAACATCGTGTACAGTACACGTACAAAAGCTGAAAGAAAAAGAACACATCGATAAAAGGAAGATGTGTCAAAGTTAGGTATCAGGGTGTAAGGGTTTAAAGGAATCACCTTTCGGATCATTGGATTGCTTTAACAAGCATTTTACCCTTAGAGTGCTGGGTAATTTTCTAAGAATAGACTTTTGTGTCGTTTGTTTTTCCAAAACCTTAAATATTCGATTAATTTTGTTAATCTAAGATACAGCAAAAAAGGGTAGATCACAGGCCAGCCGCCAATTTACTTGGCGGCTGGCCTGGATCAAACCTGTTTTGCATAAGCATAACGTCGGTTCCAGCCCTATAAATGTTAAGGACAATCATCATTATAAATTTGTCATTGGGAATATAGGGCAAACGCCATAACATTGTGATAGACATTTACTCCGTAATCATATTCAAGTTTTTAACTGGAATATATCAATCTGTTAATAAGCACGTTATAATAAACTGATAATATCGGTTTGAAAAAAGATGCATATTTGAAAGGAATATGAGACGGAATGACTGACGAAACGAACGATTTGGGTAATACTTGACAAATAACAATGGTAACTGAGAGCGACATAAATATATTGCCTTTGTGCCAGAGCGAGATTTAGACTGCACACAATCACACGCAACTTAATCATTCTCGTAATTCGTCAATTATTGCCAATGCGGCAAAATTACAATTCTGTATCCATTTTGTCTAAAACTATTTAATTGAAACTACAACAGATGGGTTCACAAATTAACCGACTTTTGAATTTTGTCGAAACATTATTGAAAGCTCAGCTAATTTTATCATACGGGGTTGAACATTCAACTTTCTTTCCAAAATAAAGCAGTAGTTCTCGTTGAACAAAGGTAGTTGTTCGTCTAAAGTAATTTCTCCATTGAATGCAGATATCTTCTAAAATATATTCTTTATGTACGTAAAGATGAGTTTGAAAGAGTATATGGATGACGATTTAGATGGCCTTTTATATTCCTTAACTTACACCCCATACACGTGCTTTGACTCTTTCCGTCTTTTTAGTAACTGTGACGAGTCCATAATAAAACAACAACAAGAAAAAAATATTAAGTCTATGGAATATCAATTTTATATCCATAGCAGGTAGAAACCAATGATACAAAACGAAATTTGCTCGTGATGAGCAATTTTCGTTTTGCCTCTGTGATTTCTTTTAAAATGCAGTATAAAGCACACATATAAATGAAAGTATGCAAAACGAAAATGCCGTTAATGTAACTTTTATGTAATGTCTATCCTAAATAATGTTTAAAAAGCCATCTGGTCGGCAGATTGAGCCTTGGTACCATTACACTAGGGAGTCTTCAATTATCTGAAAACGGGAGATTTACTTTTGGTAATATTTGCATTCCATTTAATGGCTAACTTCCACCGGGACAAAATGTACTTTTCAGCGTGCACGTAGTTTCTTCATGATCAAACTGTTAGTTTCATAATGAACTAGGGTGACTTTTTCTTCATTCTATTTGGGAATAATCAAATTCAACGTATGATATTTTGTGACATAAACAAAGTGAAAACAAGAGATGGTTATAATTTTTTTTTTTAAAGTATAGCTGTTTAATGAGCACGAAAATGTATTCAAAATCATTCAAATCTTTCGGATGGATATCCGGCCAAACCCAAAGAGAAAATATTTTTCGTCAGAGGAAGAAAAGAAGTATTTCTGACCTTAACTCTTTCCAAGACAATTTGATGAAATTTTTATAATGAAATTGCCAACCTGTAGTTATAATGGGCTGGTTTTGAGGCTATTACCAATTAGTCTTATTCAAAACCATGTAAAAGTAAAGAAAACTGCAGTGAAACTTTGGTAAGCGTGTATGCGTTTGTCAGTTGTACTATTCGAAATTCAATGAATGATCTCATAAATCTTAAACATAATGACGATAGCAATGACAGCATACATTCGGTATTGGGTTCACGATGGATTTGTTTTCCAATTTATCGAGCGAAGCAAATTGTGAAAGGAAGACAAAAAAAATGTCAACCGCGCTCTCAGGCGATGTTTATATTTCAATCCAACGATACTATAACTGAACATCGGGGGTCGTATCAGAGATACCTACTATTGCATTTAGCTTAGGATCTGTTTATCTATTTTGAACTCGGCCATATACCGCCTTGCACATATAATGAATGTTTCATTATTTGTATTTATTTTCAAATTCATCTGTTGTACGTGTCGAGTTGAAAGAAACTATTCTATTCAACTCAAAGAAATTGGCCATTTAAGTAATTCCATAGTTTAGTTACTTTGCCACGGACAAAACGTTTGCATGAAAACCTTACAGTAGATCCACACGTATTGATACCATTGCAGCGTAGGGAGAAGCTTCGCAGGATTTCCAAAATAAGGCAAAATGAATCTTGAATATTCTCTGCTCTCTCTATACAAGAAAAAATATTTTAAGATAGACTACACGAATTCTTCTAACACAGCCTTCAGATAATGCTTACATAATTCTAAGAATATGCTAATAAAATCTTCACGTTATTGAGTCTTCAAATGTAGGGTTTAGGAGTAACCAGTTTATTGCTGTAAGAGATATATACCCTGTGGGGTATTTACATGTTCATGTTTGTCAGTAGAAATGTCCTTTATGGAACCCTTTTTACTGAACAATTTTCTTGAACATCGTGAACAGGGTTAGAAATTCATTCAAGTCCTGAGGTCTTAGGCCAGATTTTTTGCCTGTAGGACCAGTTACTTCATAGCCACGGTGGTCCTTGTGACCACAAGAAATTGTATGAGTAAAGTTCATATGAAATCAATTTCCACAGAAATGTGTCGACATATTTTAAAAGGAATGATATTGTTACTTACATACTTTATCACTCATGAGGAAGTTCATAATCCCAATCTTATAAGATTAAAGAAGTGACAAAATGACATCTTAAGGTCCAGTAGAAACTGGGTAGGACCTGTGCATAATAGATTGTACAAGTTACTGGTCCTGTAGACTGCCTTGGTAGAGAAGTTAGCGTCGATCCCTGTGGAATAAACACCAACGTGTCTCTACAGATCTCAAATGCTTGAGATGTATCGGTCGTTTTTCTGCACTATTGGTACTCACGAAAATGGTTAAGTATGTGATTTTCTAAGCGTTAAGACAGAAATACGAACCGTATGCGACCTAAACCAAGTTTCCATGATATGTCCAAAGGCATGACGATGACAAATGATTAAAATATACCCAAATTCTACCCGTGAGAAGTCAGAATCAATATGTTTGCTTTTAAATATATATCAGTAATTTCAAGACCGCATGGTTATGTACCAATTTTAACCAAACACTGCTTTATTTGTTGACAATATTTTATAAAAACATGAAGCTTTGGGTAGGTCTATTCTGACCAAGAGAGGATTCTCGTCTTATTTTGGCACTGATATCATGATAGTATAACTAGTTGATTCATTGCTCTTCTAAAACCATATTCGTGCAAAGGTGATCTAAACAGAATATAAGGTATGGTTTTTCTTTTTATAATTTTACATGAAATGACTGACATAACTCCATTAGCCAACATACACTGTCGCTGTAAAGCAAAAATGTCACAACTCTTTCATTCTGAACGCCACATACACGACCTTAAGACTCTGCTGCAAAACCAGAACAGGAACAGAAAAAAAACAGAACATACATTTTATTTGACGAGTATATGGTACATTGTCATGTTCACATACACATATTAATCTTGATTTAATAGGATATTTAAAGCTTACTGTAGAGCTAAACAGTCATAAATCCTCGGCTAATACTCATACAGAGGTTTTTATTAGAATACATATTCTCACATTACCGACTTTACATTGTATATACGACCTTCAAAAATATGTTGTGCACTTCTGGAAAGGACGAGAATCGAGACATGTTCGTATCTCCACTGAAGTGATGTGGTTCTAGAAGAAAGTTGTCAATGGCTTTGGAATGAATTGTAATGTTCCCGGTGATAGATCAGATGTGACGACCGCGGTTTATAGTTTAAGATACTCAGAGACGCAATAAAGACGATATTAAGCCTTTAGTATTTGTTTAAAAAACTCACCGTCGCATACTTGCAACATGTAACGTGATTTCAAACACTTACAAGAGATATAAACCACAACTAAAAGGTATTGTTTGGGAGAATGAAATATAAGCAGTTACGGCGTAAGTACCACAACAATTCGTTTGGACCCAAGAACAAGAAGATAACACCTTGTGGTTTTTTAGTTAAATGATATATGATAAACCAAAACAGTAAATATACTGATAAAGAGAACAAAAAGAACAGCATTTTTTCATCCAAGTTAAGCTGCGTTAAAATAACCGAAGCACTCCAGACTTCATATCAAAAGGACTGTCCGTTCATTAGGATCAGTGTCATGGTTCAGTGGTCATTGTTCTGAACTAAAAAAAAAACATAAATCCCCTCTCTCCGTGGCTTAAAATCATCGTTACGGTAGATTCAAGATTTCATTTGAGGTAGTCTTCAAGCTTACTAATAGAAATCCGATGAAAACGCGTTTTGACCAGCCCTTATAGATAGAGCTTCTCTACATGAATGATGACACAGGTATCGAGAGATAAATTTACAATCAATGACGCGATGTTAAAGAAAGACAACAAAAGAAACAGAATTTCATTCAGTTTAAACTTAATTACTTATTTTACATCGACTGTGAAACAGTTTAACGACTTAAATTAATCACGCTCGGTTCTGTTAACTTCATCATAACCAAAACTCGTGCCATATCTAGATTCATGAAAAGTCGCAATGCGGAACCGAATTATCACGGGGTTAAAACCCAAGACCTTCGTGTCCGGATGCCGAAGCTCTTCCCCTGGACCACGGTCCTCCACACATAATTCCTTTGGTGGTTGAAACTATTACTCTCACACGGTTACATATGAAACAAGAGGATGCTTATCTGTTACCAAATACACATCACCTTCTCGGTCAACATGTGCGTTCTAATCATGATTAAACATGCAGGGAAACCATGTCACATGCTTATACGGCTGGATGCCAATATCAATCACCATCAGAGACGTATTTATAGGATTTCCAAAACTCATTTGCCATACATGGATAAAAACAGGGAAGATTTTCAAATGCTTCATCTCTTGTCTGTTGACAGTCGACCTTTACAACATTCTTCGTGACTGCTTCAAATTGAAAGCAAAAGCAAATTAACATGCCAACAAATAAAAAGTAAAATAGACACTCTTTTGTGATGTTGGAAAGATATCACTGTCAAACGCTAGAATTCATAAAAAAAATCACTTCTTTTCTCAAAGGCTTTTTATCTCCTGTGTAAAATAAAACTAACAACTACTAAGTAAGATTTAAACTAAGCAGAGTACCTTTAAAACATTGTGACAAAACAGTTTTATCATAATGGACGTTCCTATTTTTGGCACTACGGTGTCGATTTTCATTATCATTTCACTTGACTTTTGAAGACATCTCAATTCATGTTTGATTTCATCTGTGGCTGGTTTAGCCAGAATAGAAGCCGGGCTAAACCGTTTATCTAGATGAGATGGCAAGACTTGAAAGCACCAGAAAGCGACAAGTATAAACAATAAACCATCCCTTGTGTGACAAATGTTTCTTAAGGTAGAATACCCACAATCCACTGTTTTAAAACTCATTCTTTAGTCAGATTATCTCGGTCGTTCTCGGTAAACCTCGGTCTGGGACGGAACTATTCGTATTGAACAATTTTTTTACCGAATTTGAAAAGAACATTTAGTCTGGTGCTATCTACCCGTATGATCAAGACGTAGATATTCCATATAATGCGACGACATCTTGAATTATTCAAGTTAGATTTAATCCTAACACATCACCAACTTACGCAACATTTTTGAGTCATGCAGTTAACGATTTACCATTTCAAAAAGCATTGTGGTAAAAGGAGAAATTGCTTGTGACAAACAATTTCTCCTTTTGCCACAATGCTTTTTCAATCTACTTACATACCACAACAGCAGAAGGTTTTTCACATATCAAGAATGGCTTGAAACAGGGAGACTCGAGTTCATCTCTTATTTTTGTAATGTTTGTAAACGATGTTTTAGAGCACATTAATTCCGAGTTAACAGTTTCTTTACTATTGAGGAACTGCGATTGTTTTTTATATTATTTGCTGATGACCAGGCTTTATTTGCCTCGTCACCAGAAACTTTGCAGCTAATGCTGAACGATGTTGAGGTTTATTGTAATCAAAGAGGTTTGAAGATCAATATTGATAAGACTAAGATAATGATTTTTGAGCGGAGTAGACTCCCAACTGTACATACATTGTTACTTTATAAAAAACAAATGGAAGTTGTCTCTTCTTTTTAATATCTGGGTGTTCATCTCTTTAAGAATGGAAATTGGTCAAGAACACAGCAAAAAAATGTTGAAAGTGCAAATAGGGCATTGTATAACCTTTTTTCTATTTTAGTAGATTCGATTTTAACATTAAACAAAAATGTAAATTGTTTGATTCTTTAGAACTACCAGTCGCTAATCATTCATCAAAAATATGAGCTTATTATAAAGGAACAGAAATTGAGGCGATCCACACCAACTTTCGCAGAAAAGTTTTGTGTGTCAAACGCTCGACAAATCTAGTAATTTTATATGGAGATTTAGGAAGAGTACCATTAAATATAAAAATAAATTGTAACATTGTCCGATATTGGATAAAGCTTTTACAACTGTCAGATACTATTTTAATTAAACAGGTTTATAACATGATGAAAGATGATGCAAATAATGGTATTAATTATAATGGTCTTAACTGGGCATATCATTTGAAAATATTGTTAGAATCACTAGGTTTCAGTAACCTATGGATGCAGCAGAATATTGAAATGATAAATTATAGATGCATCAAACAAAGAATTTATGACTAATAGTATCAAAGTTGGTACTCAAACATAAATAACTCAGAAGAATTAGTGTCTTATTGTATGTATAAACATGAGTTCTTGCTTGAAAAATATCTTGAATGCATTACTGATAAGCGATTACGAATTTCTTTATGTAAATTTAGAGTTTTATCTCATGAACTTGAAGTCGAACGAGGGCGATATGATAGAATTCCAAGAAGAGAAAGATACTGTAAAATTTGTAAAAATAATTATATCGAAAACGAATATCATTTCCTTCTTATTTGCCAAGCGTATAATGATCTGAGAAAACAATATTTGAACTCATACTTTGTGTTTTATACTGAATAGAATTAATTGAATTGAATTGAATTGAATTGTTCAGATAACCTTTCTAAAGTCGTCTGCTTCAAGTTAAAAATGTCATCTGCATGTGGTAAAAAATCGTAAAGATAAACATGCGAACCACTCAGAAATCTTCTACTTAGTTTAAACTTATTTACATCGAAACAAGATCTTACAATATAGATAGATTAAACACTCTCGACTCTGCTTCCTGGTTACAAAACCTCTTACCAGTACTCGCGCCGAATGTGGGTTAATTAAAGTTCGCAAGACGTAACACGCTTTTCGCGAGATTCGAAGCCACGACCTTCGTGTCTAGAAGCCGACCCTCTACCCCTTGACCACTGTACTCAACTTAATCTTCTACTGAAGCCCTCTGGGCGACTGACGTCTATTGTAATATTTGAGCTGTTTTGAATATCACGAATCTGACTCATCGTACTCCGGTTGCTCAATACAAATTTGGCTGTATGTAAATTGTTGAGTTAAATGGGCAACGCACTAGGAGCGGGCCATATATCATAATAATTGCTTGTTGGATAAACGGAATGTTCCTCAGATCGGTGCTCCTACAATCTAATTAGGTTTGAGACATGTTAATGCATCCATAAATTCACCGAACCCCCAAACAGAAACAGGCAGCTAGAGTAAATATCACTAAAAATTCTTGATGAGAGCAATTTATATCTATTTGCATTTGGGTTGAAGATCCATTGATGCTTAAAACGAGTCAAACGATGCTCATACAGGATTATATAACAAGATTTATTCTAGTTTGAATTGTCTGGATTATTCTTCCATAGTTTGGATTGCGCCAATAACTCTTAATTACAGATATGATGAAATGGAGAGACAAACGAAATACAGAAAATACTTCTACGACATTGTTTTTATCATGTTTATGTGGCATATAAGGAGATATGTCTTGATTTGTCCTACAGTTTATATGCTCCATCTCTTGCCCAAGATAAGAAGTCATTACGTGATTCATCTCAATCTTAGACGTACATAGCGTTGGTCCAGAGTAATCTTAACTTTTCGGACATTTCTGTAAACTTAAAGATTTTCATTGCATAAACATGGTGAGTTCGGATTGAACTCAGAGCAGCGTATAGAGTTAGAACGCACCGTGTACAACCCGACGTCATAATCGTTACTTCACTTGATCATTCGGGTTTGGAATAATAATTTGTAATGCCTGAGAAAAATGCCTGAGTGAACCTGACTGTATAGAGAATCTCTTTTATGTATTGCAGAACTAATAAGCATGGCAAGAGACTTTCCTATGTCGGTGATTTGGCCAAGAAATATCTCGGACAACAAAAGTTTACACAATATCTATACATTAGAAATTTGTTTCCCTTAAAGTTCCCGGACGTCATACAACAGAAATGTATATGTTAAATGTGGATTTGGCGTATGGTATTCAGCTATGCTCAAAACAAACATTCATAAAAAAAGTAACCGAAACAACTCTATAAATGTTGATATTGACGAAAAACCCCCACGGTATCACCAACTGGATGTTACATCCACTGTATGGTAATTAGTTACCCGTACACTCTGTTGTTTTTTCTGTTAAGTTCTACATGGCCAAGAGTGTATTCTGAGTATCAACGGCCAGGTGTCTATAGCTTGACATATATGCGAGATTTATCTAGGTCATGTAACCTTGTCACCGGATTTTTATAAAATAAAAATACGCCCAAAGTTTCTAGTATCTAATTATTGTCTCTGATGAAATAGTAAATGAATGTGTATTCCTTTATTTTCGTGAGTTCCATAAAAAAAATATGTTGACGTCCGGGGACTTTAAATCTAAGCACATTATGTATCCATTATATGACGTTAACCTTATATTTTACATGGACGCAGACCCCAATTTTGGGCAATTGTTTAGAAGGCAATTGACAGGCAAATATTTTAGGAAACACTGCAAAACACAATGGAAACTTGAAAACATTGTAAGTGAAAATAGATCTTAAAGATTCAGAGTGGAGAGGAACTTGTGCTTTTATTAGGTAAATTGCCTATATATATCAAGTCAGGCAGTACACATAGCCCTTGCCAACATTGTGTGACTTTTTCGCTAGCACGAAACGATGTACTTTCCAATCCTCAAATACTTTCTCCGACGCGCATATACTTGTCCAGTCAATATAAATATAAAGATATGCAACAACTTTCCAATTCACACAATTGTCGGATCAAAAAATACCCCACTTTTATCAAATCACAGCGCAAACCAACTCCGAGGACTTGATTTGTTTCTTTTTTATTTGAACCCTCGGGAATATTGACAGATTTGAAATTACCAATATAATGTTAGTTCCCCAGAGGAGTGTTTTGTTGTTCGTATACAAGCTGAAAAATGGAAATTATATTTCTTAAAGCAAATTAGTGTCAGACATACATAGGGGATATAAAGCAAGCGGTTGTTACATTTTGCATTCATAGGCAACATTAACCCATTACCAAACAATAACGACATTTGACCAATTGTTGCAGACGACTCTGGAAACGTGGGGAAAGCAGTAATTGCTCTTAACGAGCAATTTCTCCTTTTCCCTCGATGTCTTCTGCTCTATGAGAATATTATTTTTCAATTTCATCACATTTTGAAATGTCGTCTGCAAACTCTTTCAATTTTGGACAGTCGAGAATTTGCCATTTGATATAGGGTTAAACCTTAGGTTTAACCTTATTAACCTTTGATATAGGTTAAATTCGCCTACGGACAGCGGATCTGAACACTCAACTCGGGGTCATACGGACTAAGATGGGGATTATCAGAAGCCGAAAGATGTTTTTTTTATTAAATCTGATTCAAAGTCATATGTTGCAACTTTTTAGCATGATATCAAGTCCTTTACGTATTCATAAAAATGAACTCACTCCCTTACTCTGTGTTTCTATTTACTCAAGTGTTTGTCAGTATGTTGTGTTGAGGGGAGTGAGATATTTGAGAGATCAAATAACAGTCGTCTGCTGTTGCTTTTAATTTGGATTACCAGATAATAGCTTAGATGTCGAGTATCTCGGTCTTCCATTGAACCGCAGCCTTTTACTGATCGTCCAATATTTAGAATTAACATTTTACCTTTTGTTCCATTTCGCCACACTTAGATGGTCATGCTGAAGAAATCTTAGGAAGCCATCCACTCATCCCTTTTCTTTCGTTAGTTGTCTTTGGTTTGGCATGACTACCTTTTACCCTGACATTGCTACAAAAATGAGATAAGTGCGTTCTGATCGGGTGTTTGTTGTAACATGATATTCCTTTTCAATTAATAACAACATCAGACTAACAAGAAAACAAAATTGACAAAGTAATTTCCTGGTAAAAACATGTTGATGGATCTAAAGGTAACGAATTGTCTATATCGAATTACTAGAAAAATAAATGGTTTTATTTTCAAAGTCTGAAAGCGGATAGTCAACCTAAATGACCCCGTGAATATAAAAGTACACACGTTTGTCATGATCATTCTATTACATTTCTTGTTTTATAATTGAACCGTTTCTCCAAAATACGGGCATTGAAACTGTTTAATCCTCAGAATTCTCTAAAGTCTTCTCATTTAGAAACAAAATAGAACCATAGCCAATTAGCAAATCAAATTCTTTCGCACTGCTTGAACCAAATGATATGCGGGCCTGTAATATCATACGGGCAACTGTATGAAAACGCAACCATTAGCAATGCCATGTATCTTTTAATATGTTAAAGGCTATTAGTATTCCCCGACTTTAAATGTGCTAATAAAGAATGAAATTCACCAAGTTAGTTTATTGCAGTTAATTAAACCAATATATCAGTTTAATCAATAAACAGTTTAATCAACCTCCGACAACATATGCACGCAGGGTTTACTTTCGAGAGCTTCAATCTTAGAAACATGAGTTTTTCGATTTTTGACTCGTCGGCTGTTGTTCACAATATTAGCCATCAAGAAAATGAGGTTAGTTTTCCATTTAGATCGAAAAGTCACTTGATAGCTCGGTCAGAAAAAATACGGTTTCAAACTATAGTTTTTCTTTTGCACAATGTAACAGAGCGTGCTTAATTATAAGCCTATTCTTTACTCTATAACACCGCCGGTCTGATTAGATGGTTGGTTATATCTAGTTATGGTCTTTGTATAACAAAAAGTTACTGCAGTTCAATCAGTACAGGTGGTGGTAAGGTCCTTAATTCCCTTACAATGACAGGGCTTTAGAAGATGTTCGACATCTGCTGTAAATAATTTTGTAAATAGAGATACTCAATCAACCCTACAAGTGTTAAGTCACCATTTCTTATGATTGTAAATCGTATTCTAACATTGACGACTGGATGGTGCCAATATATCCGACGTTGACTAACATGCCCGCTCGGCATTGTATAGAGAAACTGTATGATAACCTTTGTAAATATCAACGAATCACATAGAACACTCAAGTGAAAATGTGTTAAAACTGAAACGTCGCATATATTCTGAATAAAGAACATGCAAATTCTAAATTTGTCATAGTTTCAGAAATATAACATATACGGACCAACCTAGTCTTTTCTTAACGACGGTCAACAGTAAACTAGCCTCTTATCGAGGAAGAAAAGCGTAAACAAAACAGTCAATAAACCAACATTTGAAACAGAACGCATTTCCAGCAATTAACTTTTCTTGCGATTCCTTACGTAATACATCGTCTGGTTTTCCAACAAAATCAGTGTTACTGACATTGCATCTAGAGTAACAGGCGTTGATTCAAATTAAATGACGTACAAATCGTTTCCGATTTCATTTATATCTAACTATAAGCTTGTAAATTAATGTTGTATGTTTAACCAGTTTATTTTAACATGATTTTCATGGTATTCATTGTGTGTATTCTGAGCCGGAGGCCTTTATTTACAATACATGTATGTTATATTATGTATTCGGGAAAATCTGTGACAATATTCATGAAAATCGATGTCAAGAGAAGGAACAAATGGAACTTTCTTGGAATGTAAACGGCATATCTTAAAACATTCAGATCCCGACTAGATTTAATGGATATGGATTTCTTTCAAACTGCAATAGAATCTCCAAATGCACCGATATGAACATGAACATTCATTTGACATTAAACCACGACCCTAGTGGAAAGCCACTTTAGTAATGGTATATGACTGTGCTATCAACAACCTATCGCTCAAAAGGCAAAAAAAAGATAGAAAACAAATAAAACTGTTTAATTTGCCTTGTTGGGACAAATCTTAATTGTTCTTTTGATGATCATATGTTATGAGAAGTGTTTTTAATGTAGGCATTCTTTTTCACGTGTTCTCGTTAAACAGGCTTAAATCACTTGTTATAGCGACTTATTAACTCGCTATAACGAAATATTAAAACACACACATGCATGTCACCTCTGTGCCACCGTAAGAACCAATACTCTACCAAATAATGTTTCAGCATTAAATATTTATATCATTTCTTGTAGCATTTTCTACTTTTTGAAGGGGCTTCTGTTGATCCATGTTTCAATCATCATCCACATTATTTTTCAATTTTGACTGTCTGTGAAAGGCATGTTATAGGGGCAAACAAGACACGGCTCCTGGGGAAAACTAAATTGGATTTGAATTAGTACGCTCATGGGAAAACAAGCAAATCAGACAGTCATGTAAACATTGGCGGTTTCGTGTAATGGAAAGCTCAAAAGGCCCCGTCTAAAAAGTAACATTTGCATGACCGAATACAATGGGGCGCTTTACTCTTTGTATGTACCTATTCATTTGTTTTTCATCATTTATCTTTGAATATATATGGATGTTACATCGCATCAACATTATTTTAGTTTTATTGAAATGCTCGGCTCAAAACTTTGAACAAATACCCCAATATTGACGGATGGTCCATAAGGGCTGGTGAAAGTAGACAGAACCATCGAAATTCCGTATGTCAACCGTAAAGAATCATTTGTTTTATGTTTCTGACAACCTAAATGGTCGCATCTTATGTATCCCCTGACAGGAGTCAGAAACGATAAACTGAATTTACGAAAGAAACGACGACCCTCTCCAGGATGTCAGGTAATTATTGAATATGCACGTATGTACAAACAAGACATGAAGACATCAACAAGCAACCAAATACCAAACAAAAAGGTCACTTTAATTAGACAACTAAAATTGATCCATTACTCTTTGAAAAAGTATCATGAATGGAGTACACTTACAGATAAGAACTGTCTTTTATTGATGTGTCGGTCTATTTCTCGGAACCTGGTTCCTTATATCAAAACACATTTGTCGTAATAATCACACAAGCTAAGGTTCTTTCTCGTTCGAAAAGCTGTATATGGAAACAAAATATTTCATGTACGAATTTGATCATGTACGATTGCAGTTAAACTTTGTAGGATAAAATGTATAAAAGGCATAGGCGTCCCCCCCAATATCCAGACTGGGGGGCCAGAGTATACTTTGCCCCCCCAATATTCACAGGGGCAAATGAAGATATTTGTATAGAAAAATGAAAGAAACGAAATCTAACAGCAGAATAAACATAAATGTGTATTTTTGTGCTCTATGTAATACCAATTCGCCTTTTGTTACGAACAATAACCAAAATCTTTTTGACGTCATCATCGCAAATGGCAATCTGAACACATCGGGTTTATCCAATGAAAACTCAGCTCACTAAAATACCCGGGAAGTTTTGATCGACGGAAACAGTGGTGTAAAACATGTTCTTTAAAGGTACATCAAAGGAGAGGAGTACAAATAAATTACAGAAAAAATTTATGGAGTTTTTTTATTATGCTCATAAAAGTCATGAGAATTAGTTTAGGAATGCATTGAGACCCTATTTGATAGACTCATTTAAAATAAGTTAGTTTGTGCTTGAAATATAGCTGTCTCCAATTCAATCATGTTTATCAACAACCTGTTTATTTACATATTCAAAATAACGAATTTTGATTGGTCGATTCAAAAATGTGTGTATAAACTGTCAGAAAATCTGAATTATGAAACTTGCTAATCTGGGTTATTTCTGGTTTACTTTCCCATTTTAGTTGTGCTGATGATTTTTCTGGTGATAACTCTTTGAATCTGTCCAAAAGTTCACCAAATAATATAGTTTGATATAGCATTAATATCCTTTAATGGGCCTTTAAAAGGTGTCAGACTCTATATTGTCTTCAATTGTTAGCAAAATCTTAAAGAATAATATAATTGTTTGACGATTTTAAATAGTTGGATCCGTGGCTGTGACAGTCTGGTCGCTGCCACTTTTTGTTTAGTTCAATACAATTGATTTCCGCGTGAGATCGAGACCTGGCCTATCCTTTTTTTTTTATTTTATTTTTTTTTATTAAAGATACATGTTTTCATACGCTTTCTTTTAATTCTTATAATGTTATTGAATTTGTACATGCATGAATAGTCATGAAAAAGTTTAGGACCATTTATTCTTAGACCGGTCCTCATCTGAAGTTGGCCCCCCAATGTTGAAAACGCTCCTACGCCTATGAAAGGATAAAATCTCAATTCAGATTTGTAAAGTTACAAAGATATAGATTATTATTACGTTTCTGAACCTCGTACATAACTGTTTGGTAAAGACGAAGCACATTTGTCTTGCATACATAGGTATCTGTTCGAACGATTTAATTTGTAATCAATGATATTTTATTTCATTTCTTTTCTTGTTACTCATCGAAAACGGTAGCGCAAATACTCGAAATGAATATATTAGCTAAATATGTGACGCTAGCAGGGTTCATTTGAGAACAATTCGACTACCAGTCTTGTTTCTTTTTATTCATTTTTCAACGAAGCACATAAATGTCTGTATACTTGAGATATAATATTTCGATTTCAACATCTTTGGAAAAAAGCGACGAATATTATTCAAACCACATTTTAAACGTTAGTAACTCACAGAACATAATTTATGATACAGGCACTGTTACCATCATGTTAGCTATCAAATTGCGAATGTTTGTGACCTTAACTTTAAAATGGATCTCAATAAGTGCTTTTACAATATTTCAATTCAATTTTGATAGTTATATTTAGTAAAATCTTTACAAATATACATTTGGCCACTACAATTTGATAAGATATACCGAATTACATTAATTGGTACAATTTTAACAATGGACAAACAGACAAAGTTATTTTTCTTTTAAAAATGACGGATCTGAATTTTAGCAAAATACTTGACCCTTTGAGAGATAACTTCATAATCAAGAACTGTAATTGCTTTTCATCAACAGGTGTGTTCTACCTTTATAATGTTTTATTATTGTATAGTTAGCATCGATTCGACTGCAAATGCCGTATGAAGGAAAGTCTGCTTTCAAAATCACTCTTAAGTCATCAATCAGTTTTAAACCGTCTCCATATAAAAACATGCTATTCACTGAAGTTAACTGCCTTCAAGCACGAGGCTCGTTCTGTTAACTTTCTGTTAATGCCCCAGAGTATGCATCCCGCTAATTAAGGCACCAACAAACCGTAATATATGACAACCCTTAACTCTTAGAATGCTGGGTACTGTTCTAGAAATATAGTTTTGTGTAGTCTTCATATTAAAACCTTGAATATCTGTTTAATGGTGTTGAGGGAAGATACTCAGAATAGCAAACAGGTCAGATCACAGGTCAGTCACCAATTGACTTGGCTGTTGGTCTGGATCCAACCTGTTTGCAAAAGTATGAAGTCAGTTCCAGAGCTATAAGTGTTATCACAACAAACTACAAAAAGTTCAAGTTAAATTCGCAATGTTTACATAAAGCTTCATCGTTAAATATAGCGTTGCTTTGCTGTTAAGTATGTTATAAGTTTGAACATATTTGGCTTGAAATGGTAATATTCAGCAATTGGTGTCATGCTTAGTAATTTAGGAAACGAACATTTCAACGCTAAATGATATTAATTTTATAAATCCCCAGAGCTCATTAGCGAACAAGTTCCAAGATAGAACTGGAAACGTCCATGTGAAAAGCCTCGATAGCAATATATCTAGTTGATGAGTTAAAAGGCGTAGTTTTGCAATTAGGTTCTATTTCAATGTTTCAATGTAATATTGAAAATGACATTCCAAGGTTGGTTATTTTGGCAGTGGCAACAGAAAAAGTTATGTTCACAATAATACTTTGTTACAGGCGGAAAAAACGTTTATCGATAGAACGTCTTACAAGATAGGAATCTAATAACTGTTAGAGGCTTCTGGTATAAGTGTATTAAATACACGCATTATTGGTGGAAAGGGAAAGTTCTGAAACAGCATGGTACATGTGGTTTCGCTTATTTCAGTCGTGTAAGCAACTCACTGTACTTATTTTCGAGTTCTATTGATATTCTAAAGAACATAACAAGTTTTCGACAGCAAGTCGAATCGACGTAATGGAGGAGTAGCGACGATTGTTTTAACATATTTGAGACTTGAAGACCTGAAAGGTTGAAAGGCGGAACACGCTTCTTGCTGGATTCGAACCCACGACCCTCATGCACGGAGATCAAAATTTTATTTTGAAATGGAACTTGAGCATGGCAATGCTCGTCGACCATCACAATGTCTAAACAATTACAAATATACATACAATTTGATACAATCTCATACACTTTTTCGGGGGTAGCAGAAATTAAAAAAAACACCAACTTCCATAAAAGAGATCTGGGCAATATCGCCTGCCCCTTCAAAAAGTATTCAAAACTACGACGTTTCTTTACATAGTTCAGTTTCCGTTTATTTTGTATCTATATGATTGACAAACATGAGTATCCTAAAAAAGAAAATCTGATGAAAGAAAAGTGTTGTATATCACAGTCAGATCATGTCCCGACACATCTGTGATTGAATTATGGTGTAGTGTTACTGGTGGTGATCAAATCATACTTATAGATTCGGTCGACAGACTGACAAAAGAGAATACAATTTAGCTCAAACACACGTTCGTCTAGTTTAAGATAAAGCACGGAATGTAATTTGATTTTTGTATGAGATAATGCGCTTTGTGGTGTTATTCGGAAATCCTCGCTTGAAATGAGTTGACTCATCGACGTTTCCGGCGAAAGGGGATTCAGATTAGACTGCTTGTGAAAGCAGTCTAATCGGAACCCCCTTTCGTCAACATGCATTTGTCAACTGACTTTATAGTCTTAGTAATACATAATTGGATTTCGATCAACCGTTTGCTTGAATCTCAGGGACCAATGTCGTTTGACATACCTATATTATAAATATATACATACAAGTTTTTGTATGTTTTTATCACAGAGGTTTGTCAAACGACATTGGTTTCTGTGGTTCTGATTCTAGCATTACGCAAGGTTTAACATTATTTCATCATATCATTGCAGTCGCTGCAAATGCGCTTCTCTGCATTCATCATTTTGGTATTTCTTCAACAGCACTGCGCACTATTCATTCCAAGGGGTTTACTAGATTACTACATGGACAGGAAAAATCAGTTGTGATAAATAGATATGACATAAATTACATGAAGGTAGAATGCCCATTATCCATCATTTTGAACTTCTTTCCTTTGTTGGATTACTTCGGTCGTTCTCGGTAGACATGACTATCGGTCTGTGCAGGAACCATTCGCTTTATACTGAATAGTTCCGGTCCGACCGATGTATAGCGAGAACTACCCAAGTAAACCGATGAAAGAATGAGTTTCAAAATTGCTGGCTATGGGTATTCTACCTTAAATGTCGGGTGTAAAACTCAACGTGTTGGTGTTGTGAATTCGGACCCCTTAAGCCAAGTTGGACAAGCTACAACTATCAAACTTCCGCCGAAATTCGAGCCACACATTTTGTGAGGATTAGGCAATGAATTTGGAAATGTCTTGTAGTGGATTATAAAGGCTTCGGTTAGCCGATCGTTGCATTCACCGTCAGGCAGTGTCAGGTCATTAAACTATGCGTTTTGCCTATACTGGATGTATGGCAAAACTGTACCGGTTTGGAATGATGTTAATTTCCTATCAACTTTTTAAAATGCAATGATAAAAATATGTTTACACTCAGCAGAAAAAAATGCAGAAGGACCGTTTTAAACATGCGCACCAGTCAACTGCGCTTTCTCTGCTGAGTGAAAGACGTAACGCCGTTATAAAGCATATACAATATAGATGATGGTCGTCAACTCATGCGGGGTACATAATGTGACTAGCATAAGCAAAAGTAGGCGAAAAAGTCAATCGTACCTGGGCTCGGCCATGTTATAAGATCGTAAACATTGGTCACGTCATTCCTCCGCCTGTGAAAGAATTCTTAAATACTTTGCTTTATCATATAGAAAAAATCCAAGGCCAATGATTCTTCGGCTAACGCATGCTTGAAAGGTTGATGCAGCGTCTTGAGTCACATAACTCAGTCATGCCACTAACTAGACATGATATAAACACGTATTTTGTGCTCGTCTTAAAATAACCGTGTTGAGAGGGTTTCTCATGGCATGAATGAAATATTACTTGCGACATCATGGCTCGCTGCTATGCTAATTTTGCAGATGGGCGTTAAATCGAATCCCTTCCACAGTGCTGGATATCTGAAAGTCTTCAGGACATTCGTTTTAACGGGTTAACATGCGGGCTAGATATCAAGATATGGATTGAACCGTTACCTAACTTTGATGCTTACTTTAACTTTTTATCGCCTTAAGACGACATTTCTTTACTTGAAGCAGACGACATTAGAAATGATTAATAAACATGTGGAAATATTTCAGTTCTGCTGTTGTAATGTGTGAATATATTGAAAAAGAATTGTGCCAAAATGAGAAATTGCTTGAGACAAGCAATTTCTCCTTTTGCCACAATGCTTTTTGAAATTCGTTTGCTGCAAGACGTAAAAATGTGGCATTAGGTGGTGATGTTTTAACGTTTGTCCCTATTTAAAGAACACATGTATAAAAGGTTTCAAGAAACAATCGTGATGAGCAATTAACCCTTTTGTTTTCTACCTTATATCATAGCGATGACAATAATTCTGAATAGTCGTCGCTTGTTATGTTATGTACGATTTATTCAAACGTGTTTCGTCAAAACGAATTTGAAACTCAACAAACATATCTTATAACTTATATGTTATGAAGAGTTATTGGCTCGTATTTACAAAAACACCACAGAGAAAATTTGACATTAAGCTGATAACATTTGTCAGGTAAAACAGAAATTGCTAAAAAAAATAGTTCAAATATATTCCCTTTTGATTGTCTGTGATTTTCGGGCACTGGAGAAATACATGATATTCAAAGTATTTCAAGCTTTCCTAGACCCCGCTGACGGCAGATTTGAATTAGAGAATCTCTCGATTAACTTTTAGAATGTCAACGGGTTTTTAAAGCTAATCAGTTGTGATTAATTTCCTTGTTTTTATACCCAATCTTATTTTAGAACAAACGCAGGAGAGAAATCCAGAAAAAAAAGAAATCATTTTCTACAGAAAATGGAAGAAACCATAGCTCGTTAAAAGCAATTTCTTCTTTTACTAGCATTCTTTCTTAAATCGACTGATCTAAGTACATTGAATTTTACCAAACTTACATAAAGAACATGGTAAATAAAGATATACAAGCAAGGAAAGCAAAACGGACTCAGTATAATCTAGAAATTTCTCGATATGCAGGAATGGGTCAGGAATGGTGTAAATATCACGGACACATCCTCCATGGCAGACAAAGTTGACAGTAAATACAGATATATACGAGATAGTTTAATGGACTAACCACCGTACACGTGCATAAGGAACTGTTTTCCTAGACCCGTGCCTACCATTGATAGAGGTAAATCATGGGGTTGGAGGAAACATGCGGGGGGAATCACGTGACCAATGTTTACGATCATATGTCTCAATGGCATTCTTCTTGCATGCACTTGTCCTTGGTGTTGATAAATATTCAAAGATTTTTACTTTAGTTCTAATGCAACCATAGGTTCACATCCTTTTTAACATGTAGCCAGCATTCTATCAGGCATGGTTTAACAATCATCAAATGACATAAAGGGAAGCCTCGATCTCCATTTATTCGTATTAAGTCTTAGTACGATCTGACCATGCTAAAAATAGATAATCTGGTGAATGATTAACTAGAAAATCACAGGTTTTGGGTTTGAGACAGCTGCTAGGTCAATATCTGATACTATCACCCTACGATAGTTATCCGTCTCACTGGTCAGTTATGTCGGTCTAAAAGAAAACATTGTGTAAATACTGAGGACATGCACAACAGACTGCCAGCGATGAAATTAAGGTGAACACGCCATAGTTCTCTCGATTACAATGTACTGTGAAGATAGAACGCAATGAGTCTAATACTATTGCTTTCCCCTTGAAAAATATGCACTGTGCATATCAGGCACCACGCCGGTACGATCTCACACATATCTTACAAGGACATTGCGTGATGACACTGTGCTGATAATTTGACATTTTGCAGTAAACCTAGTTTTAAGCGAACATGGTAAAAAGAGACAGACTCCTTGCGTTTCAGACAAGTAACAGAGGAATACAGACTCCAGTTATTTGAATGGCTTGCGTTTGTCCTGCATTAACCCTTAGAATGCTGTGTAATCTTTTCTTAAGATATATGCCTATGTGGTCTGCTTTTCAAAACTTAAAATATCTGCTTAATTTTTAAATAGGAAATATATTCAGAGTAGCAAACAGGTAAGATCACAGGCCAGCTGCCACTTTACTTGGCGGTTGGTCTGGGTCTAAAATATTTGCATAAACATGAAACCTGTTCCAGCAAAGGTTTAAGAAAGCTCAAGGATAGATATGATTTCACGCACGGTTTAAGAACGGTCGTTTTAGTCAAGATTGGCTGTATAGATTAGTGTGAGTGTGAAAGGAAAATGATGTTTATTATCAACGCATAAAACATTGCGTCAGAAATAAATGCGCGATAATATCACCATATTATGTCTGCACCTTCTAAATTTCTATTATTTATGACAGACCTTTCCTTCAACTCACTTCATTATCAGACCACATACTAAATTCATCAAGCTTAATGGGTTGTTTATTTTTCATTGTCCATCGGTGAGCCAAACATGTTTATTGCCATGTTTACATTGTATCTTAGACTTACAGATTAATATGTTTAATTATTTTGGCGCATAATGCACGTTATTGGCTCATAGAGGATTTCAGTGTGATATAGTCTTCGGCAATGCGTTGATTTTCTTTTCATAAATGTATAAAAACCTCTTGGTAGTGAACAACACCTTTAATATGGATTTTTAATAGGTCGTCGAAAAGACTCCAGTCAATTTACATTGCATTATTCTTTATTGGAAAAACAGTTACAGTTTATAGCAATATCCATATGATTCAAATAGTCCATGAAAATGAACATATTAGAAAATATGTAAAAGAAATCAAAGTAAGCTGAAGAACAAAAATTGCAAGGAAGTGTATTTTCACTAATGATTCATAAACCTCTTTTGAAAATCAATTATTAGTTTTAGTTGTTTTGATTATCTGCAAAGAAGATGATTTTTGCCAAATTATTTAATATGATAGGAAAATTTGAAGACATAAGATTAATATTTTTTGTATTGACGACCATGTATAATAATACCTTTGTTGAAACGTTTAATCAACCGAATGCTTCTCGGCAATGTATACAGTTTTTGTCGATTTATAGCATAATAGTTCATCGAAAATGGATTTTTAGCTCGTCAGTTTCTGCAGTTAATACGCGGAAGATCTCATAAGAGATTTCACGCTTTTTAAATAGAATACATATGCTATTAATTCACTGTATACATACTTTAATCAATAAAAAGTGATCTTGTTATGCTTCCAAACGACTATTCTTCAGTGCTTATCATATAAAAGTACTGCTGTTATGCAGTTTTAAAGAAACTAACCCCCAATTTTTCGCAAATCTGTAAACAATTGCCTTTACATGCAAATATCTTTGGGTTGTATGCACTACCTTCGATTCCTTATTTTCGGAGATAAAAAAAGACAATAACCGTAAAGCAAACTGCTGTTGTGTGCTGGTATATTGGAGAACGAATTTACAATAAACGCGAGCGACGAAAACCTGTTACGCAGGCGTTATTATGAGACTGTCATAAACCGTAATAGGCAGCTTGATGAAGTCACGCAATTCCCTGAAAACCTCTCAGTGAACGGGTACGGTCTAAATTAGTCAATAATTACAACATAATGGTGCGTGAAACACCTGGTAATTGATGGCCCTTTATCAGCGACAGCCAGTTATTAAAATGTTTAGTACCCTTGTATGGAACTACGAATTTAATGAAATGAGATCCCGAGAGCAACACGTGATTGCAACAGAAACGTGCATTGTGATGCCTATTTCAGAAAAAGCCAATGCTTTGTACGTCCTCACTATTCTATTTCAATATTTACATCAACTCATATACAATGAATGTTTAATATCCAACTAATGCAAATAACTATCTCTCCTTTGGTCAAAATTGCTTCACCCACTGTATGCAGATTCGCAAGAAAAAGCTTTTTTTCCGTTTTAAAACTGTTTTCCCAGGCGTTGAACCTAACAATTTCCTAATATAAACCTTGTATTAAACATTTTAACGCACTTGTCATTAAATATTTTGATAAGTGTTTTAAATACTTCAGGGACAACCTTTCAAAAATCTGTTTTATCAATCCACGTTTGGAACTTACATTAGTTATGTAACTAGGAAGAATGACTTAGAATCAATGTGAAATAAGGAAATTTGAAGCCTAAAAAGGGTTTTAAAAATGGCTGTGGTAAACGAATACAATGCTCCTTATGATCAACTTATTATTCTGTCATTTAGTTTTTTCCCCTTTTCTCCTCTATATTAAGATGAAAATGCATTTATATTCATCATTGTATTGACTGTCGTTGCTTTCAGCTTTAGCCAGCCACAACATCCCAAATGATGGAAATGGTAAACATAATAAGAATGCAATGGGCGTCAAGAACACAAGTGGTTGAATAAGTCTTTTTACATATTGATCGATAAATTACTGTCATCGTTGACACCTCGCTAGCATACGCACCATGAATCTGTGATTCACGGTGCCTTTGGTTACGTCTTTGATACCAATGTGTATATTGCTTTAAGTCAAATGGCAATTAGCATTAGGAAGTATAATCTGTAAATGCGCCATAAAATCTGCAAAACATTTTAAACGCCATATTAGGTAGAGATATGTATTACCCATTTGCATAGTGCATCGATTATCAAACACATTATTTTGTCAATCGCGACTTGGCTAATGTTGTTTGGTTGAAACCTTACTCTTGCTTTGCTGCATATGAAGCAGTTATTTCAAAATCACGTTGCAAAAGGTCTTCATAAAAAATGAGTAGTACTTTTTTCAAAGAATAGAATTCGATTTCATAAAGAAAATGTATCGGTGTTCATAGCATAGTTTACTATTTGGAGGTGCTTGAATATGGACAAGCCACACTTTCCCATCTGGGGAGAAAACGTTATCTTTAGTAGATCGAAATTCGGATGAAGAATATGCCTATTTGATATGTTCCATATCTATTTCACAATAGTCGATAAAAGACTTCAAGTGTTGATGCATTGGTTGAGGAAGTAAACTCCGGAAATATAAGAACACCGTTTCCTCCGAGTTCCGTCCGGGAAACCGATTTATAACGTCCTTTGAACGTTCGTGGCATGGTTCTTGAATACGCGAAACATGATGTGGATATGTTAATGTGGCATTGAAACTACAAAACATTTTAAGATAGCATATTTGGCAGGGACCTTTGATACCTAATTGCATATTTCGGCAATTATTTAGCGTTAGGATATCGGACTGACTGGTGGGATTGACCATTTAATCCATTATAAAGCTCTTAGCCGCATTTACAACTGTAGTGTTTAAAGGCCACGCTGGCCATATAATACACTTCTATTAACCAATTGATCAATTTGTCAAAATAGTTCTGTCCAAAACTATATAAAACTGTATTTCTATTAAATCAGTGTATCTTTGTCGTATGGTTTTTCGCTTATGAATTTGACGGATCACATGATTTTAACTTGAAAATGGGGATATAGGTTTTTGCAAAGATCATTGGATCAACAAATCTCTAAGCGTCAAAACTGCACAATGTAATCAACATGGGAACCACTGAATTAATGTGACAAACCAGTTTGAACCTATATTATAAGTCCGCAGTATTTCTGACATAAGGTCGCTAACGATGTAGGGGTGATCGGAAACAATTCGGACACCTCTGCTGCTTTTGTGAGAGAATGTTCACCCGAAATGATACGGAAGTCTCACAAGAGATCATGAACTTGTTCTACCTTAAAAGCATTCTAGAGCTAAAAAACTGGAAAACTGGGTGAAATGAGTTATAAATAATGAAATGATATGTTTGAACATGGCGAAAGACCACAAGATCATGACAATATAACGCCTACTCTCTTTCTTATCGATGTTTCAAAGTGCTATTTTCACAGATTGTTTACCCAGTTCTTAAGGTACATGTATTGTTAGAAATGATGAAATTACTGATATACTAAACGTGTCACAATTGTTTTGTTTTATGAAAGAATACATTACTTTATATTCCTTTGTAGCTGTTTTCATGGTAAAGCGTGTTGAAAAGAATTTCAGCCGGATTATTCACTAGATGATAATAAAAGGGGGATCGTACCGTCTCATTCTGTAAGGTTTTCACGGCAAAACAACTTAGTGGGTAATCATTGCTTATTCATCGCCTACACCTAATAGATTTGTCATACAACAGTTTTTCCAAGATGAAGTCATTACAATGTGACATTGTCAGCCTTTTGCTTTGGAAATATAGATCACAGAATACAATATTCAATACACGAGCGTCATCGTTGACATAGTAAATCGTTCATGTTTAATATACCCAATTTGAGTGCTGTCAAAGTGAAATATTTAATTCCAAAGTTGAAATGATACCAAATAGCAACCAAACAGAAAAGATGAAATAAGATAAATTGTGTGATCTTTTCAAATAATATGAATCAATCCGACTGACCTTTATAAAATATGTTGTAAAGTATCGTATTTAACCCTTATGATGCTGGAATCGACTTCATGCTTATGCAAATAAGTCGGATCCAGGCCAGCCACCAAGTGAATTGGTGGCTGGCCTGTGATCTAATCTGTTTGCTTCACTGTGTATCTTTCCTCATAAAAGTTATGCATATATTTAAGGTTATGGAAAACAGTCAACACCAAAATCTATTTTTAGAAAATTATCCAGCATTCTAAGGGCTAATCTCTGATTGTAACTTGGTGCATCTTTTCATTCAGCTACCACAACTGGACCGGGACCGGCAGGAAGCACGCTTAAATACGATCTCGCGAGATACGTGAGGATCATGTCAGAACCGGATGTGGATGTCGATTCGGAACAAACTTCTGGGCCAAACAAGGGAATCGAAGGAGGTGGAGCCTCCGCAGACTCGATTACGTTTGACCAATCAGAAAAGGGAGAGGGTGTGTCTTCCAAGTTCAGCCTCGTTCTGACGACAATCTCGCTGATCGACGAGAGCGCCGAGTATCCGTGTTCTGTTCTGTCCGAATACGGGTCCTTTAACTTCAAGTACAAGTACACGCCGCAGCAGCTGAACGCTCTGATTTGCCGGTGTCGCAACTTGTGTAAGAAGTTTGTTGTGCCGAAACACGTTAAGGAGAAGACCCTCGACCACGGATATAATCCCATGTCTTACAAGAACAAGCCGAGGTTTATTGGCGTCGTTTGTGCATTCTCGATCCTTCTTCTAATCGGATTGGTCGGTAAGATTCAAGAATAATTATTGGTGTCGAATAACAGAGGTGTTTAAGAGTGTTCGAGATACAAATTTTAACAAAGAGAGGGTGATTCCAATGCATGAGTACCCGTCAGAATCATTTTGAGGGGACGATTCAAAAGGGGTTAAGTTGAAAATGATTCATGAAATCCTTCATTGGGGATTTTTTAATTTGTCGATATGGATTGATACTCTTGACTATCTTAGAACATGACAAATCACAAGTAGTTTCTGTTTATCTTATAAATAATGTAATAACAATGGTTGGTTTTGTCGCTTAATTAATAGGACTGTTCTAGCGAATCAAATATGATACAATGTGTCACTATTTACGGTTACGTTTGGAGATTCACGTTATTTGGTCTGAGACGTTAGGACAATAATAGCGTCCAAACGTAAACCAAACAAAATCAATAGTCTGTGCGTATCCTGCACGTCTCGTAACAACACTCATTGGTCTATGCGACTAGTTTCTCTTGTATAGGTAACATTACCACGATAGTCGGCCTATTACGTTGTTAAACTGATCCCTCTCATAACTAAGATTTTATAGCATATATTCCTCATGATAGCATGTGGTGTTTTTTGTTTCTCTTGTATAGGTAACATTACCACGATAGTCGGCCTATTACGTTGTTAAACTGATCCCTCTCATAACTAAGATTTTATAGCTATATTCCTCATGATAGCATGTGGTGTTTTTTGTTTCTCTTGTATAGGTAACATTACCACGATAGTCGGCCTATTACGCTGGGTCAAACACACGTCTCCAACGTTTGCGTTCATTATTAGCCTATCGTGCTCGGATCTGCTGCTCCTGTGTGTCTGTATGCCTTTAAAGGTAAGTTTGCTTTGGAGAAGTCGCGGTAGACAATGAAATACAGTTTCCATTAAGACAATCTGCTTACTTCCCAAATACAGATACAAACATTGAAGTATAATTCTTTACGATTTATTCTGTAAAGATTCAATTAGCTAGCCTCTGGGTAAATTGGTCTATTTTTTCCATAACAATCTAAAGGCCAAAAACGTTTTAATACTTTCTTTGGCAAATTCCTTTTATAAGCATCCTTGGACAGTCTCTTTCTGGTACTCCATGATTTTTCAAGGTTTTATAAGGAAGGTAAAAACTAATTGATTCTTTCCACAACATTTTGGACAATACGAATTACAAAGGGACCTTTCCGAGCCCTTAACACGCGTACTACAAACATATAATATGAATCATTAAGCTATGTATCGAGATGGTTACTTAATAAGATTTGCATTGGTATCATCAAAAGTAGAGATGTTCGATGCTAAGTTTTACAAGAATATATATCTTTAATCGGGTTGTGACAATAAAGTTGTCATGTTTGTGTTTACGTCAACAGAAGTTCATATATACGTTTTTTATTCATAGCCTAATAAGACTATCATTGCATACTGGACTGTCAAAGACTTCTCGATGTAACGTATTAGTAGGGGCGTCGAAGTTCCGAAACAATCAAGCTGTTAACCAAGTTAAGCAAAGAGTCAAAGACGTTTTCGAGTCATGTGTACGAACGCTTAGGACACGCGAACCCAATACCCCAAAATAGCAGCATTTGTTTTTTTGTTCAACTATTAGATTGATTGGTTACATTTGGCTAAATATGGTTTTAAATAGTACTCCTCTTACTTCATCTATGAAGGCTCGCAATGTTTCCTCACAAGTACTACACTAATATTCTGTTAATTATGTCGCCTTGTTTACATAAACAGTGATAACAAGAAAAACATGTCTCTTTAATTTCTCTTTAATTAAGAAAAACGTCTTACCAATTCGTTGGACTGTAAACTCATTTTCTGCTTGCAACGAGCAAATACTTCAGTTTGTTTTACCTTGCTAATCAATATCACCATTAGCACGTATGCTTTTTTAACTTCATTATGTATGTAGATGTTTGTATTATTCTCCAATTTCATGGTAGGCGGGATTCTGAGGCCCGAAAAGAGGCTTAAAAAAGTTCTTTTACCCCAAAGGGTAGAAAATTTTCATTAGTGTTTTTGAAAAGCCTAAAGTATCCCTGAAAGTCCTAGAGGTGATGCCACTTCTGAAAGTGGTGCAGATTTTTAAAAAATGAAGTTTTGAAACATGCCCGTCATTTGCTTTTGTTCTTTTTCTTTACATCACTTATATAAACAAATGGCTCATTTTACCATACATATCATCCATTAACAGCATTGACACAAATTAGTTTCCATGGAATATAAAATATATTGGTATTTTGAGGCCTTGCTAATCAAAAATATATATTTGAATGTCAATTTTGACATTTTCCTGCTACTTTTATTGCGTCTATTTGTAAAACGTTATTAACAATTTTACATGAGCACTATATATTTACAATATATTGAGTAATATATTGAGTAAAAGACTAATTCATATAGTTTTTTATCTCGATTTATGCAAATTTCCTTAAGACAGTTTGATTTTATTTAGTTTGCTGAGGGCAACATTATATGCTTGCACCACTTTCATCTTTGGCATCCCCCCTAAATTGACATCTCTATACCTCTACTACACCCTGGCAGCAGTGGAAAATTTCTACCTTTCGGGGTAAAAGAAAAAAATATTTTCCGGGGCCAGAGACCCGCCTATGGACAATCTGATCGCCTGATGAAGAGATTTTTTTTGTTTAACTCTATTACAGGTAATGGAATATTTCCATCTGGGCGACGCGTTCACAGAGGGAACCTGCAAGCTGTCATATTTCTTACGTGACTTCACTCTCATTTGTTCGGTCCTGACACTGACAGTAATCAGCTTTGAGAGGTGGGTCCTGCCTTCAACCTTTTTTTATATCATTACAAATAATAAACTCACAACAGCTAAATAATGCAGAAACAGTCATTTATTTCCTATGTCTACCCTTTGGACTCACGTCTTCTCCATCCGCATCTATATGCAGACACTGCATTAGTCGTGAAGAAACGCTGACAACGAATGTTTCTACATTCAAGCGCATTATAGTTGTTACTTCATGTGTCTCAAAATGCAGTAGCTCATAAAAATACTTTGTCAATCCAAATATTTTACAGGATAATATACCATCTAAATTTCTTTTGCAAAGTCTACGCTATTTGCAACCCGTAAGTGGTGGAATACCAATCACAGCTCATATATGACATGCTTTCCCTTTTACAGATACTACGCTATTTGTCACCCGTTGGTGGTTCAGTACCGATGCACATGGATTCGGGCCCGAAACATCATCCTTGTCACTTGGGCGCTGTCACTGTGTCTAGCCACACCCACTGTCTTTATGACGGTAAGTGGTTCGCCTTTTAGCAGCACCATTTTGAGGCATCATAGATGTCGCTTTGTATATATGCCGAACCTGAATAGTAAGCACAGTCTTATCCTTTATTAAGCAAGAAGCAACGACGTTTTTCATTTTTTTGCATTGACATCTACGGATGTTGACCATGACAGTTACCCCGCTGTCATAACCAACAGTTTGCAATCAGTATTATGAAAAGCAGCAAGAATGTAGAATTATGCATTTGTTAATTGGAGTTTTTTTCACATTGTTATAGGATTTATGCTTATAGATAATTTCGAACACCATTATATCGATAATACATCAAAAAGAGTTTATAAACCATTACATTCTTTAGACCTTATAAAGAAGACAGTATTCGTCTTTGGACTGACGTTTATTCCATGACATTGGGCTTGAGATCATAAAGAGCTTTGCACAAAAGTATGGACGTGCAACCATTTTTACAGTCTTCAAATGTATTCGCAATACATTTGAACTCTTTTGCAAACTTCATGAGCGAGTACATGATCATAATACTGCTAAAATATAATACGTGTTAAGTTTTAAATTCACCCCTGGTCATTCCCTATGATTCTTCAGCAATTCCTCTTATTGGCTGGCATGAACGATAGCTCGTCCAAAATTCTGCTAAAAAACGACGCATCTTTTTAATTAAACCTTATCAATTTCCTCTAATGATACAATAATGCCATATACTGCCATATCGTATGTCCAAAACTCTGCTAAATATTGCGCATGGTCTGTTCTAGATTCAGCCGTATCCATTTCCTCTGATATTATAGCCTTACTACTTACCGCCTGATATAAACGATCACACACTTTCAAAATACTGATTAAATTAAACGCTTGTTTTAACTTCAAGCGTATATATTTCCTGTGATGTTACAGCAATACTATCTACCGGCTGGGATGAATCGGAAGGCATGTCTACAGCAGTCGAAAGAAGACCTTCATCTTCAACTGTACTTTATCTACTTTCTGGGCATCCTCTTTGTACTTCCGGTTATGATTATGACCTTCACCTATGGTCGCAGCTGCTACGTCCTGTGGAAAAGTACGCAAATCTCCTCTCAGCTCCAAAGCAAAGATCAAATTCACAGGTACGTGTGTTCGTCTTTTGAGTTCAATCGCAACTGCATTCAAGAAATTAACCCTTATTAAGGCAAATGTAGTTTTCAGACATGTTTGACTGTATCTTTGACCTTTGACTGTTGTTTATTTTTTTACCACCATCCCCCGTCGTTCACACAGAAAGGAGTTAAAATCACGTAACTTTTTCGAGAATCTCACTGAAGAGGTCCGATAGCAGTCGCACAAAGTCCTGAAAGGCATTTGCGTCCAAAGTGTATTGCTGTCATGGTATTGGTGTTGAGCTGTGTGCGGACTGCTGTCCCATTTCTTCGAACAAACCATCATCGCACCCACACCGACCTTTGCCGGTCTCCTGCAATATCTATCTACACCACCTAATTCCCTCTGCAACCGCTGGTGGCATTCGTGATAAGACAATGACTTGATTTATGCGTCCAGCAAACATAGACATACGAAATCGTCCTCGTCATGCATATTCGTTTCATTCTCTTTGCCAGTTTGTCCCCTTTACCAGGAGCTAACTATTAACCTTAGTCTGACTTGACAGAACTTGATAAACGTAGCAAACCTTGCCTGATTAGCGACAACACGCTATATGTCCCAGCAAAGCGTATAAAAGTGTGAGGCAAGGTACACACGTCCGTGACATACCGTGGACCTTCATGTAGTGCAACACCGCGTCTCTGAGGCATCGGCGGCTTTTTTAGCTGAAGATATGTAAATGATGTAATAGTAGAACATGATAGACAGAACAAATCTTGATTGTTTAGCGACAAACGTGATAGATCTCATTAGAACGTAACGGACTTTAAGGCAAGGTACAAGCGTTCGTGACATACCTTGGACTTAAATGTAGTACACCGCCGGGTCTCTGATACATTGACGGATCTTTCAGCTTACGATGTGTAATGAATACATTGGTAGAACTTAAAAGACGTAAACAATCTTGATTGTTTAATGGCTTAACGTTATATGTCCTATCAGAACATAGCAGACCAGTGGGCCTCAGTACATGTGTCCGTGACATGCCTTGTACTTAATCGTAGTGCATCGTCAGGTCACCGGGGCTTCAATGTGTAATGGATACATTGATAGATCGTAAGAAAACAAAACGATTCATAACAGAACTCGCATATGAAGACAGAACTGTCCAGAGGCCAGTGGCCAAATTCAATTTTGTCTTCCGTGGCAGCGATGGTCACGGCGAACATAGTGTGAACGTGGGTAAAGATAATGGCTTATAACTGCGTTTTGGTTTTCATCTAACATACATCGTTTCAATTGTTCTTATGACAAAAGAAAACTTATTCTTTTCAATTTTTCTTATACTCCTGGGACATGTTCTTACCCTTTAATCAATTCGTCAAAGAATTTTGTAAAGAAAATTGCAGAATATGCGTTATTAAAGTGTGATGTATCGTGGAGAAAGGCAACACTTTAAAATGTTTCGGGTATTTCAAAACGCTTAGTCGGTCAATGATATTCCAACAAACAAATGTGCTAACGTCTTAGAATGACTATTTAGGTTTGAACGCTAGACATCAAACCATTGCAAATTACATGCCATGTTCGAATCCTCCTTTTTGTGCGTTTTATGTGTCCATTTCATAGTTTAGTTCATGTTTAAATACCTACGAATTAGACAGTTTTCGACAAAATTGCAACAAATTCTCCTTCAAGCAGATTTATGTTTTTGTCGAAATGAGTACATTAATTATTACTCGGTTGTGACAGATAAATGTTCACATCAATCCCGGGGCTCTCGGTTTTTGTTTAGCCGATTTATCGTATGTAGAAGCTTTAAAAGGGAAACAACTCTGACGGTTAAACGTTCAAACGTTCTCTGAAGTTGTCCTCTCATTTACAGGCTGATTGACTGTGATGATTGCGTATTACTTACTCTTTTGCAGAAAATTTCAATCAAAGACGAAATACCAAAGGCCAAAGCCAAAAGAATCAGATGACCATCAAACAAGAAGAAAGGTAATTATGCCAAGATTTAGCGATCGTTCGGTATATGGTGAGCTAAATAATGCCGTTGAATTATTACTTGTTTTTATATAATTCAGCAATTGTGGCGTTATAGAAGGAAAACATCTCGTCAGAATTAGTAACATCTTCTTCAACCTTTTATCGAGTTATCAGTTCTAAATGCTATTGATTTTACTCTGATCGTTATAAAGTAAAGTCGTCAATGTAACTGTTGTATAACCGAGCGATATGGCTAAAGATTGTGTAGAGTACAGAAATTTCCACTTTCACTAATTCTTTTACTTTGTTTCCGTTTTTTCCCGCCAGGTCATACGTATTCTCGTTTTGATCGTCTGCCTGTTTATCTTCTGCTGGGGTCCGCCTCTCATTGTCCAGCTACTCAGCACGACGACAGTCATCATGCGGGCAAACACCGAGGATATCCGCCTGGCTATGGAGGCACTCACATATGTCAGCAGCGCCTTAGATCCGTATCTCTTCATGGCCATGTCATCGTAAGTGTTATGTTAAACAGTCATACCATACATGTTGTTTTGTTTGATTGTTCAAATACGTCAGCGGCGCCTTAGATTCGCATCTGTGCATTGCGATGGCATCGTAAGTGTTGAACAACTTACCATGATGTTTATTGTTCGTTTGTTCACATTCATTTGGAGCGCTATTGACATGCGGCAGGACGCGGCGATGTCGTCGTAAGTGTTAAACAACATACAATGATTGTTGTTTTAGAGGCTCAATTAATTCTTTCGTTACCGTTCATAATCAAACACTCTGTGCAAATAATGTCAAATGCGACTATGAATCATGTACTAAATTATGTACATCTCTCTTCTGTTTAACGCCATTTTCGTATTAAACTCCACTTTCGTAATGGAAAGTCATTGATTTCTTTTTCCTGCTTGTGTATGATATGATGCAAAATGGATATCGAACACTTGAAGTTCGACACACAAGATACAAATCCAGCATTAAGTCTCTATACATGCCATACCAAAAATCATAAACACACCCAAGCATTGGTAGCATTGGTGACGGAGATATCAATAAGGATTGGAAATCAGTTTCAGATTGTAAAGGAGTAATTATATTCTGGTTGGACGATAGTTATCTTATACTAAAAAATAAACATTCGTTGTATGGCATGTATATCTGCGAAAATACTTATGTACGTCAAACATATGTATGGACAGTTGAATTGGTATGGTGTGATTTCTATTTTGACTATAATCGTCTTTAGTTCTTAAACAAACTCTGAAAATAAATAACGTCTTGTGTATAGGTTATAGGTCCTATCTGCTGCGGAAGACTTTGGAAACCATTTCGAAAAAAACGATACACTGATCATAATAAGCTTTGTCGCAACAACTTGTTCGACCCGATACCATGTAGAAAGAGTATTCTTTTCTATTTACTCCTGCCTAGGCTTATTGCGATATATATGTTGGGTATGGACAGAAGGATTTTCGTAATGTCTTTAATTTAGAATTTTGGAAACGTGTCAAACATATCAATTGTTATGAGTAGCTTGTTCAGACTGAATGAACTATCACAAGGTGTTCATGTCTCAGTGTCTTCATGGCATTGTTCAGGTTCCAGTGTGACAGGTCAGTGGTTTCTCGCATCGTCTAAAGCTCCCAATCAAACCCCAGGATTACTTTTGCTACTCTGCAGTAAAGTCATTTTCCCCTACCGTATGAAAATGGAGATCACGTCATAGGAGAATGGCTCCCAATCCTACGTAGCTAACGAAAGGGAGATTACCCATTCGTATTAACACAAAAAAAAACATGAGTTACATCTCTTTCAGTAAAAGAACACGACAATAGCTTTGTTTCACAAAATATTTTTTGACCTTGTTCAATCTCAGAGGTCTTGGAAGTGTTACTTATCTAAAGTTTTAAGACTCCGTCAGATGCAGAACACATTCATGAACTGAAGACGATTCAGACATGTAAAAATGACAACTGACACTTCCTGTTCCAAGTGATATTTGATAAATGCTTTTGTGATGAAACGATGACCTGTTCCAAACAAGTTGTCCTGTCTTCTTATGCATTTGAGAGATACCACTGCGACAAAATAAAGATATATTGAGAAAGACTTTCATCTGCCTTTGGAATTTGATTTGTTTTCAAAAGATTTTTTTTTTTTTTTTTTTTTTTTTGGTTTTTACCGGTGCTTGGTAATAAATCGTCCCAGTTCTAGCACTTACAAATCGATGATTTATAAGCAATCAAGCATATTTTTCTAAGTCATACATTGTATACATTAGGAAATTTCAAATTGATAAGACGGAAATTACTTTTGGAGGTTAAGAAGGTGGACACCATACATATTTCCCTTTTGTCTTTTTTTAATTTAGCATCTAACGTTCTCAAACGTGAGACACGATAAAAAGAATTAATTAGAAAGTTATTTGGAGAGCTTGAACTATCCAGAGTGGTGAAGTTCCTTCCTCTCTTGGTTCACTGTAGCGAAAGGTTAGAAATGCGCGGCACTATGCACGAAGTTACCTGTCCACCATTCATCGGTATCCTGTTTCAAAGTAAACAGTGTTCCTTGACGTATTTTTTCCGGATTGATCAATAATGCGTATCAGGTTACATTGATCTACGGGAGAGAAGTACGATCGGTCTGATGCACTCGATACCTTGAAGGTCTTAGGCGTCATTTAATGTACGCATGTATTTATTATACATGTACTTAAATGGGGCATGCTGTGTAGGTTGGGGTATGACGATATGTAAGAGGACAACAATAGCTGCTTCTTGATCTTCGAGAGTGTTTTAAGTAGATAGTCTAGGCCCAAACGTATGGCATACAGATTAGAAGCATGTTGTGTTCTTTCTTTCTAAAGCCTTCATTCGGGGATCTAACAAGATTATTCCCGACGAGACGAACATTATGAGTAAACTTGATAAAAAAACTTCATTAAGAAAAAGTCTTTAGAAATAAAAGGCATTCATCTTATCGTTATATCGGTTAAACAGTTTATCTGCACCTGTATCTGCAAGACAACTGTGCTATATTTTACCATGCGGTTAATAACAGAGTTGAGATGCATATATGTAGTTTTATGTAAATATATCGATATGTGTTTTGATTTAGTCCTTAGAAGATGTTTTACTTTAAAAATATTTCATTTGATGTCTAATACAATGCCTTGAATTACATGGATATCTAGGGCAAACTAAGAAGCTTTTTTTAACAGCCGTTTAGTTTTAGTATGGTGGTAAATAAACCATATTCCTGTTTGCTCCTCAAGATCTGTGGATATTACCCGTGCAAACGATCGACTGTGATCCTGCATTGGCACACTTGTTCAGGCATTGGAGGTGAAGGCTTAAATTGTATTAACTCCAATAGATGTCGGGATTGATATTACCGAGGCCAAAACCCGAAGAACTCAAAATGCATTTGACAACAAAATAAGAATCGCAAAAATGTTGTTCTGTTTCGCAAATCATATTGATAATGGCTATCAAGAACAAACTATAGCTCTCTTTGAACGGTAGTTGAGTTGGCTGAGTTGAAGTATGATTGTAAATTGAAAGTATTGTAATAACTTCAAGAAACATCGGAAATGGTTGAAATACAATTGAAGCGTGTGGGCGTTCATTTCTTGTCAATATACATGTTGCCATTTCAACAGTACCGTTTTAGATAATTCAACTCAAAGTAACAGCATGTGACACATATATGTAAGTAAACACGCCGAGGACCCTCTAATCTCCAAAAATCTCGAACAGAAGGCATAGCAATGATGGAACCACCGTTTCTTGAATAACTCTGGAAGGAGAGAAAGACCTAACGCTTACAAACGAAGTTCAAATAAGCAAACAACATGATGTATGATGAGAACAAACGAAATGATCGGACGAAGGAAAGTAACTCAAAACGGCAGACTATGTGTATTCTACCTTAATCACATTTCGGCGAATAGTTTAGAGGTCTTGTCTCGAGTACATTATGATACCAAATGCGATTCTAGATCCCTTAACCCTTTACCATCCCTTAACCCTTTACCAAATACCAAATTTTCCATTGTCCAAAATTGAAAGAGTTTTCAAACAGTGATGAAATGAAAACATAACCTTCTGATAGGGCAAAAAACATTGTGGGAAAATGAGAAATTGCTCGTTACGAGCAATTTCTTCTTTTCCCACAATGTTTTCCAGAGTCGTCTGCAACAAACTGGTCAAATGTCGTTATTGTTTGGTAAAGGGTTAATTAATCCCTGGAACCCTCACGCTTGATACATTAGCCTTAATGACGTTTCGTTCCGCACAGGCGCATTTAAATTATTTAAAAGTTTTTTCGTTTTACGAAAATGGGTTGAATAGACTGAATCTTTTTATAGTAGTGAAGAACATCATCGCTCGCGAATAAGTAAGCCAATCAACCCAGTGTCGACTACCGCCAATGTACTTCATGATGTTTAAACGTGTTTCCGTAATATGTCTCAGAATAAAAGGAGGTTTCCTCTTTAACATAATCCAGGAAGTGCTTCCAAAGGAACAACTTAGGGAATTCTTTTTTTATGAAACAGTCATTGAATCACTCGTAGCATTTGTTTATTATGTATTTAAACACACGTTTAACCTTTTGATTTGATGAAAAGGACGAGTTAACCTTTTAAGCAACATTAAAACAAACTCAAGATGTCTCGAAACAAACAATCACGTCTAACAGTAGAAGTGGTATAATTTTGCTAGTAAGAGAAATATTGCAAGGGATCCAAACCCTTTATTCATAATAAAAAAAAACTATTCATCAATTGTTCTCGCATGGGTACTTATCTTCAAATCATAGTTGAGCCTCTCTCCGCTTGGGTTCAAATACCGAGGCCCCTCGTTTTGACCATATACCAAACAATAACAACATTTGACCAGTTTGTTGTATCCGAATCTTGAAAACATTGTGGGAAATGGAGAAATTGCTCTTAACTTAAATTTTAACAAGAGATTGTCTTCGACCGACTCAAGAAATGCCTATAGTTAACCCCGCGTTTACTAGTGCATATAGACATTAACATAGCATGATGTGCGAGCATTGCAAGTCTACTGAAAAATTGATGACGCAATTAACAGAAAAATTGCGTCCCTCAACAACTACGATGAAAAGACATTGCATTGTTCTGGGTGCTGTTAAGTTTGATTGAGGGACACATTTTGTTCCACTTTGTGTTGCATGAAATGATTAATTGAACAAGCGTTTGTAAAGAATACACGATGAAACGAACCCTTTGATGTATGCTGGGACAAATACCAAGGATTTCGTGTTGTAAGATATAAAAGTTCGCATAATTACACAGTCACGCTGATTGAATCTAGGTAAAAAGCTCTGTCAGTGAATAATGGCGTTTTTAGACAGAGTGACAAAAACTGATATTCCATGATTATCTAAACCAAACATGTTATCTCATATTCCTCGCTAGCTTCGTGTAGCAGACGAAAAAGAGTTCAACCTGCATACATTTTTCTTAGAAACAATGACTTAGGAACTTATGTAGCAATGTATTACTGACACAACAAAATCTCAAATGCATTCCCTTTGTCAAGGAAGACTTTGAAATGTGTTTTTCAACAACGATTTGTTCCACCCATCGAACTTGCGTGATGCTGCCTTCGCTTTCATGATCAAGAGAAAAGAGGGGCTTTGATGTGTATAAATAATGACTGAAAATGCTTTGTTAACGCTATGCTTCCCGATACACTGAGCAAAACGACTAGATAGTGCTAACATGCAGTAGAGGAGCCTTTTGAGCAGAAGAGGTAGCCCTTATCAAGTCCCAGGAAAGCTTCAATCTAAAGGAAATCGTATGGATATAAGCAACTATGTGGAAACTAATAGATACGGTGTTACACCTAACAAAATAAACACTCTGAACAATGGAGCATATCCATTTAGGGAAAACAATTAACCCTTCCAAAACAATAACGACATTTGACTACTTTGGTGCAGACGACTTTAGAAAACATTGTGGGAAAATGATTTGACCACTTTATTGCTGATGACTCAAGAAAACCTTGCGGAAAAAGAAGAAATTGCTCGTAACGAGCAATTTCTTCTTTTCCCACAAGCTTTTCTGCTCTATCTAAAGAATATTTTGCATTTTCATCAAATTTTGAATTGTCGTCTGCAAACTCTTTCAATTTGGGACAGTCGAAAATGTGTTGTTTGGGAAAGGGTTTAGAGAGTCCTCATGGATCTGTATCAACATTTGATACAGCCTAGATCTCCAAAAAGCGAACAAAATCTTCATTGGTAGATGTACCATCTTGTACGACACAGGAAAATAAACGACTCTCGTTCTGTATCATCCTTTCACTAGTGCGATTTAACCCTTTCCCAAACAACAAATTTTCGACTGTCCCGGTTACACGCTGTCGTACAACTGTTTTGATGTCCGTTACTGGATCACATGATCGAAGCGCGCACCTTAGTATTGCATTTCTTTCTTTTAAATCCTTTTCGTATCATAATTTCATTTTCAGTTTGAATATTTGAATCCATAAAGTTAACAGGATGAAAGAAATAGATGGTTCAGTCATTGAAAAGGAGGGGTGGTTATCGGGCTCGGCTTCGGAGTGGTATTCGATTCGGGTTTTCAGATAATATTCAAACGCCTTGCTCAACAACGTTGCCGATTCTAATCGTCACTATTCGGGCATTTGCGTGATCTGAGAAATACACATCGTATTAAAATATAGGGTTACAAATTGTGTTTAAATTGTCCCGGCTAATAACATATTTTCTTAAGCAGTTCAATGTATATGAAAACCATTTAAAACCAATCATATTTGGTCGTTAACTCATAAGTTTGAGTGAATCATAAGTATATATATTTGTCTTTCGTTAAGCAAATTGGATTACCGTTTTGATATTGAATATATTTTTCCATTGGAAGTAAAAGGACAACGAAAATGAGCTTACAAGGAGCTATATGGCGGCTTCCATATCATATCAGAGCTGTTTCCATTCAATTCAATTGTTCTGATTAAAGACGCCAACCATCTATTATGTATAAACCTCTTCCTGAAGGGACATGATAGGTCCTTTCGGTAGTGTTTTCGATTCGGAACCTAGAGGTTCTGCGTTCGAGACCATCGAGGATATTTTTTCCGAGATTGAATAAATACGCGATTTCATTATGCTGTATCTTTTCGGAGGTTTGTATTTGCTTCGCGTGGTCATTCATGTTTCTATGGAAAAGCAGTCGGCAGCTAGGATCGAATATTCCGCAGGACTGATTACGAAATATCAGGAGTGTGCGGTGACAGAAGCGTTGTTTAACCCTTTCCCAAACGCCACATTTTCGACTGTCCCAAATTGAAAGAGTTTGCAGACGTCATTTCAAAATATGATGAAAATGAAAAAAATAATCATCTGAAAGGGCAGAAAACATTGTGGGAAAATGAGAAATTGCTCGTCACGAGCAATTTCTCCTTTCCCCACAATGTTTTCTTAAGTCGTCTGCGACAGAGTGGCCAAATGTCGTTATTGTTTGGGAAAGGGTTAAAGCGGCATCAAACTTGAACCAACACATCATTCCGAAATCGCTCACATTCTATACCTTTAAAGGTCGTTCAATAGTTCGTCAGGTTGATCTTTGGGAAAATGATACGTTCCAATTATGTGAATTCCATTAAGATATATCCGTTTTCAAGTGAACTTTAACGTATAAACAGAAGTGCGTTCCCATTTAAAGATACAGTAGATAAACGGGTCACGATACCCTAGCATTACCTCTAGGTATCCTTCAATTTATATTCCCCGAGCTATTGCGAATAAATAAAAGGTTATTGACAATTTCTATTAAGTCAATTACTATGTATGGTAACGTAAGGGTTTCATTATATTTAAGATAAATCAAACCCTAGGAGTAAATAATTCTTTTTCAATCATTTATGTTCTGCACTTTTCCAATTCAGCTTATGTTGCCTTCGGTATAAAACAGGTCATGAATAAAAGGAAATATTTCTTTATCATTGCACTTTATACATGCTTATTCATGCGTATTTCACGAACGTGATTTCTCTCCAGATATGACCGATCAAAGAAAATGTAAACATTCAAAATTCAGAAGATCTCTTACTAGGTTTAGAACATCGTCGCATGAGCTAAAAACAGAAAAGGGACGTCAAAAGATTATTCCGAGAAAAGAGAAAATTGTTATTCTTGACATATAGAAAATGAATTTCACTTTTTATTAATTTGTTCAAAACATTCAAAACATTCAAATTTAAGTTCAAGATATATACTTTCATACATGGCCAAATATGCATAAATTTAATAATCAATAATGAAATCCTTCAAAGGAAACCGTTTTTAACCTGTCAAAGTATATAAAGAGAAAAGATGTTTGATGTCATGAATCGGAAATGTTTTCGGGCAAGGCGTAGAAATATCGTTCGATGATCCTAAAGCAATCGCGTGATCTAGTAACTGATATCAAAAATGTTATACGACACCCTGTTATCGGTCCGTAAATCGTCCCGGTAACAGGATACGGTATGTTATCCGTTGTATCATAGTTTTACCACAAAGCTGCAAACAAAGCAACGACATACAGAACCGGAAAGTTAATGGTCAACTCATGATTTGGCTATCATTTGCAAAAAAGGGGGGAAAAGCAAAAATGCTTGTCATTGGCGCAACCATTTTGTTCTGACATAAGCTTTGGTCACGTAGTGCCCCCGCCTGGACTTTGGTGATGTTGGAGTATTATGCCACTTTTCAAAGGGTAAGCATTAACAAATCGAATTCTTTAAAATACAAGCATTCGTTCATGGTATTTTCCAAGCAATATTGCACGATACACGTGTCAAGTCTTAAAGAAAGTGAATAACACAGTACATACAAAGTACATATCATTAATTGAAAAACATGGACCTTTCCGAATGGAGGCAGCCCCCTTTTTACGCTACCTCTGCATTACCAATGGGCAATGTCGGAGATTTAATGGGTTTCGGGAGGACAAAAGGCGACTTGGAATACCCGCACAGAAGTCGATGACAACCGTCATAACGGAGCTGAATATCGTGTCCCCTGGGCCCCCGGGAAACAAAGGGTAACCCCATCCCGTGTTCACGGGACAGGCGTTACAATTGATGATTGCATGTCATCATCGCTACGTGCAGAATGGGTTCGCAAACATCTCAGTTACATAAATGTGAATAGTTACCGTTCCCTTCATAAGAATGCTTATTCACTGAAACCCATTTAGATATGGAAAACTTTGATACTTAAAATTGGAAGGAACCTTATAGAAGGAGAAGAACGGGGTTCTGATTTGCAAAACATTTTATTATCAAAATTTGCGAAAGTTCAAAACAACATCCCCTCTTATTTTGATATTGGGCCGTGCAATATTGCAAAGTAACACATCATTGAAATCGTCTCTTCGAGACGCTTTCAATGCTGTGTCACATTGCAATATTGTACTTTAGGATACTATCCATGTTTATCAGTTTTGACTTTCGTAGATATTTTCCTTAAGTTGATTAGTAAAACAGTACCTAGAACTTGAAATCACATAACCATTCTCCGCCTGGATTCAAATCGTGGTAGTCGTCAAATTAGCTTTTCGTGACAGGTTGTCTTCTAGCTTATTTAACCAAATGTCAATGGTTCAATCCGTCTTCACCAGCCCTAACGGAAGGTTAACGGAGAAAACACAATTATAGGGCGTACTGTCTGTGCGTTATATACCGTTCCATGTCACTGAAGAGCCTGCTTAGTCAGGTGGTAGAGATGTTCGTCTTTCTATCGATCAAAATTGAAGACGTCAGTATTGTTTCATACTTCTGATTTAGGCGGTTAGATAATTTTTCTTTCTCCCATAAATACCACCTTATTATCGCTCATTATCAATCAATCAATCAATCAATCAATCAATCAATCAATCAATCAATCAATCAATCAATCAATCAACCAATCAATCAATAAACCAAGAATCAATCAATCAGTTTTTCAGACAATCAAGTAATCGTTGATGAAGAAGATGAACAAATTCGATCAAGCGATTTGTTAATTTCTGCATTGTTCTATTAGTCATAATCTATTAGGCATTCAATTGTAAAATAAAGTACTCCAATACCAGATCAATCTGTAAATTTCTCAAGCAAAAGATAAATCAACAAATCAACTGAAAACTACATGTTACAAGCAATATTAATTCTAGATTTATAATAGCACTTTTAAAATTTCGACTGTATTCTTAAAACCTTAAAATCGAAACTGTAAAATATCAGAACCAAGATCCAAATCCTTGACTATGTACACAGTGTGATATGGGAGGAGTTGAAGATTCTTACCATTTCTTATTAGTTTATCCACATTTCGCAAAATAAGATGTTGCTAATTTAAAGGATATTTTTGCAGATGGCAACTTTAGAAAGGTTCGAAAATACCATGAACTCGACATCACAACGCACTATCCTTAGTCCGCTAAATATATTATTAATGCATTTGAATTAAAAGAAAATCTCCAAAACAGATTAGATGTTAAGCTAACTTTATTATATATATATCCCTTTTCTATATTTGGACTGTTCCTCTTGTTGAATTGATAATTCTTTTCCTTTTCTCATGTTTCACCATTCTGTTTGTAAAATTGTATGGTTATAGATATGTAAAGTTTAATGCAAATAAAATTTATGTTATGTTATGTTATATTCTATGTTAGAAAGGTCTAATATGCAACATTTAATGCCAATACAATTTTATGTAACGCTATGTTATATTTTCAGTCAGTTCCGGCATGCTGCCTTACGTTGTTTACGCTGTGTGACCCGACGCCGCAATCTCGGCTACACAAGTACCTACAAGGATTCCGCCATGTCCATGCATACCGTTACAGACTCGGGCATGTGCTTCTCGGATAATGAACAGGAATACAACCTATAAGTGACCCGATATATGTATATAAACGTGTCAACATACATGTGTGTGATGTACTCATGTGATTGAGAGGTATAACAATTCATTTCATCGTGTTTGATTTATATACATCATAATGGAAATGGAAATGTGTGATTGATGAGTAGAGGAACTAAGAGGAGGGGAGGGAGCTCTATTTCACCTAGTCATTTTTAATCCTTTCCCAAAGGAATACAACAGCAGGAATAGAACCTTTTAGTGGCCCGATATATATATATACAGTATATGTATATAAACGAGTCAACATACATGTATGTGTGTGATGTATACACGTGATGGACAGGTGTAACAGTTCATTTCATCATGTGGTGTTTGATTGATATACGTAATCATGACACGGTAAATGTGTGTTGGACGAAATGTGAAACTAAGCCTCCTTGTGGACGAGGGAGAGGTTTTCTACCAGAGAGGCTTATTATTATACATCGTGTCTGCTATGTTTGTATTAATTTGTCATTATGAGGCTATGTGCGCTTGATTGCAATCGGAACTTTACGGCAAATTCTGGCAGGCCGGACCAGATGTCAATTTGGCCTGCTTACATCACCGAAGGGTTCCGATTGGCTTGATTGCTGTACATACAAATGAACATATTTCAGGTTGCTAATGTTGTTTATCATTGAGAAAAATATACGAGTTTCTGTTTAGACATTGTGTTTGATTAATAGAAATATACATTGATGTATATATGTTCGATAGGTATCTATATACATTTCAACATGCGTGCGGTGGAAACCCAAAGTATCGATACAAGATGATGTTAGCATGTCACCGTAAGGCTACATGAAACGAGATTTGAAAACAGCGATGAAATGACCTACTTTAACAGAAGGATTCGAAGATATTTATGTCTGGACTGTCACAATAATCTGTTCCCGGACTTTCCCGGCATTTAACGTTTGTTCTCCCTGACCAATCGTATCTACTCGGCAATCCCCGTAACAAGTCGGTAGATATACCTCGTAGGCAGTACATGAATACACCAGAAATCCTGGGGTAATTCGCCTTATTTCCGGCGGATAACTCAAAATGCACACAGGCACTAAATATGTATTTTAGATACACACAAATTGGCTATATATCACCATTGAATGTTGTTTTTACCCTTTTCATTAAAGATGATCATATCAACACATCTGTGTTTCATATTTTGTCAATCGGCTTTTCTCGGTAATCCCCGGCTTGTTCCGAGTAGATACGATTGCAAACGGACATGCCCTTCGTTGCTGACCTACTTTCAAAAATGGCTCCCCATTGCCTCCGAGGTTATTTTAAGAAATGGCCGAGGTGTTCCGATTGCTCCCGGACATTTGCCCAATTTTCGGTATAGGTCGGATTTTTGTGTCCCTCGCGGTTTTAAAAACTGCATCTATACTTGCTTCTAGTACCTCCATCCTTTTAATACAAACTATTCTATCTAAGTCGCTGACTGATTCCCTGCTTGAACATAACTGAGGCTGACAGTTGAAATCACAAAATAATGAAACTGTTTATACATTTGACTCACCGCCAAACCATATTCTCAGTCAAATAGTCACATGTGCATGTTCAATGAAAGACATTTTGAATTTAAAAAATTGATTTCTTTAAAACTGCACTGCTTTTTCAATCCAAAGTGTGGCATCGTTTTCGAGGTTTACCGCATACGGGCTCTGCATCCTTAGGTAAATTGACGCTTCCTGGATTAATTATACTTTCAATAGCTACTTTATAATGTATATCAAGCCACAATACAAAACTTGTTTTCCGACGAAATCCTATTTTGACTTTCGCCTTTTTACCATCTGTGAAGAAGCACCTTTGCCCGCACTCCCGCCCCCCTCCTGTGGGAATATAAAGTTCATATATACATTCTCCTGGTACCTCCACCGTTTTAGTGCAGACTAATCTAATCTTTCTTAGTCGCTGATTGATTTCCGGCACGAATATAACTGGGGATGGCAGTTTGGAAATATAACAACCATTTTCCTCATGTTTGATTTACTGCAAAATCCATATTGTCAGTTTGGTAAAGGAGACAACAATTATTAAACTAGTCAACCAAATTAAGTGGAAGTGGTTGTGGCAAAACGAATACCTCAACGACGTTTAAAAGTAAGATAATTAATTCTGTTTTCTTTGAGACATTGAGAAAAAACCATTCAAATAAAAAGAGAAATCGCTAACGATTCCTTTTTTTACATAATACATATGGAGGAAATCCTTAATAAAGAACAGATCGTTTGAAAAGGATCATAATAATTTGCAAGCGCACGCCCCAGTGGATCGTCTCTTTTTGTCTAATATGATTTATACATCAACTGTTAATACATGTGCTGTATGAATGGAACAAAGACACTCCATGAGCATGCCTCATTGAAGCCAATAGGCTTCTCATTCCAATACATTTTACGCTCTAGCTCTGCTGAATATCAAAATGAATAGAATGGTCTGATATTCATGTACATCTTTATCGCGCAAACTCTCAGGTACTAGTATGTTGTGATGTCCGATTCTTTAGTAAAGGGAGAAGATGTCGTCCCCAAATTTACCTAATGGTGTATAAGGGAAACTGGTATGTATCATGTAAATGTGTTTTCTATAATCTAACAAAATAAAAAAAAATACTACTCACTAACTGTAGCAATATTGGCAAGCACGATATTCGAGTTTCTCCTAGATTATTGACAAGATAAAGGCAACATTTGTTTTGTTAGACAAAACCTGTCTAATGATGTGTTTACATAGGGTTCCGTAAAAGGGACCGTATATATGTCAACTGTACTCTTTTTTCAAAATCAAGAAGAAACATAAAAAACTAAATAGCCACTTAACCATATAAAACGAGACAAAAAATCAATTCTAATAAGTGTTTACTAAAGGATAACATTAAGAAGAAATAGTGTCCTGGGAAAGGAGGAAATGCCTCTTATCAAAGCTCCATTTTATTACAGACCTTGAACACTTATTGAACAAGTCATATGCTGAGATGTTACTATCAGCTTTAGCACAAAAGTATGAACGTTTTAAATGGCAGGAAGCGAGTCAAACAATTATGAGGACACACGGCTGAAATGTTGTAAAACCTATTTATTTCTCCATCTCAATGATTCTTCTTTTATAAATACCAGTCAAATTGAAATGGTAGTATTAAAGATTTGAACAATCTCGGAATATCGCCACAAAAAAAAAACAGGCAATGACTTTGTCCTTCCATAAACTAACTAGAAACATATTTCCGTTGAAACGTATAAGCTCAACCTATTCTTTTCACACTAATCAGTTTTTCAAGATATGTGTGACTATCTCTCAGACTCTAATATTCTTCAATTAACATGTCTTCTGCGAATAAAATGAGGACACATATATGTGTAGTAACATGAAACGAGGCGATAGATTCGCCTTTCACGCATGTTATGATCGTTTAATAAAAATAAAGCACAACAAATGTACGTGTAGCACATATATCTAGCAAATGTGTTATAACGTATGTTCGTAAAACAAACAAATATGAGATAGTCACTTTAAGGTTGCTACTCATTTCCATGCATGTCATCGATTTGGCGACTCGTCCCGCGTTATCTGCACTTTGTTAGAAGCTTTTACGTTTTTCAAAAGATCGTTTATAGCCGAATTGTTTATTTCCCCACGACAGCTCTATTCAAATGTGTGAATTAATTCAGCACCATTACATGTGGAATACGATCCCATGTTGCCAGGGCACGTTCGACAATTACCCAGTTTTGTTGGAACGTCCTTTCCAAAGTGACACCAGGCTGTGCTTGTTTAACCCTTTACCAAACGCCAAATTTTCCACTGTCCCAAATTGAAAGAGTTTTCAAACTAAATTTCAAACATTGATGAAATTTACTCTTTTGATAGGGAAGAAAATATTGTGGGAAAATGAGAAATTGCTCGTGACGAGCAATTTCTCCTTTTCCCACAATGTTTTCCAGAGTCGTCTGCAACAAACTGGTCAAATGACGTTATTGTTTGGTAAAGGGTTAAATGAATAGTCACGACTAAAGTATTAACAAAAAACACAATAGTTTTACTTTTTAAAATTGCTCTGAAGAGTATCTAGACAACAATCTGTATCTAGTAGACTGTCAAAAGATGTGGTAATTTGTCACAGGTGTTTTACTGTGTGACATACGTTGTAAAAACATCGTAACTGCACCTGGGAGCTAGGCACGTTCTTCGATATTTGGGATCGGTTTAGAGGAAGAAAATGAAAATAAAACAACTTTATTTTTGAATAAAATTTATGGTAAACATACTGTAATATGGGTTCATTAAAATCGAATATTCGAATACTATTTTACTATTCGAATATTCGACTCGCTATTCGAATATTCGTTCCCCTCCCTAGTATCTACTATAGTAAATTCAATTCTACTCAATCTCTTTATTGCCTCTTTTGAAGAAGATGAATTATAGCACACAATTTTAAGCAAACGCAAAAATAGTATCGCTAAGCATGAAATGAAAATAGGAAAACAAGGTTAAGCAAATTAAATAAGATTGCTTGTCTCAGATTCCTTCAAAAGCTTGCCTTCAAAATTCGCAAGTCATCCACATTCACAACTGATCCACCATGTTTTTGTTGTAAGGTCGGGGTATCAAGACCAGGCTATCAGAGTTTATTTGCGACAGTGGCTTACCATTGCACTGTCGACCGCTCCTGAGGAGGACAATGTGTCCCAACCTTGAACTAGTAATTTACTTAAGAAGCTGGACATCACTGAGCAATTGTTTTGAACGGTGTTAGATCTTTAAAATGAATATAAAAATCACGTAAGATTTAAGAAATAGGCGGGGTGATCACGTGACCAATGTTTACAAAAAATGTCCGAACAAGATGGCCTCGCCACAGGTATATTTGCATTTTTTTCAGCAGATTTGTTGGTCACTATTTTATATACTCCTACCTTCAACTTTCTGGTTCTGTTGGTATATGATAACCCATGGTTTATAAGGGCGTTACGTCTAACAAACGGTAAAGAAATCGCAGTCGATGTGTATTGTTTTTTGGTCATTTGCATCCTTCGACTCGAAATTCTCTACAGGGTCTTGGAGCGAACGGCATGGCCAAAATGGAAACAACATACACCGGTGGTAACGGACAAATAGATCGTCGGAAAATGGCGTATATAACATAAAGAAAATCAAAGGTAATTTGCTCGAACGATGCACAAATACCTGTTCATTCATTGGCGCCGCCATTTGCAATCTGGCTTATATCATAAACATTGATCACGTGATCATCCCGCCTGTACGAAACAGTTGGTAGAATATCTGTGGTACCTACATACTTAGTCTAATACTGTTTATAACAATTACCGCATTACTATTACTACTATTTAACGCTTATTAGACTTTTGCTGGAGACGAGATCAGAACGCCTTTTCATGTGGTAAAATCACGATTGATTCGGTGTTTCGTCAATTCAGTTGAACGGACTAAACCCTTCAAATCGGGGTTTATTTTCCGAGTCATTAAGTTTGTAGCAATCCTGTGACAAAGTGATTATCGAAAGCGAGGCACCTTGTCGCAATAGGGGAAAACCGATTATAGCAAATACTTCTTCGCAGGTCTCGACGTATTAACCATTAAAGTGCTGGAACCGACTTAATGCTTATGCAAACAGGTTAGATCCAGACCAGCCGCCAAGTAAATTGGCGGCTGTCATGCGATCTAACCTGTTTGCTACTCTCATTATCTTTCTTCAATAAATTAAACACACATTTAAGGTTTTGGAAGCCAGACGACACCAAAATCTTTAAAAAGACAATAAACGTTACGAAATCGTTGTGAAATGCTGTTTAAAAACCGAAATGTTGCATACCATCCGGAAACACGAAACTACAACAATTAATTTTTACAGTGAGAGTATGTGTTTTTGGTATACGTTTCAACGAATCATGTTGACGCGAGTACAGATAGCCAACCTGAATCAACTAGTTTAGCCTTGCTGATACATGCAATGGAGAACGCAGTCTTGTGAAATTCGCTTGTAAGATTAACAACTTTTGATTGTAGATGTATCGAGCTATATTCCGGTCTGTACCGACGAGTGATTTACCGCCACGAACAATTTTCTCAGGAATTAAGACAAGCGCGAGTAATTCTTACCCACAAATTTGTGGAGATCTTTATACTTTGAAACCTGATGTAAATCGTCGGCTATGCGTGGTACGTATTTCGCCGCAAGATTCTTTATAAGGGATTGAAATATTGTCACCATTATTTCAATTTAATTGTGAACGCGGCTCATAATGATCGAGAAAGACCCGAATATTGACTGCACAATTTGGTCAATAATCGGTATAACCAACGGTATTCCGTATGTCAGCCTGGAGACTACCGTTCGTCAAAATCTACGTATTCCTAGCGTCATTTGTACTTGAAAAAGAAACTATGGCGTACCAAAGGGGTCGATACCTTTGATCCTATTGTAACAGGATTATATTGCTGCTGCAGCAGAATCATAAGTTTTAATTCCTTTTGTTACACCATAAGAAGCCATGTAATTTTAAATGTTGTACCTTGAGCACTTAGCTAAAGAGGCCCCGCCATGTCAAGATTAAAAGGGGTTATGTCAATTCATTGTTTAGTAACAACCATTATCAAACAACACATGTAAGGTTATATACAATGGTTTCTGTTAAGAATAGGATGCAAGAGGTGCAACTCGAAATTGTGAAAGTTAATCCTTAATCTAATGTATTTACGAATGACAGCGTAGCTTTTAAAAAGATGAGATTATTTGTTATATGGACATATAAGAATGACATTAGTGTAAATGATGTAAAGATTTCCTTGTTTAGATCACTTCTGTTTAAAATGACCGTATTTTTGACATGTATTATTTCAATCAGGAAGTAATCGATTCTAATGTATATATAGATATATTGTAGTCTACAATTGCTGATGAATACATTCACTGAGTAATAATAAATCGTACCCGTAGGTAGAGCCATTTAGGTTTGGCAGCAGTATGACGCAAACTAAATATTTATTGTTATCAGAGCAAATGACTATTTTTGTTTAGAATAACCTCAATATTGACATGTTTCTTTTCAATCAGGAAGTAACCGTTTCCAATTAATGTATGTATTTCTATTGTAGTATATATTTGCGTATAAATACATTCACTGTGTAAGTGGGCATGAATATATTCAATGGGTTTTAAATAATAAAGCGCCTTTTGCAGCCGAAATCAAGAAGTGGCCGTTTCTCAAATATGAATACATTCACTGTGTAACTACGCATGGATATTTTCAATGAGTTGTTACAAAGCGCTCCCTCCGTAGATACAGTACTATAGGTTTTGCAGCAATACTAATCAAAGGCGGGCTAATTATATAGAGACACCCTATAACGGATTGGTATCCCGCATTATCATGTTTTTCGATAGACTGTGTGGATAAAAGCATTACGTAAGCGTCTTTTTCGAAGAAACGCCTCGTTTATCCGATATAAACGCTTCCTAGAATACATACCTATTACTTTACAGCGCCGATATTGACCAGCCATCGTAGGCAACATAGGGAATGGGCGGTTTTTGCTGCTACGAATGACACTTTTTTCCTCAACAATGGACAAATAATGGGTATTGTTCTATCGTCTCAGATAAGAAAATAATGAAAACCGAGCAAGGTCTATATCGAGATCGATAGTCGCTAATTAGCTTTTGTTGACGGATCCCTCGTGGATAATTTTCCTGTCTGAAATTACACCTATTTCTCTTCTAGATACAAATAGCTCTCTCTGATTCTATATATGTTTTTTTTATCAAAAAAGGAATAAAACTGATTAAATATACACGCGATACGGGGTTTCCGGGAGTACCGGGAGCAAGATAAATGGGGTTGTTACCTGAGTAAAAAGTGAGGCTATATATAATGATGTTGAAATAGTAAAACCATTGTCCAATAAAGCTAAAACAATAAGAGATAATCATAAGCGCATGTTTGGCATTGAGTCGTCAATCAATACAATGTTAAGAAAATATATGGTATAACTCTCTCTCTATCTTTGTGAATTCCTTGCAATCTGGAATACAAAAAAAAGTTTTATTGTGTTGATACATCTGTAGTTTCTTTTGTCGTATCATTGTTTTATTTCTCAACCAAAGCCGATATACATTAATACATTTAACTATCGTCAAACGTATGGTCATTTCGACCGGAGACCATTGGGGAAAAAAACATAAAAACTTACGAAGGGCTTTTCACACTCAATTTGTCGTCAAGATGCCTTCATTAAAACTAATAAATTTTCTTTTCAATGTTATTCTATATTCTGTTTGCAATCGTTTTCAAGCTAGGCACACCACACATATTCAATGTGAGAAGAGTGGTAAAGATAATCTTTTACTTATGTATGTTACATATATCTGTGTTAGCTGTGTCTATATAATTAATCAATTAAATCTATTAATGTATATGAGCTCATTAAAGTGAGTGAATTCCTCTATCGTTTAAAAAACCTTTTTATTTTCAACACCTAATGCAGCTTGGTCCATTCTTGAATAAACCGAAGGTTCATAGCATGTAGACAGACAAGCGTTTTATGTAAGTGTAAAGTTTGTTAGCTAGACCACTCATTACCTTTAAATGGGAAGAGCAAGTCAGACAAGAACTTGGTTATTCGTAATCGAGTGTTGTCTTGCTGGTTTGCAAAAGAGCCGCCTCGGTTCCTTTTAATTTGAATTGAACGGCGTTTGCATATAACGTCTCAGTTATATTGTGCTACATTGTAAGTCTGTTGAAACAAGACAAGGACTTTCCAGAAAGAAATCATCGACCTGGAACGTCTGGTTTAAAATTTGTGCAAAGACAGGTCTTTTGGGTAGCAGATTGATGTATCTAACCAAACACTGTACCATGTTGTCTAGAGTTACGAAGAGTGTGTCTATGTAACTAATCCGTCACAATAAGGAATCCAACTTGTGCAAAGGCGGGCCTATTGGTAGTGGGTTGAGGTATCAAACCAAACACTGTGCCATGTGACCCAAAGTTACGAAGATGTTTCTGTGATACCACATGTCGCAAAAAAGTATCCAACTCCTGTATAGATAAGCCTAGTGGTAGCTGATTAACGCATCTAACCACACACTGCGTCATGAGATCCAGAATACCAAAGGATGTTCCTTTTTTCACCCATTCGATCTACACACAACGCAATCGTTAATTTATATAACCGAGATGTCGAAACAGAAAAGCGTGTATCTCGTCAACTGTAAGGATACTGGTAAGGCGGCACCATTGGTCTGGAGACCAGAATACAGACGTAGAAAATATGTTATATTCTGGGTGGATAGAGCGACGTGAAGGACGTCATTTTAATACAAACAGTAGACAGCGCCAGTATAGTTTAGGGGTTGATAGCTTGTGAGATGAAAAGAGCATTTCAAAACAACAACAACAATCATAATTGTGATCTTTAAGCTTAAAAGTGTTATCATTTGGTCGGAAATCTTGTAGGAGAACGAGAATGAAGGGCATCCTGCATTGCCATAATGAAACTCGTAAATCATGATCACAGCAGTCACTTTTCATTTTTGCAATTTGATACATTTGGGTTCATGAATTTAAATGGAACCATCGTCTTCCTTTTTACTCAGTTTCTACTTACATATATGTAGAGATTCAAGCTAATACTACGGGTTTGGTCATCTCTCAACTTTGACCCAGATAGAAATACACAAGTCTGATATAAATCGGACTAATTACCCCGGAAATTTGCTTGGTCTTTAACTGCATAAACAATGAGTCCTCACGTTGACGCACCTGCTGCAGATGTCTTTAACATCAGAGTTGAAGTATGATCAGTTGTTCAAAAAGATAATGTCTTCATCCTTTTGTCACAGTAGTATATACCCAATGTTAAAACTGATGTCTTAGTAGTAAAGGAGGAGAGCATGAGAAATTTGCAATTGCCCCGTGCAAGCCTCCTTGACTACTTATATTTAAGCCTTTACCAGACATTTCACAAGTTTGTTGAAGACGACTCTGAAAAACATTGTGAGAGCAATTTCTCCTTTTCCAACAATGTTTTCTACCCTATCATTTTTTGTTTCTGGACTGGTCACATGTTCAAAATTAAAGAATTGTGTTTACCTTTAGAATCCTAGTTAATTTTCTAAAAAAAAAGGATTTTTGTGTCGTCTGCGTTCCAAAACCTTAAATATCTGCTTGATTTTGATGAGGAAAGATACTCAGAGTAGTAAACGGGCTTGATCCGAGCAAGTCGCCAATTTACTTGGCGGCTGGCCCGGATCCAAACTGTTTGCATAAGCATGCAGTCGGTTCCAGCACTATGAGGATAAATCAAGTCTAACAAATGACTACACAATTTAAGCAGAAAAGTTCAACTCAGTTATTTCAAGCTAAGGCGAAAACGTCATCCATTGAAGTTAAATAATACTTGTCTTTTACTTAACTTAATGTCATTTGAAAGATTCTTTCCGAAGGTTTTTTTTTCTTTCTTTTTGAATACTAAACAAGCATAACCCAAATGATTATCTAAAGCATACAGATGCATAAGCTTTTTATGAATCCGCGATTCATACGGAGGAAACTGACCAAGTCATTTATTTCGCATAATTTAAGCCGTCGCCAATAATTAAAAATATTTAATAATGCCATTAAACAAAATATGCAATACTAGTTCTGGGAGCTCTGATTTATCAGTAGCCCACCGACATGATGTTGAAACCTTAGTGATAAATGGATAATTAGGAGTATATAGGAGTGATTTATCAGTCTCTCATTGTAACTTTGAGCAACAGAGACGACAGAGATGTAAAATGGACAAACTGATTAAGTCTAACAGAATCTAGGTGATGACAATTGTACAGAACTTTATCATATTGCTTTGAATTTAACAAAAGACCCATTTACGAATATTTTTTTTAATTCAGTCATTCTTTGGTTGCAACATAAAATTGTTCATTGAGGCGGAAAGAATTCCTTAGAACGATTTTCTCTTTTCACTGTGCTAGATAGAACAGAGAAAACATCTAGCGTTTTATTTGTGGTATATGGAGAAAATCCATTATGACAGACACATGGAATGATATTTATGAGCAGTGTCTCGACTTGGCCCAGTCTTGGGCTAACACAATGAATAGTCTAGCTAACTGACATGTTTAGTAGAAGTTTTAAATCATAAAAACGAAATATATATCGGGGATTTTTAAACAAGGGAACAGTTTACAAGAAGTTTGAACAGTTTTAATGTTATTATGTTTTAAACCATGACATCAGTCACTCAAAAAAATCGAGTCAGGAACTGTCAGCATTATTTGGATGTTGTTTTGTAACATAACGATAGCTTCGTTCATTTATTTTTATAAACTATTTTAGCATTGAAACATTTTGAACGAACGCTAGTATCAATCTTTCGTCAACTGCATGAAACAGTCATACCCGTTCTCTGCTGACGAACTTCCCTCACCATTTCGAACATCATCAAAACATCTCAAAGCGCTGATCAGCTTGTTTCGTCCGATCAGCGACCTGTTCCGGGAGCTGGTGCGCTTTGAACCACGAACCTTTAGTCCATTGTCTTTAGACACAACGTTATCAGAAGTCTCGTTAATTGTGTCGTCGAAGAGTTCTTTCCCATAGTCGAGAAGCCGCTCAAGCGGCGACTCGGGTAGGATCGTGTCCACGCCCTCCGTAGCCCTGGCAGCCTGACTAGAACCGGAAGTCGATTCGGATGATCTCGTACCGACCTGATTGGGGAAGTGATTACCCTTGGCTGCCAGACTGTAACTGAAGTGAAGATAAATACATTCAGTAAACCAATTAGGTTTTCAATGTTCTAAGCCGTCAACTTTTCTGTGTTGTTTTTAGGGGGGACCTTATGTCGTTTTCAATATTTTTTATTTCATCACAAAAGTTCGCTGCATTTTCCAGTTTTCTGTTTATACAAATATCATTCTTGTATGTAGTATCTTGCTAAGGAAGCCCAGAAATAAAACAGTCTTCGCGTCTGTAGGATTTAATCCGCAGAAGGAATTGTTGCAAATTATTCAAATCCTTTACTGTTGTGAAGGTTTGATATTATGTTTGCTGTTTCATATTCAAGATCATGGATTTGGATACTTCCAAAAGCGTCTACAGCATCTGTAAAGAGATATTTCTTCACGCATCTAGATTGCAGGTCAATAACAAATGAAATTCTTGTTCATAAGTACTGAACAATAATGCATTTGTTCAAATCAAAACCTTTTCTGCAATGTTGACAGCTAAAAACGGAACATTGTATATTCATTTCTAAGCCATCGTTTTAACTCATTGCTAAAAGACATGTAGAAAAAGAAAGGTCAGGAAGAGCCCGGTTTTGAGCCTACATTTTCCCAACATTATATCTCTTGTTGACACATCACATACTGATTTTGACGTAGCAGTCTTTTATTAAACAGTGCTAGCTTTACCTTTTCTAAGACGTGTCTAGTGTAAAAAATGTCGGAAAAGTTTGTTTTTTTCTTTATGTTTTGGTAGTGGTTTTGTTATAAAAGTAAGACTGTCTAACTCCATATGTTCTGCTTATACGCAGCTTATATATTTGTTTAAAAAGACAATGTACAGGTACCTACGTAAGAAAGAGAAATGAAAAACTTGCCAGACATATACTGATGAATTCCATTTTTTTTACCAGGGTGTGCCTTTATGTTATTATCTAAAAAAAACACATAAATAGCCATAACTGGATGCGATCAGACATCCAAAGATCTACCCTCTTAATGATAAATACAAAACCAAAAACATTGGTACTCATACATATAAGTCTAAAAAATGAAATCTTTATGTCAAGACATTTCTGGTGACATTCTCCTTAAAATAAGGCCTTATTTCTCTACTACACCCTTCGTAAGTTCAATTCTCATATCAGTTTACTCGGAACTCCTATTCACCATTTTTATTTTGTACATGTATCATGTTTACAATTTACAATGACTTTCGTTACAAAAGACTCGTAAAGTAAAAAAAAAGTAAGAACTTATCTTACTCTGGTTGTTCAAGAAAGATACTCCGTTTATAAAAGTCACAACATCTTGGTTCCCCAACTCCTAAAGTGAACGTCGTGTATCTGGAATGGAAACCAGTCAGTGGTTAAATCACAATTTCACCATAAAAGGATTTGTAATAGAAATAATTATATCAGAAAGATTCGTGAGAATTTGATGTGGTTAACCCTTATAGTGCTGGAATCGACTTTATACTTATTGAAACAGGTTAGATCAGGACCAACCGCCAAGTAAATTGATGGCTGGCCTGTGATCTAACCTGTTTGCTACTCTGAGTATCTGTCTTCTTAAAAAAATAAGCAGATGTTGAAGGTTTTGGAAAGCAGATGCCACAAATTCTATTTTTAGAAAATTACCCAGCCTTCTAAGGGTTAATAAGCAACATTCATAGCTTCATAAATGTCAAGAATTATTGTGCTGCGACTGTTTTTGGCTACTCCTTTGCGACATGACTGTGTTGAAAACGTTTTACAGTTGGGAAAGATACACCATCATAAACGAAACATGTTGTTAAATGTATTCCCTTCTGGTGATGTTAGGATATAAGAAATAAGGAGAACTTATATGTCTTCATGCCTCATTGAAAACATAAAAGTGTTCTCTCCATCTTAAGTGAATTTAACAGAAATAGAATTTTACACATTCAAAATTTCTATCGAAGACATTGATTAAGTCTTCTTCAGCTGCATTGGATTTGAATAAGTTCACAGTACATCTGTAATGTTTTCTCAATGGTACACATTACTTTATCATGTTTGGGACATTGTTCGAGCACTTTTCAATCATTGCAGATGTCTTATCAAAATCGCTTTATTTATAGCAAAAATGTGCAAAATAGCCATAACCTTCATAGAAAAAAATTATAATTGAGATTTCACATACTCCATTTACTCCAACGATCATAGAGCGCCGTGCTACAACTGACCGTGTGTTATATTACGATAAAAAATACCTATATATTGACTTAGTTAATATCAATGATATCAACAACGCAACATCATTCAACAGGATGCAAGCCAAGTCAAAACTTTCATTTATAGTCGAAAATTGTTTTAGTTTTTTATCTTTTATATCATTTTCGACTGGTAAATGGGATCAAAATTAATCGTTTATCTAAGGACAAACTTTTGTATGCGAAGATCTATCATGTCTGTCAAAGTTATGAAATAATTGCGGGATACATTTACATTAAAGCCCCCAACCTCATTTAGATCATTGTTACAGGATAAAGAAAATGGGTGCGTCCATCGATTGGAAAGCCTACGTTTGTAATTTGGACTACAATAAGTAACGCATCCTAAAAAGGATAGATTAATGACGTAGATTCTAACCATTTACCGATAAACCGTCCACTTTTATTTCAAAGATAACTTTTATTCACTCGATTCCTTACACTTCTTTAAAAATCATTTAACATTAATGAATTTGAAACCTAACTAAGCATATGCGGGTCGGGATCATCTCTTTCGCTCAGACCATACCCTTTACTAATAGACATTTTAGTATGATAAAAGCTCACAAGCAAAGTGTATGCCCATCCACGGCTCCCATACTATAATCGAACATTTCCTTCAGGACTCGAGGCACACATTTACACTCCAAAAAGTAATCACTGATACATCTGGCCGAGTGGAGGCACGAAGGGTAAGCAATCATCAGGTTTTCACAGGTAGTGTCTGAGTTCATCACATCGTGGTGCCATTGGGCTGATACGCTGACCAATAGGGCGGGGAGGAGGAGGTTATAGACTGTAAACAGCATGGCTGATGTCTTCGCTGGTTGGTCTGCAAAAGAAGAGTGATACCATGTACTGTGAATGATTTGGAGGAAATAATGATACTACGCTCTATGAATGACATAGTCGAGGTCTTTGCTGGATTGTCTGGTATCAGGAAAGCTTTATACAATATTCTGTGTAACCCTATAACCGATATTTTCTCTGGAACGAACAATTAATGCTGTATAATGGTCACAATGAAGCAGCTGATATCTTTGTCTGCTTGTCAGAAAGGCACAAGTGGTAGTATATGCTGTGAATAGATGAGATCTTTGTTTACTTGTCTTAAAGAAGAGAATGATACTTAAAATGTGAACGATAAAGCAGCTGCGATCTTTGGTTGCTGGTCTAAAAGGGAAGAATGATACTTAAAATGTGAACGACAAAGCAGCTGCGATCTTTGGTTGCTGGTCTAAAAGGGAAGAATGTTAATATATACTGTGGACACTAAAACCGAGATCTTTGTTGGCTCATCTGAAAGTCAAGAATGGTACCACAAATTGTAAACAAGATAGCTGAGATCGTTGCTTGCTGGTCTAAAGGGAAGAATGTTAATATATACTGTGGACACTAAAACCGAGATCTTTGTTGGCTCGTCTGAAAGTCAAGAATGGTACCACAAATTGTAAACAAGAAAGCTTAGATCGTTGCTTGCTGGTCTAAAAGGAAAGATATGAGACTACATAATGTTAACAATAAAACCGAGATTTTTCTTTGGCTGGCTTGCAGGGAAGAATGATCCTATGATATGGGAACATAAAGCCGAGTTCTTTGTTGACTTGTCTAAATATGAAGAATAATACAACATAATGTAAACCATAAAACTGATGTGTTTTCTGGACGGCTTGAAGGAAAGAATGCTTAGTGTTTCTATAATCTGTAAACAGTGCAATTGATATATTTGTTAGTTTAAACATATCTTATTCAAGAAAGAAACACCATTAATATACATTACAAACAATTAAGTACCCAACCTTAACGTTGAAATGATATCAGTAATCACGTAACAAGTATAACAGAGTCTTCCAAGATTTATACCGAATTCTATATTTTCTTCTAGTTGATATTCATGTTGTAATGTTAAACTCCCATCAACATAAGTCACGGTATCATATATAAAAGGAGGACAGACAATTATACACGACAATACCATTTCATTTCGGTATAAGTTTTTCCATGTTATATGTGTCACCATTTTGTGTGCATTTGATGATCACATAGTATTGTATAGCGTCCCGTGACATATGCTGTATCATTGCTAAGTTTTTATTGACCAATAAAGAGGGGTAAATTTTTTCTAGCAGTTTTTCAGTTACATCGCCTCCGTCAGTGTATTTATCCACAAATCATGTTGTTCATCGCCAAAACTGTACAACATAACGTCAGAGCTACAAATTGCTTCCTTGAATAATCTTAAACATTTTATAATGGATTGGGGCTAAAGTATCATGTAACAATGACTCCATTAACCTTCGAACAGAAGTACGGGCGAAGCAGAGACCTTCCATATTGAAGGTGGACTAGTTACCAACTTTAAGTCTTAAAATTCGGCTCGGGCTTCCTAAATATAAAACCAATAAATTTTCGTTTTTGCCTTCTGGAATCAATCACATGTTAATGCATTCATATTCTCGGCATTGCGTTGGCGTCTCAACTGTGCTTTGGTATTTAAAAGAGCCCATAAATGAATAGAAATACAAATGACCTCTGAGAAAGGCACATCGTTTCAAATGATGGCTGACACATGATGTTGTTTATTTCACTGGCAAGAAAGTACAGAAGAAATGTGTAGTTTGTTTATGAGTCGATAATTGAATCTAACAAAACGCCTGGTGAACGTGACTGGACAGATTACTAGCGACATGTTTGAATCGATTCCTTAAAGGGACAAACTTAGAGATTTGGGAGTAATAAATGTAAAAAAAGCCAATCATTTTCAATAAGCCATCAGCCATTTTCAATTTCTATACTTCTAAGTTGCTAAATTACCGTGCTTTTTGAAACGAACATACGCAGCCATTACTCTATGGGAAAGGGGGTTAATAAATAAACGCATGAATTCTTTTTGTGCACATTACTAACGTCAAGTTAGCAGTTAAATGTATTCTTTTTAAAGAGGTGAATGAAATTTTGTATCTGGTATTATCGCCGAAATATACTGTGTTAATCGTTGATTTAATTCAAATGCAAAGCTAATTAGTGATGTGGTTCATTCGAAAATCCAATCTCTGGCGGTCTATTTATTTAATTACTGCGTTGTATTACCTGATCTTTAATCACCGGAAATCGGTTTAAAATGCCAAATGCACTATTCATATGTTTTTTTACGACAACACAATACATATAAAAGCTAAAATGACTACATTTTATCGAGCAGAGCTGCACAATCAAACTTTTCTATGCACTAAAGTACATGCTTCGGTTTAAAACGGTATTGTAAAACAGTTAATTTTAGCAAGTGACATGCGCATTGAACAGCAACGACAGTTGCATAAAGGATTTACAAAAGGGCTTCATTGTTGTATTGTCATATTAATAACTCGTATGACCCATGGACACTTAGACATGAATTGAAATTAAACAATTACTGCACATTATTTAAAAATCGCTTCGACGCATGGCGAATTGTATTATCAATAGCCATGCCGCTTTTTGTTACCCAATTTGACAGAGAGAACGCTTTGTGGCATACATTTTAATTATCACGTACCGATGCATTTAGTTTATACAAGACACAGACTCCCACATGAGGACATTAGTTAATAGATGATAGCCACTGAAACCTACGTAATCGTTAAAACGGAGCAGTACAAATAAAAGGATGCATCTTCTTTACAATAACACAGACCCATTCTAGCATGTTGATTAACGAAAGAAATGTTGTATTACCTCGGACTATTGTACAAGAACTCATCACTTTTCATACTGTCAGACATTGCAGGGAATAAAGTTCGCTTAAGTAGAACAAAAAACAGACTAAAACTGTTCAATTAATTAAGGAGGCATTTTGTAATTGACTGTAAAGGTTAATCAAACATGTGGATTAAATGACGACAAATACCAATGCACTCCGAATACAATGATTTATTTTGGTTGCAGTTATACTAAACTCCTTCTCAAAGAAAACTGTCATGTTTCTCTACATTAATGTTGACTGCATGGTGGAGATGAATGTTGCGAGGGGTTCGTAGTTGTACTGTTTCAAAACAGCGGTCAGTGATACTTCCATACATTAATGTTGACTGCATGGCGGAGATGAATGTTGTGGGGGTTTGCAGTTGTACTGTTTCAAATCAGCGGTCATTGATGTATTCATATTTTCAAGAACACCACTATTGAAGAGATTTCGCAACATTTCTTTAATCAGCATGTTTAAGTGCGAGAGTCAAAAATGTTACAAAATCATTGAACATTTCAAGAGGACTCATTTAATTAAGTATTGTTTTGTCGTTTAAATTTGTATCTCATTTTATCAGTAGATAAGCTGTTTTGCGATGCCTGGCTTATAACTTTATTTAAGATTTCGAACGAATCTGCGTATAAGCGCTGGATCAAGTTTGAAGAACTTCCATTTTGTTATTTCGCTCTAATATTTCTTATCTTGACCTATTTTTTTTTCTTTAATTTATGTCAACGTATTGGAACCGAGGGTTGAACAAAAATGTTTAAGGGAATTATCACATTCCGCATAACTTTAGGCAAACTTCAGCTTTGACTGACATAAAACATCATAAGTTACCTTGTCAAATTTGCTCATTGTATATGGTTTTCATTAAACGATTGGGGCGGTGGCAATTATTTTTAGGCGGTTTAGAATTAATGAAATGTCAATAGTATGTTTTAACAATGTAATCCTTCCAATGAAAACGTTACGCGTGCTGCTGTTTATCTAAGGTCATAGAAATAGGCCGAGGTTGTTTAACCCACAAAGAGCGAAATAAAACATGAAATTTATGGTATAACACAAGATTTGAGTATGCAATTTGCAAACGAAACATTGGTGCATTGGAAGATACAGCTGGTGAACACTATACCGCGTCACCATGGTGCCGACTACGAAATCGGTTGCACTACTTCCGGTTTAGCGTTTCAAGGGTGATTTTTACTATTTTTCTGCAATTTCAGACAAGAAATCAAAAATCTTAAAACAATTTTCATTATCTTGATGAATCCAACCGCCGATAGGTTTAGTTTCAGTTTTGAACCCGACACCTTGGGTACAAGAGGCCGACGCTTTACTTCTACACAAGTAAAACCTTTAAAAAAAAGGGCATCCGTTATCAACACTAGGTCAAATACATTGTGAAAATGTCTTTATCGGTTTTGTTTGGGTTTTTTTCTTTTAATTCGCAATGGTTTCTAAAGACGTATGTATAACAGTTTGCTGTTGATTTGAAAAAAAGGGCCCCTTATTTGTAACATACACACTACCACATTTTGTGTCCACACCGCGGCAAGGGACTCCATCCCCGTGATTTATGAAGGCGTGAACGTCCAATGTCGCAATGTATTAACCTCCGTGCATCATACCGGCTGATCTGTTAAACCCTTACACTGATGAACAATATTCCGGCGAGATTTCTGGTCTCTATAGGGACCAAGACAGCAAAATATTTGAAAACTGTGAAACGACTTGCTAGATTTGCACCATTGTTCCGTTAAGGTCTTTATGAATCAGAAGATCTTATTCATACTAACCTTGTAATGTTTGTATGTATGTTTGTAAGTTGTAATGAAAGGAAACTTTTGTTTGTATACAAAATGTGTTATTGCAGCATATTAAGCAAAAATGCTTATCCGATTTTTCAATAGGTGTACGTTTAAGTTTGTCTCATGGCACCTAGTTCAGCATCTTTTTGAACATCATACATGTTTCATCTATTCACGTGTTGATCTAAGAATAGATTGTACTACGCCGAATAACTGGACTGTTTGTCTTTTATCTTGTTTAGTTTGATTGTTCAATATTTTTGATGATGTCAATAAAACTAAATCTTTGAACAGGTTAATAAAATATGTGTTCTTTTCCGTTTTGAACATATCAAATAGTTGATTGTACAGTTGGCGTTATTTTTCAGTCTCTAATTCGACCTATGTTGGTAACAGTATCTTGCCTCATCAAGAAGTTTGCCGACTATTTTAGGCATAAGTAGATTTGAACTCCCCTTTGAAATAGTGAGAGGCAATTGTAGTTTATTAAATGTCAGACGCTCGAGTCCGACCTATGGTTTATTTCACTATGATGCAGCTAGAGGAATGTTTTAAAAAGCTCTGTTTGACAGTGTCTTAGCAAATGCGGCCCTGTAAGATGTCGTTGGATTGATTTTTCATAGTACAGCATTGAATTCTTCGACATTCTTCCGATCAACCCTCTTAAAAAACCCTGCTTTTACGACATTAATAAGGACTTGTAACCAAAAACCGATCCTGAAAACCGATCGTCAAAACGTCAAAGCTTCTGTGTCATTAATCTCTAAAATAGCCTTTTAAAAGTTCTGAACGAAATATGTGAAAACAAATGTTATATAGGATATCTCCTATAGTTTGTTACTTATTTGAATTAACTGGAAAGCTACAAATTACGACAAGCCACTTTCCGTATGATTTCCTTAAACTTCAAATTGGCGAACTTGCGTTTATTTATTAAGCGCCAATCTTTTTGCAAGCTTTCGTTTCTTATTGTTCATTAAATTAAATCTGACTTGAAACTAAGATGCAAACACGTAGCTTTCCAAATAGCATGCCATCGTCAACAGAAACGTATAATCTAAAAGTACCAGAAAGACAGGTCGGAAATTGGCACAAATTATATAGGTCAAACGGATTATGTCTGGTGTCTAGTTTGATTTTTTTTTTTAATATACATATCATCAACCTTGAAACTCATAATAAACATTCTCGATCAATTTTTCTGAACACTTAATCAACATTCGCACCAAATGATAATTCGTGGAAATATCGTGTGGTATCATCCGCTACATACGTCAGTCGAACACACCAGTCTCTTCGATACAGGGCCCCATATAAGTTTCTGCAAACAGCGTTTGTTCAAGCAAAGGGTGCGTTTTAAGTTGCACACCAAGAAAAGCGCTTAATTTCCGCCTCAAATCCTGTTATATAATTGACGTCATGCTGATTGACAAACGACAGGATTGGAAAAAAACACAGCCCTTACAAGTGTCTAGAGTGTAAGTTATCGTTCAAGATCAGGTTGTGCGATTCGCCTCTTTTAATCTTTAAATAGAGTCGAATATCTATACCTCAAGCTTTTGATTGTCGAACTCCTGTAAACGTCAAAGTCTAAACGCGGTCCCGAACTATTTGTTCTCTATCACTGTCTTTTTATTCCGTACATTCATAAGTCGAAATCTCTCTATTTCGAACATTTTCACGGGGGTCCCTTCAACTACGAGGCATCGAAATCCTACTGTAAACCAATTGTGAGTGTTTTTTTCTGACAACATTTATACCATTGTACCGCAATTGTAAATTTAGAAATTAAGCCCAGAAATCGTCAGTGTAAAACGGTCGACTTGCGAATAGACATTTTATGACAAAGCCTCTAAAGGTTCATTTTTCGCCCGTGGCAATTCAATAACGATGTTACTATATTGGAACTTCCTGAACCCAGCACTATATCCGGTTAGAGTCAATTTCTTACCCTTTTTAATAACGTATATATGGCTAGAGAGTTTCTCTCAGAGATTTGTGCTCCGGGAGAAATAAATTTTGAACAGTTGATATTCACAATTCTTGTCACTGAACCAAAAGCCGTTTTCTATTGCTTTATTTATAATTTGCTAAAACTCCGTGTAAACTAGTGGGAAGTGAGCCTTCGCGTCTGTCTGTTGTTCTTAGGAAAAGCCAGTCGATGAATGAACGGAGAAATTCTTACTCGTATGCCTTGCTATCGTCACGCGACAGCCTTAAAGAGTTACTAAACCACAGAGTAGCAAAGGGATGAGTTTGCAATATCAAATGTTTAATATAAGATAATTCTTCATTTGCCTTATTAGATTGATGTTAGATCAATATATTAATGTTTAAGCTGTTTTTTTCCTCCTCGCTCGACCCATTTTCGCTTGACGAAAATGAAGAATGCGTCCATGCGCGGTGAATGTTTTCGAAGACCCATTTGACGATGGTGTCTAAAAATATCACATCTTACTCTTAGTTTAGATCGTTGTTTCCATAATATACCCGTTTTAACGGTCTGCAATATCTGCGATTTTAATGTTCTTTGTCTTTTCTGTACAGTTATGGGCAGGGTTATTAAGATGTCAATAATGTAGTCCAATATTACTGTAGAAACATACGGTGTTAGTTTTAAGGTAGAAGACCGTTTATTTTCAAAAGTTAGAATATCAATTTCTGAGAGAGTCTTTAAGCATGGCATTTGATTAAAGTAATTTGTCTTGTCCTGTAAAATACTATTAAACCTTTGGTACTGTAAGACCCAAAGAAACAGCCGTATATAATTGGAAACAGTTATAGTAAGGATCAATCAGTTAGATATATGTCAATGTTGTTTACAATTGGGGTCGATCAATGAGAACTGACCTTCACATTCAGTGCAGTTTAATTCAGAACACCCAAAGAATCCTAACTACGAATGACTGTGGCAAGTGACAAACCATAACGACTGGATCAATAAACAAGGAAGACGACGCTCTGATATGGATTCGGAATATGGGTTGAAATGACTTTAAGTAGAATACCCGTAATCCGAAATGTTTTGGCCATAACCGATGCATACTAAGAACGACCGAAGTAATCCGACACAAGGATTAGTTTCAAAGTGGTTGACTATGGGTATTCTACCTTAAACAATGGTGAAACCAACGTAAGACCTTAACTAAACCTTTAAAAAATGACTTCTCGACACGAATTTATTATGAACGTTTGAGAAGGAAATACGCCATGTCGTCACGAGTATGTTGAAATGATAGCAAGGATACTGACCAAGCTTTGGTCTTAAATTTGGGACACAAATGAAGGTTTGCAAATTCCAACCAACCTTGAAGGAGTATTGAGGTATAGATAAGTGTATCACTTTTCCACCAAAAGGCGGAGACAATGAGAAACCGTTTGCCTTTAGCGTAACAATAATCGCATAAAGCCTCCTATCTTGAGTGCAGCGGTTCTGGTGTTATAGTTTACCTTTTTTGTTATCCTTCATAAATATGCGTATCTTATTCTATTATATTTCTAGACATATATTTACGGTAAGCCTACTCTAGATGAATAAAAAAGCTCAGATATATCAGGGAAATAGATTAGACTAGATATCGGAGAGTGAGGCAAGTAGCTGCAAAACGTCATTTTTCTCTTTTCTTTTTTATTTCTTTCATTTTTTTTTTTTTTACAAAAGTACCTCTTCGAAAAAGGTTTCGTAAGTAAGGTTTATAATCAAGTTTCCTTTTCTCAACTCATTTGAAAAAATGCCGTCTAAGATGTTATGAAGCAAAATCGATAACAGAGATACAGAGTTTCAAAACACCAGCCAGTTCAAAACCCGTTTTGTTGTTTAAGAATGTGATGCAATATGCTATGCTCAACTATTGACATTTGTTCGTTTACCATAGAACTTCAAATGGCGTTTTCAATTTTCCAGTTAAATAATGAGATCCGTAGCACAAACTATAACCCATCATCATTTTTCATCGTGACCAATCCCTATAAAGGAAGCTAAGACCCCAGACTACAATACGTTCTGGAATACACAGAGCTAAGGGAGTATATTGTGGCAAAGCATATGTCCCTCTCAATCATTAATATCGAGTAACTCTTTTTCGCATCATCGAAAAGAAAATTTGAAAGGCAAAATAAAATGTCATTGAAACAAAACGGTCTTTGTATTGTTGTTTAATATACCCTTAAAAGTAGCTTTCGAAAGCATGATTAATACAGGAAGCGTCAATAACTAAGTATGTACAGCACATTTGCGGTAGATTTCAAAAGCGATGCTACGCTTTTGAATTAAATTTATCTTTATTCACTGTTCATACAACTAAAAGATTTAAAAACGATCCAACTTTGCTTCCATTGTCTATTCTTCAACTAGTAGTAAATATCAGTATCGCTGCAGTGCAGTTTTAAAGCCATTCGGGTTTAACTTCCATACTGCCTTAGATATGTGACCAAGTACCTTTAAGAGAAACGATTTCTTGTTAACGTATGCGGTCCCTAAATGTCGTCTGCTTCTTAAACGACGAGAAGCGCTTATTTCTTGCGGGTTTCTTTGGAAGTATATGCTTCTTGAGTATGGGCTTTTCATTTTACCAGCCAGACATGTTTGGTATGAATAGAATAAATGATTGCTGTTTTACATTAATGCCTTGGATACTTATCAAATACGAATCCGGTAATCATAAACTCAGGGGAGGGGCTGTTTCAAAGAGTGCATCATACACTACATTTGTACACCACGCGTATTTGTTTAAAAGCAACAACCCTTTTGCTAAATGTACCATTTTAATTATTTTTTTTAAGCCAATGTACCTTCCTTCCGTGAGACGGCCAGACAACTCTGATCATCTCAACCATAGCCTTCACTGAGAAATGAGCTCTTAAGTGTGTCTGTCTTTCATTAATGCTGTATTGACGTTGATGTTAATCCTCAGTCATTCAAAATGAAGACATTGAAATCTACATAACTCCCATCTCTGTCAGCATTGATATAACGCGGTCACACTGTCACGACCTTTAAGCACTTTTCGCTCTAGATGATTGACGCGGATTTGAACCATTCAGTAGGTGTTGATGCCTTCTTATCAATTATGGTTCTATCAAATGGGAGTTTTTACACATCCATGGCCAACATAGCAGACGTTAGGATGTATAAATATGTAACCAAACCTATTCTCCTTTTTGTTACATATTTGTTATTATCATTTTTTTTGCATGTTTCCATTTATGCGTCTGAATAAGTATAATTCGAGTATTGCTAGTTTCACTTGCATATTTATTCTTTTAGACATATAAGTGTCACTGTAATGGGATGATTGAGGTATAAATATTGTCGGAAATCTACCGGTCGCCTAGTGTTAAAATGTTCATGACAGTTCAACCAATGCAATCGTGCACAAACATGTCATTTGATTAACTTACGATAAATAAATAAATAAATGTTGCCCTTGAAAGCTTCAATTCGAGGATTAAGTACAAGTCTGTGTTAAGTTGTTGAGAAAAAGGTAGGCTTGTTTAAGTGGTCCATTAGACACCCAGTACCGTGACATTGACCAGTCAACAAGACCCCACCTTCAACTCAACAAGACCCCACCCTCAACTTTTGTCGGAGATATTTAAAAACATAGAGCTGCTGAAAGCGGCATTGCAGACATGCAGGCGTGCTTTTATTTCCCGAAGTTTTGTACGCATTCCAATAATTGACCCGATATGAAAATTCATTTCGAGGCGTTTTGTAGAATGGTCAATTTATACTTATCGACACGTTATGACATATATTCATCTTTTATTGACCAGCCATTGAAAGAGTTTTCGCATTCCATGCGTGTCACGTGAATGCCATGCCATGAATATATAAACATGTGACTATCTCAAGTCAAATACAAAATTATGAATTTGAAAATTAAAGAGATGGGTACCAACAAAAAAAATACAACCAAACAAATCTAAATTTGATTCCAGAAAAAGCAATCTTTTTCAAAAAGAACATTTATAGCTTAAAATTCCTTCTAGCCTACTTAAGAATAAATGACATTTTAACCCAATTAGCAAATTAGAATTACACTGAAACGGCCACATGCCTCTGACAGAATTTAATTTGTAATTCGATAAAGACACCATCCATCATTACGAGGTCTTTGCGTCTATACAAACATCACCTGAAGTGCCTAGCCCTCCTCCTATAGAGACCCCCTCCCCCTCATCCACTCCCCTGTGACATATCTACGTCATTACTGATTCGATGTTCCAATTAGAAAATAATATCAGATATACAGAGTTGTTTGTATACGATTTCAACGCCCTCATCTAAATAAAAAATGAAACACTACGAATTTAAACCAATTTAGCAAAATGACCAATTATCACCAACCAGCTTTTATATTTGCTCATCATACTGTGCTTTTAAAAACATGCGGTGTCAGTAATGTTGGTGTTAGATTACGTTGCCTGGCTATTGAGTCATGGATAAAGATACAAAGCTCAGCTACCTATAAGTACTTGCTGAATCTGGGTAGAGGCATCGGCATGTCATTTTTCTGGGGAATGATCTTAAACAGTTCTAAATTGACCTGTTTGGGGATTTGAACAAAGTCATGGAGATGACTAGCTGGTCACACATAAAGAATCTAAAGATCTGTCCATTTATTTTTATTATCCCTTTGCGTGGACAGGTCTTAGTGCATGGTTACTCAAAAAGGATCGTTTTATGCGTATATCAGAAGAAAACTTGAACGATATGGTACCTGAAACATTAAATGTTATTTTTCCCCACAGCTTATCTATCTTAAAACATATTTTTCACATTTTATCACAAAACAGTGTCATAGATATGAAATGCTGTAGCCTACATCTTTTTTCCATGGCTCATTCATTTAATAACGTATTTTTTTCGAACTTTATCATAAAACAATCTCAAACAGCCAGAACTTACTCCTTCTACCAAAGTTAAAACAATTTAGCTTATAAATGATAAACAAAAACATTGTCAGTAATGGTAAAACTGTCAATAAGTAGATGCTCGTCAAAATAATTTTGAAATCGAGGGTTCAATGTAAGACTATAGTAAGTGCTTCATGTTTGTCATTTACTATAGTCTTGCATTGAACCCTCGAAATAATCTGAACGGCACGCCCTACTATTAAACTAATTACTGAGTAGTGTTACACATCCCATGTTGGATAGCATTCAATATGTACTTACTTAGGAAGAAAATCACGCATTCTGTCAATACACAAAGGCAAATCAATCAATTTTCAGATTTTGATATTAACATTTTAGTCCTGGACTTCCGATTCATCAAACATTTTACTAATCTATAAATGCTGCATGCAATAAAATACATTTTCCTATAGTATTGTTTGAATTGGTAGACGTTGTAATATATAAAAAGAGGAAAGCATTTGTGACTACTTTTTTTTTATTAATATGAACATGCCTATCATTGATTGTGAATACCATGACTTTTTTCACTGTAGCAAATACGATGAAAAGAGTTAAGATCAAACTTTTTATTCAATTGGTATAAAAGAGGTCCAACTTTAAACGACCTTTATTGTCTGATAAATGAAAATGGCGATTTCACTTTAAGAAAGCTATGCATATATATTCATCAACTACTTGAAATGACGAACGTCTCTATGTCAGAAATCGAGTCGAATTAATACCGAACTGGATACCGGGTGTGAAAAAAATATTGTTTGTTGTGTATTCTATGTATTTTGGGCTGGAGGCCTTTGATTTCAATAAAATTATGTTATGTTATGTTATCGCGCATATATTACATGAGGTTTGCTTTTCATTCTAATGTATGTTCATTTATTTATGAACATCTGACGATCTTAAAAAAAAGAGTCATTTTTTTTTCGTTTATGACCCTGTCTGTCCAGCACATTCAGGAAATGATATTCATGTTTGATCTATGTACGCCGATTGAAGACGGATCATGTGCGATCTGACACCAGATACACCATCAAGTATGTCGCTGACAATCAACACAGGTCTCGCGGGTCCGATCGCTAATGGAGATTAATAGATATCTGCATAAATCCTGAATGGCTGCTAACTCTATCTCACCTAACATGGCGTTGGGTTTTTGCACGTAGAGCGCCTTAAAGAGTATGTATCTTGTGATACGATAGGCCGAGGAAACGTGGAATCACCTATTTGTAGAGGAGGTGGTGTTAATCAAGCAAGGTACATCGAACCGTACTATTTTAAATTTGTTACAGAAACAATTCCTTTACTATTGTGCATATACCATCTATGGCACCAATAATTTACATTAGAAAATCTGATCGGCAGCTGTCGGAATTGTTCGGATGCCATAAAGACACAAAATTCTTCTGAAAGTCTTACACCAGTATTACCCAGTTGACCTTTCAGATCGGTGACCACTCCTCTTCGTGTTCACTCAGTTGTTAGATATTTACCGAGTTAGTCTCGAACTAAGGATAGGTTTATGCCAAGTCGGTGGACACGCTACCGACTGAGACTTTGGGGCACAAAACCCAACAAGCGGACCATCAATGCAATCTGCTAATACATATAATACAGTTTAAACTTATTTATTTTACATCGATTGTGAAAAAAGTTGTTACAACTTAGATTAATCACTTCCAATTCTAATTAATGGAAAAATTACCAGTACTCTCGCAAAATTGATTTATTAAAGGTCGCAAGGCGGAACCCGCTACTCATGGGATTCAAAACCACGTCCCTCGTGTCGAGAGACCGACGCTCTACCCCTGGACCACTGTCCGCCAATACATATGCACTGTAAGAGGGTATCCGTGGCAGAGTGGTAAAATAACAGAACATCAGATCATACGGCCATTCTCTTTGGGTGGGGATTCGAACCACAGTACACGTCACTTCATGAGAGGTCATCTGCATCTTTAACTGGCCTTCTTGGTAATACGGTCAAATCAGGAAGAGAAAATGAGACAACGAAATACGAGAGCAATTTTCTCATCCCCCGCACGTTGTACCTATTGTTTGCCTGATTTCACCTCACCCGTCACTCCATCATCACTTTGATGAAAACATGCTAGATAAGGCTTTAAAAACCTCTGTAACACAATATAAAATGCCATATTATGAGAAATTTACCTTAGATAATACGTTCAAAAGCGACTGTTTTCATGTATAGTATCATTCTTCCTTTTTAATAACTGTCGCCAAATGTTACTGCAAACTATGACAAATGAAAATAACCTCCAATTTAAGGGAATTGAAAACTTGTCCTATTAAGGTAATAAGCTAGTGGTGAATTCTATTTCTGAGAAACTGGGTACTTAGTTTCGGATTAGTGTGGTCTAACGAGGTACCTATGGTCATCATTAATCTAAAGATGCGTTATCAACGTTCTATTTAAAGAAAACGACTTTATAATGACCCTATCACATTAACTCGAGTCAATCTAATATGCTGTGAATGGGGTATGTTCGGTTTCTTAAACAAATGCTGATTTGATAACAATTTTAGGAGACAAGAAATTTCTAAGGTAAATTATTTAGCCAGAAGTTCGCCAAATGTTTCACTAACAACAAGTGTTGTACGGCGTCTTAAGTTAACTTTATAAGGCGTCCTGAATCATTAAGGTAAAATACCCATAATCCTCGATGTTGAAACTAATTCTTTCGTTGGATTTCTTTTGCCGTTCTCGATAACATCGGTCGAGGCCAAATAATTCGGTAACTGCAAATAGGTTCGGCCCTACCGATAACAACCACGTACTCCGACGAAAGAATAAGATTCAAAATGGCGGATATGGGTATTCTACGTTAATGGGTAAAATATCGAATTATCTAATTGCAGGTTCAAAGAAATTTATTATTAACTTCCAGATTACTTTTAGTCTATGAACAAGCATATTTAGTGTACATGTAATTAACTGGCACTTTGTAAACTTTGAATGTTAATGGAAGTTCTATCTTGTGCTATGCCCCCCCTCCCCCCACCAGAATGTCATGATTGTAATATATCAAAGCATGTAAGATACACGACCTAACCATTATATAACGGTACTTTAGATTGAGGTACTTTGTCTTTATTATGGTTCATGGATTGTTACTCGACTAAACACGATGGTGAAGAATCTGGCCATTAAATATGCACAAGGCAGTCAATTTAAAACGTGTGTCCTATGTGTACCGAAATGAACTATCGGTTAGTTTTGCATTTGTGTTTAACGTTATTCTCAACAGCTGTTCAGTTTTGTTGCAATGGACAATAAAGGTGGAGAATCAATCCATGCTAATGCAATTTCACGGATAACACTGCAAATAATTCTTTCAATGTCATTGCAGTTATCCACATATGAACATGCCCAATCAGTGGTTAAGTTGATATGATCATCGTTTTCTATAAACTACATCAAGTATCAGGCGCCTGTCTCACAAACGTTTTTACGATACATTTCCTCTTACACGTCATTATAAAGAGGACACAGATACCTCAGACAACGTAGACTTTAACAAGAACGGATCATGAACCTTACCTACGAAATCGTTATCGTGCTTGTAAACACATGTCAATGTTCCATGCAGGAATAAAAAGACGAAGCTACCTTTGAGATTCAAGGGTAATGACGATTTAGTGAACGCAAACATAAAGGTATTAATTTTTGTAAGAAAGTCCTTATAAGGTAGTGATTAACCATATGACGCTAAAGTCTTGCGTAAGTTCAAAACAACATTCCCCCTAATTAAATATTGAGATAAGCGATATTGCGAAGAAGCACATCTTTGAAATCGTCTCTCCGATACGATTTCAATAACGTGTCACATTACAATATTGTGCGTTTATTTAAAATACTTTTCATGTATATCGGTCTTGAATTATGCAACTATTTTTCGTAATTCGTTTAGTAAAACGGTATCTAGTAGTTTTGTCAAGGCTGGTTTTTCCCATTTGCCACCAACGTGTTCCAAGCTGGACTTAATACCTACTGAGCTCGAAGTCCTTGCAAATCATTCGTACATTTATACATTTGAATGCATCTGTAGCGTATAATTTAACCTTTGAAGTGCTGTTTCCGACTTCATGCAAATGCAAACAGGTTAGATCCAGGCTGGCCTGTCATCTAACCTGTTTTCCAATCTGCGTATCTTTCCTCAACAGAATTAAGCGGATATTAAAAGATTTGAAAAGCAGCCGACACAACAATATATTTTTAGAAAATACCCCAGCTTTCAAAGGGTTAAAAAACCTCCAACTTTTGTAGGGCAAATCTCTTTCGAGTGGAAACGTTTTCAAAAGCATCGAAAATAGGGAGTCGTTGGATTAATGTAGTAGAAATTACAATTCTGCTTTGAGCTTCTCCCTCTCACTTTTAAAATTTTGGGGAAAAAAACATTTCTGACATTTAGATCGGTTGTTGACGCTAAGCGTATTTTTAAATGAATCATATATCTGGCAGTTCGTTAAGGAACTGCACCCTCGAAAAATAAATGTATGTATGTCTACAAGAGAGGTTCGCGTGGAATATAAGAAACTGGGGCTTGTTCCAAAAGAACAAAGAAGATTATTAGATACTTACATTTAAAACAATGTTTTTATATAACTTGATAGGGTTTGTGTTTGTGTCAACAGGTTACTGAATGTCGTTCATGGCAGACTCATCTTCCATAAAAAAAACATATCTGAAGCTTCGTAACGCTTTGACATTGATAAACAAGTTGATTTGAAACAGTTCTTTTGATAGATGAATCAATCCTTTCTGAGCAAACAAAGTTCGTTACATTGTCACTTCGTTGGTTGAGCATATCTTGCTGCCACAATATCAATTTGTCGATTTGGTTTCAGGAGATTTTAGAGAACAGAAATATTACAGAACATAGCTTGATATTTCGGGATCAAGAACTATCACCAATTCGTAGTGCAGTCAAGACATTGCTACCTTGAGAAAAAAAAGATACATTTCATCCCTAAAAAAAGTCCGGTATATATGATCATTTTCCAAGTAATTGCATCTGATACTGAGTTATCTGATCCTAGAACCATTTATCGTTACAGTACTATCAAAGAGCCAACCCCTGTATTCAAGTTTACATTTTTCCATACTAAAAGTTTACTCAATTTGGTACTTGATTCAGAAGACTGGAACAGCCATAAGAAGAATTTGCTTAATACGACCGATTGACCAACATTTCCCCTTTTTCCACAACGACTCGTGATACATGACACACTGTAAACGCCTGCGTTTTTACTTGCATGATCATTTCAATCTACTTTCAATCTTGATTCCTTTTTAAAGCTATAAAATATCATATGAGAGAAACGGTTAAATATTTGCAATAAACATTTGAACAGTTATCAATGTTTTGTCAACTACACCAATTTTTTATTAGCAATTTTCGAAAAATTCGAGTTAATTGATATATCAAAATCTAAATTCTGGGTTCATTTGCTTGTTTTCCCTTTAAATCATCAGGTCCATTTATATTTCTGACACGGTTATCTGGTGAATTGAAAGCTTTGATAGATAGAAGAATGCAAACGGGTCCTTCACTCTTAAAAATATTATAGAAATCTACAAGCGAAATATTCATGAAAGGAAGAAACTAGAGTTTGTTTACCTTGTCAAATATACATAAAAAGTATGTTTTGAATATATATTAGACAAGGTATTTGTTTGAGTGAAAGTCTTGCAAACCATTTCCGGCACATGCACAAGAACACTTCTAAAACCATGGATACAAAAAAAGAAACGGTTCGAATCGAACTATTCCCTTTGGCACAATTGTTTTTAAAAAAGGTTGCAAATACAAAATCGGATGTGTATGTGTTTAGTGATATATGTACATGTATGTGTTTTCTAGTTCTCCCTGCCTTGCAGACTTTCTCCCTTAAATATATTGATGTCGAAGGACCACCACTGTAACGAATGAAAAAGTGTACTGCAACATATTTTTATGACACAACCTTTTGTATTGTATTCATTTTTCTGAAAACGCATGCTATGATTCAAGGAGAGGGTGATGGTCTTTTTCTATTTGTCCCGGTTACGAAATTCATGTTTTAATAGTGTGAATTGGTTACGGTCAGGACATAATTTACTGGATAACCCGTGACAGAATTGGTAAAAAATCCTTTCACAAATATCCTAATAGATTAGTGACACACCCATGTTATACTAACCTGTCATGTAAGACAGATTCATAAATCACTCAATCAACGAAACAACGTAAATGTGTTGATATATTCAATTTAATCTTTTTAACCACTGGCGTGTTCAAATTTATTGCGAAAGATCCTTCAGTTGATACATTAAGCTTTGAGTTTCATCATGTTGAAAGACCGCTAATAATTCATGTTCTAAAGGTTGTCAGATTATTAGCCACTGTAACAAAAGAACAGCTAGGTTGCAACATGTTTCTACGGCACAATTTTTCTGAAATGTGATGTGATTTCAGTTGTCATTTAACGAGTATACCAAAGTATACAAATCACCATAAAGATACAATAAAACATAATAATTAAGTTCATGAATGCTATAGTTTCAGGGAAGAAAATATATAATAAATACAAAAAAGGAAATGATTACCGAAATTTAAACAAGCAGAAAGTAAAAGGTAAAAATGAAATCATGTCAAATTGATTATGACTTTGGCATGAATCTTTTAAAGAATATTAACATGCTATCAATTTAATAATAAAAAACTCACCCGAAGCAGAAAACAGAACAAATAAAAAGATCTTCAAACTATTTCCAAATTGGCTCACTCTCTCCTACAGATTAACAATAATGTGCGAAACGAAACTATTCACTACTACTATTTCTACCATCCTGTTTTAGTGTTCACATGGCGTTTATCACGTGAGTCCTCTATTGAAATGGTTCGTGTCTAGTCAACACTGCGCTACTCCTCACCACCCGCTATGATGATACCATCCACTCACTCACTATTCAAACGATTCTTCCCCCTAACTGAGCTCTGATGACGACAACAACAACAGTATGGGCGGGATCACATTCAAGCAAACCCCCAATACCATCATAACACACTTTACCGCATCAACTTCAGGAAAAATTAAATAGATAGATTAGAAACTACCGTGAAACAATAATGAGCAATTTAAACTTTTTTCATTATAGCTTCATACCACTATTTCAATCACTATGCTGTGGTAAAATATACAAATATCCTACTATAATACAGACGAACATTATTGCAGTCAAATCATAGGGCACTTGGACACATTGTGATAAAACGAAGTGAAATCGCTCATTAATGCTTAACGCCGACAATATATCTAAACATTTTGAAATACACACTCATATTGTTTTCTCAATGTTTCATTTCCTGAGCTCTGATGACGACAACAACAACAACATGGGCGGATCACATTAACCGTTATAGTGCTTGAAACGACACCATGCTTATGCAAACAGATTAGATCCAGACCAAACGCCTAGTAAACTGGCGGCTGGCCTGTGATCTAACCTGTTTTGTTCTCGGAGTATCTTTCCCCGTCAAAATTAAGCAGATGTTTTTGGAAAGCAGATGACACAAATATCTATTTTGAGAGCAATACTCAGCATTCGAAGGGTTAACTAGCCCCTTTCTCCATCATACTTCACTTTACCGCATCTGCTTCAGGAAACAAAAGGAAATGCCGTGAAACAACTAATGAGCAATTAACCCTTTTCATTGTTGCTTGTTACCAATAGTTCTATTACTATGTTGTTACCATGTAATGTTATACCTTCTACAAAATAAATATGTCTATCAGTATCACATAGAAAAGATTACGGTTTTCCTGTTTTGTTTTGTATTGATTTCTTTAAAGGTTTTTTGTCTTTTTCTTTATTTGTCGTCCACCGTTAGTTTGAATATATTTTGTCGAATAAGAAACACCTTATATAACATTAAAATAATGATGTAGTGAAAATCATTGGAAAGAAAGCTGCTGTTGCTGGCTTCTATTTGCTGGCTAGGCAGGGACGAGAGATTGCTTATTTCATTGGGTCTTTATCACAAATAGTCATTAGAATAGTCATGTCTTATCTGTATTTGACCAATAGGATATACATTTCTATTTGTAATAAAGGCACTATTTTAGAGTCTTATTCTTTAAAACCATTGGACAACCAGGAATTATCAATCTCACTAATCTCACCTCTCTACTTGAAGATATACATACCCGTAATAGCCATATAAAATGCAGTGGTCGAATCTCAATTATATTGGTATCAAGAGTTATTGATACATGTACTGTAGATAGTTTGTACTGTGGATGAGGCATTGCATCTGTTTTATACTGACAATGAATTATTTTAAGAATACTGAAAATGTCTTATAAACAATATCAATTTTACAGATAAGATAAAAACGTGTTCACATGAAGACACTTTCATTCGAGACAAACTAGGTCTTACAGACATTTGCTATAACGGATTTTCATTTATTATAAAGATTATTTGTGGTAGGTTTTGACATCTTGACAGAGGCAGTAAATGGTACGCCTCAATATAAAACAATGCAAGTTGCCTCTCATAGAATGTCGTAACAATTGACAGTCATGAATACACAACAAAGTAATTTCGACTGTGGTTTGAGATAATATCATCCTGGGGGAGTGGGCGATTTAAACTCTCATAGAATATAAGATGGCAATATCCGACGTATTCTGACTTGACTTCTTACTTGTTATTTTACATAATTGAAATAGTGAAAAGAGGTTTCGTGTGGCTTTATTTATTTAGTCGTGTAAAATGCTTCGGTAACTGAACAATGCCCAGCTGCTTTAAGCTTAAGGAAGACACCCATACTTGAGGTAGAATACCCATATTTCGCCATTTTTAGTGTCATTCTTTCGTCGGATTACTTAGGTCGATCTCGGTTTACATCGGTGTGGGCCGAAACTAATCGCTTTACATCGAACAGTTCCGGCCCCGAGCGATGTATACACAGAGCGACCAAAGTAGTCCGACAAAAGATTAAGTTTTAAAATGGCGGATCATGGGTGGTCCATCATGGGTGGTCCATCTGAACTATCCTTGTAGGTGTTGGCTTACTGTTCAGCGGCCCTTCTTAATTATATCCAAAATAGTCAGTTGAGCACATCTTTGGTGCCTTTCACAAAATGATGTAGCCTTAGTCTCTGTTCTCCATAAATGAACTATTCATGTACAGTCTTACTTAAATGGCACTAAAAAACGCAGGGCATGAGCATCTGTCATGAGTTTTTTTTTTCATTGGCATCTATTTCCACTTATTACCAAAATGCAGAGGTTAGCGCAATTAACCGCCGTATCTCGTTCATCCACTAGAGCGGAAGTAGTTCGGAAAATGCAAGATAGCATTTATGCAACGCCTCGGCGTTTATGGAGGTGTCCGAAAACATCATACAGTCATCTCCACAAATTTTGTGGGCAACTACGCGCCAAAACCGTTTCGAGACGGGAAGTACAATATATCGGTGTGCACTAAAGCTTACGAATACCGAAATTAGTAAGCACTTAATTTAATAGGTAATCGATCTGTCGATGACATCAGCTGTGAAGATCAACACGGGCGGCAACTCGCAAAATAAAGTTCGTGCTGTTATACCAGAGTAATAACAAAGATCGAAATACGGACACGAGACTGCGTACTGTTTGTTGCCAGACCATTTTTGTGATCGCTTGTAAAGTTTGTCTTTTAGTAATCCACAATTCGAATTCAGTCAACGGGACGGTCTTTGAGATGTATATACATAATGCTAGTTTGCTTTTCAGGTCTTTTCTTTTCGCTTGTACATAGTCGAACAATGATCATCTCCTTCGTGATCAGTTTAGCAAGCATCTACGATAAAAATAAAACACAGTATAGTTGTCAAAAGTCCTGATGTATGAACAACATGCAAACATGATGACAGAATAGAACATAGCGTTTTAAATTTTCAATAAAATACGTAAATTGGTTAGTATAAATTGCGTTCTTTCGAAGGTAAATCGGTGTTCTGACCTTTAGTTAACCCTTTACCAAACGCCAAATTTTTGACTGTCCCAAATTAGAAGAGTTTGCAGGCGACGATTCAAAATATGATGACATTGAGAAAGATCTTCTGATAGGGAAAAACATTGTGGGAAAAGGAAAAATGCTCATTGAGAGCAATTTCACCTTTTCCCACAAGGTTTCCAGAGTCGTCTTTCTTTAACAAACTGGTCAAATCTCGTTAATGTTTGGTAATGGGATCAATCGGGAAGTACGCAAACGAGAAATGACGGTCATCATGCATTAAAATGATCCAAAGGAATGTGTATTGGAGTAACGTCCCTTGAGTTAAAGGGAGCTAACCCGATAATCAAAAAGGTCATAACACATATCAAAACCTTATTTATCCATCATAGCATCCATCTTAACAAATCGGGTGTAGTTTTGATTTATTAAATATTGTGAAACAACTTCTACGCCGTATTCTACTGATTTCCCCCCCCCCCTTTTTTTGAAAATAGTAGAGTACTGTAAAGTGATCGTATTAATTGTCATGAGTGTGTTGCGGTCTCCCTGAAAGTACATGTGGAAGGCGCATACAAAAGGTCTGTCATGTAGAATTCTAGACTGCCCGAGGGCCATTCCTTGTGACCGGTACCTCGTAGTTTTGGCTTTCCGCTATCACTCATTGCTAAATTGTTGTTCATGTTTCTCACCTTCAATGCGGGACTATAGCAAGAATGTTGCTATGGTAAACAAGGACATTGCCCGCTGTATTGGAGAGTATAAAGGATAGTTAAAGTTTATTAGATACATACCTTATTGATACATAAGGCCATAGGCCCATCAGTACACAAGAAGTAAACATTTAAGAGACAAACCAGTATCGTGCTAAACCTTAATGTAGGATATAGTTGCAGTAGTTATATATACCATAGCAGAACAGGGCTAGTCTAGGCCAGATTCATTGATGTACAACTTACGTCATTCAAGCAGTTCTTTCTTTATAAAAATAATTAAAATGTTAAGATATTAATGAACGATGAAAATCATTTCTTGTGATCGATTTCTTTTTTCTCTGTATCTGGACTAATGTTGAAAGTCACAAATAGATTTTTTTATGCTCATCTTCAAGTGTCTGTAGACACCCCCAATGATAACATTGGACCTTAATGTCGGTGGTAGAGACATTGGGAGATGACCAAGTAGATCTAGGAATCTGTCCTTTATTGCAGTAAATGTTTTTCCCATTTACTTTACTTTCTCATCTGTTAACACCTAAATATCTTAAAATTCAAATGCATATCTATATATATTAATTTTTCTTTCCCTACTACATTACGTGTAACTTTGGCTCTTAATTTGAATTGTTTTATACCGCATTCTTTACATATTGTACCTGAGAGATTAAAGAAATATTCTGTTCTGTTCTTTTATTCTTATCAAATAACATCGGTCATACTGTCACGGAAACAATTCTATTTTATTATGGCCATTTCGTAGGCCGAATAAGGCCGTTTGTGACACACTTCCGCTTCTGACCAATGAAATGACCGCTTACTGCTCTCTGATTACAAATAGTGTTTTGGTGTTGGTTTCAGACAGATTGGCTCAAAACCATTGGTTTACGAGGTATGTTGAGGTGGTTGAGACGTTTCCTTCTAGGACATTCCCTTTTCTAGCATTTAAAACCGTTCCTTTATGAATTGGATGAGAAGTGACGAAGGAATTCGGTCATCAACGAGGTAAAGACGTGTGTCGTATGTTGGTTATTTGGTACCTTTTCGTATTGGATGGTTTGTGGCTAATTTGTGATTAATTTGGGCATATGCAAGTGTTGTGTTCTATTTATATGTATGAATGTTATTAAAACTGTAATTTGACTCTATGGTTGTTCCAATAATCTTGTATTGTTCAGATGTTTCGGGAATATATGATTACAAAGAATTAGATAGACTTCACTTAAAATTTTGCAAGCAGATTTTTGGTGTGCGGAAACAAACTCCCAATATAGCTGTGTATGGTGAACTTGGGAGATTTCCACTTTCGGTTATTAAGGAGTAAGGAGAGAACTTTAGAATATTGGGTAAAAATAATGAGCAATGAAAAGAATTCTCCTATGCATCAAATACTACTTGAACAGATCAATGGTAATAGTGAAAGCTGCCGGGCCATGATATTTAAACAATTGTTAAGCAACCTTGGTTTTACGATATTTTCACAAATTTTGATAAGGACGTTAACTATTTTCCTCTGTTAAAACAAAGAATTAGAGACCAGTATATCCAAAACTGGCATAGTTCACTACAAACTTCACCAAAGCTAGATTCTTATAAAACGTATAAGACTGATTTCTGTTTTGAGAAATATATTGATGTTATAAAAGAGATAGTTTAAGAAAACAGATGACGTGTTTTAGATTAAGTTCACACTCTTTAGATATTGAAACAAGTAGAATTAATGGAGTTGACAGATATGATCGAATATGTAGACTTTGCTCTTTAAATCAGATTGACTCTGAATATCATTTTTTATTGTGCTGTCCGGCCTATGCAAACATTCGTAATAAATAAATATTTTGGACATCTACCATGGCCCAACACTTATACATTTGTAAATATTTTATCTTCAAAACGTCAATGTATTCTAATTAAAACTGCTCATTATCTAAAAGAGAGCTTTAAATGTCGAAATGAAATTATTTAACGTATTTACCTTTATTATATATCATTACGTGTTAGATCAACTAAATTCGTAAATTGTATGTTTTGGGGATTTGATAATCTTTGTCATTTTTTTTTTTTATATTAACATGCTTACGTTTATTATATATATATATGTCTGTGCCGTATTTGTAAATGTTGTCTTGGCCAAAGGCATTTATATGCTGGTTTTTGTCAAATAAAGAATTGAATTGAATTGATAATTATTGGATTAACCCTTTCCCAGACAATAACGGCATTTGACCACTTTGTTGCAGAGGACTTAAGAAAACATTGTGGCAAAAGGATAAAGTCTCGTAACGAGCAATTTTTCTTTTCCGCATAATGTTTTCTGCCCTATCAGAAGATTATTTTCCAATTTCATCACATATCGTTCTGGCTGATTGGGAGAACAAAGAAAAGCGATGGGAGAACTGATTCATTGAGGGTAGTGCAGTGCCATTCCTATCATAAACGTTGTTGCGTTGTAAGCTAGTGCAATTTATCACTCGTTCCATGTAATGATGAATGCTGTTCAGGCATATGAATGAATTTGCAATTAATAGACGCCATCCCCAAGAATGCTCGACCGGTGGTGATCTAAATTATCCATTCGGGACTACTCTGATATTGATGATCATGTGTATAGCGTACCGGATACCCATGGTTTACCCACATCGCAAAACAGGTCTCAAACAAAAGATCGAGGAAGGTTAAACGTCAATCTAGAAGGTCGATGAGGGGTTGTAAACACTATCTTATAGCTTCACAAAGCACGCTTCTGCCTACGCATATCTAGAGGGAGTCAACCACGGTAAATAACCTGTAATGCTGAGGTATCGTCCACACTCTAGCGAGGAAAATCGAGAAAGATAACATGCCCGTATAAACTATACCCATCAGAGTACTTGTTTGCTAAACGACTTGAATAAAAAGAAAATACGTAAGTAAAAACCGAAAAACATGAATAGCATTATAATGATAGTACAAAATTGAAATGTGCCACATCATTGGAAGCGTCTCGGAGATTTTCCTTGCAATATTGCTTATCTCAGATTAAGTATAAGTGGGAAGGCTGTTTTAAACTAACACAAATTCTTAGCATAAGATGTTTAGTAAAACGCTACACAGGTATTGAAAACAAGAGCCATGCCACCAACAGCTCAGTGTTCCCTTTTCATATGAATTGTAAACAGGCATACGAATATGCCTCTTGGTATTTCTTGTTTATTTTCTGGTGAAGTGTGAAGCAATGTAAATAATTGTCAACCAGTGTGAAACATTGAGTTTGGTACATTATCCACGTGGACTTTACGTCAATGTATCAACAAGCCAGCGTACTACGTTGTTTAATAGATCCCAAAAGTACCCGTTTGTTAGAGAGATTCGGTAACTCGCTGCTATCAATCACGTATATATATAATTATGTTAAACAACTTTGAAATGTTCCGCCACGAGGCGATCGCCAAACAATGATGAAGCGTGATAGATACACATACGGGACACCGTGGTATTGTTATTTGTCACTGCATGAACACACGGCATGTACACAGGATAACTTCCGGTTGGCAAAATCGTATCTTTAATACGTAGAATAGCATATCTGCCTGTCAAATTTGTAGCCATTAGACTACCTTTATTTAATGTGTATGTCATACAGTGCTTTCTGAAGTCTTTTTGAAACGTTTATATTCCCTGAGAATATAATAACGATGATACTCTTGCTAACACGTACGGTGTGACATTTTAAGCGGGTGACTATAGGTTCGTTTTCGCCCGTATCCGATCCCACCATGTCCCTTTGTCGAACTTCCATTATCGTAATTAGGATGTAACATTCCGACTAATGACTGAGTATGTGTTGATACCGATGTTTCGAGATATGACGCTGACACTCCCCGGGCATCATGACTCTTGGTGCAAGACAATGGCATCTCTTTTATAGATATATTAGGAATTTATGTTGTATCATACCAAATCATAAACACTCCGTCTACATGTGTCTTCGTTCGGCCTACACCAGTAATGACAATGGTATATTTGGTGCTATGCGTTTAATTACATTATATAAAACTTGGCTTAACCCTTTCCAAAACAACACATTTTGGACTGTCCCAAATTGAAAGAGTTTGCAGACGACATTTCAAAATGTGATGAAATTGTAAATATTCTTCAGATAGAGCAGAAAACCATGTGGGAAAAGGAAAAATTGCTCGTTACGAGCAATTTCTCCTTTTCTCACAATGTTTTCTAAAGTCGTCTGCAACAAAGTAGTCAAATGTCGTTATTGTTTTGGAAAGGGTTAATCGATTTGCAAGCATCAATTTCAGCTAAAGGGCTTTCCTAGTCATAGCCGTGTTGCGGATAACAGGCCAGAGTCAGAATAAATCCTTTGGACTTGGTACAGGTTGGCTTTAAGATAAAATTCGAATGGAAATCCGAGAAATCGTAAACATAGCTATGACATTCTTCCTGCCACCATTCATCTAGGGGTAATTACTGTATTAATGAATTTGAGGACGTTGTGTATTATCAATGGGTTTTTGTGTTTTTCACTCTTTATCTACCAGCAGACGACATTATTTTTACTTGAAGCAGACGACTTATGAAAAAATCTTAAAATATGTGAAAAACATTTCAGTTCTGCTGTTATGAAATGTGAATAGTCTAGATTGAAAAATTAGTGTGGCAAAAGGAGAAATTGTTCTTGACAAGAAATTTCTCCTATTGCCCCAATGCTTTTTGAAAGTCGTCTGCTGCAAGATGCAAAAATGTGGCGTTACTGGTAATGTGTTAATACCTAATGGTATTGCCTGCAGTGCTAATTTTTATAATCGATCATAATCACAATGTTTATCTACTATTCAGGAACCAATACATGATATAAATTCCGTAATAAGTATTGATAAAATACAAAAGCCAATTGTCATTATTTAATTAGCTATAATACAGCCCAAATGGATCGGTGTTTAAAAACGAATCACACTGAGTCATTGCGAGGTGGTTTGGGGTTTTTTTGGCATGGTTAGAATCTTTTCTAGATTAAAGGCACATAGTTAACCGTTTTCTAAACAATTATATAAAGCATGTGGTTACGCTGTTTTAGCCTTTAGCACAAGAAAGGCTGGGAATCACGTGATCAGAAATGATAGAGACCGTGGAAAGAAATGGCGACTTTCGTCGCTTCGACTTCTTCAAACCGGTGAGTATCCTTTCATATAGCGATTTCGTGCACGAAATGTAGCGCCACCGCTTGGTGTAATGGTGTCAGATAAATGGTTTCTTCAAACACTTGGAAACAGTGTTCGAACCTCACCGTTCGTGGAACCTATCCAACTGCGATCGGTGAGGTTCGAACACTCATTTCTGATCACGTGATTCCCAGCCGTGACTATGGTCAAAGTGTTGTTTTTCTAGGAAAGAATACTGATAACCATGAAAAAGGAAAGCAGCTAAACTGAACGTGATACTGAAATATTCAGTTACCAACAAAAGGAAAAGAGAACTTTATGATTGTGTTTCAATCCTTAGATATCCTTGGAAGTGTAAAACTTTCAAATCAAAGAACCTAAAGATTATTTTGTTGTATAGTGCTGCAATATATCGACATGTGGATAATTAAAGTACTGGGGCGATTCTCAGGCAACTGTATATTAAGTCTTGTAAGACAACATAATTGGAACATTATTGAATCACCAACAAATCAAAACATGAATATCATCAAATTAGGAAAATGCAGGAATGGCTTGGATGAAATGAGACGGCTATTGGCAGCGAAGTTTAACCACAAACAAATAGAATATAGAACAGAACAGAACACATTTTATTAGAACTTAAGCATATAAGCTCATTGTTCTTAAACTTACAAATAACTACATTACAATGAAAAAAGTGTCATTTCAAAATATACAATTCAACCTAGCGAATTTATAAATTGTGTAAAAGTTCTTTCATAACACAATGGAAATATCCTGTGATGGTGATAAACATTTCAAACAAGTGGGTCTTACGTTCAGTCAGTGTATGCTGGTCATGTCTAAGATTGTCGTTAAAGAGTCCAATTTCGCTTATGTTATGATGTGATTATATCGGCCGAAATAATGATGTTGACTGAATATCTTTGCAAGGCTTCCTGAACGCCACAGACACCATCATTACAGACGAACAGGTCATAGTTTGTACATCATTCATATAAAAATGAAACCAGTTAGCTCTATAAATACGTCTGTATTCATTAACTAAAATTAATGTTTCGGACAAATTGTTAAACCTTGCATCACATTTGTTATGTCAGCAACTCGAAGTGGTTTTGGTCAGTTCGTAAAAGTGAATGGAACAGTTATTTACTAAACGTCACCATTTTCTTTATTTTACATTGGTAATGTTAATTTTTTTATTTAAAGTAAATGGAAGTAAAAGGAACACATACTTACTACTCTTACCTTTAAAACATGATAGAGCATCTTATATAACCTTTTGTAAATAAGTAGGAAGACTTCCAGCAATTCGAATCGGAGCTAGAATACCAGGCTATGTGGTCACGGAGGACACTGCTATGCTCACATATAGATTATAGATCTGAGAAAGTGTGCAATATGCTTTCTCCCCTTCTGATTAATGATAAGTAATGAATTATCACGGAATAGTTCATACGGTTTTACCCTCACGATACCAAAATAGTCCACACGAAAATGTGTTCATTCAAGCTTCCATATTGCAATGATGTTTAAATTTGAATAAGTGTAGAGCACGGAAGGTCCCTGTACACTATTTAGATATGGGATTAAATGTACCGAACGCTTTGTTCGGAAATATAAAAATGTCTTTGATAGTTTGCAATTTTCTACAGGTTGACTAGTTTTTAAGACTTTTACATGCTTGATGTCCCACTATCAAGTCACTTCTGCTGCTAATAGCTGCGTTAACAGAGTACTGTGCTGTTAATTAACTCGCGTTTGCCTGAGTGTATAAATTTACTTTATTTTCAGATGTGAGATTTGTGGTCTATTGAATGGAGCCGATATGCCGAATGCAGACCGGTGATTTGCATGTTTAACCGTGAAAATCAACTGTTCAAGAGTTTGTATAACCAAGTGGAAAGTTTTCTCATTAACATTACGTATTCAACCATACGAACGAACGAACGAACGAACGCACGCACGCACGCACACCCGCACGCACGCACGCACGCACGCACGCACGCACGCACGCACGCACGCACGCACGCACGCACGCACGCACCCCCTCACGCACGCACGCGAACGAACGAACGAACGAACGAACGAACGAACGAACGAACGAACGAACGAACGAACGAACGAACGAACGAACGAACGAACGAACGAACGAACGAACGAACGAACGAACGAACGAACGAACGAACGAACGAACGAACGAACGAACGAACGAACGAACGAACGAACCAACGAACCAACGAACCAACGAACCAACGAACCAACGAACCAACGAACCAACGAACCAACGAACCAACGAACCAACGAACCAACGAACCAACGAACCAACGAACCAACGAACCAACGAACCAACGAACGAACGAACCAACGAATATAAAGAGTCTTATACAACTAGAAAAAAGCACCAATTAACCTATGATTTGTATTCTCCCAAGATACCTAGTCAGAAATCTGAGACATTAACAATACATTTTTGTACTTTGGCAACATCTAGCATTCAAATCGTTATGCCTTTCATTCAAATGACAGATAATCGATTGCTATGGAAAAAAAATGCTGTGATCCCCACCAAAGAATGCGACTTCATGGTAAAGGTGAAAGGCTTGGAAGAGCAGGGGTTAAGCAGGTTGGTCAACGGCATGTTCAAATCATAGGCTACATACTCATTTTAAAATTTGAAAGGGCCAGTGTTAGCGTTACCGTACAAAAGGAAAAGCCTAAAGCGCTGACAAAACCAAAACCCAAACTTATCATTTCTGATTTCCTTCTGCAAAAGAATAAGGTTTGTATGGAGTTTCTCACAATTATGGATTTGAATTTGCTTGGTACTCGAGTAAAACATGACATTTGTTTGAAGCCATACTTGTGCTCATTTACACTTAAATTGTGAAAGAAAGAATAATTGAAAAAATAACTTTAATGTACTTAGAAGTCCATTTAAACAGAGGTATTGAGACTGAAACATATTCAAATGATGATTTAAAAGGAGTGAATACAACAAGGTTTGTTTACAAATAGCTATAAAACAAGGTCAGTCGAGAAACGTTGGGAACCAATAGAACCCAAGAAATTCTCCATTTTGAATGTTCGCGTTGTCAAAACTGGATAAATGACAAGTTTTTTTATGTGTTTCACATGCTTTTTCTAACCAGGTGATCGCCAATCATAAATCCGAGCGCTCCTTGCTATATAAGATGCTACTTTTTTAATGTTCGCGTTGTTAAAATTGGATAAATGACAGGTTTTTTATGTGTTTCACATGATTTTTCTAACCAGGTGATCGCCACTCATAAATCCGAGCGTTCCTTGCTATATAGGATGCTACTCAAATGAAAACAATGAAGTTAAATTGGGGGGCACCAAATCTGTGAAAAAAAGCACTTTGAAAAATATATCATAAATAGTGCAGACGTTATATTCTCATGATCTTTTGGTTTTTCGCTATGTTTAAACATATTCTATCATAATCTATAACTCATATAACACAGTTTTGCAGTTTTTCTGAGCGCTCGTATGCTTTTAAGTAAACATTTTTTTTAAAAAAAATAAAAGAATATTCTGAACAGAAAACAACTGTGGGTGAGTCAGGGTTCAAGAAAAGCGCAAATCTCTTAATCCGGTTGACGGCGTTTGGATTTAATGAGAGGCAGTCTTCCGACTGACTCACAGAATTCCAATTGTTCTATTTTGGGGTCTTCCTGCATCATTTGTGTCCGCCGTCGCAACATAAATAAAACAATGTTGACATGATTTAAAACCAAGATTGATATAAATCTTCATAATTAATAACGTGGGAATTACCAAGAAGAGTTTAACGACTACCCACACATAATGGCGTGGGGCATATATCAGAGGATACTGCAAACACCTACCTGGACACGCTTTTGATCTAAACCTCTGGTATCCTGGTAAAAAGACGACAGCAGTCAACTTTTCAACCGTTAACAATTAGGCGTGTTGCATATAGTCTATGTGGTAAACCGGAAATTGATAGGAAGAGAACATGTCTGTTTCAAAGGTGACAGCTTCCGGTATCCTTTCATCGAGCGTCTGTCAAAGTTGACGACTGCAGATGATCAAAACACTTTCCGTTTCGTGCCGTTATGCGTTTAATCAATTCCTTTTGTATTAATTTCAAAGCAACAACAGACGACAAGTATAGAGTTTTAATTTTCTTTGTGAAATCAGTACAAATCATTGTGATGAAGATAGAAATTACTCGTGACGAGCAATTTCTATCTTCATCATTCGTATTTCACGATTTTCCGGTGTGATGTCCTGAAAATTGGTCAATGAAAAGAACAGATTTATTGAATATCAATTTACATGAATATCTGATGTTGCAGGCTGGTAAAACACAACAAGCGATCTTAGATAAACTAACAATAATCACAAACGAATCATTTTATGAAGTTCGTTCGTTTGTATGGTATTTAACGCCATGGCATAAACCTTTCAATTATGTCACAGCTTTCCTGAATCCACCAGTACCAAATAGTCCAGGCTAGGGTTCTGAAGTGACTTGCCAAAGGACACTCCCATGGTACTTGAAGTACTAACTATGAAGATCAAACTCGGAACCCGCGAGTTCCATGACCACCAGATCCACCACTGGGCCACACAGGATCCCATCTTATGAAGTATGTTGTAAAGATCATGAGCGAATCGGTTCGGGTTTGTTGACGTCCGTATCAAGCAAACCAAACGCCCACCATCGAAACACCCACATACTGTCACCGAAATGGGTAATTCGCCTTGAAATAAACATATCTATATGACCATGCAAGTCGACTATCAACGTAAGCTAATCGACATGGATCTTCTTTCAACAGAAGGTTTTTCTTTTGTGATTGCGAGTGCACAACACGGTCATCAAAGGTGTTGACTTTGATCATAGCATAACGATATGTCGCCTGACACGACTTCTCCTATGTCATATCAGTCGTAAAATGTACCCAGTTACACCAACGTTACGTAAAGTGTGCTGATTGGTGCGGTATGGCTGAAATGGTTGAAGATAACGACTTACGATGCGTCATATCTGTCGTAAAATAACATAACATAACATGACATCAATCTTATTGGCATTAAACATTACATAGTTATAGCCACATAATTTTACAAACAACTTTACATACAAATGGTGAAACATAAGAAACAGAAAATAATTTACCAAGAGGAACATTTCAAATATAAATTCAGAAATGTGTAGATAAATAGATATAGCTCAACATATACATGTAATCTGTATTGGAAATATTTCTAAATTAAAATGCAATTGTGATATATTTAGCGACACTAAGGATGGTACGTTGTGATATCGAGTTCAGGAAATTTTTAAAATTTGGCCATCTACAAAAATATCGTTTAAGGTAGTGACATGTTATTTCTCGATAATGCGGCAAACTAACAAAGAAACGATATGAATCTTCAATTGCTTCATATAAACCTAGTTACATGTACACCAACGTTACGTAGAGTTTGCTGACTGCTGCGGTATGGCTGAAATGATTGAAGCTAACGACATCTCGTGTGTATCTGCCGTGAAATGTATTTTGTTACACCAATGCTACATAAAATATGCTGATGGCTGTGGTATGGCTGAAATGATTGAAGCTAACCACATTTCGTGTGTTATATCTGCCGTAAAATGTACTTTGTAACACCAATGCTACATAAAATATGCTGATGGCTGTGGCATGGCTGAAATGGTTGAATCAAAAGACATCTCGTGTGTCATATCTGCCGTAAAATGTACTTTGTTACACCAATGCTGCATAAGATATGCTGATGGCTGTGGTATGGCTGAAATGGTTGAATCAAAAGACATCTCGTGTGTCATATCTGCCGTAAAATGTACTTTGTTACACCAATGCTACATAAAATATGCTGATGGCTGTGGTATGGCTGAAATGGTTGAATCAAAAGACATCTCGTGTGTCATATCTGCCGTAAAATGTACTTTGTTACACCAATGCTACATAAAATATGCTGATGGCTTTGGTATGGCTGAAATTATTGAAGCTAACGACATCTTGTGTGTCATATCCGCCGTAAAATGTACTTTGTTACACCAATGCTACATAAAATATGCTGATGGCTGTGGTATGGCTGAAAAGGTTGGAGGTAACGACATCTCGTGTATTATATCTGCCGTAAAATGTACTTTGTTACACCAATGCTACATAAAATATGCTGATGGCTGTGGTATGGCTGAAATGGTTGAATCAAAAGACATCTCATGTGTCATATCTGCCGTAAAATGTACTTTGTTAAACCAATGCTACATTAAATATGCTGATGGCTGTGGTATGGCTGAAATGGTTGAATCAAAAGACATCTCATGTGTCATATCTACCGTAAAATGTACTTTGTTACACCAATGCTACATAAAATATGCTGATGGCTGTGGTATGGCTGAAATGATTAAAGCAAAAGATTTCTCGTGTGTCATATCTGCCGTAAAATGTACTTTGTTACACCAACGTTACATAAAATATGCTGATGGCTGTGGTATGGCTGAAATGATTGAAGCAAAAGTCTTCTCGTGTGTCATATATGCCGTAAAATGTACTTTGTTACACCAATGCTACATAAAATATGCTGATGGCTTTGGTATGGCTGAAATGATTGAATCAAAAGACATCTCATGTGTCATATCTGCCGTAAAATGTACTTTGTTACACCAATGCTACATTAGATATGATGATGGCTGTGGTATGGCTGAAATGGTTGAATCAGAAGATATCTCATGTGTCATATCTGCCGTAAAATGTACTTTGTTACACCAATGCTCCATAAAATATGCTGATGGCTGTGGTAGTGGTGAAATGGTTGAAGGTAAAGATTTCTCATGTGTCATATCTGCCGTAAAATGTACTTTGTTACACCAACATTACATAAAATATGCTGATGGCTGTGGTATGGCTGAAATGATTGAAGTTAACGACATCTTGTGTGTCATATATGCCGTAAAATGTACTTTGTTACACCAATGCTCCATAAAATATGCTGATGGCTGTGGTATGGCTGAAATGGTTGAATCAGAAGATATCTCATGTGTCATATCTGCCGTAAAATGTACTTTGTTACACCAATGCTCCATAAAATATGCTGATGGCTGTGGTAGTGGTGAAATGATTGAAGCTAAAGACTTTTCATGTGTCATATCTGTCGTAAAATAACAAAACATAACATAACATTAATTATATTGGCATTAAAAATTACACATCTATAGCCATACAATTTCACATACAAATGGTGAAACATAAGAAAAAGAAAATAATTTACCAAGTGGAACAGCCCAACAATAAGGAAATATAAAGATAAATAAATAGTAGTATGTAGCTTTACATCAAATCTGTATTGGTAATATCTCTAAAATTAAAGGCACTAATGATATATTTAGAGACACTAAGGATAGTGCGTTGTGATGTCGAGTTTTTTTAGGATATTTTCAAACTTTTGTAAAGTTGGCCATCTACAAAAATATGGTTTAAGGTGGCGACATGTTATTTCCCGATAATGCGGACAAACTAACAAGACATTATATGAATCTTCAATTGCTTCAGATGAACCAACCTAGTTACATGTACACCAACGTTACGTAAAGTGTGCTGATACCTTCGGTATGGCTGAAATGGTTTGCGCTATATTTTCTTGGCGGTTCCACCATGATCAGTCCATTCGGAAATCAATTATTTAATGTATTGGAAAGATGGACTGATGCTATAGATAACAGACACCAAATAGACTGCATATACATGGATTTCCAGAAGGCATTTTACACTGTACCACATAAGAGGCTTATACATAATTTCAATGAGTCAATTATTGAATGGATACAAAGTTTCTTACAAGATCGACAACAAAGAGTAATAATTAACAGAGAAAAATCCCAATGGACCCCAGTTACATCAGGCATTCCCCAGGGGTCTGTCTTTGGCCGACGTCAGTCAAATCGGATGCGTTTCTTTTTGCGGATGACACAAAAATGTTCAAAGTTTTCATAAACGAAGAAGACTCTGACAACTTACAATATGAACTAGATCACATGTTTAATGGAGTGAAACGTGGATTTTAAAATTTCATCCAGATAAATGTAAGCATATGCATGTTGATAAAAAGAATATTGATACAAAATACAATCTCAGAGGAATAGACATAAACATAACTACATATGAGAAGGACATAGGAGTTATTATTGACGAGAAGTTGGATTTCAAAAAACACATCAGCGAAAAAATAAAGAAAGCTAACAGCACTTTTGCAATTATTAGAAGATCCTTTAAGTTTATCAATGAGGAAACATTCAAACCCCTATATAAAAGTCTTGTTAGAACACATTTAGAATATGCAGGTGCAGCCTGGAGACCATTTAAAACAATAAATATAGACAGAATTGAGAGTCTACAAAGACGTGCAACAAAACAACTACCAGGCTTCAAGAACTCGGAATATCCTGAGAGACTTAGAAGACTAAAATTACCAACCTTATCCTATAGAAGATGTAGAGGTGACATGATAGAAGCATACACATTTATACATAAACAATATGATACTGGGGATACAAACTTATTAAAACTTTGGGATGATTACTCATTCAGACACAGTCAAATAAGCAATTGTCTTAAAAATTTTCCACAACATTGTGCATCTTACATAAGAAAGAACTCCTTTACAATAACAATTTCGAGAGTCTGGAACAGCCTTCCCGAAGAGGTTGTTTCAGCACCATCAATTAATTCATTTAAGAACAGACTAGATAAACACTGGCATAAACAGGAGGTCCTGTATGATAATCATAGGGCAGAAATAAAAATTAATGGAACCGGAGAACGTAATACATGTAGGATGAAAACACTAAATGAAAATAACGAGCCTGGCGAAGAGAACCTTAGAGGACCTGTGCTGGGAACCAACCCTACGTATACCCTAAGTATGTAATAAGGGACAAGAAGTTCGTCAATGTGAATGTGCAGTTAATGTAATGCACAAATCTTAATTGGTAATGCAGCCAATGAAGTTCCTCAAATACAGAAGTTTCTTTGTATGCACATCATTAGTTTGTATTTCTTGGTGTTTGTATGACAAGTAGATAGGACAAACTGTTGCCTAAAGAGTTGGTAATAGTGTCTACAAATCATACGGTACTTCTTTGAAATTCATCAATTAATTCCCGTTCGAAGTGCTGCGTGTTTTGCTTCGAAAAAATAAACACATGCTGAAGTATCGTACTAATTCATCTGATTATGATTAAATTTGAAAGCGGAGAGCTTGTTTAAAGATAATCATGAGTCGTACAGTTTACTATACATCACTCAATAGCTATCTAATTCATTTACACCATACAAAACGATTGGCAAGCAATTTTAGTCTTTTTCTTGGAACGTTTTTTCCCTTTCATTAGAAAGTGATTATTGCTTCATTCTTCATTGAGATTACAACAAACAGGAACTTGGGTAAAGAATATGCACATTGAACGATACACGTACATTACAAGTAGTGTTAATTGAGGTACATGTGATCATAACAATTGATGTTAATTGATGAAAACTCGTGAACTCGCGTCTCGTGGTATTCGAACCGACGACACCCATGTACTAAAGCCTTGTAAGAGTTCAAGTTCAGGTTCAAACGTTAATTAGCATAACATTTATTTTTGCTTACAGTTTCCCGAACAAATTTTTTTCGACTGTCCCAAATTAAAAGCATTTGCAGATGACATTTCAAAATGGGATGTAATTGTAGAATATTCCTCTGACAGGACAGAAAACATTGTGGGAAAAGGAAAAATTGCTCGTTACGAGCAATTTCACCTTTTCCAACAATGTTTTCTAAAGTCGTCTGCAACAAAGCGGCCAAGTGTCGCTATTGTTTGGGAAAGGGTTAACATATTAAACATGGAAAGGATCATAAATTTCAAAACAATACAGTAAAGTATCTTTGTAGATAGATTTTACATCCGTATCGTTAGATCGTGTACTGTAAATGAACGTTTACCATAGACCCAAAGGCCGCAAAGTATACAATTAACGCGGGCAGGGTTCTACATCTCTCAATATATATCATACTTAATGAGCTTTGAGAGAACTAATGAGAAAGGATATATATGGATGCTCTTATTAAATTAAGAGTAAATCTAATTTAAAATGAGGGTCCTGAGAGTTTTGGAAAACTGAGATGTTGAATTTGACTCGTTTTCTAAATGCAGTCCTGATGTTCGTAACCGATGAAAGTTTTCAATCCTATTAAATGTTGGATATACAAAATGTAATGTTGAAGTATGTTTTCAGAGGATTCTATTAGCTTCGAATTGATTGCAAAAGAACATTTGTATCTCGCATGACCTCAGGTCTTAAGAGATTAACATAACTTTTGCACGCAACGAGAAGCAAGTAAAAACCCCAGGAAAGATTCACCATAATATTTCTTTATCAAATACATAAACTTCACCAATAACAACAAAAACAATACTTTCAAACTACATGTATTGTTTGAAATGAAAAGAATAATTGAATTACTAAACCTCTTGTTTAGTTTAGTTTAGTTTAAACTTATTTATTTTACATCGAAGTTCTGAGGTAGCACTAGACAGTACTTGTTTAAAATCCTCTCGGCCGACCCACACACGCACACAAGATGTCCTGCTTTGCCACTCAAACCAAAACCTGCAATAAAATGAGCACTTTTTTCAGATGCATGCATGAAACAGCAGTAAAAAAAACAGCAACAAAAGACAAGTCAAAACAGCCACATTTTGGATATTTCATCCCAATTTCATATTTTTAGTGGACGCGAAAACCCATGAAAACCCTTGTGGGAAGCCATTTTAGCGCGTCTCAATTCAATACATTGCACATCCTTTAAACGGACCAAAATGTGCTTTGCCAGCAAGGTTTATCCATGATTACCTAAAAAAAGCACCAAAAATGGCCTTCTATCCGGCTTCTTTTCTCACCACGAATCAACATTTGTTGTGCCGGTCAAAAGTGAAACTAGAATTAACTTGAACAGAGCTAGCACCTAGTTTCGCATCGACAACCCCTATCTCTGCTTTGGCTATAATGAGCTTTTGTTTTTCTTCACAAACATAACAGAACAAGTTCAGAAGCAGGGTTTTGAGACATCTGAGACAGTCAAATAGGTTTAGAAGACTAAAGAATATTATAGTCTGTCAATGCTGTATATTATCAATTTATGCCCTTGCCAATCCGAACTAGGGCTGGTGTAACTATAGTGTGCTACCTTACAACTTAGGTTGATCATTTTCGATGCTGCTTCCTGGATACATAACCAGTACTCGCATCAGGCTGGCCTGGATCTAACCTGTTTGCATAAGCATGAAGACGGTTCCAGAACCATAATAAAGATTAAACTTATATGACCCATTCCATCATAACAATGTTTTGACTTGTTATTGAGATACGTCCATATTGGGTGTATATAACATCACAATAGATAATTTCACTCGATTGACTCGAATCATATCTTTTTTTTTTTATCTTTTTATTCTTTCATTTGTTTCCCCTTTTTTTACCTCATCTGATTTTATATTTGTAACTTGTCGTATACATGTATATGTGATAGATATATTATCAGACGTAACGAAATTCGAGTCAGTCAAGTGTGGCAGTATTGTACTGTATGTACCATTTGACTTCTATTGGTATTTTCATCTGTTTCATCATGCCCTACATGGTAGCGTCTTTATGACATCGGATATGTATAGTAACAAACGCTGGAATGAATGTCTTATTACAGTAAAATGTTTATAGTACAAACAGTATAGCACAAAGATAGTACTGCAAGACAAGGGTGAGACGAGTGTATAGCTAGTTGTGACCATGGGGACAAAAGGGTGAATAATTAAGTAGGAGGAATTTATCTTTTTTATTTGTCAAAGCGGTTCCTTACAAGGTCTACAGCAGATCCGTCCATGTGAGTTATTTCAATATTAACCTTTTCTATAGACTCGATGAACGTTAGCATTATTTTAAAGGCAGATGTAGAGGGTGCATGGAAAGCAATTATAAGCAGTATTTTTACACATTACCAAATTACGCCACATTCTTGCGTCTTGCAGCCGACGACTTTCAAAAAGCATTGTGGCAAAAGGAGAAATTGCTTGTCACGATCAATTTCTCCTATTTCTACAATGCTTTTTCAATCTATCCACATATCACAAAAGCAGAACTTAAGTTTTTCATCATATGTTTGCAAAGTTTTCCGTAAGTCAATTGCTTCAAGTAAAACAAAATGTCGTCTGCAGTCGTCTTACATTCATTCACTCAGTAGGATAAGGATATTCAGCTTGAAAATGTAAGGTGATTGTTTAAAGCTGCTTGTTCAGCTTGAAAATGTAGGGTGATTGTTACAAGCTGCTTGTTCAGCTTGAAAATGCAGGGTGATTGTTTAAAGCTGCTTGTTCAGCTTGAAAATGTAGGGTGATTGTTTAAAGCTGCTTGTTCGGCTTGAAAATGTAGGGTGATTGTTTAAAGCTGGTTGTTCAGCTTGAAAATGTAAGGTGATTGTTGAAAGCTGCTTTTTCAGCTTGAAAATGTAGGGTGATTGTTTTAAGCTAGTTGTTCAGCTTAAAAATGTAGGGTGATTGTTTAAAGCTGCTTTTTCAGCTTGAAAATGTAAGGTGATTGTTTAACGCTGCTTTTTTAGCTTGAAAATGTAGGGTGATTGTTTAAAGCTGCTTGTTCAGCTTGAAAATGTAGGGTGATTGTTTAAAGCTGCTTGTTCAGCTTGAAAATGTAAGGTGATTGTTTAAAGCTGCTTGTTCAGCTTGAAAATGTAGGGTGATTGTTTAAAGCTGGTTGTTCAGCTTGAAAATGTAGGGTGATTGTTTAAAGCTGCTTGTTCAGCTTGAAAATGTAAGGTGATTGTTTAAAGCTGCTTGTTCAGCTTGAAAATGTAGGGTGATTGTTTAAAGCTGCTTGTTCAGCGTTCAGCTTGAAAATGTAAGGTGATTGTTTAAAGCTGCTTGTTCAGCTTGAAAATGTAGGGTGATTGTTTAAAGCTGCTTGTTCAGCTTGAAAATGTAGGGTGATTGTTTAAAGCTGCTTGTTCAGCTTGAAAATGTAAGGTGATTGTTTAAAGCTGCTTGTTCAGCTTGAAAATGTAGGGTGATTGTTTAAAGCTGCTTGTTCAGCTTGAAAATGTAGGGTGATTGTTTAAAGCTGCTTGTTCAGCTTGAAAATGTAGGGTGATTGTTTAAAGCTGGTTGTTCAGCTTGAAAATGTAGGGTGATTGTTTAAAGCTGCTTGTTCAGCTTGAAAATGTAAGGTGATTGTTTAAAGCTGCTTGTTCAGCTTGAAAATGTAGGGTGATTGTTTAAAGCTGGTTGTTCAGCTTGAAAATGTAAGGTGATTGTTTAAAGCTGCTTGTTCAGCTTGAAAATGTAGGGTGATTGTTTAAAGCTGTTGTTCAGCTTGAAAATGTAGGGTGATTGTTTAAAGCTGCTTGTTCAGCTTGAAAATGTAGGGTGATTGTTTAAAGCTGGTCGTTCAGCTTGAAAATGTAGGGTGATTGTTTAAAGCTGGTTGTTCAGCTTGAAAATGTAAGGTGATTGTTTAAAGCTGCTTGTTTAGAGATACGCCTTGAAGAATAGTCATTTGAAGCAAGCCTAGATCGTTTTTAATTTTTTCCAAGTGTGTATACAATAGATTAACATGTTTTTAATCCATTGCTTATGAGATCTACGGCATAAAAACTGGTTATACTTTGATAAATTGGTGTTGCCTTAATTAATTATGGTTTTAATAGTTCATCAAACACCATTAGAAACCCGTATTGTTTCAACACCATTTTAGAAAAGTAAATTTACAAACTGAAGGTCATACGTAATACTATCAACCTATTTATGTCAAATAGTTCAACATACGCTTCAAAGTACCCATTGTTTAGGACGATCGTATATAACGTTATATAGATACGCCAAAATTGTCACATTTTCCAACCTCTACAAGAGAAAATAAGTTTCAATATTAACTGTTTGGAGCGAACGAATACTCTGCAAAGGAGATTGTATTTCCATTAGTATCTTGAATAGGATAACTCACACACAACATTTTTAGAGTGGTTCTATATTTACCTCCCTTGTACGGTTATCGTCTGAATCGACCCTTCAAATAAAAACTGGCTAACATTAAAACGCCATATGTACTCACATCTACAAAGGGTCTAGTCACAGGGCTAGATGTCACTTGTGTCGCATTCGGGCTTATGAATGAAATAACTTAACTGTTTTTTGTTGAAAATGTAATTTTAATTATAAAATTAAGTAAAGGATTATGTTCGAAATTTCATGCTCTGACTAAAATGGTTAACTTAACATTAAGCAATTGATTTCAAACACATACAATGATATTCGGGTGTTATCTTACAAACAGATGACATATATAACTACTGAAATAGTTATAGTTATCAGACAACAAGTTTGAAATGTACTGTAAATATGAAACACCTTGAAATTTTAAATTTCTAACACATAGGTGGGATTCCTGATACGCCGTTAGCGATGCAATTGCCTACCCAACGAACAACAGCTCTTTATATTGTACTTACTATTCACAACGTAATCAAATATAGCAAAACCCTAATACTAAGCATAAGCAAATCACATCATAACGTCTACGGATGTCAGTTAATACTATCTCACCATCCGTAGTGTGTAGATGATGAATGCAGAAAGCAGCCTTATGCCCCGCCTGGGTCCTGGGTATCGTTTTACTGAACAATTTAAGGAAAGTATTTGCGTAAGTCATAACTGAAACACATGGATAGTATCTTCAAAAAAGAACAATATTGCAATGTGACACGTCATTGGAAGCGTCTCGGAGAGACGCTTCCAATGATGTGTTACTTTGCAATATTGCTCCGCCCAATATTGAAAAAAAAGGAATTGTTGTTTTAGACTTACGCAAAGCTTGAACGTAAACAACTGTTTAGTAAAACGGTACCCTGACCCATGCATATATACCCGCATTAGCCAATGTGGGTTTGCATGGGCCAGGACCCAGGGCAACCTTCTGTTGAACTTCCAGACATCAGTCTCCACAAATCCAGGGGTTTGCATAGTCAATCACATAGCGAGATCTTATTATCATGGCTTCTGCTTCTAAACAGTTATTTTAACACATTACCACCAAACGCCACATTTTTGCATCTTGTAGCAGACGACTTTCAATAAGCATTTTGGCAAAAGAAGATATTTTTATCACATGTAATGTCATCGCTTGCCACATTGCTTTTTCAATCAATTCATATATCACAGCAGCAGAACTGAAAGGTTTTTCACGTGTTTACAAAGCTTTTCTTAATACGTCTGCTTCAAGTAAAAATGTCGTCTGCAAGCGGTAAAGAGTTAACTGTTAGGGACACAAAGAATTTGGCATGTCTATCAATTACATCAAAACTTAAATAACAAGCAAACATAAACAAACAATAACTCTCTCTATGATGTAACACGCACACAACATTTTGCGTCAAACCTCAACTGAAAGTATATACACAATTAAGGATGTTTATACCTGGCAGACACCAACCGAAGAAATGCCATTACAAAATTACAAGTTAAAGTGAAAAAGAAAAGTTCCGATCTCCTTGGTCAGTTGAAAAAATGAAGAAAAATGTCAGAGAAAACGAAATAATCAGCTATAGCAATATGGTAGAATCAAAGTCCATATACAACAGGTTTTTGTGCGGATTTTTTAGTTTTTTCGGAATAAATTAGGCGATTTCGTTTACAATGCGTTAAAAGAAGCATTTTTAACAAATTCGTAAATCCAACCTAAGGGCTGGTCACTCGCATTCCAAAGGGTGACAAACAGCGACAGTCTTTTTAAAGAAAAACTGGTGACCCATCACACTTCTTTGTACAATCTATAAGATCGGAACCGGCTGCATAGCAAATCGTATCAAAAGTATATTATTCACTTGAACTAAACAGCTTTTTAAGAAATCTGGTATATTGGTGATAAATATAAGACTTATATAGATAAACATTTAAAAATTTTATTAAAGCCTCATCATGGTAACAACATACATTATGCACATATAAAATGTTAACCGACACAATAAATCCATGCTATTCAAATTTGAATTATAGAAAGGACATTTACAGAAGGAAATGACATTTCTGGTATGATACTTTCAATCGATTTTGAAGACGACTTTGATTCACTATCTTGGTCCTTTGTAAATAAACATTTTGAATTGTTTTATTTCTGTCAATTGATAAAAAATGGTTTAATCTCTTTTACAAAGATTCTAAGTCGGTAGTTACATAATGTGGTTATTTGTCTGGCTATTTTAGAGTAGAAAGAGGCTGAAGACAATGTGATTCCTTGTTATGTTATATTGTTATCCTCTGTGAATAAATTCTTTCTATTGGCATTAGACAAGATACTAGAAATAAGGGCGTAACAATAACAGATCTAGAATAAAAACTCTCCCAATTCGCAGATTATACAAATATAATTTTAGATTTTTTAAATAATACACACACAATACTTTAACAAAATATTCAAAACTAGCCGGTCTAAAAATGGATTTTGACAAAATAGAAATAGTATGGATAAAAGCGAAAAAGTTATCAATTTGGAATAAAGATCATTTTAAAATGTTAGATGTTAAATAAAGTGTGTTTTCAAAAATTTAAAAATAAGATGTTTAACCCCTGTACGAACATTGTAGTTATAAAAAGTCTTCTTATGTCCAAAATGAACCATCTTTTGTTAACACTTTTAAACCCCACAGACACAGTTATAAACGAACCAAATGATATATTTTATAACTTTATTTGAGATAACCCTACAAAGTAAAAAAAAGTATGTTTTAGATAATCTATATAAGGAAAGGGGATTGAAAAATGTAAAACATCAAAGATCGTAGTGATGCTTTGATGAGAAGACTACTACAAAACAATAGTAACTGGACAGAATGAGTAAAGAACCCAATTGATGTTGATTAAATGATGCACCATGGAAAGGATTATATTGATAAGTTAGCAAATACATTTAAAGTGAATTTTGGCTGGATACTTTCAAGCATTTTATTATCCAATATGTAAGCACCATTCTGATAACTTTCTCAATTATCCATTATTTTACAACCACAATAGTGTTAGGATTGTAAGCTTTTATAGTCATTCTTGGTTTAAAAAAGCTGGAATACGCTTTATTGACTATAGCTTTAATACTAATGGTGGTATACTTAAATATGATCAACTGAAGTTAGAACAAAATTTAAAAACATATTTTAGAACGTACATTGGAATAGTTACATCGATTGTGACAGTTTTACAAAAATTCAATATTGATAAACTTGCATGTAAAATGCCACCAAGACCGTTTGTACCAGCTCACTTATTTATTCTCCTAAAACATACAAAAGGGTCAGAAACAATGAATAAATTCAAAAATGAAAATAACGAAAAGGCCACTTGTATACAATCATGGAATGAAAAACTATCAACAACATACACACTTGATGACTGGAATGTTTTCTTTCTGGTTCCTCATGCGATTACAAATAACAGAAACATACAATAATATCAATCGAGAAATTTACATAGAATTATTGGGGAAAAATATCTTTTACATAAGAAGACATACATTGACAATCCTTTGTGTACTTTCTGTAAACTGGACAATAAAACAGTTGAACATCTTTTCTGGAAATGTAATATAAGTAAAAATATTATGCACCATCTTTTAATTTCTTAGAGACATCTGTTTAAAAGTATCAATCTAGAAGCAGCTTTATCCGTGAACAAAATGAGGTTGGATAAGGCTAAAGATTTAATAGTTATCCTAGTAAAAACATATAATTGTATAATGAACTGCAGATTAAAGTCTTTCTAACCGTCTAATAGTGGAGCAAACATTTACTTAATTCCCATTTTGATACATTTCAAGAAGAAGCAATACACACATACACTTTGGAAGAGTTTAATCAGACATGGAAGGATTCTATTCGTCATTAGTCTAAAATGACAGACCTCTTTGTATTTGTTTTACACAAGAAGAAATACAACATCCTAAATTCATGAAATAATGTTCAGAAGACTTATCGATTTTCTGTGAAATACTGGCCGGCAATATTTAGTTTCCTGGTTTTTTTATTCGTGATTTTCAGTCTCTATTAGATATAACGGCTGATTAATGCACAATTCCAAAGCATGTCTACGAGGGTCATATTCTCCATTTTGACTAGAAAAAAAAATAGAAAAATTGAAATGCCAAAAATGATAGTAATAACAAAAAATACATGTATTGCTGGAGAGCACAGACTGGGCATACATTGGGGTCACTTAGACACACATGCGGAAAAAAGTAACAGCATGTTTGCTACGCTTAAAGGCACACAAAAGGAGGTGAATGCTTTATCAAACTATATCATTTGGTAATCTTTTGGGCAGAGTCTAATAGTTATCACCAGAAAGCCCATCAGCATAACTTTAATGTGAAAAATCAACAAGAAATAATCCAGAATAGCCCGTTTAATCAATTGGAATGCCTGTTTCTTCACATTTGAGCTGGTCATGTGATACACAAATTTTCAAACGGGCCAATCAGAATTTGTTATTGGAAATATGTAAAAAAACAAAAAAAAAAGCAGCAGATCGTTGATAAACATGATTGAATTTGAGACAACTATATTTCAAGCACAACATAACTTTAACTTATACTAAATGAGTTTATCAAAAAGTGTCTCACGGCATTCATAAATTAATTTTCATGACTTTTTTAACACTATTAAACACATATCTGGTTGAATCTGATTTGAACACATGTTATTGGCACTCTTCAGAAAGTGTTTAACCAATTACCAAACAATAACGACATTTAACCAGTTTGTTGCAGACGACTAAGGAAAACATTAACGAGCAACTTCTCATTTTCCCACAATGTTTTTTGCCCTATCAGAAGATTCTTTTTTAATTTCATCAAATTTTGAAATATCGTCTGAAAACTCTTTCAATTTGGGACAGTCAAAAATCTAACGTTTGGTAAAGGGTTATCTAAAAAAGATGGAGAAAATTCCGTTAAACCAAAAAACTTTCTTATGTGTAATACAGCTAAAACATGAGATTCCATTGTATTGGCATGGTAATAAGACGCAGATAATGATGGCAGAAAATTCACTCATGAATTTTGTGTCACAGGCAATTGTATGTTAACTTGATTCTCTTCACATAGTTTTAATGGTCTTAGATCAGAGATTGTGTGAGCTTTAAAATGCTGTGCTTTGACATTCAAATACTTATCAGATTTCTTGGAACATGCAGTGGTGGAGATGACTAGTGACAAACAATTTCTACTTTTATCCCAATTGTTTCTACTATAAATCTCAAAAGAAATGCCATTTCTAAAATTAAAATGTTGTCATCTGTTGTAACTCGAAATGGTGTACTGACCTATTTTGTAACAAAAATGGCGGTTAAGAATGGCAGTGACCCACAAGAAATTCTACATTATGCTTTATTTGTAAAACAAACGAAATATGTTTCAATTTAAATGGTCAGAAATCATCACAAGAAGCCATTATTGCTGGACAAAATATATCCAACAAAAACATAAAAATTCTAACACCCAAAAAGACATCTGGATGAAAATCTTGTGGTGTATCGTAGCAACGAGAGATAACTATGCGGAGTTTGCACTCCAACAATTACAGGATGACTCGATCGACGCTAGAGTAGTGGAAAGCGTTGGGGATTAAAGACCGGTCTTCTAATTTCTATTCTCGTTTGCGGACAGTAAATCTAACGCTGAGTTTCTTAACACATCACCACCTAATGCCACAGTTTTGTGTCTTGCAGCAGACGACTTTCAAAAGCATTGTGGCAAAAGGAGAAATTGCTTGTGACAAGCAATTTCGTTTATTGCCACAATGTTGTTGATTTTTTTTAATCTACACACATATCATAACAGGAGAAATAAAAGTTTTTTCACATTTTTATAAGCTTCTCGTAACTCGCCTGCATCAAGTAAAAAAAAGTTTCTTCAGGTGATAGAGTTTAACAAATTTATTTCCCTTTATCTTGTCCTGTATTAATAACACTCTTAGACGACAAGATGACAAACATGATTATGCATACTAATGTTTGTTCTGAAATTTGGCTCTGTCTATGATGGATTAGTCTATATGCAGTATTAACCCTTTTAGTGCTGGAACCGACGTGATGTCTTGCAAACAGGTTAGATTCAGATCAGCCGCCAAGTAAATTGGCGGCTTGCCTGGAATCTTACCTGTTTGCTACTCTGAGTATCTTTCCTCGTCAAAATTAAGCAGGTATTTAAGGTTTTGAAAGACATACGACACAAGAACGATCTTAAGAAATGGCAAGCCATTCTAAGGGTTAAATCATTAAAGCGAAATGTTGTGTATGATGATATTCATACATGGATATCGTTATAACTAATGAAATATAAAACTATAAATAATTGCAACAAAAACTTAAATAAATCTTAACTCTTCTGCTGAGTTGATAGTGAAGATAGGCATGATAAACTTCATGTTCAATCACAACGTATTACTGGTTACATAGTTAACCAGCACCACTATGCAAAGAAAAATCACATGGTAAGCCCAGCCGACATTGTCTCCCCGAACACTCGTAGCACCTAAAATAGAAAATTTAGTCGAAAAATCAATAAGTGGTCGCTTTTCTAAGAACGACTATCTCTCAGATTAGAATTTTAATATTTGTTTAGATTTTTTTACTTCTACCGATAAAACGACAACATAGATTTCTAAAGTGACATGAAACGTTATTATAAACAGCTTCCAACCCTCGTTTATAACCATACAGAAAAGATACAGATATCTTGTATTGCAGATATTGCAAACCGTTTAAACGGGTTCGTTTCGTAAACAACAGGCTTTACTTAGAATAACAGTTCAATCGTTCTTGTCACGTGACGATAGCAATGCGTACTAGAAGTTCCTGTGTATATTTATAAACCTGCTTTCCTTTTGAATCACTGACAGGCACGAAGTCTAGCTACACATTATTCAACATAAACACGGGATTTTAGCAACTAAGAAGTAAAGAAAATGAAAAATGACCCTCGATTTAGTGACAATGATTATATATATAAAATGATTAACGTTTACTCCTCCCAGAGCACACATCTCTAAGTGAGTCCCTTTAAAGACAACCATACCTCGTCCATGAACAATGAAGTTATTACGGCAAAACAATAACCATCGTCAGCAATTTGGGTATCAAATTTTTTTTTCAATATATTAATTTCTTTAACGGCATTGATTCGTTACCAAAAAATAGCGACATATGACCAGTTTGTTGCAGACGCCTCTGGGAAACATTGTTGGAAAAAGGAGAAATTGCTCTTATCAAGTAATTTCCCATTTTCCCGCAATGTTTTCTGTCCTATCAGAAGATTAGTTTTCAATCTCATCACATTTTGAAAAGTCGTCTGCAAACACTTTCAATTTAGGACAGTCGAAAATTTGGAAAATGGTTGAAGGGACTATCCGACATAGTGTGGTCTGAGATTTACAATTATAACTTTAAAACACTACTTGTCATAAAGCAAAATTCCATGTCTATTTCTTTTCTCTAAATTTCCCGAATACCTACGTTTTCAATAAGCAAAGAACAACGAGCTTTGGTGTCATTTAGTTTTTTGCTGTAAAACCTTTAAGAATTCCAATAGTGGGGAAATTAAGGTATACGCATTTACAATCAAAATAAATGTTATACCCTCTTAATAATACCGCTCACCTTTGTGTTATTCAAACTTAGATCATTGTTTACAAAATAAACCGCTGAAAAGATTTACTAAAAATGCAACAAAAATGAGCTATATCTCTACAACACATTTATGAAAGGGTGGGAAGTGTTCCATGTATCTAGGTTTATGCAACCTTATAGATCTGTGATATCATTTCATCAACAAAGCGAATTTCATTCTAATTTCTCGATGTGTGTGAAAGCACTTTTAACCCTTTCCCAAACAATAACGACATTTGACCACTTTGTCGCAGACGACTTTAGAAAACCTTGTGGGAAAAGGAGAAATTGCTCGTAAGGAACAATTTTTGCTTTTTCCACAAGGTTTTCTGCTCTATCTGAAGAATAGGTTTCAATTTCAACATATTTAGAAATGTCGTCTGCAAACTCTTTCAATTTGGAACAGTCGAAAATTTGTTGTTTGGGAAAGGGATATGAAGCCACGAGGATACAGGAAATGGTTGAACGATGGATAAGCCAAAAGCCATACACGATTCGATTACTATGAGGTTATAAAACTCTTACTCCACGATACCACGACGGCAGCCATGCTGCAGAAGTATGTATATCTCAATACACTTTGTAAACCAATCACTGATTTATCATTTTGTCATTATGGTTACTACCCATTTGTTATTTTTGTTCATTTATTCAAACTTGATTGATAAACAGTGATGCGCAATTCCTCCTTTTCTCGTCATATATATGTGTGTTTTCCTTACCCTTTACCAAACGCAAAATGTTCGCCTGTCCCAAATTGAAAAAGTTTGCAGACGACATTTCAAAATGTGATCAAATTGAAAATTCGTCTGATAGGGCAGAAAAAAGTGTTGAAAAAGGAGAAATTACGAGCAATTTCTCCTTTTCCCGAAATGTTTTTCAGAGTCGTTTGTAACAAACTGGTCAAATGGCGTTATGTTTTGGTAATTGGTTACGACGTTCAGAGACGAGTTTGCGTCTGCATTAAAGAAAAGTAAAACCATCAAATGCATAGAGAATAGATGGTTGGTGTCGTGAATCGGAAATGTTATCGGGCAAGGCTTAGGATTATTATCCGGTGAGCCGAAGGCGAAACGGATAATAATCCGAAGCCGAGCCCGATAACATTTTCCATTCAAAGACACCAACTATCTATTCTATTTATCCTGTTACCTCTATGTATTCTTTAAAAGAAAAAAGATGACAATAAAACACGAGAAAAAAGGACAAAAATAAGTAGAGAATGATGTAAACATGACGTCATTTCGTTCTTATGACGTCATGATTCGTCACGTGCATGTGTTACATGGTTAGTGCCGGATATCACAAATGTTATACGGCACCTTGTTATCGGTCCCAAAATGACACTAGTGACAGGATAAACATATGTATGTAGGTAGGATCTATTATGCAGGAACAAAAGAGGTATTAGTTAATATAGTAGAAAATAAATTGATCATATATACATCTAAATATTTTATAATGTTTTACCTTGTTTTACGATTGTACATAATTATGGAAAATAAAAGAAACCTTGCAATTTCACCAATAGAAAAAATCTAAGCTTGTGTTATCATGTGACATGGACGAGGAGGCAGACATGTTGGAACTACTTTAAATATCCTTGCGCAGTAATACACTGTATGTACAAAGGGTATGTATTGTGCTTACACCAACTACTCAAATATTGCGTGTATAACCTACCTGAAGTAGTGTCCTTGACTCTTTTGCTGAAGAGCACCTTCCCTTTCCAGCTAATCTCTACTGTGAAGGGATTCGATGGATCGTCCCATTGGAAGGCAAACACTCGCAGCCGATCTACCGATTCGACTTCTTCTATTCGAAGGATGTCTTTGGATGACCCCCTGTAGCATTTCAGTTCTAACTCGGACAATATCGGCTGGGAACCATCCAGGCGACATGTTACGTTTCCTTGAGAATGTTTGATGTCAATAGCTGTGAACAAAGATACGTAAGTTTGGATGAGCCGCCATCAATAAGTGTCGTTTGCTTGTAGGAGAATGTATGTAAATCTGAGAAAATGAAAGCAATAAAGTATTGCATTTGACAAATCAAAGTGTATTCATGATAGTCGGCATTATATCTTAGGCTATCTAATTAATGAGTCATGTATACTTCTTTCACAATGTTGTCTACCCATTACAAATAGGATAATGTATTTTGTTCGTACTTTTATAATTCCATACTTCTTCTTTCAATTTGGGATTTTTACATATTCCCGTATAAGGGAATGGGTTTAACCCTTTCCCAAAAAACAAATTTCTGACTGTCCCCAATTGAAAGAGTTTGCAGACGACATTTCAAAATGTGATGAAATTGGAAAACAATCTTCTGATAGGGCAGAAAACATTGTGGGAAAAGGATAAATTGCTCGTTGCGAGCAATTTCCCATTTTTCCTACACTGATTTCTAAAGTCGTCTGCAACAAAGTGGTCAAATGTCGTTATTGTTTGGGAAAGGGTTAAACGTTTTATAGGTGCTTGTTCACATAAAATGAAGATCTGGAAGTCAAAATGAAAAGTCGTTCAAACCAAGGAGTTTTTGTATTGTTTTGTACCGTTGTGTGATATGCAATTTAAGTGGCTATTGAAACATAATTAATACATGGAGCGTCAAAGTATCTGCGTATGAGCTGTCTGAATTGGAGCGTCAAAGTATCTGCGTATGAGCTGTCTAAATTGCGTTGGATCTCAAAATCATTGCGACGCTTTTGAATTTTGAACGAATTAAACTTAAGTGTATACAGGCTCTTAAACTAATTAATATTGCTTCCAAGTGGCTTTTCTTCAGTGTGTATTATGCAACAGTTTATCTTTTGTGCTGTTTTAACCAATTACCAAGCCATAACGACATTTTAACAGTTTGTTGCAGGGGACTCTGGAAAACATTGTGGGAAAAGGAGAAATGGCTCTTTACCTCCAATATCTCCTTTTCCCACAATGCTTTCTGCCCTATCAGAAAATTTTTCTATTCAATTTAATCACATTTCTAAATGTCGTCTGCAAACTCTTTCAATTTGGGACAGTCTAAAATTTTGCGTTTGGTAAAGGGTTAAAGTAATTAAGTCTTAGGTTCAAATCTCCTTACATCTGTCCAATAAGCATTTTTAATTAGCTCAATACGCAGTTACTCTATGTATAAATATGATACATTGTATGTATACACAAAACAGTATTATACCACTAAATTTTACAATACAAACTTATCTTTTGGATTAACTAGTTAATTAACAATTTTACATTATAGTCTTAAATATCATAACTTCTTGTTTCTTTGTATATTCTGTCATTTATACTAAGTTATTTGTTTATTTGTTGGAAAAATAGACCTATAGGCCCAACGTGGCCGTGTGTTGATTTATTATATATCTACTACAAATCTACATCTATCTGTTATTTTACTGTTTATACTTAGCACGTGTCACTATACTAAAAGATCCATCCAATCGTTCATTCATACTCCTTATGTTTATAAAGAAATGGTATATCGTACCTATCAACTCCTTTGTTGTGTTGAATGTTGTGTAGTTCCCCATGGCATTCTGTGTGGTGGAGTAATGTTCGATGGCATCAGATGAAGCAATCACGAAGGTGTGTGCACCTATCGACAACTCTGTCAGAATAAAAGCAAAAAGGCACCGTAACTCAATTAGCATGTGTATGAGTAACGTGTATGGAATGCCCTAGTTGTGTTGTGACCCTTTAAGTGGGACCTCTATAAGGACTCGAGCGATCAATTCCGGCCTTCGTGAGCGATTGCGTATACATACACAGGGGTTCCAAGGTACGGCTATGAATAAATTTATACATTGCCGTAAGAGTACCTTAACTTCGAACCCCTGTGTGTACAAAGGGTTGTGGAACCGTTACACAAACACTAACATAAAGGCTATCTTAACCTTGAGAATACTGGTAACAGGTAAGATCCAGAACGGCCGCCAAGTAAATTAGCGTCTGACCTGTGATATTACTTGTTTGCTACTCAGAGTATCTTTCCCCAATAAAAGTAAGCAGAAGTTTCTGGAAAGCAGACGACACAAAAATCTTTATTTATAAAATAACCCAGCATTCTATGGGTTAAGGTGGTGCCAAATTAATGATCTATAAACATATTAAAATAAATATATCATTTAAGGTACTGTGTTAAAACCACAAAGAGTGTGCCCATTCATTCGTGTGCGTTTGAATAGAACCATTTAAACGATTGGTTATCGATTGGGCAACAAACATATAAAAGAATAGTTACCCTATATTCGATAACACGTCACTATGACAAACATGCAGCGAAATACTTTTAAAGAAACCACTCTGACTAAAGGAGACTTTGTTTTTCACAGCGGAATCTATCCAATGTCATAATCAACATTTCGATAGCATCGCCTGCTGTTGCTATCAAATTTGACCATTCACACATGTTGAAACTGAACCCTACTCGTTTCCCTTATCCCTACTCTCCTAGCTCTTATCAGGCAATTTTTTTTCCGGGGGTTGAAGGAGGTTCTTCTTTTTTCTATGAATCACCGAGAAGGGACAAATGAGGTCATTTAGTTTTTATATCGGTACTCATAGCAGTTTGTAATGCTTTCCATGTTGACAGACTTGTTTTGCACCACCTTATTTTATTCGGAGTCTAAGAAACTCAGAAGCTACCAACCAGTTACTTCCATGTCCAGGTTACAATCCGTAACTTCTGTGATTTCCGGTTTTGTTCGGAAACACTTTATTCCATCCGTCGGGTTCTGAAGCAAAGCCATATGGACGGTACCACCGAGTTCTCCTACCACAGGGGTCTCATCAACTTAAAAAAGACCATATAAATCATAAAAATTATAAACGAAAGCGCTGATAACGCTGAAGGACCAAGGTGCGTTTTAAGCAAGATGATTTAGGAAACATTTGAAAATTTCTTTGGGCAACATTTCGAGGAAAACAGCTGCTCCTTTTACCACCATTACTATAATTATTATTTCTATGAACAGAGATAGTCTATATTTCCAACATCTGGACATTTTACGAAATCCCATGAGGCAACAGTTATTGTAGTATTGAGCAAAACAAAGCGAGTAAATCCGGACTACATTCCTAGTTCCAAAAAGGTATTAGTCCGCACAGTGAAGGCGGATGTTTAATGAGTAATTGGGGTCAGACCGCTGTTTGTGTATCGATAAAGTACCGTCCCTCAAAAAGTGGTATGTAAATTCAATGGACTACGGTGCTGACGCATCCTTAGTCCAAAAATGTGAATCTTTTTACAGCAGATGCTTTCAAGTAAGGTTTTTATGCAGATAGGACTTTGGGGTAAACAAACTTTTAAATCCAATTGTATATGAGCCTGAGGATCGTACCTGAAACCATACTGACATTTGTGTACCCGACCTCGTGTTTCCCCTCGATGTTACATTCGTAAGTCCCAGCGGCATCAGGACCGGCGGTTGGGATGGTCAAGACATGGCGAAAATCATCATACGGGGTTGGGGTGAAATTTCCCTTGAACGTGTGGTAATGATGCCATATAAAATATATGTCGGAATCGATGAAAGGATCTAACTCGGTTCTACAGATAAGCGTGATTGACCCGTTTTGCTTATAAACTACGCCTCTCGAGATGTCAAGACCCATACCATCGACAACACCTGAAGATAAATCATGAAATGAGTGAGTTAACCCTTATTGGATAAGTGTTAAGCCACTCAACAAGTTCATTTATTGAATAATATTTATAGGTTTTTTTATTTATAGGTTTATTTACATAATTCCATAAGGCTTATAAGCCCATTAGGTATATTGTTAACATAATTCAATGAACATAAATACGAGAATGAAATACATGAAATTAAATATTGTCAACATGACGATCTACAATGAGAAAAATAAGAATGTAAATATTACAAGAATATTCAACAGATACAACATATACAAACAAACGTCTATAGATGTTCCTACAAACACATTTATATGAAATGTAGACAGTGGAGAAAATTCCACAAATACAAACATTGACAAACAAACGTCTTTAGATGTCCATACAAACACATTTATATAAAAAAATGTACAAATAGTAGATATGGTCGGAGCAAGGTTTGATATTTTGTATATATTAATACCTGCGTCTTGATAAATAAACAAAAGCCTATAGTTTCGATAAGAAAATACAATAATAAAAACCAAAAAACATTGAAACATCAACCATACATGATTCTATTTCTCTTTTCAAAAGCATGGAAAATAAATAAACCCAAATTGTTGATGACTTTAGCACTTTTTGAAGTAATTAATGTAATAAACTTGTGCATATTAGGACGATTGAAATAATACTTATTGATATATCTTTTTCTTAATTCAGCATATGTAGCACATTCTAAAATGAAATGATACTCGTCCTCTAAAATATTACATGTAACACATATTCTATTTTCACGAGGAATTTTATTTGGTTTGTGCCAACGACTAGCCTCAATCTGTAACCTATGAGAAGACACTCGTAATCTGGTCATAGCAGTACAGTGCTTTGCACAATTAAAAATACTAAGATATTCCTGAAATTGAAAAGAACATATCTTAGAATAAAATAGAGCTCTTGAAGAGTTATTAATACGGCCATTCCAATTCTGAATAAATTGATCGTCCAATCTTTGTCTAACGATAGATAAAAATACTCTGTTATCTCCAATAGTTTGAGAGATCCATGGTTCAGAAAGCCCAAGTGAACATAAAAGATTGCTTACTAGCGATGCCCAGTTATCTTACTTTGAGAAGTTTGAAAATCCTCTACTGATTGAATATAACAGCATTTAGGGTATTTGGATGTCGGCATTTGTAAAAGCTTTACCCAATATTTAAGAATATTATAATATCTATTAATATGTAATGAGTTTCTGCCCAATTCCCCGTATATAAAATCATTCTGTGTTGTTTTCTTAACATTTAATAATTTCTTGCAGAATTGAGTATGGACTCTTTCAATAGAATCAGCTTTGGCAAAGCCCCAAACTTGGCTGGAGTAATTTAAAATTGGTGTAATCAGTTTATCAAACAGATCAAGCCTATGTTTTATTGATAATCGTGTAAATTTATATAAATATTTGTTCATTACAAAAATGGCTTTTAATGCTTGGCCGGATAATGTATGCTCGGCATTATTAAATGATCCGCCTGAGGAAAATACAATACCTAAATACACAAATCGATTCACTATTTCCAAAACGTTATCGTCATAGTTAAACCGTAAATCATTCGGCAAATTACCTCCCTTTTTGAAAACCATCACTTTAGTCTTTAACGTATTAACCTTTAATTTCCACGTATAACAATAGTCACGCAAAAGATCAAGATGATTCTGCAATTTCTCAGGTGACTCAGCTAAAAAAACAATATCGTCAGCATACATTATCATGAAAACATTTAAAAGACCTATATCGATACCTCTTACACCTTTATTAATAAATGATTGTTCGATATCATTAATGAACATAGAAAAAAGGAAGGGTGATAAACATTCCCCTTGTCTTACTCCTAACGTACATGTAAAATCATCACTTAACTGGTTAAAATATTTTACCCTTGTCTTCACTTCCGAATATAAGGATTTAATGATATCTAAAATTCTACCCTTTAGTCCAAGTTTAACTAATGTATGCCATAAATTGTCTCTAACAACATAATCAAAAGCCTTTGTAAAATCAACAAACGCACAATATAACTTTTTCCCAGAATTAAGCATATGACATGTGTTATAATGTTGTGAAGAACGTAAATACCGTCAACTGTTCCTAATCCAGATCTAAAACCCATCTGAGCTTCAACATATACATTATACTCCTCTGCCCATAATGTTAATCGATTATTTAGCACTCGAGTAAACAATTTTCCAAGTGTACTTAATAAGGTAATACCACGGTAATTCTCTACGTTACTTTTGCTTCCTTTTTTATGTAGAGGAATAATGTATCCTTCAGACCATGACTTAGGAAAGTAACCTATATCAAATATTTTATTAAAAAGTACATGCAAAACAGGTAATAATACAGTTATACCATGAACAAAAAATTCATTAATATAAAAATCAGGCCCAGCAGATCTATTACTCTTTAACTGTTTTATGGCCTTAGTAATTTCATCCTTCGATATCTGGACATTCAATTCTTCGAAAAAAAGTTGACAATTCATCATGTTCATAGTTTTCATTAAATTCTAAAATATCATCATCTGTTACAAAATAAGGATCACTCGGGTTATTAACAGCTCTAAAATACCGTTCAAACTCAATAATATTAATATTGCTTGGTTTGCTTTTCGTACCATTCTTTAAAAGATTCCAATAAAGTTTAGCATTTTTATATCGTGCATTAATTAAGTTTTCTGTCATCTTTTTATCATGACAATATCTGTTTTTTCGTAAAAGTGATTTATATTCATTCCTGGCTGTTATAAATTTCAATCTATTCTCATCACTTTTATTTGACTTGTATATATTTAGCATCTGGTAAAACACGAGCCTTTTATAACAACATTCATCATTAAACCAAGGCTTGTTGTCACGGTGTATAACATCTAATTGACAATCATGCTTTACTCGTGAGTTTCCTATACGTTTGCTCATCTTGTCTGCCGCTGAAAAAACTATAGAACTTAAGCCATTGAGACAAACATCAATTTCACCTTCACAGACAGACATATCTATTTGACTCTGTAACTGATTTAAATCATTTACCGATTGGGTAGAATTAAGCTTGTTCAAAAATTCAGATTTATTTGAATGATCCCATATAAATTTGTACGGCACATTTGACTGGGAACCTACAAACTCATTACTATCTAATGTTTCATCAACAGAGTTCTGCTCATAAGTTTTAAAAGAAAAAGAAAAATCAATTAAACAGTGATCAGATAAAATGTTTGGATCACCAACTTCAAAAGTATCAATATACTGTAAAAGAAAAGGTGAGGCTAATACATAGTCAATGACACTACTCCCTCTATTGTTCACAAAAGTATATTTTCCTATTCCGTTATCTTTACCAAATCGACCGTTAACAATACGTAGACCTGATTGTTTACACAGATCTAAAAGTAAATTCCCATTTGAGTTAACATGTCCTTTATCCTGAGAATATCGTTCATAAATAAAATCGGGAAAGTACTCATTGGGTAAATCGGGAGAATGAATACAATTATCATCCATAACATAGTCGGGTTTTACACCTGTGCGACTGTTAAAATCACCACAACATAAGAAATAAAATTCATTGTCAAAGTTAGAAAAATAATTCAAAATGCGATCAAATGTACTGGTTTCCATCATCGAAATTCTACTACTGTTTTCTGGTAAGATATAACACAAAAAGATAACTAAGTCTTTGTCTAAACCAACCTTATAAAAAGGTATTTTGATACATAACAAATCGTCCTCGCTCTGAAAAACAACAGTGTCATCACACGAAAACTCATTTCGAACATAAATTGCAATTCCACCTGAGTTACGTTTTGAATTCGCTTTTAATAGTTTTCGATTTAGGACAAAACAAGTAAATCCCTCTTTATCAACATCCGAAAAATCATCAGTCCATGTTTCTGTAAAACAGACAACATCATGCTTATTAAAAATATCTATCAATTCAAAACTATTTAACTTATTTAAACGTCTGCTCACAAGACCCTGTACATTTAAAAGACAACAACGCAAAACCTTCTCCTGTATAGTCTATGTTTGAGCATGATTTTCTCGTGCACTTCTATTTATAGTTTCGGGTGAAACCGGATTGTCCACTTGAGTTCTATTATTAGAAATATCTGATCTTCGCCCTCTGCTCCGTGATTCACTGAGTCTGTTCTTATTATACGGGGCTGAAGTAACCAAGCGTTTCTTTGAGCGGGTAGTGGATCTCGAAACATGCGCGACGCCTTTGTTTGGTTGATCGACCACAGGCTCTGCATTATGACTCACGTCATTTTGTGGAACTGGAATTGGTGAATAAAAGATAGATTGACTAAACTCGATTTGTTCTGGATCATCACAATGGTGATTTACTACACTAGACTCATTATTGCTTGGTCGATTGATTGGTTGATTTATATGCTTGTTTTGTTGATTAATGTGTGTTGGGTTGGTTGGTTGATGGATGATGAGTTGGTTGATGGTTAAGCAAATTGATTTGTTGATATATTGCCTTGTTGGGTGTTAAGATAAGGGGTAAATCGGTTGTGTATGTATTTGGTAAGACAGACAGACAGACAGACAGACAGACAGACAGACAGACAGACAGACAGACAGACAGACAGACGGACGGACGGACGGACGGACGGACGGACGGACGGACGGACGGACGGACGGACGGACGGACGGACGGACGGACACAGACAGACAGACAGACAGACAGACAGACAGACAGACAGACAGACAGACAGACAGACAGACAGACAGACAGACAGACAGACAGACAGACAGACAGACAGACAGACAGACAGACAGACAGACAGACAGACAGACAGACAGACAGACAGACAGACAGACAGACAGACAGACAGACAGACAGACAGACAGACAGACAGACAGACAGACAGACAGACAGACAGACAGACAGACAGACAGACAGACAGACAGACAGACAGACAGTGGTCAAGTTGTTAGAGTGGTGACATTTGAACTAGGGGTCCACCGGTTCGAGCCCCGTCGGCGCGACTTGTTTAGCAGGAGTCATAGCCTAGTATTGATGTATCAAAGGAAAGTCGTTATATATCACTAAGATGTCTTGCTTTTTTGTGAAGAATGACTCCTGTGGAATAAAGATAAAACATTCTAGTTTCAGTTTCTTTTTTTGGTAAAATTGGAATTCTTAGTCTTTTGCTATACCCATTAAACTCTAAATGTAGGACGTAATGTAATAACAACTCAATTCCTTACCAGACAATGTAATTCCAATAATCAAAACCGAAAACAGCATTCCACGAACATTCATCCTTGCAAAATATGTAAACGAGACAATTCAAAAGACATTTCCTTTTCAGTAAACCAGTAAGCAGTGTGTGTTAAAGTTTTCACACCATCGTTAAGTCTAAACTGCGTGTAGAACTATGCCATGAATATCGAATTGATTTCAATCAATATCAGCAGACATCGTTCGTATAATCAATTGACCTTACGACAGAGAGCAGTTAACCACGCCCACCGTAAATAGGGGAGGTCACTCTAATTTTCTCCGACATTCTGAGTGAAATAGCGTCAATGCACAAACTAGGATCCCTCTTTGATATTGCCGATGATTTCGGATATTCTTATTTGAAATCGGAAATATTCCTACAAAATAAGCACCTGCCTTTATTGCTGGATAATATGTACATAGCATGACAATTTGTAAAGAAGATGGTATATTTTGAGCGTTAGCAGAGACATTTATAACAGCTCTGTTATATATCTCTATGGCGTTGGGGGAGTGATTTACCCCAGCAGTGTGGGGTCCGATCGGCACCAAACACGATCCGTCCAAAGTCCGATCAGACTCGGATCCGAACGACATTGGTCCGTTCGGCACTGGTTCGACCGGACCTTCAAAATGACCGTATTTCATACTACTTCAAAACAGTTAATTTGCAGTATTTGCAGGTTACGAACAAAATTATCTCATTTTGATTCTTAAACGGTTTAGATTTTTATTTTACTAAATCGGAGTATATCCTGAATGATTCAAAACGCAGACCTACAAATTTTGTCATGTTGAAAATGGTATAATAGTGTTGGTCATGTTGAGATTATGGTGTTAAACAATTGCTGATAGGAACAATCACTATTTTGTTGTCAAATAAGTTAATAATCAAGACTTTCGAACATAATCTTTTGTATGCTACTCAATGGATGATTGTCGGTTTTTTGCTACTTGATTACATACTCAGGGTCATTTTACCAAACGAAATATTTTCAATTGTTCAAAATTTAAAGAGTTTACAGACGTCATTTGAATGAAGATGATGAATTAATACTTTTCTGATAGGGCAGACCATATTGTTGGAAAAGGATAACTTGCTCTTTTAAATCAATTTCTCCTTTTCCCACAATATTTCCCTAGTTGTCTGTAACAAAGTAGTCAAGTGTAGTTATTGTTTGGTAAAGGGTTAACAAACCTTGATTGTTAAAAAGGATTAAGGGTTTCGACGCTAATTAACATCAATCTGACACAATTGCACTTTATGGTCAAGTCACAAACTCTTTATTGTTTAGCCGATCGGCGGTCTTTGTAATCAACCACTGGCTACCAAGAGTGTGTTTTACAACATATTACAGCAACATTAGATTCTTTAAGGTAGTCGGATAAAGTTGCAACAAGGAGCTAGGGATTTGTTTTGTTTTTAATAGCTTTTAAATTTGGATACGATAAATCGATCATTACAGGTAGGTGGATTGGATTGATGGGCTATAGTAAGAAAGTTAATTAATTGTTTAAGGTGCTCTTAGGGTCCATTTAAAAACAAAATCAATTAATTAAAATCCAATTTGAAGAATTTGTATATATCCAACTGGAAACCATGTCCTCTCAAAACATTATCGATCAATATTGTATTTTTAGTTAACATTTGATTCATTATCAAAAGCAACTAATAACATTCCTCATTATGTGTCAATTCCGTTTTTTAAAAACAACAATTTTTCATTTCCAAACGAAGATAAAAGACAAAAATAAAAAATTACCAACATGTGAAAGAAAAAAGAAAGAAAATAATAGTTCATACTTCTATTCTTTACATCGTTTTATAGATTAACTGTTTGCATATATTTACTAATTGCGTGTAGTTCTCAGTCATTTCACAATATATGTGACAGATTTTGGAAACGGGATAAACTCTACTTCACCCACAAGCCTCTCCTTATACATAATTTCTCTATAATAAGTACTTAAACAATATATTAAGCAGTATTGACGAAGAAAAATCACAGCACAATAGTGCTATGTGTTGACGGAGTCGCACAGCGTGTCGGAGAAAATGGCGGATAGCAACCGAAGTGTTCGCTGATTGGTCAGTTCCAGCTGTCAATCAAAGTCTGTCGTAAGGTCAATTACATGTTTACCTCACTGCGCATTGCTTTAACCCTTTACCAAACGCCAAATTTTCGTCTGTCCCAAATTGATAGAGTTTGTTGACAACATTACACAATGTGATGAAATTGAATAATAATCTTCTGATAGGGCAGGAAACAGTGTGGGGAAAAGGAGAAATTGCTCGTTAAGAGCGATTTCTCCTTTTCCCACCATGCTTTTCAGAGTCGTCTGCAACAAGCTGGTCAAATGTCGTTATCGTTTGGTAATGGGTAAACTCACACGTATGGACTTGATTCAACCTGTTTGCATACATTCAAGCATGAAGTTTGTTCCAGCCTTATAAATGTTAAATAAGATATAACCCATCACATCAAGCAGAGCTGCTGGTTATGAATCACACACAAAAGATGTATGTGCAGAAACTCAGTACACATGTCCATATATGGAAGATCTAGAATTGTTCCATGGGAATGAATCATATTTTGATGAGTAAGATATGTTTAGATTAAGGCCTTACTAAAGTCTTGCATTTAATTCACGATGTAAAGTGTAAAGTTCTTGTGAATTCAATTGGTTGTCCATTACGGTGTGTTACCGGAACGTCGACTCGATTTTTCATCACACCTTTGCAGATGTGGGATTAGGCGGCTTATCATGGGGACACATAAAATCGATAAAAAACATAACTGTAGAATTTTATCGTTTGAATGAATTAAATTGATTGATTTAATTTCAGTGTTTGCAATGAATAAACTTTCGTCAAACTTCAAATACTCTCTTCATTTCTTTAAAAGCATTTAGTGTACAAACCGTTTCACATGAACAAGTTAGTTGGTATTAAAAGAGCTTAAAAGGGGTTATCTTAGTTGTACTTTATTTTAAGACTCAACCATCATGATTGCACAGCTGGATTTCAAATTCATTGCAAATAGAAAAGGTAGGCATAACTTGGTACTAGATGCATACTAACATATACAGAAAGAATGAATAAGAGCAGGAAATGTGCATTACACAAGTCTTCATCCTTTTATCAACATAAGAAAATATTCCAACAGGATTCGAAAGAAATCCTCACAATCATCCTGCTCGATCAAGTTTTACCAGATTTATAGCATTAATATTCAGATAGAATAGCCATGATGCCAGCTGTTTATGTCTGTCTTCCTGGGTAACTTCAAGCCGTGTACACACGATTCTTTAACCGCTTATTTGCAAAATGTAAGACTTTGGACTAAACCGTATGGAGAAAGACACAGGCTAACGACCGACAGTTATCCCTAAAGATATCCCTAAAGACGCCAGGACACTTCTTAGTTCAGCTGCTGCTTAGGTTAAACTGTCTGATTACAGGATATATGGTGGTTAACATATTTTCGGACTTTAACTGCACCGGAACTATAATGATTTAAGGATAATTGTAGTAAAAACAGCAATGCTCATCAACAAGATGAAATCCTTCCTTAAGCTCTGTTTCCTATAATTAACATGACTTTAACCTCTCTGAGGCATTACCCGTTGATATGATAGAATGAAGATGAAATGAATAAATATATAAATTTGAAATCATTACATTTAAAAAAGATTCTGTGTTTCCCCATTTAAACACATAATAGATCAATCGGAACTACTCGGTATTTCCGTGAGCTGTGAAATACACCTCGGATATAAGTGTAGGGTTACAATTTTTCGGGTAAATCGGCATCCGCCAATTAACACATTTTCTAAGCGTGCACGTTAAGTAGTTCAATGTGTATGGAAGTGTTGGACATCCTTTTTAATCACTTTTGATCAGTAACTCATACCAAATGGCGAACTTGTTGTTGTGACTTGTATACTTATTTCTTCAATCAAATTTAACGACTTTTTGGATTTTACATTCAAGATCTATTTTTAGAAACGAAAGAAAGTGACGTCATTGTTGCGGGAAACAATATGGCGTCATCCCTATTATTTCAGAGGTGTTTTCTATTGGATAAACCCGATGTGTTCAGATTGATAATAGATGACAACCCTTTTTTATTACTAAAATCGATAGTCGACGTTCCTTTGAAGGTCTCCCCTTATCCCCAAAATCACCAGGTGTTATAAAATTCGAGTCGACGTTCCGGGAACAAGACTAATGAGTCCCTTTTGCCTTTTTGTAATGTTGTTGAGAAATCTTAGTGACAAAAGAAGCAATTGTTCTATCGAGAAGGCAAACTGTCGTTGGATATTTGGGCCATGATTGTGACTGTATCAATTTCCGTGAATTTCGGTTCTGATTGAATTCGTAGTTTTCAGTGGTCCTAAAAACGAGATACCGCGCCTTCCTTATCATGTGAGATCCATTTTCATTGGAATGATCCGATGAGTTCAGATTCACACTTGTAGTGATGGTAGGCGGTGTAGTAACCCACTACCAAACAATAACAACATTTTACCACTTGTTGCAGATGACTCCGGAAAACATTGTGGGAAAGGAAGAAATTGCTCGTGACGAGCAATTTCTCCTTTTCCCACAATGTTTTCAACCCTATCAAAATATTATTTTCCAATTTCATCACATGAAATTACGGTGTTTGGTAAAGGGTTATAGAGAAAAAGACAATGTGTTCACACAGGTCCCGGGAGAAACCTTAGGGCCGCATCCAGGAAATCCCGGGTAAAACTTGTACAAGAATGTCAGTGTGCATGTTTTTCAGTAGTATGCGTGTAAGATAAGGAAGTGAATTTCCAATCGACTGAGTATTTTAGCTATGCACTGGTTACTTGATATGTTAAATTCTAAAAACCCATTTCTATTAAAGTTCCTGTGTAAGTACCCCCGACGTGTTATGCGTCATTTCGACTAGCAACCTCGATGCCACCTGAGAATGTATTTTTTTCACACTTCTAGATATATTTCCACTCTGTCACGATACGTCATGTCTAACACGCTTTACCATACACGTGATGATACAATGTACATGTACACTTTTCCGAGGCATAATTAGAACGTACATAAAGGTATTTTATTTCCTAGTAATACTAGCCATAAAAAGTTCATACTTTTTTTACAGTTTTGACAAACCAGACCGTGTCTGATGTCTCGTTATCGATGCTTAGATTTTACATGAAACAGTGCGTCTTTCTCTTCTCTTTTTTCTTTCAAATGGTTCACGACTGCAATAATTTACAGGTGCAGAGAAAGCTAACTCTATCCATTGTACAAACTGTTGTTTTAAATCACTCTAGGTCCAATTGCCCTTTAGTACCAATTTTAGGTGAGCACCGCTACAACAATTGTTAGTTTTTTTCACGTATGGTTTCAGTAAGCTTGTGAAAAGAAAGCGTTTAAATTTCTAACCAATCAAATATTTTTCACCGTATTTCAATCATTTATTCAAGCGTTTAGCATATACTATTTTCTTATAATTGTCTCTCTTCCCCTTTCATAATTCAAAACAACTAATACATCTCTGCCTTTCTTCCTGTCTTTGTCTCTGTCTCTTATGAACTTTCCCACTCCTCATTTTATTTCAATCACTTAAATTTAAGCTTTGTACTCCCTTATTGTAGAATCTGTATACTTGGGAAGATTAAACGATGTGTTCTGATATGATATGATATGGTTGCAAATACTGTGCCTTACATAAGAACCATCATAATTTTTAATGAGGCGGTACTGCGAAATTTACCCTTTTTGATGGCCCTGGATCCCAGTTAGAACTGTCTCACCAATATAATATGATATATACTACTATCCACTAACATCACAATTTATCATAAGAAGCACTACAGTCATATGATTATTACGAATTTTTCCTTACAAAAGCTCCATATATTAGTAATCTCCGGCTCCTTGTCTAGTGCTGCAACCTTGGTAGATTAAACTGTCCTTTGAATTTGCTTCTTCATTGAAGAGTAACTTTAAAAGTCGAAATAAACTGTCGTTGAAACAAAACAGCTTTTGCATAACATTAGGAATTGAAAGAACAGTTAATAGGAAGCGTCATTCTATCAAAGTAACTATTTCTGACACGCCTACTTTGTTCAGTATTGATTGCTTTATTTTAGCGATCAATAAGGACAGGTGGGGAAATCACGTGACCAATGTTTACGTTATTTTGCCCGAACAAGATGACCACGCCCATGACGGAACAGGTATTTTTGCTTTTCTCCCCTACTTTTGCTAATGATAGCCACATTGGGTGCCCCTAATGAGTTGATGATCCATCAACTTTCCGGTTCTGGCGGTTTACGATAACCCAAGCTTTAAAACGAAGCACGTCTAACACTCGGTAGAGAAATTGCAATCGACGGGTAATGTTTAAGGCCAATCGCACCCGTCGACTGCGATTTCTCGACTAGGGGATTGCAAGGATTGATCACGTGATACCCCTGCCTGAATGAAGAAGCATGCCATTCACATTTGTAACTGTTTCTTTCAATAATTCACTGTCAATTGTATATGTACTGGTTTGTCCATTATCCAAAAACTGCAGCCGGGCTAACGCAAGCCTCTTTTTTAAATTATAATGGTTGCTATATAAACAATGTCACATAAGGAGTGTTATCATAGCTTTCCAGTACAGTTCATAGTTTCTATCGAGGATTTCGAACCGTACATGCAGTAGCCTGTGAATGTCCAAGGCTGTAAAAGTTGAAATCGGTGAAGAAAGCATAAAGTCAGAAACAAAAATATTTCACTCACACACCAAGGCTATTTTGGGCAAAATGAATAGTTTTGTGGTTTGGGCATTTTCTTCTTATTTCACTACGTATTTGATGTTCCTCCGTAAAGGATAAAGGGATATACATATACATGTATATCAGTCTCGCGGTTAACATTTTCTGACATACCTGCTTTGTTCAGGACTGATTTTAACTATTGTGTTGATCAACAAGGAAGAAGCTAAATTATAAGGATTGGTATATAAACAATGTCACACAAGGAGTGTTATAGCTTTCCAGTATAGTCCATATTTTCTTACAATGGTTTCGGATTGTACATGCAGTAACCTGTCAATATTCAAAGATGTTTAAGTTGAAATCGTTGAAAAAGCATTTAACCAGAAACAAAACTATTATTTACACACTTTCGTTTTGTCCACGCTTGTTTAACCAATATAAAAAAAATGATAAAGTAGTGTAATGTAAGTATATTGACCTGGAATTAAAATATAAAATTTGAACATTTGTATATTTAATTATTTATCGAATTCAAAATACAAAGAACATTCTCTTCTTTCTCTTTGGTTTCCATGAATTATAGGTATTCAAACCTATGGGATATTCAGAATTGTCGTCTGTTCTTTCTTACAATTTTGACCATTCACAATCTCCTATACAATGAGGAAATTAAGAAACTAATTCATCGATAAACTCTTACCTGTAGCTAGAAGTAGTATGACTGTAACATGAATGCAATCCATATTTCATTAAACTGCAAGAAATTACAGTCAGCACAAAGTCTAAACGTCTGATATTTGTCTCAGGGCCTTTTTGATTAATGATCAATGTTGACAATCGGAACTACTCGGGTATTTCCGTGAGCTGTGAAATACACCTCGGGTAAATCGGCATCCGGCAATTAACACATTTTCTAAGCGTGCAAGTTAAGTAGTTCAATGTGTATGGAAGGGTTGGACATCCTTTTAAATAATCTTTTTATCAGTAACTCGTACCAAATGGCAAAATTGTGGTTGTGACATGTAAAGTTGTTTCCTCAATCAAATTTAACGACGTTTTAGATTTCACATTTAAGATCTATTTTTAAACACGAAAGTGAAGTGACGTCATTCCGCTGGGAACCAATATGGCGTCATCCCTATTATTTCAGAGGTGTTTTCATTTGATATATTGACTATATTTTATGTGACCCGTCACTATTTCCCGCATTTACAAAATTTTCAGTAAATCCGGCAAATATTTTATCGGACCACTGTTCAGTAGTGTTTTCTTTACAGTCTAATAATAGAACTGATAACTGTACTTGTAGTAATTGTAGTAAATTTGACTGTGAACATTGTTCTCACAGTCAGGAATATCCGAGGTTCGTTTATATATGGGATAAAAACATTGAAAAACAGTTCATTGAGAATCTAAATTCGAATAATAGTAGATTAAAAATAGAACAGATGGTAGAAGGAATCAGTAATATTAGTACAGAATCCGACCTAGAAAACACATTAGATATATTCTATACGTTTATAGATAACATGTGTTCTCCTTTTTGTAAAAAGTATTTAAAACAGAAAGGGAATAGTAAACATTGTGACAAGAAAAAGAGTCCACCATGGTTTGATCAAGAATGCCGTAAAACGCGATCACAGTTTTATAAAACATTAAATCAATACAGAAGTAACGATTCATATTCAAACAGGGAATCACTGATTAATGCTAGAAGGATGCACAAAAACACCATTAAAAATAAAAAGATGTTTCACAATCATAATATTACAAAAAAATTAGAGTCGTTGAAAAACAAAAATGCAAAAGAGTATTGGAATTTATTAAAATCAGCTTATACAAACGGTAAGTCACAACCGAAAAGTAATATAAAAATATCTTCTTTTGAGCAGTATTTTAAGGCTGTCAACAACCCAGAGTCAACTTTTTTCCAACCAGATGAAGACGTTTTGTTATTTAATTCAAGAGTAATAGATGGCGATTTACAGATTATGTTTGATGAATTGAATGTCGATATTATTCCACAGGAAATATTTAAAGCTTGCAAAGATTTGAAAAATGACCGTTCTGGTGGACCAGATTATGTCATAAATGAATTTTTCAAATATGGCATCGAGTACCTAGAGCCATATTTAACTTCGATGTTTAATAAAAATTTTAATATGGGTTATTTCCCCTCTAAATGGACAGAAGGATATATTGTTCCTTTATTTAAAAAAGGTGATTCGAATAAGGCAGAAAACTATAGAGGTATAACTTTATTAAGTACGTTTGGTAAATTATTAACGAGAATTTTGAATAATAGGTTAAACAAATGGGCAGAGGATTATCACGTTTACGTAGAGGCACAAGCCGGTTTTCGTAAAAATATGAGTACGGTAGACAATATATTCGTAGTTCATGGGTTGATAAACAAATTTATAAATGAAAATAAGAAAATCTATGCGTGTTTTATTGATTTTACAAAGGCTTTCGATCTTCTTGTAAAAGAAAATATATTTTATAAACTTATACAATATGGTATATCGGGAAAAATGCTTGACACCATAAAGTCTTTATACTTAAACATTAAGTCAAGGGTTAAATATCAAAACGAACTTAGTGAAAGTTTTAGCTGTTTTTTGGGCGCGCCACAAGGAGACTGTATGTCGCCTTTTATTTTTTCTATGTACGTAAATGACTTAGAAGAATATATGTCTTTAAATGATTTTAAAGGTATTGATCTAGAAATGATCAATTTATTCATTTTGTTATATGCAGATGACATTGTTTTATTTTCAGAGACAGAATTAGGATTACAAGATGGTCTAGACACACTAAAGAGTTATTGCGATAAATGGAAACTAACAGTAAATGAAGATAAAACTAAAGTAATGATTTTTAGAAAAGGTGGACAAATAGGACGAAATGTATCTTTTAAATATAATGGAAAACCTTTAGAAATAGTGAAGCGATTCACATACTTAGGTATAACGTTTTCTCCAGGCGGTTCCTTTCAAAATACTTTCGAAAGCTTAGCAGGTCAAGCATTAAAAGCATCGTTTGCACTTAAGCAATACTTAACTACATTTAATGATATATCGGTAAAACATAATCTAGACCTTTTTGACAAGTTAATATTACCGATTTTAAATTATGGAGCGGAAGTCTGGGGGTTCTGCGATGCAGATTGTCTAGAAAAAATACATATGCGATTCTGCAAACAAATCTTAAATGTAAAAACTCAAACCCCGAACAATTTTATTTGCGGTGAACTCGGAAGAGTACCTTTAAAAATACAGCGATTTTCTCAAATAATAAAATTCTGGTTGAAAATCACAAGAGCAGACGACCGGAAATACATAAAATCTATTTACAAACAAATGCTTTATGATATAGGCATAAATGAAAATACGATAAATTGGGCGTCTAAAGTTAAATTTCTTTTAGATCATTCTGGTTTTAGTCATGTGTGGATAAATCAAGGAGTTGAGAATATTAACAATTTTATGAACATATTTAAAGAAAGGGTTAGAGATAATTTTATACAGAAATGGGAAAATGAGTTAAATATAAATTCTAGAGCAACAACCTACAATATTATACGTTCTTTTACATTTCAAGGCTATCTGGATAATCCTATTAAAAGAAATTATAAAAGGGCGCTCACAAAATTTAGTTTATCTAGTCACAGATTAGAGATTGAAACTGGACGCTGGACAAAACCAAATCCGGTTCCACGTCAAGATAGGAACTGTAAACTTTGTAATTCAAACATAGTTGAAGATGAATTTCATTTTTTATTAGAATGTTCTATCTATGACAGTTTTAGAAAATTATACATACAAAAATATTACTGGCGCAGACCAAATTTCCATAAGTTCTCCGAGTTACTAACAAATAAACGCGTTCAGATGAAATTAAGTATCTTCTTATTTAAAAGCTTTGATAAGAGAACAAGTTTATTGGAATGACTGTACATAAATATTTTTTTCTTTGCTATGTATTAATGTCGTCACTTTCCTCCTCTCCCCTCTCTTCCTTTTCTCACCTTTCTTTCCTCATATTCCAATGTATTTTCCATTGACCAGGAACATTGTATTTTTTGTAATGTATATGCATTCACATGATAGACACTTTGTCTTATGTATTTTGAAATAAAACTTGAAACTTGAAACTTTGATAAACCCGATGTGTTCATATTGCAATGTTGAGGAACTCTCTGTCACCCACTTGTCTGATATGTCACAACGGCATGTAACAATTGCGAAATAGTCAATTAGTAATGCATACAACTCGGGTATTATCAATACGTGACAATGAGGTTTTGGGGTGTGTATATTACACATGTAAAGCAGACATAATGGCGCAGGCAGGCGGGCGCGTTGTTTTTTGCAGGCAGCAGGCAGGAAAGTAGACAGATAGACACATATACAGAAAGATAGTCAAACAGACATAGAGACGAACACAAGTACAGACAACGGACACAGATACATGGGAGATAGAGGATAATAGGTTAGTGACGTTAATGGGTTAAGTTTTTCGGGCAAGGCGTAGGAATTTATTGGGTGAGACGGAGGGCCAGTTTTTGCGTCCCTTGACCATATGCAAATGAAGCAGGTCATGTGTCAACTAACGGTGACTCACTTAGTTTTCACGGCACCCCTTTTCACGTCACCTTTTGCACCATGTAATGGGATAAAAAAAACCATTCGGGATAACTGATATCATCTTTTCAAACCAATACTTAACACATTTCACGTAACCCATTGCCATCGACTTCATTATTGCGAAACGTTCTTGTAATGCGCATTTGGTAATCACATCCTTAAAAATGTTTAACACTTCAACGCTTCAATAGCAGTCGACTCAAAAACAATTAAGACAAAATTAGAAATTTTTCGGGGCGAGCACTCTTTCCATGTGGATGTTTATTATACCTGGATGGGTTGGGGAACAGTTTACCATGGCTTCAATATCAATCTACCCACTGATCGACACGTCAATAATATCTGTGTTGTTCAGACTATTGTAACTGTGTTAACCCTTTCTCAAACAACAAATTTCTGACTGTCCCAAATTGAAAGAGTTTGCAGACGACATTTCAAAATGTGATGAAATTGAAAAACATTCTTCAGATAGAGCAGATAACATTGTTGGAAAAGGAAAAATTGCTCGTGACGAGCAATTTCTCCTTTTCTCACAATATTTTCTAAAGTCGTCTGGAACGTAGTGGTCAAGTGTCGTTATTGTTTGGGAAAGGGTTAACACAATCTTCTAAAATCACACTATACATTATATGCTCCAAGTTGTTTGAAAATTAAAAATTGTAAGTCTTTGTTCATCGGTTTTGCTTATTTTCGTTCAGAATTGATACTATGCATGATCAGTGCAAAAGTGATCATCATTGTCGTTGTTATACATTTCAAATCCTTGTGAATCACAACCTGGGCGAGTGGAGTGGAATAGCAAAACCTACAACTCTAGGGTTCAACGTAAGACTGTAGCAAGTACTATAGTATTGCGCTGAACTCTCGAACTGCTGATTTATCCTTAATGATCCAGTGTCTCTGTTAGAACTATAAGGCAACATACTATCTCACCACATGACCAGTATAATATATTTAGTACTAACCCAATCACCACAATTTCACAAAAAAGTAATACATTCAGAATACGAGATATTCACTCTAAAGGCCCTTATATAACTAATAGACCTTGAGCCAGAAAAGGCCCTGCTCCCGGGGAATTTTGAAGGTTATATTTTTCTTGACTCTCTAGCTATGGGGCATAAGCAGACGAAAGATTGCAAAGTTCCGTTGGGGCTTTACAGAGTTATGGGACTTTGAAAATGGGTTTATCAGCAATATATAGCCTATATGAGAAAATCTTTAAAAAATCTTCTCCTTTTGATCCATAAGTTCTAGGGTTTTGATATTTGGTATGTAACTTCATATACTGGTCCTCTACCAAGTTTGTTCATGTCATGACCGCTTGGCCAAAAATGGCCCCGTCCTAGGGGCTTATCAGTTTTATATTGCCTTAATTATGTAGAAAAAGGTTTAAGAATCTTCGTTTTCTAAAGAACCATTTGAGCTAGAGTTTTGATTTTTGGTATATAGCATTATCTATTGGTCCTCTCTAAATTTTGATAAGATGATGACCTTTGGCCTTTAAATAGCCCGCCCTAGAGGCTTATCAGTTTAACATAGCCTAATATAGGAAAATATTTAAAACGCTTCTTCTCTAGACCCATAAGGCCTATAGAGCTTCTATTTGGTATGAAACATCATCTACTGGTCCTCTACCAAGCTTGTTAAAATAATGACCGCTTGGCCAAAAAAAGGCCCCGTCCTAGGGGCTTATCAGTTTTACATTGCCTTTATTATGTAGAAAGAGGTTTAAAGATCTTTGTTTTCTTAAGATCCATTTGACCTATAGTTTTGATTTTTGGTAAGTATCATTATTTATTGGTCCTCTTCATATTTTGATAAGATGATGACCTTTGGACCTTTAATGACCCTGCCTTGGGGGCTTATCAGTTTAATATAGCCTTATATAGGAACATATTTAAAGATCTTCTTTTCTGGAGTCATAGAGCCTAAAGCTTTGATAGTTTGGTTTGCAGCATCACATTAAGGTCTTCTGCCAAATCTATTCAAATCATGACCCTCAGATTAGAAATTGCCCCACCCCAGGGGCTTATCAGTTTTGCATAGCCTTATATAAAAAAAAGTCTGTACAATTTTCTGGAGCCATATTGCCTTGAGCTTTGATATTTGGTATGTAGCATCATCTACTGTTCCTCTACAAAGTGTTTTATTCAGATCATAACCACACGCCCTACAGGCTTATCAGTTATACATAGCAGTATATAAGACAATCCTCAATAACATTCTTCTCCGGAGCCACCAGGCCTAGAATTTTGATATTTGGTATGTAGCATCATCTACTGGTCCTCCACCAAGTTCGTTTTAATCATGACCCCCTGAGCCTATAATATGTCGTATGGGCTAATCAGTTATACATAGTATTATGTAAGAAAATATTCAATAATCTTCTTCTCTAGAGCCATATTGCCTAGATATTTGATGTTTGATGTGTAGCATCACCTATTGGTCCTCTACAAAGTTTATTTAAATCATAACCCCCTGGCCTAACATGTCCCCGCCCTAGCTGCATATATCGGTTTAACATAGCAGTATACAAGAAAATATTCAAAAGTCATTGTCTCTCTTGTTGTTCTCTATCAACAATTGATCAAATTATGACACCTGGGCATAAAATGGCTCCCCACTCCATCCCAGGGACATATCAATTTAACGTAACTGTATATAAGAAAATCTTTAAAAGTCTTCTCCCCTGCAGCCATTTAGCCTTGATTTTATATTAAGTATAGTGTAGCATGCTTTTGTGGTCTTCCACTAAGTTTGTTCAAAAGACAGCCAGGCTTAAAACTGCTCAAAAGGAAATGTCTGAAAATCTTCACTATGATATTGATTCATGACCCATTGTCCCTCCCTATTTTAATAATGATTAATTATTAATACTAGTTTAATACAAGTGCCCAGATAAATGTTTTGTTTGTATATATTACGTTCTTTTTTGCCATTTAAACAGTCATTCAGATAAAATCTAGCAACAATTGATTCTATAGGTCCAGGGTTGAAAAAATAGTTATATGGCTAGGAAAAGCGCCTTCTTGAAATTTTGCAAGCACGCTCCATCATTATCTGCGAATGTGGGATAATTATGAAGTTACTTTTATCCTTTATCCAAGCCAATATCACCAAAATGCGAAATTATTTCAAGCAAAGAACCAGAAAAAAGATAGTGATTTGCATTTACTCAATACAGTCTAGACGATTTGACATGTTACCTGCCTAAAAACCGAGATATTGAAAATTAAGGAACAAACAGGCAATGATCAATGCCAGTTGTTCAGTTAAATTTTTGACTGCTGAGGTGAAGAATTTTGGTATTTTCTTATTTACATTTATGTAAAACTGATATGCCTCAAGGAGGGGGGGGCTTTTAATCCCCAAGTGTCATGACTTGAACAATATTGATAGAGGACAACACGAGAGATGAAGACTTATAAAGTTTTTCTTATATACTGCTATGTAAAACTGATATGCAGCTACATGTCAGGTGAACCATGCTAGGTCAGTGGCCATGATTTTAATTGTAAATTCCAATCTCTTACAGAAAGGAAATAATCAATTACATGTAAATAATAATATAGACAGTTTTAAAAAAGCTGTCTAAAGAGTGTCGACGTGAAGATAATTAAAGATTTTCTTGTTAACTGCTACTTATAACTAATAAGCCCCTTGGGTGGGCCATTAAAGGCCAAGCGGTCATGGTTTAAGTGATCTAAGTAGAGGACCAGTAGATGATGCTACATACAAATTATCAAAGCTCTCGGCAATACTGTTCTAAAGAAGAAGATTATTAAAGATTGCTTACATACTGCCATGTATAACTGATCAGCCCATAGGGTGTGAACATTGTTGGCCAAGAGGTCATGAATTGAACAAACTTGGTAGAGGACCAGTGGATGATGTTACATACCAAATATCAAAGCCCTAGGGAATGTGGCTCAAGAAATTTTTAAATATTTTATTATATAAGTCTATGTAAAACTGAAAAGCCACCTAGGACAGGGCCATTTTTAGCCCCGTGGTCATGATATGAACAAATTTGGCAGAGGATCAGAAAGTGATGCTACATACCAAATACCAAACCTTAAGGCCTTATGGCTCCAGAAAAAAAGATTTTTAAATATTGTCCTATATAAGGCTTTGTTAAACTGATGTGCACCTAGGGCGGGGCCACTTAAGGCCATAAGGTCATCATCTTATCAAAATTCGCAGAGTACCAATCAAAGATGCTACATACCAAATATCAAAACTCTAGGTCAATTGAACCTTAAGAAGAAGATGTTTAAACCTTTTTCTATATCATTTAGGCAATGTAAAACTGATAAGCCCCTAGGGCCCAGCGGTCATGATTTTAACGAGCTTGCTAGAGGACCAGTAGATGATGTTTCATGCCAAATATCAAAGCTCTAAGCCTCATGGCTCTAGAGAAAAAGATTTTTAAATATTTTCCTGGATAAGGCTATGTTAAACTGATGAGCCCCTAGGGCGGGCCATTTAAGGCCAAAAGGTCATCATCTAATCAAATTTTGAAGAAGATCAATAGACAATGCTACATACCAACAATTAAAACTCTATGTCAAATGAATCTTTAGAAAACGAAGATTTTTAAACCTTTTTCTACATAATTAAGGCAATGTAAAACTGATAAGCCCCTAGGGCGGGGACTTTTTTTGGCTTAGAGTTCATGACTTTAACAAGCTTGGTAGACGACCAATAGATGATGTTTCATACCAAATATCAAAGCTCTAGGCCTAATGGCTCTAGAGAAAAAGAGTTTTAAATCTTTTGCTATTTTAGGCTATTTTAAACTGATAAGCCACTAGGGCGGGGCCATTTAAGGCCCAAAGGTCACCATCTTATCAGAATTTGAAGAAGACTAATATATGATGCCACATACCAAAAATCAGAGCTCTAGGTCAAATGGATCTAAAGAAAACCGAGATGTTTAAACCTTTTTATACATAATTACGGCAATGTATAACTGATAAGCCCAGAGGGCGGAGCCATTTTTGTCCCAGCGGTCATGATTTTGACAAAATTGGTAGAGGACCAGTATACGATGCTACATACCAAATATCAAAGCTCTAGGACTAATGGCTCCAGAGGAGAAGCTTTTTAAAGATTTTTTCATATAGGCTATAATTTACTGATAAGCCCATCTTCGAAGTCCCATAACTCCGTAAAGCCCCAACGGAACTTTCATCTGCTTATGCCCTATAGCCCAATGTTCAAGAAAAACATAACCTTCAAAATTTGTAAAACGTCCGCACATATATTCCATACTTTGTCAAAACGATTTCGGTATACAGAGTGTTATCATTCTCTTTCTCTCTTGTTTTCATGAAATATGAATAATTTAACTTACCCAACGAAATAACTCCTAATAAAGCACATACTTTAAGTCCACTTCGATCCATTTTCCATAAACAAGTGAATTATTGATCAAAATATAAGGAGCGAAGGACGGCTCAGCGAGAGAGATATAAAATCATTCAGCTGTACTCGTATATTGTGCTGTGTAAGTGACTACACATGCAATGTAGATGCGTGCTCTAACATGCCTATTGAATCACTGCGCGTTTCAGTTGAAAAGTAGTGGGCTTTAAACTCGAGAGCCTCGGGCTCGGGTTCCATCCGCGTCACTGGTCTCGTGAGAAAAACATTCGTCAAGACACTTCAGAACCCTGGTTTAGTACTTGTGAATAGTAGGAAATCTGCAATACAAAACATACAGACACACACACAGACAGACACATAGCCATACATAGGCACACACACAGACACACAGAGGGACAGAATAAACTCTAACCTGCAACTAGAAGTAACAGGCTCAGCACATACACGCTTGGTATTTGGTCTCAGAACCTTTTTGATAAATGATCCATTTTTGAAAGTTAACAGTCTGATATGGCACAACGTCATTTTACAATTACTCAGTCGTTATGTTATAGCAATGGTAAAATAGTGAAAAAGTGACCGCCCTACTCCTTAAAGCATAGCAACAATCAATAAGGACGAGAACTAACATTCGCGTTATGAAGCCGTCTCTTTAGCTCAGGGGTTATGGTCTTGGGGCCCGTTTTACTTAACAGTTTACGCTTAAGATTTGCGTAAGTCTAAAACAACAAGTCCTTTTATTTCAATATTTGGCAAAGCAATATTGCAAAGTAACACATCATTGGAATCGTCTCTCCGAGACACTTCCAATGACGTGTCACATTGCAATATTGTACTTTCATTGAAGATATTATCCATGTTAATCAATTATGACTTACGCAAACATTTTCCGTAAGTTGTTTAGTAAAACGGGCCCTTGGACTCTCGTCCCGGCGAACCGGAATCGAAGCCCCACGGTGTACGATAAATCCCAAGTGGATTCTTCTAGATATGTTTCGTTGTTGACATTGTTCGTAAGATAATGCGGCAAACAGCTGAGTATCAAGTTACTATTAACCCTTTACCAAACAATAACGACAGTTGGCCAGTTTCAGACGTTTCTAGAAAACATTGAGGGAAACGGAGAAATTGCTCTTAATGGGCAATTTCTCCTTTTACCACACTGTTTTCTGCCCTATCAGAAGATTATTTTTCGATTTCATTACGATTTAAAATGTATGTTGCAAACTCTTTGAATTTGAGACAGTCGAACATTTGACGTTTGGTAAACATATAAAGGCTTAAACAGAGTCAAAAGCCATTTGAAACAGTTAAATTCAACGAAGAAAATGTTTGGACTCTTCAAAACATTCCATGATAGGCCTGTGGTGGTATAGAGCAAGACATATTTATGTTGAATGGTGTTGTGTGATGTATTGTTTAGTTAAGATACACTTATCTAATTTGCATCGATTGTGAAAGATGTTCTTTCAACCTTAACCGATAACCCTTGTTTCTGCTTCCTTGGATACATAACCAGTACTCGCGCCGAATTCGTCAATTTTGGATTAATGAAAGGTCTCAAACTAGACCCGCTATCCACGGGAATCGAACCCTAGTTGTCCGAGCCCGGGCATATTAGGCATGTTATCATTCCGTGATGTGATGATTACCTCCCTAGTTATATCCCTGTGACAGATCTCCTAGTCATGCCCCCTGAGTAACCTATCAGCAACCTATCAGTAGAAGACTATAAAATAGTGTCTTGCCCAAGGACACCTCCTAATGAGATGATTTGCGACTTTTAGGGTCAAACCCGGTATAACCTATCTCATATCGAAGTTCTTGAAGCTATTTTTGTCATCTAGTTTTGCTTTCAAAATGGACAAGTCAAACTCTCCCATGGGGATAAAAAGGTTATAGGCATCGAGTGTTCATCGGTGGTGTAGAAGTTTGTGCCGAAACCGGACAATGTTTGATTTCCAAGAGCGGGGCACCATTTTACTTAACCACTTAACTCTTTACCACCTGCAGGCGACATTTTTTTTACTTGAATATTTCAGTTCTGCTGTTGAGATATGTGATTGGATTAAAAAAAAAAGCATCGAAGCAAATGGAGAAATTGCTTGTGACACGCAATTTCTCCTTTTACCACAATGCTTTTTGATAGTCGTCTACTGCAAGACGCAAAAAATAAGCGTTAGGGGACACGGATTAACGAAAATATCTTTGAAAGTCGAAACTGATAAACATAAATATTATCTGAAAGGAAGGTTCAATACTGCAATCAGATAAACAGTTCCAATGATGCATAGACAATGAGCCGGTATCCATGGCTACGAGCCAGAATAAACATCTAAACAACATAACGCCCGAGCAGTGAAGAACGATGTTAACCAGTCATGACACGGTTGTGAATTTCGAGAGTATGCATACACACATGACGTTTATAAGAATGTGTTTGGCTGTTTTAATTTGCATATACATGTATACTTATAATCAAATGTTTTAGAAACAACTATAGCAAAGCCATTCAAAATGAAGGGCATTATCGTGGGTGCAAATTGAAGAATTTTAAAAACCTGAAATCTTTAGTTCTTTATCCTGAAGAAACATGTTTGCTATAGCATTATATAGCATTATATAGGAGCAAAAAGTCGCAGAATCCTGAAAACCAAGAACAATCCTGAACACTTTAACCCATGCATGATTGAACCTTGCATCAAAGAGAGACTTCCGTGGTAAAACAGAATTCCGTTTTCGTTCCTGTTTATCACTAGTATTGGCACCTAGTGTTATGCGTAGTTGTTATAGCTTCAATGCATGACCTTTGTTTTGGCTGAACTTTGAAGGTATTATAAATGGTATCAGATTATATTGAAGAGATCCTTGGTATCCTTGAGTCATAGTACTATCGATTCGAATTTCAATAGAACACATGTATAAATTCATGATTGATTCACTTCACATGGTTCTCTTGAGCTGATCTTCCAGGACGAATTAATATCGTGGAGATGTAACTGGGAATAAAGGGGAAGTTTTATTTTAAAAAAAAAACAAATGAAAAGTATTGCCTTGAAAAAAGACAACATCAGCTAATACAGTTTTATGCTAATACACCATTCTGTCAGAAAACATGTTGACAAAAGAATGTATAAATTGATTTGCTGTACTTTTCCTGACATGTGCACATATAGCCTGTGCTATCATTCTTTTTTTTACTGTACAGTGCGCCCTGAATGGCAGTCCGGGAATATCGTTTGTATGTTTGGGATATTGCCAACGCAATAACCCCCTTAATTCTAGTAGGAGAGCAGTTCTCCGCCCAGTTAAAAATGTTCGAGGGGGCACTTCTCCGGGAGGGCACTTATCCGTGATCCAGAGTACCTGGTATGCATCCAGGAAGCAGAATCTTGAGTAATAAATATAAGTTGTGACAACTTGTTTAACAATCGATGTTAAATAAATAAGTTTCAACCTGGATGGTTCATAAAGTTTTCTGAAACATAATGAAATTGTGTTATTAGTCATGGAGTAAACAGTTAACAAATACCAAAGGTATTTCAGAACATTCTGCTGAAAACAACAAGGTATCAATGGAACGTAACAATATGCTAAACACGGACTGATGTATTGACTTACTTCACTCATTTGGCTGGAAGACAAGTATTCGTACAAACAATTCCTTTTGAATCATGAAAACATATATCTGACATGTAATTTAGATAAGCAGTTTTAAGCGGTGTTATCTAATACGTTTATATTCAAAACATATACCTGGCATGAACTTGAGAGGCATTTGTCAACTGTATAATGTCAACACGTTTATATTCATAACACATACTTGCCATTTTAAGATAAGCAGTTTTAAGCGATGTTAATTAATACGTTTACATTCGTGCTCAAGTGTGCTAGATAGGAATGATAAAGGTGCTTGTTCATAGAAGAGAAACTTAATAAGTCAAAATGAAATATCGTTGAAACAATACAGTTTGTGTAATGTTGTCTGGTGTACAATTAAAAGCTATTGAATTATTATTGATTCAGGAAGCGTCAATTTTCAAAAGTATATATACAGTTATATGACTTATATCTCAAAAGCGATGTCACACGTTTGGATTAGATCAAATGTTGAATCATTAATACAATCTTTAAAGAATTAAAAGCGATCTAATTTTGCTTCCAATGACTATTCTTCAGTGCGTATCATATAACAGTACAGCTGTTGTACCGTTTAAAAGAAATTGACTTTGATCTTATAACTTCGAAATTTCCTCACATCTGTGAACAAGGACCTTAACGCTTACAGTGCTGGAACCGACTCTATGCTTATGTAAACAGATTAGATCCAGGTCAGCCGCCAAGTAAAGTGGGGACTGGGCTGAGATCGTACCTGTTTGCTACTATGAGAATCTTTCCTCATCAAAATTAAGCAGATATTTTATTATTTAAGGTTTTGGAAAGCAGACGACACAAAACCCTAATTTTAGAAAAAGATACCCAGCATTCTAAGGGTTAAAGGATTCGGTGCATTATACAGTTTACATTTGTGAAGGAGTTGGTGCAGCCTTGCACTGAACCCTCAGGTTGTCAGATTCCGTGTTTAAAAATGTTGTAAACAAAAAATAATTGAAGAGTATCGTATTCTTATAACTGTAATAGAAAACATTCAACTGTATCAAATAAGAATACTTAGTTAAACATGTTCAATTTCAGACCAATTTGTAGAATTCTATTGTCACGAAGCTAAATCGTGTAGATCTTGGAAATTGATCTAAATCAACCATCATCAACAATAGAACAATGTTTGACAGCGTGCCTAAAATGATTAGCCCTTAACCAAACGCCAAACTTTCGACTGTCCCAAATTGAACGTTTGCAGACGAAATTTCAAAATATGATGAAATTGAAAAATAATCTTCTGATAGGGCAGAAAACATTGTGGGAGCAGGAGAAATTGCTCGTTAAGAGCAATTTCTCATTTTCCGACATTGTTTTCCAGAGTCGTCTGCAACAAACTGGTCAAATTTCGTTATTGTTTGGTAATGGGTTAAGATATATCATACTGGCATGATTCGTTTTGATCTGTAAACGTTAAAACAATTACAGACGTTGATTATATACTATGTTCATACATTGTTTAACTTTTAACTCCACAGAGCTTCAATGTTTCATACCTTAGTGTTATTTTAACAAGAAAACAATTCATGAGAAAAATATTTGGTGAAACATATTCCGTATGACAAAACCCATAGTCACGTCTTCAACGTTTCAAGCCATGTCAAAACTTGGAACAGAGAGATAACCTTATCTCATGTGGCTACTGTAATATGTTGTTGTTCACAGAAGAGAAAATTTGAAAGTAAAAATAGAATGTGGTTGAAGCAATACAGCTGCTGTATTGCTGAGTCATATACAATAAAAAGTAGCTATTGAAAGCATAACGCATTCAGGTGGCGTAATCTTATCTAGGCATGTACGTAGAGTTTATATATGCTGTAGATCTTAAAAGAATGTCACGGTTTGGGATCAAATACATGTACATTCACTGTATACACACTTAAACCCGCTACCAAACAATAACGACATTTGACCAGTTTGTTGCAGATGACTCTAGAAAACATTGTGGGAAAAGGATTAATTGCTCTTAACGAGCAATATCTCCTTTTCCAACAATGTTTCTGTTCGATCAGAAGATTATTTTCAATTACATAATATTTTGAAATGTCGTCTGCAAACTCTTTCAATTTGGGACAGTCGAGAGTTTTGGCGTTTGGTAAACGATTAAAAAAGATATAAGATGTGCCCACTGCCTATCCTTCATCGCGTATCATATAACAGTAGAGCTGGTAAGCGGTTTTAAGGAAATTAATTTGTAACCACAAAATTCCCTCATATCTGTGAATAAGCGCCTCTGGATTTAAAGATGGTTTAAAAGCACTATACGGTATTCACTCTTGCTCATGGTTTGGCCTTGTTGTTTGTGTATGTGTAACAAATTCATACTTGTACCATATGTCTCTACAATATTGTTCCAACGGACGCGATCCCACAAATCGATTTCAAAGCTAAAAACTACGCCGAGTAAAATACGCGACTTAACCCATTACCAAACAATAACGACAGTTTACCACTTTGTTGCCAACGACTCTGGAAAACATTGTTGAAAAGGAAAACATTGCTCGTAACGAGTAATTTCTCCTTTTCCCACAATGTTTTCTCTCCTATCAGAGGATTATTTTCGAATTTCCTCACATTTTGAAATGTCGTCTGCAAACACTATGAATTTGGGACAGTCGAAAATTTGGCGTTTGGTAAAGGGTTAAGCTGTATAAAAACAAGTTAAAACTTTAGGCGGTTTTCTTATTACTTTTTTCTCGTGAAACCGGTGTTTTCATTAGTCATGCATAAAGTAATTGGTTATAAGACAAATATTGATCTGTTCAGCATTTTAACAAATACCCATTGCGAATCAATGAAAACAAATAAACGGCAATAACAAATCATGAAATTTTAATATAGTTTCTAACCCTTTTAGTGCTGGAACCGAATTTCATGCTTACATGGGTGAAAGTTGAAGAATTTCAAAAACCTGAAATATGTAACTTATTATCCCCAAAAGGCATATTTGCTATAGCATCGTATAGGGACAAAAAGTCTCAAAAACCTGAAATTCAGGTATGATCCTGAACACTTTCACCCATGTGCTTATTATGCAAACAGGTTGAATCGAGGCCAGCCGCCAAGTAAATTGGCGACTGACCTGGATTTAACCTGTTTGTTACTCCGAGTATATTTCCTCTCCAGAATTAAGCATATATCTAAGGTTTGGAAAGCAGATGATACAAAAATCTATTTCTAGAAAATTACCCAGCAATCTAAGGGTTAAAGTGAGGATGAGTACTTGTGATGAAAGAGTATAATATTATTGAGCCGTGTTTCCTTTAGTCACAATAATCCCTTTGTTCATTTACATGGGACACGTCAACCCATTTCCATAATTTCATTTTGATAAAATTTTAACCCTTATTTGCTAGGTAATTTTCTCAAAACAGATTTACCAAAACCCATAAATATCTGCTTAATAATGTAGATGATAGATACTGAGAGTAGCAAACATATTAGATCACAGGCCAATCGCCATTTTAATTGGGGACTGGCTTGGATCTAACCTGTTTGCATAAACATGAACTCGGTTCCAACACTATAAAGGTTAAAAGAAACAAGAGCTGATAGAGGATAGCTTTGCTCAATAGTTGTGTTTACAACAAAATTCAAGCGGCGACCCCTTGGGTACGACAGGACGTATTTTCACCGAATGGCCGAAATTTTATTCAACTTTGTAGAAGTCCTCTAGATGATTATTATAGGCTTCTGTTATATGTGTCGATGTTATACTTATGACCCCTTGGATGGGGTCGAGTTCTGACCCCCAGGGTACAATTTTACTTAACAACTTAAGAAAAATATCAGCGCAAGTTAAAACCGATAAACATGGATAGAATCTTAAAACGAAAGTATAATATTGCAACGTTACTCGTCATTGGAAGCGTGTCAGAGAAAGACGCTTCCAGTGATGTGTTACTTTGCGATATTGCTTAGCCCAATAAAAAATAAGAGGGAGAGTTGTTTTGGCATTACCCAAACATTTAGCATAAAATGTTTAGTAAAACGGAACCCTAGGAATTTAATAGAGTAAATACAACCTTTGTAGAGGACCTATGGATTACGCTCCAGATCAAATAGGAAAGCCGTTAGGGCATGCAATTTCATACCAGCCGATTTCTGCATTTTTAAAAAAAACTTTTATTACACCGAGAACTAGTTGATCAGTGTTTCAAAACTAATTGAACAACTATTGTATAGAACCACCAAATTAAAGGATCATTTCTGTGGCCAAAAATCCATATATTTTCTTAAAATAACATCCTGAAAACAAAATATTGTAAGCTTCATAAAGATTTCGATCAAATAACGGACGTTTTTCATGGAAAATGTTTTCTAACCACGACTGCTTTTCACATAAATAGTTTTGACCATCATCAAGTATCACATTGGACTATCACACAGGTTGAGCTTATAATCTTTCAGATATAAATGTCTTCTACTGATGTTAAGACCAGCACAGATCTTTAAAAGTTATATAAAACTGGATTATTGATGCAGTTGTCAAACAAGTTCATGACCATTTGTTAAAGATAAAGCATATATATCTTGCAAATAAGGTAAATTGTTTTAACGTTTTGTTTGGTAAACATTCATCTGTTTTTTCTTCCTGCAAAATCATCAAAGTTGGTTGGTAGGTCGAAATCACCGTATTAATAAATGTTTCACACAGAACACAATCTTTGATATACTGGTGCAAGTTTGAAGAGTGTTATGGAGAAAGATACATGTGAAGTATTACATGCCAGATCTTTTACATCCTGAGCTATTGCAAATGGGCTGGGGAAAGAAGAAAAACAACACTTCTATACAAATTCATAGTTTTATTCAAAATATGAGACTTTTTACATTAGTTCAATTGTGTTGTAATTGTGTCTTTTTTTTTTTACCTCAATTGGAGAAGGCTTTTGAAAAATAATACATTGCTGATTAAGAACAACTTTTTTAATTTACTAGTTTCTGCCAAAGTTTGCACCTTATCATCTAGCAATAGATTAATTTTGACATGTCACAAGATGTGCCATAGTACACCAGGTTAAATGCCAACAATATAATATGTGTAAAGCACAACATGCAGTTATTTACAAACAGAATTCGTCCATTTTCATACAGCCAAACATTGCACAGCAGACGCTTAACATATTCCTAAGATACTTGGTCAAGTTGAAAGCAAAACAACTAGAGGATTCATTGCAAGACAACAATAATTGCTTGACTTTGTAAAGAACTTACTAGTCTTGCAATGAACCCTTAAGTTGCAAGTTATGAAGTAAGAAACCGATTGATTCTTCTTCATTTTACATTGAGTTGAAACCACAGTGGATAAATGGAGGGATTACAGGCACTTATAAGATATGTTCTTTTTTGTCACTATGCTTTGTTACTTTTTCAACAGCAGGGAAGAAAAAAAGTATGTTAACAAACATATCCAGGAAGCCTTTTGCATCTTGCAAATTCAATGAGCTCAAAGCAATACTAAAAACTTGAATGACCAAATCATTTCTTTGTTTTGGGAATTCATTCGATGGAAAATGACATGTAATAATGTTATTTCTTTGTCATCTGATGTTGTTTTCAATTTCAGCCAGTCACAAAATCCCACATGGTGGAATAGGTCAATCAGGTCAACAAAAGGTTGTCGAAAATTATCAGGAACAGTGATTCCCTCATTAAGTAAATACATATACAACGACATACAATGAATATTTGCTTTTTTAAACAAAATACAAAACAACTTTAAGGAATAACCCTATCATCATAAAGTTCACAAAAGAGTATGAAACAGCACATTATGACATCCTCCACCCCCTTAGCCCTTATAGTGTTGGAACTGACTTCATGCTTATGCAAACAGGTTAGATCCAGGCCAGCCACTAAGTGAATTGGCAGCTGGCCTGTGATATAACCTGTTTGCTACTCTTAGTATCTCTCCTCACCAAAATTAAGCAGATATTTAAGGTTTGGGAAAGCAGATGTCCCAAAAATCGATTTTAGAAAATTACCCAGCATTCTAAAGGTTAATTCCATATTATCATTAACTACACAAAAACACCTTTACTCAATCCTCTCTTTACCAAACACACCCACATAACATGTTACAAAGGAGACATAAAGATGAAAAAAAAAAAAAAGATAAAAAAATGCAAACAATGTCCTATAACTTTTACACATGCCATTGGTCTTGCTTTCTGCTAATTCAAATAAAGAAAGAAAAATACTAAACATTTCGAGGGTTTAGCGTAAGACTATGGTAAGTGCTTCATGTTTGTAAAGCTTTACTATAGTCTTGCATTGAAACCCCAATTTGTGACAGTAACATATAAGTCAACCCTTCATAAAACTTAAAGATAGTATCAATATTCATTCAATACTCCCTCGAATTTGGAACCATCACAATTGGATACCAAGAGCTGAAGTTGATGTGGTAAAAAGCCTGCTTCATCGTGCACGAGACTAATCTTCTTCCTCTTCTTCATCCTCTTCGTCACTGATCATCGGGCGCTTTGTGGAGCTCCTAGCAGGAGTGGCTCTCTTACTGGAGGGTGTGCCCTTTGGTTTAGACTGTGGAAACAATAGTAAAGATTTATCCTTATTGTAAATACATGTCTCTAGAGATAAGTTTGTATCCTTTCCTTCCTAACTGCAGATTATCCTTTCAATTGAAAAGTATTGTTTCAAAAAAATGTAAGGGAAAATCAGTGCAGTAAGGTTCTCTTTCAAATTAAATTCATTTGTTCTATCCTCGTTTTGACAGTATTTCTTTAATATGGCAATATCCAGATTATAATTATGACCCTAAGCCAGCATGTGCTGGTCCAGCAAAGTAGACCCTTTGGCATTATGAATATTTAAAAATCTAGTACTATCATGATATAAACCCATGTAGAAAGGGGTCATTTCATGGGAGATAGTCTTTCGACTGACTTATAGAATGCCGATGGTTCCATCCTGCTTGACCAGCCCTTATGTTATGGGCAGTTGAGTATTGGTCTTCCTCCATCATTAAGACTAAGGCATTGCAACATAACTGAAATAATGTTAATGTGATGTAAAACCCATATATAAATAGAGAGGGATCATGTGATTTCAAGTTCTGTAACCTAACCACTAGACTATTAAAGCCCTTCAATCAAGCTTAACTGTTTAATATTCAAAGCTGGCATTATCAACTTCCAATTAGAAATTGGGTATAATATATGGTAAAACAAATTTATACAATTGAAATAATTGTTCTTTCGTCATACATAAGATCTATTTACATTTTCAAGTTAAATTCTTTAATTTTTTCATAAGTTCAATTTCTCCTTCTTTATAAAAAAGAATACTGTTTCTTTCTTATAATCTTCAAACCTTCCCTAGAGTTTATCAATTACAAAGTATTCAAGTTTAGAACACTAAAAAATGATCCGACATCTGTGTGACAAGAGGCTAAATTGCCCCCAAAATGATTGGTTTCTACCCAATAGCTTAATGTAAATGTATTTTTGTGGATGTTTTGTCTATCAGTTCTTGTTTTTAATTTGAATCAGTAACAGTTCCTTTATAAAGGACCCACATATAAAGGAATGGGTAAAGCAATATCTTTGCATGTAATCACTGTCACAAAAGCATCTTACTTTTTACATGAAATGGTTCTAAGCAATACTTTTAAGAGGCTGCAGTTGATATAACATACAGACCAATAAGGGAATGGGTATACATAAACACTTGAATGCCTACCTTTCCCTTTTCTTTTGGAGATTCTCTTTGTTTGTCTTTCGTCTTTGACTTGGTGGACTGGGCTGGACAAATAAAGAATGAAGAATGTACTGTTTCTATCATGTAAACCAAATGAAACCATTAAAATTTTAACAAGAAAATCTAGTTTTAGCTACAATTGACTTTGCATACAATGATAAGGAATTTTCCAAACCTTGTTATTGTCATCTGCGTTTGCTATCAAATAGGCCTGGTTAATTAAAACACTTTTTTTTTTATTAACCAGGCCAATCTAAAAGCAACAGAAAATGTTTAAAAGAAACAAAAACAAGGGAATGATTAAGCCAATCTGATTTCGAATCAAAGGGTTTGTAAGATGAATGAGGAAAACTATCAAAAGCCCCATGAGAGTAAGTTTTCCTATCACACATATTGAGGAAATTCCTGTTTGTAGACTTTTTATCTGCTATAAAGGTCAGGGTCATCTCAAGGTCATTTAGATACAAGGGCACAGTGGAATACACAGTAAACACAGTAGAATGGAAACATCAATTACACTATCCTTATAAATCTTTGAATAACAAACAAAGGCAATCAGTAAATCAATGTCTACTTTTAAACCAAATCTTGTGTTTTTCAAGGATCAAAATTGATATAGCTGACTCTAAGGAGCAATTTATCACTTTGTCATGTGGTTCTGCAGGGTATGTGATAAAGTAAGGTATCATTGTTTGCTTTTAAGAAAGGGATATAAATCACATCAATATTGGTTTATTCATAATGGATGCCAAGCTCATTTTAGATGTAGAAAATCATAAAGCTTAATTGCCTGGTAGGCAATACAAGTCTGGTACATCCAGTCATGAAACAACCCCTTATGATGATCAAATCACCACTATTATGGTTTGAACCCCCACTGTACTCTAACCACTAAGCCATAGGGACCCTGAGGTGTCCTAGATTATTGAGTTAAACATACCGGTAATACTTCATAAATACATGTGCCTTTTCAGCATACATGCAAGAACTTGATCATGATGAGCACAAATTAACAACTTGCCACAACATATATTGATTTAAATCAATCACAGTGTATATTCCTTATAATATTCCACCCCACTTTGACAAGAAACTTAATCAAAAGGATACTTCCAGGAAACATGATTGGCAATATCATGACAAAAGTGATACAAAGTTAACAGAATCTGATAGGGTATCGGTCCCTCTCCGATACAACATGGGAATAGAAGTGATATGTCATCCTTACTATCTGTATCCTCCCCTCCCTCACTGCTGTCGTCGCTATCACTATCACTGTCATCATCAGAGGAATCTTCGCTAGAGTCACTGCTGTCCTTGGTCATTCTCTCCTTCGCATTCGTGAGAACAGACTGCAGAACGATCGAGTCTTCATAAATCTGAAATCAAAATTAGGTCATGACTTACAGAAATCTTTACTTTTGTTATCAAAATAAGGTCATATCAAATAGACATTTTTACTTTTGTAATCAACATAAGGTCAAAGATAATAGAAATCTTTACTTTTGTTACCAAAATTAGACCATAGTTACAGAAATCTTCACTTTTGTAATAATCATTAAACCCTGAATAAGCTTTTTGAAAGAAGACGACACAAAAACCTTTTTTTAAAGAAAATTACCCAGCAATCTAAAGATAAATGATGTATGAATAATATGGGTAGTAATGTCGCATACCTGTGAACCTTCCACATTGTAGAGCTGTGCGTTTTGACACAGGGTGTAAATGTCATCTTCCAGATCCTCCAAACAGCGGTATTTGTGGTCCTTCAGACGTTTCTGTAAACAATACACGCAAAATACATACAAAATACATCCACTACTGTCACAGATGTCTAGATTTGGAGGCATTACAGGGTCTCATTTGCAGACTTAAAAAGTGCTTGTTCATATGAGAGAAAATTTGAAAGTCAAATTGAAATTTCGTTTAACCCAATACCAAACAATGATGATGTTTGACCAGTTTGTTGCTAACGACTCTGGAAAATGTCATGGGGAAAGGAGAAATTGCTCTAAACGAGCAATTTCTCCTTTTCCCACAATGTTTTCTCCTATCAGAAGATTATTTTCCTATTTCATAAAATCTTGAAATGTCATCTGCAAACTCTTTCAATTTGAGACAGTCAAATGTGACTTCTGTGTGTTTTGACAGAGTGTGTAAATGTCATCTTCCAGATCCTCCAAACAGCGGTATTTGTGGTCCTTCAGAGGCTTCTGTAACCAATACACGCAAAATACATACTAAACTGTCACAGATGTCTAGATTTGGAGGCATTACAGGGTCATCTATTTTCACTTTAACCCTTTACCAAACAATATATTTTTGACTGCCGTTAATTGAAAGAGTTTGCAGATGACATTTCAAAATGTGATGAAACCTTTTCCCACAATGTTATCCAGAGTCGTCTGCAACAAACTGGTCAAATGTCATTATTGTTTGGTAATGGATTAAAAGTCCTTGTTCACACGAGAGGAAAATTTGAAAGTCAAAATAAAATTTCATCAAAACAATAGTTTTTCTATTATTGATTGATCTACATTAAAAGTAGCTATTGAAAGCACAATTACTTCAGAAAGTGTCAATTTAATATGTACAGTTATGTACAGGCATTATGCGCTAGATCTCAAACACAATGCCACACTTTTGAATTAAAACACTTGTTAATTAACCATTTAAGAGCTAAAAACAATCTAATTTTGCTTCAAATGAACATTCTTCAATGTGTATAATGTATTACAGTGGGGCTGTTGTGCAATTTTAAAGAAATCCATTTTTTTACTTCCAAATTTCCTCTTACATGTGAACAATCACCTTTAAAAACTTATGAAACATTTAGTTAATTTTAAATCTAAGGTATTGTTGGAAACTAATCAATAAGGCTGTTCTGACAAGTTTTAATACCTTACTTAATACCATTAACTATTGAAGACTTGAGAAAGCTGTGGTGAGCAATTTAGCATTTTGTAACAGAAGTTTCTACCAATTTCACGTTTTTGTCATAAAAATTTCTACCCTTTTTCAAAATAATCCTTTTTTTTGCTTCATCAAAGTTTTTGACGTCTGCTGTTGTTTTCAAAATCAGCCAGGCATAAATTTCCATACACAGAAATGGATTTAAGACAAAATAAAGGGTTGTCCAAATGATGTAAGTCTCAAATCTATAGCTCTATAATGACAACATCTTACTTCAAACAACATAGTACTTTCCCTTCAACAATTCTCCCACATGGATAACTTATTCCTTCCTACCTCACTTTGACTGCATCTGACATTGATAGAAACCACTGTAACAAAACGATAAACTGTTCCCTTGAGAGCAATTCATCATTCTCTCACAATGGTTTCCTAAGAATACAAGAAACAAAACAATCTTTATCTTGCATTTTTGTTGTCTGCTGTTTGTCTCAATTGAAACAAGTCACAAAGTGGCATATGGGGAATTGGGTGAAAATGTGACATTTTTTGAAGACATTGTGGCCAATCCAATGAGTACCTTCTTAACCCTTTACCACACACCAAATTTTCGACTGTCCCAAATTGAAAGAGTTTGTAGACGACATTTAAAAATGTGATGAAATTGGAAAATAATCTTCTGATAGAGTAGAAAACATTGTGGGAAAGGGAGAGATTGCTTGTTACAAGCATGTAACAAGCAATTACTCCTTTCCCACAGTGTTTTCCAGAGTCGTCTGCAACAAAGTAGTGAAATGCCGTTATTGTTTTGTAATGGGTTAAGTTACAACTGTTATGACACTTAACAAATCATCTCATTAGATGGACTGTGAACAGCTTAATGAGTTTTAAATGAACACTTGAAAAAGTAATAAGAGTACTTGAATTATATAGGAAGTCAATTTAATTCTTTGTTTGGCTCAACTAGCGTATAGATGCCTTTGTCTAGTACAAAAGATTCAGGTATGTATGTTCTACAGCCATAATTATCGACCCAAGGTCTAAAATATAAAGGCAGATGATATTACACTAAACAAACAATGAGAGAATGGATATCCATACCCCTCCAAACAACTTCTAACATTTCTCAAACAAAATATATTATTGCCTCATAAATAGCAGCAATAAGCATGAGGTTGTCTTTTCTTAACAAAGGTCTGAAGGAATAAGTCAATACAGAGAGACTATCAAAATCCATTTTCATTCCAGATGAGACATCTATTATTGTTTTTTAATGTGCTCTGCTCTTGTATCAAAATTGTGCTTATTCCAATTCGATCTGTACTAAAACTTGTTCAAAGGAATATTGTTTGCTCTTTTACATTTTTTTTTTTTTTTAAAATAACTCGTCAATATTCAAATTATCTTTTAAAGTTCTAACCTCAAAGTATTTACATTTTGAACACTGTAATACCAAAAAGATTGAAAAAGTTTCACAGACAAAGTATTACATGAGGCATGCCTTATTAATCAATGCTGTTGACACAAGTAGAGTGGTTGCTGCATGCTGCAAGGCTTTATCTAGCCCTTCTCTTATTTGACTTAACCCTTTACCAAACGCCAAATTTACGACTGTCCCAAATTGTAAGAGTTTGCAGATGACATTCAAAATATGATGAATTTGACAACCAATCTTCTGATAGGGCAGAAAACATTGTGGGAAAAGGAGAAATTGCTCATCACAAGCAATTTCTCCTTTTCCCACAATGTTTTCCAAAGTCGTCTGCAACAAAGTGATTAAATGTCATTAATGTTTTGTAATGGTTTAACAAATTACTATAGCTTTGTACTGATCCCTTACAGTTAGACAATATGATTGATTTTCAAACATTTTTTCATTTTATGATTCAAATGATTTCATTATGTAAATACATAAAGATGAACCAATTGAAGAGTAAAAAATAAATACAATAATCCTGAAAATAGATGCTTTAAATCTTTTACAATCACATAACTAATACAGTCATTGGTAAGTGGCTAGGAAAAGAGTTTTATAGATTTTTTTTCTTATTACACCAACATCAGTTTTGGGCTCTTCCAAGCACTTTAAAACATTTTTCTTTCATGACAAATAATTTTGTTTATCAAACTGGCAACACCTTTTCAAACTATTGGTATTTCTTCAGGATTTATGAACATTATTATTTAAAAACTGATTATAAAATGTATCAGGAATGAGAAAACAGTCATTCAGCTATAAGATTATAATTGAATAATGTTACATTTTCTTGGGTGAAAGTTGAATATTTTCAAAAACCTGAAATCTGAAGTTCATTATCCTTAAAAGAGATGTTTGCTATAGCATTATATAGGGACAAAAAGTCTCAAAAACCTGAAATTCAGGAATAAACCTGAACACTTTCACCCATGCATTTTCTTCTAAGAGTATTTGATAGAATATTTGCTGAGTATCAGTTTTAAATTAAGTAAGAAATATCATTTGTAAAATTTGGTAATGCTTTTAAGAGTCCATATTATGAGAAAGAGTTCTTTTAATGTGGTAATTTTCTGCCTTTTGCATGTATAAAAAAGTGTGGTTAATGGTTTGTCTATAGAATGGTAGATAAAGGATTTTTCAAATGTTCCAAACTTAAACACCAGACAGCACTATGTGATTTTAACCCTTTACCAAACACCAAATTTTCGACTGTTCCAAATTGAAACTGAAAGGGATTGCAGACATTTCAAAATGTAATGAAATTGAAAAAAAAACAATCTTCTAATAGGCTAGAAAAAATTGTGTGAAAAGGAGAATTTGCTCGTTAAGAGCAATTTCTTCTTTTCCCACAATGTATTCTAGAAGCATATGCAACAAACTCATCAAATTTCATTATTGTTTGGTAATGGGTTAAAACAAAGTTTCATGATCAAGTGATGTGCAAACTACACTATCTACGATAAAGTGCAAACAGATTAAGTGAAGTAACTATCACTCCATAGACACTCAGACACTTATGTCAAAGAACACAATCTACTGTTTCTAGCAGCTAGTTTCCTCATTCAATAATGTTTCCTTGTGAAATGCATGCTATTACTTATACATGCATCCACTAAATCGTCTCAATGTAAAGCATTATTCTACCAATTACAAAGGCAAGCTATTAATCTTTACATGCAAGACACAACATCAACACAAATTCTACAAAAATCAAAGCAACTATCACAAAAGCTCTACTGAGAATAGTTGCAAATCAAAATTATAAAGCCTCAACTAAGTAAAGTAAATCCCCTTCTCCACCAGAGACATAAGACACAACTGAATTGACACAACACAAACTTAAGAACTAAGATTGATACCATTTCTAATTCTATTATGGTCCAAATTCAAAAGTATCCGTAGTTCAGCTTTCTAGATGATTAACATTTCAAGTTTGTAATTTGGCATGCAGCAGTTTGACAAAATAAGACAACTTATGTAATAACTTCTTTTTCATACACGATTACACCTAAGATGACTGAAGTAGTTTTATTTTAATTGAATGAATAGTGTTTTAAGGAGCAACAACAGCTTAGGTCATTTAGCCCGCATAATTGTATTCTAATGGAACTTCACGATCAGAAATAATAAACATAACTAATGCCAAAATTAAATGTTGCTGATAATCAAAAATATATTTTTTTCCACATAGTTGAACCAGAGACATAGATAACAGAGATTGGCAACTCGGGAATTATCGCCAAACTCTCGCGTGCCGCGAGGTTCTGCGAGATAAGGAAAGTGAGTACCTGTTTATCCGTTGCCACGAGAGATGTCAAGCGAAATTGATACTTCTTTATTACAGTAAAATAGCTATGTTTTGGTTATCTGATTGGTTATCTGAAATAACTTCTGGACATTTTGTTTTATTTTCATTTTATTAAATTGATTTTATGTTAAAAACAAAACAAAAAGTTCAAATAGGCCTTCTTTTTCAATGACAGGCTTGATTACCATGCAATTCAGAATTGTACTTTTAACGACAATGTCTTTCAAGCAAAGGTTTGAATAATATTTTGTAATAAATCAAGTGACTCTATTTAGTTGCAGTTAATAACCAAAGCATGAACTTTACACTAAGACATGATAGTTTTCGTCAATATTAAAAGATTGCTTTCTCACTTCATTTCAATTATTCTGTGTCGTAAAAATGTTTACAGTGCTCATTTTTTCAAAACAAAACACATTTTTCATCATGACATTATTTCAAGCCAAATGTTTCAATTTAAGAAAATTAAAAGCATTTTATGATGTTAAAATGCATGTGATGAGAATTTTTGTCAAAGTGGTTTTAGTAAACGAAAGGACACGTAAGAAAAAACTGACGTGCAAAGTTTTTCAATACACCTTTTACAGCAGATTCCTCTAATATTGATTGCAAATCAATAAGTACATAATTATTCTTAAACACGTAAGGGTCTGGTCTTATCATGCTGCTGACCGAAATTATTTTAGAAAAAAGAAATGTGAGCTTTTTTAATGTTAAGCTAAAGCAAATAGTGTGTCTTGCACCTTCGTTTTTATTATCATTTCTCAACGAGAAATTAAGTCAAAGCACACTACTTTTAAAACCAGACAGACGCTTTAAACATAACAAAACCTCCCTATTTTGTTTTCGGGATCTTTAGGTCATTAAATTTGAATGAGGTGTCAGAGAGTGGACACAGGGTTAGCGTCACACACTTCTTGTGTAATCGCCCTAGCATCAAAAGGTTTTATGACATCAAACTACATATTTTATGGGGTGGCAATTTACAATCATAGCCTGTATTGTCCACTACCGTGATTGACTCTATCACCCTTCGTTCTTCAAATGACACATTTCACCTGACATATTTGCAAGCGATTGGAATTAAGAAGAAGTATGACGAAAAAGGAAATATCGTGGTGATTCTGATTAAGAAGATCTATCCATTCTCTTTTGTCCATTATTTGAATGGATTTTCTTCTTCTTATATAGGAATATCACTTTGAAAATACGGGAAACTATAGAACTTAGTCAGCATTTAATACGGGATCAATTCAAACTCATTCAGACGTTTTCAGTAATAACACGTTTGATAAAATCCAAGTCACACAATTTAAGTTTTAATTGATGCAAAAATGAAAGATTTTGATTGAAAATAAAATGGCTGAAATCATGATTATGCTTGTGCGGTAAAGCAAACCTGGTATAACTTCATTATAAACACGACAATCACCATAAGTGGGTAACCATAAAACAAAAATAACACTTCAGGAAAATGTAAAGTATGATATGATCCAGTGCATAGTCTTTTAGTTTTACTTGCTACAACTTTTGAAATTTTTGGTTGGAAATTGAGATGGCTGAACTCATTAAGGTAGTAAATGGGATATATTTAGTATGCAATAACTTCTAAATGACAAAGAATATCAGACTGAAAATTTGTAAATCGACAAAATCATATTATCCCAATAAAATGGACATGAATCAGAAATGTTTGAATAAACCTCCATTAAAACATTTTACTTTGTACAAGTATGAAATATTTTGGTTGAAAATAAAATGGCCGAAATCACGATCATGCTTGTGTGGTTAAGTAAGCCTGGTATAACTTTGTTATGGAAACGAAGATTACTTTAAAAATGCGGGCAACCATAAAACAAGAAAAACACTTCAGGAAAATGTCAAGTATGATATGATCCAGTGCATAGTTTTTTAGTTTTACTGTGCACAACTTTGTTAATTTTTGGTTGGAAATCAAGATGGCTGAACTCATTAAGGTAGTAAATGCGATATATTTAGTACGCAATAACTTCTAAATGACAAAGAATATCAGACTGAAAATTTGGAAATCGACAAAATCATATTAACCCATTAAAATGGATATAAATTAGAAATGTTTGAATAAACCTCCATTAAAACATTTTACTTTGTACAAGTATGAAATATTTTGGTTGAAAATAAAATGGCCGAAATCATGATCATGCTTGTGTGGTTAAGTAAACCTGGCATAACTTCGTTATGAAAGCGAAGATTACTATAAAAATGCGGGCAACCATAAAACAAGAATAACACTTCAGGAAAATGTCAAGTATGATATGATACAGTGCATAGTTTTTTAGTTTTACTGTGCACAACTTTGTTAATTTTTGCTTGTAAATCAAGATGGTTAAACTCATTCGGGTCGTAAAAGGGACATATTCAGTACGGAATAATTTCTAAATGACAAGGAATATCAAACTGAAAATTTGGAAATGTAGAAAAACAAACCCTTTCTTTAAAATGGACTTGAATTGGAAATGTTTGAAAAACCCTCCTTTAGAACAGTTTGAATCTAAAACTACTCAATTATCACGTTTATCGAACAAAACCACGAAATTGCGAACAATTCAATCAAGTTTGTCGCAGTTTGCCACGTTTATTTCTTTGATAATCGCTTGCTGATCGGTCTTGTTGGATGGAGAAACTTTCTAACAATAACAATATCGTAAATTCGGTAAGAAAATAATTTAATTTTGACTTAAAACACGCTTAAATGTGTGTTGCCTATTTTGCGTTTAGTTGAAAATAGCGTCGATAGACAGATCTCGAAAGGTCTCGCTAAATAACACGTCATGCGAGATATCGCAGAAACCGGCTATAGGTAAAGAAGGAGTTACCAATCTCTGTTATTTATGTCTCTGGTTGAACTTGTCTTAAGTAACCCCAAAAGTAAAATGCATATTGGGCATTAAATGCAAGACTATAATAAGTCCTTCACAAAATGTGAAGCACTGATTATAGTTTTGCACTTAATCCTTGAAATGAAATGCCAGACAATACATATAACTTTCATATACGGTGCTTCTATTCATGTTAACTCCTACACCAGCTTTCTCCTTAGCTTTTTTCCAAAGCATACTGTCATATACCATATGTTGTTTTTCCTTCATCTATCATAAAACCATATTATAGGTGTGAAACTAGAATAAAAAACTTAGCTTTGTCATCACTTTCAGTTGGGATCTACAACTAAAATATTTGCAAAGATTCACAACAAAATCATTTGCAATGATCTTTCTAAGTCCAATTACTGGACAAAAGCTGTACATGACAACTATCCAAACTATCTAACATCGGGCGACAACAATGTAACCTTGACCTTACCCGGATCCTTTGGAAATCAACAGGGGAGGTAATTATTTCATAATACTCGGGCATATCCTTTTTAGTGGGGAGCTTTTGAAAAGCTTCACTCAGCCTCCTGCCATCTCTAAAATACATTTCAAACATACACATGCTGATACATGAGGGTAAACGAGGTGCACACATCTCAAACACATCATCAATATCTGGTCCTTACCCTGATTTTCTTGAAGTCTACCGGGTTCGTAATGATCTCATAATATTCCGGTAATTCCTTCTTCGAAGGCAGTTTTTCAAACGCACCGCTGAGGGTCCTTCTATCACTATATAAAAATATGGCGTTACAATGCAAGCAAAACAATCAATTGGTTCATTTAATAAGAAATCAGAAGTAAATGAGATTTAATACAACAAACTTTCTCTATCACAGGCTTTTTGGGCTTCCTGAACATCTACTGTGAAAATTCAGCATCAGTTTGGTTATAACTATCTATTGAGCTGGTATGATGAGAAAAAGTTCCTTGTCTATAATACCTCTCTCCCTTCTTGGCACATTTTGCAATTCATTCTTAAAAAAGTAGCAATTAAATTTGTAAATATATTTTAAGTTAAAACTTATTCATTTTAAATTGATTGTTTGGGCAGCTTCAAGCTTATTAAATTTACTCTTGATGAATGCTTCCTGGATACTACACCAGTATGTGGGCTAGTCCCAGCCATTTTCACCTTTTTGCTTACAGGGATATAATCTGTACAAGAGGCCGACAATCTACCACAGCTCAACTGACAAAGATATCTGTAAAATTGATTTATTAATATAAAGCCTACTACTGAACATGTTGTTCAGTGAATCAATTTCTTAGCAATTTTACCAATACTTTAAATGTGATATAAATAGGTCCTCTTAAGGAAGATGGAGCCTGATAATTCAGTATATTGTATTTATACAAGTTCCTATTTTGAGCACTCTTATAAGCATGATCCATCCAATTCTCAGCTACAGAACTCTATATATCCTTTTCATGCTTTCCAACAATCCTTTCAAATTGAATAAGCCATAAAATTACTCAAGGACCTTTAGGCGGGAATCTGAGGCCCGAAAAGAGGCTTAAAAAAGAAGTTCTTTTACCCCAAAGGGTAGAAAATTTTCATTGGTGTTTTTAAATAGCCTAAAGTATCCCTGAAAGTTCTAGAGGGGATGCCACTTCTGAAAGTGGTGCAGATTTTTAAAAAATGAAGTTTTGTAACATGACCGTCATTTGCTTTTGTTCTTTTTCTTTACATCACTTATATGTACAAATAGCCCATTCTACCATTCTTATCATGCATTAACATCATTGAAATAAATTAGTTTGCATGGAATATATAATATATTGGTATTTTGAGGCATTGCTTATCAAAAATAGATATTTGAATGTCAATTTTGACATTTTCCTGCTGCTTTTGTTGCGTCTTTTTGTAAAATGTTATTCAACAATTTTACATGAGCACTATGTATTTACAATATATTGAGCAATATATTGAGTTAAAGACTAATTCATGTAGTTTTTGATCTAGATTTATGCAATTTTCCTTAAGAAAGTTTGATTTTAATAAGTTTGCTGAGGGCAATATTATATGCTTGCATATGTTACATATAAACGCCTACTTTTCGACTCACTTGAACTAAAATGTATAGCAACAGGGTGGTTACTTGTAGTTGGCATTGGCACTTATGTTACTGTATACAATCAACACATTCTGTTTGTGAAAATCTTTATAAGTTTTCTGACAGATATTGTTAAACAAAGTGGTCACAACATTAGATTTTGTTTGAAATCTTTTATGAACCAGAACTTATATTTATTAAATAAAACCAGCGGCCTCCATGAATGGTCACATAAGGTTGATGAAATTCGTGATCTTTTAATATTGCGCTAAATTAATATGAAAAGCTCATGGAGAAGCATTGTGAATTTTTTTTACAATGTATAAATAAACACTTAGCCTAAGATTAATTAGAGATCATGTCTAATTAAGTCAGCAGAGGAAACAATAATAGCCATTTAAAATGCTTCCACATTATGTACTGCATGTATTGCCCTATCAAAAAGCGTCATATTTGCAATTATATGAGTATCTTACAAAACGCACACTTTATGTATACATTATTTGCATAGCTTACATTCATTGTTATTTCCCCATGAATTATTATTTGAAGACGTTGGTTTTGTCATTTTAAGCCATTTCAAACCTGGTTACTTTATTTATATCACTCTGTCATAAGGTTGCCTTATGTGTTTTGTGTTGATTTCACGTTATGTATGATGCTTTATCATCTTCCTCACTCTCTGAATACAGGAAATTTATAGTCTATTCATACAGCTTTCATCATCACACAGACATGCATTGGAAAACCAGAACACCAGTCTTTCTTTCAGCAACTGAATCGTCACGACAGGCAGTCTGTTTTACATGAGCACCATTCCCCAAATGCCTTCTATTTCAATCTGTTCACAGATTTTTTCAAGAATCTGTGAGCTCTTATTTCTCTGTTGTATGATTTTCATTTTAGGATGACCTGTACAACATTAGGGCCATACACATTTAATTCCACAAAAACATCTTCCAATCCATTCTCCTCCATAATCTTTCCTTTATCATCCATGAAGTTCATGACCCTTAGCATTCCCCCATTTCCAACTTATCATTTTGGAACTCATTCATATTCTTCCATTTGATCAAGCGAGCTTCATCATATATGTGACATATGTCAAGTTTGGACCAAGGGCTGGGAACATTCTCTTGAAGGTGTAGATAGTATTGTATTTTGTGGTAGAGGCTGGGATCAATGGATAATAACCAGTTTGGGATTTTAGGATTGCTTGACTTGTGACTCACTTTTGCATAAAACACTGTCCATCCTGGCAGTTAATTTTCAAGACAATGAATGTCCATTTTAAACAGTTTGGTAGGTATCATTAGCAATTTAGTAAATAAGTTGTCTAAAGCTCTTTGATCTTTGTACTCCTCTGAGCAGGAAAAGAACTGCCGTATATTGGTCTTTCCCTAAAAATGCAATGGACCAGGTAATTTTCAGGGACATTCCAGTATCTCAGAGGTCCTCACGGGTGGCCTGCTGTTTTCATGCATTGGGTTATTATTGTTGTCAACTTGATACATAACCATTTTCACAATGTTCAGGTGTTTACCATTAAGTGACTCTACAGCTCTGTTGAAGTTATCTCCAGCTGCCCAAATTGTAACACATGATGTTATGTTTGTAGCTACAGGGACTACTTTTTGTCCACAGTAATAGCCAAACAAGTGTCTATGCGTTCTACATCATCATAGCTGATGCTATGTCCATTTTTATTCACCAATGCAATTGCTCCTTAGGACTGTGTAAGCGGGTGGATTGAAAAACCAAGTCCTACACATGTGTATGCTTTGGTGTCTTGCATTTACTACTGATTGTAGAAATAATATCTTGACATATCAACAACACTTTTTTGATGCAGTGAGGGACACTTCTCCTTTATGTAGGACGGTTTCCGGTTTCACATTTTCCTCGGCCAAAAGTATCCAAGCCAGAAAAATAGAGAGCTCATGTGCCACTATTTTCTCCTCTTGTTCAATGGTTATCATAGAAGGGTCAAGAGTCTAGACTTCAATACAATTCAATTTAAGTCACACTTTTTTAATCGCAGTAGCAGTGCAGAATGAAAAGAAAATCCCCTTCAGGTATTGGTTCATTCTCTCCTAGCAGATCAGATTTTAGCTTTGTAAAGTTAATGCCCCTTTTTAGGTTTGCTGCATGGTTGATAACATCTTCAAGTCTAAGATCATTATCAACAATTATGTCAGGATTCCCTTTAAGATGTGATTTCAGAAATTGCAATCTGTGAGCATAAATTGACTCAAGTTTGGCTTTGACATTATTGTACCCAACGTGTTTTCTTCCTCTATTGGCATTGGTTTACTCAACAGTGTGTGGTACTTATGCAGCAAAACAGTAAGATATGGATGTATCTCACTGATAAGATTCTCCAGTGCTGTATTGTGCACATTTTCGTTGTCAATGCTACTGCACTCTGTGACATATTGCTTAGTTTAAACTTATTTATTCTACATCTACATTCATTTATATCTGCAATAGAAAATATTGCATAAGTCTACAAGTATTTCACGTTTGAACAAATAAACCCCTGTTCAAGAACTAATTTTGTAAAAGTTTACTTGCACAGTATCAAATCAGTTGACGAATTGCATGCTTAAAATACCCAAACAATGGATTGGAAAACTTTCTGTCGTTTATGCAGTTTCCACTATTTATTGCAGAGACTTGTAAATGAAGTTTTTACAATGTTGATAAATCATGCTCGATTCTGCTTCCTGGATACATAACCAGTACTCACGCTGAATATGGATAAATGAAAGGTTGCAGGGCAGATCCCGCTACTCACAGGATTCAAACCCATGACCCTCATGTCCCGAGGCTCAGGCTCTACCCCTTGACCACTGCCCTCCTCCATCTTGCTTAATGTACCTGCTGTGAAAGTATCTGTGATAGTTAGCTTCATTGTCAATAAGTTTGCTATAATCACCACTTTGCAGTCGTAATGTGTAGCACACCCTTCTCTTGTTCCGCTCTCTAATGTTTTGCAAAATTCGAATGTTGCAACATCGATCAACTGCTTGTTTTTCTTGTACGATTTCTTTTCACAAAAAATGCAAAGATCTTTCCAGTTGAATGAACGCCTTCATAAAGGAATATAGACCCTTTGAATCGTTGTCCTGGTTTTGTTGTTTCAGCCTCGATGTATGGTGATTGCTTGTAAATGCACTGTAGCAGCTTTTGTGCAAAATGATTTCCTTATTTGGGTCACTCATTTTCAGGCCACAACTTGATTTTTTAACAATGTTGTCAAACTATCTTTTTGTGTCACTATCACCGCTTCATCTCAGCTCTGTAGTGTATCAAAAAAGCTTTAGACTCCTTGACTTGGTGTATTTCTGATAGGCTCATCGGTGTCATTTTGGCAAATTATGCACGAGTATGCTTCACGCTTTCTTTTAAAAGCAAACTAGCGCTCAGAAAAACTGCAAAACTGGGTAAAATGAGTAACAGATTAAGATAGAATATGTTAAAACATAGCGAAAAACCACTTGATCAAGAAAATATAACGCCTGCACTGTTTATTACTTATTTTTCAAAGTGCTATTTTTCACAAATTTGGTGCCCACCAATAAAACTTCATAGTTTACATTCGAGTAGCATCTCCGAAATAGCAAGGAGAGCTCAGATTAACGAGTGGCGATCACCTTGTTTGAATAATCACGTGAAACACATAAAAATACTGTCATTTATCCAATATTAACAACGTGAACATTCAAAATGGAGATTTTTTCGGGGTTTATTGGTTCCTGGAGTTTCTCGGTTGACCTAGTTTTAACGCTAATTGTAAACAAACCTTAGAATAATCACTCTTTTAAAAGCATCAGGTTAATGAATTACCTTCTCAATTCCTCTGTAAAAGGAAATTTAAAGTCCTTTTGAGTGCATTTTTAATTATTAAAGGACTTTCACAATTTTAGTGTATATTAGCGCAAGCATTGCTTTAAATGTTTCACGTCCAAAGGACTTACATCCATGTTTTCATCAAAACTACTTATTCTTACCCGAAAATAAAGTAAAACATCTTTAGACGCTATGTAAAGTCTGTTTATAATGGTTAATGGAAAAAACTAAATTGATTTTTTGATTTTTCAAAAATATCATTGTTTTAGGGTGGGTGGGGTAACAAAATGGGCCGTAGAAAAAATCTGCACCACTTTCATTTTTGGCATCCCCCCTAAATTGACATCTCTATACCTCTACTACACCCTGGCACCAGCGGAAATTTTCTACCTTTCGGGGTAAAAGAAAAAATATTTTCCGGGGCCAGATACCCGCCTACTTGGGATGATATTGGAATACTCTTTATGTACCTATCCTTGTACCGCAGCACAATATCTAACAGCTTCTTCAGCTGGGCCGCAGTTTTTGGCGCGTTTGGTTTCAGTTTCTCCACTGGGGGACGCCCTCGCTTCTTCTTTATTGCGGGCTCACTGCTCTTAGGTTCACCTGGGGGCTTCTTTCTCTTCTTTTGTGGAGTTTTCTTCTTGCTGGGGGTTTCGTCTCTTTCTTCAGGAAGCTCTTCCTCCAATTCATCAAGATTTCCATCTTCGATTGCCTACAAATATAAGTGCCATATAAGGTCCTGATAATTCTACAACAACTTTTCAATACTTGAACTTATGCAAACTGTTCCTAAGATTGAAATAGTTGTGATAGATTAATAAAGGCCCAGTAAGACGAGACAGAGCAAATATATAAGCTACCCAGAAATCATAAATTGTGTTAGAGTGTAACACTTTTAATGTGCTCATGCAGCTTTCTTATGTCTGTTTAACAGTGTAGATGCCTTTCCAGAAGACAGTAAAAGTGGGTGACATAAATACAATGTGCTCAGGAGGTACAAATTGTCCTTTGGTTCTACCAATAAATATCTGCCAATCAATTATGCACCTGAAAGAACTCGTGCATGAATGGGTAAGCCATTTCTTGTTAAATATCAAAATGGAAAGAATTAGCATGAAGAGATTTAGGGAACAGAGGGAACACACAATCATGAAATTTTATTTTATACATGACATTACAATTAGAAAGCATTGGCAAAAATCATTTTATGGCAAATTGTATTCCTTAAATACAAGCTATACATATGTGTAAACGTGCGGAATTGAGAAAATAGGGTAAAATTGAGGAGAATATTTAAACAAACCATCTGTTTGCGTCTTGCAGCAGACAACTTTCAAAAAACATTGTGGCAAAAGGAAAAATTGCTTGTTACAAGCAAGTGTTCCTTTTGCCACAATGCTTTTTCAATCTATTCACATATTACAAAATCAGAACTGAAAGGATTTTCACATTTAAAAAGCTTTTCTAAAGTTGTCTGCTTCAAGTCAAAAGAATGTCGTCTGCAGGTGGTAAACTGATAAAGCAACGTGATCAAGCTATCTAAGTGAAACAGAACAAAGACCAATCTTGGAGAGAGTACATACCCGCAACCATTGTTTTTCTGTCAGCGAATCCGAATAGTCCACTTCCTTTCTCTGTCGATTTCCACGACCAAAGATCTTCTCTTCTTCCTCCTCTTGTGTAAGCCTCTCAACCTAATTGATAGTAAAAACGAAATTAATTTTCATATTTGGTTAACCATAAGATGGCTATCCATCACTAAATTGTAATCTCGCTAGTTTTAGATTCATGTTCACAATTTAATCAGATTCTAATGTTTTACCCTCAAGAAAATTGTGCAGGTCCAAGAAATAAACATGTTTGACACTCAATAATTTAGTTGATTGGTAATGATTATTCTCATGAGGTTTTACATCAAAACTCAGTCTACAATAGTTACTTTAAGACAATGAATTAATAAATAGTATTGGGAAATCTCTTTTGAACCCATTACACATACAAAATACTGATGATCAGTCTGTCCAACCTAAGGTCCAATGTTCTGATGTCATTACCATTTCATACCTATTAATATGTTAGAAAGAACAAACAAACTTACCTCATTCTCATCTTTCAGAATCCATTCTGGTAGCTCAGATTCCTCCATCAATCTAGGTTTTCTTGGCACCTGGCGGGCTTCTTCTCGCCTTCTCTCTATATCCATACGCTGTAATCACGGCAATAATATATAAAATAAAATATCAGGGGAAAAGACAAATGAGAGCTGATCAAGAAACAAGTCAAATCTAATTGGAGATTTTTATACCATTCCTATATCAAGTATTTTTAATTGCCATGTTACTGCTATTTCATGTGTTCATGCTGGTTTTCAAATTAATATTGATAAAATTGAAGCAATTAAACTTTTCATGCTTCAAGGGAAATCAACCAATATAAGTGTTCGAAAAAAATCTGTGAAGGGACTTTTCTAGATACAACAAATTGAAAATGAAAAGCCTTTCCCCTCTATTGGAGCATTGAAGGAAATGTCTTTGGAAATCTTTATTTTTATATCAACTGACACTTTCAGCCATAGCCATGATATAAGAAAGACAACAGAGCAAACCTTCAGTATAAACCATGCTTTGTTGATTTCTCCAAATAATTCATTTAAATCCCTGTCAAGTCTTCAAGCAGATTCTTTAATACATTAAGCACTATATCTCGTTTATCTAAATACAACTTGATAAATACCTGATATATCTCAAACTCCTCCTCTGATCTTGCCAACATTTGATTGATCGTTTCATCATCAGGGACCTCATCTTCTTCCTGAAACCAAAGGGAGACAATATATTACTCCAATTACTCATATTGTCTTTTTTATTTATATGTTTTTTACATCACATCAACATTTTTTCAGTTAAGTTGCGATGCCCAACTCTTGGTGGAGAACATCCCCATACTTAACTGCCCATAAGGGCTGGTTAGCTGGATTTGAACCCACATGGAAAGGGGTGATTTTAAGCTCTGTCATGGTCATTTATATTTCAGTTGATTCATGAAAACAGTACAACTGTTCATTTTACATGGGACATCATTATCTATGCAGAGTAATCAGTAAATATATCACCTATATTTATGGAAAAGATGTAATCAAATACCAAATGGTAGGGTAGAGGTCCAAGTAAGAGGCGTATAGTGACTGCTCACATCATGAGACAGTTTATGAGTACCCACAATATAGGATTTACCGCATTACTTTTCAAATATTGCATCAACAGGCACTTAACCCATTACCCAAAAAAAATGACATTTGAACAGTTTGTTGCAGACAACTCTAGAAAACATTGTGGGAAAAGGAAAAATTGCTCTTAACAAGCAATTTCTTATTTTCCAACAATGATTTCTGCCCTATCAGAAGATTAATCTTCGATTTCATCACATTTTGAAATGTCTTCTGCAAACTCTTTCAATTTGGGACAGTCGAAAATTGGCGTTTAGTAAAGGGTTAAATCTATCTGGACGTCTCTACAGCAAACACTATGAAACAAATTCTCTCACCTCATCACACTCTGTGTCTTGTTGGAGCAGATTTTTCAGGAACATCTGTCGTTCATGGCCAGTAGATTTCTGATCAAACATACCAGCCTGAATAACCTTCTCATCTACGTTGAGTTTGAACTTGGCAGCGGCCAGGATTCTCTCTTCAACACTCTTCACTGTCATCAGCCTCAACACACGCACCTCGTTTGTCTGACCTATACGATGGGCTCTGTCTTGGGCTTGTAAATCCTAAAAAGGTGATAACTAATTGTACACTTTTTTTTATATAGGCTTGAACATGTCAACCTTTTTTTAGTAATGTTACATGCGATAAATGGTTGTACACTTTTGTTTATATAGGGTTGAACGCCATGTCGGCAATTTTTTAGTATGTTACATTTTTCCTGGATTCACCAGTACTAAGCTATGGCTCTGAAAAGGTCATGCAAAAGGACCCTTTCATGAAACTAGAGATACAGGTGGAAAGGCTATACACTGTGTCAACAAATATAAATTGTCTTAGTGAAGTACAACAGTAAATCTTTATCATAAGTGAACATAGTGCTTTGTACATAAAATCTTACAAAAGACAAAGTTATGGATAACCCGATTGAATTTAAAAATGTGAAGACAATATTCAAAGTAAGTAAGGACAATATTTATCTGATAGGAAATGTGGTCTGAAGCAAACCTTTAATATGCATTTATTTGTTCTGTTATTTGTAAACACAACTGTAAGTAAATAATAAACTATGACATGAAAACAAATGGGTCGTATTGACCAATTATCCTTGGATATTAGGTATTTTCTACCTTAATGAAAAATGATGCATTTATACCTTTTTAAAAATATCATAATTCAATTATCTTGTGACAGTGTCACCAAATTTGAGAAGCTGAAATTTAAAATTAAGGTACTAAGGTAAGAAACATCATAAGACTATACCTGGTGGGGATTCCAATCCGAATCAAAGATCACCACGGTATCAGCTGTCTGTAAATTGAGACCCAGACCGCCAGCTCTCGTACTGAGAATGAAGATAAAGTAGGGTGAATCTGGCTTGTTGAACATAGACAGCAGGTCCCCACGGTCCTCAGACTTTGTGGTACCATCCAATCTTAGGTATCGGTAGCCTCGGAACAGAAAATAGTCCTCTAGGATGCTCAACAACGAGGTCATCTGACTGAATAGCAACACCTTGTGGTTCTGTGACTTCAACTTTGGGAGGATTCTGTCCAACAATTCAAACTTCCCTGCTACTCTGTACAGGTCAGGACTGAAATATACAATTAAAACCCATGATTCTTGGTCTGATCAATGATACGCTTAATAATTAATGGGATGAATCAGAATTTATATTTTTCTTTTTAAAAAAGGCGCCTTTGAAAACCAGTTAATAAAAGTGGGATCACTTATTAAACCCATGCTTTATTCGCCAAAATCCTGGTAAAACATAATGTATGTTTGTTTGTATGGTGTCAAATGCCAAAACAACAATTTATCAGTTATGTAATGGTTTTCCTGGATCAACCAGTACTAGGATAGGCCTCTTAAGTGACTTGCCAAAGATCACTCCCACGAAACAAGAGTTGTTGGTAGGGCTTGAACCTGGGACCCGTAAGTTCTAAGTCTGCCACCCTAACCACTGAGCCACGCTGAACCCCTGGTAAAATACAACGAATAGCGTTATCATAATCATTACTTAATACTATTGATTCTTTTTTAGACAGCTGACAAATCTGGGTGAACAAACATCTTTTAAAACAAAATGTTTCAAAACAAGACAGTGTGCCAACATTTCTTTTTCTTAACTGAAGAGAATTCTTAAAAAATTAAAAAAAAACAGATGTAAAACAACTTTCGAAGAAAACATCAATGTAATTTATGATATTTGAATTAGTACATATATCTGTTGAAAACCTTTTCCCTAAATATATGATTCAAAAATCAGTTGTTAGCTTAGAACTACTAAAAGACTACCTACCCCGTCAGTACCCCGTTAATGCCTTGTTGTGCTGCCACAGCCTCTTCTATATGGGAGAACATGAACGGATGGTTACAGATCTTCCTCAACTGCATGATTGTGTTCATCAGTATCTTGGCTCCACCACGACCCTGTCATATAAATATTGTAACACATTACCACCTAATGCCACATATTTTCATCTTGCAGGTGACCTTCAAAAAGCATTATGGCAAAAGCAGAAATTGCTTGTCACAAGCAATTTCTCCTTTTGCCACAATGCTCTTTTTATCTTTAAACATATCACAACAGCAGAGCTGAAAGGTTTTTCTCATGTGTACAAAGCTTTTCTATGTTGTCTGCTTCCAGTAAAAAAATGTCATCTGCAGGTGGTTAAGAGTTATGAGCAATGTTCTTTTACAATGAGACTGGAGGACAAAAAACATAACTTGATGTTTTAACTGGACACTTAAAAATCTAGTCTTAAAGTAATACTTGCGCTCAGTTACATTTGAATATTGTATGTTCTAGAATAGTTTACAATTAACATAGAAATACATTCAATTCCCTTTTAAAGAGAAGCTAATAAAGTATCATGTTCATATGATGCTTTTAAAAATGTTAAGACAATAAGGTTTATTTACAATACGAAATTAAACTAGGCCAACCAAGAATTGCCGTGGTAAATTTCGTAAAACATTGGGGACAAATGAAATTGGAGGAAGTCTCTACTATGAATATTCGCACTTTTGTATTGAATAAATGACAGTATTTTTGTAAGTATCATGTGACTTTTCTAACCAGGTGACTGCCACTCGTTCTTCTAAGCATTAGTTATTTTTAGACATAACTTGGATGTAAACAACGTAGCCAAATTGCTTTACACAATTCGTAAAAATAGTGTCTAACATTGATAGTAAATAAAGCAAGCATTATATTGTCATGATAAAGTGGTGTTTCTCAAAACATTAACATTTTATTTCATAATTTATAGCTTAATGTACCAAGTTTTGCAGTTTCTTTAGCCATTGCTTTTGAATATTTTAATTTCAGGGGTACAAGTTGAAATTGATTTGATAGTTGTTTACATATTTTATAATTTGTTTTGAAGAAAAAAATCTGTAATAACCTTCTTATCCTTTTCAGATCCATCTGTAAGCAGAACACCTTTGTTTTGCATGTGTTTGTAGATTGTACGCTGAAGTGCTGACATGTCACATTTCACCACATATTCAACCTGAAAATAAATTCACATAAACACCTGAACACAATTCCACTAATTTTCTAGCATGAATCGGTTGAAAAAAGAAACATTGATGCAGAAGCAAAATCTTTCCCCTTAATTCATGCTTTTGTTTTAGAAGGAATTATTCAATTTGGATTTGAATATTTTTCAACCAGGCATTCAGATCAATCCTACTCAACAAGTGATGCAGAAGAAAAAAATTGACAAAGCATCAGAATACATTTTTATTGAAATATTGGATAAAAATCATATTTGCATTAAAGATATTTCTTCTTTCATTCAAATTCAAATCTAACTGAGGACAACAATTGAAATATGTGAAATGTGCAAATTTATTATTCAAATTGTGGAAAAACCATGAGGTGAAAAAAAAAAAAGACTCATTTGTGGCAATTTCTACTTTAAAGACTTGGTTCAACTTCTGCTTGATGCTATCCTAAAACGATTTTTAATGAAGTTATAGCCTCACCCTATTCTTCACCTACACCAATTATAACAAAACTGCAGAGGAAGAAAAAAACACCCTACAAGAAAAATGTCTTAAAGAATAACTGAATTCTCCTAATGTCCTGATTGTCTCAACCCACTAGTTCACAAACAATATTTCTATATATAATGATTTTTGTTGCTTTCTATTTTGACCAGTCGCAAATTCCCACACAAGATAGTTGGCTGTGCAAAGATAAGCTGATTCAAACACACCTTATCTGGCAGCTGGGACTCCACTTCTTTCTTCAACCTCCTCAACAGGAAGGGTCGTAGAACCTTGTGTAGACGACGAATAATCAGCAAGGATTCCTCATTGTTCAGCTCCACTTTCTCACCAGTCATAGCAAATGGTGCGTTGAACCACTGCTCAAATGTGTTACAGCTCTTGAAAATGCTGGGCAGAAGGAAATTCAGTAAAGCCCACAACTCTGGCAGTTTATTCTGAAATTAAAAACACTCAGATGAGCACCAGCAATATGAAAGTTAACATGCAATTCTACACCCTGTTGTCTCAAAGTTTAACTTTTAACACCTTTAGTTAATACAAATGGGAAAAAGTAACATTGTAATGTTTTGAGCAATAAATAACAGTATCAACTTGACCATGATCTTTCTTCAATTTTTAATAAGCATTAAATCTTTAAATCTTTCTCCAGAATTAGATCATTGTTATAAAGTGTGAAACCTGGGGTCCAAATAAAAGGTGTATTTTCCTTGATTACATTGTTAATTTAACACTTAGTCCTATCTTGTTGATACAAGATCCTTGGAATAGAATTATCAAAATAAAACAACGCAAATGACTCTGAAAGACCGTCTGCTCTGGACCTCTAACAAATCAATCATGGTGAATCCTTTATGATGAATCCTGTTTTGACTTACCTGTAGGGGTGTTCCAGTCAACAGTAAGCGGAAGGGTGCAATATAATGGGTGTTAAGGATCTGTGTTAGTTTACAGTGGTGGTTCTTCATACGGTGGCCCTCATCAATTATCATATACTTCCAGCGAATCTGAGAGGAGAAAGGGAAACAGCAATGTAAAAAGATTCAATGAAGAAGCAAGCTTTTATGAAATGAACAAATTTGAAAGTCATTAGTACCCAGTGTATGGTTTCCATGTGATACATTCTCTATAATATAAACTTCATAGCAAATGGTGCTATGGCTCTAAAGGTTAAAATTTCAAGGATAACACTATCCTTAGACAAACTCAACAACCTTAAAATTCAGTCTTTCAAATGGAATGGTGACAAGTCAGAACCTAAAACTATTGATCACATTAACTGCTGTCCAAGCAAAGTAAACCCAATCAAAAAGGCAATCATAACAATTTCTAACAGTAGTTTTGCAACTTTTAGTCCTAACCTTTTATGGTTCTACCCAATATTACAAATGAAATATTATATATTAAGCTGTATTTAAGATTATTTCAGTTGTTTTATGTTTAATGTAATCAACAGCATCATGTGAATAGATCAGACATTAGAAATATGATTAAACATGTTTTATCTCTTCATAATTACACAATATACCCATTCTTCAAATAAATATAAGCATTATACCTTTGCAAGGACTGATTTGTCTTTGATGACATATTCATATGTTGTAAGGAGAACATTGAATTTCCCGGTTTTCAGCTGATTTCCCAGTTGTTTGCGTATATACGGGGAACCTTTGTACATGACTTTTATAACAGTTGGTGCCCACTTCTCAAATTCTAACATCCAGTTGGACAAGGTTCTAAAATATACAAATACATATGATTTAATGAATTATCAACATATTTAGCAATTTCAACAATCAATTTGGTAACTTGTTTCCAGCATATATTCAAAACATCATTTCAAATAAAAGGGAAGCAAAAAACAATCAACTATTTAATAAGTTGATCTGGCAACTGATATAAGAAAACATTCACATTTTGTCAAACATGATGTTTAAAATTCTGTCTGAAATTGGTGAGAATATCAACTTTGTCTTTCCTATCTTTTCATATTTAGCCCAAGATCAACTCATCTCATAAAATCTATTTCTTTTAAAAATCCAAATTCATTGTACCTTCTCATACCTAGCATTTAGAGATTTATGATATTGTCAAACCGGATAATCATATCTCTTTCATTTTAAAGGAAATAATATAATTTTTGAGAAATATATCACTAAATCTTCTGTCCATGTTTAGAAACAAACTAGATATAAAAGTTAACTTACGACAGTGGGACAATGATAAGGAATGGTCCATTCACTCTCTTCTTCTCCATCAGGTAAGTAATAAGTCCTATAGTCTGAATAGTTTTTCCCAGACCCATCTCATCCGCAAGAATTCCATTCAAATTGTTGTTGAACAAAGACACCATCCATTCCACACCGTGTATCTTGAAAAGAACAAAATTCAACTATCATGTAAACAAAAAGCATACTCAAACATTAGAGCATGATGAATGCATTCTGCAATATCATGTTTTTTGGGGTTTTTTTTTTTATCATACCCCTTATTGTGCTGGAACCAACTTTATGCTAATGCAAACAGGTTAGATAGAGGTCAGCCACCAACTAAATTGGCGGTTAACTTGTGATTTAACCTGTTTGCTACTCTGATAGTCTAGTCAATGAAATCGTATTTCCCATCTCGAGTCGGACTAATTGCAACAGAATTTATTTTAGCATTCTCGAAAACTACTATATATTGGGTATTCCAGGAAAAAAGTTGCACTAAATCAGATGATAAAGTATTCAATTGTCATATCTGATATATTTATGAACATGAAGGCATACTTTATATATTAGAAGGTATTCATTTTTAGAAATTTTACAAGTATTAAGCATTTAATTTGCATATTGAATTACCCCACCCACTCATATACTCAAGAAACATAGAATTTCTAGAAAGTTGATTATTGACTAAACCGATTAAAATATTATGCTAACAAAACTTAGCAACTGTATCTGTACATGTAGTATCTGTACATGTACATGGGTGAAATATACTATTTGTAGAAGGATAAGAATGAAATTTATGGCCAATCAATAATTGACTCTATCTGAAGTGAAACTTAGTAGAATGTTTATCATTTGCATGTATTGGAACCACAAATAAGAAGTCTGTTTTTCTGAGTTTTTCTAACCAATTCTCAAGTTTTCTGATACGATCCTCAAGTTCACAAACATCAGTATTTGAAATGATTTTTTTTAAGCTTCCCATGGAGCCCTGCTTATCTTGTCAATTATGAGTATCTTTCCTCAACAAAAATAAGCAGATATTTAAGGTTTTGAAAAGTAGCCAACACAAAAACTTATTTTTAGAGAATCATCCAGCATTGTAAGGGTTATGTATACAAAATTCAAACTTTTCAATATTCATTAAAAAAGACATTGATAAGAAAGGAAAACTGCTACAAGAAATATTTGTCACAGTGTATTCTGTAACACATGCATGTCAAGATGGAGTAATCAATTCATGCTTTCTGTAAAACATGATTTTAATGATGTATTTACAGGAGGCTAAACTTCAAATCATTGTGAGAAAAGGAAAATATGCTCATCGCTTTACAATAATTTCAGTTTACCCATATATTACTTTTTCTTTTTCATTGGAAATTTAAGTCCTTTTGATACTAAGTTTGACTCATATTTACTGGAACTTCATTAAAACCATAGTAAAGTCAACAAACCTGATAGGCTTTCAACTGGCCATTCACCAGAATTGTGGCTTGTTCTGTAACAGTTTCTCTGATTTCGTGGGCTTGTCCATAGTAATTCTGCTTACTCTGATATTCGTCATCATGCACCCTGATACGAATATAAAATACAATTGGCTATAGGATACAATATATAACCCACTATCATAGCATTCTCATAGATATAAATAAAGCTATAACCAAAGTGTTTTCAAACATTGATAATTATTAAACACAACTGCCTATAATCTTTAGGTTTTCGCTATAAAGTAGGCAACTTCACTGTTTCTGAAACAAAATTTTTTTGACTGTCCTAAATTGAAAGAGTTTGCAGACGACATTTCAAAATGTGATGAAATTGGAAATTAGTCCTCTGACAGGGCAGAAAACATTGTAGGAAAAGGAAAAATTGCTCGTTATGAGCAATTTCTCCTTTTCCCACAATGATTTTTAAAGTCGTCTGCATCAAAGTGGTCAAATGTTGTTACTGTTTGGGAAAGGGTTAAGTCATTTAGTGTTTAACAACTTAAAATTTTATAATATGAGAGCAGCGTTTGATGGCAATTGGATCAATTGCCAGATTATCATGAATTACAAAATCAAGGAAACAACTATATATCATCATCAAATATCATTGTCAAAAACAAGAACAATTCTTTTTTCAAAACGCAAACAAAAAAATCAAAATGATTCAATGAATCAAGTCACCGTCTACAGATGTATTTAAAATATTGAGGCATCAAACTTAATGGATTTACCTTAGAATCTGACACAAGTGTCATAAATGACTACAGTCGGTACAGGAAGATAGTTGGAATCTCTTCCTTGACAGTTTATAGACATGGGTTAGGTTAGCAAACAACATATATAAAACTTACACAACTTCAGTTCCTTTCTTCTCTACAGTTTCCTCTTCAACAACCTTTTCTTCTTTCTCCTTTTGCACTGGCGCCTCCTCTTCCTCCTCCTCATCTTCTTCTTCGCCTGATTCATCATCATCATCTGCAGCCACTTCATACCTATAAATAGAGATAAATCATTTGAAAAACGAATTCTATTGAGAAAGATACACTTGTGTATTGCAATATTTCACAGTTGGTTATCTCTTAGTTTTTTTGCACAATTATTCACACATAATACAACTCCAGCAAACAAATTAAAAAATATTGACAGGTCTTTATATTCAAAAGGCACAGACTTCAACATTGAAGTTCAAAAATAATTATATAAGAAATTACAGAATCAGCCGTATTATTCAATGCAACTTTCTTATACAAATAAATGTAAAAAATATATTTAATGCTCCTGTTTGAAATTGGTAACAAAGAGACGTTTCATAAACATGCACCAAACATCATCTTTAGATACCCTATATAAATCAATGAATCATCAAAAATGTTCTGGTGCTTGTATGGTTTTATTATAAATTGTTTAGAAACACAACTCGATTTGCAGCTTCTTTAAATACTTTGTCTTAGCCAAGCGTTATCCCTTAGAATGCTTGGTAATTTGCTAAAAGTAGATTTTAGTGTAGTCTGCTTTCCAAAACCATAAATACCTGCTTAATTTTGTTCAGGAAAGATACTTAGAGTAGCAATCAGGTTAGATTACAGGCCAGTCACCAATTTATTTGGCGGCTGGCCTGGATCTAACTTGTTTGCATAGGCTTGAAGTCGGTTCAAGCACTTTAAGGGGTAAACATCACCCTTAGTATGGAAATAGGTAAATGGAATCACTTCAAACATTACAGAAATATCAACTCAATGTACTTACTCTGGATGGGCCTCCAGCCATTCCTTTAGTTCACTAGACAGTGGGGCCTCCTCTCCCAACAGTAGTTTACCAGTAGCTTTCTCCACCACAGGCACTCTCTTTTCACCAGCCAAAGCTTCATCCTGTATAAAAATTACAGTGTGTATATTTACTTGAATTTCACAATACTTCAACACCCATTCCAATTAGAATACAGGTAAAAAGCAAACTTTTATTAGAATGCAGGTAAAAAAAATCAAATTAAATCAGTCCTGTGTAGTCCATCAGTAGTAACTTAGAAATAAAAACTTATTGTTTAACATTCATTTGCTTTATGACCTACAAAATAACTTTGTACCTTTTAGCAAAGCTTCGTGAAAACATAAGGGTAAGAAAAGAGAAAGAATTATCTCAAAATGATTTTCAAAGAATAATTCATACAATTGATATGCCAGCATAGAACTCAATTAAGTCAGCATCATAAAATATATTTTTTCAGCTGCCATTTAATGCAACACACATTATGTCAAAGTCAAGTTCAATCCTAAAAATTTAAAGTGTAAGTTACAAATGACATCCAAGTGGAACAGTGAAATCCTTCAGGGGATTGATTTCTAAGTTGATAAAACTCAAAAATATTGTACTTACCCCTTCTCCCTCCTTCTTCTTCTTCTTTTTCTTCTTTAATTTTTTCTTCTGTTCTACTTTATGGACCTCAACCAGCTGTGTAAGACTGGCGATGTATTCATCGGTTTGTTCCAGAAGGTACATCAAACGCTTGTCCTTCTTTTGATCAATCAACTTTCTGTATCCTTCTTCATCTTCAGCCTGAATACAAGATTAGTTGTAATATATCCAGATGAAATCATTTCCATTCATTTGTTACAATTTTGTTAAACTTGTATTCAGAATTCATATAAATGATAACAGAAATGTAATAATGAAATATCTATCAACCTAAGGCAGGGTGTGGCATCCTGTATTGAAATAAAAACAATTTTAACATGAAAAGTAACTCTAGAGAATTTTATCAATGTGATCCATGTATCTTCATGGCATTGCAAGATTCATTGAATAATTGTTATAAAGATTTAAACGCAAATCAATCTTGTTCGGCTGGTAGCACGCATAAATGTGTAACTTTTTTCTAAAAGCAAAATAATGACTTGTTTTTCTTTCAGATTCATTTGACTTTGTACAGTAAAAAATAAGAGGCATTGTCAGATTTTAAACTCTTTAAACAAATTGAACATTATTGTAAAAGACCTTTCTAAATTTAGGGGAAAATCAACAATGTTTCTTATTAACAAGATATATAAACATGAGATGTATATGTATTTATATAAACAAGGTCAAAGTTAATTGATAAATATCAACATTATTTATGAAACAGTATTCAAGTTAAGAGTTATGTCCCACAATTGGTCAGTACAACTATCCCTACTGCTAGCATTTCCTCACAAGCACTAACAGTGTATATGCAGTAAAGTGGTGAAGGAAGACCTCCAAATGACTTACCATAAGTCTTCTCAAACGCTCCTTCTCTAACCTCTCCTGTTCTTTCTTCTGCTCTCGTTCTGTGTTCTGGTGGTGAAGCAGAACAGCCTTATTCAGCTTACCAACTTTCACATTGAGGGCTCTGTGGAAGTCTCGGAACTCCTTTCCATGTTGAAGGACCACATTCAAATATTCCTGAAATTGAATGCATAATAAAAGTGAATAAACATGAAATGAATAAAATAACATGTCAAAGCTAAATAAATATAAAATGTGTAATTTCTCTTTCAACCCAGGATTGTGGGAATTTATTAGAATTCTATTCAAAGTACAAAAAATGAAGACTACCCAATAACTTTTGAAATTCTGTGTACTAAAGAATGTCTAAAACAAGTATACTTTGATCATGACAAATGCAGAAAGCCTGGGTAAGATAATGCAGTCTAGAAAATCTGATAAAGGATGATGCAGTCTCTCATAATCAGAAAAACGCAAACATATATCAAGCATGTGTTAGGCTGTCATCATAGATAATTCACTTTTAAAATGCAGCTTTTGCCTCTTTAATTTACATCTAGTTTATGATATAAAAGATTGTAAACACCAGAACATTGCTATTCAAATATAATCATTACATTTCAACAAACACAATCAAGTATTACATTATTTCCTATCATGTTCTTTTCAGAAGTTCAAAATTTAATATTATGGATCAAGGATATGATACCTGGATTTAAGCAGAGTGCTTGATGGAAACATACCTGGTGTTTTTGCCTTCGCTTTCTCTCTTGTTCGATTTTCTGCTTCTTCTCCAATATTTCAGTGGACCTTGCCTCTCTGAGAGTCTGTCGTTTACCTCGCTTGTAGGCTTTAAAGTTGAGAGCAGTCTCTAGAGTTGTGTCTTTCCTCATGCAGGCTACAACCTCTTGTCTTAACTAAAATAACAAGTTTCAAATGTTTTATGTGGGGTTTTTTACAGAATACTTTTCCTCCAAGTCGTTGAAAGTTATTATTGCAATTCCATACTCATAAATGTATTCTGCAAATGTAATAATTATCTATTACTCATTGAAGAAAAATTGTGGACAGTCAAAATTTAATGTATTTGCATTCCCAGATAAGTTAATGAGATTCCTGCTTGTCACATTGGTTAAAATTGTGTACTTGAAGCTTGTGGTCCGAGTTTTGACTTCCACCGGTGCAGGTGATTCTTCTATAAACCCTATATTGTAGGTAAGCATTACAAACATTACCCACAATATAGAACTTTTAAAGTAGATTACAAAGTATTACATGCACGGCACTGAGAAACACCTCCTTATAATGGCCTATTATACCTGTCTCTGGAAGTTGAGTAGACGGAGGGCCCTCAACTCAATTGTGGCCTTCATTTTCATGTCTTCAGACAGGGTTGCTGGGATGTCCGACAACTCTTTGATGCGACCAGATATCCGGGCAGCAATCCTATAAAGATACACATGTACATGCTATTACTGTTAATCAAAATAACTGTTTAGAGTTTTCAAAGGTTGAACAATAACGTAAATAAATAAGTCACCCTTTCTGTCTAGTAAAATTGTCTTGGCAAGTTGATTGTGTTTTCAAATGGCAGTTTTGCAGTTGTACAGAGCAACACAACATAAAATGCTAACACCTCACCTAAATATAAGGCCAAAGCAAGCAATCAATAATAAATTTCAACTGATAGCATTGGAATTTTTAGATTGAAAAGATAATGTACTGACAAAAAAGGAGGAAAACGATAGCTTCATTGCTTTCTCATACATATCAATTCCATTTAGAAACAAAGTTAAATGATCATTATACAAAATATTTCATTTGTTAACTGTCCAATTAAGACTTCACATATAATGTCACGTCCAGCTGCTCTTTACCTGTTCTCTCTCTCATTAAGAAGTTCTATGGGATCAAGGCCAGATGGTTTTGTGACAGGGGCAATTCTATTCTGCTTCTGTTGCATCGTCATCAGTGCATGCATGGATGGGTTGGGTGGGGGTCCCCCTTTCTGTTGGGGTGGGGTCGTAGACTGAACAGTCTGTGGAACTGGGCCTGAGGATGGCTGGTAATCATTCTGGGCAAATGGCTGCTGCATGGACTGGCCTTGAGACTGACCTGAACCCTGATGTGGGGTTTGCTGATTCTGCATTCTAGGGTGACCCTGCATCTGTGCATCACCTATTCATAAAAAAAGACATCAATGTTCTTTTAGTAAAAAACATAAATCCTACTTAAAAAAGAATAACATCTAATAATTTAATTGCCACTCAGTCTCTTTGAAAATCAATTCAGATTCTGTATACCATGCCTACCCCATCATTTTTCTGAAACGTATGGCAGGTTTTCACAATGTTGTAGATTAACTTAACATTGCAGTGTGCTTCAACAAAGTCCTCACTAAAGTACAAAGTATATTTTACACCATCTTCAAATAACAACAACAAAAAAGGCTCTATAGCGCCTCAGAAATCAGAGCAAAAACAGGGATACAAACATGTCAAATAACTCAACAAAGGGCTTAAGAGTTACTGCTACAATTGACTGCCTGATTCATACAGTATAGGTACCTAACTTTTTGTCAGACTAAAGAAACATTGATTATCGGAGTCCATAATGAAATGCTTTTAAAGAATGTTATATAGCATTAATTGCTGACCATTCTATACTGGTTTAACACATGTGTCATTGCAGATTAACATCTCTCTTTGTTCCAGCCCAATAACAACATCAAAATGTCTTTTTTTCCATAGTGGTCATAAGGTGCTTCCTATTATGTCAACCTCAAAAACTCAAATGATGCTACAAAACCATTCTAACATCAAGGCCCATACAGCTATCTTAATTACATTGCTACTTTACTTCTTTGATCGATTCTGTGTTTTGTATACTCATAAGAATCATTTGCATCACAAAAAAATGTTCTCATCTAACATGTCTTGAAATATAATAAGAGAAAAGGTTCTGATATGCATCCCTCTCTAAACCCATCCCTGCATATATCTAAACAAAACTCACCAGGTCCAGGTGGCCTATTCATGTGGGGTTGAAACATTCGCTTCCCATCTAGGCTCTGTTTCAGGGGTTCAGGTAAAGGCTGGCTTCGTGCCAGTAACTTGTATGCCATGATCTGTGCTCGGAGCTGGTGTAGCTGGGGTGGAGCAAAGTGGGGGTGTCTCATTGGCTGCCCTGGACCGCCCATCTGGTTTGGCATACCGGGCCCTCCAATCTGTCCTGCTGGCATTGGACCTTGACCCATGGAGCCCGGTCCCATGTTTCTGCCTTGCATAGGCATTCCAGGTCCTGGGGAAAAATAGGTTAACAGTGAAATCTAATTTTTGGTGAATTCAATCTTCCAACAATCTTAAATACTTAGCATCAATGCAAACAATTCAAACCCATGACAGTCATTTCCCAGTGCTCATTACTTTCAACAACTTGAACCAAACAATATGTTAAATTATCTTCCACAGCTATAGCAAACCCAACTTTTTTCTGTCATAATGACTTCACTAATAAACAAATAAAGGAATAACATTTATAATTCAGATAATTTGAAGTTGATGAATGCATGGGTAAATTGCTAAACACAACAATATCTCCATTTCCAGCATTACTTCCTATCCTATGGTATAACTAACTCTATTGTTGTATTTCAAATATTACCATTTTGAGACAATTGCAAACCTGCCATTTTGTAAAAAAATAATCCTTGTCATACATACCTTGATTATAGTTAGATCCATCCATGTTTGAGGCTTGTCCCTGCTGATTTCCCTGACCTCCCATGTTCATGTTATGCCCTTCTGGCCCATTTGATGATGGTCTTCCCATCTGGTTTGGCCCTGGGCCTGTCTGTCCTGGTCCACTCATGTTGTTCATACCTTGGTTAGGCATGTTCTGGCCCATTTGGGGCTGTCCCATATGCTGACCCTGGGGCATATTTGGCCCCGGGGTGCCCATATTTTGATTCATGCCAGGCCCGGACCCCTGCATATTTTGATTTCCACCCATCATGCCTTGGTTCCCCATGTAGTTTCCCATCCCCGGACCCCCCATTCCTGGTCCCTGCATGCCAGGCCTATTCATCCCTTGACCACTCCCTGGGGCTGTCATGTTGGGTCCACCCATAGCTGGATTACTCATATTGGGAACTGGGCCCATGTTTCCTCCATGCATTCCTTGTGAGTACCCTTGAGGTCCACCTTGGGGCATATTCTGGGGTTGACCTTGCATGTTCTGTGAGGGTCCAACGGGCATGCCTGAAGATCCAGCCTGCATTCCCTGGGGGTGCATCCCACCAGTTCTCTGCATGTGACCATACTGCTGGTTGGAGTTAGGCATCCCCTTCTCTTCCATGTTGATGTTCTGGAAAGCAATTTAGAAATTATTACAAAATTATATTGAAAGGTTCACAATAACAAAAAAGAACAAATAAAGCTTGACTTAGTCTGTAGCTATAGCCTTGCACCAAACATTTGATAATGAAATTTTCTTTAACAAATTGTCTACATTATAAAAAGTTGAGTTTAAATTTGATAAGAAATCATTGTGACAACAGGAATAATAAATTTTCTTTCACAATTATTGTTTAATACTTTCATTCTTGTATTCACATCTTAACATAACAGCAGCTCATATTTCACCAACAATTGTAGCAAAAATAAGGAAGGTTGTAGGCTGCAGGCAATCTATTTGTCTTGTAACAACGGTATTTTACATAAATGACTAAGTAAATTCTTGATTTGATATTTCTATATTATGTACGTTTCAACAAAATCCCATATATGATTGAAATAGTGAAGTATTCTTATTTGAGAGCATCAAATATCTATATGAGTTTGAGCTTTTTCAGGGCCTTTCTAAACCATCCTCCTTATCTAACATTTCTAAAACTCAGACAGTGTACCCAAATCTCTAACTACAACAGGTTTTTTCAATTCCCATGTCAGCAACTCCAGTAGGAGTTAAGTCAACAAGCCTTTTGAAATTCGAGGGAAAATGCCCTATGAATGGTATTGATAGATGTGGTTTCCTTACTTGAGGTATCCTCTGTATACTATCTTGTTGGTAGGCTGGTCCAGGAGGGGGTGTTGTCAAAGGACTCCCATCACCTGAGGCCATCACTCAAAGTGACAATAGCTCTTCTAAGCACAATCTAAAATGAAAAAGGCAACATTGGTCTGGATGTTGATAATAATCTGGCACCAGTTTCAGTACTTTTAAATGAAAGTTTTCAATAAGAATATGTAAAAAAAATAATACACACAATTTTTAATGTAAAGGAAGTTGAGTCCTGAATTTGACCATTTCTGGTATAGCCTTCAACTGCATGACCTCGTTTTAAAGGTTTTAGAGAAATGTATAAGAAAGATTTCTCTGGGTTGACTTTACTGATCGTATTGAGGGAGGTAATGTTGGACCCAGAAATCATTTGGCTGCTAGGGACATATAAAGAGTTGACAAACCATTAGTCATATAGAACTTTTCAGGATGATAAGCACAGCGCGTCAGACCAGGGTTCTCATTGAAGTTGTTTCCCTTAGGCATATATAAATTGTTAATACAGGTATATTTAACATTAGTCAAAATAATATCACGTAAAGATTACTTTTTAATTTCTGATGGGGCAATCTAACGCCAAATTTCAAAGGATCAAAATAGTGTCAACCTTTTTGAATTCTGGTTTTCAGATTTAAATCACAAAATGGCCATTCAAAGTCAATTGATTGGACAAAATATGTAAAAATAGACTTATGTACCACCAATTAATGGCATCAATTGCCGTTAAACAATTAAAAAGAAAAGCTTAATAGGATTAATTCCCAACTGTGTGTAAAACAATTTGTTAATAAATAATAACAATGGAAATATTGGTCTTCAAACGTGGCAACAAAAATTCATCACCCCATCCACCATTAAATGAATCCTTCAAAAGTTTGATGTGTCGCGAGATATTGCCCGATACAAAAATTGCTCAATATTTTCCAATTGCGTCAAATTAGTTTCACTATATTTGACATATATGCCCCTATGGGTTAGCTACTAGTCAGGAGGACGGTGTGACACAACCTTTGAAGACAAATATTTCCATTATTACAATAAAATATCAAATGATATTACTCACAGTTATAAATTAATCCCTTTTTAATCAATCCATACCAGTAACAAGTCTTTATTCTTCATATTCACTTTGTAAGAACAGTTTAATTGACATAAGGTGCCAATTTTCTGCTGCCAATAAACTTACTTTGCGCATGGGCACTGGAATGTGAAAAACCTAATCAAGCAGTTTTTAATTGTTTAATGGCAATTTATGCCATTATTAAGTGGTAGGTAAGTTTATTTTACATATCTTGTCTTATCCCTTGAATTCTAATGGCCATTTTGTGCTTTAAAGCCGAATTCAGAATTTGCAAAATTTCGACATTAAGATTGCTCCATCAGAAAATAAAAAGCAATCTTCACATCAAATTATTTTGACTAGGTTAGCTATGTAATTCAATAGGATGAAAACTGGATTTACCATTGGATTAAGAAGAAAGATACTAAGAAAACATATAGCTAGGAAGACACACAAAAAAAGACTATCCCACTGCATCAGCATACCACTTTGTCATGGTACCCTTTGATCACACATAAGTCATTTGAGTATCAAACACAATTACGATGGTATGTATCATATAAATGTTCAATGTTGTAATGGTATATTGATAACATTGGTAGAAAGTAAGAAGAAGTGGTGCAGAAAGGCAAAATCTAAAGATAAACACAATGAAAGACAATGAAATGATCAATGGCCAAAATCCGTTCTATATTCAATCATGGCCAAGTTGGATGGTGTCGTTTCAGAACAAAGGAAAAACACCGACATAAACAATACCGAACATCCAATATCTACATGTTTATTGCTTCTATAAGAACAATAGTATGACGCGCCGGGTATAATCCTAATCAACTTGCGTTTCCTTTGATCAAAGGCGGGTTACTTACCGGTAATTTTATCGATAATACACAATCTCGTTTGCGGTGTTTATTTCGTGTTTAATGCGCATGTAGTCTGCGCATATTAAATTCGGCGACTTGGTCAGTCAGTTAGAGTTATTGCCCCTACACCGAATTTTGACCAATCACAATATCTCACTTGATTCTATTTACAAATGGCGGTAGAAAAGAGATTTGTTCCAAAGCTTGAACTTTAAATCCACAATTGAAAAGGTATCTGTTATGAGACCACTCATCTATAACTCACAATCATATATATCCAAAATGTCTTGATTTTTAACATCTCAAACATGTGTCTTAGATGACTATACTAACATTGTCTTGAATTTTGTTGTTGACGGAAGCAAGAACATGAATGGACAAGCTTTATGGATAGTGACATTAATTTGAAATTGAGTATCTTTTCATTCAGATTATGGTGGATAACATGTTTGGTTATTCATCTCACAATTTATGCCATCTCATTGACAGTTATTTATCAGCTACAGTGATGTACTTTTACCAAAAGATTTTGACAGCTTCGATATTTTATTGGAACATTCTTTCTCCTTTTCTTCCACCGTGCCCACTATGGAGCAAGGATAAGGTGCCCACTCTGAAGCAAAGATACATGCCATAAACACTAACATATCATTGTATTTCAGCAATGTTCTTTTTTCCTGGACCATTACAATAGCGATGTTGATTTGCATAGATCTTTATCATTGTACAGGACTGACAAAGCCTGTTTTTGATTTACTTGTCCTTAATTGCCAAATCTTGCAATTGTCTGTATCATCGTTATAAAGCAAATTTCATTAAAATTCACATGTCTGTTATGACTTTTGGAAAAGCTGGGCAATATGGACAATTGATTTTGCCACATCTTTTGTATGAATAAATATTCTTATTGTAACAAACCAAGCAAAAGAACCTCTCAAAGAGACAAACACATAGATCAGTGAAAAACACTATCATACACCGAGTGGTTGGGTTGCCTATTTATACCAGCATGTTCTCTACAACAATGCATTAGGTTACCTAATTTGCATAAATGTTCAACGAAAGTTACATAACTCCCACCTCCGAGAAGACTCGTCCCGAGCCTTGGCCTGTGGGTAATACATGAGAATGGCAGCTCCAATAGAAGGAGAAGTCTTTATCCCAGCGCTGTCACCAATGTAGCGAACTGAGCAAATGAGCCTCTCAAAGAGACAAACACATCCGATCTGACAGTGAAAAACACTGTCATACACTGAGCGGCTGGGTTGCCGGCCTATATATATAGCAGCATGCTCTCTACAACAATGCATTAGGTTCCCTAATTTGCATAAATGTTCAACGAATGTTACAATATCAGTATGATGGCCATATGCTATTAAATGAGAGCCAATGAGATGTTAAAGAGGACATGAATTAGGATGATATATAGACATCAGAACTCATCAGTGAGCAGTAATGTTTTGAACTGATCGGATGAGATCTCAAAACCTTATAGCAATTATTTAATTGTCAGAGTAATTTCCATGACCCACTAATGGTTACATACACACATTAAGTATGACCAAGGTGCGGGTCTTCAAGCTAAAAAGCTGTGTAAGGCTGGAATTATGTCATAGTTATATCTGATTTTCAAACTAAGTTTTCATTTTGATTGAAAGAGTATTTACAAATCCGTTGGGTACTTAAAAGATGCTGACATGCCAACTTGCAGACTGTTTGATGAAGTGAAGGAATTGTACTCTTCTCCTTTTTTATTGTTTGAGTGTGGCCATTATCCCATTACCAAACAATAATGACATTTGACCAGTTCGTTGCAGACGACTATGGAAAATATTGTAGAGCAGAGAAACTGCTCTTACTGAGCAATTTCTCCTTTTTTCCACAATGTTTTCTACCCTTTCAGAAGATTGTTTTTCAATTTCATCACATTTTGTCATGTCATCTGTTACATTTGCAAACTCTTTGAATTTTGGATAGTCTAAAATTTGGCGTTTGGTAAAGGGTCATTGAGTGCTAATAAAAACCATTTCGAGAGTTCAATGCAAGGCTTACATGAAACACTTACTATAGTATTGCGCTGAACCCAGACCTTTGATATGAAATATACTCCTCTGCAGCATTTTAGAAGTCACTTTCTAGAGAAAAAATGATGTGTATGTTGTGATTTGAAATAAATGTTAAGTTTATTATTTTCAGATCACCATGTCGTTTATGAGACTTAACAAAGGTAAACCAAAGAACCCTCCAAGAAAAAGGAAAACATTAAAAGTATGGGATGTAAGTACAAATGGAAAGTTTTCTTTCAGAAATTCTTTAGAGTAAAAATGTGGATCATTTGTAAAAAATGTGGTCCTTGTCAAGCACTATTATCATTGTTAGTATTTGATATGTATGGCTGTCATGATAAGATCATTAGAGATTATTTTTTCTTTTCTATATTTTTTTTCTCACCAAACATTTAGCTTTGTGTTCTTTTGATCCAGTTTTCCCCTTTAATATCCTGATCTAAATCATAACAACGCCACATATATACCTTTAGTTAAGATTTGAGATGGATCTGGTCTTGTGGCAAAATGAAATCTTTGATGCTGTATTTAGTTAACCCTTTAAGGTATAGAGATAAGGCTTATCAGTGACACCATAGGTATAAACCATCCGATTATCGAAGACCATTAACGCATACATAAATAGTCACCCTGGGTACCTATTTGCACAGGATTATCTCCGATAATTGTTATTGATTGGGGTACTGTTAATCAAACCCAAATTAATGCATTTTACATTCATCTAATAGATTTTCTCAAAGAATAAAAGACGACGAGAACAAAATTTCCTTTAAGTTGATGTTTTTTTCTTTATTAAGTGATACATTCATATCAGGATTAAGTTGTAGAAAATTAAACAAACAATGAAAATGTATATTACGGTGTGAATTATACAAAATCAAAAGTAATAATATGACTTATGTGTTTCCCTGAGAGATCCCTAATTTGTTTTTCTGTTTTGTCATCAATTGCAGGGAATTTTGTTGCCGAAAAATACCATTCATGACTCGAGATACATACTTTGTCTTTGCATATTTCTCAACAAAGCTGAATCGTTTGACTTCAATTCCCATTCAAACCGTTTCCAAAATGAAGAAAATAATGTTTTTCAAAGCAATATTGCTTTGTAAAGAAGTTAAACCTGATCCTTCTAATAAATGTAAAACAGTAAAGATCAATTCATTTTGGCAACGAAACATGCTAATATTTCCGTAAAATACGTGTCCATGGGTGATGAATTTACCAAAAACTCGTAGTTGTAGTCAAAGTCGGAGGAATGATCTAATTTGCTTGTCCGTGAATTGGTAATATTTATCAACATTTCATCATTTCCAGGCTTAAAAAAACCCGATCAAATTACTGCTCTGAATCTACATTGATGTCTGACTTGCGATCGGAAACACAAAATTGGCTAAATATTTTAAAAAAGCCGTCTTTATAACGTCAATCATTTGACAGCTCGATTTTCAATCGCCTTTAAACTTTGAACAATAGCTCCGTGTCATAAACATCCTTTACAGGTCGCGTGCCGTATGCTCTCGTTTTAATTGGATAGTATTTTTAGAAATGTGTTAAGTTACTAAAGAATTGCATGAAATCCTTATCGAGTCTTTACAAATCGGCAGTGTTTTGATCTTTTATGACCGGAAGGCTTCTCATTAATTGGGTTGGTAATTTGGATTCCCTTCATCTCAATTTGATAGCGTTATTTCCATAAGCGTGTCGTGAGACCATTATCAAAAGATTCTCTCTAGAGCAAAAGTTTAAACTTTGACCCTATGATTTTATCATCTGAAATTAAAGAAGACATATTTATTTAAGAGGAAAATAAACTTTGGAGAAAATGACGTGTGTGCAAAGATGTGTTATTAAGGGCTAAAGTTGAATCAATTTTTCAGCTGTCAAAAAGCGTTCTATGCGGTAATCGATAGAACGTCAAAATAGGTTTTATACGGTAATAGGTATAACGGCGAAAAGGGTTTTATACGGTAATCGATAAGGCGGCGAACGGCGCTATATACCGTAAAGGGTTAAAGTGGGTAGTGTGAAAAAATATCTTCATAAGTTATTTTGATCTATTTTGTCTCCTACAAATTTATGTAATAGTTACTAAGTATTTGAAATTTTCAAACACAGACAAAATCTCTGCAGGCATGTCTATCTTTGCAAAAGCCATACCATCCCAAAGGAAGAATTGCATTCATGTATTGTTTGGCAGAAGGGAAAACACATCTTGAATGATTTATCAATACATGTACCAAACTTTTCTTTCATTTGCAGGACACTGTCAATGATTTAGATGCATATAAAGCAACTCCGGATGAAATTGTAAGTGGTTTACCCTTTGCAAGGTTGGGTTGATTATTTAATATGATTATTGTTTTTTGATATCTGAAATACGTTTGTACATGATAAAAAGTGATGTTTTTCCTTAGAAAAAGCATATTAACCATCATGGCAAACTTGTTTTTTTTTTTAGAAATTCGGCTTTGTTTAACAGATATTTATCTTTAATTGCGTAATAATTTAATCAAGGTGAGAAAAGTATGCAGCCAGACCGGGACTTAAACCTCCAATCACACAAACAATTATAAAAAATTATAAAATGTATGCTAATCTGTTCCCTTTTCTGATTTATTTCTTAACATGTGAAGTGAAGTTCCAAGTTTTGGTCATGTTTTAGGATTTTACATAACATTATCTATTACTTTTTATTCTTTTTTTTTTTTACTTACTTCTTCCTTCTAAAATGGAGTGCAAGTTTAACAATCAAATTGAATTTCAGGCTTACAGAAAAGAGGCCCATAGATCCAAGAATGCTGTCGCTACACATTTACTGAAAGGAAAACTGAAACAAGGTACATCATATCAAAGTTTCTGTGAAAATCTGTTGGCAGTCCTTCACAAAAGTGAAAGGAAGTAGTTGTTGTAGTTTCAATACTGGCAATACTATATAAAAATGTAAATGATGTCTGCCAAAAGGGCTGATCCCTGGTTAATTCGAAATATCACTTCTGGCCTAGTGGTTAGAGTATGAAACTTGCAATCACATGGCCCTTCTCTGTGTGGGTTCAAAATAATGATGGCATTTTTATTTTCATAAGAGGCAGTCATCCGTCTGATTTATGGAATACCAAATGTTTTACTTGGCTTGATAAGCCTTTAAACGCAGCTAGACTTAAGGTCTTCCTCCATCATTGTGAGTCAGTTAGTACAGTTTATCTAATATGTTGACACAATGTACACAAATAAATAAAGAGAACATGCATTTTTTTTTTATCAAATAGTTTAGTTGTGACTCATAGGTTCTTTCTAAATTGATATTGTCAAAGCTCAAGGTTTGAAATCTTATCCACACTTTATAATCGTATGTTTGTATGTGTTAATGTACCAAATGTATATGAGGAGTTATTCTGAAGATCTCATTATTTAAGGCAAAAGAAACAGTCCATTGAAGAATAATGCACAAGCAAGGAAGTATGCCATAATGAAGGAGGTGCTATATGATCAGAGACAGGTATTATTCTGTTGTTTCCATATTCTCTGCAAAATTCATACATTAACATGTAAGACCACTGATGTGTTTTTCCCATATCCCCAAATGCTTTATCTTTTAAACTATAAAATGTAATGATGTATGATATAATTATTAACTTTTTAGAAACAAAATCATCATTTTCACAATTGTTTTAAACAGTTCAAAAACAAAATCTTTAATTCAGTAATAAAAAATGCTTTCTATGATAAGCTTAACCCTCAGAATGCATGGAAACTTTCTAAAAATAGATTTTTGTGTCGTCTGCTTTTCAGAACCTAAATAATCTGCTTAATTTTGTTGAGCAAACAGGTTAGATCACAGGCCAGTCGCCAATTTACTTGGCGACTGCCCTCGATCTAACCTGTTTGCATAAGCGTGAGGTTGGTTCAAGCACTATAAGGGTTTACTCTAGTGTATTGTACTAACTCTATGATCTATTGTTTCAGTTACAAGATGTTCTCGAGAAATCTGATACCATGATGGCTGTAGTAAAGGATCTATTTGGAGATGACCCAAGGGTGAGTTGTTATACCAAGTCTCTCATCTTTGATTTAGTGCCTTCAAATTAGAGGCAGCAGCACATGATAATAATAAAGTAAAAATAAAAGTATTTTTATTATGATATTTGAAAACGAGCCATTGTGACAAAAGGAGAAATTGTCATTATGTTGCAGATGCGAAGAAATTAACTGATTTGTGGTGTTTGTAATTTTCACTATGGTTTGTGTTTTTTCTGCTTCAAGGTAAGCATCATGTTAGATTTTATCCTTAATAAGATGTTTTATTGTTGGGCTGTTTGTTATTTATTATTGGTTATCTAATACTATATGATGTTTGAAACTCTGCAACCTGGCCCTCAACCAATGATGCCAGCTTTTTTCCAGAGCGCATCTAACAAGACAGAAAATGCTATACCTGCTGCTTCTTCCTTGGCTGAGGAAAGCTTCTGCCAAAGCTCAAAGTGGCTTGATGACTTCCTCCTAATATTTATTTTTGAGTAATAGTGGTTTTTGTTGTTTTGTTTGTTATTTATTAATAGTTAACCATAAGATATCTTTGTTTTTTATCTTGTAGAGATTTGCTGGATTTCCAACTGTAACTAATGCTCCCAACTCTATGAATGATATAGAAGATTCTCTAGTGCGCCTTCCTGGAGACATAAAGACAAGGTCAGAGGCTCTTAGTGAGTCTGTTATGGATGGATCGGCATTGAATGAGTTTCAAGATTCTGATTCAGGTACATTGCCTTGGTGAACTCTTTCTTTTATATCAATGTGTCAATTGTAAAGTTGCTTGAATATGCCTAGCGTAGAAATGAGACTATAAACCCTACATTTGCCTTTTAATGTGTAAGCCTTTTGTCAACATTTTATGGTTAAGTACTTATCATTTTTCCTTTACCTGAATTGCATTTTGATGTAAATCTTACAATCTTTTCAGAGGCTTAATCATTTCTGAATAGAGTTTTGACTAATTAGAACCATTGAATCAGGAGCAATTGAAAAATTGACCAACAATAAGCCAGAGTTCTTGAATTATCTGCTGATTTTAGCTCACTTTTCGTTTGATAACTATTAAGGCTAGATTTATCCTTCTGAAAATTATCCTTTAAACTGAGTACAAATAAATTCATTTACTGTTGATTTTTACATAAACCAAAGGTCAGTAGAAGGAATCATGCTCAAGCGAGTTTTTTGCATGTACTTAGTTGACAATTATGTGATCTATCCAATTTTAGGTTTTTCCTAGTACAATCTCAATGGATAGAGACGAAATGAAAGAAAGTAGTAAGGAAAAAACGCCCTCTATCTTGACCTATCAAAGCTATCACCAAAATTTCCATAAATTGTTTCATATGTTTTATAGAGGAAGATCAATCTGCAATCCAACTAAGCTACCAGCCCAAATTTAACATGCAGCGATTCCAGCAGTTTATTGAGGCGGAGGAGAAAAATAATACCCTGAGTACCATTAGTGGTCAGGCAGGACTTAGTCACCTTGGGGGCAATGTTTCACGACAGCCACTCCGGGGCAATGCTCAAAGTTCCCAACTACCAGAGCAGTCAGCTCTTTCCTCTCAAGGGGGTAGGTATTGGGAAACTTGATGAAACATATTTTAGGAGATGTTATTTGAGAATGCATAGCAGGGGTGGTGAAATCTGATCTTGATTTTCTTGTCTATAAATGCCAATTTTATTCCTGTACTTGTCTGTATAATGGTATATAGTAAATTTGAATAAAATTTCACTTGTCCATAAATGCTTTTGAACAAGCTGGGCAATAGGGTGAGTTGATTTTGCCACCCTGCATAGTGATTTAAAGGAGGATTTGCTCATCATTTGCACATTTTTCTTTAACCCCTTACTTCATGAAGTATCATCTGTAGAATATATTAGAAACCATCATGTTAAAAGGGTACATCACTTTTCATGAGCAATTCATCTATTTGTCACCTTGGTTTCTTGCCAAATATCATGATTAGAGTAAATTAATCTGATCAGCTGCAAACTTATTTATTGTTAAAAAGAATATCAAATATGATAGTAGACACCAGTTTAGTAAAAATTTCTAATGGATTTTTTCTTCATGAGTTACCTTTATGTATCATGATTAGGCATGGTTTAATAGTATCCCATTTTTTTCTTATGGGTGATCACTTTAACATGTTTGTCTGTATAGACAGAAACTTTTGAAATAATGAACATAAGATCTATGGCGTTTTAGAGAAATCGGTCTTATAAGTATGAACTATAATCCATGCTTTGCACACAAAAAAACATAAGCCAGAAATATGGTGACGAAGGGGAATATGCTTCCTTTTCAGTGATTTCTTCCGCTGTCACATTTGTTCATAAAGCAGTTGCCAACAAATGTGTCAAATTGGCTGAAAGGAACTGTTAATAAGACTAAGTATGCATTTATATATTCTCTAGATGGATCCTTTCAAACTCCGAAGGGTAAATCTCACAATGAGTCTCTAGAGATGTTAAGGCCCACGTCCGCTATTAATGACACAAGCAAGGTTAACAAGACCAAGAGAAGAGTGCCCAGACCCGAACCCCCTGAACAAAATACATCAAACTTCAGTCTGACAGATCTCAGAAAGGTAAACTATTAAATGCCTATACACTATAGATGATCTAGATTGTGTCTTCTATAATTTTCAGTGAAATACATTAAAAAACAAGGCCAAAGAATTAAACGAAATATTTATAGAAGGTTTTTAGTTGCATTTCAAATATTTTAATGTTTGTGAAAAAAAGACAACTTGTTAATAGTTTGTTAAAGTATCCTTTTATTTCAATGTTTTCAAATGTTGTTTATTTCAAAGATGGGTAAAGCTGTATAAGCTAGTAGGTTAACATTGAACAAGTCTTCTAGGGGCATCATTCTAAGAAATTCATTGTTGATTTACTTCATAACAAACATTGAATGTTGAACATTGAAGGTGTTGGAGATACTGGAAGATGAAATAGCAGAGTATGAGAGAGTCACAGGTAGAAGGCCCCCAGCGGAGCGACAGCGACAAGAGACATTTTCCGGCTATACACTGGCCATAGTGGACTCTGTGACGAAGCTGACACGATACCTTAAAGAGAGTGAACTACGTATACAGGCAGAAGTGATGGTTAGGGAACAGCTTACCCAGGATGTTGTTCAGTTTAGGGCCCTCGTAGATGCTCTCACCTCAGTAAGTTGTCTGTATAGATGAATGTACATGAGTACTTTAATTTTTGACCTCTTGAATATTATGTTTTGTATTTTATGTGTTTTCTCCAAACATCTTTTCACAGAAGATGATTTTTTTTATTCAAAATCTAAGTTGGATAAAAAGATTGCTCATACTAGCATTTTATCATTTTTCCAGTTGTATATTGTCATGAAAATTATCATGTACATTCATTACACTTTTAATGGCTTTCATCAAAACATTTTTACTTCTATATTTTCAAGGGGATATAAACTAAAAAATAAAAAAGAGTTGATTTAATACCAGTACCCATGAATGGCTCTAGATTGACAAACTTAACCCTTTGTAAAACTGAACTGATATTATTCTTTCGCAGGACATAATACTTACACAAGAAGAATTCGGTAATCTTTCCTCAGAGTTCAAGAAGTTTAGAAACACTACAGAGTCAGAAATAGCAAGATTAAAGGTAGGAAGTTCACTGTTTACTGATAAATAGTTTGATGTCAAAGTTTCATTGTGTTATTTATACACCTCTTCCATGTTGTAAAAGCCGGTTTTGCAGTTTTTTGGCATATCAATGTGAAAGAACCTTTGCCTGTCATCCATTTTATGTTTCATGTGGCATGTGAATGTTAGTTGTTTTAAGCAGTTAAGTGTACACCAATATTTATTACAAAATTGCAATCACTGAAGGAGCAAATTTGCTGGTCTGAGCAAAATGTAACCATTACCAATTTTGTGGGTTGTTTTTTAATTGCTGTTTTAAGAATAAATTTAAATCCCTTTTCAATGTTAACTGATGTTGTTTGATATCAACAGAGTCAGAGTTCAAAACTGGTTAGCAAGTTTGATTCCTTTCTGCTTAACATAAGTATACTCTTTAATCAATATTAATTGATTACCCCACACCTATCTATCATCATGTGTCTTAATTTTTGTGGCAACTAACATCCTTTGAACACATGGTTTCAAACCAAACAATTTCTTTTTAGCATTTTATTATTTTACAAAAGAATGGACAATTTCTCCCTTTGCCAAAAATATGTAGTCCGCTTAAGGAAAGTTAGAAATAAGTATCAGGAGGGAAGGATTTTAACAAGAAAGCACCTTAAAGTTGTAAATTTCAAGTTCTCAATTATAAAGTGTCAATTGCTCTAGAATTATTTAAATATGTATATAATTGATCCGCAGGGACAACCAGTGCCAACAAGCCAACCTCTTGATGCTACAGTTGATACATCTGCTTCCATGATGACCCCACCAAAAAGTAGCCTCAACCCTCCAAATCATTTACAAAATGGTAAGAAGTGTTCATTGAAATAAGGTTCATATGAGAGCAGTTATCTTGTTATCAAATCTTTATGACAGGACTAAATCTTGTTGTCATTGATAGTACACATGGTACCTATTTTAAGGAAGCATTGAAGTGAGAGAAAGAAACCAGCTGGTACTGATTGATTTTTTAAGCAATTTTTATTTGCAAAAGGCTTACAAAAGACTTACATTATGCCTTTTCATAATTCCAAAAACTTTGGGATTTAGTATACTACTGCAACAAAAAGAATAATTTGCTGTTACTTCAATGTGTTTTTAATGTGAATGTGCAGTCTATCGAAGGAAGGGATGATCCATGCTAGTTGTCTTATTTGCCTTTTTCTGTTTTTTTTGTTTAAAGGACTATCTTCCAGATTGAGGTATTTAGATCAAAGCTCTGAAGGTCCTAATTCTTGTTACACAATTATGTGAGGAAAATGCATGTTTTCAGCACCTTTGAAATGTTGATCTTGAAAATGGTCACATATTCAGTGATGAGGATTGTTCATGTCATCTTTTTAACATTCGTTTCTCACACCAAACATCCTGTGAGATAGTCCCTTTACCCTTAGAATGCTGGGTAATATTCTCAAAATAGATTTTTGTGTCGTCTGCTTCCAAAAGCTTAAATATCTGCTAAATTTTGTTGAGAAAAGATACTCAGAGTAGCAAACAGGTTAGATCAAAGGCCAGCTGCCAATTTACTTGGCAGCTGGCCTAGATCTAACCTGTTTGCATAACCATGAAGTCGATTCCAGCACTATAAGGGTTAAAGCAACAGTTTTTACTGCTAAATACAAATTTGAATGTAATTGGTGGTTAACAATGATTTTTCAGATGCAGCAGACCCCCAGCAGTTTCCATTTGGAGAACATCTCCAGCCAGCTGCACCAGCTGTCATGCTGTCTCCCCCAGTAAGGAGATCAAGGGTCAATGAACCTGAGATGGGCCCTGATGCTGAAAATAGTAAGACCTTATAGTTACCTCTTTTCTTATTCCTTTACCTTATATGATTCACATTGAAGCAGGGGCAGCATGTCCAATAGCCTTAAAGGACAAGTAAATCTTTTCTGTAATTTCTATATAACAATCATACAGACAGTTAAGAAAAAAAAATTGCTTTTACATACTATTTAATAAGAATCAGATTTCCCAATACCTGTAATCTACCAATTAAATATATATTTCAGAACAAGGCTCTCTGATAGATTTACCTGAATATCTGTCTAGTAATAACTCAGCTGTTCAAGATGAGTACACAGAACTGCCTGGACTATGCGCGACCAGTAATGCTCATGTGTTTAATCAGATAGGGGCTGCTGTTCAGCAAACACTGACTTCTCATTCTACTGCAGCAGTGTCTTCTGATACCAACACCTCCGGACAGCAGAAAGGGAGTCAGAATAACTATAATCGTAATGCTAGTGTTGCTGTGAACTCTGTTAGTGTGCCGCGTCCCACACCACTTGTTCAGAGTAATGTTGGCATTCCATTGCCTTCGGAAAGTAAACAACCCTTGATAGCCAGCTCTCAACAAATGCCTCTTTCTTTCCTGGAGAAGAATCCACCTGTATCATTCCCCTCTCATAGAGAACAGCAAACCAATCAACAGGCAGGATCAGAAAACGAAGGTCAAATGTCACACAGATCACAAGGTCAAATGTCACAGAGGTCACAGGATAGTACAGACAGGGAGTTTCTGGCCTCCCAGATAGCTGCATTAAACAGACAACATGAGGAAGCCCAGAGACGCATACAGGGGATCATGCTGCAGAAGGAACAGGGGCAACAGATGGCAGCACACCAGATGGCAGCACATCAGCTGCAGCAGCAACAACAAACCCAGCTGCAGCAGCAGGCAAGGGATAACGAAAACCAACAGCAAGTTTCTCAAGGCTTGCAGAAACAACAGTTACAGTATATGCAACAACAGAGACTGATTGCTTTGGTACAGCAACAACAGCAGAAAATTCAGGAACAACAACAGTGGCATGAGCAGCGAAAGCAGCAACAACAACCGACAAGTCAGCGTCCTGTACCTAATATACCGGGACCCAGTCAACATGTCAATGGGAACCATGCAGAAGAAAGTTTCAATAGTATGAGGCAGTCAGTCGATATTCCAGGACACAGAGTTCAACCCAAACAGGTTTGTTCTACCCTTTTCCTAATACAAATGCTTTGCATGCCTTTCTGGCAAACATCACTTGAAATCACTGTGATAATAGAAGGAAATACGGTCAACAGATCGATTTTTATGACATGTAACTTCTTTTATCACAGTGATTAAATTTTTAGATTAGACTGAGATAATGAGAGTTTGAGTTTGGTGTTTCAGATTATTTCTTATTTGCATTTCAGACATATCTGCTTTAAATGATTCTCAGCTCTCAGTAACAGATACTGACATTTTGTTAACATATAATAACATGAATAAGCTGCGTCTGGTTTGACAGAAACTAGTGTTGATAAGAGGAGATCACAGGTCCTTTCCACTGTTGTTTGTAGCAAGCCAGGATTTGTCTAGTGTAGATAAATCAGGTTTTAACATCTTGTAAACAGTTTACCAGTTATTCTTTAGGATGTCAACCTCCTAGGGATCAAGGAAGATCCCTAGGTTGACTTTGAACTGATGAGTTAAGGTTTTCTGTAATTGCTTTGTTATCATGTGGGTAGTTGGACTCCTTTACAGAACATTTCGAAAACTGTCTTCTGGACATGCACCAAGCTTGGTAATCATTTTTTTGGAATATTTCTATTATGTTGCCAAAAAAGCATCTCAAAGCACACAAAAAAAGGAATTACAGTGATGTCTCGTTAATCAGAACACGTCCGTTACCAACAAAATGTCCGGATTACCGAATCATCCGGACTAATGAAGCAGAGCATGTTCTTATACACATTAATTCATAAACGGTCTGTATGCACGTGTATACTTATAACCCTTCAGCAAACGCCAAATTGTCGACCGTCCCAAATTGAAATAGTTTGCAGACGACTTTTCAAAACGTGATGAAATTCAAAAATAATATTTTGATATGGCAGAAGACATTGTGCGAAAAGGAGAAATTGCTCGTCACGAGCAATTTCTCCTTTACCCACAATGATTTCAAAAGTCGTCTGCAACAAACTGGTCAAATAATTCCGTTCCCTTACAATATCATTCGGATTGCGAGACATCCGGATAATCGGGGTCCGGATAAACGAGGCTCCACTGTAGTTGTTTTACATCCTAACTTATTCATAATTTGGGAACCCATTATTGCACATAAACAAAGGACATATGCTTTTATTAAGGCTAAGTTATTTTACAGTGGACACTTCAAGAAACTATTGGAACAAAGAAGAAATTTCTTTCTACTGATCAATCCTTTTTTGTGAAGTTTTATCACAATATTGTCTATCCAATATCACAAAAGAATATTCCCACAGACATAATAATACACAGACATTTTTACACCTTCAGGTTGGTTTGCCTGACTATCCAGTTTCACCCAACATATCTCCAATAACACGTCGATCTGAAAACATGACAGATGTCTACAAATCTGTGGATAGTCAGGTAAGATGATGCTCTATATTAACAATTTATATATTTCTCATCACAGACAATGATGATTGTTAGCGGTCTTCCTTCTGTAGATGCAAGCATGATAAAAATAGTATTTTGGTTCAATACATGAACTTTTTACTTTTCTTTCTTGCAATGTTTTTATGAGTCGGTTTTATTGTCAGAACCTATAAAAAGTTTTCATATAGGCGACTTTTGGCAAGGAACTATGTATTGATGATTACATAAGATTTTACATTTTTGACATTACTTAGATAAGTTACGATTAATTATTTTTTCCATCTGATCTAAAACTTCATTATCATTTTAACATCTTTGGTAAACATGTTGAAATTATGTGTAGTTCTATTCTTATCACAATGTTGTAAGGGTTAATTGATTTAAGTAATAAGAGAAATGTAAAAATACAATGTTTCTGAAAGAAAATTGTGCATGTACTATTGTCTTGTCATTGGCTAGTGCTCACTTCTAGATTCCTTCTCTAGCACAATTTATACTCCTCATAAATGAATCTTTGGTTAAGTTAAGTATGAATTCATTTTAGTATAATCACTAAAAACCTTTGTTGTTTATATTTCAGAACTGCAGTGTGAATGTTCCAGCCAGCCGTGGTATCATGGTATCCTTGCCTAAAGTGGATATGGACATATCCAGCAGCCCATGTCAATAATGTGATATATATAACAGACTTTCCTGGGTATGAGCTCCTCGGATAGGTGGAGTCTTATTCATCATCATCACAAGGAACAGACTATCAAATATCATCTGATTGTGATAATGACTTTAATTGATACTTCCTACGAAATTCACTTGACTATACTTGCTTGAACCTTTTCCTCCTTTATATGTGTTAATTCATCTGCTGCAGATGATCAAAGAACCATAGTGACACAAAGGGAGAAATAACTTATAATGCAAAACATCTTATCAAAATTATAAAGACAATATTATAATTTCCACACATTACATTGCTGCTGCACTAAACAACTCATAGAGGAATTAGTTCAATTAATGATTTCTACCAAGGCCAACTATTCAAATTACGCTTTATTAAAGCTGTGCCTGTGTTCTTAGAAATTACATAAGTATGATATCTTGCTTAACCCTTTACCAAACACCAAATTTTCGACTGTCCCAAATTGAAAGAGTTTGCAGACAACATTTCAAAATGTGATGAAATTGAAAATAATATTCTGATAGGGCAGAAAAAATTGTGGGAAAAGGAGGAATTGCTCGTTGGGAGCAACTTTTCCTTTTCTCACAATGTTTTCCAGAGTCGTCTGCAACAAATTGTTCAAATGTCGATATTGTTTGGTAATGGGTTAAACTAGAAATTCTAGCATAACATTGAATTAAAGTGTAAGCATCAAAGTCAGTTGTGATATATCAAAATGAAATTGTACTCTAACTCTTTGCCCAAATCGAGGGTTCAAAGCAAGACTATAGTAAGTGTTTCACAAACATGAAGCACTTACTATAGTATTGCATTGAACCCTCGAAATTAAAGTTTAATCAATGATCTTGAGTCAACATTAAGGCTGTCTCAAATAAGGTTATATATGCTCAAAAAATGACACCATTAACACCAACTCAACTATCTTACTCAGCTAAGTATGATGGCCATCCTTAAATTAAAGTAAGGCATTTTAAAGTTTAAGTACCAAATACTTGATATATGACCTAAAAATTATGACCCTAAACACATGTGTTAAGTTTCAATCCATTCTCTACAATAATCTTTGAGATCCAAACTTGCATACAATTTTCTAACCAAGATTTTCTAGATGCAAAAAATGGCATACTAAAATCTTTAGCCAAGGATCTCACATAATAACCCTGAACACATGTGTCAAACTTCAATACCATTACTTATAGTACCGTAGCTAATGACACACCTTGGGATGGCGACTCCCCCAAGAGTAGTATAGCTTTCCTTATTGCCCAAATAGTTTTGCTAAATATACTATGAATTTATTTATACTTGATATAAAATGATATAAATAGATGTTGAAACTATAACATGTAATCTTTTGTCTTTTAATCCCTATTGGCTAGAACACAAACTTAAAGATGAGTTTATTCCATGCATTATTAAGGTTGTCAATTATAGTTTTTATAAGATATTTTCTTGGGTGAATTATGTATCAAATTATGCTAATAATTGCAGTTTGTAATAAGAATTCCTTCTCTATTCGCGGTTAAATACTAGTCTATACTCTATCAATTATGGACTGGGTTGAAACCACATTGTTGAAGCAGTTTTAACAGTATAACAGTTTTACCCGGGAATTCAGTGCTTGATTGCTTCAGTTATATCATTACCAACAGTACCCATACTACACAATTCCCTGCAAAAATGCCTGAATAACTTTCTCAGTGGTGAGAAGGTAAATAATGGTAAATGAGTCATGTCTCAAAGAAGTTAAATGATTGATTCAGGATTCATCCTGTAATAAAACCTGGATTTGTAACCAGTTATGTTATTGAGACACAATAAGGCAACATGTCCCTTTAGATCTCCATAAGAGCTGCCCATAACACAGTGTGCTTAATTGTTCAACGAAAAGTTGATGAATTATAGAGCAATGAACAATAATGTTTAAGTATGAAGTTGCAAACAAAACTAACCAAGAAAAGTACAAAAAGGGGTAGTTTTCTAAAATTCATACCAAAGTTCCTGAACAAGTACAAGCTGTAACTATAAAAAACTAATTGTTATGTATAGATATAGGTTACAGACTGCAACAACATATTTATAAGGCACAGCCCCAGTGTGATTATGACCCCAAGTACATGTTTGAGGATTCGGTTTGTGCTTTTCATTTGTAAATTAGTTATTTATATTGCACAATTGTGTAGGAAGTTTGAAGTTTATTTAATTCACTCTTGACTACTTTCTGAAAACTAAACCAGTTCTCTCACAGATTTGATTTTGAGGGTTGTTCCCAGCAATTTTCACCTAGCCTTAACGGAATTGAACCCAGGACCCTCGATACTCAGGTCGACACTCTACCTCTTCACCACTGTCATCCCTTCAGTTGTAATTGGGTTACAGACTTGCACAAAAACTTGAACCAAAAATGTACTTAAAGTCCAAATCTGATATATGGTACCTAGTCAGTGACCTTATAGTTTGACCACAAATACATGTGTGAAGTTTCACCCAATTTCTTCACTGCAATGGTCCGATACAGACTTTCACTTAAAACTTTAACCAAGACTTTCAAAGTACCAGAGGGCATACTTTGCTTAGAATCAAGACTAGAGTTATGAGACTTATTCAGGGACCTCACAAAATTACCCACGCTAAATGACCTTAGCTGTTGATGCGCCTTAAAACACCATTCATTCATAAATTTACCCTGAATACATTTGTGAAGTTTCAAGCCTATTACTTTGAGTAGTATATGAGATATCCCAAGTGGTTACACTTATGCCAAGTCGAGATGTTGGATGTGCAGCGCATATTTACTTAAATTCAATTCATTTTGCATCAATTGTGAAACAATATCTTGCAACTTTAAATTAATCTCTCAACTATGATTATTTTGGTTACTCACATGCAATAAGCTAACAAAACTCCTGTCTGGAGGCCGATGCTTGACCACTCGATTCAATACAATAAATAAGGGATATGACTGGTTATAGTAGAAAGGGAGGAAATGAGACTACAATCATTGTTAGCAAATATTCATTTTATTACCAGCTGTTTCACTGACTAGAAGAGAAAATAAAGGTTTCAAACAATGAAATGATGTTACATAATTAAATCTATAGCAGGGTTGTATAAACTGAAAGCGAGACATTTCAAGACAACACCAGTAATGAGGCAGGAGACAGAATGTCAACTTGAACAAACCCTCTACACAATCAAATTAACAGCGCTTGTGGTTAAAAATGAGCATAAGGATTAAAATTTTGTCTCATTTGCTAAAACGCTGCCTCCCCTAGACTAAAATAAAAACATGTCATTAATTTGCAGAGTTCAACACGTCATATAGTGTCAAAATGGAACCCAGAAAATGATAAATGTCAAATATGAAAGAAAACATTATCAACATAAAATGCTTCAAATCAAAATCTTAATTCAGATGACCTTGAACTTGCTCTGAAATATGCAGGATATCTCTTTTCAAAATATCAACTTAAACATCTACCATTACAGAAGAAATATTATAATAGACCTAATTTAAACAAATTTTATTTATTAATGGCAAGTAATCGTGAAGTTGTTATTAGAAATTTATCCATGTTTATTTATTACGCTTTTAAAAAGAGGAGTTTTGAACTTAATAGCCTGTCAAATTGATTTATCTGTCAGTTTATCTGTATATATGTATATATGTTACCACGTTACAACATGTATAAATGTATTGTAATTAAAGATGTATGTATGTATCTGGGCCGGTGGCCTTAAATACAATAAATGAATTGAATTGAACCATTGTAATTAAATGTTTACCCATTGGAAGGTTTCATCAGATAATAAACTATTAAAGATTCTAACTTGTTCAATACCATCATTGAAACCAAACTTCCATCATTTATAAGTCATACCAGTATTGGGTCGAGAGAACAAATCAATTTAAACACGATTTAGTTAAACATCTATTAAATCTTTATGTAAAAATACATCTGCCTATAATTATCGCCCAAATCCATATTTACAAATAGGATTTTGGCTGTTTTCCCAAAATATGGCCTGAATAATGCTTTGATAGTCTTTAAAAAAAATCATAACAAGATTCATGTAGCATAATTGTAAAGGTGAATTTTTTTCAATACATATCGTATACATGGTCAAAAAGCTTCAGGTCAAATTGGCAAGACTTGTCATGGAAGGTATCAAATATAATGACATTTGTTTCAACAAACTCTCTTAATATGGTATGTCATTTGAACATTACACATTAATTCCTTGTGTAATGAATGATACCTTGAGGACAATAAAATATCAACAGACGTATCATTGATCAGTTTTCACAAATATGTTAAAATATATGTACTAACAAGTGATCCATATACCAATACACGTAAAGCCACTTCGAAGAAAAGAAATAGTTGGATAAGGAGTGTGTATCTAAGAAATACCGAGGCAAAACCACTCTTTCTTTAAGTTTAGTTGAGTAACCCAAACATTCATATTGTAGCTAAAATTGAATACAAAGGCCATTGATTGTTGAGGTATATACACTTGAGCAGTTGAGTTCTTTCATGTATTTCTCAATATACACAATGTATTGATTGACAAAAGTGGCTTAAGTGACAAATTATAATCAATTAATTTGAGCCATAACATCAGATTTTAACAATTCAGTAGACAAATATGAGTATAAAGAAAATACCTATTTATCCCTTAATGTTTAATGATAGTCATAACAGTGAAACAAATATTTACATATAATTATAAAGATATCCACAACGAATTGAATGAAGTCATATACAAAGTACAAATGACTTTACATATTTTCTTAAAACATGATTTTGGGCTTACATTTCTTTGATATCTATCTCATTTACCCATTCTCAAGTAAAGAAATCATTTCAATAGAATATTTTTGAAATGTATGCGTAGGAACCAAAATAATAAGTAATGTACCTTAGTGGTGATTCATCTAAGCTTTATAGGATCGGATCTGGCTCTATCATCAATTGTCCAATACAATTTCTTGATAAGCTTGGGTTAAAATTATGTCTTGTGATAGGACCACAGAGTTTTACCAGACATGGTATGCCTCTTATTGTTTACAGTTTGAGTTTACCATGGAGCATTGACAGTAATCTGTCTAATTTGAACTTAAATAGGAATCAACCAACAATGAGTTTAACTTAACCTTCTTTCTTGTATCTGTATGCTTGTGAAAGAAGCGTTTGATGGCACATAGTCTTCAAGATTTCAACAAATAACCCGTTATAACAAAATAACTGGTTATAATATCAGTTTAATAGTTATTAATTACTCATTATAACAAGGTAACCATTCAAAAGGAAATGCATATGTTAAGAATTTTAATAAGCATATTAAAATATAAATAAGGAGATTTATCAATAACAGTAAAGTTTGAGAAAAATAGAGAAATATCAATTGGACAAATAATTCACTAAAACAACTTGCATTGTGATAGGAATGCTCAAGTCTTTCAAATGAATATGTCAATGATTTCTGATAACTTACAGCACAAGATGTATCAACATCAGTAACATATATAATGTGGACACAATATCTGAAGAATTAAAACCATTTAAAGCACAATATTTACAATACAAGTAATGCTTTTTTTTTTAAAGATAAATATTTTGCCTGAATGCCAGCAAACAACCTTCCAAACACATAAGATTTGGAAGGAAAATTGCCTGAACCTTTTCCGGATTCTGCATCAAACCTAAGTAAAACCAATTAAAGCAACAAACAGGCCTAATTGATTTACAAACCTCACAATAATTGGGACAAAAGGCAAATGGGCTTATATTTTTTTTTATGTTTTTGATTTTCTTTTGCAGCAATTGCCTTTGTTTCAAGGAAAGGGTGTTATATATTCTACCTCTACTAATCCTTCAATTGGTATCCACCACAAAATACTTTAGGGAGTTAAAGGTTAAGACATAATTTCGCATTTGATTTGACATATAAACAGCTCTGTTTCATCACTCCAAATCAATTCATTTTTCTTTTTTTGCTTTCACCTCTTTCTTTGAATCTGTTTTAGCTGGTGCATCGGTGGTTTTAGGTTCTGGATGGTCTTCATAACTGAAATAGAATATATATCTTCTATATTACTAAATGTATGCAAAAGCTTGATAGATTCCTCACTAATTAAAAGCTGGCCAAACAACACTGAATCAACAGATTTTCAGGAATGTAAGTGGAGAAAGGCCCTCTTCTAGATTGATCTAGTAATTTACAGTCTTGTGCTCGCTCTAACAAGAGTCCCCAGACTTGATAAAGTTTTTTTTCCATATGGGTTTTACAATGCATCAACATTATTTCAGTTATGTAGAGATGTCCAACTTTTATAGAGAAAGACCCCAAAAAGACTGGTCAAGCCAGGTAGAACCATCGGCATTCTGTCAGTCAATTGGGAAACCTCTCATGAAATTCAGAATGCCGCAACTAGGATTAGAACCCATGCAGAGGGGGGTCATGTGATTTCAAGTTTTGTACTTTAACCCCTAGACCAAGGAGGCAACCATTAAAACAGTGGTGATAAATTCATTTAAAAAATAGTGCTTCAGTTCAGTGTTTTGCATGAACCTATTTCTTGTTTTGGTAATGTAAAGAATTATTTTGAACTTCAATATCAATAAAACCTAGTAATCTATGGATAAGATGCAAAATTGACATTAAACATTGAAGTCACCCTGTTGAAAAAGACCTTGCTGATTTTTCAGCACAATGCTGATTTTCCAGCACAATACAGCAGCTCCTCATTTTTTCATTTGTATACAGGACTTAATTGTTGTTTTGAGCTAATGATATTCAAAGACAACTTAAAAAAGTATTCGAAATATCATCTTAGCATATCCCAAAGGTAGTTTGCTAACTACTAGTCATTGTTAGGTTGCTTTCAAAAACAAGCTATAACTCAAACACATAAAAAAAAATTAGTTATCCCTCAACAATGCATATTGTCCCCATTACATACATGAATCATAATTTCTCACCTGAATAACTGCTTGATTTCTCCTCTTACTAGAGCTAACAAAATGGGAACACCAGTACAGGCTGGCACTAGGTACAGCAAAGCAGGCTGAAAATGCAACAATTGATACTGTGCATCATAAAGAAATCTTCAGGCTTAACCCTTTACCAAACACCAAATTTTCAACTGTCCCAAATTGAAAGTGTTTGCAGACAACATTTCAAAATGTGATGAAAATGAACAGTAATCTCCCGATAGAGCTGAAAACATTGTGGGAAAAGGAGAAATTGTTAAGAGCAATTTCTCCTTTTCCCACAATGTTTTCCAGACTTGTCTGCAAAAATGGTCAAATGTTATTGTTTGGTAATGGGTTAACTATGCTAGAACAATGTAGTTCACAGTAAAATTGTACACAAAAAACAATAAATTTCGTATTTATAAAGAATGTAGAAGAACCAAAGGAAATCATTAAATAGAGAATCAACCCTGTCGGATTTACCATCTCAAGAATCTGTAAAGGTCATATTATAAAACAATGACAGACTGCCATAATCCTAGAGTGTTAAGGTGTAAAAGGTATGAGTAAAATAGATCAAAAATGGTTCCTCTACCAGGACAGGTTATAATTTAATGAATCAGTGCATTGGAATTAAACTTGCTAATATTACATAGAACATGAACTGGTAAGTAGTTTATTTATGTGAATTTTTACATCACATCAACATTATTTCAGTTATGTTGCAATGCCCGATTCTTAATGAATGAGGAAGACACTAGATTTAAATGCCCGCTTGAACATGTCATACCAATTCAGAATAAACCATCCCTTTTCTCTAAGCCAGCTACAAAAATTTGAACGTATGCAGAGAGGTGCTCTTGTAAGTAGTATTGGAATCCTACCTGTGCATGTTTGAAGAAATGCATGACAACTATGGTCATCAATAGACCCAGGAAGTAGGCAAGGAAGGTGGCATGGAAATAGATCTTACTCTTCTTTTGACTGAAAAAACAAAGCAAATAAAAGTGTTATGAAACAAAGCCTACAAGGAAACCACTAAATACTTAAGTATATATATCTAAGTCTATTCAAAGTAAGCACTTCTGATCTACAGCAAAATGATTACGAAATAAAGGTGATGATTCTGTCAATTACTAAAAATAACTGTTTTAACCAACTGCTTAATTTTAACTTACAGAAAGATTCAAGTATTTAAAAGTATCTTAAACTTATCCTTGTATCAAACGTTATTGGAATCCACTCAGACCAAAAAGAGAGCTGTGAATAAAAAACTTAAAACTTCTTTACTTTCAAATTGGAATGTTTGCATTGCCCCATTGCAAGCGGGCTGTACACTCTTTTTTTTTTAAAATTTGATCAACCACAAAATAAGAATCTAGCAATAGGTTCAAGCATGGAACATGGTTCAAAGCTGAATGAATGACTTATACATACCTCATATCATATCTCAACAACAAGGCAATAAATATGCCAGGGATAACTATATCACCAAGGCCAAGCATAGCAAAGTTCTTGGCATCTAATCCATGCTCCAAGAGATCTTGTGGGAACACCACTACAAATCAGAAACAGTAAAAATGTATCAACATAAGGGATCATGTGGACTGCTTGATAACAAGCATTTTATCCTTTAGAATGCTGGGTAGTTTTTTAAAAGAAGATTTTTGTGTCGTCTGCTTTACCTTGATGAGAAAAGATGCTCAAAGTAGAAAACAGGTTAGATCACAGGCCAGCTGCTAATTTACTTGGCGGCTGGCCTGGATTTAACAGAAGTTCCAGCAGTATAGGGTTATTCCCTGAATTCTGAAGACTGAACAAATACAAATATTTGTTATTGATTCATTAGGTAAAAGAATATGGTAGGACATTATGCAGTTATATGGATTTTTTTTTTTGTGAATTTAAATTTTTTCAAATAAATCCAATTTCAATTGTAAAAGACATTGTATATTTGACTCCAAATGCAGTTCATATAGCAAATAAAAGTTCACAAATGATAACTTCTTGCATAGATGACAGTGTAACACAAAAACAGACCATCTTGCTGTTTCTTCACTTACATTTAATTGGTGCCTCGAAGGACTTTGCGACAGTGACCATCACGTCTGTACCAAACACCCAGAAGATGTCATAGACGAAGAGTCCACCCAGCAGTATACAACCTGTACTAATGCTGTTTAGGGATAGGAACTCAACCCCATTCACAGAGAAAGCCAATCCAAACAGGTTGTTGGCAATCCAGTGCTGGAAAACACAAACATGGTAGTATAAATTGGATATCGGAGGTTCAATGCAAGACTATAGTAAGTGGTTCACAAACATGAAACACTTACTATAGTCTTGCATTGAACCCTCGATATAAAGTAAAACCTCTTGACCTCAAAGTTCAAGGGACCTCATGAAAATGTTTGACATAGAAATAGTTTGACATCATAGAGGAGTTCAACAAACAGAAGTTCAAGGTATAAATATTCTACAGTATAGTTATAGAAACCTTTCCAAATCTTAAAGTTTTGTTGCCAAGATACAAAGCTGTAAATGACATAAGAAATCTGATGAATACCTAGTTAAATTCTTCAATTCATCACGGCTCACTTACCATTGTTGTATGCTATTACTTTTTGGTCAATGACTATTCCCACAATTGTTGAATGAGTTAAGTGTATGTAGTAAACAAATAACACTTGGTCCCACTTATCTGCCATTGTGAGGACTCTAAACAGAATGCATCATACATTTCTTGGTATCATTTTTGTGATCACATCTAACATCTTCATTATTGCACATAAAACAAAATTTAACATGAAAAAAAATTTAAGATGAGGTATGCTAACATAAATAACAAAGAAACAATAAATAAGTTGGGTAATACCATTCATAACAAGTGTTCAGTAACTGATAAAAATAACAAGGGACAATTTTACTCATGCTTCTGAAGTTTGGAATAACTTTTTGTCTTACCCTAAGTCTTTCTTAATAAAGATATCTGGTTTAAATCAGTTAATGAATTTTGAATATATCATAAGGTCAAAGTTTGGATGCCAAAAGATCACATAGTAAAATAAAGAATATAAGAATTAAATATAATCAGAATTTATCATGAAGTGTGACAATAGGGGACAATGTCTGTCTGTCAGTCATTTCTCTCTTTTCAAAACATTGTTTTTCTTAACTGATATGTTGATAAGACTTACGCAGGGACATGAATATCTATCATACTGTGTTAAATAGGTGTAAATAGTAACCATACCTTTTTGAGGAGATACCAAACTCCAATGACACCACACAAGAGTATAACAAGAACATCTTTCCTGTCAAACTTCCAGTCCAACAATTCTGAAACAATACAATACAACAATTTCATTTGAAATATAATACGAAGTCATTTGCATAATACAAATAAACAACAAAATGGATTTCAAATTATATCAAACTCGCATCTAAACTGCCCTTGATATTCCTAACAACAAAACTTATTCTTGTGTCTTCATGATGCAGAACATTTGGTAATTCAAACAAAAAAAAAAACTTTTCCTTTTTCTTTTTTTAAATATCTTCAGTCAAGATAAAATTCTCAAGTTGATTAATGATATCTTGGCTGTAGTTACTTTCTTTTTTAAATTCTTTTTCTTTATTGATGATCCTTAAAATGTTTCAACAAATTTCATCAATATTTCTGAATTCATCAGTGAGTAGGGCTAATGTGGGAAAATGCAAAACAAAATACTCAAAAAACAGTGTCCTGTTTACCTTCTCTTTTCTCTTTCTTGCCTTGTGAGAAAGTTAAATGGTAGTCTTCATTTGGAAATATAGGAGGTATAAAGGGATGAAGAATTGGGCTGAAATAAACAATAACTAATTTAATGATAGGTCTGTAGTAAAAAAATAAGAATAAGAAAAAATCATATTTAGACAAAAGCCTTTGGCCCGTCATACAATTATAAATGAAAAGTTATAAAAATGTTAAATATATCAAATAACTCTATGTAAGAAACCTTTGTAGATTCTAAATAGAGGGTGAAATACCATAAACAAATACAATATATCTAAGACATTCCATGACTTATACTCAATGGAATTTTCATGATCATAAAGATGTAGGTTGGCATTTTTCATAATCTGTGTACTGGACATGTTTTGAAAAGATTGAGAAGGCTTATAGCATCAGTGTTTCCTTCATACCAAGAAAATATATATATATATATTTCTGAGAATCTTTTTATCATTTGGAAAAACAACAACATGATTTTCATTTTCTATAGTTTAAATGTTAAACTTATACAAACAAAAAATACATAACCTTAATTCCGTAAGAATCATTCATTGTCCTGGATTATCAATACAAAATCTATGGTTTGAATACTTGCTCTTTCAAACCCTTTTTGTACCGACATAAAAGTCCAATAAATAGCTATCCTTCCGCTTCTATTATCATCTAATATGTATAAAAAGATCAATCAACCCTTTATAAAATTTCAAAATGTTGAACTAACAAAGTATAGGAAAATGAAGGAAAATATTAAATAAGAATTTTCCAAAAGTCATCAGTAAATATCAAAGAGAAGTCTGACTAATGACATTTACCTTGCAATGTGGGCCAGTGCTAATACTCCAAGAAAGAAGAAATACACCTGCAGAAGCATGTTGATGTAATCTTTAGAAAATATCTGGAAAACAAAAGAAACAACAAGTATGCCTCTTTTCTATGTTTAAGACATGTAAGTCAGCAATATTGACAATACATAGTGACTTGACTTATCAACATATCATCCAAGAGAGCGACTGGTGCCAGGATTCACAAATTAATTTTGCCACAAAACTTAGACTTATTACATACACAAATTTGATTAACTGCCTTAAATCAAATTCCAATTCATTCCCTACAGAAATTTATAAAATATGGCCATATGTTTGACTAAGTATTCAAAAACTCACGTTAATAATGATAATCTTCTCTTAGAGACCATTCTTCTACTTCTACGTTCATACATTGTTCTGTCATATTGATTTGATAGTTAATTTGATAGGTTTCCTTATTAACTTACAAAAAGCAAAATTAATCATTCTTGAAAAACATGTTGTAGGTACCAATTAAAATGCTTTCTACTAGACAATTCTAATGCATTAACACAAAATGATTAACCACAAATATAGAAAATTACTGCATCCTTATCTAGACCTCTTGAAATAGTATAACAGTAACCTACCTTGAATATAATGTAGATGCCAAAGAGTGTGCAACTAGCAATAATTGGGAACATGGCTGCATCTTTTCCTGTCATGGTTTCAGGCTTCTCTCCAGAATCCTGTGGATTAAAAAGACATTTCAGTCCATTAACATAACAACAAGCCATTAAAAGTCCAATTAATTATTACAGATTGACTTTTTCCTTCGCCATACCTCTTTCAAGACATTTGTAGTAAATATTCAAAGATTTGATCATAAATAGTGTTTGTATAGATGCTAACTTTAAACAATTTTTAATTTAGTCACAGTTTAATTCATTTTTCAGACTTAATCACTTGCAATCACTTCTATCTGTATCTGGCATAATATTATGTAATAACCACTGCTGGGTATGCATGACAACAAGATTCCGATTTTGTCCAAGATCCACTTTGATGCTAAAACTATTCACAGAAGCGGAGTTTTCTAGTGTGTTTCAATAAAAAAAATGCTCAAACAAAGTATGAGTTTTGATAAAAAAAATCTTAAGTTTTTGTGGGAATAAACTGGAAGCTTTAATGAATAGCTTTTTATCTGATTTGAACAATATGAGTGAACCATTTGAGGTTATCAGAAAATGTAATGCATGCCCTGTAACAAAGGGGATTGAAATAAAAACCAGCTAAAAAATAATTATTGCAAATTTGGTTTTTTATTGCAAGTCTAGTTGGCATGTTCAACTGGTTTTGCAATAAAAATGATCAACAAGAATTGCAATAAAACCCAGTTTGGAAATAAACTTGGATCGTTCTTATTGGAAATCCAATCAAATTTAGCCAAACTCAAATAATATTCTGGCATCATTGAATACATCGAATTTTGTCTGGATGACCCGCAAACAACAACACATCATCTCTAGATCATATTTAAATGTTACATAGCACTAGTCCAAACTTTAAACTTTTTATTGCAAATCCGGTTATTGCAAAACTGGTTGAACATGCCTACTAGAATTGCAATAAAACCAAGTTTGGCAATACTCTTGACCACTATGACCATTTAAATGATGAAAAAACATTATAAGGCTAAACTTCAAAATTTTATTGAAATTCAGGTTAATGCAAAACTGGCTGAACATGCCAACTGGAATTGCTAAAAGAAACAGTTTTGAAATGATTATTGCAAAACTGGCTTTTATTGCAATTCTGGTTGTTACAATCCCCATTTATAGGTTGGTGTGTGCTTCACATCCTGAAACTAGACTTGTTTCAGGATGTGCTCTTTGATGGTGTAAAAATGTGAGGATCTTTGCTTCATGCTCAGTTAAAAGAATGTCTGTCTGTTGAATTTGATGCCCAATACTTAAATTAGTTGTTCAAAGTATTAAGACGACAATAGGGGAAGTAATGTTTTACTTTAACAGCTTAATTTAAGCATCTTTCATAGACAATTTACATGAACAACAAGATTACTCTAGACCTTCTGTTTCTCTTGTTCCAGCAGGAAACCTTTGATAGAAGATGCATTATGTGAAATTTCTTTTTTTCTATTAAATTTCTTTCAGTAATGACTTTGAGGGCGCCCAAAGTCCATGTCTTGTGAGATGCCTATCTATAAAGATACTTGTAACTGTGTCAGTTCACTTATTCATGGGATGAACTTTATGATGTATGGCCTAATACAAACATCTAATCATGAATTACTTGCATCTCTAGACAGGCCTTATTCAATTATATATAAATCAATGAAATCAAAGCCTAGCTGAAGAATAAAATATGAAGTGAGGATACACTAAGTGTGGAACAGTAAGTTCCATATGTGTCCTTTTGTGAATTTAACAAAACCTATATTGCCGATCAAGGCTCAACTTGACAAACTAAATACTGTTAAAACAAACAAAACAAGTCAAAGAGAAAAACTTGAACAATTTAATTCACGAGAACGTATGTCCATATGGTTATTATCAATCCTTGAAAAACAAATACAAAACCTTACCTTCTGTTCCTTATGGTACCTCACTGAACGAAAGGACCCAAGGTAAATTGGAATCATAGCCATGATAACTAAACTGCTATATGCAATAGCCATCCCTTCTGGTGTTGAAGGAATTTTTGCTGTGACATTTTCAGCAGTAGCATTTAATGTTTCATTTAGAACCGGCACATCCACTTGTTCAGCCATTCTTGTCGTCTTCTGTCAACTTTAGACTGGTGCATCGACAATAAATTTTGATTAAGTTGGACGCTTTATGGTATATGAATGTATTGACTAAATGGAATAACAATCGTTTAAGAGACGTGGTTTATTTACAACTTTTAGGCATACAACCAGTCTATTACACGTGTCAACAAGGAATTTTTTATCGCAAAATACGATTGGTTTAATTTCTAATACTGATTTTTATTAGAGTTCTTTTCATTGGTTGTTGGCTAGATGTAAATAAAAATGGCTGCGCCCATGAAAATGACATTGACGAGATTAAGATTTCATCGGAAACTCTGCTTCAATCTTCAATTATGCAGCATTGCTTCAAGAAAAAGTCAAATATTAAGTTATTCAACAATTGCAGAAGAATCTAAAGAACTAGATGTAGACATTGATGAAGAAATAAACAAATTACGTGATGTCTCCAACATGTCGGATTTCCACAAACAGAAATTGAAACAAGGACTAACGTTCAACATGGAAGAACTACGAAACACAGAAACATACAGTCGTTCATATTTAAGAAAAACGTACGCAAAGTATGGAAAAGCCTCAGGTATGACAGGAATGGTACAGATGCACTTGATGACCGCTTTGCTGTATTTTGAAGTCTTGTAAAGTTGCTTCGTACCCAATATTCTTCGTAACCAAATATACTCCTATCATTAGGTATACATGTGGAGGACTAGACCCTACATATATGGAATTCTGTACCCTTGATTGCAAAGGGTACCCTTGATTGCAAAGGGTAAAGCTATATCAGTTAAAAACAATTGTTGTGAAGCACTGCAGAGTTAGCACTAGTCAAAATAATTTGATGTGAATATTGCTGTTTACTTTCTGATGGGGCAACATCTCACATTGAAATTTCAAAAGATCCAAACACTTATTAGGTTTCTCCCATTCCAGTGCTCATGCATGGAGATAATCTATCAGGTACAAAAAAATTGTCACCAAGTGTTAATAAAACTGTTCTTACAAAGTGAATATGCGGAATACAGCCATGTTTAGTGCATGGATTGATTAAAAAATTATCAATTTACAACTGTGAGTAAAATAATTCCATAATTTTCATAAACAATGGCAGTATGGGTCTTCAAACGGTGCTACGAAACTTTTGTAGCATTTGTCTTCCATTAAATGAATCATTCGAAATTTAACGTGACGGGGGATATTGCCAGATACAAAAATTTCTCAATATTTTCCAATTACATCAAATAAGTTTGACCAAGTTAGCACTTGCACTGACAATGGTATTCAATCAATTGCTACAGCAAAGGTTGTGATGACTTCAAACAGGTCTTTTCTCAATATTCAATAGAGTTAACCCCTCTTCAACAACAAACTACTGACCAAGAGTTCAGTTTTCTGTAAACTCATGAAGCATGTTATACGATTTAGTAATTTTTCTGTAGCTAGGGTACGATGTAGTTTATTCAGACAGAGCTTTTTTACACTGTATAACAGATACCTGCGATTGTCTTTAAAATCATGCAGTTTTCCCCTAAAAGTGAGTTTTCCCTAGGTTTTTTCCCCATGAGTTTGAAGCCTAAATGATTTTCCCCCTTTTACCCAATTTTGATATATAAAAAAAAAAGGGTATCAATTTTTCCCCTGTTAGGCCTGTTAGAGTACCTGCCTACTAGGACGGGTACAGGTCACTACCTGGAAAGTAAATCACTACCCATTACCCAACATTACAATGATTGATATAAAACATGCGATATAGTCTAAACCGCACATTTCTTTGAAAATCTATTTATAGAGGATCAAACAAACAGGCTTAAATAATCTGATGAATCCAAAAGTTAACTACGAGTATGACAAAAAACTTTTGAACAACATCTGTTGTAGTAACATCTTTTATTTTGCACACCAATAAACGGTGTTTGGTTTCTTACTGTAAATGCATGTATGGGATCAACAGAGGAAGATCTCAATGGATCTATGGGAAATAATATCAGGTCCGGGTACACAGGTACCCACGGGTATCATCACCTTGGGTACCCTGGTAGTAAAATGCTACCTGTCCAAGCTTTACTACCTACATGGGCATATTTTGAGGTAGTACCTACCTTGAAAATGACCAATAGAGCGGTACCAAGTTTGTAGGAATAGTATATTCATGTCTAACTCCACAATATGTTGTAGTGACCAAAGCTTTGTTTTTGTCTGTTAATGAAGTTGAGATTATATGACAATAAGAAGACACTTACAAAACCTGGAACAAATTTGATGAATTATTTATTTTTATTTCAAGGTATTGACCCTTCAATTCTATGGCCAAGTGAAGAAGAACTTGACAGTCTGATTGATATAGACAACAACTGGACATCTTCATTTGATGATCTGATGACAAGAGTAAGGGAGAGGAAAGAAGCAGAAATTGCATCTATTCAAGAGAGGTGATTAGTTTTACCACAGTGTTGTTAGTTGTAAATGGTTTTGATTTCCTTAAAATTTCAAATCTCTTGTGATAAAGAAATGTTCACTGGATTGCTATGAAGAATGCTGAAAGAAGCAGAAATTGCATCTATTCAAGAGAGGTGATTAGTTTTACCACAGTGTTGTTAGTTGTAAATGGTTTTGATTTCCTTAAAATTTCAAATCTCTTGTGATAAAGAAATGTTCACTGGATTGCTATGAAGAATGCTTTCCTCTAGTGAGTGCTTTTGTATTTCTAGAGACTGCTGTTACCAAAGCAGAAAATAATTTAAAAAATCTACTGTCTCTTTACTATAGTTAAGAATAATCTGAAGGCATAAAATATGAATGATATTTGAAATAATTGAATATCAAATGCACTTAAAAAACAACTGAGCATCCGTGTAGAACATCGGCAGCTTTAACAAAAACCACATTCATTAAGACGGAGATATATTTTATTTCATTGATGGAGCTTTCATGTTTGTTTTAGCTTAGCAAAGTATTTACTGCTACAATTTTATGGAGAAGCCATGTACAAAATAATGATCGAGATTCTAGTGAAAGAAAAGTTCATCATGTCTAGGGTCAACTACTTTATTTAACATTTCTGTGTAACTTCATCATGTCAAAGGCATGGCAGGTCTTTAAAACAATCAATCAGGGCTCATAAGTTTTCAGGGAGTTAGTGAAGCTTGTTGTTACCATTACATAAGAAAGATAATTTGATATTTTGTAGAGTGCAGAGTTGTAAAATATATGTTGAGAGCAAAGAAAGACTAAACAAATCAATAAAGAAATGTTAACAAAAAAGGGGAATGTAAAAGATATTCACTGGTTGCTCTTATCTGCATATAAATGTCAAAGTTTGTGCATGAATTCAACCTAGAGTCGGCATGATTTAAAACTTGACTGTCTGTTTCATTTCAAGTCGAAATATATATGCATCATTTGTCATAACTGGAATAAAGTAAAGATTGGAACGTTATCTGTTACAAGCAGTTACTCCTATTGTCACATTGGTTTGTGGCTTTTTATGGTTTGAAAAGTATTAACATTAGGAAAAGCATTAAAGATGATTTTTACCCTAATCCTTATATTTAGTGTATTTCATTAGATAACAGTGAAGTTAAAAGGATATAACATCTGCCTACATAAGAGAATAAAATAAATATTGCAATGTATTTTCTGTGATATTTGGTAGAAACTGTTGCGACAAAGGGAGAAATAACTTGTTACATTTTATCCTTTTGTCATAATGGTTTGTTGCTTCATATGGATTGAAATGTGAATGAAAGCAAATTTATATAACAATTAATCCTTTTGTCTATTTTGTGTATTTTTCCAGGGAGGATAATATAGAGAAGGCTATGGAGAGGATGCCCAAGTTGATACAAGACTTCAAAGAACAACAGAAGAAACTTGGAGTGGCTGAGCAACAATCTCAAGTGCAACAAGATGACATTCGCGATGAGTTTATTGAATACTTTGGGTTTGAACCCATTAATGACTCCAAGTTTTCTGAATTTAAAAACTACAAGAAATTTGAAAAGGCCCAACAGCAGAAGAAATTAAAGAAAGAGAAGAAGAGGCAAGGTGGGAAGGAGGAATCCTCAAATGCAGAATAGCATGGTTGTAATTACTCTGGTTCAAACCATGATGATCGGTTTCAATGTTATTTAGTCTAAATTAGTACAAAACTAGTAAAAGATTGACAATGATTGCATATCTCATTCCTTTTATGGGAACTTTTGACTGGTCCATATTGGGAGTAAAAAAGAAGAATAGCAAGGTTTAATACATTGTCTTACAAATTCAGAACAAACAACTGTAGTTATAGGATGAATAGCTTATTAGAAGAATTTTATCCTTTTGTCACAATAGTTTCACAGTGGTGTTTCCGCTTACACTATCAACAATAAATCGAAAGTATAGTCAATGAGGTATATTTTAACAAAAGACATGGTTATTTATGATATACAAGTTCTGTTACTGCTTTCAGTCTTTGATGATAAGATGAGCTCTTGATAAATGGAAAACCATTTTACTTGAGTGTGGAACAGAAAAAAGATAATATTAAAATATAATTGTTTTTTTTTGCAAATGTGATTTTTAGATCGTAAAAATAAAATTTTGAATACACGTATCTGGTGAATTCTGATACAAGATGTAACAAAGAAAAGAATAAAATGTTGAAGGTGAAGATTTTATGCAATTTTGTTTTCAATTCAAAAACATGCAACAATTGACTTAAAACATTTCCACCTAACACAACACTATTGCCTCTTGCAGTAGACAACTTTCAAAAAGCATTGTGGCAAAAGGAGAAATTGCTTGTGACAAGCAATTTCTCCTTTTGCCACAATGTTTTTTTTTTTCAATCTTTTCACATATCACAACTGCAGAACTGAAAGGTTTTTCGCATGTTTTCAGAGCTTTTCTAAAGTTGTCTGCTTCAAGTAAAAAAAATGTTGTCTGCAGGGGGTAAAGAGTATCATCCAGGCATACTTTGATTTTTTGAAAGCTTTGGTCATAAGCCTAGTATCAAACCCACCATGAAAAAACCTATTTTAAGAGCATTGGCACTTGATTTCTTTTAAGCCTTTCCCAAACAACAAATTTTCGACTGTCCCAAATTTAAAGAGTTTGCAGACGACATTTCAAAATGTGATGAATTGGAAAACATTCTTCAGATAGAGCAGAAATCCTTGTGGGAAAAGGAAAAGTTGCTCGTTATGAGCACTTTCTCCTTTTCCCACTATGTTTTCTCAAGTCGTCTGCAACAAAGTAGTCAAATGTTGTTATTGTTTGGGAAAGGGTTAAGGATATTGTGACAATAAAAGTGATGATTTTTGGCCCAAAAAATCTCATAGAATTTCCCAAAACTCATTGATTTAATTTAGAAAAAAAATCACTGCAATAAGAATACTTGCTCATCGAAATTTTCAGTTTTCCCTAAAGTATGCAATTGTTTATGATTAAATTTTATCCCATTTGATATTTGGTTCAAATGACTTTGGATATGTGTAGTATTGGTGATGATCCTAAGATTATTTTCTTGATTTATGTCAACTTTATGATAAAGGAATGATTCAATACAATACTTCACCATTGTATTGTATTCTGTGTATGACTTTTTATTGGGATGGGAATGGGGCAATGTTTCAGTTACATTGTGATGCCTAGGTTATCAAAGTATGAGAGAAACAACTAACCTTACTGCACATAAAGGGTGGTCAATACTGGTGAGTTAATTGGTATTCCGTCAGGCCACCAGTAGACTACTACTCATTCAAACTCAAATCTAATGCTGTAATTTGAACCCATGCAAAGGGGGGCTTTGGTAGATTAACCCTTTATGAAATGTCATATTCATCTTGTCAGCTGCCCCTTTCAAGCCAGCCTCAAAAAGGAAAAGGGTTTGTCGTTATAACGTACACAAATAGTTTCCTAAAAAATGATCCTTTTATGTTGGCACATTCTGATTTTGAAGGACCTTCATTTGTCCTTTCCCAAATTGAAAGAATTTGCAGACAACATTTCAAAATGAGATGAAATTGAAAAATTATCTTCTGATATGACAGAAAACATTATGGGATAAGGAGAAATTGCTCGATACGAGCAATTTGTCCTTTTCTCATAAAGTTTTCCAGAGTTGTCTGCAACAACCTGGTGAAATGTCGTCATTGTTTGGTAATGGGATAAGTTCAATATTCCAACCACTCTGCCAAGGAGGCTCCTCTAGTTTTCTGTGTGCCAGAGTTCCAGGTTTGAGCCTGACTGGTACCTCTGATTGGGTTGGAGTTTCTTTTAACAGACACTTCAGAGTCCTAGCCTAGCCCATTACCAAACATTAAGGACATTTGACCTGCGATTGTCTTTAAAATCATGCAGTTTTCCCCTAAAAGTGAGTTTTCCCTAGGTTTTTTCCCCATGAGTTTGAAGCCTAAATGATTTTCCCCCTTTTACCCAATTTTGATATATAAAAAAAAAAGGGTATCAATTTTTCCCCTGTTAGGCCTGTTAGAGTACCTGCCTACTAGGACGGGTACAGGTCACTACCTGGAAAGTAAATCACTACCCATTACCCAACATTACAATGATTGATATAAAACATGCGATATAGTCTAAACCGCACATTTCTTTGAAAATCTATTTATAGAGGATCAAACAAACAGGCTTAAATAATCTGATGAATCCAAAAGTTAACTACGAGTATGACAAAAAACTTTTGAACAACATCTGTTGTAGTAACATCTTTTATTTTGCACACCAATAAACGGTGTTTGGTTTCTTACTGTAAATGCATGCATGGGATCAACAGAGGAAGATCTCAATGGACCTATGGGAGATAATATCAGGTCCGGGTACACAGGTACCCACGGGTATCATCACCTTGGGTACCCTGGTAGTAAAATGCTACCTGTCCAAGCTTTACTACCTACATGGGCATATTTTGAGGTAGTACCTACCTTGAAAATGACCAATAGAGCGGTACCAAGTTTGTAGGAATAGTATATTCATGTCTAACTCCACAATATGTTGTAGTGACCAAAGCTTTGTTTTTGTCTGTTAATGAAGTTGAGATTATATGACAATAAGAAGACACTTACAAAACCTGGAACAAATTTGATGAATTATTTATTTTTATTTCAAGGTATTGACCCTTCAATTCTATGGCCAAGTGAAGAAGAACTTGACAGTCTGATTGATATAGACAACAACTGGACATCTTCATTTGATGATCTGATGACAAGAGTAAGGGAGAGGAAAGAAGCAGAAATTGCATCTATTCAAGAGAGGTGATTAGTTTTACCACAGTGTTGTTAGTTGTAAATGGTTTTGATTTCCTTAAAATTTCAAATCTCTTGTGATAAAGAAATGTTCACTGGATTGCTATGAAGAATGCTTTCCTCTAGTGAGTGCTTTTGTATTTCTAGAGACTGCTGTTACCAAAGCAGAAAATAATTTAAAAAATCTACTGTCTCTTTACTATAGTTAAGAATAATCTGAAGGCATAAAATATGAATGATATTTGAAATAATTGAATATCAAATGCACTTAAAAAACAACTGAGCATCCGTGTAGAACATCGGCAGCTTTAACAAAAACCACATTCATTAAGACGGAGATATATTTTATTTCATTGATGGAGCTTTCATGTTTGTTTTAGCTTAGCAAAGTATTTACTGCTACAATTTTATGGAGAAGCCATGTACAAAATAATGATCGAGATTCTAGTGAAAGAAAAGTTCATCATGTCTAGGGTCAACTACTTTATTTAACATTTCTGTGTAACTTCATCATGTCAAAGGCATGGCAGGTCTTTAAAACAATCAATCAGGGCTCATAAGTTTTCAGGGAGTTAGTGAAGCTTGTTGTTACCATTACATAAGAAAGATAATTTGATATTTTGTAGAGTGCAGAGTTGTAAAATATATGTTGAGAGCAAAGAAAGACTAAACAAATCAATAAAGAAATGTTAACAAAAAAGGGGAATGTAAAAGATATTCACTGGTTGCTCTTATCTGCATATAAATGTCAAAGTTTGTGCATGAATTCAACCTAGAGTCGGCATGATTTAAAACTTGACTGTCTGTTTCATTTCAAGTCGAAATATATATGCATCATTTGTCATAACTGGAATAAAGTAAAGATTGGAACGTTATCTGTTACAAGCAGTTACTCCTATTGTCACATTGGTTTGTGGCTTTTTATGGTTTGAAAAGTATTAACATTAGGAAAAGCATTAAAGATGATTTTTACCCTAATCCTTATATTTAGTGTATTTCATTAGATAACAGTGAAGTTAAAAGGATATAACATCTGCCTACATAAGAGAATAAAATAAATATTGCAATGTATTTTCTGTGATATTTGGTAGAAACTGTTGCGACAAAGGGAGAAATAACTTGTTACATTTTATCCTTTTGTCATAATGGTTTGTTGCTTCATATGGATTGAAATGTGAATGAAAGCAAATTTATATAACAATTAATCCTTTTGTCTATTTTGTGTATTTTTCCAGGGAGGATAATATAGAGAAGGCTATGGAGAGGATGCCCAAGTTGATACAAGACTTCAAAGAACAACAGAAGAAACTTGGAGTGGCTGAGCAACAATCTCAAGTGCAACAAGATGACATTCGCGATGAGTTTATTGAATACTTTGGGTTTGAACCCATTAATGACTCCAAGTTTTCTGAATTTAAAAACTACAAGAAATTTGAAAAGGCCCAACAGCAGAAGAAATTAAAGAAAGAGAAGAAGAGGCAAGGTGGGAAGGAGGAATCCTCAAATGCAGAATAGCATGGTTGTAATTACTCTGGTTCAAACCATGATGATCGGTTTCAATGTTATTTAGTCTAAATTAGTACAAAACTAGTAAAAGATTGACAATGATTGCATATCTCATTCCTTTTATGGGAACTTTTGACTGGTCCATATTGGGAGTAAAAAAGAAGAATAGCAAGGTTTAATACATTGTCTTACAAATTCAGAACAAACAATTGTAGTTATAGGATGAATAGCTTATTAGAAGAATTTTATCCTTTTGTCACAATAGTTTCACAGTGGTGTTTCCGCTTACACTATCAACAATAAATCGAAAGTATAGTCAATGAGGTATATTTTAACAAAAGACATGGTTATTTATGATATACAAGTTCTGTTACTGCTTTCAGTCTTTGATGATAAGATGAGCTCTTGATAAATGGAAAACCATTTTACTTGAGTGTGGAACAGAAAAAAGATAATATTAAAATATAATTGTTTTTTTTTGCAAATGTGATTTTTAGATCGTAAAAATAAAATTTTGAATACATGTATCTGGTGAATTCTGATACAAGATGTAACAAATAAAAGAAAAGAATAAAATGTTGAAGGTGAAGATTTTATGCAATTTTGTTTTCAATTCAAAAACATGCAACAATTGACTTAAAACATTTCCACCTAACACAACACTATTGCCTCTTGCAGTAGACAACTTTCAAAAAGCATTGTGGCAAAAGGAGAAATTGCTTGTGACAAGCAATTTCTCCTTTTGCCACAATGTTTTTTTTTTTCAATCTTTTCACATATCACAACTGCAGAACTGAAAGGTTTTTCGCATGTTTTCAGAGCTTTTCTAAAGTTGTCTGCTTCAAGTAAAAAAAATGTTGTCTGCAGGGGGTAAAGAGTATCATCCAGGCATACTTTGATTTTTTGAAAGCTTTGGTCATAAGCCTAGTATCAAACCCACCATGAAAAAACCTATTTTAAGAGCATTGGCACTTGATTTCTTTTAAGCCTTTCCCAAACAACAAATTTTCGACTGTCCCAAATTTAAAGAGTTTGCAGACGACATTTCAAAATGTGATGAATTGGAAAACATTCTTCAGATAGAGCAGAAATCCTTGTGGGAAAAGGAAAAGTTGCTCGTTATGAGCACTTTCTCCTTTTCCCACTATGTTTTCTCAAGTCGTCTGCAACAAAGTAGTCAAATGTTGTTATTGTTTGGGAAAGGGTTAAGGATATTGTGACAATAAAAGTGATGATTTTTGGCCCAAAAAATCTCATAGAATTTCCCAAAACTCATTGATTTAATTTAGAAAAAAAATCACTGCAATAAGAATACTTGCTCATCGAAATTTTCAGTTTTCCCTAAAGTATGCAATTGTTTATGATTAAATTTTATCCCATTTGATATTTGGTTCAAATGACTTTGGATATGTGTAGTATTGGTGATGATCCTAAGATTATTTTCTTGATTTATGTCAACTTTATGATAAAGGAATGATTCAATACAATACTTCACCATTGTATTGTATTCTGTGTATGACTTTTTATTGGGATGGGAATGGGGCAATGTTTCAGTTACATTGTGATGCCTAGGTTATCAAAGTATGAGAGAAACAACTAACCTTACTGCACATAAAGGGTGGTCAATACTGGTGAGTTAATTGGTATTCCGTCAGGCCACCAGTAGACTACTACTCATTCAAACTCAAATCTAATGCTGTAATTTGAACCCATGCAAAGGGGGGCTTTGGTAGATTAACCCTTTATGAAATGTCATATTCATCTTGTCAGCTGCCCCTTTCAAGCCAGCCTCAAAAAGGAAAAGGGTTTGTCGTTATAACGTACACAAATAGTTTCCTAAAAAATGATCCTTTTATGTTGGCACATTCTGATTTTGAAGGACCTTCATTTGTCCTTTCCCAAATTGAAAGAATTTGCAGACAACATTTCAAAATGAGATGAAATTGAAAAATTATCTTCTGATATGACAGAAAACATTATGGGATAAGGAGAAATTGCTCGATACGAGCAATTTGTCCTTTTCTCATAAAGTTTTCCAGAGTTGTCTGCAACAACCTGGTGAAATGTCGTCATTGTTTGGTAATGGGATAAGTTCAATATTCCAACCACTCTGCCAAGGAGGCTCCTCTAGTTTTCTGTGTGCCAGAGTTCCAGGTTTGAGCCTGACTGGTACCTCTGATTGGGTTGGAGTTTCTTTTAACAGACACTTCAGAGTCCTAGCCTAGCCCATTACCAAACATTAAGGACATTTGACCAGTTTGTTGGAGATGACTCTATAAAACATTGTTTACAAAGGACAAATTGCTCTTTACGAGTAATTTCTCCTTTTTTGACAATGTTTTCTGCCCTATCAGGTGATTATTTTTCAATTTCATCACATTTTGAAATGTCGTCTGCATACTCTTTCAATTTGGGACAGTTGAAAACTTGGCATTTGGTAAAGGATTAATACTGGTGAATCCATGAAAGCTGTTAAATGACTGAAAGAACCTTTGATATGGCATCAAAACCTATATAAAATTTCACTTGAAATTAGAAGATGTTTCTTTGCATGTTTATTATATAATGGAAACAAAATGAAAAATCAACTAATTCGTCTATATAAAGCTTTATTATGTTCCGTGTAAATCCATAATATCTAATAACAAAAACATGATATGATTAATGAGATGGGACTTAAAAAATACTGACAAGCTTTTGTTGGTACAACATTATTGTCAATGAAATAAATCTATGATTTGTAACTTATCCAATCAGTTCCACGATTTCAGAATATTGAATAACAATGACAAAAAGAAAACTAAATAAAATCTGCAAAATTGTGTAATAATTTGAAATATTGGAACCGGTTTCAGTTGGATATTTGAAAAGTGGAAAGAATGTCATAAAGAGAAACTGTTTAATTATAACATGTATACATGAGTGTACTTCTGAGAGATCGGTGTAGAAAAGTAATGGTTAGTTTTATAATGGGTGTAAAAAAAATGAAACAATCTATATATTCAAAAGCACATATCAACAGAAAAATGTTCAACTAAAAAATATCAAGAACAGCAAAATATCATGAAAAACACAACAATACTACTAGCAAGGATAGTGTTTACTTATGAATGTTCAGGGAAGAAGCTTTTGTCGTATGCTTACACAACTAATGGGAACCAAAACTATAGGATTTAACAGGACCATCTCACAGATTGAGCTCTATAGGTAACAAACACTAAAATGATGATTAAATCAATTCTCTTCACTGAACATAAGATTTTTTTTTTTCATGATAAATTTGCCAAACATTTCAAGAGTTCAATGCAAGACTATAGTAAGTGCTTCATGTTTGTGAAGCACTTACTATAGTTCTTGCGCTGAATCCATGATTTGTTTTATGGTTTTAACAGAAATGAGGTTCGATACCTTTAAGCACTTAAATGGAAAACTCTTACCCATTTAGATGATTTAGCATGACCAAAATAAGGTATACACTTACACAATCAAATGTTTCTTTGACATGCTATGGCAACTCTGTAGATCTGTGTGGTCATTTTACCTTTAAAAACTATTTCATTTTAAAAAATATCAAATCATCAAACTGTAAGAGTTCTTTTATACGAGGGTTGTTTGGAAAGTTCATAGAATTTTGTTATAAAAAAGCGTATAAGCGTTTTCAAATAAAAAAAATAGATCATCATAAATTCTAACATATGTTCTGCTAATTCGGAAGAAATCATTGAGATATTCAAAAAATTGAATTGTTCCTGCATAATACAAAAACGCACATTTCACGTACCCGGAGCAGGGTAATGCTTTTATGACGTCATTCAATTTTAAGCGTCACGTAAGTCTAACAATGGTTGCATTTTCTCAACATAGTCACTAGCAATGACGACACTATTTCTTTGTTTACTTATCCATTTTTCATGTTTCGATATACCAGCCTTCACTTAATGATGAGTATGTTTTGAAGGTTCAGCTGACAAACTAAGTTACCCTTTAACTCGGATGTCCATGTGATCATGGTCAGGGTTGTACGATGGGTGTTCCAGTACCTTAAAACCTAGGAAACTAATTTCTATTTGTGTTGTAGAAGTGTCCATACTGATGACATAGCTTTGGTTCCCAAATTGAAATGATTGGGCCAGGTCTCATCCGTCATAATAATCCTGTCCATGAAATTGTCTCGTTAGAACTGCACCATTGCGGGTTAGAACGTCAGTGAACAACAGAGACACTTGGTGCTCATTTTCCGTATCTGTAAGGAGCCGTGGCTCCAAGAATGCACTAACTTTAGGCATACCAAGTCCGTCTATTAAAATTACATGAGTGCTCGAGCTTGAGACATAAAGTACATTCGCAATTGCTATTACCGGTGTGCTCCTGTCCGCTTAAGTGATTTTGTTTACACATTCCTTAATGGAACATCCAGTTGTAGACAATTGACCGCCTATTGGATAAACATGCATTAAATTTCGTCCGCTTTCAAATCTGACCGACATTTGAAAATAATAGCTGGACTTCAACTTCCATATTTTATTGTTGACTAGACTTTTTAAAGTGTTTCTGTTAGTGATTTTATGGGTGCAACAGACAATTTAATTACACTCTGCAATTCAACGTCACTGTTTGACGTCATTCTTTCTTTCTCTGCAGGATCTCAGCTCTAGTTTTTATAAAAATCCTTATAATGTTTTGAAATTCAGATGAAATGGCGTCATGATGATATGTTATTGCCAGCCATTTTGTCGTATCTCTTGCAACACGTTGAGTGAGACCAACCACGCTTTAAATATGTGGATAATGTTTGAAATGTTAGCATTTTCCGACCTGCTCTGGCTACCGGTAACTACGTTGCTACAGTAACCAATATATCTTGCTAGAATGATGTCTTTGTTTTTTCACATTTAGTATAGGCCAAAAACAGGTGAATGTATGCATGTATTAAATTTCAAGAGTATCAAACAATGTAACTCAGAGATATAACAAAATTCTACAAACTTTCCGAAACAACCCTCGTATAATAGGTTTGGATAAAACTGCACATACATAAACTTGAATACAACTCCCATCTGGACCTCTATACTACTCGATTACCACTGATTGCACATTGGGGAGTCTGCTGTTACTTTAAAGTCATTAGACAATATTAGTGAAAAGATTATCCCATGGCTTCAAATCGGTACTGTGCTATGCCAGAAATGGTCTAGCAAGGAAGGAAAAAATATAATCTTAAATGATGGTGAAATAGAATTTCTTCTGCCATTATAGCGCAAAATTTTATTTATTAAAAAAATAAAGCACTAGCAGGTGTCTGTACACTAATAGAAGAAGAAAGTCATTATTGTAAAAGTCCTCAGATCAATATTAAAAGAAATGTTTCTTAACCCTTTACAAAACAATAACGGCATCTAACCAATGTGTTGAAGACGACTCTGAAAAAATTGTAAGAAAAGGAGAATTTGCTCATAACAAGCAATTTCTCCTTTTCCCACAATGTTTTCTACCCAGAAGATTATTTTCCAATTTCATCACATTTTGAAATATTGTCTGCAAACTCTTTCAATTTCAGGCAATGCCAAATTTGGCATTTGGTAAAGGATCAAAAAGCAATAACTTCTTTTGTAATAAAGTTAACTTTAGGCTTTATCTTCTGTAAATCTATTTATATAAAATGAGTATTAATGAAAATAAAAATAACACAAATAATAATTCTTCTGGTAAACTTACAAAAAGACGTATCTTTACAGTCATGGGCTTATCAAGATGAATTTTTAAAAATTAACAAGAATAATATCAAAAACACACAATATACAATCTACATTATCTACATATATACAGAACTGTTATTAAACTGCTATATTACTGTAGGTCAATACTTGTCCAATATTCATATGTCTATTTGAGACCAGTCCAAACTGAAAGCAACAGCAGACGGCAAAGACAGCATGGACCAAATTCGCTTCTATATGATATTGGGTAAAGGTCATTTTGACAAAAGGATGAATTGATTGCTATGAATATGTATCATTGAAGTCTTCTGGATAATGTTAAACCTTAGAATGCTGGGCAATTTTCTAAAAATAGATTTTTCTGTCGTCTGCTTTCCAAACCCTTAAATATCAGATTAATTTTGTTGAGGTAAGATACTCAGAATAGCAAAAAGATTAGATCACAGGCCAGCCACCAATTAACTTGGTGGCTGGCCTTGATCTAACCTGTTTGCATAAGCATAAAGTCGGTTCCAGCACTATAAGGGTTATCAATACGTTACAAGTAAATGTTCACATTTCAATTCAGCAATTGATTTACATTTACCTTCTTATTGTATCTGCAACATAGGCATATAAATGAAAAAAAAAAAAAAAGAAACATGCAGTTATGTTATCAATATGTTATCAAAAGGTTCTTGGTTGATTTACTAAACAGTAATGAAATAATAGGTTTCTGCAGCTATTCAAAATTTATTTTAGAAAAGAAGATAGATGTTTAATAACTTTAACTTTTACAAGTTTCTCGTTATAACATACACATATACAACACAATATACATTCACATGATCAAGGCATTTCTGAAGTTAATGTCACAACATTGTTTAAACAAATCAGGGAGGATAATCCAAACTATGTAATCACACATAATTATAGGATGTCGACATTTTGAATTGATCTAACATAAAAAAAGAAGATACTGCTCAAAACCATTTGGACCGCCTCACCCGAAAAGGGGCACTCGGACATAAATAAAAACCACTGACCCAGCACTTTCTTAGCGCTATTATTCCAGCATCTAGTCACGACAGTTATCATTTGTATTTATTTAAAGGTAGACTTGATGTCCTCTAAGATGACAACCAGTGTAACCCCAGACCAGCCGCACTGACGTGACGGCTGGTCTGGGGCTACACTGTTTGCTATGTCCGAGTGCCCCTTTTCCCGTGACGTGGCCCATTTATTAAAAGAAACTCCAATAATCAGATATTAACAAACAGCAATTTTCTTCTGAGAGTATTTAAGTTTTTGCCAATTTGAAGTTGTTATATTTCTTTCAAACCAAATCATCTTTAACAAAAGTGGTATGGTTGAGGGAAAGTCTTGAAGAAACGCAGTTTCTTATTAAAAAAAAAAAAAAGAAAAATTTTTTTATTTAAAAGAAAACTTTTTAACTATAAACAACGATTAACAATAGTACAATAAAGACCTATAGAATTAAAAGTGTCATGATTATTACTCTAATGTTACTAATATGTTATTAAGTATGACAAAAACATTTATAAGATGATGGCGCCATAATAAGGGCTATGTAATGGTTTAAATCAGAAACAAGAGGAAATGGTAATAGAACAACAATAAAGCAAACCAAGTTAATTCATAGGCAAGGAACTAAGTAACAAAATGAAAAAAATGGTAGATATAAGCATTCTCCTTTTGTTACAGCATTATCATACACATGATACATGCATAAATACAAATTAGTTTGTTATTTTGAGGGTTCAGTGCAATACTATAGTAAGGGCTTCATTTTTATGAAGCACTTACTATAGTCTTGCACTGAACCCTCGATTTATTGAAGTATATGAACTTAATAATAGCAACACACATACATAGCATGTTTTTTTGTTTTCACTGTACCTTCTTGCTTGAATTGAATCATAATGTGGATATCATGGAATTTGTTCTGCAGCTAAATACTTTTATTGCAAGGATTATGCTTCCGACTAATACTGATCCCAAGGTGGTTCCTTATATGTTATCTATGTCTGAACACTATTTCAGATATTTTGCTGTAATGACTGATGGAAAATGAATGAAGACACCAAGCTTTAAGTTCTGCTTATTTCAGATGGGTTATGTATGGTAGAAATATAAGCATTCTTTAAGAAAACAATGGGTCTTTCATGAAAATCCACATTCATACCTTTGTTTACCTATCTATGATAAGTGGTTGAGTCCATTATTGAAGTAGGTAGCGGTAGTATTTAAGGAAATATAAAGGTAGTTTTTTCAAGGTAATAAAATATGTACCTTTTTAAGACCAAACCATTCTGATGTGTTTATGTTTACAAGATATTAGAGCCGTCATTAAAGTAGTTTACGTGGGTCTATCTATGCGGTAGCTGATGTTGTACTTGTTACACAACAAACCCATCGTTTGTTTCATTGGATTTGCCACTGATATAAATACTGAAGTTATTGATAAAGGATCAGAATATATTCTGATTATTTTTTTTTGTCTCAAATTAAAACAGCTGACAATTAAGAGTATGGTATGAACTATTTATGTTTCTGTGATATTTGGGGTCCAAACTGTTGGACTTGTTTGCATGATATATTCAATTTTTCATAATTTCTGTTTTTGTCATAGTAGACATATATCATGTGATGCAGGTACAATAAAAAATCATTCACTATAATACTGTTAACATTTGTTATAGTAGTGGAATGTCAAATATAAAAATGGTTCTGTAAATGGATTTATCATGGTAAATACTTTATCATGTTACATTTCATTGACCCATTCCAGCATATAGGATTTTGTGACTGGTTTTCTTTGAATGCAACAGAAGCCAACAGTTATAAAGAAAGAGACATAATGGCAATGTGTTATTCCAAAGAAACGAATGTCACAAACAGTGTCTCACAATGTTTATCACAATGGTTTCTTAACCCTTATAGTAAGAGCTGGAACCGACTTCATGCTTACTGTATGCAAACAGGTTGGAGCCAGACCAGTCGCAAAGTAAATTGGCGGCTGGCCTGTGATCTAACCTGGCTGCTACTCAGAGTATCTTTCCTCATCAAAATGAAGCAGATATTTAAGGTTTGGGAAGGCAGACGACACAAAACACAACCGCTAGTTATTTGGTTCTGAGCCTCTGGCATTAACAGTTTTGCTATTTTATTGATTTTTTCATTGGTAAAACTGATTTCAATATTTGTCAGATGGTCTAATTCTTGGTCAATATGTATACATGGTACTACTATGGGGTTTCTATAAATAGTGGTTCAATAATGAATGTTATTAGATTTTGTATTATGGCTTTTATCATGATGCTGTTTTTCGGTAAAGCTGATTTCAAGGGCCATCAGTTGGGCTTAACCGTTTAGCAAACTCTAAATTTTCTACTGTCCCAAATTGAAAGAGTTTGCAGATGGCATTTCAAAATGTGATGAAATTGTAAAAATAATCTTCTAATAGGGCAGAAAACATTGAGGGAAAAGGAAAAACTACTCGTTATGAGCAATTTCTCCTTTTCCCACACTGTTTTCTAAAGTCGTCTGCAACAAAGTGGTCAAATGTCGTTATTGTTTGGGAAAGGGTTAAACTATACATACCACTAGCATGTAATCATTCAAGTGTGGCCAATTGTTTACATAGTTATTCCATCAATTTATATGCGCCTCGGGTATTGTTTGACAAACATTTAGTGGATTAGTTTCGGGATTACAAAGGTACATGTACTGTTAAGTGTGTATTGTTAAATGCGTAGAATGCAAAATCAGTCTATAATATTGGGATTGATTTTTCATCAAATCGCAACTTGCAATCATTTGGGTACAACCAAAATTGGTCCAAAACGGACCTTTTCCTGATCCCTGTCAACATGTTAAACTTGTATTATTGGGTTTCTAATAATTATGAAGTTGCAGTTATGGTTTTAAGGTAAGACCTAGGTAATGGCAAACTGGTTATTGCTTTGGTAAAAGAATAAGTTTAAATGTAATTCATGAAATATGCATCACTTAGAAGACATTCACCGAGCCAATTTTCAAAATTTGTCTGATTTTGAATTTATATTTACAAAATGAATATCAACGATTTTGTTATTTATTTCATATTAATTACCTCCCTTTAAATTTTAATTTTCACATTAAAATTAAAATTTCATAAATGAAGTTGGCAAATAAATATTCTAATCCAGGAAAGATTCTTATAATATGAAACTTGATTTTAAAATGGCATCTGCTTTGTTTAATCTTTAATTTTGTTATTCTGACTTTTCTTCATTACCAAGGTCTTACCTTAAAGTTCTTCAAACTGCCTTAAACTAGTCCTATTTGTATAAGTGATTTAATGGTTTCTCTAATGCAGTCTCCAGACTGACTTACAGAATGCCGATGGTTCTACCCGCCTTGACCAGCCCTTATGGGCAATTGAGTATGGGGTCTTTTTCCATCATTTAGAGTCGGGCATCGCTACATAACTGAAATAATGTAAACCCCCCCCCCAAAAAAAATGGTTTCTCTACTGACACATTTTTCTGGTTCTACTCTGACTGTTGGCTAGGTTTCTATGATGGTATTCATCTGATCCATGTCTTCTCTTCTGTGTGGTGGAGTTGCGTAAAACGTATGTGATTGTCATGGTGATCATAATTGTTGCATTGTATTCCAGGTTGAAGCCTGTAAAATTTAAAAGGGCAATCGTAAATTTTACGTCAACTTGAATAAAGACATTGTTGGTGACATGTTAACAGCATCATCAATATTGCAATTATATCAGGGTGGTCACCAAACATATCCATGGTCCACCTATTTTCGCACCAGAAAAGCAAAATTCTTTTTGAAGCAGTTGACTGGTTTTTAGCATGTGCATTATTGATCAGTGGTAAGGAGTTAATAAAGCATGTTGCATTGACTTCTTTATAAATTGGGAAGAATATTGAATGAGATGGGTCTTGTTGAAAGATACCACACAAATGTTGATTTGAAGTTTTCTATGCGTGGCTCAGTGGTTAAGGTGGTGGTCTCAGAACACGGGGGTCCCGGGTTCGAGCCCCACCGAGGCCATTTAGTTTCGTGGGAGTGGCCTTTGGCAAGTCACTTCAGAGCCCTAGCCTAGTACTGGTGTATCCAGGAAAGCCGTTTCAGAACTGAAAAATGTAGGAACGGCCCCGACGAAGAGGACCCATATGGGACCTGTGTTGGGTAATGACTCTAAGCTAAGCTAAGCTAAGCTAATCTAAGTTTTGCTTTAGACTCTTCCTATTATGAAACTGTACAATGTTATTTAAAACTTTATTTCTTAAGATTTCCATTCTGTCAAAACTTATCTTTTGAATAAAAGAGAAACAACTCTTGAAATAAATGAATAAATGAAGAAGTTATAGGTATTACACAATGGACACTGTATAAAGACATTTTCTTAAAAGAAATAGTTGGCTTGAATATTTTACACTGAATTGAGAAAAAAAAACCTAAGGTTATTGAGTGGGGAATTTTCTTACTATTAAACGATACATGAAGACTGATTTGGAATTGAAGCCGTTTAATCTATTGTTTCAGGATGACCCACTTTGATACAAATGCACCATAATGAGCATATTTCCTATTGAGACCATGGTTTCAATATTAATCAATCAAAAAAGCAATTCTATTAAATTTAGGCTACATTGATGATTGATTTTCAATCACATCTACCTCCTTAACAAGTTCAACAATAACAGTAAAATGCTAAGGGTTTGTAAAGTATTTACCTGTATCATTTCCAGTTGGGATAATAAATGGCTTGATGTGGGCCTATCTGTTGGGTCATATCTCCAACAGTTCTTCATAAGGCGGTACCTGAAACATCACAATGTGTAACTGTCATCTCAAACAATTTTTTCAAGTATTTCAGAATTGCAACTGCAGTTATGTTGCAATGCCCGACTTTCATGATGCAGGAAGACCCCATGCTCACTTAAGGGCTGGTCAAACAGGGTAGAAACATCGGCATTCGGTTTGTTAGTTTGGAGACTACCTCACATGAAGTCCATATCTCTCGGCAGGATTTGAACCCGAGTGGAGAAGGACCATGTGATTTCAAGTTATATACTCTAACCACTAGGCCTTTTTATCCTGGCACTAGTGTCATTTTGGGACCGATAACTAGGTGCCGTATAACATTTGTGATATCCGGCACTAACCATATAACACATGCAAGTAATGAATCATGACATCATAAGAACGCCATGACGTCATTTTACATCATTCTCTACTTTTTTTCTTCTTTTTTTCTTGTGTTTTATTTTCATCTTAGGATAAATAGAATAGAAAGTTGGTGCCTTTGAATGGGAAAAGTTATCGGGCTCGGCTTCGGATCATTATCCGTTTCCCCTTCGGCTCACCGGATAATATTCCTAAGCCTTGCCCGATAACATTTCCGATTCACGACACCAACCATCTATTCTCTATATATCTCTGGATTGCAGCATCCTTAATACATTACAAGCAAGGACATATTCATGTTCCAGAGGTCAAGATAAGGTTGTGAATGGAAAACCTTTGCATGATATATTGTTACAACCCAAACATTATTATACAACTATACAGTGAAGCCTCGTTTAACCGGACCCCGATAATCCGGATGTCGAAACGAAATTGTAAGGGAACGGAATTATTTGACCAGTTTGTTGCAGACGACTTTTGAAAACATTGTGGGTAAAGGAGAAATTGCTCGTGATGAGCAATTTCTCCTTTTCCCACAATGTTTTCTGCCATATCAGAAGATTAATTTTGAATTTCATCAGGTTTTGAAATGTCGTCTGCAAACTCTTTAAATTTGGGACAATCAAAAGTTTGGCGTTTGCTTAAGGGTTATAAGTATACATGTGCATACAGACCGTTTATGTTTTAATGTGTTTAAGAACAGGCTCGACCTCATTAGTCCGGATGATTTTGTAATCCGGAAATTTTGTTGGGAACGGGTGCGTTCGGATTAACGACACATCACTGTATTTCCAAACTCCAAACTAAATTAACTCTTTAGTCTTTTGTCGAATTGTTTTATCTAAATTTCAGAATGCAAATTTTAATGAGTTTTCAAATAAATTATGATGAAATATTCAAAAACCTGCCATCTGCCTTTACTATAATTTGAGACAATTCAGAAGGTTAATAAATACTCACAGGGAGAAGTGGGCGAGGGAAGGTTTTGAAGGTCGTATCCCATCCCTGATTGCTAGCTTGTGGTCATCCCTGTTCAGACCAGAGTAGGGTGTCTTCCTACACAGGTTAAATACCTCCCAAAATATCAACCCCAGGGACCATCTGAAATAAACAAGGTTTATTCAACATTGAAGTCTCGTATAATTTCCCCCATACATCATTCTTTATTCACATCTCTGACAGAGGACTTTAGTAACCACTAGGATGAGAAATACCTTTTATGAGAATTTGTTCTCATTTTTTGCAAAGCCATCAATACAAAGATGTAAAATTTGTGTTTTTTTTAAAAATGGGTTAATAAAACCAGATTTCACAACCTTTACGAAATTCACCTATATAACCCCTTTAAAAAGGTATGTGATACAGTGAAAACTGCATGATCAACATTGATATCATTGTTGGTTGCTATAACACAAATGAAGATTATCACAACACGCAATTGACAATTTAAGAAATTATAGTGACAAACTTCCCATGATGAGTGCATCTCTACCAATGATACACAAGAAGAACACATACATGGATGAAAGTTGAAGAATTTCAAAATCCTGCAATCTCTAGTTCTTTATCTTGAAAAGGCATGTTTGCTATGGCATTATATAGAGACAAAATGTCTCAAAATTCTGAAAATCAGGAAAAATCCTGAACACTTTCACCCATGCATATATAATGTATAATAAAAGACTAACTTACATGTCTGATTTGTATGAGAATTCTCCAAGAGTACTGGACTCGGGGGATAACCAATGATAAGAGCTCTTTGGTAGGTCAAACTGAAATATAGATATAACAAATTTCCCTAAATTACTCCATTATACATTTACATGTGCATCTACAATGTAAGTAGAAAGCTAAAATTAATTTGAAAAAAAACCACAACGCTGGAAATAAGCTGTCTCTCTTGATAAAACAATCAAAACACAGAATACCGAATCTGGCTCTCAAACAAAAAATTCATCTAGCTTCTTAGTTGAAATAAACTTCTTTCAATTACTACATAGGATTTATGCAATTTTCTCTACAATCACCATATTATTGTAAATAAAAATCTCAAGGCAAAAATGTATAAACACCATCAGCATAAAATTTTATAATGTACATACTATGAGAAATAGTTTTCTCAGACAGCTTTCAAAAGACAACCTTTAACCCCCTAACTCCATAATACCTTGTTTTGATGCAAACAACTGAAGTAGTCATCAGAAACCATTGTGACAAAATGATGAATTGCTCTGCACCAGCAATTAAGCATATTGTCACAATTGGTCCGGCCAAATATCCTAAAGAAAGTGCATTAATTTTGTTTGATGCTACTTGTTGTGGTTTGTTTTTGTTTTGAACTGAGAACCGTCCCAAACTCTCAAAAGGTGGATAGGTGAGTATTCATGTAACTCAGACAAGAATTCAAAATGTGGACCAATCAAATGTGAGATTACCATCAATAATCCATATCCACTCTATTGCATTTTGATACAGAATGCATCAAGCTGTAGAATGAAATACCTACGTCTGGATCATTCAGACTAGTATTCATATTGTAAATAGGACTCACCCTGTGGGAGACCGTATCACCAGTATGGTCCATGTTGAACCATTCCGCCCAATCAAAATCACCAAGCTTTGTCACACGGTCATGGGTAAGGTATATATGGCCTGCCCGTAAAGCTCTGTGAATGACCTGTAATAAATGCTCAATGAAATTGTTAACCCTTTCCAAAACAATAACGTCATTTGACCAATTTGTTGCAGACGACTTTAGAAAACATTGCGGGAAAAGGAGAAATTGCTCGTAACAAGGAATTTTTCCTTTTCCCACAATGTTTTCTGCCCTATCAGAAGATTATTTTCCAATTTCATCATATTTTGAAATGTCGTCTGCAAACTTTTTCGATTTGGGACAGTCAAAAATGTGCTGTTTGGGAAAGGGTTAAACAGATAACAAGTCTATTATATGTATGATCTGCAAATCATCTGTATACATTCACAAAAGGTCCTATAGCCCATGTTAAAGAACATCTTAGGTTGTTGTAATTTCATAATGAAGCACACGTATCTATTTCATTTAAAGGAGGGAGTTACAGATTATGAAAAGGGTAGTCTCAGACTGACAGACGGAAAGCCAATGGTTTCACCAAGAAAGCGAATGGTTTCACCCACCTTCACCATCCCCCAAGGGAATTTATGTAAGGGGTCTTCCTCCATCCATGTTGGATCAGGCATTGCAAAATAGTTGAAATTTGTAAAATACAAATAAATATGTAGGTAAGTAAATACAGTCTCTGAGTTTGAAAGTGACCATGCATCCCCCACACAAAGGAGGGGCCATGGCTCATTTTAAATGTTACACACAAAAAAATAAGGCAGGCAGAATTTGAGATACATGTATTTATCCTCTAGACAGGCAAAGTTAACATGTCTTTTCTCAAGGCTACTGATTGTTCTGTAATCCAAATAAGCATCATATAATGGTAGTTTGTTTGTTTTTATTTGACAATCTCATGCTTAATCTACCTGAATATGGAAAGGGTTAAACAAATTGAGGGCTAAATGCAAGACTTTATCAGACGTTCACATTTGTGAAGTATTGCATGGAACCCTTGAAATGCCAATGTCTCTTACCTTTAAGTCATGAATGTGGCTGACAGCTGCACATATGTCAGTCACGAACGTTGTGATCTTGAAAATGTTGACTGGGTCTAGGGACATATTTCCATCTTCATTAGAAACAACGGGCAACCTTCGCAAATAGTACAACAGACCAGTCTGTACACAGTCGTCAATGGCAACACAATATATTTCTGAAATACAAATTTGATGTAAATATTTTGATATATTATATGACAAATCCCTTGATTTTATCATGCTCAACAGGAGTATAAGCATAAAAGTTCATCAATAAGTGCTTAAAGGTACATTAAAGGAGATGGGTACGAATAAATTACTGAAAAATATATGGAGTACTTTTATTCAAAAATACATTCAGATCCTATCAAATACACTCCTTTAACATAAGTTATTTTGTGCTTGAAATACAGTTGTCTCTAATTCAATCATGTTTATTAACAACCTGTTTGTTTACATATTCGAAATAACGAATTCTGATTGGTTGGTTCAAACATTTGTGTATCAACTGTCAAGGTCAGGGGTGAAGAATCACACAATCTGAATTATCAAATTGGTTAATTTGGGTTATTTCTTGTTGGCTTTCAAGCTTAAGTTGTGCTGATGGTATTTTTTGGTGATAACTAGTTGTATCTGACCAAAAGTATACCAAATAATATACTTTGATATAGCATTAATCTCCTTATGAGCTTTTAAGGTATAATACCCATAATCTGCCATTTTGAAACCCATTCTTTTGTGGGATAACTTTGTCCCTTTTCGGTATACATCGACCTGGGATGGAACTACTCACATTAAACCGAATAGTTCCCTCCTGACCGATGTAACCAAGAACACCCAAAGTTATCCCACAAAAGAATGAGTTTCAAAATGGCAGATTACAGGTATTTTACCTTACATTTGGAAGTCTGCCACAGATGAATCAAGTCTCATTTGAAAATAAAACTGTTCTAACCTCACAGTGATTTCTGTCTAAACTCAACTGTCATCTGAACATATAACTTACCACATTTGTATATATACTACAAGAACAAAAAACAAGAGGGCCATAATGGCCCTAGAACCGCTCACCTGAGATTACCACCTATTTGAAGAATAGTTAGAAACATTGCTTCTAACTTTTACACAGAGTTTCTTGTGCTTCTATGCATTGACCTTTTTTTTTATTCCAATTTCCCAAGTTTGACACTGTATGCTTGATATGGGACATTAAGATGGTACATAATTCTTACAATGTGGAAACTAAATATTTTACTTTTACAGATTATATGTACGAAGATCAGCCTGCACTTTTGTCTAGTATGATCTATTGTTGCCATTTTGTTGTTATCATTTTGGCATATTTGGACATCCAAATTTATATTGATGTATTTTGTTAGAAATTCTACCATACATGTATATAGTGGAAATGCAAACAGGTTCATATTTCGCACCCTGGTGGCCATGTTTTTCGAGATATTTTTTTTTTTTTTAATAATCTTTACAGAAGGGCCCCAAAAGAACACTCCTGTGAAATTATTTTGAAATCTGACCAGTGGTTTTTGACAAGAAGATTTTTTCATGGTTTTTACCAAATATGGGCATGGAAACCATTCTGGTCACATGACTGATTTTTTTCTTGAAAATCTTTTTTCCCTCCAGCTAGGGATGCTTCATATGATATCTTAATGAAATTGGCCCAGAGGTTTTGGAAAAAGTGATGGTTGTTAAGGTATGAATTTTACCATACATGTATATAGTGAAAACAAAAACGCGTTCAAAGTTCAACGCATCTTGGCAGCCATGTTTTTCGAGATATCTACAAAATTAATTATCGTTATAGAAAGGCCACCAAAGAACATTCATGTGAAATTATTTTGAAATCTGACCAGTGGTTTGTGACAAGAAGATTTTTTTAAGGTTTTTACCAAATATGGGCATGGCAGCCATTTTGGTCACATGACTGATTTTTTTTTACAAATCTTTCTTCCCTCCAACTAGGGATGCTTCACATGATATCTCATTAAAATTAGCCCAGAGGTTTGGAAATAAAAGATTTTTGTAAAGTTAAAATTTTTAACATACATGTATATACTGAAAACAAAAACGTGTTCAAAATTCAACGCAGCCTATCGGCCATGTTTTTCGAGATATCACATTTCTTTGAACAACTTTTGTATAGAGGCCTCCAAAGAATATTCCTGTGAAATTATTTTGAATTCTGACCAGTGGTTTCTGACAAGAAGATTTTTTAAAAATTGCAGAAATTCCCCCTTTTTCATGCCACGGCAACCAAAGTTCTGCATGGAATCAATTTCTTTGAACAAATTTTTGAAGAGCATCTCCCAACTAACATTGCTGTGAAGTTTGGTTGAGATTGGCTCAATGGTTTAGGAGGAGAAGATGTTTAAAGAAATTGTTGATGACGGACATTGTGCGATCACAAAAGCTCACCTTGAGCACTTTGTGCTCAGGTGAGCTAAAAATGCCTCTATCAATTTTGTATCTGCTTTGATAAAATTGATAAGGTTGTGGATAACTAGATAATACCCGTCTTTGCTGCATCTGCCATAGAAGACTAAAGAAATCACTGTAACAAAATGATAAATTGCTCCTTAGAAGCAACTTAATCAATATCTCTAAATAGTTTCTAACTAATACCAATACGAAAAAAAGTAATTATAGCATGTTTTTTTGTTATCTGCATTTATCATAAAATTTGAAAAGTGACATATTTCAAAATGGAAGCAAAAGTTCAAACCAGCCAAGAGTATATCTATTCATTTCATGCTTTATCTTTGAGAGTTAAATCTTGGATACAGCACAACTCCCTATCGCAATTACTTGTTCCCCTATGGAAATACAAGTTACAAGACGATTCTTTAAAATGTTAAGTATTCAACCCTTTCCCAAACAATAACGACATTTGACCACTTTGTTGCAGACGACTTTAGAAAACATTGTGGGAAAAGAAGAAATTGCTTGTTACAGCAATTTTTCCTTTTTCAACAATGTTTTCTGTCCTATCAGAAGATTATTTTTCAATTTCATTACATATTGAAATGATTCTGCAAAACCTTTCAATTTGGGACAGTCGGAAATTTGTTTGGGAAAGGGTTAATTATCACAAAACCTAACAAGTGATAAACTACGTTCCTGCAAACTACAATATTTCTAAAAACGACTTTCGCTTAGAAGATACGCCTACTACAGGGGTCCATCAGAAGATGCTTTATACAGCTCCCCGGATCTCTATTTATACTATTCTATATTTTGCAGAGTTATGGCTCTGCAGCTGTTTGTGACAATTGCTGGCTTTATTATCTACTTGACCGTTGGTCAAGTGGTCATATCGCAGGTTGACTCCCCGGGCCGGACTAAAGACCACAAAGTTAACCAAGAAAACTGCGCCACTAACAAGAGGGATACCGCGTCATTAATAGAGAGATTCGAGTCGCTGTCATAAGCCATATTGTAATATACATCTACTGTTCAATCATCAATAAAGAAATAACACATGAACTGTTTGTTGATGCTTATTTGATGATATTGTGAATATCATGCCATGTATACATGTATTTATACCTTTAAATGTAAAGAAAAAAGTAATACTTACCAGCATTTTGATAAGTTTTGATCAAGGAGATGATATTCTTATGGGATCCACATTGTGCCAAGATTTCCGATTCCAAAGTTAATCTGTAAATATATTTTTCTTCTTTCAACTCTGTAAAAAAAAAAGAAACATAAGTTATTATTAAAAACAATGGCTTAATTCGAATTGATAAATTGGTGTTTTTTTAACATTTAAGAACCAGAATTGTTCAATACCTAGGAATTACCATAAAGGTAAAATGGCGTAAATTCAGAACAACAAGAAAACCTTGTAACACATGAAGGAATGGTGGGAACTAATGATTTCCCACCTCAGAAAACTATCCCTCTTTCATTTGGTAATATATTCACTACATTTCAGGCATTCAAAAAAGAAAATCGCCTTAAAGTTCCTTTATAATCCCCATTCTTTGAGTTTAAAGCTATGAATACAAAAGTCACAGGTTAAAAACCTACCTTTTAATTTAAGTAGCTTCACACAGCACTGTTGAGTTGTTCCTCGCTTAATCACTTCACCCTTTAAAAGGGAGTAGAATTGGCCCTCACGTATTACGTCTAGAAGTTTAATCTGGGAACCCTGTGGGTCTCCTAGCAACGGATCAGACTGACTTTGGGCGCTTGCAGCGGACTGTGAGGACTGGTTTGAAGTCTGATCCCCAGCTGTGGTCATACTGGTTTCTGGTTGGTGTGTGATACCCTGATGAATGTGTATAAGTTGATATGTATATGACTTTTGTTAAAAGGTGTTCCAGCAACAAATTGTATGCATATAAATCCTTTAACAAAGATAAATGAATTTTAAAGTTCTGTTTTGGAATACATCTTAGATTAGACATGAAAGAGTAAATAAATCATAACACAGTTCTGCCCTTTTCTTAAACAATGACTTCTATTATAGTATGGAATAATAACGATATTTGTATATTCATCTATTAATATGGGTTTTTGAAAACATTGTGTCAACATCATTTCAGTTAAGTTGCATTACCAAACTCTTTTTTTGTTTGTTTGTTAACGCCATATCAAAAAAATTTCAGTTATGTAACGGCTTTCATTGATCCACCAATACAAGGCTTGGGCTCTGAAGTGACTTGCCAATGGTCACTTCAACAAAACCAGAGGTGTTGGTGGGGCTCGAACAAGGGACATCCGAGTTAAGTCCACCAACTTAACCACTGAGCAACACAGGACCCCCATACCCAACTCCTATTGATGGACAAAGAGCCAACATTCCATAAGTCCGTTAGAAGACTGACTACCTCTATGCCTGATGCCCTCAACAGGATTTGAACCCATATGTGTGCCATGTGATTTCAGGTTCTTTACTTTTACCACTAGGCTACAAAGACCCTTGGAACAGTGAAAGGTTAGTCAGGTATACTCACAATAACAACTTGAGATTCCCTAAAGAGCACATTTGGCTGTTGGAACTTCTTTCTTTTGGCGAGTTTCCTCCGCTTGTACCACCAGATTGCTACGATGATGACCAAACAACAGAATACCCCGCCCGCTGCACAACCAATGGCAATCTGCATTGTTTTGGTGGAATCAGAGGACTCTTCATCAGTTTGGAGGGCTGTAACAAAAGGGTTTTACAATTGTCTTTATTTTTTTCTTCATATAAATGTATATGACCAGGCCTTGCTTCATTAGTCCATAAGATTTGTTAATTGTGATTGACAATATGTATAATATTATCTTGATAAACAATATGAACACTATAAAATGATAGCTTTCTTTTAAACTGTCAAGATGATAAACAGAAATGCCTTCATGCACTCCAAATATAGACACCAAATGCTATCAAAGCTCTTTCACAAACACAAAAGTCATCATACGGACCAATCTTCGATAAAAGCTATGTCCCTGCATATTTTCTTTTAATGCAATTGAGGCAGATGTGACGCATTTTTGCTAATAACCATTGTTTGCCTTTTAACACTTTACCAAACGCTAAGTTTTTAACTGTCCCAAATTGAAAGAGTTTGAAGACAACATTTCAAAATGTGATGAAAGTGAAAAATCATCTTCTGATAGGGCAACTTTTCCACATTGTTTTCCAGAGTCATCTGCAACAAACTCGTCAAAATTTATAATGTCGTTATTGTTTGGTAATGGGTTAACAAAGTTGATTTTGTTTTTCATCCAAACAAAAATTGATATTTTTTATTATTAACAGTCTTTTCGCTGTTGTTCTTGAAAACTTTCGAAACATTGTGGCAGACAGCAGATTACCCCTTTCCCAAACAACGAAAGAGTTTGCAGATGACATTTCAAAATGTGATGAAATTGAAAAATAATCTTCTGATAGGGCAGAAAAAATTGTGGACAAAGGAGAAATTGTTTGTTATGAGCAAATTCTCCTTTTCCCACAATGTTTTCTAAAGTCGTATGCAACAAAGTGGTCAAATGTCGTCATTGTTTGGGAAAGGGTTAAACGCACAAAATATCACATTCATCAAAAAGGAAAATGGTCTGTTATTATATCATACACAAACAGTTTCCTCAAATATAATATTGGTACATTTTGATTTTTGAAGGGCCATTTTTAACCAGGTTTCGCAATGATGCAATTGTGGTAAGAGCTGGGACAGGTAGCAATTTACTACCCGGGTACCCGAGGTGATGTTACCCACGGGTACCCGAGTACCCGAACAAATCTTACATGCCTAAGAACTCGTCCTATTTTCAAACTTTAGAGAGATAATGTCCAGTTGCAGATATCTAAACTCTTCACGTTGATCTCGGTAGTGCGTCATATGATAGAATGTAGGCCATGTAAAGAATTGGGTTGTTGATGGTAACAAAAGATTAGATCATTGGCACTCATTGACAAGTGGATCAGACATTTCTAGATAATCCCCAAACATAATATGTAAAAATATGTCACAGGTGCTATATATTCTCCAATGCTGTTTCTCATTTGTCAATACCAAACTTGCTTTCGAAAAGCCTCGAAAAATTGCCTTCATCAATATTCCATATTGAAAACTGAGAGGTTGAAATTGACAACGTTACCACTCGTGTAAGCACCTGTACTACAAAAAATTGCGCTAGGCACTTACGACTTAATAAGATAATCGGATCAAACAAATGTTAAAAGTTTCGATAGCTGATGAGCAGCCTTCAATTTGAAGAGTATATAAAAGGCATGTGACATATTTGTACACATGTTGAAAAATTGTTTGGGGATAATTGATTGCTAGTTTTGGATGTAGAAACGCCCGATTCACAATGATTGCAAATTAACAAATTTCATGTGGATTTATAACCAAAGTAAAAGTACCTTCGGGTAACAGGTAGTAAATTGCTACCCGGATAGTGGCCTGTACCCGGCCTGTACCCTGGTACTAAAGTACCCATCCCAGCCCTAATTGTGATAGTGGTATTATATTGCAGATTGACCTTTCAGGTGTTTATGCGTTGCCCACAAAAAACACACAAACTGAACCAGGAAGTTACTTAGATCTTTTGAATACGCTTTTAAGACTACTTGAACAAAGAGTGCGATAAAATCTTTTACTTCATACATGCACAGCTTAACAACCTAAAAGCAGCTTATTTAGATTCAAACTTAAAATAAGAAAAATTTGCTCATTCAACGTTTTTGTCACATTTTTACTAATGCAATATCACAGAGTAAATATTAATTATTATACTTTATTATTTTATTTCTGCTTTTGCTTCACCTAGAAACTGTTACAAAATCCACAAAAATAGAAAGGGGAAATAGACAGTATCATATCCCAGTGCTGTCAACTTTATTATTTTATTTCTGCTTTTGCTTCACCTAGAAACTGTTACAAAATCCACAAAAATAGAAAGGGGAAATAGACAGTATCATATCCCAGTGCTGTCATAGCTCTTTGTTCTTATTTCCATCTAAATTTATCAGTTAAGGTGTAGAAGTGTGCATGAGTGATTTACGGCAAGGGTTTCCTGTTTGTAAATTAAAATTCAATACACATTTGGTGCAGTATTGTTAATTAATCAATATTTTTCTGAAAGACTATGATTTTCATAGCCTTGTCCTGGTAATACAAATAATACAGAACTATGAAAAGGTGATTGTTTGCTGCAATAAAACCAACAAGAGGGCCATAATGGTCCTAGAACCGCTCACCTGAGATTATCTCCTATTTGAAGAATCGTTAGAAACATTGCTTTTACTTTTTACACAGAGTTTCTTGTGCTTCTATGCATTTACCTTTCTTTCCCCCCATTTTACAAGTTGGACACTGTATGCTTGATGTTGGACGTTAAAATGGTACATAATTCTTACAATGTGGAAACTGAATAGTTTACTTTTACAGATTGTATGTGCAAAGATCAGCCTGCATTTTTGTCCAGTATGATCTATTGTTGCCATTTTTGGTTATCATTTTGGCATATTTGGACATCCAAATTGATATTGATGTATTTTGTTTAAAATTCTACCATACTTGCATATAGTGATAACAAAAACACATTTAAAGTTCAATGCACCCTGGCGGCCATGTTTTTCGAGATTTCAACAATCTTTATAGAAGGGTCCCCAAAGAACATTCCTGAGAAATAATTTTGAAATCTGACTAGTGGTTTGTGACAAGAAGATTTTTTTAAGGTTTTTACCAGCAGCCATTTTGATCATATGACTAATTGTTTTTGACAAATCTTTCTCCCCTCCAACGAAGGATGCTTCACATGAATATTCATCGAAATTGGCCCAGAGGTTTGGAAAAAAAAATGTTTGTAAATTTTAGCATTCATGTATATAATGAAAACAAAAACACATTCAAAGTTCAACGCAGCCTGGTGGCCATGTTTTTAGAGATATCAGAATTTTTTGAACAACTTTTAAAAAGAGGCCCCCAAAGAACATTCCTGTGAAATTATTTTGAATTCTGACCAGTGGTTTCAGACAAGAAGATTTTTTAAAAATTGCAGAAATTCCCCCTTTTTCATGCCACGGCAACCAAAGTTCTGGGGCCAGTTTCTCAAAGCATTGTATCTCCTACATTCATCGTAAACTGACTTTAAGGACATCGTAACTGTTTGTGCCAGTTTCTCGAAAGGACCTTAACTTAAAATTGATTGTAAAGTCAATCATAAGTTAAAACCATGCGATAGCTACTTTATCTTTATCGTAAACCGTTTTGGCTGTTTTTGCAAGTTGAATAATAACCTTATAACATGCATGTAAGGTATTGAAGGGATAATATTAGTGAATTTTTAGAAAAGAAAAAATGGCGCTGTATGTTTATATTCAAAATCGGCAAATCCAAAACAATAGAGTAAATTTCCGGGTATTCCGAGACAGAAGAAACCTGTTTGACTACATGAATGATGGTGAGTTAGTCAGAAAATATTGCCTTGATCGTGCAGCCATATTTGATCCGTGCCAGGAGCTACGGTGATCCCTAGAAAGACGAACACTTCAAAGTCAGTTGCTTCCGGTGTCATTACAATTATTAATAGCTCTTCGATTTAACGCTACCGGAAGCTTCCAATCAGTGATTGCTGACAGCCATGGAATAGCTATCCCCTCTGTGTCTAGGAGTATAAATGTAGTATCTGCCGCACTGACAGAGTGTATGGGAAATTACATTTTATTCCCAAGGTCGAGAGAAAGTCAACTGGCCATAAAACGGAAGTTTTATGAGTGGATGGATTCCCGAACAACATAGGTGCAGTAGATGGTTCATTTATTCCTATAAAAGCGCCATCTGTCGACGAACATTTGTATGTAACACGAAAAGGATTTCATGCATTTAATGTACAGGGTATCTGTGATGCTCGCAATCTATTTCTCAACCTCATGGTGAGATACCAAGGATCAACACATGATGCCTTCGTCTGGAACAGTTCTAGTGTATCAAGGTATCTTGAACAGCAACATCTTCCTTCAACTTGGCTACGAGGCGACAGCTCCTACCCATTAAAACGTATCTACTAACACCTTTCAGAAATCCATTGATACCAGGGGAAGGCAGATACAAAACTGCCCACAAAAGATCTCGCTGTATAATTGAAAGGACATACGGCATATGGAAATCACGCTTTCAATGTCTTTATAAATCCGGATGACACTTAATGGACACCCCCTTAAGATGTGTTAGAATAGTTTGCGCTACCGGTGTTCTTCACAACATATGCGTCAGCAGACATATTCCCTTAGCTGATGATGACAATGATGATGACGATGATGAAGATGATGACGATAATGATGCTGATGATGGCGGTGCTGGTGATGGCCGCCAAACTAGAGTGAGGCTAGTTCACAATGTCTTTGACAGTAATAAGAATGCATTAAGTCACTTATTTCAGAGAAATTCTGCTTAAAACTCTTTTGTCAAATGTGAATGTGTGCACATGTATGAATCCAAATAACGTAGGATATTGTCTGGGTACTATCAGATACGTCTTATTTGTGTCTATGGAAAAGTCCCTTGGAACAATTGTAGGAAAAGAAGAAATTGTTCATGATTAGCAAATTCTCTTTTTCACACAATGTTATCTTTGTCCTAATAGAGTATGGTGGCATAATGTGTTTTATTTATCTCTTCAGCAGGAGAGAGTTATTAGTGAGGACGAGATAACTAACCCGTGACCAAGAGATAGTAACTCTTGCACATGAGATAACTAACCTGTGATCAAGAGATAGTAACTCTCACACACGAGATAACTAACCTGTGATCAAGAGATAGTAACTCTTGCACATGAGATAACTAACCCTTGATCAAGAGATAGTAACTCTTGCACATGAGATAACTAACCCGTGATCAAGAGATAGTAACTCTTGCACATGAGATAACTAATCCGTGATCAAGAGATAGTTACTCTTGCACATGAGATAACTAACCCATGATCAAGAGATAGTAACTCTTGCGCACGAGATAATTAACCCATGAGCACGATAAAGTAGCTCGTGCTCACAAGATACTAACTTGTGATCACGAGATAACTAAGTCAGGCGCACAACTTAATAACTGGTGAGCACGATATAATTAGCCAATCAGAATGCAATTTACGTGCAAGATGTTTGAAAATGGCTGATATCAGAGACAATCTGGCATACCGGTAGTAGATACCGTATGTAATGGTTATTCTTCCTTGCAACTCTACCACCATTCTGATACTAACAACAACGCCCTCATTATACCCTACAAACAAACTACTACGGTTCAACGTTGGGCTGACGCCTAATCGACGTTACCACGTCGGTTTGACGTCGGGCCAACGTCGAACTGACATCATTGTTTGCTGGAATAAATTACAGTGCTTTCTGATTGGCTAATTATTGTGTTCACAAGTTAGTTATCTCTTTGCTGCTTTTGTTTTTACCACTGATGACCAATCGATCCATTTTTTTTCTTGACATCTTCTGGTGAGCGTTCTGTACACGACACTGCATTAACTTTCATCGTTATTGACCACCACAGTTTGTTGTTTCTTTCACTAAACCTTCCCAATAACACATCTATATGTCGACTCACCTCTTTGGAAATAACGCTTAATTCATCATAGGACAAGTTTGGTTGGCGGCGATTCCTTTTTTGTCTCCATATTGAATGTTACAGGATACAAATACACACACATCAACACTATAAGTGAGTAAATGACAGAGCTCAGGAAAACGACATCACTAGTATTTGTGTACCTTAACTATTTACAATATCGTAAGTTACGAGGACCGTAAGGTGGGATTCGAGAATTCACTTTATCAGAACCTTATCTTTCTCGTAATCCTCTTGTAAATCGATCTTAACTTTATGATACCATAACTCTTCGAGAAACTGGTCCCTGCATGGAATCAATTTCTTTGAACAACTTTTGAAGGGCATCACCCAACAAACATTCCTGTGAAGTTTGGTTAAGATTGGCTGAATGGTTTAGGAGGAGAAGATGATTAAAGAAATTTTTGACGGCGCACAACGCACATGGACGACGCATGAAGGATGACGCACGACAGATATTGGGTGATCACAAAAGCTCACCTTGAGCACTATTTGCTCAGGTGAGCTAAAAACTACATATGGTTAGTTTACGTTTATCTATTTTTACATGAATTGTGACCGAAGCTTGAAGCTTATTACATTTTCTCCAAATGACTGTTTCTTGGATACTAAACAATAAATTTACAGAAAAGATGTTAAACTGCAAGCATTCAGAAAGGATAGATTGTTAATTACGATTTCTGCTTTTATCACAGTGGAAAACAGCATTTGCTTGAGCTGTCTGTGTATGAGTATCGAATAAAGGGTCATTATTTGTTAAATCATACCAATAAAAACCCTTACAAAATATTTATTGTACCACTCCATGTTGAAAAAGATAAATATCTTTTACAGAGACTTAATTATGTTTACCACGCGTCGTTAAATTTCAAAACGCTTTCCCATTTTTTTCCCCTACACTTGTTTTTGAAATTGAATATTGAATCAGGATTTACTATTGCACGCAATGCCTTGAATAAGAATCCAAAAGGAAGGAAGAAAAGAGAAAGACCAGTTACAACATGGAGTAGGAATAAGCATACTGAGCTCCAGAAAATAGGGATGCAGAACGAACAGCAAATTATCCTTGTGCTGGAAACTTCTAGATGCAGCTACATGTCCCAGATAGGATTTACAGAATTAGATATTTTTTTGTTTACAGCTATCGCTTTCAAATTGGACAGGTAACACATTCCCATATTTGGGAAAGGGTTAAAGTAATTGTGTTCTTACATGGGCAGACACTAACTTCTATACCAAGGCAGTCTACAGGACTAGAAACTTGTACAGTCTGTGTGTCCTACACAACTTCAACTGAACCTTAATATGCCATGTTGTCATTTCATATATGTAATAAGATAAGGATTATGAATTTTCTCATGGAAGGTAAAGCAAATAAGTAACAATTCAAAAACCTGTTAACAAATTTCTGTGGAAAGATTAGATTTCATATGATCTTTCCTCCATTTCTCATGGTCACAAGGACCACCGAGGCTATGAAGTGACTGGTCCTACAGGTAAACAGGCGGTCAAGGACCTAAGGTTTTAACCCATAACCAAACATTAACGATTTTTTAACAGTTTGTTGCAGACTACACTGGAAAACATGATGGGAAAAGGAGAAATTGCTCTTAATGAGCAATTTCTCCCCTTCCCACAATGTTTTCTGCCCTATCAAAAGATTAATTTTCAATTTCATCACATTTGGAAATGTCGACTGCAAACTCTTTCAATTTGGGACAGTCCAGAATTTGGCATTTGATAAAGGGTTAAATGAATGTGTAATCCTGTACTAAGGGAGTGGGTGAATGGACCTACCTTGTACACAGTTAATACCTGTCCAGCCAATATCGCAGCCTGAAGGACACACACCATTATGGGTGTAGCAGGGACCTCCATCCTTACAGCGACCACATGGTCTCTCACAGTTGTTCCCATAGTAACCGGCAGAACAACCTGAAATAAAACAGTAAGGTAATGAAGGTCGTGTTCACCTAGTAAAAACCACAGGGACCAACGCATTTGACATTCCTTTATTCCTATATCAATATACTATTGATAATATAGGTATGTCAAACGAAATTGGTACCTGAGGTAAAAACGCCTCTAAATGAACTTTTACTACAGCCATCTTGTTTTTCATGCAATACCAAATATCAGGGTTAGATACATTTTAACGACATTTGACCATCTAATTAACCCATTCCATGATTCATTCAAAACAATGCCTTTACAGATAAAGACTTACGCTTATGTTAAGATCAAATAACCACCATTAGACTATAGTTCATAAGACAAGACGATTGATTCCCTTTACAACTTTGTTTCCGAACGTTTGTCCAAGATACGGCACATTTATCTTGCAGATAAAGTAAACTGTGAAAACAGTTCATTTGTTAACCAATGATATATTATTTCTGTACATCAAAATCATCAAAATTGGAACCAACTTCATACTTATGCAAAAAGGTTAGATTACAGGCCAGCCACCAACTAAATTCATGTCTGGTCTGTGACCTAACCTGTTTGCTACTCTGAGTATATTTCCTCAACAAAACTAAGCAGATATTCAAGGTTTTTGAAAGCAGGCGACACAAAAATCCTGTTTTATACAATTACCCAGCATTCTAAGGGTAAACCCTTTCCCAAACGCCAAATTTTCGACTGTCCCAAATTGAAAGCGTTTGCTGACGATGTTTCAAAATGTGATGAGATCAGAAAATAATCTTCTTATAGGGCAGAAAACATTGTGGGAAAAGGAAAAACTGCTCGTTATGAGCAATTTCTCTTTTTCCCACATTGTTTTCTAAAGTCCTCTGCAACAAAGTGGTCAAATGTCGTTGTTGTTTTTGAAAAGGTTAAAACATACTATCAGAGCAAAAGTCTCCCTGGCGTCCCAAACCACACAAATAACATTTCCCAGTCCACTTCTCACAGGTGGAGTTGACACAGCTCTTCGAGCAACCCAGACTGCAATCAGGTCCGTAAAATCCATCTGTACAATCCCCGCATTCACCTGAAAACAGATTTAAACATTCACTTGATCTGATTTATTATTTGGATGGTGTTTTATCGCCATATCAACAGTTTTTGAGTTATGTAACGGCTTGCCAAGATCCGCCAGTACTAGGCTAGGGCTCTGAAGGGACTTGCTAAAGGCCACTCCCACGGAACACATTCACTTGATTTTCCCCCACATTTACGAGAAATAACCAAGAATCATGGATAGGTAAACTGTTGTGATCAAATATGTTTGTTCACAGATGTGAGGAAACTTGAAAGTTTGAAAATTAATTTCCTTAAAAACTGCAAAACGTTTCATTTCGACTTTAAATTTTCTCTTCTGTGAACAAACATCTTTAAACTCAAGGTCCTCCTTAAGGCTAAGGTGTTCGACATAAAATGTTGGTTCTTGGTTCCAATCCTCAGTACAGCTAGTTATATTGGAGTTTCCTTCTGCAAAACATTTCAGACCCAAGCCTGAGTACTAATGAATCCAAGGAAAGCTGTATTATTACTCAAAAACGGTTGACTCACTGTTAAACCCCATAAAAATGGAATTTTATGGGGACATCAATTTGCCAACTTTTAGTTATATTTGAAAATAATTTTAAAGCAAAACATATCTTAATCTTATAATGAAACAAAAAATATTGTGTTAGGGTAATATCAATGTAATGTTTGTTAGTATTTCAAAGATACAGTTGCTCACACATTTCCAGAGGAATTCTGATGTTTTCAGACTCTTTCAGAATTTTGTGAACAATAACATGTGGGAAGTGCTACTGATTTAGGACATGAATACTACATTGCATGGAAATAAAAAAGTCTTAACATTCATGCAGGTATAGATTGATGATAAAAAAACTGAAGCGAATGATGTATACAAAGACCATGGGTTTTTGTTTGGGGAATGACACTTTCTCTATCACAATTTCTCTCTCACTTTGAAATTTCTCTCTCACTTTGAAATTGGAAAACACTGATAAAATTATTTCAAATAAAAAAGAAAAAGCCTCAATATAAAAAAGCAAGCAATTGCTATGTTCTTCATATGCAAAACAAATCTTACCCTTCATTTGTGAGCACTTCCTTATTTGGCAGTTCTCATTACAGAAATTGTTACACGTAGCTCCGTAGCGGTCCCCATCGCAGCCATCCTGGCATCTGCCCGAGTACTGGTCACACTTCCTGTTCAAGCATCCTTCCGCGCAGAGCATTTCACATCGGCTCCCGTACCAACCTGGATGACAGCCCTGTGTGCATGTATTATTGATAGGATCACATTCATCATGCAGACAATTATTCCCGCAGGCCGTTGGGCATGTGTCCGTACAATCATCCTCGCATCGTTTACCAGAATGTCCGGGTTTACATCCATTCTGACATTCCCCAGTGTTTATATCACAGTTCCTAAAACAGTTGGCGGGACATGGCAGGGTACAGCCCAATCCATAATACCCGTCCTCACATCCGTACGTGCATTTACCATGATCATGGTCACAAGCTGTTTCTATCACCGAATCAGGTTTCTTACAATGTAATGAGCATGACTCGTTACAGAACCTGCCGTATTTATGTATTTCACAGCCTAGAGAACAGTAGCCTGAATCTCCTTGACAGATAGACATTGTGCAACCAGAACTACAGGGCATGGTACAATCGTTCCCGTACCAGCCTGCTACACACCCCTCACTACACACACCCGAATCTATACCACAATATACAAAGTTATTGTAGTCATTACGCTTACAGTTCTCACTGCATTGCTTATCACACCCAGCCCCATACCAGCCAGGCTCACAGCTGGCACAGACACCGTCCTCATACTGATTACAGTTCTGGCAGTGTATTGGACAAGACCTGTCACACCTGTGTCCGAACCCGCCGCTCATACAGCCTCCCTCGCATGATCCAATCACATTACACTTATTGTCAACACAGTTCTTGCTGCAGCTTTGCTCACATTTCGGTCCATACCAGCCATCAAGGCAGCCATTCAAACAGTTACCTCCGATAAATTCACAAGTTGTGGTGTTTCCATGGTGACAGTTGCCTGGACACACCTGACACGAGTCCTCATTGTAATAGAATCCATTGCTACACTTGGTACACAACACCTTCTCCTTTGTGTATGCACTATCGTAGGCACATTCCTCACAGTAGGGCAAGGTACATTGCTTGTCACAGTTCCTTCCGTAGTAACCAGCCTTGCAGCCATGGTTACACTGCCCTGTCTGACGGTTACACATATCTCCACAGTTACCATTACATGCGATACACCTCCCCTTAGTGGTGGACTTGTTGGGAAAGAAGCCTTGTTTGCAGGTTATACATATAGCCTTTCCTTCTTCTTCCCTACACACTGTGCAGTTTGGAATATTACATGGGATATCGCATGTCCTGCCCACCCATCCCTCTTTACATAGACCACTTTGACACTGGCCTGATTTGGTATCGCAGTCTGTGATTCCGTATAGACAGTTACTTGGACAAGGCGCACACATCTGTATGGTGTTGATCCAGTAATATCCTGTAAATACATCACATGATACAACATATTAGAGCTGTTTTGGGTACCATATTGAGTCACAGTTACATGTGCATTGCACACACTTCTCCATGGTGTTCATCCAGTAATATCCTGTAAGTATCACATGATACAACATTAACCCATTACCAAACACTAACGACATTAGACCAGATGTTGCGGACGACTCTAGAAAACATTGAGGGAAAAGGAGAAATTGCTCTTAATTAGCAATTTCTCTTTTTCCAACAATGTTTTCTGCTCTATCAGAAGATCATTTTTCAAATGCATCACATTTTGAAGTGTCGTCTGCAAACTCTTTCAATTTGGGCAGTCGAAAATTTGGCGTTTGGTTACGCATTAATAGAGCTGTTTTGGGTACCATATTGAGTCAAAATTACATGTGCATTGCACACACTTCTTTTAGATGGTTACTAATCAATATCGCATACTGATAAGTTCATTATATGGTACAATATTGTCACATAAGCCCCAATCAATTTCTCTTTCTTAATGTAAAATATACCTGTATATATACCAAACCCATATTGGTTAATTTACTCTACTATGCAACAAGATTTTCATCCTCTCAACTTGAAAGATCTAGAAAAAAAAGAGGGCAATAATAGGGTCAATTTCATTTTGTAGAATAGAAATAATTGTATCTTCATTATCAAAACCCTTTCAAATTCGTCCAACAGAAAAACAGTTAAACCATAGGAATGATTTCAAAAAGTCAAAATTACCGTTTAGACACTGGTAGCAATAAACGTTGTCGTTATAGCTTGTTGCACAATGGACGCAGTTTTTGAATGGACAGTTCTGCTCCATACACTTGCTTCCCATGTAGGGCGTCACACAGCCATAGATGCAGTTTCCAAAATGGTCGCATGTGTTGTCCCCGTCATCCTTGTCATATCGCTTGCAGTTGGGACTACATCTCAAGTTACACAAGGGTCCGTAAACCCCAGACCTAATACAACTGTTGGAGAAGGATAATTAAACTATTACCAAACAATAACAACATTTGACCAGTTTGTTGCAGACGGTTTTGGAAAACACTGTGGGAAAAGGAGAAATTGCTCTTTACCAGCAATTTCTCTTTTTCCAACAATGTTTTCGACTCTATCAGAAGATTACATTCCAATGTCGTCACATTTTGATTGTCATCTGCAGATTCTTTGCAGGCTGGCATAGACTTTTAAGAAAAATAATATTTTGGAAGGTTTTTATTTCGAACCTCTGGCAGTTAGAGCTGGGAACAATGGGTCATTAAACATTATTTACCACAACACTTAGACCTATATTTCTTTTTCCGCTTAATTTTACCATAAAAAATGGGCATTACACCATTTTAAAGAAAAAAATATCTTGTTTAGAAGACTTACCATCTCTCTATCATTAGCTATTTTCAAATGGAGGATAGGGGTCCAGGGGTAGAGTGTCGACCTACGGACACAAGGGTCGTGGGTTTGAATCACATGAGAAGTGGGTTCCAATTTGCGACTTTTTTTTTAATCCACAAATTGGCGCAAGAACTCAGGTTATGTATCCATGTAACAGAAATAAGAGTGATAATCTAAGTTGTAAGAACTTATTTCACAATCAGTGTAAAATAAATTAGTTTAAAACTATTTTTATTCATTATAGCTATTAAAAGTTCTGTTCATATTTTATTGTCAATAGTGCAGTTGATTTAACACTTTCCTTTCAGATATAACAAGATTTTTCGAACAGGCAACATTTAACAAAGTCAACCATACTCAGAACAGTAAAAGAAGGAAAAACTACTGTCAAATCTGAGGGAGCAGTCATGACTGAACAACGGTCGATATGTCAACAACAGCCAGCTCAGGCCTGCCCCTGCATTTTCCTTCTTTAAGTACCCTGCACCTAACTGGAGTCTGTGCAATGCAGCCAACAGCCACACTAATTTGTACTGTATATCACACCTGCACAACGGCCACTTTACACACAGGGCAAAAGTTTCACAACTCTAACAAAAGTGTGCATGTGAAAACAAAGAAAGTCGATAACGCTTGGCCTAACCAGTACACAAACTGTGACCCGAGGGATGATTTAAATCTTAGATAGAATGGGTAGCCATAGCAAATAGAATGTTATGGTCGAATTTGAATGTGGCTATCCTTGTGAAAAGACGAACATTGTTACAAGAGGTTTTAAGATGCTTCTCTATGCAGATTAATTTGTCCTGACCTCTTCTGTTAGAAAAACATTTTAAATTTGCGAATGATTCTGGTGAATATGACTTTCAATGGTTATATGGTTTGATGTTAAAATGATTACTAAAATTGAAAAGTAAATTTGTTACATGATCGGCAATGAAAGGAAACTCAAAATGGATCACTAACCCTTTCTTTATTTGTGTTTTTAAACTTATCTAACATTGTTGTTTTGGGGGGTTTTTTTAGGATAAAGTGTGGATTAATTTGCAAAGGATAAATGGTTTAAACAGTGCTTATTTTTACATGTACATGTACAATTTTTTTTGTACAACTACCCTGTAAGAGATATATAAAATGGAGGGCTTAATTGTGAACAACAGCCAATCTGTGCACAGCGACCACTTTGGGTACTTCCCTTAACTGACTGTTGTTCACTGATTTTACTGTATACCCATGAATGGAAAGGTTTTTTACTTATTTAATAATCTAAATGATAAAAGGAAAAGTTGCGTTTTATAATAAGCTACTAAATCAAGGTATCAAGATGAAAGTTGTTGTTTTTTTCTCTAAATAATAAGTCTTTCTTGAGTTGCTTTTTACTTTCTAAATAATCAGTCTTTCTTATTATAAAGATAATTTTGGCGACAAACATAAAAATTCTTAAAAAAGCTTTTTGGCTAATTGTTACTAATTCTTACATTATGAATTTTTCCTATTAATCTATCTTTAGGAGCATAACTTTAAGTTTACATCTATTAAAGGGTTAACAGTCTACTCAAACAGTTACGCTGTAAAAACAATTAGTGAAAAAGTTAAAACAAAAATTCTAAAATTCAAAGGGATTTCAGAGATAGTATGACATACTTGCATATCGAGGGGTTAATGCAAGACTATAGTAAGTGCTTCACAAACATGAAGCACTTACTATAGTATTGCATTGATTCCTCCATATATTATACTATCATTAAAATATGTTTAAAATAAGAATTGTGTATGTAAATTATATACCTAACACATTGTTCAATCCCGTTTGACTGGACCTCACAGTGTTTGCAGTCCTCTGTGATACATCGTTTAAGGCATTGGTCTCCTTTCCAGCCATCAGTACAACCATAGACACATCGATGTGTGTCCGGATCACAGAATGATGGACCGTAGAAACAATTGGCGCAGAGAGCACTTTCCTGGGCTGAAACTATAAAAATAACTTTATATGTTTTTGATGTTCTGAAACCTTTATTTTTCATGTGAATTTGTCACTTGTTCAAATTTAAAGCAACAGCTGATGCCTATAAATAGCAAGAAATATGGCTCTCTTTGATCCAAATAACAGACTGTTAACCCTTAACATGCCAGGTACTATTTCTAGACATAGATTTTTGGGCAGTCTGCTTTCCAAAAACCTTAAATATCTACTTAATTTTGAAGAGGAAAGATACTTAGAGTAGCAAACAGGTTAGATCACAGGCCAGTCGCCAATTTACTTGGCAATTCTGTGTGGTACAGGTCCTTACACAAGTGGTAGCACTGTCAATCGCGACCTCGAATTTTCAATATGTAATATTGATGTAGGCACTTTATGGAGGTTTTCCGAAATATTGGTTTGGATGGCTGGGGAGGAGCATTTGAGAGTATAAAGTACTTGTGATTTTACACATTATGTTTCCCCATTGTTTGAGGATGATTTAGTAATGTCTGATTCACTTGTCAATGAGTGACAATGATCTGATCTTATGTTAACATTAACAAACCTATGCATGTGCATTAATGTCCATGTTTGATCAAACTTCGCACTACCAAGACCAACATGAAGAGTTTAGATAACAGCAACTGGACATCATATCTCTTAAGTTTGAAAATGCGATGGGTTCTTGGGCATATCAGATTTTAATCTAAGAAAGAATAATATCAGGTTTGTGTACTCGAGTACCCGCGGGTAACATCACCTCGGGTGGTAAATTGCTACTCATCCCAGCTCTTCCAGGGAAGGAAGCCAATTGTCTAGTTCTATGTAACTTTATAGATTTATATTGTCATTTTTATGGTAGAAGACAATTTATCCTAAAAAGTTCAAATCTCAAAATCTGAGAGAGTCTCTTTAAGTCAGAAACGGAAACTAATGTGATAAAGTAATTGGATAAACTGTGAGTAACTGAATACGTGCACATTGAGCGTTTGCTCCAAGTGATAAAATATATGTGCTTTGTAAAGAAGTCATTTGAAGGAAAGGGTTAATTTATCAGGTGTAATCAACAAAATCATGCATTAAGTTGATTTATTAATTTTTAAAACCGATTTCATTTTGGTGTCATAAATACCAAAGATCGGCAGCATTGTAGTTACAAGTACATGTATACAAGTCGTGTTCTAAATGAATCATTGCGTAACGTTTGACTGGCACGGACCCGACAGGATGTGTGACAGTCGAACCTAAAGTGACCTGGTGCTTACCTGGGCTTAATGACAGACTCAGGTAAATCACGAAACAGAAGCCCGTTAATCCAGCACGCGGCGTCTTGGAAGACATCAGAGCATCGTATCCCGTTACCGTCTATTGGTTGTTATTACGTAATCCCCCTCCCTACCCACCAGACATTACTTGTTTATGTTTTTACAGACAGGTAATCTCCATTCGGTGTATGTATTTACCGTTTGTGTTCACTCAAGTGTGACGGGAAGTTTTAGATTGGTGGTCGTGACATTCAAAAAGCGTGAGAAATACAAATTGATTTTTGCTGTCCCGACTCGGACGCACTGACTCTCTCTCTCGTGCATTTCCCGCCCATCAAATGATCTAGCGAGAGGAGACGAAAACAATAAAGATCAAAGGAAAGAACATTTCCTTTTAATATTCGACTTGTGCATGCAAAGTTCAGCCTATTATTTGCGGACGCCATTTTATTTGGTCTAGGTCTATTTGGGAAAAAACACAGGGAGAAAAATCATAATAGACCTTTATTAACACTATATATACTGTATATATAGTGTTAATAAAGGTCTATTATGATTTTTCTCCCTGTGGGAAAAAAGAGGGTTCGTTAAAAACCTTTGTGACAAATAGATAATCACTGTGTTGGTACAGGGGTGACACATGTGCATTTTTTTGTTATAAATCTCATTTCAACGAATTGATAAGACTTAACAACGAGCAGAGACATAGAAAATGTGATATATGTACCTATATATGTATATTAACCCATACCAAACAATGACGACATTCAACCACTTAGTTGCAGACAACTCTTGAAAGCATTGTTAGGAAAAGAGAAATCGCTCGTAACGAGCAATTTTTCCCTTTCCCACAATTATTTTTGCCATATCGAAATATTATTTTTCCAATAACATCAAACTTTGAAATGTCGTCTGTAAACTCTTTCAATTTAGGACAGTTGACAATTTGGTGTTTGGTAAAGGGTTAAGACACACCATTGAGCATTGTTTGAATGCATAGTTTTTAGAGGAGCATATACACACAATGCATACCGTAACTGGCTGCTAGCTGTAATGAGTGTAAAGGTGATCGATGGAATAAAATCCGAGCGGAAAAGCTCCTTTCACATATCAAGCAGGCAAGGGAAGCACAGAAACGGGACATTGGGCTGTGTTGTCGATGTTGGCGTTTGGTGTTGACTGTGACCGGTTTGCCATCGCTCACGATTGCATGCACGAGTGGCGATTGGGCTTGTTCCGCGATCGGCAGCAGTCGTCTTGTTGTGTCTGTGTTGATAGAGAAGTATTTGATAGCAACCATGAGATGTTTTCAGCGCCAGATAAGTCTGGACAACATTTAGAGACCATTGCGATAAAACTACCAACTGCTCAACCAATTGCGAGTTTCAATCCCAATCCATCAACGCAAAGAAGTCGTCTGACTTTTCCCCGTCATTGCTGTTGTTTGCTTCTGCGTGATGAAACTTTGAAATGCTACATTTCAGCATAAAAATAATATACTTGGAAAACACGTGTCAGGCATATGGAACACGTGTCGGGTCGTAACTTGCTCATGGTGGAGGCATACCTGGGACCGTGTTCTCGGAGCTTACTTAAGTACGACATCTTGTTTAAACTCAAAATTCTTCCTCATCTTTGAGTATAAGTATTATAAGTATCGGAGTTAAGAGGTGATCTAGAAATGAACTCATACTTAGTCAAACTAATTTGACGCGATAGGGAAATATTGAGAAAATTTTGTATCGGGCAATATCTCCCGTCGAGAAAACTGGCTCTGTTTTTAGAACCACGGTATTAGGGACCCCATGGAGAAAGGGTTTGCCATGTGTTAATATGACCACATTGTTTTAATACGATTAATACATAAACATCGCACGAGGACAGGATTGACTTATACGAATCTAATGTCAAAGAAGCACAAATTATATCATTTGGCAACTTTTTCTTACAGAAGAAGAACATCCAACTTTAAGCATTATGTTTTTTTTTGGTTTGTGGAAATGTTAAACATCCTCACATTTACCAGAGACATAGATAACTATGTCTCTGCATTTACATATCGAGGGTTTAACAACAGTAACTCATTAACTTTTGTGAAAGAATGACTTAATTGCTATGGTTTTGCATTTGACTTGGCTTTCTTTGAGATTAAACCTCGTTGTTTACAATAGTTCAGATGTTTCATCCGCAACAGTTAACTTATTCATGAATGCTTCCCGGATGATATAACCAGTACTTAGCGAGAAATAGTGCCTTGTTCAACGGTACTCAAAAGAGAGAAATACTCAACAAGTACTGATTTTTGGGCCTAAGCTCACCCACACCAACTGCTATAGCACCATTGTTTATAACAAATACCTAATATTTCAGGACTCAGGTCTTTGGCATTGCCTTCTATGTGCTCTTTCATACCAATTACGTAGTTTCTGCCCTGCTTTCAAATCTAATAACTTTGCTAACGAAAACATGTACAAGTCTCACTGACAAAGCGGGCGACCGGCTGTTGGCTGTAGGGTCCATATGGTTGGTGCACTCCGCTTCCCTGCTGGATGACTATCATGTGGATTAACCCATTACCAAACAATAACGACATTTGACCAGTTTGTTGCAGACGAGTCAGGAAAAAATTGTGGGAAAGTAGAAATTGATCGTAACGAACAATTTCTCCTTTTTCCACAATGTTTTCTGCCATAGCAGAAGATTATTTTTCAATGTCATCACATTTTGAAATGTCGTCTGCAAACTCTTTCAATTTAGGAAAGTCGAAGATTTGGCGTTTGGTAAAGGGTTAATACATCAAATTGGTCGTTCAATTGGTCGATCATTTTCAGATGATTGAAAGTGGTATACTTCATCCCTAACAAATGTTTGTAACGGATGCAATTTAGCCAACCGATTTTATTTCGCATTGATATATTGGAGATTTGTACATCATTTCGTGGCATAATTGGACCTATGACCATGAGTGCTTTTCTTAATAATACCTTTGTTCTTTAATGGTTTATACTGGGAATCTTGGTGGGCTGTTTTCTAAACGTCAAGTATGGGTCGTTCCATGAATTAGTAAATCTGGGTACTGTAGAAAAATAACGTAGAACAAGGGAACCATTCCAATTAGGTAACTCAATTCAATTTGGCTTTCATAATTTCAACAACGAAGTCTACTTTTTGAATGGTTTATATCTACGATAAAGCATTTGGTCTTGCATCATGTTTTCAAGATCGCTGTCTGTTTGATATCCCATTTCCAGTGCGTGTCAAGGTATGGTCCGAATTGTTTATACGCTATACAAGCAACTATTATACTTGACATCAATGTGGATGCCAACGTTTAAAGTGTGATTCTTCATTACTGTCTCATAATCCCGAGATCGTTGCCTGTCTAATATCACATTAGCAATTGGTGTAGGAATGTCCTGAATTGTATACGCTACATGAGCAACCATTAAACTTTACACCAATGTGGATATCAATGTGAAGTTTTTCATTATTGTCAACAATATGCCATGCAGAGTCATATCTTAACTCATTGTCAAACGCAACATACCACACAAAATAATGCAGACCGCTGATAGATGAACACCCCCTGGTTGAAATGGTGTTAAAGCCAGTTTCAAAATCATTTTTTCATGTTTATGCTCCTGACTGTTCAAAACCAGCGCAGTACAAAATTCTCTCCCAGGCATCTACTTCATAGCTAAGATCTAATATCTTTTTTTCGTAAATTTCCTTTCTTTAACAACCTTATTTGAGAGACTTACAAAGCATGTCCCTATGTTTTGACATATTGACGAAAAAAAATCCTCCCAAAAAGTTTCAAGTTTGGGAACCCTATATTCCAAGCCAGGCAATATTCTTCTTTTGTCTCAAGTGTTTCTTTGGAGTCGTATAGAGTATAAAAAGCATATATTGTTAAGTAATTAATTACTTTATTAACGAAGTAATATATTCAGTTCTTAACCCTTAGTGTGCTGAAATGTTTTCTTGAAATAAATTTTTGTGCCACCTGCTTTTCAAATCATTTAATATCTGCTAAATTATGATGAGGAAAGTACTGGATATATCATCCAGGAAGCATTCATGAACAAGTTAACTGTTGCGGCGAAACATCTAAATATTGCAAACAGGTTAGATCACAGGCCAGCCGCCAATTTTAATTGGCAGCTGGCCTGCATCTAACATGTTTGTATAAGCATGAGGTCGGTTTCAGCACTATAATCAGATTTTTTAAGCCAAATATAATAAGACATTTTTGTCCTATAGTGTATAGCTTTATCTCTGATGTTTACATATTAAGCATTATTTTCGCATTATTGTTTTGTATGTTTATAAATATGTATTTACATGTATTGTCCATTATTTCATGTATGTGTATATGTTGTAATGACGATGAACCTTAAGTGTTCAAGTCATGAAATAAACTTCTGTTCTGTTCTATACTATAAGGGAATTCATTCCCAATAGAAATGTACATACAAACGGGAAAAAAAAGTTAAAAAAAGAAGAGAAGTCATGAAGGTACATTTATGTATTTTATTGCAAAGCCTCAAGATGTACATAAGATACCAATATCGCACCATTACATGGTCAGTATATATATATAGATACAGTATAATATACAGAAATCATTTTCCATGATATAAAAATAGGGATACACTTATAGGGTGTTTGTAAATAAATGTTGTTTAATCAGCATATAACATTACACACACTTAATTTGTTTCTTGACAAGGGAGCCTGCAAGTACATGTATACCTAATATATACTGTAGCTTGGCTTTTAAAACAGACAGGTTTTGTGACAACATTGCAACAGATGGCAATTTTTTATCCTTTATCCTAACGATCGAATTTTTCGTTAACAACATTTTGTTCTCTTATATTTTAACCTTTTACCAAAAGCCATATTTTAGACTGTCCAAAATTGAAAGAGTTTGCAGCTGACATTTCAAAATGTGATGTAATTGGAAAAAATCTTCCGAAAGGGTAGAAAACATTGTTCTCCAATGTTTTAATCCTTAATGCCAAATTTGAACTGTCCAAAATTGAAAGTTTGCTGTTGACATTTCAAAATATGATGAAATTGGAAAATAATCTTTGAAGGGTTAGAAAACATTTTGGAAAAAAGAAAAAATTGCTTGTTATGAACAATTTCTCCTTTTCCCACAATGTTTTCCAGAGTTGTCTGCAACAAAGCTGTTAATGTCGTTATTGTTTGTGAATGGGTTAATCCTTTTAGCTCTCATGAAAAATTTACCACTACCCTGATTTGAATGTTCTTCAAGTGGACAGCAAGTGCAGAATATTACAAGTATCAAAAATGAAAATGATGAGCAATTCCTCAACATGTAATTATGCTGTGGCTTTTCTAAAGGTGCATTTAAACATGTATATTTGACGGAAAGGGTTAAAAGATATCATGACAGTAACTCCAGAAAAAATATCTCATGCTGTATCCCTGTGTTGAAGAAAAATATGGCAAAACAATTTTTTGTTTTTTTTAATACTCTAAGTCCACATAAAATATTGTAACAATATACTCAATCTGAGCACAGAAGAATCATGATTTGTTCAATAAATGTATAAAATTTCATTAACTCGAAAGGATCAACAACATTTAAACCACTTGATCAATCGGTTCTTACAACAAATACTCCTTCAACGACACATGAATGGTTCTCACAATTAACATTCATATACAACTTTCATTGTTCATTTCCGGCTCATGCATTTTCTTTTTAACATTCTTTTTGAAGCAAATGAGATTATCTGGTTTTATTGAATTATTAAACAGCATCAATTATAGCCATTTTCAGACACCTTGCTCATAAGTGAATGTGGAACACAACACCATGTGCTTCTCAGCCAATGCACACATGGAAACAAACACTATTATTGGAGAAAAAGAAAACAAAAACAAGGAATAACATTAAATGAGCTGGAAGCATCTCAATTTACTCTATTTTTTTTTGATAAAAATGGGACATCTAAAGCTTCAAGTCTTCTGAATATTGCTTAACCTTGGTTGATAGTCAGATTTGTGAGTATCGGCAACAAATAATTAGAAAAGTAAACAACAGGAATACTCCTATTAACTAGACATCTGATGATATTTGGTTTGTTTGCTAGTAGCCTAGTATTTGGCATTCATGAAACAAAACTATTCCCATATATTTATATTTATGAAATTTTACATGGCATCAACATTATTTCAGTAATATTATGTTGCAATGCCTGACTCTAAATGGTGAAGGAAGACCCCCATATTCAACTGCCCACAAGGGCAAGTCAAGCCGGGTAGAAGCATCGGCACTATGTAAGTCAATCAGGAGACTGCCTTTCATGAAGAAAAACCTTTCCCAAAACATTGTCTTCATAAATACAATGATACAAGTCGTAAAATTTCTTTATGACAATCACTACTTTCTCTAACACATGGTCATGAAATTAAAAAAATAAAGAAACTTTCAGAAATGACACCAAATATCCAATGGTGGACACCATTTCTGATAGTATGATATGCTTAGTCATGTGAATATATTTGATGTAAATCCTCCTACACTATAATTCAATATAAACATAAAATGAATCTCTATTAACAAAACTCGTTATAGCAGGAACAGGCAAAAATACACCTTGTAACATTTTTCATTACTTGAAGCAGACGACTTTCAAAAAGCTGTGTAACATGTGAAAAAATTTTCAGTTCTGCTATTGTGATATATGAATAGATTGAAAAAGCATTGTTGCAAAAGGCGGAATTGCTTGTGACAAGCAGTTTCTCCATTTGCCACAATGCTTTTTGAAGTTGTCTGCTGCAAGACGCAAAAATGTGGCATTAGGAGGTACATGCGTTCAATTACATCAACCAAACATCTCCATAAAAAGGAGAAATGCTCTAAACAGTGTTCTTAACCCAGGACACCCTTAATGCAGATGTAACAAGTTGTATATTTGCTTATTCTTGGATGTATAAACATACAAAATTAATAAATGAAATACATACAATTAAAATGAAAGAGTAAGTAATAGTAAAAGTCTATAAGTTGAAACCATCACCCATATTTGTAAAGAAAGCAAAAATAATATTATCAACATTCCACACTCTTTTTTGTGGTATTGTGGTAGAAATTGTCGTGTTAAGGTTTATCACCCCTAATAAAGATCGGCAAATGTTGACACATCTCGATAGAAGTGGACAATTACCAAAGGATCTATGGACGCCACTCGGCAAGTAGCACAAATTTAGACATTCGCAGAAATTGTTGACTTTTATTAGGGATTATGTTCCTTAAAAGGAGAAATTGACCACCATGTTGATGATAGGAAAATACTAATACAGTAGTACATATCTTTTAAAAAAGTCACTAAATTTCTTGAAATCATGTTTCTTGTTTATCATTTAACCCATTACCAAACAATATCAGCATCTGACCAGTTGGTTGCAGACAACTCTGGAAAACATTGTGGGTAAAGGAGAAATTGCTCTTTACGAGCAGTTTCTTCTTTTCCCACAATGTTTTCTGCCCTATCAGAAGATTATTTTTCAATTTCATCACATTTGGAGTTTGGTAAAGAGTTATATGGGTATAAGATATTGCCAATTTCAAATCAAATTGCAAAAAGGAAAGAAAAATAACACAATGTCATAGTCCACTTAGACAGATGAATGCCAAAAATCTTTGAACTAGAGCCCTTATTCTATTCTATGGATGTGCGCACATTTTTGAGCTTGGCATATTTCATGGGGAATGTAAAACAGAAGAACATTTGCACTCAAATCATATCTAGCTAACAAGTTTTAAAAATAGTTACTACATCTACCTTATTCATACGAAACCTCAGGTACTCTGCAAGTTCTAGAATAATTGACAATTAATTCAAAAGGACTTAAAATTCTCTTTTTCTGAGGAATTGAGATAATAACTTGTTCTCATGATGCGTTTAAAAGAGAGAATATAATAATTTTTTTTTTAACAGTAAACGATAACACAAGGTCAGCAGAGAAACATCAGGATCCAAAGAAATCTGAGAAATTCTCCAATTTGAATATTCCTGTTGTTGGTGTTGGATAAATGACAGTATTTTTATGTGTATCACATGACATCTCTAACCACAACCTGTTTATCCAAGTGCTCATTGTTATTTTAGACATACTTTGAATGTAAACAATGAAGTCAAATTGTGGGGGGATATAATTTGTCAAAGTAACACATTAAAACATCGATAATGAATATTTCAAGCATTATATTGTCATAATTGGTGGCGTTTCATTATGTTTAATCATATTCTTATATAATTTATAACTCATTTAACCCAGTTTTTCAGTTCTTTTAGCGCTAGTATGCATTTAAATAGACAGCAAATGACCCTACAAACAATTTTAACAAAATTGAGTTATATTCATATTTCATCATTGTCTAATTTACTCATAAGAAGTATGCCGTAAAAAACTATGATTACACCTCCAAATTAAACAACATTTTTCACATTACATGATTTTTTTTTTTCAACAAAATTAAAACCTTTTGTATTATCAAACGATGACATAGTTGTTTATGCCTGTTGTGGATAATTCTAAATAATTCTAGAAAATATAGTTGAAATAGGAATTTACAAACGAAACCATTTCTCTTTTTCAAAAATGGCTTTTTACCTTTCCAGAAGAACTTCTCCCAATCAACTCATTCAATTGTGGAAAATTGTCTGACTGGTCTTAATGAAAAGTTTTCAGCAGGTAAATTAATTTTGACCCTTTTAGACTCTTAAGAGCAAACACACCAGCAGTATGTTTATAAGCTTTTTTAAACATGTGGCCAAAATCATTTCCAAGAATAATGCCTATGTTGAGTATATCCAAAACATTTAAGACTTTTTTCTCAAAGAAATCTATAAAATGGAAAGGGGTTGCTTAATTTTTCCCATCATTCAACAGTCCTGTGCGCCAAATTATTAATTTTTCCCCACCATTCTATAGTTTTGCTGGCAGGGTTGTTCCTGTTTTACACGCGGGCTATTTCCCTCTCCTCATCAGTACCTGGTCCTCGGCTCAGGTTGTTTAGTTGCTTACTGGTATCATCAATAAATGCCTGAAACAACACAGACCCTCAATTATCTAAACCATCCTAGTGTATAGTTGTAGAGCCTTAGGTTTAACCCTTATAGTGCTGGAACAGACTTCATGCTTATGCAAACAGGTTGGATCCCGGCCAGCCAACAAGTTATATGAAATGTGAAAGGTTTTCCAAATTATGACACTGAGAAATCTCAATATTTTACCCGAAGGTATAAAACAAAAAAATTGTATGGTGTTAAACACTAGATCAAGAATTCTTTTGTTATATAACAGCTTTCCTGGATACACCTGTGCTTGACTAGAGCTCTGAAGCAACTTGCAAAAGAACCCTAGACCCCTAAGTTCTGAGTCAGTCACCTTAATCACTGGTCCACGTAGGACCCAAAATAAATATTAAAAGTTACCTGGAGTGATTCACTGGCAAAGAATGGTCGCTCACTAGACCCGTCATTAATGTCGCTGTCATGGCAGAAACAGAGCAGCAGGGCATCAATCACCATCTAGTAAATACAAGACAAACATTCATGAGATTGGACTTTAATGCTGTTTCTTACAGTATTTAAGATAATTTACAATAGGATTAATCCTACCCCTTATCTATTTATATGTATTTTACATCGCATCAACATTATATCAATTAAGTTCCGTTGCCGGACTCTTAATGATGGAAAAAGGCCCCATACTCAACTACCCTAAGTACTGGTCAAGCCCGGTAAATACTATCACCAATCCTACGATAATTATGGCATTTTCTTACCAAGACTTCGTAACATACTTTTCACTGACTGCTTCATAGCAATATAATAGAGACAAATAACTCATATCAACATGATTTTTTTAAGCTTTCAAAAGAATATTGACCAGGGTTGAAAATTCGTCACATTATAATAAGAGTCATTGTGGGCGAACATGAATTTTATTTCTACAAGAAAGGTCTATTTTTTATTGTTTTCAGATACGTTAAAAATCCAAAAGAAAAAAAAGATCTAAAATGGCCTTTCCACAAAATTAACGGTACTCAATAGATTTTTTCCCCGCAACTCTGTAGTAAATATCTTTTGTATATTGAGTGACAAAGGTTTTTCCTTCTAATCTTCCTTTGCTCAACATAATAAGCATAACCTAAAGATACTGAATTGATCTTTTTGACATTAAGATCAAATTTCATCTGCTGCAAATAACTAAGAAGAACAGTGAACGTGTCAAATCAATAGCCCAGGACTTACCTCATATGTAGAAAGGAAGGAGGAAGCGATAAAGTATGAAAACACGCAGACCAACAGCACAGGGACGGGATAGTAGTAGAGGTCTGAACGACTCTGCAAAATATTGTAAACCTTCATTATATGTAAGTAAATTAACAGCAAGGCTGAAAAGTAACAATCATCTGTTGTTTAAGAGAAATAAGAAATTGAAATAAGGGCTTAATTGCTCTTTTTTTGTGTTATCCTTGGTGTTGGAGAGCATTTCATGTTTTTCATGATAAAGTATTCAATAATGCTTAATGTTTTATTCTATGTTACGTTGTAAACTACGTATATGCTTCCTATGCCGAAATAAATCTATCTAGGCGGGTAAAACCCTGAAAGAACAAGTAAGTTCTACTAATTCTATGTACTGTTGGAAGAATAGCAAATTCGGTATCTATAACATATAATGTCTGACAAGCAGGACTTGCTTTCATCTTCTTTGACACATTCTTTTTGAAAACATAATCAATATCAAAGTCAAATCAGATTGAATTGGAAACTGTTTTTTCAAAATGCATACAGCAGGTTTGCAATGATATCCAAGACTGTGTCGGGAGATAATATTGTTTTTTATCTTGTGGTCACCAAATATAGGAATGGCATAATAAACTCAGTTTAATTCGCCACCAAACTACATACATTACATTGTTATAACTGGAATTTCATTTTGAAGTGGTTTTTAAATTTCAATATTAGTGTTATTTTTGTAGTTATTGATGATTATTGTCTCATGAATATGTTTTTATTCCTAAAGCTGGCTGCCAGGCTGCACCACTGGGAAAATGTTTTTTTCTTGAACAAGTCTCCGAAAGAACAGGATTTGATTTAGGAGCAATTAATCCTTTCGTCACAATGTTTCCTCAAGTTCCTCTTCAGCAGATGCAGCAATATGAGGTATTATGAAATAGAACACACATACCTTAAACCAGAGTATGCCAACAGCAGCAGTAGCGGCCATCACTCCCACCTTGCCAAGGAAGAGGACAAAATCTCCAACACTGTTAATAGCTGCCACTCGGAGAGCATTGTTTACCAGGGTTGTAAAGGACTGAAAAAAGACAAACAGCATTTATCTAACCCATTCCCTCACATGGGATTTTGTGACTGGTCCAAGTTGAAAGCAACAGCAGAAGACAAAATATAGACAAAAATAAACATACATTGCAGCTCCTTTATAAAGCGATCCGTTATATCGCGATATTCATTATAACGCGGGTCTCCTATGGCTCCCAATATTTCAAACACATTAGGCTTAAAAAATAGTCTAAACCTCCCCCTTTCTGCAAATATTCGGCTTTGATGTGACGCGGTCGGCATCCCAAATTAGAAAGTCTACCTACAATTGCACTCCGAACGCGTGAAAACAATAACAATAATAGGGTTTTGATTTGATTTGTATGGTGTTTAACTCTGGATGAACAAATTTTCAGTTATGCTTTCCTGGATCCATCAGAATTTTGGAAGGGCTTTGAATTGAGTAAGGGGTTAAAGTTTCAATGATTCTAGCGTCTATAAGAACTGGAAAAAACCCCAATTCACTTACCATTCTACAAAATATAAAAAAGCACTTTACTTAAAGATACCATAAACATAGGAATTACATTCTGTGCCTTTATCTAATTGATATGTGTTCTATGCATCTATAACAAATATCAAATTCTTGACAACTACACTGTACTTAGTCATTGATCAATCTTTCTTAATATCAAAATAGAATATATTCTGAAAAAAGTTAAAATCAACCGTATTTGTGATATATTTTTTTGCCAAAAACTTATCCAGAAATGTCATATGCATGTCATATAGAAGTCATATAATTTTATGTGCAAAAGGAAGTGGTAAAGAAAAGGTATCATTTTCTCTGGAAAATATTAGATTATCCACATACCTTGGCAGCTGATGTACAGAAACTTGTCCCTTGGATAGCTAAAAAATAGAGATATATGAAATAGTCAGATGTAAGTAAAAGTGATTATCTATAAATCTTCTGTTTAAATCATTGTAAAATCATTCAAAAGAATGCAACCATAAATAAAGAATTAACAAAACCATCTAAGAATAGAATATTTATATATTTTATGTTGCATGCCATGACAACACTATTTCAGTTATGTTGTGTTTTTCCTAGACTCACCACTAGGCTGGGACTCCATAGTCTCACCAAAGGACACTCCCACAAAACATGACTTTCCTAGACTCACCACTAGGCTGGGACTCCATAGTCTTACCAAAGGACACTCCCACAAAACATGACTTTCCTAGACTCACCGCTAGGCTGGGACTCCATAGTCTTACCAAAGGACACTCCCACAAAACATGACTTTCCTAGACTCACCACTAGGCTGGGACTCCATAGTCTTACCAAAGGACACTCCCACAAAACATGACTTTCCTAGACTCACCACTAGGCTGGGACTCCATAGTCTTACCAAAGGACACTCCCACAAAACATGACTTTCCTAGACTCACCACTAGACTGGGACTCAATAGTCTTACCAAAGGACACTCCCACAAAACATGACTTTCCTAGACTCACCGCTAGGCTGGGACTCCATAGTCTTACCAAAGGACACTCCCACAAAACATGACTTTCCTAGACTCACCGCTAGGCTGGGACTCCATAGTATTACCAAAGGACACTCCCACAAAACCAGAAGTACTGATTGGGCTTAAACCAAGGATTTTTGCCAGAATGGTTTCAGCCTGAAATCTGAATGTTTTTCATCTTTTTCCCTGCAGCAAAGACAAAACTCATTGTAACAAAAGATAAACTGCCCATGGTGAGCATTTCCTTCTTTTGACAATTCAGTTTCTTCTTTGTATCACAAAATATATCATATTATTTGCAGTTGTTTTCAATTTGTACTTGTCACAAAATCCCATACTGGGAAATAGTTTAATTTTCATACTTCACAAATGTCATCTGCTGTTGCTTTCAATTTGGACCAGACACAAAATACCACATGAGAGAGAAAGTTTAATGTTCACACTTCATTATTGTTGTCTACAAATTTTCCACTGTCCCAAATTGAAAAGAATTTGCAGACAACATTTCAAAATGTGATGAAATTGGAAAGTGATATTCTGATAGAGTAGAAAACATTGTGGGAAAAGGAGAAATTGCTCGTCAAGAGCAATTTCCCCTTTTCCCACAGTGTTTTCCAGATGCTGCAACAAACTCGTCAAATGTCGTCATTGTTTGATAATGGGTTAAGTTGGTGGATCAGTGTTGGGGGAAGGAGTTTACTTACCAACAACAGTGTAGGCGTTTTGATTGAGATACTTCAGACACTTCTCCAGGCACCATAGACAACAAATACAACATTTCATACAATATTTAGCACACTCGCTTTCTGAGTTCTTCATTCTGGAAAGGAAAAAACAAACAAATGATTTTGGTCAGAATATTTCAGCATTTTCTTTATACTTTATAAAAGTCATCTGCTGTTGCTTTCAATTTTGATTGTTGTTCCAGGAAAGAGCTAAATGTGCTTAATCAAGAGTTTCTGTTAAGCCCTACATACTTTATGTATTCACTTACTTCTCCCTTATATAACATTTTTAACCACTTCTATTTCATGAATGTTGTCTGCATAATTCCTTCTCCTGTATACAAATAGTAGATGCAATTACTACTGTATTTGTAATTTATTTATTTATATGGGGCTTTACATCACATCAACATTATTTCAGTTATGTTGCTATGCCCGACTCTAAATGATGAAGTAGAAAACCCCATCCTCAACTGCACATAAGGGTTGTTAAAGCAGGGTAGAACCATCAGCATTCCATAAGTTAGTTGGGAGACTGCCTCTCATGAAAATCCAAATGCCCTCACCAGGATTTGAACCCACGCGGACAGGGGCCATGTGATTTCACATTATGTACTCTTACCCCCCTACGCCATGGAGGCTCCCTGTATACACAATGTGTGTGTAGTTATTTTTCCTGTATATACATAGTTTATGTTTACTTATTTCTTAAATACTTATAAATAAGTACATGTAGTGCATAATTATAGTTTTCAGACTATACTCTCTTTCTCACATATACATTTTGTGTTCACTTACTTTTTCTGTAGATACATGAGAATCATTCTAGGCAGTTTAACGGCAGTAATAATGAGGGCACCAAAGGCAACAGATCCAAGATGGTGGAATATCAAGAGCTTCATGGAACTAACAATAGGACATCCCAGATTATCCTTGTTTCTGAAAAAAATAACAAAAATACTTTGCTTTTATAAGGATCAATACTATTTTCCAATAATTTCAAGGTATATCTGACTGTTTTAAAGAAACAAGCAGTCTAGATCCAATCTATATCTTGCTATCCAGGAACAAGTGTCTGTCTCACAAGTGTTTTTATGACAAGTTTTTTGATAAACATAAATTGAAAGTGACTCACAATTTTTTTTTTATCAAATTAACGTATTTCTCAAAAACATATCTTCGACGGATTATTCAGTCATGTAAAAATCGTAAACAAATTTAAAGCTATGTGTTCTCCATACACTTTTAATACAGCTAATTTTTTATAAGATGGCTGAAACTCAAATATAAAGATCTTTGTTTGACACACATAATGAAAATTCATATAATCGTCTTACATGTAAAAGGCATAAAGTTACACTTTTTTATGAGAAAGGCCCCTGGTTATTAGGATGTAATGCTATTCCAGTAACCAAGAGTGCCGTGGATGAAACCGATCATTAGCAATGATATCTCATCTGACATATAACCCTTAGAGTCAGGAACCTACAACCATCTGCATGCGAGACAGACACCACCTCAACACCATCAAGGTTCTCATGAAAATGCGAGCAATGAATAGTCAATGAGAAAAACAATGTAACTTTTTCTTCATCAAAGTCTTAACAGTAGTTCAGATTTCTGACAGTCTCATCTCAAAGAATTTGTAGACAACATTTGAAATCTTAAGAATTTTAAGATAGCTCTCTGATATGATAGAACAAGTTGTTGCTACTATGAAAATGGTTCTCTTATCTACCAGTTATAAAAACAATTTCTATAGAGCTGTTATCTGTACCTTTACATCGGAACTGCTTTGCAGCTTCAGATGAGGACTAAAATAATCACCATTAGAATTTCTTTTTCTTGCGTCAACAATGTTTCCTGACTGTGTGTTATTCAATCCTAACAATAACTGTTTTTGAAACATTTTCTCTGAAAGGTTTTAAGAATGATTATATACATGGGGTTATGGGTTGACAGCTACGCACCTAGAGAAGTACCATGTAGCCACTGTTCCACAGATCACCAACTGTTGACACGCGATGATGAACTCACTTGTCCATATCAGACCAATCAGATGATACCACCACATATACGATACGCTCTCGTGTTCTGTGTACTTCACATAGCCTTCTGAATCGTGGGTCGCTCTCTCTACAAAAATAAAGTAACAACAAATTTTATCATACACTCTCGTGTTCTGTGTATTTGACATAGCCTTCTGAATCATGGGACGCTCTCTCTACAATATAAAATAACAACAAATTTCATCATACACTCTCATGTTCTGTGTATTTCACATAGCCTTCTGAATCCTCGGACGCCCTCTTTACAAAATAAAATAACAACAAATTTCATCATACAATCTCATGTTCTGTGTATTTCACATAGCCTTCTGAATCATGGGACACCCTCTCTACAAAAATAAAATAACAACAAATTTCATCATACACTCTCTGTATCAGTGTATTTCATAATTGTGGAACGCGTTCCCTTCTACACGAACAACCAATTTTATATGTCATCATATATCTGCTGATCCATGTATTTTTGTCATGTACAATTTTGTATTGCTATATAACATGTTATGTTTATTATGCAATAAAATATAGTTATAGTTATAGTTATAGTTATATCCCTCACATAGAAAAATCTTAATATTACTTTCTTGGGATCAGTGAATTTCATAAAGCCTTCAAAACTGCAAGACACTTTCATTCTGAATGACTGCCTGTTATGAAATACCACATGTTGTCAACAGAATTTGAAGCCAACTTAAGGACAGGCCATGTGATTACAAGCTATGTATTCTTACCACTAGGCAACCAAGGCCCTACTGTAAATTTCTTCTGACTTGCTAAAAACTGTAAGAATATTGATAAAGCATTCATTATACCTGATGTGGAGAGGTAGGCCAGCACAATGACCCAGTACATAAAGAATGCTATGAGCACAACAAACGTGTAGATGGGCTGTAGGAGAAGGCAAGGTACGCTGGATATACACCGTCCAGCCTCGTAAAACAGGGCCACAACCAGGGCAATTCTCTTACGCATCACCAGGATAATCAGTAACAGTATCACCTGTAAATATACAATATTGAACTGCCTAATTTGGGGTTAAACATTGTATCACCTGTAAATATACAATATTGAACTGCCTAATTTGGGGTTAAACATTGTATCACCTGTAAATATATAATATTGAACCGTTAGAATGCTGGCTAATTTTCTAAAAATAGCATCACCAGGATAATCATTAACAGTATCACCTATAAATATACAATATTTAACAGTTTAATTGTGTATAATTGTGGTTAAACATATCAACAGTATTCCATTTTTATTGCAATACCCGACAAAAAATGTATAGAGAAGGTAAATAAGATGAACTGCAAATAAGGTAAGCTAGGCATAGTGCGAACAAATTCACCTGATGTTGATGACCTCTATTATCATAATTTCACGCTGCCTTGGGTTTTTATGTATATCTTCAGGACTTTTATAAACCTCAGAAGGAACATTAGAGAGTTCCAAAAATTCATATCAGTCAATTTCGTTTTAATTTAATCTATTTTTCATGTTGTTTTCAACATTTTTTCCCCAGTTGAACAGGGGCAAACATATTCATGTGTCCTTTTTACTTTCCAATTTTCGGCTAGGGCCTTGCCCAAAGACACTCCAAATGAGGCAAACAAAGATTGATGAACCCTGACCATTGGTCTAAAAACTTACTGTAAGTACTGTGGCTATAATGGAGTAAATAAGGAATGCTCTCTCGCTGTTGATTTCTACATCCAGTATGGGCAGCTGCAGGGCCTCGTCTTTGTCTACCTTGTTTTTGATGTCCACATAGGTCCACCATAGGAAACCAGTGCCCGCTGAAATGCGAAAATAATGATGAAATGAAGTCCTTTCACTCCTATAAACTTTTGTAATTGGTCAAAATTGCAAACAACTGCAGTCAAGATCAAAGTACAAGAAGTCATGTCTTCTTTGTAATCTTGGGTAGTAATAAGCCAACCTTATAATTAATTAAGGAAACATCTATTTAACTTCTATATATAATTTTTCAACTGTCTGCTATTGATGTGTTATTACCATTATATAAATATATAGGAAAGTTTGATTTGCTTTAGTGTGACTGCAACAGGAAAACTTGAACAACTGTTGTGATTAAAGTATTGATAGCGTTGCATGACTCTAGACCACTACTCTAGACCACTACTCTAGACCACTACTCTAGGGTCCAATGCAAAACAATTACAATTTAAGTTATTCATATAAATACGGAGTCCAAAATTCTGCCTGTTGTGGTCAAATACATAGAGCTTTTTAATTCAATCCTGGAGTCAATACTTTATCACATAGTATTGACCCTAAATATTTAATTACATAGTATTGACCCCGGGGTAACTATAGACCTCTGAGGTTAAAGATGGTAACATAAATCTCACCTAAACTACCAACAATGGCCACGCCCAGTATCACCCACACTATCACAGAGGCCAGGAACCGGATCAATAACACCATGAGACCAGAAAAGGCTGAGGAAAACGAAAACAAACATTAACTTTAACCCTAATATGAAAAAAGCACTTAGATGAGCTTAGATATATTCACAAAAATAAATTGAGGGTCCAACACAAGACTATAGTAAGTGCTTCACAAATGTGAAGCACTTACTTTAGCCTTGCATTGAACCGATTGAAATCAATGCAAAAAATAATCCCAAACATCCTATCTTCCTCAAGAACATGAAGGCAACATTGAGGGTTCAGTGCAGATGATAGAAAGTCCTCAATTTTTGTTAATGACTTGCTATATAATAATCTTGCCCCGGACCTAAAATTACAACACTTTTCAATTCTTTTGAGGCGACAATTTGCTACACATTTAAGGCCCTTTTTCCCTAATTACATTCTTGTTGAAGGTTTCAATCTTCTCTTTCCCTGATATTATTTAGGTAGTATTCCAATTTCAAAACTATATTTTCATTGTAATTTTTACTGAGTCTATTATAACAAATGGAGAAGCCACTTATTCTTTGCAATATCAATAATGTTAAATGGCTTTCATTAATCTTTGGTCATAGATGTGATGAAATTACTTACAATAAGAGCCATATTAATGTATTGATAAATAGTCATGTGCCATTAAAAAAATGTTTAACAACAGTACTGTCATTTTTACTTTTGTAATAAAATCTATCTAAAATTGACAATGGTATTACAAAATTCGAAACAAAGACTCTTTCTGAATTAGTTTAAACATCATCTGTCTAAAAATATTGCATATCTGCATTTTGTAAATATTTTGAAAATAGCAAAATGTGTGAGAAATATACATTTTATCAAACAGAGAGGAAAGTTATATCTACAATAAAAAGGTGGCATGAGGACAATTCATGCAAACAATTATGAATAAGATAAAAAGAAATCTAAACATTAATACTTCAATAAGACATCAATTCAAAACAGCAAAAAATGGATAAAACTATAGAGAACAAAAGAGCTTATCTCTTCACCATCTTACCATTTCCTTCCACAACATATTAAAGGCGCTTGTTCATAGAATCAGAGGACTTAATTGAAAGTTGAAATCATGCACTTGAAACAATACAGCCTTTGTATTGCTGTACAAAAATGATTTTACAGAAGCTGTTCAAAATAAAATAAATTAAAAAAGAGTCAGTATTACTAAATGTGTACAACCTACATGCAGTAGACCTAAAAAAAAAACATTGCAATACTTTTGAACTAAAATGCACATCAATTCACTGTATACAGCTCTCCTTAACACTTAAATACAAACTAGGTTTGCTTACAATGGGTAATCTTCAGTGCATATTATCCAACAGTACAGCACTTTTACAGCTTTAAACATATTAAATTTTAACTTCAAAATTTCCTTACATCTGTGAACAAGCAGCTTTAAGATATGGAACAATATGATTCTCCACCCCTTTAACAACCACTGTCTGCTGTTGTTTTGAATTTGGACAAACCAAACAATCATATGGGGAGGAATAGGTTAACCCATTACCAAATAATTTTGACATTCCACCAGTTTAGTGCAGACAACTCTGGAAAACATTGTGAGCAAAGGAGAAATTGCTCTATACGAGCAATTTCTCCTTTTCCCACAATGTTTCTGCCCTATCAAAGATTGCTTTTCAATTACGTCACATTTTGAAATGTCGTCTGCAAACTCTTTCAATTTGGGAGAGTCGAAAATTTGGTGTTTGGTAAAAGGTTAAATAATCATCGTCTGCTGTTGTTTTCTAATTGGACATGTCAAGCAATCCCATATGAAAGAATGGGTTAACATTCATTTGTCATTCTATTTTCTAATCAAACCTTGCACAAGAACTAGTCCACCTATATGGCAGTGCTTGCTGTCTTCTTTCTCTAAAAAAATCTCCCAAGTGTACTTTACTAGCCCTAATTACATATTTATGAGGTCTAGATGGAGAAGGGAGAATTGAAAATTTACAACACAATATGTTCCAAACTAAGCGGCGTTTTCACAAGTTTTGTGTCCTGTTCGAATAGGCAGACAGGGTATGTTCACCCATTCTTCCCATATGCTCCAAATTTAAAGCAACATCAGATGTTAGAAAACATCAGAAAAGAGTAATACGCACGGCAAACAGTGATTAACAAAAGATACAGCAAGTAAAATTGTTAGTAAACAAATGAAATGAAAGTGTACAGATTGTTACAGTGTTATTAGTATACCAATTTAGTGTTTAACCTACATTTTCATCCAATGAGAATGCGTCAATTTGAAATTTTTTGTTGGTTTATTTTCCATAAACTACTATTCGAGTGTTCTATCTGGGCTCTATGAGACTATTACTCTGGTATCACGCATGCGCATAAATAGGTAGTTTTAGGCTCCACCTCCAAATCAATGACACGTGTAAGCCTAGCCTACGGTAGCGATTGAAAGATCGCTGTGACGTCGCGGGGGAGAAATAAACACAGAAATAAATAAAAAGGAATTACAATTAACTGGGTATCCTAACATCGTTGAGAAAAAAAGAAACTGAACTATATTAACCTTTTACCCCATTAGGAATAATGTGACGGGTACAAATTGAAAGCATCAACAGACAACACATATATACATTCTGATAAAACACAGTTTCTTTTTGAAATTGAAAAGAAAATATTGTGACAAAAGGAGAAATTGCTCGTTACAAGCAATTTCTTCTTTGTCACAAGGGCTTCTCAAGTTTTCTGCTGTAGGTGAGGAATAAATTATGGAGTAACGGGTTAAACTCAAAACTACATTGCAATCTACATCACTGGGTAGTGCAGTTTTCTTCTTCCAAATATGGTATGGCAGATTCTTGGCATGCAATTGACAGCCGCGGAAGGCGTGGTTTATGTCGAATTTCAAAATACTGAGCAGCCGTTTTATGCCATTCGCAGATCATACCCGTAGAGGCGTGGTTTGCCAGCGTCAAATAGAGCGCTCTATGGAAATGTAGGTTAAACACTAAATTGTTTAGAGGCTATATAGTGAAATTTAAACGACATAGAAACCCCGTCAGTCGCTATCGCTCCTTCCTTGGGGTTTCTATATCGTTTAAATTTCACTATCTAGCCTCTAACCTATATGAAATGAAATATAATTTACAAACAAAACCATCATAATATTAAGCAAACATGTACATAATTCAAAAGGACCAGCTTATGTAATTCTTCATGGCAATGTTCAACCAACAATGCATGAATTATTTATGCAACTGTATCTGTTTCTCCACCTACTACCACATGGAAATACTCACTGAGTAGGTTCAATAACAAAATATATCTTTCAAGTTTGAGCATGTTCATAATCTTGAGAAGAGGCTAAACATAAAATCAATTGATGAGTTAATTGCTTTTACATTGCACAACTGAAGTTGACAATTGATTCGGGGTAAGGCTTTAAAGTATATATCAAAATTTTGCTTTTATCATCTGAATGATGAATTATATAAACATTACCTTTGAATTGATTTTGTGTTTTAAGCTATTTCCTTGATTTCTCATTGTAGTGTTTAGCACACTAACAAGAATGCCATGAAACAAAGCCTTTACCAATGTTCTATTATGTCTGTTGTAAGACCTGGCCTGGGATAAAAACCCAAGGGCCTTCTTCACAATGAATCATAGATACCGGTACTTTGAACTCAATGTGTTGGGAAATATTGATATGATGTAAAGAATTAATGACGCAATAAAATATAACAAAGCATTACATGTGGAACAATCATATTGCAACACTATAAAGAGTTAATAAACCAACACCATACATTTTTTACACAGCTATAAAGCGCAAACTAAATCTCTCAAAGCAACATTGTATGAAACCAGTCTTATTACCCACAATCCCTTCAAAATTAAGATAAATAGGTAAGGATGATATGCAACAAACATTGTCTTATATGTAAAAATCTTACAATTCTAGGGCATCAATGTTTTATCTAAATCTGGTTTTATCGAATCAAACAAACCGAATTACTGCAAAGTTCCCTAGAAAAGTTTCTAAGTGGATAAGATTTAACAAACAAAAAAAAACAAAAAAAAGGCCAAAACCTATGTAATTTGAAACAGAAGTAATTGAAGCTCCCTACCAAAATGACAAAAATGTCAATAAGAAACCCAAAGCCTTTGGAATAGTAAAAGCAATGTACATGTTACTAATTCATTGAAGGGTTTTAGCACTTGGAATAGTACCAAAAGCATTTGTATTGCAAATATCTAGGAGTAATAAAGTAATAAGACAGGTTTACAATTGGGTACAGCATGGACATGTCGCTAAGAGCTTAGAGCTAAGAGCTTGCACTACTGAAGGGCATTGTCACATGACCGTACCTACGGCTACAAAACACAGTACCAACATCTCTCGCCAACTTGTGTAGAGATCGCTGAGAACCCTCTGGAATAGGTCACTCCTATTTAAATATTCAATGATCCCAGAGGTGGCATTTGTGGCCACACTTAACAGGTTTTTGGGGACACACCGATTCAGTAAGGGTTGACTGAAAATAATAAGTCAAGGTCAAATATATAGTAACCAGGGACAACAGAAAGGATGGTCCAACAATATCATTTTCCGAACTCCCTTATACCAAGAACAAAAGTGAAATAATTAAAATGGTGTACACAGTCTGGAGTTGTTATAGCAACATCTTGATGAATGTCTTGTTTTGCTAACTTGGGCAAAAATTATCCCCAAACCCACTCTAATATCTAAAATGTGAAAATAAAGGGTTTGGAAAGATTTGAAGGCTTCTTCTAGAGAGAAATGTAAGAAATATAATTTGAAAATGGGAACTGTAAAACTATAATAAAGATTCCAAACAGCATAAATAAAAAAAATATATATAAATTTAGATAGATAAGTTTGTAAAATTATATTAATTCTATCGTAAAAAATCTGAAAAGAAATTATATAAGACATTAGGTTTTTTCATCTGCATAATTTTGAGACTTCTAATTTTGAAACATTGGCCTCAATTCTTCCACAGCAGACTGATGTGACTTAAAAAATCATGAAAGAGTAATGGGTAAAACAGATAAAAAATTTCAGAGAGACAAGGTGGCGAGAAACAGAGGGTACACAAAAGAAATTTGGGAAAAGACAACAGAGCATTGCCACAGTTTATCTGAGTAAGAGAAAAACATAACTTTCATTCTGCTTGTGACATGTTGGTTACTATTTCTGAATTCATCAACAAGAGCAGCATGACTAACACTTCACCGAAAAGTTTGGTTACCCAAAATAGAAAAATTTGCTGTCCTCAACTATACACCAATGGAAAATTTTCTTCTTGGTGCATGCTGAATGATTTATTTGTAGTCAACAATGAGTTAGATAAAAACCTTTGCTTTCACAACCCTGTTATCCTTGAACGTGTCAACAGTGACAAGTCAGATTGTATTTTTCAAGATGTAAAATGTTTGACATATCAAAACACAGAATAGGCACCTGTCAAAATTCAGCCATTTAGAAGGGTGCACAAGCAGAAATGGATCATTGATTTTGTACAAATTCAAAGGTATGTTGACAAATATCACACTCAAATATACATAATCATGCTGATTTTCAAAACCATAATGAATTTCACAATTGTTTTAAATTGAAAGTTTCAACAGACATCAATAATCCATTTCATATTGCAAATTGGGTAGAATGGACTTCTTGTCTTAATATAAGAGTAATCATTTTCATATCTTTGAATTATTACAGTACTGTTCACCCATTCCCCAATATCAGATTTCTGGGCAGGTAGAAATTGAAAGCATCAGCAGATGACAAGAAGAGCATGTTGAATACAACATTTTCATTGTTAAGTGGCACCCGGGACTCCCAAGTTATTATTTCCTCAACTTTACCACAGGGCCATGCAGGTCCCAGTAGACAGATACCGGATAAGGTGGGTTGAGGAAATGGATAAGGTTTAAAAACAGTTTACTTAAAAGGTGGACAATTTTCTCCTTATTCTGATGCTGATGAATTAAGAATAACTTTATCAATTTGATAAAAAATGTGAATTACAGAAATATTCATACATGTATATTCCTTTGTTGACAAAATCTTTTGTTAGTTCTTGAACATCCAAATTTCATCCACACGCTATAAAATATTTTGATATGTATCTATTTCTTATTTACTTAACAAAGGTATACCATAGAAAAGCAGATGTTGTTCACTTATAAATGCAGGTTTACAAAGAGACAAACAATAAACGATTCAGAGCCTTTCAGGGAGGGAAAGAAATCAAATGGTGAAACACAACAAATATTGAATAAAGCTGGGACAAAAGCGAGGAAAAATAAACACAAACATTGATAACACCCTCGTGACAATTTCAAGGCAATGATTTTTTAACAAGCTCAAAAGGTCAAGGTTCCAAGGTCATACAAGGAAGGTCAAGCTGCTGTATAAACCAAGTCCAGACTGTCAAACCATTTATAAAAGAAAAAATATGCAACAAAATCATGATGGACACAAGGTGGTGCAACCATTATTCATGGTCCATTCAAGACATTTTGTGAGTACCTAGAGCAAAGAAACACAACAGCATCATTTCCTTCCAGGCGTTGATGAGGTCGCTAAGTACCTTGTGGAAAATGTCGTTTGCATTCAGGTAGCCTATGAGTTTACTTTTGAAGGTAAAATCAAACGTGGCCAAATCCTTTGGAATGCAAACATGAAGTAAAGGTGCACTGAAAAAGAAGCAATCAAATATTAACAGATTAAAATATGTTGAAATCACAACTTGATATAAATTGTCATGATTAAAACTGCAGTCATATGAAAACATATCTGTCTAGATCTAACCCAAGATGGCTTTCAAAAGAAAATTATATTCTTTTAAAAATATTGTCTGCAAACTCATTCCATTTGATTTAAAAAATGTTCCTTTGTGGTTTAAAAGGCAGTAAATATCTTAAGAAAAAAACATGCATTTTATCAACCAATCCTATCAAACTCGGCCCTTTTCTTGGTCTTGCATTCCTTTAATATTCATGCCAACATTAACGAAGTAGACAGGACATTATTTCAACACGAGATTTGGCAGACAAAACTCAATGTATCCTCGTGCCTGAAAATAGCATTATACACTTTAGGGCAGATATCACTCAAGTTATGTACATCAAAAATTGATAACACAAATTTTACCCAGATTTTGAGAATGGTCTAACAGGGCTAGAAAAATCTGATTTGGGTTTACTTTTCGATAAAGGCCAAATCTTTTTCTGCAATTGTTTATATAATGGTCATATAGTAAATTTCTGTACTCATTCATTTGGCCTTTAAAGTTTTTGGACAAGATAGGCAATAGGGACAATCGATCTTGCCACCCCTGCAAAAGTAGGAGAAGTAACATATTCTTGTGCATATTAGTTTGAAACTTGTGAGACAAAAGGAGAAATTGCTTGTTATGAATGATAACTACAGAGGTTTCGTAATTTTTTTTACACATGCAGGTCAGAGAGGTGAATGTACAAAGAAATAAATATAGAAAGTAGCAGCTTTTAAGGATCATGTCAACATTACATAACGACATAACTTTCTCAGATTTTCTACACACAAAATGTCAGGAGACTAATTCCAGAGCAATATGTATATTTTATGACTTTTTTATGCAACAAGCATCCCAAAATTCCATTGATTCATGCAGGAAATGAGACAGAGTGTCACAAAGTCGATATCACTATACTGTACCATTAAAAAATCAGCATAGTTCATTCCCCCTTATACATGTATACTTGATCGAATAAAACTGAAACAAAACAGTTTAGAGACTATTATTGATTAAAGGAGAAATTGCCAAAAATAGCAAATTTCTCCTTTTGTCACAAAGACTTGTTTCATTATTGCAAATAAGAGAACACAAGCATGGACACAACATTTTTCCTTAAACCATGTACTAATACTTTTATTTTTTGGATTCACTTGAAAAACAAGTTTGATACTCGTCAACAGGGAAATCATGTAAATGCTCAAAAAGCTAAGACTTTGCCGCTTGCCGCACTACAAATATTGTCATTGTTCGCCGAAAGGAACTCAGTATATTATCCTTTGGTTGGAAAATAATACCGAATGATGCTGTGCAATCTTTGCAGAAACACCCGATGTGCAGACTGTCAACAGTTCAAAATGTTTTTGTTTTTTTTTCTATATGGGTTTTACATCACATCAACATTATTTCAGTTATGTAGCGATGCCCGACTATTAATGATGGAGGAAGACCCCATACTCAACTGCCCATAAGGGCTGGTCAAGGCGGGTAGAACCATCGGCATTCTGTAAGTCAGTCGGGAGACTGCCTCTCATGAAAATCCATGTCTCTCTCAGGATTTAAACCCACGCGGAGAGGGGCCATGTGATTTCAAGTTCTGTGCTCTAACCACTAGGCCACGGAGGCCCCTTTCAAAATGTTAACCTGTCAGCTGTTCATAATGCAATAAGAGTACCAAATCAAAACAATTTTCTTGCAATTAAACAGAAAACAGTGAGGAACTAACATTCATATTCAATATCAGCTTTTGCTTTTCCAGCGACAATTCAGGATCTTTATCCATCACTCCATATGGGAAAGGTCTAATTTCAAAGCACCATATTAAGATGACAAATGAGCCATATACCGAACATTTTGTCACAGCGTATGCTAAGGTCTACTGCAAATAATGCCGTAAAGTGGAATATTTTGGTGTAAGGGTTGACGTAATAGAGAGAAAAATAGAAGATAAAAATTGTTCCAGTGGATTCTGTTTGATCTTGTCTTAATTGATATGGATCCATCCATTCATACCTTGGAATCAATCTCGAATACCAATTAAAGTAGGGACAACATAATTTTAATTGGAAACCTCGTAACATTGTGTACAGTGAATACATTGTACCAAGTACCCTGGGAATCCACATTTACCCTTCCATTTAGTACTCACCAGGTGTCTTTAGAGGATAAGCAAATAAACTTTCAAAACATTGTGGGTAAATAAAACCTTTTGTTCAGGAAATAGCTCTCTCAGTATAATTGAATGTTTGGATGCTGTCAAGCGCTGCCCTCTGACATTGACTTAGTTCTCTAGATCTAATAGAAGATTCAGTGCAAGACCTGCATTAAAGTTTTTAATAAACCCTTAGAATGCTGGGTAATTATCTAAAAATAATCTTGAGTGTTGTCTGCTTTTCAAAACCAAAAATATGTGCTTGATTATGTTGATGAAAGATGTTCAGAGTGGCAAACAGGCTAGATCACAGGCCAGCCAAGGGGTAACCCCATACAATGCTTTCCCCATTGCCAAGAGTGCCATGGAGGAAAGTCGTTACCTCCATATATTGTCAATGGCTGCTTGCCTCTTATTTCCCCATATAATATTATGCACAAACACAAATAAACCCTTTTTCAAGGGGTTAATGTAAAAAAGCAAATCCTTTGCCCACTTGATTACCCCTTCTCCCCACCCCCCCACCAAAAAAGAAGCCTAACTTAAATAAGAAATATTCTGAATAAGATATTTGTATTGACTAATAAACAAATACAATAGAATATCATTTAAACAATTTGTTTTCAGATAATGTAGAATACTCATAAGACTATAATCAATTATATCAATTTGTCCATGATATATCTCTTATCTGAAATTCTACTGCATAAAAATGCACTAAATCACATGTCCGCTGTATCTAAAAAGAATAATTTTCAAACCAGTATGGATAAAACTACCCTTGAAGAAATTTAAATACATTGTTTCTCATAGAACCTCTATCTGTTACTATTCTTTTCTTCTTTCAAAATTTTATGCCATTCAAATACAAGAAAAAATGAGGGAAGTGAAAAGGACAAGTTTAAGTTTCATAAGTTTTGTAATAATCACTGCACAATAATGATAATTCCTCTTATGATGTGATCACATAACATAAATTATTGAATTGCTTAGAATGCATCATTGCTCCTTTCCCCCAATTGCTCATTAAAATGTCTAGGATGAGAGAAATAATAGACATTAAAAGGAAAATGAAGATTATCTATGTGACAGAATTTGGTATTGATGTTAAAAGCTATTGTCTTATTTTCTTTTTAACCCATTACCAAACAATAACAACATTTAACCACTTTGTAGCAGACAAGTTTAGAAAACATTGTGGGAAAAGGAGAAATTGCTCGTGACGAGCAATTTTTCCTTTTCCCACGATGTTTTCTGCCCTATCAGAAGATTGTTTTCCAATTTCATCGCATTTTGAAATGTCATCTGCAAACTCTTTCAATTTGGGACAGCCGAAAATTTGGCGTTTGGTAAAGGGTTAATGCACATGAAGAAGTCTGCTAACCCTATTCACCATATTGGAACTATTGACTGGAGGGGTCAAAATTGAAAACTAAACCAGAAGACAAAATATAACATGAAAAAAAACCCTTTTTGACTGGTCCAAATTGAAAGCTACACTAGACAAAATATAACATGAAAAGATAACTGTGACAACAGCATTAATTGCTCAATAGGATAAATATATTTTTTGGTTACAGTTTTTCCGGAGGCTTCTGCAGCAGATGTGGTAAAATGAGGTATCATGCAGTATGGGGTTAACCTTTACTTTTAACCAACAAAATTTTGATGGAAATATTTTAAAATATAGCAGACAGCAGTCGAAATTGTAAAAAATTAATTTGTATTTAGGGTTTTACCCCCTTTTCAACAGTTTTACAGCCACATCATGCTACAAGTGTTCATACCAGTACACATCTGATTTTGAACTGAAAATGGCTTCCATGTCACACTTAATGCTTTTGCACTTAATTATATAACCCGGAGTGTTGAGGAGGGAAGCCATTATCATCATCTCTATATGGTATATCAGACGAATTGTTGTGTTCTTGAACCCAGAACCCTCCTTAAATGAGACATGTCACCATACCTCTACCATGTTATATCTAACAAACTGAACAGTAGAATATAGTATAAAAATCAATTTGGAATAACCCATTATCAAACCATTTTTTGAAGTTTTAAAGATAACAATTATTTCAATTATTCAATTCAGTAGTTCAAGTTAAATTAATTGATGAGTTACTTTTTTCAATTAAAACATACCTTTGAGACTATATAAAAGATATAAACATTTCAACCAATATCTTTTGATGTAATGACGTCCTCCATTCAATTCTACAACCATTTCATTTCAGTCTCTCAATTTGGACTGACACTAATGGTAAATTATATCAGGTTGTGTTTTAATTGTGGTAGAGGTATGGGATTTGAAATCACCAACTGAGGAATACCAGCCATTAGGCACATTGTGTGCAATTAACCACTATTTGTCAGACCATTAGCCTCTTACTTCATATTAAGGGTTCATCACACGACTTTATTAAATAATTTATGTTTGTGAAGGACTGAAATGAGACTTTGTGATACAATGATGACTTCTCAATATCTCAAAAGAAATATATGGTTGCAGAGAGAAGTGACATGCATGTGGTCATATTTTTCTATCTTATTATAATGAATAAGTTGATATAAGTTGATATAAGCTAGTTAGTTGTTATAATCAGATAACTCATTTGTTATAATAATTGACCTTTCAGATCATCTGTTGGCTGGGGGGGGGTCAATGAGACACTAGAGCAGTTACATGGTAGTGCCCCAGTTGTCAAGGGCGGGTAATTGGCACATTCACACGGGTACAGACACCCACCCAACCCATACATTCCTCCCACCACACAACCCTATGTTTCAAGGCCTTGCAACACATCAGATTCTGTCTGAAACGTAATATTATATATAAGAAAACTGTGAAAGTTACCTGGCAAGTACTGGTAACTTTGGACAAGGCCCTCTGATGGTGGTATCCTGTTTGCTGTAGTTTGCTACTGGGATGTCGTACTCACACAGCTCCGAGCCCATTGTTTCCGAGTACAATTGGACGTCATGGATCGTATCCTGTTGTTTGTCAGGACATTTATTCACACAGATGCATTTTGACTTGAACGGATTCTCAACGTCCATGAAGAACACAAACCTGTGAAATACATAAGTTTCGTCTTGGGTAACACTTACATGTAGTTAAATGACAAGCAACTACTAAGGCTATGGTATGGTTTTCAATATGTACATCTCAACGTCTGTAGTATTAACCTTTAAAATGCTGGGTAATTTTCTACAAAAAGATTTTTGTGTTATCTGCTTTCCAAAACCTTAAAAATCTGCTTAATTTTGTTGAGAAAAGTTACGCAGAGTAGCAAACAGATTAGATCACAGCCCAAAAAACAAGATTTCAATAATAAAGCTATATCAACAAAATTGTATTCAATTGTTTTTTTTAAATATTTGTGATAACACTCTTTTTTTTCACTGCAATAGTCTTCGATAGCCAAACTGTTGTTTAATTGATTGATTGATTAATCCCTTACACTTCATACCACAATTTGATAAACCTGTCACTATAATGACTCCAGTAGCTATTGTGAAGCAAAGATAAACTGCAACTTTTGTCACAATAGTTTCTTTCATTAAGCATTCTGACAACAGATACATTTCACAATTCCTTTTTGTTAACTGCTGTTATTTCAATTTGAACCAATCCAAAATTCCCATATAAATTTGAGTCAAACTGATTCAATCTTAGTCGCTACGATTTCGTTTTATATCCCATACATTGTAAATGTATGGCTGCAATCAGTTTATACTGCACCAGCCACAAAATCATATGTAAGGTAAATGACTTAGTAGAAATACTGAATATTTGAAACATAACATCAAATCAAAAAAGTTTCAGAGAAAAGGAAAAATTTCATGGTGCAATGAAATTTCTTTAGAAGACATGGTTTCACAAGGATTATTAACATTCCTATCAATATACTAAACTCAAACAGACTTTTGAGATTTGACTATCTTTGAAAACATCAGAAGAAAACAAAATTGAATATAGAAAACATTTGCTTTGTCATACAATATAGAAAGCACAATAGAATTGTGTGGCCTTAAAATAATTCAGGTATGTAATCAAATACTGATACATGATGTTCTCAAACCATTAAAAAGTATATGGCTTCAGGCAATTAATTCTGCTTCATATGTATTGCACAGAAACAAAAATCAATGAAGATTAATCACATACGAGCAAATCTGTTGTTTTACACAGAGCTGTATCATAGCTAAAGGTGCCTCACACCTGTAATATCTCTTACATTATACTTTGCTTATACATATCTGCTAAAGAAGTATTCAGAAACGATCGAGGATTAATTCCTCCTTATATTAAATAATATGCACCATTTTTGGCCATCGTATATAGTATGATATTGGTCTCAATTTGAACCAGTGACCTGTTCTAATATATTGATTGTGGGTAAACATACTGTCATCTAAATGCAGAAAATCTAGTTTTAAAATTTCATATTATTTAAAGAAGGTACATATATTTTGAATTTCATCTACCCAATTCTTACACCTTAGTTGATACAATTACATGTTTCTTGTGAGGGGTTAATATTTATGTGTGTTTGTATGTACATGTATATCTATCTATATTAGTGTATTATGTAATCATGTATGTGTATTATTTGAATATTCTTGTAGATTGATTTTGTATCATTTATATTGTTTGCATAGTCTAATGAAATGTTATGGCCAAAAGCATGTTTGTGCTGTTTTTGATGAATAAATTATTGAAAATTGGTTAAATCTTTCTATGTGACAAGGCATAGCTCGGATTAATAAGAAGAAATCAAATTGTTTCATGGTCATCCGCAGTTGCTGCCAGTGTGAATTTGTACAAAGAATAACACAGATGAAAGTAATATTCTCTTAACCCTTATAATACTGAATTATTTTCTAAACATTGATATTTGTGTCATCTGCTTTCCAAAACCTTAAATCTACATGATATTGTTGAGGAAAGATACTCAAGAGGAGCAAACAGGTTAGATCACAAGCCAGCCGCCAATTTACTTGGCGACTGGCCTGGATCTAACATGTTTGCATAAGCATATTATTGGTTCCAGCACTATAAGGGTTAAGACTTCACAATTCTAAAATTCATTCTTATATCACCAAATAATCAAATAACAGGGACTTTGCATTGCAGTTGTTCCCACACAATGTCATTAAACTTCCGAGGAAACATTAATGTTAAAATCGTAAAAATAAATCAAACTTTAAAACGAGAAACAATCCAGGAATGAATTCACAAAATGAACATGTGTATTACATTACTATGAATAATTAATTCAAGTAAATCTTAGAATACCCATAATCCACCATTTTGAAACTTCTTCGTCGGATTACTTTGGTTGTTCTCAGTATACATCGGTCGTTGCCGGGACTATTTGGTTCACATCAAATAGTTCCTGCAACAACCAATTTATACAGAGAACAACCAAAATAATCCCAAGAAAGAAGAAGTTTCAAAATGGCAGATTATGGGTATTCTACCTTAAGCTTTTCATTTATACAGAAAGTTTTTCAAATTCGATAACATTTAGACAAAAGGAGACTTCATTTATGATAAGCAAATTGTCTCTTAGTAAAAATGCATTTATTGAATTAGATTAATTAAACAGTTTTTGATATTCTTTTGCTTTTATTCTTATTTTTGAAATCTGTCTGTAGAAAATTATTAGGACATAAAAAGGACTAATTATCTGTAGGAGCTCTCCTCCTCATAGAAAATCCAATTTACAAGATTTCCAAGAAATTTATTGCACCAATGCAGAATCTCACTAATGATGTTAAAGAGCAATTCAAACCTTCATAACCCTTTACCTCATCGAGAGCAATTTTGAAAAGAACATAAAAAAAAATGAAGCAGCAGCAAACTATAACTAATGTAAACCATAACAAATTAAATATTTAGATTGAAAGTATGGTGATAAAAGTAGAGCAATTAGACATATCACATTTTTTTTTTTTTTTTTTTTTTTTAAATACTTCTACTTTTACAATAATGATGACTTTGTGTATTCACATGCCTAATAAAGCATCATAAAAATTGCATTTCTTTAAGAAATGCAGCAGATTTCTAAAGACGAGATACATTGTAATTCAGAAAGCAATTATAGTATAGAAAAAATTATGATATTCAGACACAAAACTCCATTGCACCAGAAAAGATGCCATCAAAATTAAGGTGATGTCAAATATATGTACATAAACATCGCGTTTTGGTTCATATGGTGTTAAATGCCATATCAACAAAATTTCAGTTTTGTAACTGTTTTTCTGGTTCAACCAGGCTAGGGCTCTGACGTGACTTGCCAAAGGTCACTCCCACATAATCAGAGATGTCAGTGGCGCTCAAACCTGGAACCCCCGAGTTCCGAGTCCCCCACCTTAACCACTGGGCCATGCAGGACCCCTATATACATTGTGTAAAAGATTCATACCTGCGTCCCTTGGTGTTGAACCCTGACAATGAGACGTTGGGCACTTTTCTGTGACTGTTGTCGCTGTCACAAGTGTTCCCGAAGCTGTCATAGCCGTAAACCAATCGGAAGGCATCACCATGCATTATACTGAAGCCAGCAATCACCACCTGAAATTGTCAAAATAAACATATTTAAAACTCTCATATATTGGTGTTTGTTTATGAAACATAAAAGAAATACTTACATTTGACGTAACTATGAATCGAACATTTAAGGTAGAATACCCAAAATCCGCCATTATGAAACACATTCTTTCATCAGACTACTTTGATCGTTCTCGATATACATCGGTCTTAGCCAGAACTGTTTGTATTTAAATGTATAATTCCATCCCAGACAGGTGTATGCCAAGAACAAGTGAGGTAATCTGACAAAAGAATATGTTTAAAAATGACGGATTATGGGTATTCTACCTAAAGTGGACCATGGCTGATGGCAAAGTTTTATGTCATCAACCAATTTTCTAATACGGGAACTTGGTACTGGTCCATATTCAAAGCAACACTAGTATAAAGAACTTTTCTCCTTTGATAGTGCATAAAAAAACATTGTGATAAAAAGAGAATGTGCTCTTCTCACACAAAATTGATTAAAATTCCAGTTATTTTTCAGTCTTTAGTTACAGGAGCCATGACCTTTTAATGTCAGACGAAAAAATGTCAAGTACATCTTAACTCTCTTATGGTGGTATTCCATTAAACAACAACTCAAAACAATAAAAAGTGATTCATTCTAGATTTTCCTTTTTTTAAAAGGAAATTTTAGCTGAATGCTTTAACAAAACATTGTCAACATTAATGAAATACCAAATTGTATGTCTTAAAGGTAGAATATCGATAAACTGTCATCTTGAAACTCATTCTTTCGTTGGATTACTTTGGTTGCTCTCAGTATACACTGGTCAGGGACAGAACTATTCAGTTTGATATGAATAATTCTGCCTAAGACCATTATAACTGACGGAAAATGTTTGACAACAGCATTGGCACACATGAGTGCTCCTCCTTCCTGTTATTTTCTTTCCTTAATAGACAGGCTTACATTATTTTAGCAGCAAAGTATTAATATAAGAAAGAATATCTAGAATATGTTGACAATGTCAATATATGAAATTTTGTCTCTTTCATCAATTTCAATCATCAACTTGCCAACATATAAATAGTTGTAAAGCTGAAACTTTTACCAAATTTAGGCATCCTTAACAGCTATGTAGAGAGCAGAAATGAAAGCAACTAAGATAAGAAGACGAAAGTGCTGTGAACATTTGTAGGTTTATCCATCAATTTCACTGTTATTTCAGTGGTAGTTTTGTAAACCTAATAAAGGGTTTAACGTCTTCTTAACATGGACACCTTTTCATTATAAAGACAAGAACTAAGATGTCTTGATAACTAATTAGCACTCCCAATTCAGACTAGGCTTCATTAGAGAATTAAGAATTTAACATTAGTCATTAAGTTTAGATCAGAGAAGCACAAATCTGATAAACCATTGCTCATCAAATCAAATCACCTCATATGAAATTTATGATTGATCCAAATGGAAAACAACTGCAAGAAACAATCATCAAGTATGGAAAAAATAAGTCTCTGAGATAATGGGTAGAAACCATTGTGACATAAGAGAAATTGCACAGTTTTGAGTACCTTTTTACAAAAATTTCACAGTTTAAGTAGCTATTTATTTGGTCTCATTTATTCCTCAATTAGTCAGCTGTTACAGGTCAAAGACCTGGGGCCCGTTTTACTAAACAGATTACGCTTAAGATTTCCGTAAGTCTAAAACAACAAGTCCTTTTATATCAATATTTGGCAAAGCAATATTGCAAAGTAACACATCATTGGAATCGTCTCTCCGAGACGCTTCCAATGACGTGTCACATTGCAATATTGTACTTTCATTGAAGATATTATCCATGTTAATCAATTATGACTTACGCAAACATTTTCCGTAAGTTGTTTAGTAAAACGGGCCCCTGATGAACCCACTCAGAGTCAGACTTAAGCATTATGCTTCATGACAGTTTCAACCGTTTTTCAAATGCATGATTTATACAAGTGGGTGGGTGTGTGTGTGTGTATGTTTACATTGAATCATTACTCCATAATATCACCTCAACTGGGCACATCTGCTTCTGAAAAGTTTAGAAACTACAGTGACCTAATAATGTAATGCTCCAAATGAGCTTTAGCAAAAACTCAGTCTCTAAACAATATAAAAAATATTTGTTCTTTTTTCCCTTTTCATTTTTGTGTCATCTGCTGTTGATTTCAATTTGGACCAGTCAGTAATTTACAATAACTTCTCTATTTGGATTCATCAGTGGAGGCTCATTTTGAATGCTTTTACAAAGACCAACAATATACATGTTTTTTAAAAAAAAAAAAAAAAAAAAATCTGATAATTAGGCCATGCTTCAGCTTTTCATTACCCAATATAATCCAAACCTCTGGTGACATGATGATGAGATGATGCCATAAAAGAAACGTGAATCGCATGCCCATCCCTCATTATGTGCAAGTCCTAATGATTGCGTCGGATATTTCATGAAAGTCCGGATACTTCAAGAAAGTCCGCCATCAGTGACAGGAAGTCCATTCTCCATCTTGATTGACAATCAATCGATTCCTACTTTCATACCTCATTGGCTTAGAGGGTTTTAATGACCTCATTCATGCCTGATAATGCCCTGAATTTCTGTCAGACCTTGTTAATCCGTTCCCCCTGTATTGGAAAATGTGACTGGTCAAAAGCATAAGTCTTTGTACTAAACTTAACACATTACCACCATACACCACATTTGTGGGTCTTACAGCAGAATGATGTCTTTCTTAAAGCTTTCTGGTCAAATGCTTTTTCAATATATTCAAATATTACAACAGCAAAACTGAAAGGTTTTTCATATGTTTAAAAGCTTTTCTAAAGTTGTCTGATTCAAGTAAAAATATATGTCATCTGCAGGTTGTAAAGACTTAACAAAAAAAAATCTTGTGAGTCAAAGTGTCTTTGTTCTTTTGTTTCATCTCTTTACTAAACAACAGTACTTTCATTATTCTTATAAACTTAAACAGTTTGTTGAAAAACGTCAATAAACTAAAAACCTGCAACTTTGAGTCATTAAAAGATGTTACCAGTACTAGGAGACAGATGAAATAATGTTTTATAAAAAATGTTGCATGCAAAAACAATGCTTTAACCCCTAACTCCATAAAACCTGAGTTTTACCTTTTACCACATTTGCTGCAGAAGACTTTAGAAACCATTGTGAGGGTAAGATGCTTATAATGAGCACATGAGTCTGTAGTCATCCTTGGGTCAGAACTAGGTAATATAATATTAGTTACCTTGGGTTAAGAAGTAAGAACTAGGTTATATAATAACTTATTATATTACATAGTTCTAAACCCAAGATAACTACAGACCCCTGTTATGATGAGCAATCTATCCTTTTGTCAGAATGTTTTCTCCTATAAACTATAAATAAAACATATTTTTGTCATGTTTTTGTTGTCGTCTGCTTTTGCATTGGATTTTGACCAATCACCTGTAACAGACACATTAAACCCAGACATTTTATTTATCTGTTTATGAATCAACAATATTGGTCCATCATATCGATGGTTCAATGCAATACTTTAGTAAGTGCTTCATGTTTGTGAAGCACTTACTATAGTCTTGCATTGAACCCTCGATATCCATCCTTAAACTCTTTACCACCTGTAGGCAACAAATCTTTTTACTTGAGGCAGACAACTTTATACTTTTGCCACAATCCTTTTAAAAAGTTGTCTGCTGCAAGACGCAAAAATGTGGCATTTGGTGGTAATGTATTAAGAGCTGAAAATATAAATTCTTAGAAGTTCAATTTCTTCTATCTTTAACAAACAGAAAATGAATCAATATCTCGAAGCTACAGGAATTCAATGTCTTAATTTAAATAATTCCAGAAATATCTCGTATAACTTTCTAGCATGTACATTGTTGAGTTCACATCCAGCTATGTTAAATATTTGTTACAAGTTTACAAACTTTCATGTCTTAAACAATATTAAATGTCGAATTCTTTACTTATTTATAAGAGGTTGAACGATAAGTCAACAATTCTCCAGTTGTGCTACAACTATCCTGGATTCAACAGTACTAGACTAGACCTCTGAAGTGTCTTTGCAAAGGTCGTTTTAACAACACTCTTAAACTTGACAAAGATTAAACTGACCCTAAAGCATCATCCTGTGAAGCCCTTGGCCAAACACTACTCAAGATGTCCCAATCTGAACAATTGGGTTAATTGATCGCCCGCCAGAAGGCGGCGATCATATTTGTAGAAGCTTTTGAATAGTGCTATGGGGAAAGGGATGCTATATTATTTTTTGTTATCATTATTTTGAAAATAATTTATAACAAAATCTTTTCTTTTTTTAGTCGTTGACCTTTTCTCCTTTATTCATTGTTTCAAAAAATGTTCTCTGTTTGATTTGGTGTTCTTAAAAGGTTTTAATTTGGAGAAATAGTTTAAAATAAGATCCATTTCAAACAATAACAGGTTCATTTTTCAGCCTGTGTCTCTTTTAATTAGTCGTAAAATCGGTTTTCTTTATCAAATGATGGTACCGAGTGCCAGTCTAATGTGTAAAGTCGTCTGACGAGGTCCATTAGACTGGCTCTCTGATAAATATTCTTAAACCCTATATTTTATAACATAATCGACGAGAGGACAGTCAATCAATTTGACCAATCAAATACGTCTGCAGGTGCCCGTATAATCTCAACTGTCGAATCGCCTTTGTATTGTTAGAATACCGACCTCTCAATTTATTCCCTTAAACATTTATTTTTAACCGCTTTAGCATTGATTGTATATACTTGTCTACGATTTAATAATAAGTTATATATGCAGTGATTAAGTCTTAGGTCCAGCGACTACAAATTCCATTTTGATCGACGAAAATAACAAAATAAAGCTGTAGATGTTACGGTCTTAGTGCCGATAAAAATGCGGGTTTCAGCCTTTAGTCAGAATTATCGTCAAATTTTCCTTTAAATCACTCAATTTCTTTTGGTGAAGAAACAGTCCAATAACAGAAAGTATATATACAGATGCTTTTTAGGTTTTATTGATAAAAATAAAAAAGTACTAACCAAAAACGCTTCGATCTTTTCCCATTCGTCCCATATTACGTTCGTACGTACATTTAAGTACAAGTCACTTATAAGCTCGATAGTATCAACAACAAGCCTAAATGTGATGCGAAGTCTGTGTTTAAAAAATGACAGTAGTAAGACATCTGTAAAATGTGAAGATGTGGTCTTTGTGTAGTTCTAACTAGGTCAACATAGAATGTCCCACGTCCTGCTCTTTCTTAAAGTTGTTATATGTAATAGTTTGTTTTGGCATAGGACAAATGTGTCTTCTGTACGACGTTGGTGCACATAACTTTACTTGATGAAATATTCTAAAAGGTTTGGATTGATTAGTTCTAATACTCACTTAAAAGTTGTAGTGTGTTATCAGTGCTGTCTCAAATAACTGAAGTTATAAGTAACAAGTAGACAGTTTGTTTATAGCTTTTCTTTTGCTATAGTTTCAACTAACCAATAATGCAATAGAATTATTGTCGTCATATCTTATTAATGCTGCCTGTATTTATTTTCGTCGTTCTTTAGAATGAAAGAGTATTGCCTTTTCCCCTTATATTATGCCATGTTGATATACATTAATAACATGCTTAACCCATTACCAAACAATGACGACATTTAACAACTTTGTTGCAGACGACTCTGGAAAATATTGTGGGAAAAGGAGAAATTCCTCGCTAAGAGCAATTTTTCCTTTTCCCGCAAGGTTTTTTGCTCTATCTGAAGAATATTTTACAATTTCATCACTTTTTGAAATGTCGTCTGCAAACTCTTTCAATTTGGGACAGTCGAAAATTTGTCGTTTCGGAAAGGGTTAAAAGACATATCTAATTAGTTATCTTTAGTAATTTGCCATACATGTTTTACCTTTTCCTTAGTACTATGTCAATATTGAAAAAAAACTCATCATAGGGTACATCTAAGGTTATGATTAAATTGGTTGTTTTATAAAAAAAAAAGAAAAGAAAAGGGTATCATGTGTAAATAATAATGGGAGAAATGTGCTTCATTATAAGGAGTTTCTTCTCCCATCACAATGATTTCCCAAACTGTCATATAAATGACAGGTTTCAGGTTTATCTATTTAATCATTGTTGGTAGACATTTAAACAAAAGGAACACTGGTACAGTTTCCATGACCATTTACATTGTGTAGGCTTTTTTGTATATGAGATTATAAGAATAATCTAATTTGTAAACTTAAACTGACGACAATTACAATGTATTACAAATAAGACACAGAAATTGTTTGTATGAACTTTTTTTTCTTCTTCCTCCTTAAAAGATTCTAGCTTTTGCTGCAAGAGTATTATCATGTGTTTGTTTGACATCGGTTTCCAAATTCAATATCATTAAACGAGCAGTTTTCAATACATGTTTTGTGTTGGTAAAAAATGAAACAATTAAAGACAACTTTCATAAAAGTTTAGAAATACTCAATTTCTATATATGGTTTTCCAGATTAAATTCTTCTGTTGCATATTTCTTTAGCCATTTGATCCTATTGGAATAAGATAATTCTCCAGATTCAAAACCCCTACACAAAATTAATATTGTGAAATTTGGAAGAGGTCAAAGTGATAAACGGTAAAGATAAGTATCAAAAGTCATATATATCTTGGTTTGTTACATTGTCTTAAAAGTTTCTGGTTTCAGAAGCTTCAAAACAATTAAAAAAACGAAATTTATTAAAGCATGAAAGCAAGATCATAAGAAATAGTCTCTTAAAAAGCAGCGCCTGTTTAACGCTCCTTCAACATATGTTGACTAGATCTGATTGTCTTTCATCAGGAGTTGTTTCAGATTAATTTCTTCTACTTTTGGTGAAACAGCCAGCCACAAAACTATGTTTAAACTTTGTGACAGCTATTCCCTCGGCAATTGCTTTCATTAGACGAGTAACAGGCTCTTTCTAATGAGTTTGAATGACGAGATATGTTTGCACGTTTTAAAAATAAATTTCTATTCCATTCTTTTAATGTTATGTTGGATGTTTTGTTTAGGAAGACAAATCAAATTTTTTGCGGGCGACTTTGAGGCTTGCATCAATTTTCTCTTGTATCCATCTGAAACCACATTCAAAGTGGCAATAACTGAGGCTTTGAACTTTGACAATAAGTCTTTAAACCCATAGGGTTTGGTAACATGCAGAAGACGATCTCTGAAATGACCACACCAAAAAGCCAATCTGCTCATAGTAGGTAAACTATTCCACAACTTTTTGTTAACTTCAAGCCAGAAACTTTTTCAATTGATTTTCCAATAATCAGTTACAGAGCTCCCTCAACAGGTAATGATTACATTCTAAATCGTGTTACACTTGCACTTAGAATTCTTCTTTGTAATTAATTTAATTGGAGATTAAAACCTTTATTGGCAGAACAAATGGATCAATTTCAAACCAGCTACATTCAATGTATGGTTATTGTTCCAATTACGTTTTCGATTACAAAATTCTAGCCTGAACTGTATACTGATCTAATAGGCTTATAACCCATTACCAAACAATAATGACTGACATTCTACCAGTTTGATGCAGACAAGTTTGCAAAACATTGTGGAAAAGGAGCAATTTCTTCTTTTCCCATAATGTTTTCTGTCATGATATCAGAAGATTATTTTTCAATTTCATCACATTTTGAAATGTTGTCTGGAAATTCTTTCAATTTGGGACAGTCGAAAATTCAAAATTCGGCGTTTGGTAAGGGTTAAAGCAACCATATACAACAAAACCATGTTATAAAGTAGAAAGACGACATGAGATATCAAAACTTACGACAATATATTATTTTTTTTTAACCCTTTCCCAAACAATCATGACATTTGACGACTTTGTTGCAGAGGACTTAAGAAAGCATTGTGGGAAAAGGAGAAATTGCTCCTATCAAGCATTTTTTCCTTTTCCCATAATGTTTTCTGCTCATTCTGAAGAATATTGTTCAATTTCATCACATTTTGAAATGTCGTCTGCAAACTCTTTCAATTTGGGACAGTTGAAAATCTGGTGTTTGGGAAAGGGTTAAACAAGAAATGGGTTATCTAGGAAACTTTCTTTTATTCCAAACAGTAATATGTAAGATTATTCTACAGACAAGAAACCTCTTGCAAAAAAATAATCAGCAAAGATTATCTTGCAAGCTGAAAATGCTGAAATCCATACAGTGAGAAATGAACGCAGCTTTCTATTTACTTTGTTATGCAGTGTAAATATGCCTAGAGATCCAGCGCCTGGTAACAGACATAGGACTGGTATTCGAAAAAGCCTCTAAACTCCTTACTCCTCAATAGCTCACTTTGCTACATCTGCCGCATATAAAACCAAATGGCAATTTCTTCTTTTATAAAATTAGTCTCTATTCATTACCATAACAAAATTGTCAAACAATTGATAGCAACAACAGATGACAATATAAAGGCAGTAATGCATCCTTTATTAAAATCCTGTGGGACTCAAACCTGTCATCCCCAGGTTGTTAGTCCACCAATTAAACCACTAGCCACACAGGACCCTAATACTTTTGAAACTCTTACAATGAAGTGAAGGAGAGAGAGAAAGGTTTAGCATCAAATTAATGGCTTATTTGAGTCAATTTTTCAATCATATTACGGAATCAAGAGAGAAATACATTAAGCATACTGCATGCAAAACGACAGAAGACCATTTGTGTGCATGTGTTTTGAGGATTTCCCATAAAAGCAATAGTGGTGTTATTTGGTTTCGCCCTGATCTATGACTACATTTACCAATCCAAGAATGGCAATAAGTCTTCCTTTCAAAACGGCAGTTGGACTGGTTCAATGGAAATTGATACATCTAGGCTTCCTCTTACACAAGCAGACATTCAGATAATGGGACTGTCAGACACTTTTACATCCAGTTTTCTAAAATTGTCAAGGAAAACTTTGTTTACCTTATATTGTAGGTGCTCATCAGACCCATCTCTTAAAGCCTGTACCAACAACATAGGAATTAAAGTAGAACAATTCGAACAAAATAGAGAAATACACTGTAGTCTGAATACATGTTGTGCATTACAGAGAGATGGGCTCTCAGAATTGGAAGATTGGAGATTCAAGACAAGAGAGTCTCAAAAGTGCATTACGTCAATCCTATTAACCCTGTGTAGCATTTCCAGGCACACAAACAAGTAAACCATGATTCAAACCCAAGCAAATCATTAAAGCAAGGTACAGTATAACTTTTTGATTACAGTTTTTGATTACACGAGCAATTTCTATTTTTCCCACAATGCTCTCTGCCCTATCAGAAGATTATTTTCAATTTCATCACATTTTGAAATATTGTCTGCAAACTCTTTCAATTTGGGACAGTTGAAAATCTGGTGTTTGGTAAAGGGTTAAAGCACCAAGTCTCAGACAGACAACAAAAGACCTTCCAAGATGGCATGAAAGGGAAAACTCTCTCCTATAAAGTCTTCAATTGTTACATGGGAACCAACAAAACAATTTAATTTGATATCTTTCCCCCAGTAAATTTCAGGCAGGAAAATTTAACCCTCAATGTAAAATATGACCTTAGAATTCCAGTGTATAATTACTTTATGATACAAATTTCTTCTTCAGACCCAGTCCCTAAAGCAATTACCACCACAAAAAGATTTAACCCTTTTTTCCCCATTTTTTGGGCTGTGAAATGATCTCAGGCAAGACACTTTTTCCTAGAATCACATAGGTAGATTTCTCAACAAAGCTTATATATACAGGCGGGGGAATCACATGACCAATTTTTATGATCTTTATAATGTCCGAACAAGATGGCTGCGCCCAGGTATTTTTGCTTTTTTCACCTACTTTTGCCAATGATAGCCACATTATGTACCCCGCTTGAGTTGATCATCAACTTTCTGGTTCTGTTGGTATATGATAACCAGTGCTTTGTAAAAGGCGTTAATTTTACACTTGACAGAGAAGCACCAGTCGACAGGTGCCCATGTCCATAACAGTCCGTCTTTGACTGCAATTTCTCATTTGATGAACCCTCTACATTGAATTGGTCAGCCTAGTCTGTAGCAATACTGTCCAACAGGGTTTATTATACAAGACTGACTAACTGGGAATATAAATATCCTTACTCCCAATTGGCCAATGGTGTTTTAATGAGACATGTGAGGTTATATACCAGGAGCATGGTTAACTATGTGACCAACATGGTGTCTCTGAATTATTGATAAAAGTGAATTAAAACCCCAATCCACACCTTTATTAAAAGATATCTTCAAGCAAGCTATGACTCCTTCCATCGCAATCTTATTGTGTAACTGCTCTTGCATCCTGTTTATTTATATCAATTTGGACATATTAGAAACATAAACATGCAAAAAAACAATTTCATACATATGAATCATATATGTCGCTATAGTATATCCTCTGTAATTGTTTTCCTGCTTTGTTTTTGTTTTAAGAATAAACATAAAGATAAAACACATCTTTCGATATTCAATATTTCATTACTAAATAAGACATATTACATATTGAGAGGATTTATCCAATTCATCTATATGTTAGGGATATAATTTGTATGGTTTACTTTAAAGACATCTCTATAGCCTATAAAATAGTGATTAATAAGAAATGCAAGCAATAAAAAATCTAGTAACAAAATTTTTCTCATTATTTTACTCATGTAAAAATCAATAATTCAAGGAACAAGAATTGCTCGAAAGATGATCCAATTTACAACAAAAGAAACCATTTAATTTGTTTTACCCTTCTCTAGTTAAACCAATTTTCAACCAACCATTTCAAACTGAGTATTAAGAAATCACAGTATACCTATGGATAACTGCTAATATTATCTGTAAATAATCAACCAATAACAACAAATTGAGAATTTGCTCATAATATCATGGAGAGAAAATTGTCCTTTGCCACGATGATTTCAAATGTTCTGCACTGAATGGACATTTACGCTAAATCATCTTTCAAAGAGAAACAGTTCAGGGATGTCTTCACTCTAGCACAGAACTAATGAACCAAAACTTGGCCATGTCACATCATACCTTTAGTCAATCAATTCAGGAATTCTGTTTTATGTTATCCTATTACACCATAGGTCATTGGGCCACTTCAACTCAAATGCAGATGATTAAAACCTTTTCATAGGTAAACAACCAACAGTAACTAGAAAATATTGTGACATAAAAGAGGATGGTCTCATTAAGAGAAAACACTGCATAGGATAATTAATAAGCCATGCAGTTTTCCTTTCATGACTTAGGCTTTGATTTGCTTACCTATTAGGCTAAGAAAGCATTTTGACAGACTCTAGATAGCCTGTTCTCAGTTTGTTACAATTTCAGCCTCTGTTATTTTTCAAAGATAAGTAGTCATTTTGTTTATAATCCATAAAAATCTTTGGAAAATGCATACTTCTATTTGGACAAGTCAAGTCACTTTTATCATCAAGTCATAACAGAGATTCTAGGATAATTGTTTTCTCTTTCTAAATTTACTTTGATAGAAATCAGAGCCAAAAGAGTTCTTGCTATCAAAAGAATATTATCAATAACGGGGAAGATATGTTATCTTCTTGTATAAAGAGAAAAAACCAAAAAACCTTATATACTTTTCTTGTTATGTTTATGGAGCTAACTAGTGCTGGTGTTGAAGCTATGATCAGAATTTTGAATCTTAAATGCCTTGCCAATGGTCACTCCCACAAAACCAGAGGAGTCAGTGAGGCTCAAACCCAGGACCACAAAGCTCTTAGTGTGCCATCTTGACCACTTGGCTAGTAGGACCTCAAATATATTTTTACTTTCATGCCTATGTGTGTGTATATACAAATTAACTGCAACATTAGAAGAGAAATTTCTTATACGATTCACATTACTATTTTTCACTATGACTGTATTCCTATATATGTATACTTAGCTGCAGAGGCAAAATGAAATATGGGCCGCCTCACGCGAAAAGGGGCACTCGGACATATAAGAAAAGCGCTGACTCAGCTCTATCTTAGCACTATTATTCCAGCATCTAGTCACGAAAGTTATCATTTGTATTTATTTAAAGGTATAACTGGATGTCCTCTAAGATGGCAAACAGTGTAGCCCCAGACCAGCCGCCATGTGACGTGGCGGCTGGTTTGGGGCTACACTGTTTGCTATGTCCGAGTGCCCCTTTTCGCGTGACGTGGCCCATATGGTATCATCTATCAAATTAGAGCCTTAAAAGACAGGAGGTTTCTAATTGCATATCATAAAACATGGAAAGAAGAACCAGACACCTGCGGACGGACACAGTGTCTCATCTTCCGCTAGTTCTTTCTCTCTCAATGACGTCGTCTTACATTATACAGTGGCGGAGGCTAATTAAGCTGTGCTTCCCCATAAAACTGAGTGACAGAATGTGTCAATTATAGAGCCAACACAAATCAGAGGGAAATTGACATCGCTTTTCTGGCCGATAATGAACAATTCAGATTATCAGAAGAAATCTCGAAGAAATCACGACATCAACTTATTTCTAGATATCTTTACCTTTTTCCAGGTCAAACTCTTAACCTCATCTTTGCCTTTGGCATTGGCTTATGTGAAAGGTACTGATGAAAGGTAAAATGCATTGTTCATTCAGTAAAAAACATTCAGAGAAAATACTAGCTTGTTATGAATTTTTGATAAACAGCAGATGAATAATTCAATAGTGAAACAAAAACTAAAGAGATTCTGATTCTGCCACAAGTTTTTCAATGTAAATCAATCAATTAAGCAATATAAAAGAATATTTTTGTCTTCTTAATAACTAGCACTAATTGCCTTGTTAGTGCTCAGACCAAGGACACAGTGAAAGTCTGTATGACTCATTTAGAGAAGGATTTTAGACCAATCAGACCTTAATCATGGTGTACCATTATTTGTAAGAAATGAGTATTTCATCTTAACAAATAAAACTTTATGAATGTTCATGAACATTAAATGGTCATTCATGAACACAGAACCTTTTCATGAATTTCAAGAATAGGTTCATGTACATTAAGGACATGTTCATGAATACATTTGTAAACCTGGTCTTAATGTCAATGAACATGTTCTTGATGTTCATGAACAAGTTTAGAATAGCTTTGTGTGTAATGTTTGTGAATAATCACTAAGTTCATGAAAAGTTCTTGAATATTCCCAAGGGGCAGACCCTTAATATAAAATCATTTTAATGAATTAACAGCAGATGACCCTAGAAACCAGAGAACCATATTAAGAAATGTCATGGATGAGCAATTTGTCATTTTTCGCTTTGTGGTTTCATCCTGAAAAAAGAGAAAACCCCAAAATGTTTCCTTTTATCACATATCATAAAGTCTGTGTACAACAGCCAGTGGGAGAAAGGCTTAAAATGGCTTTTGAACACATCATGGCTTTTGTTCAAAGCATAATTATGTCTTTGGGCTTATAGGCAAACATATCAAATTAATGATATAATGACTTGATAGTCGTTCTTGTATATGCAGATGTATACTTCTTTTAAATTCATATTGTTAGCTTATAAAATTTGAAAATAACGGAAAAAAAAGAAATATCGTCTTTTCTTTATTTATTGTCTTTATAGTTCTTAACACAATATAAAACCCGTTTTTATCTAGCAACTGCCAGCCACTAAGTTCGCTAGAAACAACCCGCAAATGAATATACTCTTTTTGAACTGTCTGCTGCAGATGCATTATTACAATAATATGTGGGTTGGCAAACACAAAAGTCCCATCTAACATAAGAGATTATGTGTTTTTGGCTACTTAGAATCTTTTCCGCTCTGTGTGATGGAAATAACAACCAGTTTTGCTCAAGTGTTGCTACAAGGTTTTATACTTTAAGAGGCCTACCAATTACTCAACAGAAAATACTTCTTACACAACTCAAGGGTTCAATGCAATATTATAGTAAGTGCTTCATAAACATGAAGCACTTACTATAGTATTGCATTGAACCCTCAAACTACAGTAAAAGAATAAAAAAAGTGATAAAAAGAAAAAAGGTGGTGAACAACTAAATTTCCATTATTGCTTTCACTTTGGAATTTTATGAAGCCCTAACCTTAGACACAACAAACCTAGGCTTTTAACATGTCTTTAACAGATAAGTTATTCATCTTTTTGTCGCAGTGTGGTCTGTTGAGTAGGGGATTAAGAAACAATCATGACTAAAGGAGAAATTCTCATTAAATGAAACTTATTGTTTTGTCAGTGGTTTCTTTCCAATAACTCAAATGAAAAGGTATTTACACATTTAACATTCTTTCACAACTGGACCTTTCAATTTGGATCAGTCCTCAAAACAGACATTAGGAAATACATGCATATTTATTAGGGATGGGAACGAATATTCGAATAGCGGGTCGAATATTCAAATAGCAAAATAGTATTCGAATATTCAATTTTAATGAACCCATATTACTGTATGTTTACCATAAATTTTATTCAAAAATAATGTTGTTTTATTTTCATTTTCTTCCTCTAAACCGATTCCAAATATCGAAGAACATGCCTAGCTCCCAGGTGCAGTTACGATGTTTTTACAACGTATGTCACACAGTAAAACACCTGTGACAAATTACCACATCTTTTGGCAGTTTGCAAAACGATTAATTCCTAAATGTGAAAATAGTCGATTTTAAGCCGCTAAATCTAACACCTTAATGATCTGCACTTGCTTCTTATTATCCAAAACAAGTCAATCACGCTAATTGACAATTGTCAGTGTCAACCAATCACGTAACTTGTTTGTCGTAAAATTAAACAATCCACGACGAGTTACATGTCGACTGAGAGTTTTGTCTCGGTGTCGGAGATATACCCAATTGTTTGCAGAACTGCTAGTCTCATCCTCATCCGACAGTTCCATCATACCCCGAGTGAAAGATGCCATACGAGATGAGGTACTGCAGGGGTACAATCCAACTACGGACGACACAGCTAGATCCACTGCTGCCCTCGGTGCCTTGTTGGATACGAGGTACAATAAGCTACCATTCTTCACCTCAAAACAACGGAAGCTGACCAGCCGTGTTTTAGAATCAAGAATAGACGATCTGCCTCTCAGACTACCGACCAGTGAACATCAACAGTTTACTTACGAAACACCATCTAAGCGACAAAAGTTAGACTTTATCGAATTTTGTTCGCCAGACACATCGGTCGAGGACGAATTACAGGTTTACCTATGCGAAAAAGCAACAGACACCGACCACTTGACATGGTGGAGAGACAACGAGAGTCGATTCCCGAAAATTGCAGTAGTCGCCAAAAGTGTTCTGTCAGTGCCTGCAACATCAGTACCATCTGAGCGAATTTTCAGTGCCACGGGACTTCTGTTGAACAAGCTGAGGAATCGACTATCTAAAATCGAATATTCGAATATATTCGAATAGTTCTAGTCGAATATTCGAATAGTTGTTTCACTATTCGTTCCCATCCCTAATATTTATATAGATCTATTTAAAATAACCAAAGGTTGTTGATGCCAGTATCATTTAAATCTCAGAAGTGGCAGTTAGTGAAAAAGGTTAGAGAAAAGTGACTCCTGTGAATCAATGTTATTTGCATAACAGCTAATTTTTTTCATGTAAATATTCTGTCTGGAAATTTGAGATTGGTAAAATCTTTGGGAAAATCACAATCATGGAAATTGCCTTCGAAATGATATCTGAGAGGTATATAACATTGACAAACTGTATTGAAACCATTTAATATGACTTTCAAAGCAGACATTTTGAAGCCAGTGCTACTAAAAATCAAACAAAGAAAGGTTTTCCTAAATATTTCAATAACTAATTGATAACTGAATTAGAAGTTGAGTAATCAATTTCTTATATTTGTTTAAAGCCATGCTAATGCTAATTTACACTTAAATTGTGAAAGTTCTAGAAAAATTGAAAATTAAATTTAAAGTATTTCGAATTTCCCTTTTACAGAGAAATTTAGACTGTAACACGTCCACATGGTGCTTTTAAAAGAATGAATACTAAAAGGTTTGTTTACAATTAGCAATAAAACATGGTCAGCCGAGAAAAGTTGGGAACCATAAAACCCCAAGAAATTCTCCATTTTGAATGTTCACATTGTTAATATTGGATAAATGACAGTATTTTTATGTGTTTCACATGATTTTTCTAACTGGGTGATTGGCATGCTCCTTACCGTTTTAGATGTTACTCGAATGTAAACAATGGAGTTAAATTGGTAGGCACCAAATTTGTGAAAATAGATAATATTTTATTTTATTATTATATATATTATATATATTATTTTATATTGTTATGAGCCTGCGGTTTTTCACTTTGTTTCAACATATTCTATCATAATTTATAACTCATATTACCCAGTTTTGCAGTTTTACGTGGGGCTAGTATGCTTTTAAAAATATCATCTAGCAACTTATGTAATGCTACTAAAATTGTTTACCTAATGGTAAAAATTAACTCACTTTAACCCTCTTTTCCGCTAATTCTGTTTTGAAGTTTTAGAAACAAGAACATGTACATGCACAAACGATTATGGCAAAACAAAGAAAGCATTCTTGCAATAAGCAGTTGAACCTTTTGACAAAATAACTCTCACTTGTCTTTAAAAATGCCGCCCGTCTGTGGAATTTCAAACTGGTTCATGGTAGAGGATTTAACACTGTGTCAACAATTTTTCAATTATATCACAGTATACCTATGAGATAGTCACTTTTAATTATATTGTGACTAACAGATGTTAATGCCAGATGATATAGGGTTAGGGGTTTAACTCCCAACTATCTTGATTAATAACTCTTTACCACCCGCAGCAAACATTTTCTTACTTGAAGCAGATGCCTTTAGGTACGCTTTGTAAACATGTGAAAAACCTCTCAGTTCTGCTGTTGTGATATGTGAATAGATTGAACAAGAGGGCCATAATGGCCCTTTATCGCTCACCTGAGTTCTGTTTGAAAAAGAGGTATATTTAAGACAGAGTGGTTGGTATGTTTCAAACTCTTCTAAGTGCTAATTGCATTGAATACTCTAAGCCAATGCTCTTGCTTGTTAACATTTTTTTATGTATTGTAAGAAATCATTAAGACAATCATTCTGACCATCTTTCATGATAATTGGACCATAAATATAGCTGCTAGAGTGTTCACAAGGTTTTTTCAAGTATTTGGCATAGTGACCTAGTTTTTGACCCAACATGACCCATTTTGAACAAGATTTCATTAAGACAATCATTCTGACCAATTTTCATGATAATTTGGACTATAAATATAGCTGCTAGAGTGTTCACAAGTTTTTCAAGCATTTGACCTAGTGACCTGGTTTTCAATCCCACATGACCCAGTTTCAAACCCAACCAAGATTTCATTGGGACAATTATTCTGACCAACTTTCATGACAATTTGACCATAAATATAGCTGCTAGAGTGTTCACATAGTTTTTCAAATATTTGACCTAGTGACCTAGTCTTAGACCTCACATGATCCAGTTTCGGACTTTGCTAAGATTTCATTGAGCCAATCATTCTGGCCAACTTTCATCAAAATTGGACCATAAATGTGGCCTCTAGAGTGTTCACAAGCTTTTTAAATTATTTGACCTAGTGACCTAGTTTTTGACCCCACATGACCCACTTTCAAACATGGCCAAGATTTCATTTTGGCAATCCTTCTGACCAACTTTCATCAAAATTGGACCATAAATATAGCTGCTAGAGTGTTCACAAGGTTTTTCAAATATTTGACCTAGTGACCTAGTTTTTGACCTCACATGACCCGGTTTCAAACTTGGCCAAGATTTCAATTGAGACAATCATTCTGACCAACTTTCATCAAATTTGGACCATAAATGTGGCCTCTAGAGTGTTCACAAGCTTTTTAAATTATTTGACCTAGTGACCTAGATTTTTACCCAACATGACCGAGTCTTGAACTTGGCCAAGATTTCATTGAGACAATCATTCTGACCAACTTTGATAAAAATTGGACCATAATTGTGGTCTCTAGAGTGTTCACAAGCTTTTTAAATTATATGACCTAGTGACCTAGTTATTGACCCCACATGACCCAGTTTCAAACTTGGCCAACATTTTTATTGAGACAATCATTCTGACCAACTTTCATCAAAATTGGACCATAAATGTGGCCTCTAGAGTGTTCACAAGCTTTTTAAATTATTTGACCTAGTGACCTAGTTTTTGACCCCACGTGAACCAGTTTCAAACTTGGCCAAGATTTCATTAAGACCATCATTCTGATGAACTTTCATCAAAATTGGAACATAAATGTGGCCTCTAGAGTGTTCACAAACTTTTTAAATTATTTGACCTAGTGACCTAGTTTTTGACCCCACATGACCCAGTTTCGAACTTGGCCAAGATTTTATTGAGACAATCATTCTGACCAATTTTGATAAAAATTGGACCATAATTGTGGTCTCTAGAGTGTTCACAAGCTTTTTAAATTATTTGACCTAGTGACCTAGTTATTGACCCCACATGACCCAGTTTCGAACTTGGCCAAGATTTTATTGAGACAATCATTCTGACCAACTTTCATCAAAATTGGACCAAAAATGTGGCCTCTAGAGTGTTCACAAACTTTTTAAATTATTTGACCTAGTGACCTAGTTTTTGACCCCACATGACCCAGTTTCGAACTTGGCCAAGATTTTATTGAGACAATCATTCTGACCAATTTTGATAAAAATTGGATCATAAATGTAGCCTCTAGAGTGTTCACAAGCAATTGTTGACACACGCACGGACGCACGGACACGCACGGACGACGGACATCTCGGTATCACAAAAGCTCACCTTGAGCACTACGTGCTCAGGTGAGCTAAAAAGCACTGTGTGGCAAAAGAAGAAATTGCTTGTCACAAGCGATTTCTCCTTTTGCCACAATGCTTTTTGAAAGTCGTCTGCTGCAAGACGCAAAAATGTGGCGTCAGGTGGGAATATGATAAACAGCTTATTAGCTCCACAAAAAAAGTAAATATCTAGTAGCCTACCTACTGTCAGAAATGCATTCCATTCTAATTTTTTTCAAATTATGTTAAAATTACGTAGAAATGTATGCCATCTGAGTCATGCTGTGTTTGCCATAAAGATATAAACAATTGGGCCTCTCCCAGTTCTAGAATTAAATAACCCCGTATATCATATATCCTTATTCATATCATTTCATTTTTACAAACAGGAAATTTGAGCAGTTTTATATCAATCTTTCTTCATGATGAGTAGGATATTTCAACCAATAAGTTGGTTTAGTTCTTGTAATTGCATATCAAAAAGAGAACCTAACACTTTCACCCATTCCCCCATGGAGAAATTTTTGATAGGTTCAAATGGAGAATTTGCACATAACCATTACAAGGTATCAAATATAAGGCTTCCATAGTTACTTTTTACCCTTAAAGTGCTGGAACCGACTTCATGCTTATGCAAACAGGTTAGATCACAGGCCAGCCGCCAAGTACATTAGCGGCTGGCCTGTGATCTAACCTGTTTGCTACTCTGAGTATCTTCTCTCATCAAAATTAAGGAAATTTTAAGGCTTTGAAAAGCAGACAACACAAAAATATATTGTTTGAAACTTACCCAGCATTTTAACGATTAATGAATGAACCAATAAATGAATGCATGGATGGTGTTTTATGGCGCATAGACTGCAGGCCCACCAAAGGGAGGTAATAAGCACATAAGCAATGCCTAAAAATGCAAACACATGAATCAATTTCTTCCATTCATATTTGCACTTAATATGTACTTTTGGAGTTGGAGTTACTGTTTGTATACTATAAGAAGTGTTATAATTGTGTGTGTTTTGTATTGCTCTTCATAGACTATTGGTGTTTGCTGTTTGTAGACTTTTAGATCTAACTTCCTGTATGATTTACATAATATATGACGACTTACCATGCCGACCCAGAAGAGGAAGAAGATGATGAGGATGAGGATGTCTGTACATCCTCTGTTCTTCACAGGGTTCATTAAATCCGTCTTCTCCTCATCTCTCTAAAATGAATAAACATCATGATGTTTAGTTATATATAACTCCTAGTATAACAGTTTATTGACCCTTTACCACCAAACGTCGATTTTTGAGTGTCTGAAATTGAAAGAGTTTGCAGATGACATTTCAAAATGTGATGAAATTGAAAAATAATCTTCTTAAAGGGCAGAAAACATTGTAGGAAAAGGAGAAATTGCTCATAAAGAGCAATTTCTCCTTTTCCCACAATGTTTTCAAAAGTCGTCTGCAACAAGATGGTCAAATGTCTTTATTGTTGTGTTATGGGTTAAGACCCCCTCCATGAGAACTCACTTAAAAGCATCCGCTGTAGATCCCTTCAGGAACTAAATGGACAAATGCATAAATAACTCATAATGAGCAAATATTTTTGAGTCACAATGGTTCGATCCAAATAGCATAATTTGTTTTTTCATCATCTACTTCTGCTTCCAATTTGGATCTGATACAAAATCTGCAGCAGCAGGAGTCATACATGGGATTATTTGACTGGTCCAAATTGAAAGCTCTTGGTGATGACAATTATTAAGTATACAAAATATCTTTTTTTTTAAACAAAAAGCAATTGCGATAGAAAAATTGATATCAATGAACAATTCCTCTTTTACTCACAAATACTGTTTTTGAAGTCCTCTATTGCACTTATGCCAAGATGAACTTATGGAAAGGATGGGCCAAATGAAATTCTTGTTGAGAACAAAAAATAACGTCAAGATGAATATATGAAAAGAATGGGTCAGACAAACTTCTTAAAAGAGAACCAAAAAGAGAGAATTATTAAATTTTCTTCGAACAACATATCCATAAACCGACTATATAAAAGAGCATTTCGCTTATATAATGAAAAATAAATCTGCAAAAAAAGGAATAATAACCTGATAGTATGTAGAAAACTTCAATATTGTCAGACAATAATTCCAATATATGTCTGGAACAGACACATAAAATCAAGGGAGGTCTTTGGAAAAGGTCATCATTAAACAACACATAAAAACATCAGATTCAAATGAGAAATTGCTTATTATGAGCACAACTTTGGTTACAAGGGCTGCAGACTATCACTGTTTTAACCCTTTTAGTGCTGGAACCGACTTCATGCTTATGCAAACAGATTAGATCCAGGCCAACTGCCAAGTAAAATGGCGGCTTGCCTGTGTTCTAACATGTTTGTTACTCTGAATATCTTTCTTCATCAAAATTAAGTATATATTTAAGGTTTTGGAAAGCAGATGACATGAAAACCTTTTTCTAGAAAATTACCCAGCATTCTAAGGGTTAGGCCATAAGACATGCAAAACTGCACTCTGTGTGAACTTCAAAAAGAAGTTCCTTTCCATTACAGTGGTTCATACAAATGAGGATAAAACACAATAAACCTTCAAGCACCATTAAGAACCATTTATTTTCAGGCATGAATTATCCTTATACAGCATTTATAAAATATTCAAAACATTTCTCGGAGTAGAGGTCTTTATTAAAGGTTATTTCTAATGGCAGGATATATCTAGCCTTTTTCCTGCTACATAATATCCATATTACTGGTTTCCTGGTTTTACCAGTACCGGTCTAGGGCCCTGGAAAATCTTGCCAAAGGTCACTCCTACGACACCAGAAGTACTGGTGGGGCTCAAACCCAGAACCCCAGAGTTCTAACTCTGCAAACTTAACCACTGGGCTCTTAACCCTTAAAGTGCTGGAACCGACTTAATGCTTATGCATACAGGATCAAACCTGTCTGCTACTCTGATTATCATTCCTCATGAAATTATGTAGATATTTAACGTTTTGGAAAGCAGATGAAACATTAATCTACTTTTATCAAAATACCCAGCATTCTTAGGGTAAACAAGTATTACCTACTGATACTAACAACAGACCAACCTAATAACAGGGCAATATATTTTATCAAAAAAAGGGCAAACAAGTATCACCAGATAACTGCAAAAATATCATGCAAACATTGAAACCAATGTGAGAAATTGAAAATTTGCTCAAGCTGAGTAAGTTCTCTCTTTGTCACAAAGTTTTCAAAACAATGACTGCTGAAAAAGCATTTGATCACCTATACTTAACAGAAAGAGGAAGAGGGTCTATTTGTTTGTTTGTATGGTGTTTAACGCTGTTTAAAAATATTATCAGTTATGTAATGGCTTTCCTGGATCCCTGAATACTAGGCTAGGGCTCTGAAGTGACTTGCCAAAGGTCGCTCCAACGAAAAACCAGAGGTGTAAGTGGGGCTTGAACCTGGGAACCCTGAGTTCTAAGTCTACCACCTTAACCACTGGGCCACCTAAGATCAGGAAGAGGGTCTAACACATACCATACCAGCATAGCATATTTGCATATGCTGGGTACATTCTCTTTTTGTTACAATGTTTCAACCTTATGACTGCCGCAGTCATTGAACGCCCTGTATTTAAGGGAAAGGTATGGAACACCGTTTGCACAATAACTCGTTTAAAATATGGGTTTAACAGTGAAACATAGGATTCAACTCTTTAACCTATAGTTTAATAGACATTAAACCATGGTTTCTTGTCGGAAAAGCTGAAACCATAGTTTAAAGTCTGAAACTATAGGTTTGAGTGATTTTCTCTTAAACCCTATGTTTAACAGAACCGTAGTTAAAAGTCCAAAACCTAGGGTTTAAGCGATTTCCTTAGGCACACTCAATCGTTCAAAAGTATTTTCTTCTCTATACCAAGGTTTTAACGCTTAAACCATGGTTTCTGAAGCCGTTTGCTCAATAGTCCTGTTAAAACCATGGTTTAAGCGACTTCAAGCTATGGTTTCAAGTTAAAGTCTCTTAAACCCAGGGTTTAACTGTTAAACATAGGGTTTAAGAGACATTAAATTTATGGTAGTGAGAGAAATACCAACCACAAAACGTCCTAGAGTGGCTATGTTTTGATTGGCTTAATTCTTAACATGGGGTTTCCATTGGCTAATTCTTAACATGCGGTTTCTATTGGTCAATTCTGTTAATACTTTAGTTCCTATTGGCTACCTGTTAAACCCCTAGTTTAAGTGACTTTAAACCATGCTTCAAACTGTAGTTTATGCTGAATGCACAATAATTCTATTAAACATAGGGTTTAAGAGAAAACTATAGTTTAATACCTTAAACCCATAGTTTAAAAGAACTCATGCACGATTGGCACCATCATTTCTTTTAATCATATGGTTAAACAGTTAAACCTAAACTTTCACCTTGAAATCAAGGATTAAGACTTTAAACTTTCAACTGTAAAGTTTGGAAAGTTAAAACCATGGATTAAAGACTTGAAACAATGGTTTTAAGTCTGTTAAACTATGGCTTTAAGATTTAAACCCTTAGTTTAACTGTTAAACCCATGGTTTAAGGGAATTATTGTGCAAACTGCCTTCCATAGAAAGGGTCTAAAACATACCATACCAGGATAAAATATTAATGGACTATCAGCATCAAACTTGGCATGTACAAAAAAATATACCAATATTCCTGCACCCAATTCCATCCATCTCAGGCAAATATTGTGCTATTTACTCTTTAAGCAATTCCATGAAACATTTAAAAAAAAAAATCTGTGTCCATTGAACAAAATGCTGTTTCATTTTCCCCTTGAACCATGGTAAGTCACTTTAAGTTATCTACAGGAGTAGAGGACTTAAAATCCATTATATTAAGATTCTTTGGCAGAATGAAGCCACTTTAGTCAAGAATATCCATGGCAATTCTTGCAAAACCATTAAGTTAAGAGAAGTTAAAAGAGAACATTAAAGTGTTTTAATTTCAGAAAATGTTCTGTAGAAAAAACCTCTTTACCCTTATGGTGCTGGAACCGACTTCTTGCTTTTGCAAACAGGTTAGATCCAGGCTAGGCCAGCCACTAAGTAAAATCGGCGGCTGGCCTGTGATCTAACCTACTTACTACTGTGAATAGATTTTCATCATCAAAATTAAGCACACTGATGTTTATGGTTTTGGCAAGCAGACCACACAAAAATCTATTTTTACAAAACTACCCAGCATTCTAAGGATTAATGTTTAAAAAAAATGTCTTTAGGTCATCAACCCATTTCACAACATTTTGTGACAAAAGATAAATTTCCTTATGATAATAAATCATCCCTTTTTTGTCGCAATAATATTTCAGCATTCATCTATTCATTTTACAAGTTTTTCATGGACATCTTTGGTTTGTTTGATGATTGTCTTCTAAATGTTGTATACTGCTGATTGTTCTTAAGTTATCTACATATATTTATCTATATGGGATTAAACTTTGCTGCTACATTCTTTTAATAGCATTGTGATGCCTAATTCATAAAGATGAAGGAAGATCCCATTTTTAACTGCCCATAAGCTGAAGCCAAGTTGAATCATTTTGGAGGAGAGAGAGTAGAGTTTCTGCCTCAGGACATGACCATAGTCAGTTCAAATCCGGTGGTAGCGAGATTCTCCTTGCGACCTTTCATTAATTCACATTTAGTGCGAGTTATGTCTGTATATCCAATAAGCAGAATCATGAGTGACTTATCTAAGTTGTAAGAACTTGTTTTACAATCAATGTAAAGTAAATAAATTTAAACTAAGGAGAACCAAAGGCATTCCATAAATCAGTCAGGAGACTGCCTATAATAAAAAAATTTAACGTCTGTCAGCAGGACTTGAACCTTTGCAGAGAAAAAACATGTAATTTGAGGTTCTGTACTCTAACCACTCGGCCATAGAGCCCCTTGCTGCTTGGTATGTTCTCGGAACAGGGAAAGGGTAAATGGAATATTGACCTGGTATAGTCCCAGAATAATGGTTATAAATAAATAACTCAGAATGTCTGAAACAAAAGGCCTAGATATGAAATACTCATTCTTTGTGAAATTGGACTTCTCCATGTAAAATCTTTCTTTGCATTAGATACAATTTTGAGATCCACTGCTATGATACACATGAAAAGCAATGACAATACATGGATACCAAATGTGCATACATGTGTTTTCTATGGGGTTTTAAACATGTTTTCAACAATTTATTCCACTTATATTATGGTAGCAATTCCCTTATACTTCCTAAATATAAACTACCACTTTCCTTTCTTCAACCTAGAAACCTCCTTTCTGTCAACAAATTGACAAATCCTTGCCAATTTGCTTGAAGGAGGTGTTTTCAAGAGCTATTAAAAACAAATCTTTTGTGCATTTGTCTGGTGGAGGTTTCTATATATCTTAATTGGTTGAACCATTGTAATAATTCATCTATCACAGGTCTGTCAACTAGATATATTTGAAGTTATAGAGTCTTTCAACAGTATTTCAGTAACAGACATCATTTTATCAATCCACACAATACAATGTTAAATACTATGATCAATTGAAAAAGATGAATTCTACTGTGTACGGAATGAAAGAAAGGTGAAGCGGTTCCATACAAAAGTCTGATAGGGTAGGGTGTTTGTCTGCACACCCCAAATAGAAAACATTCACAACTGTACCAATATTTTCATCACTTTGAAATAATCTAAGAAAAGAAAAAAGTGCTGGAACAAAGAATCTTTTATATACAAAACTATGATTAGGATTTTTAACTATCAACTCAGATTAATATAAATTTAATAGTATATAAATTACTTACCGCATCACCACAACATCCACACATGATTGGGCTTTATCAGAATCCTGAAAATATAAAATGATTTCCATCAAAATACAAACAACAAACATATAAATATTTAAAAAAGCTGCTAAAACTTTCACACATGCTAACATAAGACCACATTGCACGCCTATATATCTACAATTACTAACAGGTTGCCCATACATGTAATGATGGTAGGCACTAAAGTCAGTGAGTAGTGTTACCATATGGGACTAAGTTACAACTCTTAACCTTTTCCCAAACAATAACAACATTTGACCACTTTGTTGCAGACAACTTAAGAAAACATTGTGGGAAAAGGAGAAATTGCTCGTAACGAGCAATTTTTCCTTTTCCCACAATGTTTTCTGCCCCATCAGAAGATTATTTTACAATTTCATCACATTTTGAAATGTCGTCTGCAAACTCTTTCAATTTAGGACAGTCGAAATTTGTTGATTGGGAAAGGGTTAAGTCTCAGTGATCTATGATAAGTCCTTAGGGACAATATTACAGGAAAATTGTTCATGTTTGGATTAAGTGTATTATTAGAGAAGTGGCACTAAATAATACATGGAGAGTCTGTAGATTACCATTAGTTAATACCGAAAGATGAGAATTTGTTATTCATCCAAATTCAAAGCATCATCAGCAGACAATAGAAATTAAATGAAAATTATAATCTTTACCACCTGCAGATATTTTTTTACTTGAAGCAGACAACTTAGGAAAGCTTTGTTAACCTTTCATTTCTGCTGCTGCGATATGTGAACAGATTGAAAAAGCATTGTGACAAAAGGAGAAATTACTTGTGACAAGCAATTTCTCCTTTTGCTACAATGCTTTTTGTCACAAGCAATTTCTCCTTTTGCCACAATGCTTTTGACAGTCGGCTGCTGGAAGGCGCAAACATGTATATAACCTATATATTCCTTTTATTTAAAGTATTGATACTTTTTATTTGAAGTAAAGCATCAAGTATACATATACGAAAAAATTAATAAACTATACTGCTTGGAAACAGTGTGCTCTGTGGAACAATATGTCAGGATAATGATTCAATGTAAGGCATCGATACTAGGTTAACCCTTAGATTGCTGAGTAATTTTTTTTAAATAGATTTTCGTGTCGTCTGCTATCCAAAGCCTGAAATATCTGCTTAATCTTGTTGAGGAAAGATACTCAGAGTAGCAAACAGGTTTAATCACAGGCCAACCACCAATTTACTTGGCGGCTGGCCTGTGTTTTAACCTGTTTGCATGAGCATGAAGTCAGTTTCAGCACTATAAGGGTTTAAGGGTTAAAGGTACTTAATTATACATAGGGAGCCTGCTGGTATATATAGAGAACTGGGATGACACTTTTACAGAGACATTCACTGGTTCCCTGTTACAGGGGACTTTATCACACCCTTGTGCAGACAGACATGACCATTTTATCAAATAAAGATTCCTGTGATCCTTCAACTTTTAGAGTACCATAAGGGTATTGTGATACCTTGCTCAATCCCAAGAAGGGAAAACATACAATCCCAGGTTTAATTTAACAGGTCTTTGAGAGCGGATAGCCCTTTGAAATGCTTAAATGTGGACAAGGAGAAATGAGCAATTTCTACTTGATCCAAAAAAAGCTCCTTTTTACTTTATTTGTCATTATTTATTCATAAGGGTTTAACATCTCAACAACATTGTTTCAGTTATTTTTCAAGGCCCAACTCCTATTGATGGAGGAAGACCCCATTCAGCTACCCATAATGGCTGTTCAAGCCCGGTAGAACTATTGACATTCCACAAGTCAGTTAAGGGACTACCTCTCATGAAAATCCAAATGCTGTCACTGGGATTTGAACCCACGCAGAGAAGGGCCATTTTCATTACCTAATGATAATTTCCCAATTCTATCTTATCAATAGGTGTGATAAATGACAAATGATAATTAAATAGAGACAAGAGGTAAATTTACCCACTGTGAGCAATTTATCCTAATTATCAAAATGAGTCTACACAGGCATATTCCAAGATTGAGATTGTCTATTTATGCATCATTGTTCATCTTATCCATCCAGTAAAATAAAACACAATCCACTTGCTGCTTTTCCAAAGAGGCATGTGGCTTCTTGTTACAGAAAAAAAGAAACACTGTGTCACTAGAGGTATTGCAATTATCAAAGGCTAGCAAGAACACCTAGCAAGCCCATGTCTGAACCAGTGCACACTGATATCCATACACATGGGAAGTGTCATTATTTGGTAAAAGGCACTTAATTATACAGTGACTGCAGTTTCCCAATTGGATTTATATGGACCCCTGTACCAGATCAATACGATACATTTTGAGGCAAGGAAATGGAGATAGTTCAATGTTTTAATGCATAACAATATGTGTTTCATGAAATACTTAATCATGCCCCATTCTGCCTTTTGTCAAGATTCTTTATGTTTGTAAAGCACTTACTATAGTCTTGCAATGAACCCTCGATTGGTGTTTGTGATAGTGAGGTTTAGATATCATTAGTCATACATGTGGTTTCAAGAATCTTAGTCCACTATTCCTATCTCCATTTTATAAGCAGGGATATAATTCGACCTTTGACCTGGTATTGATGACCTTTGAGGACTAGATATCAATGAGATACTTATATATGTCTCCATGAAGTTTGAAAAACCTAGGACAAAGGTTATGCATTTTATGAGCAAAGGAAATCCTTTAACCCATTACCAAACAATAATGACATTTGACCAGTTTGTTGCAGACAACTCTGAAAAATATAGTGGGAAAAGGAGAAATTGCTCTTAGCGAGCAATTCCTCCTTTTCCCACATTGTTTTCTACCCTATCAGATGATCATTTTTCAATTTCACCACATTTGGAAATGTCATCTGCACACTCTTTCAATTTTGGACAGCCAAAAATCTGGCATTTGGTAAATGGTTAAAAGTGTTCACATGAGAGTGTGCCAATTTTCTGTACCAAAAGCAGTCAAGTGTGGTTTTAGTATTATTGAGTAAGGGTGGTTAACCCTTTACCAAACACCAACTTTAAGACTGTGCCAAATTGAAAGAGTTTGCAGTTGACATTTCAAAATGTGATGAAATTGGAAGATAACCTTATGGTATGGCAGCAAACATTGCGGGAAAAGGAGAAATTGCTTGTTACAAGCAATTCCTCCCTTTCCCACAATGTTTTCCAGAGTTTGCTGCAACAAAGTCGTAAAATGTCGTTATTGTTTGGTAATGGGTTAAACAATCATTTCCAGATTCACACCATAAGTTATCAACACTCTAAATGTGTGAATAGCAAAAATTGTGTATCGACAGAAATAATTGCCGAGAACTTAATATGTATTGATTTTGTTCATTTCATAATACATGAAGCATCTAGCACAGTGAATGGCCGAGACAGCAAAATGAAAGACAGTTGACAGGAATATGTTTCTTACTTTAGCAGGTTTTATCGTTAGGTGAACAGGGTGGCATTGGCCATTGATCCTAAGGGGGAAAACTAGAAAAAGAACTGTTAAGAAAAATTTCTACATTTAATTCGAAAAATCTTGATGAAAAAACGAATTTACTGGCACTGTAATAAGCGGGATAACCCTAAGCCCTATCAAGAGGGCATATCATTACTCCATATTATATGGCACAATGAGATGCCTTTAAAAAGGTCTTTTTCTGTGTCAGGCAACATTTTACTTCCTTGTCTTTGTACATCAATGAATATGATTTCATGGGGGGAAAACCTTCCAAACCTTCTATGAAGACATCTCAACACTTATTCCGATGAAGACATTTCAACACTTATTCCTTCGTCTATCACCACCTATTATTTATTATGATCATGTTGAAGAGCATGTTTTGGCTTAGAGAGAATGTTGTGCAGTACAGGTGAGGAAAACAAGGGAGCACTAATAGGTACACTGACCATCACAATACAACTTAAATACTGTTATGCAGCATTGCTAACAGAAACTCCTTGTGAAATGACATATTCAATGTTATATTATCCATTAGTCTATTTCACATCTTTTAAATAAATTAATAGTTTGTTTCCTGTGCAAACATAAAATCATTTTGAAAAAACCATGACCTAAAGATGTGCAAATCAGGACTTGACTGATCTAACTCGCAAAGAAATTAGTCCACACAAAACTTATTTTGATGAGGATGAACACATTAGTAAATGGGTGATAATGCATGTTTAAATCAACAAACTAGTAGGTCTCAAAAAACAGTATATGTGGATCCAATGGACAAAGCTTGCTAGCGCATCTTAGTCCAAAAAAAGTAATGACTATAGAAAGTGTTCAAGACAAGCAACTCCTACATGGTTGCTTCAAGATAATTAGATGATCTTTTTTTCAAAATCCATAATCATAGCCTTCTGGTGTAACTTTGAATTTGGGCCAGTCAAAACATATCAATAAATGGTAAGAGAAGAAGTGATGCACCTTACATGTAAAGCATCATGGAGATATCAGAAAAACATATTTCATACAGCTGCTGTGAATGGAAATGATATATTTCACCAATCATTTAACCCTTAACCAAACGCCAAATTTTGGACTGTCCCAAATTAAAAGGGAATGAAGACACCATTTCAAAATGTGATGAAATTTAAAAAAGAATATTCTGGCATGGCAGAAAACATTGTGGAAAAAGGAGAAATTCTTTTAACGAGCAATTTCTCCTTTTCCCACAATCTTTTCCAGAATCGTCTGCAACGAAGTGGTTAAATGTCGTTACTGTTTGGTAATCATTTAACATAGAACCGTTTCACAAACCAGTGTTTAATCAAACCAGTCCATGAGCAAAAATCTCATGGCTTTGAACAAGGTTTCCTTTGTCTTTAAGTTTCATTATGATTGTGTCTTTAAAAACCAATATAACCAAATGAAAAATTGCTCATAAAGAGCAATATAAACTTTTGTCTTCACTGTTTCTTTAATTATCAATATCACTAAGAAAATGTATATTTTCATGGTTTCCTTTGATATCTGCTTTTGCTATCAATTGGGACTATAGGGAAGTTGGAGAGACCTCTAATAATTCATTGAATTGCTCATCAAGGGTCTAATTATTGGTAACCAAATACTGGTACTATCATACATGGCAATTATACATAAATTCAATAGTTAATTAACAACTGTTATTGATCTGTCAAAATATATCATAATGCTTATCAAATTAAGAATCAAATAAGTTATTTTAAAAAGATTAGCTCTTGTGTTAATCCATGTCTTTATACTTTAAATTGCTACATTACAAGTTATGTTTATAAAGCAATAACATGTATGTATGTCTGTATTACCAAATGCATTGAATAACTTTTGAAGCAGACAACATTTGAAAACATTGTGAAAAAATGACGAATTTGCTCCCATCCTGCTCGATGTAAAAACCAAACCATACTATAAATATTAATGTTCATAAAAGGACATGTTTTATCTAGATGTCTTCCCGACTACTTATTTAAATTGATTTTCTTCTTCATTCAATACTCCAGTTTTCAATACCCCTTTTCTGTGGGACGGCAAACCAACTTTTGTGCTTGTGGGCAATTAGCCGATAAAGTGATGCCAGTTTGGCTTATTCCTAATGTCTTCACACTAACTTACCTGTATTCTGACAAAGGGATGTTTCTTAGGTCATGAAAACCCAACAATAAAATGTCTGATATCCTTCATTATTTTATCTTTTCTCTATTAACAATTGGATAAGCCCTTGAGGTTAATGACTCCCAGGATATGCCTAATTTTCCATGAACCAAAAGCATGTTTCTTAGTAAAGTTGCATTATGTATTCTTTTTGCAGTGTGTTATCAATTTTACAGTAAATTTTCGAGGGTTCAGCGCAATACTATAGTAAGTGCTTCATGTTTATGAAGCACTTACTATAGTATTGCGCTGAACCCTACTTGAGGTATTGTTCAGTTTAGATGCCTGGCTCTTCATAGATGGAGGAAGTCACCTTACTCAACTGTCGAAGAGGGCATGTATGGACGGTTGGAAACACAGGCATTCTGTTACCTTTTGGGAAACTTCAAAAACATGTATATCCCTAACAAGATTTGAAAATGGAGACATGAGCGTGCCTGGCATTACGCACTTACTCACATGCGTATAGTTGATTTTGAAACTGAAAACTTTAAAACGCTAAAATTGCAATATAAATTGTTGCATTAGAATTAAATCATTTCACATTTACATTTTGAGACATATTGTCATTAGTTTTAGAGGTATTTTGGTCCCAAGTACCCTCTAAAATGCATCTACGGTGTCTATAGAGTGAAAAATAATTCAGGGGGAGCATTTCCAACGAACCCCTAGATATGGTGCATATCTTCAAAATAGGGCAAGGCATGCCCCTGGAAGACGCTTTGTATTTTCAAGTTCTATTCTTTATCTACTAAGCAAAAGATGTCTCCTCCATTTTGTATTCAATTCAATATAATGAATCACGGTTCTAAAGTAGACAGTATTCATTTCAACATTTTATTGCTAATGATACTTATTAGAAAACTTTGAGGATTTCAATAGTTTGCTCTCCCTTTTGTTTGTTGTCTGCTGATGCTGTCAATTTGGACAAGTCCAAATATCCATGTGGACAAATGTGTTCACCAAACGATCACTGGCTTACAATGACAAATATGTTACTGCTTCAGACAACTCTTGGAATTATCATACAACATTATTTTTTAGTCTTTATGTGGTACACCCTACAACTTCATCCTAATTCTAACTGTTAACCCAATCCCAAACAATAACGCCATTTGTCAGGTTTGTTGCGGAAGACGACTTGGAAAACATTGTGGGAAATGGAGAAATTGCTCTTACTGTCCAATTTCTCGTTTTCCAACAATGTTTTCACTCCTATCAGATGATTATTTGCAATTTCATCACATTTTAAAAAGTTGTCTGCAAACTCTTTCAATTTGGGAAGGTAAAATATTTTTTGGTAAAGGGTTACCTGACAGATCTATCTGTTGCAGACAATCAACAGTGTTTAGTTAGAGAGTGAAATAATAAGGAATATCAGGATCTTTGACATGACATAACAGATGCCTTGATAAGACTGCACTAACCTCCATGGATTTATTAATATCTCGCTGATAGTGAGAGTTGAGTTGGATATACATCTGTTAGCATTCATATTACATGTCTTTTTTATCTTTTTTCACATTTGTCAGTTTCACAGGAATCTTACATCACATCGACAATTTCTCAGTTTTATTACGTTTATTACCATAAGGCACATTATTGATAGAGAACGGTCCCATAATTGGATGACTAGCCCAATTAACCCTTTACCAAATTGCCAAATTTCCGACTGTCCCAAATTGAAAGAGTTTGCAGACAACACTTCAAAATGTGATGAAATTGAAACATAATCTTCTGATAGGGTAGAAAACATTGTGTGAAAAGGAGACATTGCTTGCTAAGAGCAATTTCTCCTTTTCACACAATGTTTTCCAGAGCCGTCTGCAACAACCTGGTCAAATGTCGTTGTTGTTTGGTAATTGGTTAAAGATGGAGGAATGACATATTAAATGTAAATAAACCTGATATGTCTTACATTGGCACTGCAAGATTTCATTTCCTTTTGAGAGCCAACAACATAGAATTAAACAAATAACCATCAATTAATGCCAGTAAAATATTGTCTTCTTTACCATGTTGGAAGATTATTATAGACTTTGTTATTTTACGTCATTTGTGAAACATGTTCTTACAACTTTGATTTCACTCTAAAAACACTATCGATTCTGCATCCTGGATACATAACCAGTACCCACGCCAAATGTGGATACATATAAGATTGCAGAGCCGACTCAGAGCTCCTATAAATGACGAACAAATGTCCTTAAGTTTTCTGTCTAAATTAAGGTATACATAAAAAGGCAGAATTACTGACCAAAAGTAGTTCATCTTAATTGTAACAAAAGTTTTGTTCTTAAATATATGAATTTGTAAAATTTAGTTAATACAAGAAACAAAGTAATGGGTTACATTTTGTTGTTATATCCTTAAGCATGACCAAAATTGTAAATGACTGCAAAGACTTGAATCAAAAGTTTTCTTATCAACCCTGCAAGTACACTGAAAGTGGAGAAAACTGCAAGAAAAGCGAATGGTGCCAACAGATATTCCACAGAGATTCTACTCAAGGCAACCATGTATTCTCCTGCAAAACACAAAAAAACTACAAAGCAACATTGAAATAATCTGCTATTTCTACTGGGAAAGCTAGAGTTCCATTTTTTTCTCTTTGAGTTTTTTTGTCTCCTGTTTCTGTGTAGTTACGAGCAGGTGCCAGCTCTTGTGCAGTTATCACTGTATGTTCCTATTAACCCTTTCCCAAATGACAAATTGTGGATGTCCCAAATTGAAACCTTGCAGACGATATCTGAAAATGTGATGAAAGTGGATAATGATATTCTGATAGGGCAGAAAACATTGTAGGAAAAGGAAAAATTGCTTGTTACAAGCAATTTCTCCTTTTCCCACAATGTTTTCCAGAGTTGTCTGCAACAAAGTGGTCAAATGGCGTTATTGTTTGGTAATGGGTTAAAACATGGCACTTAAAAATATTGCCAAAATTAGGAGAAATTACTCTTTGCAATGAGTAATTTCTTGCTTTGTCAAAGTGTTATAGATATTCATGAATAGTAAATGATTGGATTCAAAATATCTTATCTTAAATACTAGAAGAGTATTCGTAAAAATGTTTATATCCATGAATAACCTTGGGTACTGGAAAATCTTTTTTTACCTCAATACTGTTTTTCTATGTGCAATAGTTTTGTAACTTTTCTGAGAGGGCCTTTGAATTTGGTTCAAGACCGTTTTCAATATTTTTTCAGTTATGTTTCAATATTTCCAAAAATTTGAATTAGTTAAGTTTCAATATTTTTTCAGTTATGTTTCAATGTTTCCAAAAATTGAAATTAGTTAAGCCCCTTTTAAATACAAAAGTAAAAATGTCTAGCCAAAGTGGTATGTCAAATTCCAGACATAACTGAATAATTAATCTCTCAAAAGCATCTTACATGGAAGACTAATTCGGACATTTCTTAATTTGCCACTTAAGTCTTAGCTGACATAAAGTAGACTGAAGTTTCAAATAGTTAACCAAGCATCAAATCATCATGTGGGATATAGGTTAAACCAGTTAAAACTTCTAAGGCAGAAAATAGAACTGTTAATCAGATTAACAGCAAATGGGGCGTGCCAGATTTGTATGTTATTTGAGTGACAAACACAAACAAACAGTTGCCTTATCAGAGCAACACGGAGCCAATGTTCTCAGAAAACATCACCCAGGGGGTCAAATTAGGGAACCTTTCAATCCTTATAGCATGTACTTTGATAAACCCTGTATTGTTGGTCTGCATTAGAAATTGTCTCAACAAGTTGATTTTAATGAGTACCTACAAATAAGGAAGCTACAGCAATGTAAAAATGCCAATCTACTCTGAACCCCTGATTTCAAGAATCATAGATACTTGTCTACACAATAGTATCTTGTTGGTACATAAGAAAGTCAAAGCAGACAACTTCAAATCAATAATTCAAAATTGAAACAACAGCATGAAAAGTAAGAACTATCCAAACAATGTAACAACATAAATGATTGTTGCAAATAGGAAATAAGTTGATCAACTAGTTACATTTTTATTTTTCCTATCAATCAAAATTAAAGAATACATCTTGTGATCTGCCCAAGGCTTCTATGTAAAGAAATAATTGAATGCAACATAGGGATATGTATAATAAAGTGAGGTTTTTGTTCATACAGGGCGTAAAGCCTTTTCAACAGGTTTTCATTCATACTACAACTTTCCTGGATTCACAAGTACTAGGCTAGGGCTCTGAAGTGTCTTGCTGAAGGACACTCACACGAAACAACATGTGCAGGTGAGGTTCAAACACAGGACCTCCAAGTTCTAAGACACAACCCTGACCACTGGGCCAGGTATGACCCTAGGAACTGTCTCAAATTTCCAAACCTAACCCTTACTTCACAAGGCAACTAGTGCAGACAGCTTTACAGCGCAAAATCACATGGTTTCTTTATAACAAACCAAGTGCTAATCAAGAAGTACAATCTAGTAAGGATAAAAGGCAGAACATTCAGCACAAAAAGTGAGAGGGAGACTTGCATGTTTGCTATGTCTACTTGAAATTCCTGCATGATGACTTAATAAAAACAGTTTCTTGAAGTTATCAAAATCTTTACCACTTTGGTGTGCCTTTACGGCAAACATATAATTTATTCTTTAACATTCAGGGGACATCTCTTGAGGTGCTTTAGTGAACAGCTAATTGGCTACTTCTCATTAATATCCAAATCATTTGCCTCTGTGATATGAAACCAACATGGAGAGGGGCCATGTGATTTCAAGTTCGATAATCTAAAGGCTAAGCTGAGGAGGATCCCTATTTGTACATGAAGCAGAATAAAAAGAAAACCAAAGTGCCAAAAAGATAATTATCACCAAAGGTTCCTACCCTTGGTCACAAGTTTGATGCTACTTTCCATGTTTTACAATGTCATACATTGCTAATTTCAGTTTAGACTGGTCTTGAATTCTTACATAAAGGATGTGGAATTCATTCATTTGATATCTAGAAGCAGCAGACGGTCTTTGAAAACAAATCATCAACAGAAGAAACAGAGGTAGTTCAACAGTATGTTGAGAGGCTTCGTCTTTAGAAAAGCTTTGATTTTAGGACATTAAACCATTCCAATAACAAGGGTTCAATGCAATACTTTAGTAAGTGCTTCATGTTTATGAAACACTTACTAGTCTTTCATTGAACCCGCGATTAGTTGTTACAGATTTACATTGAGATTGTGTACCTTTGCATTCATTATTTTAATTTTTCCCCTAACATGGATTTAGTGATACATCGAAATGGAAGTTCCAGTAGACTAATATCATAATAGTTGTTATATTGCGCAAATATAAAAGTAATCTTTTTCTTTACTTATACTAATTTTACAGCACATGCTGCAGTACTGGTACAATCCTTTCTATTGAATAACTTAGAAGAATTTATTTCATACCTTTAAAAATCATTGTCTGTTGTTGTCATTTTGAAATACTCGCAAAATCCAATTTGATGGTAAATGATTTTAATCTGCAATTTGAGAGTTCAATGCAAGACTATAGTAAGTGCTTCACAAATGTGAAGCACTTACTATAGTCTTGCATTTAATTCTCAACTTGTGGACCTGTGATGTAAGAATAGGAGTGAAACACTCAAATCCCATTGCATTATCCGCAGAGATACCTTTGTACTGTAATGAGAACCCCAGGTAACCACAGCTGGAACAATCTGACAAACAGTTGTTCCATTTTTTTATCATCAATTTTATTAATGTTCTGTGATATGAGAAATATGCACCAGTTAACTTTGATTATAGGTGCATAATGATTGTTTGATATGGTATTATAGGGAAATGCATAAAGTAAGGATGACAAGATTATTTCATCTTCTCCTTAAACTTAACAATTTCTTGAAATTTATTCAGATAACATAGACGATAGAACATATCGCTCATAAAAGCAATTCATCTCTTTACATCAATATTACCTTCTTATCATTTAATTCCATCTGCTAAACTTTATTTTGGGACATATTGTCTGTCATCTATGTTTGAAACCAGACTGTTGGATTATGGTCTACACTTCTTGGTATAATTCTTTTTCCACAATATTGAGAAGAAAATATCAAACTTAAAATGGTCACAGCATTTACTTCCATTCGGACCCATCAGGCAATCCTGCATGTGCCTAATAGTTAACATGAAACTGTGTTTTGATAGAATTTTGACTTTTCCATGCTGAGTTCAAGCTCAGACATTGATCAATTTTCTAAAAGTAAAATCTTTATGACTTCTTTATCATTAAAATGATATGTACCACATCAGCAGCAAGAATTTTCCCTTGAACCCTTCATTTATGCTAATTTGGGGGCCTTGTGACAAGTAATTTCTCCTTTGCCACAATGCTTTTTGAAAGTCGTCTGCTGCAAGATGCAAAAATGTGGCGTTAGGTGGTAATGTATAAACTTATGCTGTGGGCTCATCAGAAATTGTGATATGAGTTGTAAACTGGAATCAAGCTTGAGGACTGATCTGCCAACCTAATAATGTAAATGGATTGAAGCCAAATTGTTGCCAACAGTGTTGTCGCTTAGAAATCTCTAATTAACAAAACTCTTGGACAAGATTCCTTTAAAACAAAAGACTGGATTATTTTCATACCAAGCAGTTAAAAGGGCCTTTTATATAATTTTAAGTTTAGAAGGGTTTTCACACCACATCAACTGTTTATCAGTTATATAACAGCTTTCCTAGGTTCACCAGTACAGGGCCAGGGCTTTAAAGTGTCTTACTGGAGGCCACTCCCATGAAACCAAAATCACTGGTTGGGGGCTCAAATTTGCAACTAAAGAGTTCTTAGACCCCAACCTAAGGCCACACAGGATGCTCATACCTCAAGACCATGCCATTCTAAAACGCTGTGAGAAAAGGAGAACCTGGACATAACTAACTACCATAACAAATGTTTCCTCATATGTTAATCCTTAGAATTCTGGGTAATTTTCTAAAAGAAAAAGGTTTCTGTGGTTTTCTGAAACCTTAGATATCTGTTTAATTTGATTAAGGAAACATATTCAGAAAAGCAATCAAGTAAGATCACAGGCCAGTTAACTTGGCGGCTGGCCTGGATCTAAACCTGTTTGCATTAGCATGAAGCCAGTTCCAGCACTATAAGTGTAAAGCAGATTTTTTCTAGTGCAAAATTGGTCAATTTGATGTCAAGTTCTGACGATGTCTGGTACAAATTAGGTGAACCATGGAAAAGGTCTACTGAAAAAGGATCAAACATCACCAACAAGTGGGAAAGATTTATCTGCCCCTTGGGAAATCGGTCTAAGATTGTATCCATCTTTTTCTTCTCAACAGAGTATGGATTTACAGGATATGACGAAAGAAAGGAAGACAATAAGGAGAAGTTATGCATGCAGTAATTGAGGGAGACAGAATGAATGTAGTATTATTGATGGCTTTATTCAAATTGGCGGTAAAGATGTATCATTGAGACTGTCTCTAGAACTCGGTCCCAGCAATATTGTAGATAGAAGTAATGTTTCTACCCTGCCTCTTTCTTGGACACAGTCTGTAGCCAACCAAAGATCAGCCATAAGTTGTTACGACATCAAAACTATATATAGTGTGCCATATCATATCATATGTCCTGCTTAGATATGTATTTCCCATGCTTATTTCTTTTTTAGGTTGTTTTAAAAGGTATTTATAACATGCAAATAATTTTTCAATTATATTGTGATCCTTGGCTCATCATAGATGAAGGAATACCCCCTACTCCACTCCAAAAATGGGTTTGTGAAAACGGGAAGAACCATCAGCACTCCATAAGACTATCTCTCATGAATTTCAAAATCTAAAGCTACAGTAGAATATCTCTCATGAATTTCAAATCTAAAGCTACAGTAGAATATCTCTCATGAATTTCAAATCTAAAGCTACAGTAGAATATCTCTCATGAATTTCAAATCTAAAGCTACAGTAGAATATCTGTACCTCAAACTTCTGATTGTAAAACTCCTCTATAAAGCATTTCGAGGGTTCAATGCAAGACTATAGTATGTGCTTTTCAAAAATATGAAGCACTTGCTATAGTATTGCACTGAACCCTCGATTTTTTCTTTACCTCTATGTCTTCATATTCCAGACATCTATATGTCTAACTTTCTCTATATGTTGAACATTTTCATCAAGTCCTTTGAACTTTGAGGTATAGAGATTCTACTGTATATTGATTCATACCCAAACAGAAGAAGGCCATGTGAATTCAAGTTCAGTACTCTTACCACTAGGCCATGAAGGCTTCACTAACTTGTTTATATCCCATCTAAATCCACTAATGTAAGAACTCATTTGTGTCATCTCATTGAAATTTGTGAATGGTATTTCAAACAAGGATTTATCTTAAAAATTTTGTAAAACTGCAAGCATATGTACACATAATATTTGAGGTATACATAACTGTACTTGTGAATGAAGAAACCACAAAATGTATTGGAGAAAAAGCAATAAGTTGTACTTATTTCTTTTGTTTGTTTCTGAGAGTTTTACATCATATCAACAGTATTTCATGTACATAATGCAAATAAGCTCACAATCAATGGAGATAATAGTCCAATCTTGCATGATTATAAATGGTTAAGATCATGCTACGCAATAAGTTCTTTTGCCAAAACTGATTCTTTCCTACATCACAAGGACATTTTATATTTTGATATTTTATTTTATCTATCTCCTTAGATATGCTTTAGCAATTTGAGACTCGCATGAATTAGCCTGACACCATTTGTAAATGGATCAATGTTTGGATCTATTTTAGTTGTATATGATGAAAACAAGAGAATGATATTGACAGAGCAGCCTTACACAGCTGGTTAAATCATTAATGTAGCTAATTACTACAATAGTTGTTTTCCTCATGGTGTAGTAACATATCAAAACATATTCAAGGCACTGGGAGCATTGATTTCAAACTATATCTCACAAACTTACCTGCAATAGATTTTATAATTACTGTTGGGAAAAGGAGAAAATGCTCATATGAGCAATTATTCTTTCAATCAATGACAATTTCTATCACAACAGATGAATCTAATCAAACTTTATCTACACTTTTGTCTTGTCTGTAAACATTTTCAATTATCACAGATCAAAATGTATTTTATATCTTGTTTTCTTGTGAAGAAAGGACATTGGGAATGATAAATTATTAATTTTCTATATGGAAATTTTGAAAATTGGAATTAGATAAAGAAACCTTAACCTTCCTGTTTCTATGGCAAATATGTACATGTACCTTGTTCAAGGACTTCTGCAATTACAGACATGCCTTAAGGTGAGATTGGAACCCCAATACCTTCTAAAGATTTATAAAAAGAGCTTTCTTTTGGCTGCAAATTAGTTAAATATTCTGAATAAAGCTCTTTGAAAGCAAAATCTCCTCTAATGCTTCAAAAAGAGCATTTTTTTCGGACTCACTGACTTTTAAGCTGAACTTGAAAGCTCACACTAAGGTAGCTGAGTCAGCTAGGTATGCAGGGTTCCAGAGTTTGAGACCCAGTGTCTTGTCTTATTCTTTCCAAATGTAAATAAAGTCATTGCATCATTACTGTTTTCAGCTCACCAATGGTCAGTTGTATTTATAGTTAATTGCCCTGTAACCAAATTAAAAGAATCTTTGGATCCAAAGGAATCTTGTAAACAATCTTTACTTTGCAAATTCTTAAATAAAACTATAGGAAAAATTACTATTTTATCAAATTCTTAAAAACCATCTCCAAACTCTGTCATTTTCCTCTATCAGAAATGTGTTTTCAGAAAAAGTATGTTTGAGTACTTACAGGCAATGAATAGAAGCCCTTGGAAGTTTCCTGCTAAATCCAATCAGGCAAATACAATTACACTTTTCTCCACTAATTAAGGTACATTCCCCCTACAAGCCAGAGAGGGTGAAATATCAAAGGGAACACTACTTCAGCAACACTTGAAACATACTTGTCAAAATCAAGAAATGGTCCTATTTTCAACCTTCAAAGCAAGCAAGTTTCACTTTTTGTGGAGTTTCACACTGAAAAGAACATCATTAAATTATTTTCAAATCAAAGTTTTTTCGGTTTTCTTTACAACTGAGATCCTGGTAAAGATAAATGCAAGGACATTATCAGAATGAGCAAATGTGAAAAATGCATCTTTTCTTCTATGAGAACCCGCTTTCACTAATTGATTATCAATAACAAGGAAATCTCTCATATCAAAAATATATCTTCCAACTGAATGTAAAATCTAAAAAAAAATTCCAAGAATCAGATCTTTCACATACTTAACAAGTCTGCAAATGTCAGTTACAAATTATTGTGAAAGACAAATATATTTCTTCTTTTGATTGGAAAAGGAGAAATTGCTATTTTTCCTACAATAACACAAAAAGCTGTCCTCAAAGGGTACAATATTTGATAGTTTGATAAATCTAGCAAGAACAATACAATCCAACAAACCCCTAATTCTCAGGAGTCATCGACGAGTCAATTATTTTAAGACTTTCCAGGAACTTAAGGAATATTGAGATACAACACATACTACCTCATCCTTAATCATGTATTTCATAATACCTCACTTTATTACATAGACTGTTGAAGACTTTTTAGAAACCTATATATTGCTTCTTATAAGAACTGTATCCTCTTGTCACAACAATATCTTCCTAGAATAAAAATGAAACTAATGCTTACGACTAAGTGTGACAACTCTGAAGGCTGAGAATCATGAAACTATGACAAAAGAAAATATTGTTCTACGTAAACAATTTCTCAATTATGTGACAGCTTCTACTCAGTATCACAAATCAAATGCCGATTTTAATTAAATGTTACCAATTGTTGTCTGCAATGCTACTGATACATATTTTTCAATTTCGACCAATCACTCAATTTCGACCAATCACAAAATTCTCAGACATAAGAATTTCTTTAAATATACACAGTTAACACCACTTATATTTCCTTCCCACAATTCTCACTTTCACAGGCATGCTCTGTTTATGATACATGCAAAATGTGAAAGGCTAGTAAAACCCCTCACTGACAGTCCTAACCCTTAGAATACTAGGTAATTTTCTAAAAATAGTTTTTGTGTCATCTGCTTTCGAAAACCTTAAATATCTGCCTTGATTTCAATGAGGAAAGATACTCAGTGCAGCAAACAGGTTAGATTACCGGCCAGCCGCCAATTTACTTGTCCCCTGGCCTGGATCTAACCTGGATTTAACCTGTTCGCATTATATAAGCATGAAGTGGGTTCTAGCAATATAAGGGCAAAGTTTCCTATAACCAACCTGTTTAATATTCCTCCTCCTAAAACAATTAAGTATTGAACCAATACTACATTACATTTAAGCATGAAGTCAGTTCCAGCACTATTTAAGGGCCAAGTTTCTTATAACCAACAGACCTGTATAATATTCCTCCTCCTCACACAATTGATTATTGAACGAAGCCTACATTACACAGATATACCTGCGATCCCTGTGACTTCAGCACAGACAGTGTTAGAGGTTTCTAACCGTCTCCCAGTCTGCCCGTTATCAGTTTCACTATTGGACATTTTCTGTAGTGTCGAGGGATAACACTCCACCCTGCCATGCTGTTGATGCTTTTTTTTATTTTTTACTCCCTTCTTTTATGCATTTTTCAGTATATATTCCCCTTTCTTTGCAATTGCAGCATATGATACACTAGACCAGAGCAATTAAAAGAAAGCCAATTTCTTCTTTTGTTCAATGAATTAACCCTTATAGGTCTAGAGCTGGAACAGACTTCATGCTTATGCAAATAGGTTGGATCCAGGTCAGCCGCAAAGTAAATTGGCGGCTGGCCTGTGATCTAACCTATTTGCTACTCTGAATATCTTTCCTCATCAAAATAAAGCATATGTTTAAGGTTTTGGAAAGTAGATGATACAATGATCTATTTTTAGAAAATTACTCAGCATTCTAAGGGATGTTCCAATTTCTATGCATTTGCAGCAGATGATACACAAAACCAGACAGATAAAAAGAAAGCAAATTTCTTCTTCTCATCAATAGCTTAAAACATTTCAGGTATTTTACAAAACTTTTGTGGAATACAGTTAATTTATCAGTCCCATTTCATAAGTGATCAATTATCATATTGGTATTTATGAATGGAAGACCCCAGATTCAACTGCCCATAAAGGTTGGTCAAGCCAGGTAGAACAATTAGCATTCCATTAGTCAGTCAGGAGACTAACTCTCATGATAATCCAAGATGTCGTCGTCAGGGTTTGAACCCACGCAGAGAGGTGGGATTACAAGTTCTGTACTCTAACCACTAGGCCATGGAGAATCCCTCTCCTTTAGCCAACTTGCTTTGAATGAACATACTATCTTATCAACATGTACGGTAAATTTTAAGAAAACAAACAAGAATTCCTCTGCAAAAGATTCAAGTACTTATTCATGAACATAAATGAATGTAAAATGGCCATTCATGAACATAAAGCTGTTCTTAACTTGTTCAAGAATTCCAAGAACATGTTCAAGAACATCAAGAACAGATTCATGAATATTTTCATGAACCTGTATTTGACGTTCATCAATATGTTCTTGAGATTCATGAAAAAAGTCTTTGAATGTTTCGGAGGGGTCAGCAATGCAATATGTTGCGGGAGTGGGGGAATATTGAGTCCAGTATGAAGTGAGATGAAACATCAAGCAATCAGAGGTTGTCAGTTAGTGGCTATATCGACTGAATACAGGCAGTTAGATATTGATCATACGGGTCATTATGGTAAAACACCAGCGAAATTAATGTACGACTGACAGTTGACCTTTTTTTTCTCTCTCTCTGGGTCAAGCAACATTTTGAACCGTTGCAGATTAACTATTTATTGATAAAAGTTTTCTTCATAAGCTTTAACTTTAGCAGCTTACCCAAAAGGTGAATGTGGCAAAATAAGTAATTGTAGCCTTTGTCAAAATGATTTCCACAATGGACAATAAGAAAGATATTTTTAAACATACTTTAAAATTCTTAACAATAACATACTAATCGCTTCTGAGATGGAACTGGCTTTTGACATCATAGTTCCATCCCCCTTAACCCTAAGAATGCTGGGTAATTTTCTTAAAATATATTTTTGTGTTGACTGCTTACCAAAAGCTTAAATATCTGCTTAATTTTGTTGAGGAAAGATATCCAAACAGGTTAGATCAGAGGCCAGCCACCAATTTTCCAGTTTGCATTATCATGAAGTAAGTTCCAGTACAATAAGGGTTAAACATAGTGAGTGGCTGAGTGCTATGGAGGATAACCATTGTTACTATTGTTTAATGGCCTTTGCTATATAACTTTACCGAGGTATCAAGCATGCAACCTTACAATCGGAACTACTCGGGTTTTTCTGTGAGCTGTGAAATACACCTCGGATATAAGTGTAGGGTTACAATTTTTCGGGTAAATCGGCATCCTGCAATTAACACATTTTCTAAGCGTGCATGTTAAGTAGTTCAATGTGTATGGAAGTGTTGGACATCCTGTTAAATCATTTATTATCAGTAACTCATACCAAATGGCGAAACTGTTGATGTTACATGTATAGTTGTTTCCTCAATCAAATTTAACGACTTTTAAGATTTCACATTTAATATCTATTTTTAAAACGAAAGTAAAGTGACGTCATTCTCGAGGGAAAGAATATGGCGTCATCCCTATTATTTCAAAGGTGTTTTCATTGGATAAGCCCGATGTGTTCAGATTGGCAACCTTACACACACAGGCAAGCACGCACTCTTCTTGTATGTGTTGGTGCCTGACATGGACATTTGCAAGCAGTCATATCCTTCAAAAAGAAAAATGTGCATAACACTAAGTCTTAAAGAAACACCAGGAACATGGAAAGGTGCTCTGTTCATTACAATAAAACTAAACTACAGTTAATTGAAGATGTTATAAAACCCCAATCCAATCTGATATGGTCTGTCTGAGAGATTTCATGTAAGGGAAGTAAAATATTTTGTTTTATTTAGTTTACTCATTACACCGACAATTATTCAATAGTTTTGCCCATCTCCTTAAGGATGGAGGAAAGTCCCTTTCTTAATCGCCCACCAAGACGAAGAACCATCAAACAGTTCTGTTGGTCAGCCGGGAGACTGCCCCTCACATAAACTCAAATTTAATTCTACGGTGAGATAAACAACTGCAAATAGGGTTTTGTGATTTCAAGTTCAGGGTACCGTTTTACTAAACAGTTTACGCTTAAGATTTGCGTAAGTCTAAAACAACATTTCCTCTTATTTCAATATTGGGTGCAGCAATATTGCAAAGTAACACATCATTGGAATCTTCTCTCCGAGACGCTTCCAATGATGTGTCACATTGCAATATTGTGCTTTCATTGAAGATACTATCCATGTTTATCAATTATGACTTACGCAAACATTTTCTGTGAGTTGTTTAGTAAAACGGGCCCCAGGTCTCTTACCATAAAGCCATTAGGGTCTTGGAGTAAAGGTAATTGGCACTTACCTATTCAGTGTGAGTCATGGAAACCTCCCTACTCAAGCCTGTCATTTGGGAATCAGAAATATCTTACTTATGGAAGATTTAGGGTTATTATGAGGTTGGCTGTTTCAAAATGTGTCTTTTCTGGACTTTTTTCAGTCAGGCAGGCCTTGAATAAACTATACAACAATTTTTATGGTGTGTAATTACTAGAAGAATAATCATTAATGTTGTGAACAATGATGTATAAGTCTTGCAATTTAGTGATGAGTCTTTGCAACAAAGGAAGACATTGCCCTATCAGTGTCTAAATTGTTTCTTCTTTAAGTATTCAATAGCAGAAATGTTGTAAACTTTCACTGCCTAGCACCATCAATGGCAAGGTCTTGTTCACACCAGCTTAATTCATCACTGGGATGAGAAATAAAACAAGTTTTGTTGTTTAAATCCTATTAATCCTTTTTCTTTTTGATAGTCTCATATAAGTAGATTATGTTCATGATGGTCAAAACATTTCTTACATGAATTCTTCAATCATGTTCGTAATGGTAAATAATATCAATTCTTCATTTTCCAAATTATAAGTATTATCTAAATTCAAACATTGACACTTTTACATAACTCCATATGTGATTTATGCATATGTATTTTTTCTTTTGTTGCATGTTTATCTATGTAACTTAAACCTAAAATGCACAATAAACCACTCTTCCTTTTAATTTGAGTAGCTCAACATGAACCCATATGAAGGAAAAAGTAACCCTTAGAATGCTGGATAATTTTCTTAAAACAGATTTTTGTGTAGTCTGCTTTCCAAAACCTTAAAATTTACCCTTCATTTTGATGGGGAAAGATACTTAGAGTAGCAAACAGGTTAGATCGCAGGCCAGTCGCCAATTTACTTGGCGGCTGACCTGGATCTAACCTGTTTGCATGAACATGAAGATGGTTCCTGCACTACGGTAAAGAGCATTTGAATGACATCGAGAGGTAAATTTTAAAGCTTGGACACATTACTGCTTAAGTACGTAATTTAACACTCATGCCAATATGCTAATGCTTCTTTCGCAAACATGTCTAAGAAATTGAAAAATCAATTATCCAAGAGAGCTTTCCCAACAAAAAACACCTGTAGATGACATTTATAAGATATGAAATTTTTCGTTCAATTTTGGTACCATCTATTGTGAGAAAAGCATTGCTTGAAGTAAGTAACATTGTTTTGGGGTCACAATTTCCAGAGTTGTATAGAGCAAGTTGAACAAGCTTGGCTTCTCATCTGCTCACTTTCTGTTCCAAATAGTCAACTAAATTCCGTAAGACGAACTAGATTAACCACATATAATTTTTCATGATGATTCTTATGCTGCAAAAAACTTTGAAAAACACTGTGACAAAATGAGCAATTTATTCTTTCCTCACCAAAATGTCTTACTATTGTGATCAAGAAAATATATTTTATTGTCTGCTACTTTTAGTCTGTCATCTGCTGTAACTTTTATCTCAGGCCAGGTACAATCTTCCCACATGAGGAAATGGGTTTGCATGACCCAAAGCACAATGCAAGAAAAGAGCACACCCTGCAGCCATTTTCAATTTGGAAATTATTTAAATGAATTCACAGAATAGCTTGATATACAATATATATGCACTCCAATAACCACATCCTTCAGTCGATAATTGCTCTCCTGGTATTTTGTAAGATCCTTCTAATGGAATTAGTAAATAATTAAGTGGAGCTTTTATCGCATAATCTAGACAAACTTAATGTAAGATTGGAGCCAGTTTTGTCGAAGAAAATTATTTCCATCTATAACTGCTGGAAAACAAGTTGTTGGGCTTAAAACTGAAACCTGATGTTCCATTGAACAAGTAGGAACAAATATATGTGCTCTTCTTGAATGTGTATGGTGTTTAAAACTGTATCAACAATTTTTCCGCTATGTAACAGCTTTCCTTGATCCATCAGGACTAGACAAGGGCTCTGAATGCTCTGTTTTAAAGCATTTCTTTCATTTTGTCACAATTGTTTCTCAAATCTTTCTCAGAATTGTATGAATGTGAGCCTTTATGGAGACAAGGATCAATCAATTAATGAAGAAATGTCTAATGAGAAAATCAAATATCTCAAATCAGGTCCCAGCAGTTAGATTCAACTCGCACCATTTCAAAGACTGATTTATTGCAGACATTATTCGACAATTGCATCGGGTTTTTAAAAAGGTCGAGAAGGTAATTGTAATTTTTCTTCAACTTTTGCAGAATAGAGATGATCAAAATAAGAAGAAATATGCTGCATTGCTTTATTTTTTCCTGTAACTGATTCAAAAGCTATATTCATCAGCTACATAAACTCAAACAATGGTTTGCTAAAAATGTAAGCAAAGTATTTTATTCTGTTTGGTTTACAATGATTTCCTATGACTTTTAAAAATGAACTATGTCATTTTTCATCATTTACAATTGTTGTGTGCCTAATGCTTTCAATTTTAAATGTTTCCATATTTAACACTCCTTAACCCAGCTGGAACCGACTTCATGCTTATGCAAACGGGTTAAATCACAGGCCAGTCTCAAAGTACTCTGAGTATCTTTCCTCATCAAAATATAGTTTTAGAAAATTGCCCAGCATTCTAAGGGTTAATTGGTGAGAGAAGCATATGTTTGAAAGCACCTGTAGTATTTAGTACAAAATAAGCGTGCACAAAATGATTTTTTACTGATCCCTGTAAATCACCCACATCTTTGTTTTGTTATCCTCTCTACTTGTTTCATGATGCATCAAAATGCTTTCTTTCAAGGGTATACTTAATGTAACACTTTGATGCTTTATGCCTCGCATGTGTGAATATCTGGAACTGAGTAAACCATTTACTCTACTGATTTTGACTGTGAGAAGCCATTCTGACAAAATGAAATGGCTCATGATGTAATACATTTATGAACCAGTTCTTTATGTTCACAAACATGTTATTCAAGTTCATGAACAATTCAAGAACAGCTTTGTGTTCATGAACAGCTATTTGTCATTCATGTCACTTCATGAACATTATGAACAATTTCGTGAATCCTTCATAGTGGTCGTTTTGGGCTATGAATATGACAGATGAATTCCTCTCACAAAATTCTGCTATTTTAATTGATAAACAATGAAACGAAGCCATATCAGATGCAAATAAAATATTTTCCTATTCGAAAAGGTTATATTTGACAATTTTATTGCCATTCTAAAGTTTTGAAATGTTTTCATTTATGACTTATAATGGCAAGGGTGAAAATGCATCAACAGTTTTCCTAAAGAAAGTGTTTGATGAGGTGGCAAATGATATTGAAAGTGATAGGAGAGCTGCAGACAGATCTCTTCAAAGTTCTTCCAATGGAAATGACTGCTTAGATTTTTCAGAAGAAATCACAAGTTCTAGGTCATTGACACTTTCTTAAAAAAAATTGTGAAAGAAAATGACTTTGTATCAAAATTTGACTCTTATGACAGGCTCAACAAAATACGATGGTCTGTCACAACCAACCAATGACTGACCAATGAAAGAAAACATTCTGTCGGAACGGACCCGAGTGACCAGTGAAAGAAGTTTCCACCATTGTATTAGCTTTGTCTCACATCAGCCTGACAGATTTGATTTCAGACTGAGAGTGAATGCCTGTGTGTCAGTGTAAACAGTCTAAATGACCTGTAGACGACAAACCTTTTTATGAAGTTTGTACGAACGAAATGTTCTTATTGAAGCCTATTAAGCATAGTTTTGCTTCTGCAACACTGAAAATATTTTCAAAACGAATCTCTTTTGAAATCTAAACGGACAGAATATCTCAAGTATTAAGAAATGTTGGCCATATAAATGACATACTGGCACATGTGATATTTCCTGTCAGAATACCAGACTACGAGGGTTCATTGCAATACTATAATAAGTGCTACGTATTTATGAAGCCCTTACTATTGTCTTGCACTGAACCCTTGACTTATGCTGACAAGGACATTACAGATGGAGGGTTCAATCCAAGACTATAGCAACCTTCACAAAAGTGAAAGACTTGCTAATTAAGTCTTGTACTTAACACTCAAGCTACGCGGTTGGTGGCAATAGGGTTAATAGAGTCGTAGTTTTTGCCACAATTCTTCATCTTCAATTAAACAATTACATAAACTGTGAATTCAAATATGCTTAAAACATAATACTTATGGTCCATAAATGTTGCAGTTAGTGCTAGCAAATAACACTTCAAAAATCCATAAGACTATAACGGCAAATAAGGTAAATGGAATGTAGGGCTCAAATTGCAACAAATGGCGTGAAGTAATAATTATAAAACAACACTTAATGCTGGTTCATCAGGTTGACATTTTACCCCTTTCAATAACTTGTGACTTGTCCAAATTCAAAGCAGCAGTAGATAACAATTGTTAGAAAAATCAAACTTGTTACATGATTTTGGTAAATTTTATTGATTAACACTTTAATAGTGCTTGAATCAACTTCATGCTGATGCAAACAGGTTAGATCCAGCCAAAATTTGTGGCTTAAATTGCTTGGATCTAACCTGTTTGCTACTCTGTGTATCTTTCCTCAACAAAATTAAGCAGATATTTAAGGTTTTGAAAAAGCAGACAACACAAAATCTATCTTTAGAAAATTATCCAACATTCTAATGATTAAGAAAAGTTGTTTTTTCCAATCACCCCAAATTGTCTGAAATGTCATCAGCGGTACAAAACTATATATAAAGTAATCATACTCATTACCCTTTTTGTAAGAAGATCTTTTAAGTCATGTGAAACCCTTCGAAGAAAAAAGGAAATATGATACATATAGGATAAAACCTTTTCGAACTGTAAAACATTTCTCATCTCAAATATTCAATATTAATGGAGAGCAATTTTCTGGTTGCGGATGACAATGTTTGCCAAGATCTGATAGAATTATTGAAATTGGATCTAGATGGTGGGGAGAGAAGAGGCACAGCAAAATGTGTGTTAAGACATAACCAGAAAACAGGGAATCTTTAATGCTCTCTAAATTTCCAATACAAGATTGATTTCAAAAGTCTTTTCTGTATTGAAGATGAAGATGATTTTTCATCAATACCTCAGAGGATATGTCAAATCTTGGACATAATCTTTTGCTATAGCCAAATTAACAATGAAAATGCATCTTTGAAAAAAAAATCACATTAAATCCCAAGCTGTGGGTATTCATCACACAATAATCTCACATATTCCCTTGTCATTACCAAAATCAATAACAAATCTAATCTTGTAGAGAGATAGGGAGAATCCACATGTGTAACATTTCATACTTTCCTGTAAGACAACACATGTTTTCAAGTATTAATCTAACTCTGTAAATATTTGAATACCAGTCGCCTGGAAACCTCTTTTTGAGGCAAAAACAATTATCTGCGGGTATGAATTGTTTAAAATCATGTATCTTGCTTATTTCATAACCCATTCCTTAATATAGGCTTTGATGTTCAAACTGTAAGGAACAGTGGGTGAGCAGATTGAAGAAAGAGAATTATTATTTCTTTATCCTATTGAAAATTGACATTATAGCGAAAAACCTTTGCTTTCAAATTACCTAGAAAAAATGAACACTTTGACTGAAGTGACTTTCTCACGATATATCACAGATTGTGCTATGTGAGTAACAAAAGTTACAGTGAAACGATGATTAAAGCAACCCTTTAAGTCACCATATAAATGACCATTACAATTTCTAAATTCTAAAGATGCTGAAAACATGCTGTTTCATTTTAAAATCTTGATTGGTTTCAATGCTTTGATGAAAAACTTTGTTCACAAATAGTCATAGCATTGCTCCCTACCACTAGTGTCACATGACTGGAATATCCTGGTTTCAAAACATTGGGTTCGTCTTGGTCCGAGATGCTCTTGCTTATTTCAATGATTTCAATGATATCGAAGGACGGATATAAAACAACAATATATATATATGATTGTTAGAATTTGTGCCAGGTACTTATTGAAAACAACAGCAGATGACAAAAATTGGATTTAAAAAGATCATTTTCTTTACTTCGTTAGGGTACCATTGTGGCAAAAGGCTACATTATGTTTATGTTTCATGTAATTTTATCCTCATGTCTTCTGTAAAAGGAATTGAGTGAAATAAAGATTTTGTATTGTATTGTATTGGCAAAAGTGTACATTGTAACAAGAAGGGTAAATTGAACTATGAAAGAAATTACTTGTAAGCAGAGGAATCAAAATGAAGGTATCATTGGAGTATGTGATTGAAGAAGCATTCTGTTATCTTATATTTCGATGAATAAGACTTTTCCATTTTAAAATGAAAATGACAATAGCAACAAGGAAAAAAAATCTTTGTTGCTTGAGACCATGTAAGAGGGTTTTTTAAAAGTGAATCTCATAAAATACCCTAGTACGACAAATCTTGTATTGTGTATCATCACCATTATGTACTCAAGATGGAAGCAATCCATTTAAAACCAGTCTGACAGATTGGAAGTACAGAATAACTACAGGCAAAGGAATAATAAACATATATTTCCATATTCAATTCCAAGAAATGGGGACTGAAACAAACCCTCTACACCATTTCATACTCTTTTAGAGAAACCTTGAGAAGAAAACTTGTTCCTTTTTTCCAAATGAGTACCTATTTGAGACATCTCTTGCAGAAACTTAACCTGTTTCTCCACAAATTCTCACTGTTCACTCTTGAGATTGAAAATAAAGCCCACAGGGCCTAAATGTACTCCATTAAAAGACACTTCAGCAGATGACTTAGCCAATCTCTCCATGTGGAAATTTGGAACTGATTCATTTCTTGTTAGAATTATTCAACCCTTGTGTCAAATTGGTTTCAAGAGACTGTTACAAACAGTAAATTGAGACACCTGTAGCTAACAGTTTAGCCCATTTCTCAAAGGAGGAACCTATGAGAGATTCAAATGCTGTTTCAAAGCAAGAGCAGATAACATTTACAAAGCTCACTTGACTCTAAATTAGTCGTCATCGATAATTTCTTCATTTTACTCATGGTAACCCTATTGATCATGGTCAACTTATAGCTTTTTTTTAATGAATCAATGACTGCTTTAGTTTAATTGTGTCTATACCTAATTTAATTCACACAAACCTTAATAGAGGTCTATCTCAATCTTTTATACCCTGCATGATTTTTTTTTACCCATTACCAAACAATGACCACATTTGACCAGTTTGTTCCAGACGACTCGGGAAAACATTATGGGAAAAGGAGAAATTGCTCATAACGAGCAATTTCTCCTTTTCCCACAATGTTTTCTGCCCGATCAAAGATTATTTTTCAATTTCATCATATTTTGAAATGGCGTCAGCAAACTCTTTCAATTTGGGACAGTCGAAAATATTGTGTTTGGAAAAGGGTTTAAACAACTGTGAGTTAATGAGTTAATAATTCAGAATGACTATCAATACCATAGAAATGGCAACATGTTTGAGGCCTAAAAAGTAGACATACCACCCTACATGTAGTAAGAAAGGGTGGTGTATGTTTTTTGTATGCAGTACGTGTTTTAAGGTAGAATAGCCAAAATCTTCCATTTTGAAACTATGAATATATTCCTTTGTTGGATTACTTCAGTCGTTCTCAGTATAAATCAATCAGTGCCGGAACTAGTTGCTTTACACCAGCTTGTTCCGGAAACGGTCGATGAACACCAAGAACAAACAAAGTAATCCGAAACAAGAATTATTTTCAAAATGGCAAATTATGGGTATTCTACCTTAAAACTATAATATTAACTTGATCGTTTTTTTTCTCATCAGAATAATTTAAGCGTCTGAATCCATCGAACCAGTCACAATATAGGGAAGTAAGAGGAAATAAAGATGTCTGCATGGGAGATACTTGCTATGTCTGGCCCCCTGCTCACTAGTAAGATACTTGCTATGTCTGGCCCCCTGCTCACTAGTAAGATACTTGCTATGTCTGGACCCCTGCGCACTAGTAAGATACTTGCTATGTCTGGCCCCCTGCGCACTAGTAAGATACTTGCTATGTCTGGCCCCCTGCTCACTAGTAAGATACTTGCTATGTCTGGCCCCCTGCTCACTAGTAAGATACTTGCTATATCTGGCCCCTGGCTCACTAGTAAGATACTTGCTATGTCTGGCCCCCTGCTCACTAGTAAGATACTTGCTATGTCTGGCCCCTGGCTCACTAGTAAGATACTTGCTATGTCTGGCCCCCTGCTCACTAGTAAGATACTTGCTATGTCTGGCCCCTGGCTCACTAGTAAGATACTTGCTATGTCTGGCCCCCTGCTCACTAGTTAGATACTTGCTATGTCTGGCCCCCTGCTCACTAGTAAGATACTTGCTATGTCTGGCCCCCTGCTCACTAGTTAGATACTTGCTATGTCTGGCCCCCTGCTCACTAGTAAGATACTTGCTATGTCTGGCCCCCTGCTCACTAGTTAGATACTTGCTATGTCTGGCCCCCTGCTCACTAATAACATACTTGCTATATCTGGCCCCCTGCTCACTAGTAAGATACTTGCTATGTCTAGCCCCCTGCTCACTAGTAGGATACTTGCTATATCTGGCCCCCTGCTCACTAGTAAGATACTTGCTATGTCTGGCCCCCTGCTCACTAGGAATTTCACATGAGACTTCATTAATTAACCCTTTAGTGCTGGATCCGACTTCATGCTTATTCAGACAAGTTAGATCCAGGACAGCCGCCAAGTAAAATTGGTGGCTTGCCTGTGATCTAACCTGTTTGCTACTCTGAGTATCTTTCCTCATCAAAGTAACACAGATACCTATGGTTTTGGAAAGCAGAAAACAGAAATCTCTATTTTTGGAATAATTACCCAGCATTCTACAGGTTAATAGCCTCATCACACACAGAGAAAATGTTTTACAGCCTTTTTATCCCATTCACCTTTATTAGGGTGATACAAATTGAACACAACAGCAGGGCAGCACGTTACTTAACCACTTCAAGCAAATATTTGCTTACTTCTAAACAGATATGCATGGATATTATCCTAGACATAAGTACAATTTGATGGTTCAACGCAATATTATAGTAAGTGCTTCATGTTTATGAAGCACTTACTATAGTTTTGCATTAAACCCTTGAAAAGGACTCTCGGAATGACAATTCCAATAACATTCACATAAGGTGTTAGGTATTAAAAATATTCTTTTGAATTTGTGCTTGTTTTTAGAATTAGTTGTTAAATAAAACACTACCCAGTAGTCTTTTATAAAGTAGAAAATATAACATTTCCTCTCTGTAATTGAGAAGAAATCATTGAATCACAGGGAAAAATTGCTAATTAGTTTCAATCATTTTTCGTACACTGTGGTTTCTAAATTAACCTGATTTACATACATGAAGGGGTAGATTAAACCACTTCATAAAGGATGGATTTTTATCAGGAAACAGTTCAACATAACATAAGTTTGTAGATACATATCTTCTCTCTTTATACTTGAGTTTTATTTTGTTGGAAATAATCTTAAGGCAAAGAATAGTTTGTAATAACTTGTGTACAAAAGTCATTTGAACGAAAACTTACTTGCTTATTAATAACACACCAAGATAAATCCAACAAGTCTACCTGACCGAGATATTTGTGAACACCACTACATGTACCAGGTAATAACTGAGTACCTAATTTCCCATCACTTTATAACGAGTGATGAATATAAACCCTTATTACAGGCAAATATCCTGAGGCTATTAGTATATCATGGATTGTAGTTGCAAAAGTTATCTCCCTTTCCCAGTTGGATGATATGTTTGTTTATACAGGTTTTACATCGCCTCAACATTATTCCACTTATGTTGTGATGCCCAACTCTTAATGATGGAGGAAGGCCTATACTATCAAATCAGCCCATAAGGCGTTGTGAAGCAGGGTAGACCAATCAACGTTCCGTTTTTCAGTCAATAGACTACCGTTTCAAGGGTTCAATGCAAGACTATAGTAAGTGCTTCACATACGTTCAGCAATTACTATAGTATTGCACTGAATCCTCGATTTATGATTATCAAATTGCTTTCACAATGATTTTAACCCGAAGGGAGAGGGGCTAGTGATTTCAAATTCTGTACACTGGGCCTCTGTCTTCCAACAAAGTTGACGTAACATTTTCATTTGTCTCTCAATACTAAAAGAACGAGTTATTGGTCCACTTGTCACAATGGTTTCTGCCCACTATCTTAACGAAAAACCTGCCGGTACATTTCCTCTGTGACTGGCCGACATCTAGACAAGTTACAAACAACAGAAATACCAAGAAAAGATACCGGTAATATATGTTACTGGTCAAAATAGCTTTCCCCTAGTGACTATCTTTAAGTCGTCTGCTGTTTGCTTTCGATTTGTAAAATGAATGAATAAATGTTTTAAGGTTCATCAACAGCAGCTAGGGTCATTTAGCGTGTATTATGAGGATGATGTGGATAAACCAGTTAAATATCCCCATAAGGGGGGAATGAGTAAATGTAAAGGGTTACATATTTGCATTTTCTTCCCAGCCAGTGAAGGATATAACCTATGATTTTTGGCTGTATTCAGTCTGTCAGATTTGATGGAAAAGGATTGGGATATGGTGTTGAGATATTAGCAGTTTTCGGCTCAACTGTCAATTCTTTGTCAATACTAACATGGCCTTCTGGGAGATCTCCAGTCTGAGAGTAAATCTTACAGATAATATGCTGGATCGTTCCTATCCTGCTTCTCTTAATATACAAACCCATTGTGTTCAACAATCTTTGCAAAGGACTGCTTTGGAAAACTTTATGATAAAGAAGGAGGCAGTTCTAAACAAGGGTCCAGGTGGCCTAGTGTTAAGAATGATAGACTGTAATTCTGGGGTTCCAGCTAAGAGCCCAACCCGCATGGCCAAATTTGTCAGTGTTTCCTTCATATCCCTAGCAAAGAACTGGTAAATCCCCAAAAGGTTGTTATACAGGTATAACTCTAAAAATTGTTGATATGGCAGTAAACCCCAAATACACACTAATCAACATCTCACAAACCACTCATGCATCAATCAAATAACACATTTTTTCAGATTGAACTTTTGTGACTAGTCAAAACAAAGATTGACTCTTGCAGATGACATCTTTTTACTTGAATCAGATAACTTAAGAAACCTTTGTAAACATGTGAAAAGCCTTTCAGTTCTGCTGTTGTGATATGTGAATAGACAATCTGAGCACATCGGGTTTATCCAATAGAAAACACCTCTGAAATAATAGGGATGACGCCATATTGTTTCCCGCGAGAATGACGTCACTTTCTTTCGTTTCTAAAAATAGATCTTGAATGTAAAATCCAAAAAGTCGTTAAATTTGATTGAGGAAACAAGTATACATGTCACAACAACAAGTTCGCCATTTGGTATGAGTTACTGATCAAAAGTGATTAAAAAGGATGTCCAACACTTCCATACACATTGAACTACTTAACACGCACGCTTAGAAAAGATGTTCATCAGCGGATGCCGATTTACCCGAAAAATTGTAACCCTACACTTATATCCGAGGTGTATTTCACAGCTCACGGAAATACCCGAGTAGTTCCGATTGGTGAATAGACTGAAAAAGTATTGTGGCAAAAGGAGAATTTGCTTGTGACAAATAATTTCTCCTTATGTAAAAATGCCTTATTTTGAAAGTCGTCTGCTGCAAGACGGAAAAATGTTGGTTAGATGGTAATGTGTTGAGTACAAATATACAACATTTTTCTACAAAACCTTGTGACAAAAGCAGGAACTTGCCAAGCAATATATCCTTTAGCACCACCTGCATCTCAGGTCTTCTACTAAAGGTTTTCGTAAAATGCATACTTATGAAAGAATGAGTTCTAAAGCTACCTGACTGAACACTTGCTCATGTATAAAGATGGCTGGGGGTGAACTGGTTCCTATTTTTTTTACACGTCTTAAGCAACCTTTCATAGGATGTTCTCATATTCAATATCCAAAATTTTTATAACAAATGGTAAATGGCATTTAAACTTTGGACCATTCAGAAATTTCTCAGACATAGAAATTTAACTGAAAAGCACAGGAGGTGATTAGGTAAAACTCTTTACCATTTAGTTAATTGAAAAGTTTCTCAAGAAAGCATAATCATTATGGACAACACTGATTCAGCTCTAATTAAGACATCTTTTAACTCTCTACTTTACCTGTAAAAGATGATGACTCTTGAATGAAAGAAGACTTTTCTAAAAGCAATAATAATTGAGCAAGCTCTCTTTAAAACTGCTTGTTCACAGAAGTAAGGTAATTTGGGAGTTTAAACTTGGTAAACCCTTTACCAAACGTCAAATTTGCAACTTTCCCAAATTGAAAGAGTTTGCAGATGTAATTGAAAAATAATCTTGTGATAAGGCAGAAAACATTGTGGGAAACAGAGAAATTGCTTGTTAAGAGCATTTCCTCATTTTCCTACAATGTATCTAGACTCTGCAACAAACTGGTCAAATGTTGTTATTGTTGGTAATGGGTTAACAGCCACACTGTCATATGTTACACACTGGAGAATAGTCACTGGATCCAAAACTATTTCATATTCAAGTTTTTAGAGCCTGTATACAATCAATTAATATATATTTGGACCCAAAAATGATGTGAGAGTTTTCATCTTTCGCATATACTCGTTAATCCTAACACGTCCGCTCCAAACAAAATGTCCGGATGACCGAATCATCCGGACTATTGAAGCAGAGCATGTTCTTATACTCATTAAGACATAAACAGTCTGTATGCACATATATACTTATAACCCTTTAGTAAACGCCAAATTGTCGACCGACCCAAATTGAAAGAGTTTGCAGACGACATTTCAGAACGTGATGAAATTGGAAAATAATCTTCTGATATGGCAGAAAACATTGTGGTAAAAGAAGAAGTTGCTCGTCACGGGGTTCGGATAAACGAGGCTTCACTGTAGACCATGCAGAAATGTATTTAGATATGTTGATGATTCCTGAAAAAGGAATTGATTAAATAAGTGTCTAAATAACTTTGAAGCAGACAACATTTTAACAAATTTGACAAAAAAAAAATTCTCCTCCTTTGTTCGTTATCCTGTTCAGCAGTCAATCATCCTTCAATAATTTTACACGCTGCTTTTCTTTTATAAGAACATTTGACTAAAGAACTTACTTGTCAGTCCAAATGATAAATTGATACAGTTCCAAACAATCCCTGATTCCAACCATTCCCTTAAATGGGAATGTGTGACAGGTCCAAATCCTTGTCATGAGCAATTTCTCCTTTACCCACAATGTTTTCAAAAGTCATCTGCAACAAACTGGTCAAATAATTCCGTTCCCTAACTATTTCGTTCGGAATGCGAGACATCCGGATAATCGGGGTTCAGATAAACGAGGCTTCACTGTAGACCATGCAGAAATGTATTTAGATATGTTGCTGATTCCTGAAAAAGGAATTGATTAACAAAGTGTCTAAATAACTTTGAAGCAGACAACATTTTAACAAATTTGACAAAAAAAAAATTCTCCTCCTTTGTTCGTTATCCTGTTCAGCAGTCAATCATCCTTCAATAATTTTACACGCTGCTTTTCTTTTATAAGAACATTTGATTAAAGAACTTACTTGTCAGTCCAAATGATAAATTGATACTGTTCCAAACAATCCCCAATTCTAACCATTCCCTTAAATGGGAATGTGTGACAGGTCCAAATCCAAAGCGCCAGAAGGTAAGAATGTTATTATAAGAAAAATAAGTTTCCTTGTGTTAGAGAATAAATCATAAAATTTAAAATGGCAAAAGTAGATAAAGCTCATCATGAGCAATCTCAAATGTTGCCATTAATTCTTACCAGGTCATATGATGCATGTGCTATGGTGGTAAGAGTAAATGAACTGAAATGACACTAAACTGAACCCATGCACCTCTGAGTCTGAATAGACAATTAGTGTCTTAATTAACCTTTTACTAAATAATACCTCACTTTCAGGAGCGTTTGGAAACAACCTTGGCAGTAAAACAAAGCAAGAAATGAGCATATTCTTTTGTCACAATGTTTTATATACGATGTTATATAGACATTCCAACCACACTTTGCACCACTGGATCAGTAAGACACTTCAGAGCCCTAGCCCCTTCATGATACCAGGACAGCAGTAATATATCTTCAAATTAATGGTGGCACAGTGTTTAAACCCCAACAGAAAAAAAAAGAAAATTATGAAACATCAAAATCATTACCAGCAATGAACATATTCTCCTTTAGTTATTATGGTTTAAAATGTCATAATTTATAATGGCTGTTTAAGTTGTCTGGTTCAGAGGAAGTGTACCTTTTTTCAATTAGCTTTTGATTAACAAAAAAGCATGACAAGCAAATTTTCAATTCCACTTTCATTACGCTTCCAAATAATACAGCATCCTCCAAGACAACTTTGAATTTAGACCAGTTGGAAGTTATTAAATGCCTGTCAGTCAGAAAATTGCCCAAGTTGTCTTCGGGACATATTGTTGTAAATCCAATACTTGACATTCTCATTGCACGCAAGCCACGTTATTTCCTACCTGCAAAGATTTACGGTTTTGTTTGCCACTTTCCTATCAAGCCATTCAGTGTAATTTTCTCCTGGGAGAGGAAACGGAAATAGTTAAACTGTTGCCTGCCATTTTGTGTTGCATTAAACAAACGAAATGGAGAAGATATGTTTACCAGAGCAATATCAAGCAGGCGCTATGGCAACAAAGCAATTGGTAAGAATTTGGCCAGGCCCTAAATGCTTTATATTCCCCACTTCAAAGACATAATGGCTACCATTACCTTGTCATTTCTTTCTGACAGACTTCAGATATTGACCCTTTACTTCTCAAACATTAAATTATCAAATTAAATGAGAAACTGGCCTTTCTAATGGTTGTATGACAAATAAAATATGATGATCTGTAAGTTAATCTGTTGCATCATTTTGAATCGCTTTTACAAAACTTTTTGACAAAAGATGCCATTCTTTGACTTAATAGAAGTTGCGTCTTCTGTCTCAATTTTTTCTTCCTTAAATGTTATAAATAAAAAAGTACTTTTCATCATAACGAATCACATGTCATTTCTTTTTGAAACAGTCACAAAATCCCATGACGCAATTTTAATGGGTTGAAACATTTCCACTTAATGATGTTTTTCCTTGCAAACTGTCCAATGAGGAAACTATTGAGAGGGAAATCTTGTTTTTTTCTAAATAAATCTGATGCAAATCATTTTAGAACAATAACAAGTTTTTCTTTAGTGAGCTTGTGTTTACCTTGATCCTTTCAGGTGGAAATAATGCTACATGTCCTGCAGAACAACAGGAAACAGTCGAGGAATACTCATTTAACCCTTTACCAAATGCCAAATTTTCGACTGTCCCAAATCAAAAGAGTTTGCAGATAACATTTCAAAATAATGTGAAATTTGAAAGTTATTTTCTGACAGAGTAGAAAACATTGTGAGAAAAGGAGAAATTGCTCGTTAAGAGCGATTTCTCCTTTTCCCAAAGTGTTTTCCAGAGTCGTCTGCAACAAAGAGGTAAAAGGTCGATATTGCTTGGTAATGGGTTAAAAGAAATCTTACAAAGTTCCTGCCATGTACCGTTAATCAATATTCTGATTGGTTCCCAGTCGTAATTACCGGGACATTTATTTTTCTGTCAATTGTTCTGTCATAAACTATTACCCTCATCAGGTAGTCTCAATAATGATCCGTGAACGAAGCTTTTTTCGTCATTTGGACATTTATCGTGCTTCGCTACGTCTCAAGTCCAACGTGATTTTTATGTTACAAAATTTCGAACGACCGACTCAGTGCTTTTAACTTGCGATTTTTCGTTTTCAAAGGGACCAAAAAATAAACGGAAACTTAAAATACATACATAAATCATTTATGAATCGTCTCAGCCCACACAAGTATCCAGGACACCTCTTATATGCGAGTTATCTATCAAGAAACATCGACGATGCTCAAAAATAAACAATCGCCGTCCATGTTGTTTACCACCGGCCGCGAGATTCCCACGGATATCTTGCGGGTCAAAGGTCATCGCATTATGTTTACAGTTTGGGATGAAGTACGCGTCTTTCCCCTAAAGTCGAGTTGTACTAAGTTGAGCTCTCTTCACATACAGATTCGGAGAAGATATGCTTGGATAAGATGTATTTTGCAAACCAGCATTTGAAGCATAGTCCGTTATGGTTCTTCTAAAATAACATCCTTGTTTTTGTTATCTATTAATTCGCTTATTTTGTTTAAGTAGGCCTATTACGTGATTGTAGTGTTACCAAAAATAAAAAAATATGTATACTTTTTTTTCTTCAAAATGAACGGAAATCGTTTCATGTTTTGTTTTGAATCGAATCTAACAGGAATAAGGATCATTTAACCCTTTCCCAAACAACAAATTTTCGACTGTTCCAAATTGAAAGAGTTTGCAGACGACATTAATTTTCAAAATATGATGCAATTGGAAAATAATCTTCTGATAGGGCAGAAAACATTGTGGGAAAAGGACAAACTGCTCGTCACAATCAATTGCTCCCTTTCCCACAATGTTTTGCACAGTATCTGCAACAAACTGGTCAAATGTCGTTATTGTTTTGGAAAGGGTTAAAAGTTCGATTTATAAAATTGTGATTGGAGCGATATTTACGCCTAGCGTAAAACGCCTGACGTCGGACCGATAAAACTTGTAGTTGATTTCCTTGAAACTATTACAAACTATTTCCTTCACCTGTGTTGGATCGGTGATGTTCAGTCCTATGAACACCAAACATATATACTTACTGCAACTAGTGTTTAAAAAGTTACTCATGAAGTATTACGTTGGGTGTTCATCGGGTACATGCTATCAGCGACCTGCATGTGAAAACCGCGTAACCAGAGCCTATCTATCACGTATTTACACAGTAGAATTAATGTCAAAGGAATAAAACAACACATTTTGACATAATGAATATTTTACTTAACACCTTCATAACAATATGTCGTTGCACAGTGTTTATAGTGCTTGAAGAAGGGGTGGGGATAAATAGTTCAAGCTTATTATCATCAATCCTTTACCAGACAACAAGAGGAATCTGTGGGTTTGTTTTGCAGACGACGTTATATACATGTGTCGTAAACCTCGCCTCGGGTAACGAGTTTTATCGGGTTCGGGCTCTGGATAAAAATTGTCTAACTCGGGTTAAACAATTAGTTAGTCAGGATCACACCACTAGCTTTTAAATTAAATGACAATTAAGGTAGCTAGAGCCTAACAAGAAAAATAACAAAATCTTAAAAGGAAATAATAAAGATTTTAATCCCTTAAAGTTACAAAGTCAAGTTATTAAACCAAAATGAAACAAAGTGCTTTTCTCAGAATGTTTCAAGTTCGGACATAAAGTGTTCAATAAAGTTCAATCAAATTATAAAGGATAAATTCACAAAGTCAAAACGATTAACTCTGTTCAAGCCTATCCATTATCATCAATTCCTCATCAGACACCATGAACAAGGAGGATCTGGGTTTTTTTGCAGACGACGTTATACGCATGCAATATTGGTATATTAGGAGCAAGTGGTGCGCTGTGTTTCAAATGATATCAATTCTACAATTTATTCAAATTACGAACCTATAATGTCAACCTATTTACCAAATGTAGGACCTTTATACATGTACTTGAATCAGGCTTCTGTACCGAAATGAAATGTTGCTCATAAGAAGCGAATTTTCAATTAGTTACATTTATTTCAACTCCTTTTTAATTAAGAACTTTAATCTGTTGTTACAACAATTTGTTCCGCCTGTTGATCGCTGAAATTTGGACTTCTAACAGGTGTTCAATGGAAGTATTCTTTTGGAAAAACTGCTCCTTTACAGACCGTTTCCCTGTGAATTCACATAACTTCCTACAAATACTACAACGAGTTCACGCAGTGCATTCACAAACGGGACACTCTTTTGCAAAACAATAATTTGAACTCTGTATTTCACACTTGTCCATTCGATGCGTTAGCAATTGACTTAAATCTTTCTCTCCACAAGATCTCTCATATAGTCGTCTGTGATTGATTTCATAAGGGATCTTCCATATGGAAACAGAATTCTGTCCTACACGTCCACTACGCCTAACTTCTTGCCAGTACGAAAGTACACTTTTGGAAGCCCTCAATGAACGATCACTTCAATATCGGGTACGTTGACCCCAATTACCTACAGAACACGAATGGAGGAGGCAGGCGAACAGAATTCCTTTATTATCCATTTTTGTTTGTTTCTTAGTCCTAGAACTGTGAAACATTTCCACGATCCTTCCCCTTGTGGCCTTAATACTGTCTTTGTATACTTGAATCAACAAACACCTTTCAAAGGAGGTCACACTTACCCAATTTGTCACTCGAGGCAAACCATCCAAAACAAAGAAGACCAAAGGTATTTCAATTTGTGTCAGTATGACAATCAAAGACCATCACATTTGATTATTAAGTAAGAGAGAACAAATTTTGCCGAAAATAAGAAAATTAACGTCTAAACAAGTTTCACGGCATGATTGACCAAGTGCCATCGGCGTAATAGAGCAAAATTGACAGGTTAGTCTGATCAGAGACATAGATGTTATGATTGTAATCTATGTCTCTGGTCTGATAAAATATGTTATCTCCATTTAAGTTTTTATTGAAATATAACGGAATACTATCATAATATATCAAGGTAACTTACAAAAGATTAATATGAGGGGGAAATGTTCGCCCTCGATCTACATTACAGTGAGGGGACAAATGTGCGCCTAAACCCATTACTAAACAATAACCAAATTTACCGGTTTGTTGCAGACGACTCTAGAAAACATTGTGGAACATGGATAAATTGTTCTTAACGAGCAATTTATCCTTTTCCCACAATGTTTTCTACCTAATAGAAAGGTCATTTCCAATAACATCACATTTTGAAATGTCGTCTGCAAACCCTTTCAATTTGGGACGGTTGAACATTTAACGTTCGGTAAAGAGTTATACAAAAATGGGGGCAAATGTTCGTATGTTCAACTTCCCGTATATCATTTCGCAAGTTTCAGCCAATGCGTTGAACTAAGTCTGCAAGAAGCGCAATTTAACTTTCCATGTATTTGGTTTCAATTAGGAAAAATGACGGCCTCAACTTTGTCTGGACTTCTCATTTTTAAAACAAGATAGTTAACACCGTCGAATTCCATAAATGAATCCATTGTTTCAAAAGAAGTAACAAAAACATATATAATCAGATGATGAAAATACTGTGGGAATTATTTTAGTCGAAGTACAGTATCAAGTGCTCACAAATAATGTACTCCCGCCAAACGCGTACAACGTTACTAACAGTGATCGAGTGTAAATCGAGTGTTGACATGTATATCGGACCGTGTAACATAACCCAGAGCGAGACTTAGCATCCGGATGTTTCGGACTTTTTCCTCAACGTTTGAAAGCAGGTTTTATGTGTGTGATTTAAATCAAAGTTTTGGATATTTATACAAAAGTGACACTTTTGAGACTTCACACATCGACAGATAAAAGGTTGATCTCCAAATCGGTATGTTTGATTTCATAATCCATTGCATATTTATGGAATGGTAGGTAGTTAAACATGCGCAGAAAATCTGTGCGCAAAAATCTAACGTAAAAATCACGATTGACTCTGGACTCGAAGGCGTCAGTCAAAATAGCAATAGCCTTCGAGACCAGTTATCTGGACTACCTCATCAGGTACCTAACAACTACACAAAAGTATTACAATATAAAGACTGCACAAAATTGCTGGGGGGTTTGCATGCAGTATTTCAACAAAAAATGTTCATTAAACCCTATATAGTGGGTATTCAGAAGAATTGTCTCATCAAGATGATTCTAATGAGTACCAACAATAAAGGGTCTAAGGAAGAAATAAATAACAGACATCTAGCCTTGGGCTCTATTTTATGTCAAACAAAGAGAAACTGTTTCTAAGATCAACTGCATTTCATTTATTTACCAATGCATGGATTATGATTCTATAAGACGCCGGTTAAATATCTCAAGCGGTCTTGCCCGTTAAAATTGAGTCAAATTTGGAAAAAAATCATTATGGCCCTAGCTACTGTATACTTTCATAAAAAACCTTGAATTACATCAAAATTTGCCAATTGGAACTAAAAGGGATATAGAAATGTGTTGTTTCAGAGCAATCTCAACAATACTTAAGTTATGTTATGGCTTTTCTGGATTCACCAGTACTATAAGCTCTTAAATCTCTTGCTGAAGAACACCATGAAACCAAAGGTACCGAGGAGGCTCCAACTCCTGACCCCAGAGTTCTAAGACTGGCACAATAACCATTTGGCAATACAGCTTAGGACTCTTGAATGTGATCTCAATCAACAGTTGCGTATTTCCATGAAAATTCTAGTATGAATGCTAGAATTCCAGTAAACATGGTTTTTAAGCAATTATCCAGCAACAGTTTGCTAACCAATGTTTCCTGAGTAATCCTTCAATACTAGGCTTAGTATAATGAGATGATTTCTTATAGAGGAATAAAAAGCCTCTATCAGGTATCTTACCCAAGTTTTATGTTCTCAAAACATGAGTGTTGTCTCCCTCTTCAAGCATCCAAGGTTCATAAAGGGTTGAAGTCATTCGTAAAGCAATAGATTAGGTTCAATTGTTGTCTGCTAATGATTCCTTTTTGGATTGGCCTAACAATGTCACAAGGGGAATGAGAGGATATACATTAATTCCAAATAAGCAAAATATTACTCCATGAACACATCTGTAGTATCAGACAATATCAAAGTCAATGATAGGATGAATGAAGTAATTGTCCATGGAATATCTGTGTTTGTCCCAATGGTTTCTTACTTAGAATATTTGTCAGCCTCTTTCAAAATTTCATGTAAGGGAATAAGAAAATGTGTTTTTTGACCACAAAAACTGTTCACCATTTTAACCCTTTTAGTGCAAGAACTGACTACATGCTTATACAAACAGGTAAGATCCAGGCCAGCCGCCAAGTAAATTGGCGACTGACCTTTAATCTAATCTGTTTGCTACTCTGAGTATCTTTCCTCATCAAAAATAAGCAAACATTAAAGGTTTTAGAAAGCAGATGACACAAAAATCTATTTTTAGAAAATGACTCAGCATTTTAAGGGTTAATCATACGTTGAGCACCTGCAGTAAGTTAAGACACCAGATGAATTCCTTGATAGTAGACAGAAACTGTTTTCATCATGATTTAGTAGCATGCTTGCTGCAGGAACCTGGCTTAAAAATCAATTATATTAACCATCGAAATTTACGAGGGATGCCATGATGCATCATTAATTTTCGCCATTAAAATCTGTCTTTGGCGAATTTAATATGGGTAAACATAATATACAGTCAACCTTTTCAACTCTTCCTAGTATTTTCCAGCAGATGGCAGGAAATTCCTAGATCTAAATGGTGTTTCGAATCTCTGACAACTGCTGCATGTGCATATAATTAATCTAAAGTTGCTAACAATTTATCAAAAGCAAAAATGTTTTTTCTAAGAAAGAATAATGAGCTTTGTTAAGTTATCACCATGAGAATTGAATTCTTTTCTTTCTTTTTCATTTACAAAGATGAGACAAATATGAATCCAATGAAAATATCAAGACAAAAAGGAATATACTCATTATGAAAAAACTTTCCTCAAGTCACAATTATTAACATAAAGTATTAATCACTCAAGCCTTGTCCTAAGATTGCTGAAAAATAACTTCATAGAAAATTCTTTAATGTTAGAATTCCTTTATTTCAGATGTGACATGACTGCCAGATGTGTGGGTGTAAATCTATAGAAAGATTATTCCTCAAAAAGGATTTTGCATCTGGTTAAAATTGAATGCAGGGATAAACAACAATCATAAATTGCAAAAGATCTACTTATTGTTTAATATATTGCCAATAAAAACTGTTCAGATAGCAACAAATCATTTCAATTTGGCCTGCCTATGAGTAAGACGCTAAGTCTTGGCCTTGTGGTGGAATGTTACGCAGAAAGCTGTATTTGATTAAAGCTGTGTTGAAAAAGGCAATATACCCTTTTTTTGTTATCTGTTGCAACAAAAGGTGAAAATTCTCCTTTTGCCTCAATGTTTTTTTCAAATCATCTGCTTCATTGGCTTAACCTGTATATTATATTATAATGAAGTATATATTTTGATCCTCATTGTTTCCATTACCTAGATGTCTATTTTGAAGCTGTTTTATATGTTACCCTTGTTTCTAATAATGATTAATCATTATTCCTCTCCATCCCTTAATTTGTTTGACTCATATTGAAAGCTATCAAAAAGAATAAAACCAATCGCATTTTTCCCTGTGATTTTAGGTAAAAACTGTTGTAATAAAATGGAGAAATTGCTTGTTTTGTCTCGATGAGTTTAAAATCTACTTGCTATAATGCATAACTCCTTTGTCCACTTAACAGTACATGTATTTATATCATGAAGAATTATTGATCGTATTACCTTTGTTAACTTTGAAGTTGTTTAATGTCTACCCATTGTTTCAGATGTTGATTGAAGGCGCTGAGAGAACTAGCGCCATTAATTTGACATAAAATCTAAGAGAATGACAATTATGTCTGAAATTTAGCTGCTGAACGAGCAGGGTTGGAAATAGCTTTCTTATAACCCTTTTAACCTTGTTTGTTGACTGGTCTAAACTCAGAGCAAGGGTAGCTGTGGCTGACAGTGCTGCAGATTTAGAGCTTCAACCTCTTGTACCAAGGGTCCCGGGTCTGATCCCATTAGGATAGGTGACAATTGCCGGGACTAACCCACAAATCGGCGTGAGTACTGGTGTAGTATCCAGGAAGCAGTCATCGACAGTAAATTTAACAAGATTCAAGTTTTCGTCACAATCAATGTAATACAAATAAGATAAGTAAGTAAGGGCAACATTTGAATTCCAAATTTGAGAAAAAAAAAGTTTCCTTCAATGATTTTGTATGAGACAATTGTGACAAATGAGAAATTTCTTGTTACAAGCAGTTTCTCAATACATGTACATTCATAATGTAGTTTCTATACAAACACAACAAAATACCTGTAATATTTTACATTCCTCATCCACTTTTGTTTTCAATTTTGGGGCCATAGACTACAGTGTAAGAAAATGAATATATGAATCAGAAGAAGACACTCAAAGTTCTTGTGTGTGGAATGATGGCCAAAGAGGAGACTTTAAGGTAGTGCAATGGAAGAATAGAATAATGGTGACAAAAGTACATTTTATTTATCATGATTCCTTGCTATTTTTTCTTTTGTCACAAAAGCTTCTATCTACCGAAAAATGCTGAAGATTTAATTCTGTTTCTTCACAAATAGTTGTCTGCTAATGGTTTTATATTTGGACATAAGACAGCTAGAAACCATTAAGATAAAAGGAAAACAAATAACTCTCAGAGCGAGCATCAGTGTGTAAAGGAATTACCTATAAAGTAAAAGGTTAATATATCAACCCGGTTTTAATTTATCGATTATTACCATCTTAACTCAATAACTGTACATCTGTAGATATCTGTTAGATGCCAGAGCAATAGACTGTAACCCAGTCCTCCATTATACATCATTGCAATCAAAACAATTTTATCATATTGTTGAAGCTTTTTGAATCATATATTAACTCTTATAGCGCTGGAACCGACTTCTTACTTATGCAATCAGGTTAGATCCAGGCCATCCGCCAAGTTAATTGGCGGCTGGCCTGTGATCTAACCTGTTTGCTACTCAGAGTATCATTCCTGATCAAACTAAAGCAGATATTTAAGATTTTGAAAGGAGACGACACCAAAACGTATTTTTAGAAAAATACCCAGCATTCTAAGGGTTAACTTATTACAATGACATTTAACCAGTTTGTTGCAGAGGACTCTAGAAAATATTGTGGGGAAAGGAGAAATTGCTCATTAAGAGCAATTTCTCCTTTTCCCACAATGTTTTCTGCCCTATCACAGGATTATCCAATTTCATCACATTTTGAAATGTCATCTGCAAACTCTTTCAATTTGGGAGAGTCAAAGATTTGGCGTTTGGTAAAGGGTTAAGTAAGATTTAGCTCACAGAGGGTGCAGCTGCTGAATAGCAACAAGATCAAAGTAGGGATCTATAATGCCAATTATTTATAAAACAAGCCCACAGCAGTTGGTATACCCTGAAAAAGATTCAACTTATTCATGACCTGAATGAACATTCATTAATGTTAAAAGGCCATTCATGAACACATTTTTTTAACAGTTGTCAAATTGTTCATGATTTCCAAGATCATGTTCATGAACATCAAGAACAGGTTCATGAATGTATTCATGAACCTGTACTTGATGTTCATGAACCTGTATCTTGAATTTCATGAAAAAGTTCTGTGTTCATGAATGGCTGTTTAACTTTCATGAACATTCATGATGTTCATGAATAACTTCTTAAATCGTCAACAGGGGATAACTCCTCATTCTTCAATTGTATGAATAACCCAATCCCAAGCAACCAATTTGTCACAGGCCAGCCGCCTTAATTGATAGCAACAAAAGACAACAAATTTGAAAATTGAGTTTTCTTTGTAATAATAGGTAGGAACCATTGTGATGAAATGAGGAATTGAAGAGTGGCTGTTTCATTACACCATCAAAAGAGTGCTGAAAGACTTTTTATCACATTTTCACCTCCAATGCCATTATAATGATAAATATCCTAAACCTCATGATGTTTATGAATCTTTAACAAACAATGAATTATACCAGTACCTGAGAAAAACGTTTTTGAAAATCGAAAAATGAAATGTAGGATGTTTCTATGGATGGATAGAAGGATGAGTAACTTGAGGGCTCAGTGCAACACCATAGTTAAGAGTGTCACATTTAGAAGTCTCTACTTTAGTCTAAGATTGAGCCCTCAAATGAAACCATGGTATGGCAAGGTAATATTAATGCATTGCTGTGAAGTGGTACTCTGAAATAATCAGGGAAAAGATTTGTTTGTTTGAAGTTTTGTGAGGAATCAATCCAAAAACCCATGTTGATCCGTAATGTGTGCATGATAAAGATCACATAGATCATGCATTGCCTCTACTGCTTCATGGGGCTTATATTGCCATCAATTATTGCATCCTGACTGCATTCATCAAAAGGAAATTTTAGAGCTGCAGTAATGAAAGTTGGGTAGTGGTAAGAATTAAATTGGTATTTGAGACTGGGGTACCTGGGTTTTCATGGGCTGTAAAGGTGTGTCAGTTATTTAACGGCTTTCCTGGATCCAGCAGTACCAGGTAAGAGCCAAGAGGTGACTTGCAAAAGGCTATTCCCACTAAACCAGGGGTATCGATGGGGTTCAAACCTGTGACCCCGAGTTATAAATCCGCCACCTCAACCACTAGGCCATGCATGACTCAGGCCTTGGTTTGATTCCAGGCAGTACGAAATCGTTTCACTGTGGATTGTCCTAAGGCAAGACATAATTTCCAAGCCTTTACTGATATATTACATATAGCAGCAACTACATAACAGGAAAGATTGATGAAAATCATATTTAACCAAAATCTAATAACAAAGAGATTTTATTTATTTTATTTTTTTTATGGGTTTTAAATCACATCAACATTATTTCAGTTATGTAGCGATGCCCGACTCTTTATGATGGAGGAAGACCCCATACTCAACTGCCAACAAGGGCTGGTCAAGGCGGGTAGAACCATCGGCATTCCGTAAGTCAGTCGGGAGACTGGCTCTCATGAAAATCCATATCCCTCTCAGGATTTGAACCCACGCGGAGAGGGGCCATGTGATTTCAAGTTCTGTACTCTAACCACTAGGCCACGGAGGCCCCTGATATAACAAAGAGAATATTGAAAGTTCATGTCCATATCAGCAGGGAAATGCTTTCAATTTGAACATGTCAAAAGATTACATATGAGGAAATAGTTTAATAGCATGCTATCCTTTGCTGTAAAATATTTGAAACCAGGGAAGGGTCAAATAACACAAGGTACTTTAGTCTCACATCAAGTCAGTTTTGTTGCCAAATTTCCTAATTTTATTACCCATTTCCTTCTCTAATTGATGCAACCTGTTGATTTGGTCAATGGAATTGATTCTGGAATGCACATAAGCAAACTACTTGCCACGTGCAAATACATACTAGAGGAACTGTTATTAAGTTTGAGATGGTTTGGTATTTGGAATTTATGACAGGTCATCCCAGGTCCAATCCCAATATAATAGGTCTGTTATTTCACTCAGACAATATGAGTGTTCAGAGCAATACAATAAAAGGTGCAGCATGTTATCAAAGCACTGACTACAAGAAAGTTAATGTGATACTATAGTTAGGGCTTCACATGATATGTGAAGCACTTACCATAATATTACAATGGACCCTTGTTACATTACAATAGTGTAGTCTTGAATTGAACCAACCATATTATGCTGTTTCTTAATCAAGTACTGGTAGAATGCCCAGGAAGAATGAAAAACATAACTCTTGAAGCCATACATAAATGAAGAAATGTTCAAAATGATATTCAACTCACACATACCCCTTTCAAATTATTTAAAAGTTTGAACAAATTTAAACCTTTGTTATTTCTTTGTCATTTCATTATGTTGCCTCTCAAATGGGAACAATACATTTAATTGCTTGTTGATGCATGATTTATCCGCTACATTTTTAATTCACAATTCATGTGTATGTATCGGAGAATGGGGATACAAATCTGGATCTTTGATGCTTGCCACAAACCATACTCTTAGAAATTAGACAGTTAGAAATGATTTATTTGACATTTTATGCCAAAGAGAGAATATTAAATCAAATCACAGTATTTCAATCCAGTTTGATTCAGCTTATAATTGTATCATAGTATTTTACTGCAGGAGGGCAAATTGTATTATTTGTGGTAAATCAATGAACAGATACAAGGCTAAATATGGAATGACGAGAAAGTCTCCTAAACTGATAAAAACTTTTTTCTTTCATTTTCAAAGAAATATTAAAATTTGTATTGCCCATCAAGATGGAAGATAGGTAACTATGATTAAAATTAGACAAGCGAAGAATCATCAAAAATGGACAAGAGTCAGGCATAGTGTTGTGTATTTCATATAGATGCTCTGTCAGGTTAAAATCATATTAAATCATATTTAATGAGACTTTCCAAAATCTATTGGCATCCGTACGTCATAATCAAAGACATGGTTAATTTATTATATATCCATATTGTCAAATCATTAAAATAATGGCAAAGACATGTCTTCTCTTAACCCTTTACCAAACGCCATTTTTTTTTACTTTCCCAAATTGAAAGAGTTTGCAGATGACATTTCAAAATGTGATGAAAATGGAAAGTAATCTTCTGATAGAGCAGAAAACATTGTGGATAAAGGAGAAATTGCCTGATACAAGCAATTTCTCCTTTTCCCACAGTGTTTTCCAGTTTTGTCTGGTGGTAAATTTATGTTATTGTTTGGTAATGGGTTAATATGAGGAATTGTGTCATGTCCATGTCTTGACAAGGTAATTGATACCTCATTACATTCAATTAGAGAAGATCCCAGTTCAGAAAAGTTTCCAATTATAGGCATCAGCAGAATCTCAATGTTATAACTATGTTATATAACTATGTCTATATATGTATGTTAATGTGATTGTAACTGCTTATATACATTATATCTGACCTTTAAAATTGTAAAATATGTTCATTTTTGTATGTAACTAGAAACGTTGTAAAGTTTATGTTACTGAATAAAAGATTAATCTATCTATATATCAATAACTATGTTATAATGATCTTGAATCACCCTTTAGTTTTAAACATGGATAACATTATGACAAATAACTGGTATCCATTTCTGCTTTTATAAGATCAGACTTAATCACCACAGTCAAATGATGTAAAGTTATCATTTCTTGAAAGAGCATAAACTAGGAGGTGATCTGGTAAACATTGAAATCATAATGACAAAATCAGATTGTCATTTTCTTCATAAAAAATCTTATTTTGTCACTTATTTCAAATTCTGCATACTTAACCCTTAGAATGCTGGGTAATTTTCTAGTAATAGATTGCCATGTTATCAGCTTTCAAAATTCTTAAATATCTGCTTAATTTTGATGTGGAGAGATACTCAGAGTAGCAAACAGGTTAGATCAAAGGCCAGCCGTTAATCTAGTTGGCAGCTGACCTGGATCAAACCTGTTTGCATAAGCATGAAGTCGGTTCCAGCACTATAAGCATTAAATGTTGTTCTTTAAACATTTTCATAATGAAAAAATGTTTGGCTATTCCTCTGTTCAAAACCTTTGACCATAATTATCTTTGAATTAAGAGGGGGTGACAAAACTTACTTTTGTGATGGTACTATAAAGGCAGCTCAACAGCAAATCCTTCCAATTACAATCCTGAAAATAGAAAAGGAAAGCTTTTATGTTAAGTCTTCTCCATATAAGGCACTTCTCATATTACGTTTGCTGGGTATTGCCTTAGGTCCCATAAAGCATTTTGATTCTGGCTCAAGTTGAAACAACAATTTCAAAAAATAATAAATAACATTTCCCCAATGATTTTGTTTGTATGGTGTTAAATGCCATATCAACAATTTTTCAGTTATGTAACGGCTTTCCTGGATTAACCAGTACTACGCAAGGGTTCTGAAGTGACTTGCCAAAGGTCATTCCCATGAAACCAGAGGCGTCGATGGGGCTCAAACTCAGGACCTCCGAGTTCTTAGTCTGCCAACTTTACCACTGGGCCATGCAGGACCCTTTTCCCCAAAGCTATGTTGAGTAATAAATGTTGTTCCTAAAAGTCAATCTCACATCAAGAACATCCCTTATGACACAGTAGTTTCAAAGTCTCCTGGAGTAGGTTTGTCAAATCATGTCATTAACAGCTTTACAAATAATACCTTTGATTTACAAGGTATTAGTTGTGTTCTAGGGTTTTACATCGCATCAACATGTTTTTAGGTATATAATTTGATGCCTGGTTCATAAATAATGAAGGAAGACACCAAGCTTGACAAAAAGGGTAGTCAAAGCCAACTTAAACCATCAGTATTCTGTAAATCAGCTTTGATACAATCTGTTATGGAATTGTGTATCTATGTTACCATGATTTGAGTTAACAAATCCAAATAAAGATTGTATTCCAGCCTCGCTAACATCCTTATTGTTTCTCTAAAATCTTGATTGTGTGCTCTCATTCAGATCCTCTCTCTCATCATACCCATTCTAATGAGTACCCACAAATATAAGAATTCACCACAAAGTTTTTGAAATACTCAATGCAAAACAATCTCATATGCCCCTTTATTTTGTGCCCTAAATATCCCTTTTAAAAATGCAAGATATGTCTCACAAGAGTGAAGATCTGTCAAATGTGCATTACTGAGTCTTGGATCAATGTGTTAACAGGAAAATGCTTTTTAATTGAATCTTGAAAACACAATCAAAGACTAACTCCAATTGAAGGCTACCATTAAGTAATCATTGATTCTTCATTTACAAAGTGGCAATTAAAGCCTTAACAGTTGCTTGGAAATTGACAGAAAAACCCTTGACATTATAATAGAAATTCAGTACTCCTGAAGCCTGATTGTTTCCCCCCAAACTGTTAAACTTTGTAAATTGAGTAACATATAAAGTTAATATTTGTTAAAACATAGCAGAACACTATATGATCATGACTTTGTATTGTATATTTCATTAATAATCCTTATTTCAAAGTCCGCTTTTCTAAAATTGTTGGGACAACAATTTATTTATAACAAATGTGTTCAATTTCGAAATCTATTGAAAATTACAGAAGCACGCTAAGGAAAAAAGAACAGTAGCACCTGCTAGTAAAAGCTTTATGAAGCTAAAACAAGAACTCAAAAGGAGACCTTGACATTAAATTTTATTGGTTCCTAATAGTTAACAATAATTTCTCCGGCAATGTTCGACCGGTAAATATATTTTGATATTCAATATTCAATAGCACCTGAACTCCAAAGATTTAACTGTTTATGAGCGATGTTATCACTTTAAAGAGGACCATTGCAACCACTTTCACATACCCTTAACTTTTAGAAATATCTTGAATGCATGGCTTGGGCTGTACCTGGGCTGTGGAGTTACAGTATCAAAACAACAGGTAAAGAAAAGGCTAATGATGCCTGCACCCTCTGCACCCATCCGACATCATTACCAACATCTAATTTTTCTTTTTTAAAAATCATGTTTGCATTATCCATATACATATCAATAGGTCATAAATTGAATATTGTATGGATGGTGCTTAGATGTTTTTGTAAAAAAATCAGAATTAGCGAATGATATAGGGAGGTATGGGGTGGTATTCAGAATTAGAATTTCTTCCTTGAATCCTGTTTCAGGGAAATATCACACACATAGAAAATAAATAGAAAAGTTGTCTACTAGTACCTAAAACAAATCCATAATTGTTGGTACTTAAATAGAAATGTCAATAAAAGCATTTGCTCATAAATAACAAAGTAACACCAATTTTATTAGTACAAAATTAACCATACAACAATTACAGACACAAGTCCTTCATCAGAATTTACACTCAAGTCATACATGGAATTCTATCTATACAGAACCCATTTAAGGACTTCAGACATTCACAAATATCTCACCACATCCGCATCCGCTTTCCACATCATGTCTAATGGAAACTCTGGTAAATTGAAGTGCTGAATCTAGTGTCACAAGCATTTCCAAGATGAAATCTGACAGTCGAAGGAAACCAGGTGATCAGAGAGAAGAAAATGGCGGACAGCCTAATGAAGTTTTGGCCAACAATCTAATGAAGTCTTTGTTGTAAATGATGAGCTAATTCTCGGGCTCAACCCTAATGCAATGAGACCATCGTTAATATCAGTTAAGATCTCGTTGATAAAAGCGTCTGATTGATCGCAAGCGAGGGGAACCCATTACTACGTCCGAAACCAGGGACAATTTCCTAGTGCTACTTAAGTCTACAATCTACATTCATTAGGCGATAGATACTCAGTCTATGAGAATGTAAATCGAGTTTTATTTGAGGGATTCAGTTTTGTCATTTGTTTTTCCATAATGGCAAGAACTCACTTTTTTGGAATTGGGAACATTGTCAACCTGATAATCATATTGCTACATCATAAATTGTCACCATAATATTGTAGGATTTTGTAACTCTAAACTAAACCCCTCACAAGCTAATGTGGGCAGTCCAAAAAGGAAACAGTAGCAGAAAACATAGATAATGTATGATATAAACATTCCAATTTTCTATCAGTAAGAAACCATTGTGACAAAATGGGAAAAAGCTTGAACCAAGCAATTGCCCATTTTGTTGAATGGTTTCTTCAGTCTTCTGACACAATCTGAATCTAACCCTACTACATCAATCTGAGCCAATTTGGAGAAAAACAGTTTAACTTTAATAATACCAAATCTTTACAAATTTTTATATAGGTATTTCTATTAATTTTCTGAAAAATTGTTGATACTGCGTTAAGCACCATACACTTTTAATTTTCTCTTTATCAATGTAACTTTTCTTAAAACTTATTAATCAATTCTTTCACAATTTTACCACTTTCTTGATCAATTAATCCATCTTGAGAATAGACATGTGTCTTAATTGAAAACAATTAGCTTTCTAATTGCTCTGATAATTAAAAGGCAAACAGATCTTTAGCTTTCAGCTAAAAGACTTTTTCACTTCAATTAAAATGGAGAAAGGGGAGGGAGGGGGCATCCTTGACGAAAAATTCATCAAAGGTTTGTTGTAAACTTGGATCTTTACCAAGCAATCTTTGGAACTACTTGTCTAATGAAGACAACTTTATAACATTGCGTATATTGTCTGAAAAGATGAAATGGATTCTAAAAGCAATACATGTTCTATTTGGACAATATTGATTTTCACAATATTTATCTAGCTACATTAAAAATCAAAACACTGTAACCATTTCACAAAAACACACATGCACCCATTTACACTAGACGCCATGCTATTACAATTTGTTTTCAACCTGCTGAAAGGACCTCGTATTAATCGATAAATTCATTACTAATTTTTTCCACGACGTCTGAGGTAAAAGTCTGGAAGCAGGGAAAAGGTTACTCCCAGCACATTTCTAGATATAACTCTGAGTTTTGAGGACTAAAGTGGCATGGTGGGGGATAGTTTACAGGGTGACAATAATGGTTTATAGCATCCTGGTAATCCCAGCTACACTATTATCAATCCCTTCCTACTTCTCCCAGATATCTAACACTTTCCCAAACAATAACAACATTTGACTACTTTGTTGCAGATGACTTTAGAAAACATTGTGGGAAATGGAGGAATTGCTCGTAACGAGCAATTTCTCCTTTTCCCACAAGGTTTTCTGCTCTATCTGAAGAATATTTTTCAATTTCATCACATTTTGAAATGTTGTCTGTTAACTCTATGAATTTGGGACAGTCCAGAATTTGTTGTTTTGGAAAGGGCTAAAGCAGGCAATTTCAACGCTTATAGTGCTGGAACCATCTTCATGCTTATGCAAACAGGTTAGATCCAAGCCAGCCGCCAAGTAAATTAGCAGCTGGCCTGTGATCTAACATGTTTGCTACTCTGAGTACCTTCCTCAACAAAATTAAGCAGGTATTTAAGGTTTTGGAAAGCAGATGACACAACTACCTATTTTTAGAATATTACCCAACATTCTAGGGGTCAAAGCAGGCAACCTTAACAATTTCCTCATATGAGCATGTTGGGTGTTTACAACTTTATTCTTCTACACTAGTTTTTAGATCAATTCAACATAATATCAGTTTTGCTAATTATTCACGACTCATAACTATGGAGGAAGTACCCAAACTTAACTGGCTATAACGGCTGGTCAATTAGGGGCAAGCCATAGGTGATCTGTAAAATAGTCAGGAGACAACCACCTCGGCTGGTCAATTAGGGGCAAGCCATAGGTGATCTGTAAAATAGTCAGGAGACAACCACCTCGGCTGGTCAACTAGGGGCAAGCCATAGGTGATCTGTAAAATAGTCAGGAGACAACCACCTCGGCTGGTCAATTAGGGGCAACCCATAGGTGATCTGTAAAATAGTCAGGAGACAACCACCTCGGCTGGTCAACTAGGGGCAAGCCATAGGTGATCTGTAAAATAGTCAGGAGACAACCACCTCGGCTGGTCAACTAGGGGCAAGCCATAGGTGATCTGTAAAATAGTCAGGAGACAACCACCTTGGCTGGTCAACTAGGGGCAAACCATAGGTAATCTGTAAGATAGTCAGGAGACAACCACCTCAGCTGGTCAACTTGGGGCAAGCCATAGGTATTCTGTAAGATAGTCAGGAGACAACCACCTCGGCTGGTCAACTAGGGGCAAACCATAGGTGATCTGTAAAATAGTCAGGAGACAACCACCACGGCTGGTCAACTAGGGGCAAACCATAGGTAATCTGTAAAATAGTCAGGAGACAACCACCTCGGCTGGTCAACTAGGGGCAAACCATAGGTAATCTGTAAGATAGTCAGGAGACAACCACCTCGGCTGGTCAACTAGGGGCAAGCCATAGGTGATCTGTAAGATAGTCAGGAGACAACCACCTCGGCTGGTCAACTAGGGGCAAGCCATAGGTAATCTGTAAAATAGTCAGGAGACAACCACCTCGGCTGGTCAACTAGGGGCAAGCCATAGGTAATCTGTAAGATAGTCAGGAGACAACCACCACGGCTGGTCAACTAGGGGCAAGCCATAGGTAATCTGTAAGATAGTCAGGAGACAACCACCACGGCTGGTCAACTAGGGGCAAACCATAGGTGATCTGTAAAATAGTCAGGAGACAACCACCTCGGCTGGTCAACTAGGGGCAAGCCATAGGTGATCTGTAAGATAGTCAGGAGACAACCACCTCGGCTGGTCAACTAGGGGCAAGCCATAGGTAATCTGTAAGATAGTCAGGAGACAACTAACTGGCTATAACGGCTGGTCAACTAAGGGCAAGCCATAGGTATTCTGTAAGATAGTCAGGAGACAACCACCTCGGCTGGTCAATTAGGGGCAAGCCATAGGTAATCTGTAAGATAGTCAGGAGACAACTAACTGGCTATAACGGCTGGTCAACTAAGGGCAAGCCATAGGTATTCTGTAAGATAGTCAGGAGACAACCACCTCGGCTGGTCAACTAGGGGCAAGCCATAGGTATTCTGTAAGATAGTCAGGAGACAACCACCACGGCTGGTCAACTAGGGGCAAACCATAGGTGATCTGTAAAATAGTAAGGAGACAACCACCTCGGCTGGTCAACTAAGGGCAAGCCATAGGTATTCTGTAAGATAGTCAGGAGACAACCACCTCGGCTGGTCAACTAGGGGCAAGCCATAGGTAATCTGTAAGATAGTCAGGAGACAACCACCTCGGCTGGTCAACTAGGGGCAAGCCATAGGTATTCTGTAAGATAGTCAGGAGACAACCACCCCGGCTGGTCAACTAGGGGCAAGCCATAGGTAATCTGTAAGATAGTCAGGAGACAACCACCTCGGCTGGTCAACTAGGGGCAAGCCATAGGTGATCTGTAAAATAGTCAGGAGACAACTAACTGGCTATAACGGCTGGTCAACTAGGGGCAAGCCATAGGTGATCTGTAAGATAGTCAGGAGACAACTAACTGGCTATAACGGCTGGTCAACTAGGGGCAAACCATAGGTGATCTGTAAGATAGTCAGGAGACAACTAACTGGCTATAACGGCTGGTCAACTAGGGGCAAGCCATAGGTAATCTGTAAGATAGTCAGGAGACAACCACCTCTCATAAAAATAGAAATGCTTTCACTGCGATTTGAGCAAAAGCGGATAGGGGCCATATCATATTAGTTCTGTTTTCTTACCACTGGGAGATGGAGGTCCGTTAAACTGGTACAAATGGAAAGTTACTAAACAAATGAAAAGTGACTGTACAAATGGAAAGTGAATGCACAAATGGAAAATTACTGAAAATGTTAAATGTAAAGTATGAAAAATGAAATACAAACATAACGAGGTTGACTTGATTGTTCCGGAAAGACTGCACACAAAGACTGATATTCCATTGAACCCCTGGGATAATTCAAAGAACATGGAAATGTGACAAATATGTTCTTGCAACAGGAAATGTCAAATCTTTGAAAATTTTGATTGAGCGTCTCACAAAAAGCTTTCTCCCTGAAATATGTATATAAATCACATATTATCCAACTGAAGAGCATGATTCATAGCTTGAAAGAACATAAACCCCTTCACATACAGAATCAGGGGACTTAAAGTGTTAATAGAGCACATATACAGTAACATCTTTGGAGTTCTAGTACAAGTGAAATAGAGCATCAAAATACATTTGATATCCCTTTTAAGACTAAGTAGGACAGCAGAAAGACCAAATAAGGCTTTGGGACATCTAAAACTGATGAGGGTTCTTAACAATTAGAGATAAAAGTACACATAGGTAAGTTGAGAATTGACGGGGAAATTTTCGTTAAACCTCATGGACCAATGAAATTGAATGTCAAGGTCTCACGCTGAGTTGTTGTTGTTGTTGAAGTTTCATACATGTGTATATTCATGATGTTTTGTCAAGATGAAAATCAAATTAATCTACAGTATTGAATATAGACATCAATGATGGTTACAATTGTTTTATTTCTTTGTGAGTGACAGCACATAGAAAGCATTTCAACAATTCTAAAAATATCTATTTCGTAACATGAACTGAACTCTACATTGTGTGGAAAAGCTTTATTAACCCTACTATAATTAACTCTCATAAATTCTTTCCCATAGACTCTAATCCATATTGACTTAGTGGCATCTGCAGCAGAAAACTTCAACACAACTTTGACAATAAGACAACTTGATATAAATGGACAGATTTTCCTTAAGTTACTCTGATTTATATCAAACATCAAACAAGACATGTTATATTTGCCAAGCTTTCTATTTTTCGTCTACTGTTGCTTTGAATTTGGACAAATCACATGATCTAATATCAGGTTATGGGATGAATATACATGTAATTATCTCCTATCTTATAGTGCTGGAACCAACTTAATGCTTATATGCAAATAGGTTAGATCCAGGCCAGTCGCTTAGTAAATTGGTGGCTGGCCTGTGATCTATCCTATTCTGAGTATCTTTCCTCAACAAAATTAAGCAAATATTTAAGGTTTTGGATAGCAAACGACACAAAAATCTAGCTTTAGTCAATTACCCAGCATTCTGAAGGTGTAGTCTCAATAATGATCCGTGAACGAAGCTTTTTTCGTCATTTGGACATTTATCGTGCTTCAGTCAAAATAGCAATAGCCTTCAAGACCAGTTATCTGGACTATCTGAAGGTGAAGATATTTTATCCAATAGCTGCATGGATATAGAACATGATATATTGATATGGGTCAGTAAGTGATCCTCAGAAAGCTGTTAATTGACTCGGTGACAAGGCCTTGATTAATCTCATCATTAATAGGGCTTTAGTAAATGAAGATGCAATCAATATCGCCTTGATTTATATCTCTGCAGAGATACTGTTAGGGAATGTTCTTATAATGCTTTACATTTTATATCAACCCTTATAAAGGCTCATATCAAGGGTTCAATGCAAGACTCCTTATACCTTTCCCAAACACCAAATGTTTGACTGGCCCAAATTGAAACTGTTTGCAGATGACATTTCAAAATGTGATGAAATTGAAAAATAATCTTCTGATAAAGCAGAAAACATTGTGGGAAAAGGGGAAATTGCTTGTTAAGAGCAATTTCACCTTTTCCCACAATTTTTTCAAAAGTCCTCTGCAGCAAACCGGTCAAATGTCGTTATTGTTTTGTAATGGGTTATATCGAGGGTTCAGTACTGCAATACAATAGTAAGGTCTTCATAAACATGCTGAATCTGAGTAGTTTCTCCTTTTGTCACAATCATTTCTGAAGTCACTTTTTATGTGTATGGTGTTAACCCCTGCATCAACAATTTGTCAGTTATGTAACAGCTTTCCACGATACACCAGTACTAAGCTAGGGCTCTGATTTTAGTCACTTTACAAAGGTCACTTCCACAAAACCAGAGGTGTAGATGGGGCTAAGTCCGCCACCTTAACCAATGGGCCACGCAGGACCCTTTCTGAAGTCTCATGCCTAAGGTACACTTATCAAGTATGCATTAGAAAATATATTCCCAGATTTTATAATGAAGAAAATAGGCTAACAGTGACATACAGATATGAATCAAAAAGTCGCTTTTCTTATAGCTTGGTTTCCTTATCATAATGTTATTTTAAATCATATCAACAGTACTTCAGTTATATCCCAATTACTGACACATAATCAAGAGAGAAAGACCTCTAGCTTAAATGCCATATGGGCTGGTCAAAACAGGTAAACCATTGATATTCCAGAAGTTAGCTGCAGGCAGCAGGACTGCCTCTCATGAATATCCTAATCTATGCTACGTTGATTCCAATCAACAGAGACTTGCAATGTGATTTCAAATTCTGTTATACTTCATTGATTCAAATCAACACAGAGACTGACATGGCCATATGTGATTTCAAGTTCTGTACTGTTACCACTCAGCCACAAATGAGGAAATGGGCAAACAATGATTTACAGATATGAATCAATAGTCACTTTTTCTTATAGACAGTCATAGATGTTAGGTTAGCCAACTCCCCAATATGGATCTATGTTGCTGATCTAAATCAGAACCAATAGGTGACAATAATTCTCAAGTGTAAAAATCTTTGTATCAGAAGAGGAAATTGCCTTTTATGAGATATATTTTGCTTTGACACATGTTTTAAAAGTACAATGTAGTCTACTCATTGGACATATAAAAAAAATTCATTTTAATAGAGAGAACAGACTGACTTTCTGGCTATTTGCAGAATATAGTGTACAGACTGAATGCCATGAGATTTTATACTTAGGAGAAACCCAACACTGCTTTCCAAAATATTTCTGTGGCTTATCGTGAATACTTGACACAAGTATATGGCATAGAGAAGAATTACATTAGTTAGCAATAAAACTAAGCATTTGCCTATATGAAGTTCTCAATAGGATTTCTAATATGCATGTTAAATCCTATTTATCAATAAAGATGATAAAACATCTTATTGATCAAACAAGTGAAGTTTTGTATGGAGACATTTTTCTTACATAAACTGGGAAATATCCAATGTTTATAGGAGGTCTCTCCTTTATTGAAGGTTTCCATTTTTATCTTCACATCAAGTGTTTCAGCTTCAAAATGCCTCGTTGCCGACCACTTACACAGGCAAAGAAAGCTTATGTCTTATTACAAGCTGTTTCTATCATGCCTTTAAGTTAAAATGACTTGTCTTCAATACCAAAAAGGAATTAACACTGGTTTCTTGCTTTTGTCCACTCTTGGTTTAGATATGGATCTACCGCATAGTTCAATATGATTATAATTCTTTTAAATTTGGGACAGACAAATGAAATAAATCAAAAACACAAAGGCTTACTCATCATCAGCAATATTTCTTTGATTTCCAGTAATGAATGAACAAGAATGAGCAGATCATTGATACTAGTTGGTTAATTTGTGAGTTAACCTGCTTTAAAATGATTATTTAATTTTATCAAGGTGGTAAATGATTCATGCTTCTTCCTTGAAATTGCTAGACAACACAAGCACAGACTGTTTTCAATATTGACTGATTTCTGAGTACATAATCAAACTTGTTTTAACCAGTGACAATGTTTTAGATACCAGCAATCTACTTAATTTCAAAATGATAAAGCCATTTGTAAGAAACTTGAAAATGTCAAGTGTTAAAGTTTTTAATTTAGACTGACTGCAGTCTTACAATTCAAATGGCATTGCTTACAACCATGCTATCAAGGCCTGGCTAAAATAAGTCTAACAAATGCACAAAAACAAAGAAAACCTGAATATGAGCCACTTCAGAAAAAGAAATTAGACTCATCTACATTTCAATCTAATGATATCAATCATACTAGTATATTTCTAGAATTTCTTCAATTAGATTTAGTAATTTATAGATCAAAGAATATCTTTTACCTACCCTGTACATCATTTTTCTATTTTTTCAAATATTAATTTGAGTGTTAAATAAGTGGCCTTATCCCTATCCTATTAACTCTGAACATGAAGCACCTGAAAGGATATGAAGCATACATATATATCCTCATGATAATTGCTTTATTGCTGCAAGATCCTATACTGTTGGTACCCATTTAAATCAAATCAAAAAGACTTTCCTAATGAATGCCACCAGCATAGGATTTGTCTAATAGTATTTAAGTTCAAAAAAAGCATATTACAGACCTAAATGCTCATTTTCTAGCCTACAATTTTTTTTATTATATACGACCTTCCAGGGTAATACTCCTGTTTGACATCATAAGAAATTGAGCTCAGAAAGTTTGGCCACAGATCTTTGACTTAAACCTGGAGTCATCCGAGATAGCAAGTTTGGTTTCTACATCCATAGATTGTAAGGAAAACTTCCAGGGAAAAGCATGTCTATACATCTTGACTTGCACTGGTCTAAAATCCTGGAAATATGAACAAGAATACTGGGATTTTGGTAATTAAATCATTGTTGAAACAGCAAAAATTGCCCTTCATTCATTCACAATCTAAACAACAAGTGAAGGATTCATAATTTGTTTTTGTGGGCAAAATTCTTGCCTGTTTTATTGGCAATGTGATTTTTCTTCCTGAATTTTGACTCAATAATATGTGAATATAACGCTTTTTATTTCTTTGCTCAGAATAAGATTCCATTAATTAAATTATCCATGGCTGCAAATCTAGATTATTTCTCCTTCCAAACTCAAAACAGGTCTTCGAAATCAAGTTAAAGATTCCTTTGAATTTCTCAGACATTTGCAAATAATCATGTTAAAACACAAATGCACAAAGTCTTGAATATTGATCAGGCAGCACTAATATCATTATAGGAAAAGAAAAATTAGTGTATCATTAACTTATTCCACTTTTGTTAATTACAATGATAGCATTTGACATCTGCTACAGAGAAGCACAACCAAATGGAATGCAGCAGCAGACAACAACAAAATATGAAAAACATTCTTTTTTATGATATTGGAAAGAGATCATTGTGAAAAAAGGTTAAAATAGCCTTATAGAAGCAGTTTATTTTTTTGTAACTTTGGGTTCTAAAGACTTCTCCTGAGGGGAGCCAAAAAAGGTATCTTGTGATAGTAGGCGTGTCAAATATATTTTTTCTTTCTTCATCATAAGAACAATTCATTTGGTATATTAACTTTTATAAGAAGGCTACATTGTATCCATAATCTTCTGTGAAACATCAATACTACATTCCGATAAGGAATAAAGAAATCTACAGTGAATCCACTTTTTAAAAAAACAAAAATACCCAACCTTTATAAAACTGATACACAAGACATAAAATAAAATGTGACAATAAAATAAATTGCTCATAGTCAGCTCATTATTTTTGTGTTTACTTAGTTTTTGTTTTTGCATATGAAAATAAGTTTTATTTGTGTTTTTCCAAAACTTTTTAAAGAGTACCAGTTATCTACAGAACAGGTATTAATTGATATGAGAGATATTCACATGGAAATTACAACCACCAGCATCAAGATAGTAGAATTACCAAGGCCATGCCTTAGCTTCCCTTTATTCAAGGATGCAATTACGTTGATTTTATTTGTCACTATTCCCTCCTTGTTAATATTCGCATCAGGCCTAATCAGTCCATCAGATTACCCAGCCCATTCATTGCTTGATCGGAAAATTCAATATAAATCTCAAAGTGGTTTGCACAGAGGGGAGAGAAAAAGAAGTAAATAAATCTCCTCCATAGAATGAACCCATTCCAGCATAAGGAATTTTAGCCATATCCTTATTGAAAGTATGAACAAGTGAAAGTTATTAAGTATGGAAAGTATCTTTTATAAATTCTTCCCAAGAAGTTCATCATAGTCTATTGAATAAGTATGAATATATATATATATATTTATTTATTTATTTAGTGTAAAAAGGAAATAATGCAAACCTCTAACAGCACCATATTTCTACGTCATATATTATAAAGTATATAGAAATACTCAGCTGTTAGAGTTTTAATCATTTCATCATTAATTTGATTAAGGTTAGTTCTACCTGCTTTAAGCTCCCTGTATTTATTTAACATTAAAGGTTTTACATCGCTTCAACAGCCTTTAAATCATAAGGTGAAGGCCTTCACTAATGTCTAAAGGAACTTCTCAAATATATTACTTTCCAAGCCACTGGCCCTTGTTTTACATGAACCTTATTTGTTCTCGGATGAAAGTAATTCTAAGTTCTCTTAGAAGTGTATCTATGATTGAATTACTTCATCTAATGCCAGAAAGCCAGTCTGACCTTCATCAGCTAGGGTTCTAAAGTGACAGATTGTGACAAAAGTGAATGACTTATTATCAGAGGTTCAAAGCAAGACTGTACCAATTCCTTTGGTTTTGTGAAGGGCTATAATTCTTGTATTTATCCCCAATAATAGTCTTCCTTAAAACACTGGTTAACCCATTACCCAACAAAAACAACATTTGACCACTTTATTGCAGACAACTCTGGAAAACATTGTGGGAAAAGGAGAAATTACTCATTATGAGCAATTTTTTCTTAATGAGCAATTTGTTCTTTTCCCACAATGTTTCCTGCACTGTCAGAACATTTTTTTTTCGATTTCGTCGAGTTTTTGTTTACACATAGCAATTTTCTATCAATTTGTAAATATTCTACTACTTTGCTTAAATTTCTCACAATTACGTTTTTAACATTCAGTTCAATAAAATTTCTCATCACTTTTGTCAATGTGAATTGTTCAATTTAAGTTTCTCTTTAGAATGCTTTTAAAAATATCTCACAATTACTTTTTTAGCATTCAGTCCAATGAAATTTCTCATTACTTCTGTCAATGTGAATTTTCAATTAAAGTTTCTCTTTCCTAATCATTGCATTATTTCAAATATAATGGAAAAATATCATACATGTCATTTCTTTTGAAGTCTTAAAAGTAAATGTGTCTTTTACAGATTTTGAAAATGGGAAAAAAATAATAGCATGTCTGAACAGATATTCCTTTTTTTTTTTCAAAAATAGTGAATGCCTAAGATATAAATAAGCTCTGTCATTTAACACATTACTCACTATTGAACAATGCATTAATGTGGATTAGCAGTCAAAATTTAAAGAAGAATATTGTACAGAGCTGGGTACCGTTTTACTAAACAGTTTACGCTTAAGATTTGCGTAAGTCTAAAACAACAATTCCTCTTATTTCGATATTGGACGAAGCAATATTGCAAAGTGACACATCATTGGAATCGTCTCTCCGAGACGCTTCCAATGAAGTGCCACATTGCAACATTGTACTTTCATTGAAGATACTAATCATGTGTATCAGTTATGACTTGCGCAAATATTTTCCGTAAGTTGTTTAGTAAAACGGTACCCTGGTGAAGAAATATCAGGCACATGGCTAAGGTATGCAGAGCTGGTGAAGAAATATCAGGCACATGGCTAAGATATTCTCTGCCACATAACTCCCAAAACTGTCGAAAATGACCAAACACTCAAATTAAAACATTTAACACGTCATTTGATGATATAATTGCTAAAATCTATTAAAACATGGCAATTTCGTGCTTTTGAAATCATGCTTCAGTTCCTCATGGAAGATGTTATGCCCATAAGTATTTTTGTCCTTTTCCCAATGTTTTCCAGAGTCGTCTGCAACAAAGTGGTCAACTGTTCCCATTGTTCGGTAATGGGCTAAGACCCTGTTGCTGAAAATCTAGCATGAACAAAAAATCATGGTTTCAAACACTTTCAAGAGTTTTAGAAAAGAATTACGTAAAAGCTTCAAGAAAAAACAAGCAGTCAAAGCTTTTGATGGATAGTTTTGTTATATAGTGCTTTAATATCACAATAACTATTGTTCACTAATATGGCAATGCCTGGCTCGTTATGGATGAAACAAGGACTCTTACCTTAGCTTACTATTCATGAGGATAGGTCAGGACGGGTAGAACCGAGGATAGGTCATGACGGGTAGAACCGAGGATAGGTCAGGACTGGTAGAACCATAGCCATTCTCTTTGTCTGCTGGGAAACTGCCTTTCGATTAATTTTCAAATCTACATTTGTTATGATTTAAATCCATGCAAAAAGTTGGTTTGGAATTTAAACGTTAAAGGCTAGAAGCCAGCATGGCCGAGGGGTTAAAAAAATGCACTTGTGACTCAGAGCTCCAGGGTACCATTTTACTAAAGTTTACGCTTAAGATTTGCGTAAATCTAAAACAACACTTCCTCTTATTTCAATATTGGGATAAGCAATATTGCAAAGTAACACATCATTGGAATCGTCTCTCCGAGACGCTTCCAATGATGTGTCACATTACAAAATTTTGTAGAAGATACTATTCATGTTTATCAGTTGTGACTTATGCAAAGTTTTTCCGTAAGTTGTTTAGTAAAATGGTACCCAGGTTCTATCCCTACTTTGCCACTGGCTTCGAGAAAGTGTCCTTTGGCAATACATTTGAAATCCTTTTATTCAGTACTCATAAATCAAAGGAAAGCCAAAATATAATGGGAATAAAATGTCAACAAGCTATTCAAGCCCATAAAAAAGTATAAAAAGCAAACCTAAAATCTATATTCCAAATTAAATGAATGGGGTTTTAATGAAGATCAATAGCTATTAAGGTCATTTAGCATGCATTATTATCATTTAGATGAAAGCACCAATGATTTGCATTATTACTTAACATGCTAAGATTTATTCAATATTGGGTATATGAAAAAAGAAAATAAGATTTTGTAATAATTGCATGATTTTATGAATATAATGACAGATTTGTGATGAGTAAATGAAAGTAAATAAATTAATTGTAATGAGTGAATGTTATTAAATGAAAATTAGAAATTATCAAAGTAAGACATTTCAGTTTGTATTGGGGTCCAATCTCTTTGTTAAGAAAAGAAAGATTGAATCGGAAGCACATCCGCGCAAGTGTGAAATGAGTGATACAATGGCATTAATTCAGGGCTGTGAATTTCCCACAAGAAGTTCATAATTTCCCGACCTTAGACTGTGAAATCAGCTGCAATAATCAGTCCAAGCGAAACTCTGTCTAGTCCTATCCCTGCCATGTTAGAAACCCTCGAAGAAACATTCATTTCTACTAAAAAATCCTCTTTCAGGAATTAAAACAACTCGTAGCACTAAACATTAAAGCAAAAAAAACTTGTGACAAAAGGAGAATTTGCTCGTCTCGAGCGAATTCTCCTTTTGTCACAAGTTTTTTTTTACAAAGTCCAGTGGAAGGCTCCCCACAGAGACCAACTATATTCAGTAAAGAGTTTGGGAACCATGTAATTGAGAGGAGTAAGTGGTTTGGCAACCAATAAAACATTTCCCGGTGGGGTAAGCACACCGCGTTATTGTTAATTTGATCAACACTAATGCCAGGGTTTGGGAGGCAAGCTGTGAGCTTCATAGCCCTACATGGCGCTACTATGTCTTCCTCCAATATTTTCACCAAAAAATGTTTTCATCTTTAAATCTGTACATAATCTTTCTTGCTAAACAAATAAAAGTTGCCTGTTTTTTTTCCCATTATGGTTGATTTGAAATTTGTGACAAAATCAGACAGAGTTCCTATGGCTGGTAGAGATTAATTGATAAAAAATATGAGTTATTTCTTGTTTTTATTGCAATAACTTCAAAATATGTTTTTAAATAGAACTTGAATTCCTCAGACAGAAGTTGGTATAGGGTAAGATGAAGCAATTGTTCTTTGGTTGATCTCTATTGACCCTTCTTATCGACAGATGATTTGATTTTTTTTCTCCGGCAGTTTCTTTTCTTGACAAACTGTATTTTATTGGCTATCATTGGAATTGTTTCAGCTAGTAATTTTATTGAAAATATAAAATACATGTATAGAATCATTTCAGCTATGGAAATTGACTTGGAAGTGGGGAACTGGAACAGCAATGTTAGAAAAATAAACAATGTCCTAACATTGAGATGAAACTAGAGGTCCTGTGTATTCCCTCTGCATACTTCTTAATTGCTACCCTGAAGTTATATTATAGTTACTCATTAAAAAGGTCTTGACCAGACAACTCTAAAAAGTATTAACTATAAAATAGGATTGTGTCCAATAGATTTTTTAAATACCACATGTAATTAAAAGACCTTTTTATCTAGACCACTGACACATGATTCTTTGGGTTTTTTCCCATATGATAAACTTAACGGTACACATCTATAAGATTATTCTTGTATACATCAAATTATTAATAAAAAAGGGGGAAATGCTCTTGCACAAAAACATTACCTTGCAAAAAGAAGCTTCCTAATCGTATCCCAATTTCAACTGGTGTCTTTAATCACCACAAAATAACCCTGAATAAATCTCTGTGTTGAAAAATGTCTATAGTCTCAAGACCAACTCTATTACATACTTATACAGTATACATTCCTTGGGTTAAAACTGCATAGAATTCATCACTAAGTGTTTCAAGCATTGCATTAGCAATGAATATACAAGCATAGAGTAAATAATAAAAGCGAAGCATTCACGACAAAGTTTACCGTTCTGAGACTTTCTTTGATGCATCTGCAGATAACATCTTTAAGAAACCATTGTGACCAAAGCAGAAATTACTTATTGTAAGTTAGTTTTCTTTAAGTCACCATGGTTTCGACTCAATAACATAATGAATAAATCTTTTATACTTAATGATTTCATTTTCTGTTGCTTTAGAATTAGACCCATTGCAAAATTCTGAAATTCTGCATGTAAGAATAGGTAAATTGACCTGATCTAGAAAAAACGATTATAAAACAAAGAGATAGAAAGATGTTTACCAAATTAGGATGTACCGGTATATACAGCCAGGTTCATTAGATGGATGACAGATCTATAAGGTTAGGTGATACAACCTGTTTGCTTTACAAATAAAATATTCATAAGTCGGTGAAGCATAACATATCAACCTTTTCCCTATCATAACGACCTTATAAACCTTACCTTTAGTATTAATAGATCTATAGTGCTGGTTTAAATGTATTTCAACATCATAAATAATCTAGGGAATTTTTGACTAGTTCAAAGTAAAGCAATTATCAGAAATTAACTTTGATGTGAGACAAATGACATTTTCACTTTCAAATTCAGCAGAAATCATCTTGACAAAAGTACAAAAATAAAGTTCTTAAAAAGGTTTTGATTTGGTTGATTGGGCTGATTGGATTTGGCTTTTTCCCACTTTCCAACATTTCATGTCAGTCAAATTGCAGTGGTCAGTGAAGCTATTGATGATCTTGGTGCCTTTTCCTCAGGAATTCATAATATTCTTTCAAAACCCACTTCCTGCTTCCACACAAACACAAATGATTAGGGTTGAAGTATGAATATTAGCTGAGCTAGGAATCAAACTCAGAGTATCTTTAAATTTAAGTTGGACATGCAGCTGACTGAGCCATAGAGTTCTTCTGTGGTCTTCAACTCAGTGTCTCAAGATTGAAGGCTGCATATTGCCCAATCGCTATGGGGTGAGGTCAATGGGGTGGGGTCAATGCAAGTCCATCATTTTTATAAAATACTTACTATACACATATAGTCACTGAATACTCAATATGTTGATCATACAAGCTTGTTCAACCATGTCCACATCTAAGAGTTTACATTCTCTAACACTTATCCTTCAATTAAACTGTATTGAGGGTTCAGTGCAAGACTATAGTAAGTGCTTCATAAACATGAAGCACTTATCATAGTATTGCACTGAACCCACAGACTATGCTTTCTTTTTCCCATTAAAACATCTTGATCTACATTCAACATCAATCTATACTCTCAAACTTGAACCAATGCTATGTTGAACATAGGGGTTTGTACTTATCCTGGGGTCAGTACTATGTATTATCACATGTTTATCACATATTTCTGACCCCAGGATAACTAAAGATCCCTATGAGTTTGAACCTTATCATTATTCAAGCAACGGAACAAAACAAAGAGAATGTAAAACAAAAATTGAAACACTCCATGAATAATCAGAATATTTCAGAAACAAATGTCACAAAAGGAAAGATTGCTTGCAACAAGCATGTTCTCCTTTTGCCACAATGGTTTCTATCAATAATTGGCAATACAACATTTTGCATAATCTATCTAGTTTTCTCCTTTTACTTTCATTTAGGACTGAATAATTACAAAACTACATACTGTATGAGGAAAAAGTTTTAAAAGGTACTTATGAAGTATGGGACTTTAATGTTTACATGTTAAATCCATCTTCTCTACATATTTGTGTGGGAGGATAAGGCTTGAAACAACCCTTTAAAATGGAAATGAATAAACATCATTTACTAGTGATATTCAACCTTTATAAGAATGTGTGACTGGCCAAAATTGGCCCAAATTCAAAGCAACAGCAAATGACAAATATTGGCGAGACATCAATGATTTCGTAAGATGCAATTTATCATTTTGTAAAGGTTGTTTGTACAGACTACTAGTGCAGAAACGCCAGAGTGAGTAAAATCACTGTGAGATAAATGCATTATGCAGTAAGAGGTTAATTTGTCAAAAGAAATGAATATTTGAAAACAATTTTTGGTAATGACAAAAGTTAACCTTTGTTTATTTATGAATACTATGCACTTGGCAATCTTTTTATGGCATAATTGATAAGAATAATTGGATATTCAAATATTTAGTGGTAGCTCATTTAAAGACACATGAAATTTAATGGAATATTTTATAAACCATTGTAAACAAAGGGAAGACTTGTTAAATCTTATCTTAAAATTCATTTGGACAAACTATTTAACAAATGCCATACTGCAGTGAATGATACTTTATAATTGGACTGGTATCAAAATTATCTGTAAAAATAGACAAATATTAACGACTAATGACTCCTTAACTAATTGAAATAATGTTTCAAATTCTTTACTTCAGAAAGACAGCATTTAAAATATGGTAACAAAAGAAGAGTTTGGGAATGTTCCTATTGGCACACAGACTTCATAGAACATAGACCCATTAGAACAATCATCTAATTTCCAGTTATTGTCTTTTTTGGAGCCTTATTGGTTTCATGTTCATCTGATGTTAATCAATTCACATTAGGTTATAGGTTAAGTGACTGTCATATTTGGGCATATAAATCTTTCAAATGCCATGATCGGATCTCATGACTGGTCCAAACTGACAGCAAAGGCTGACCAAAAATATTGGGTATGGAAGCCATTTTCTTTGTGATGCAAGTTAAAACAGTGTGATAGGAGGACAAGTTTCTTACTGTGAGTGTTTTTTTTTCTGTTTTTCTATTGACAATATGCAAGCACATGCAAGCAGGTAAAAAATGAGAATGGGTATAACCATTCTGGGTACCACTGTATGAAACCATTTATGCAAGATATTTGCATTAGTCTGAACATAATATACATATGCATAAAAAAAAAATCTTAAAGAAAGTACAATGTTGCGATGTGACATGTCATTTGAAAGGTCTTGGAGAGACAATTCCAATGATGTGTTACTTTGATATATTGCTTTTTTCAATATTGAAACAAAAGGAAATGATGTTTTGAACATATGGCCATTCATAGGTAAGACAATGTTTTGTAAAATGCTTCCCTTGTCCACAACATTGCCTTGCTGTGACCGGTTTAAAACTAAAGCAACAGCAGTACACCATGTTTTGGAGTTTGAAAAAATACATGCAGAGAAGAAAGCATAGTGACAAAAAAAGGAATAACCCATGATAACTAATTTCTCCATTTGCCAAATGGGTTTTTGAAACATTTTTTGAGACCATCAAAACTGAGTAGATTAAGTTTTGGGTTAAAACAGAACTCTTCAGGATTCTCTTGCATAGAAGTTGGATTCTATCTGTTTTTAGCAACAGATGAAATCTTTATCAATTAGATTATAGAAACATCTTCCTGGTGTAAGGGGGAAATTGATTTTTACTGTATGGATAGAATAGTAGCAAGAAAATGTAGGCTTTGTGAATTTCTTAGAGACAAATATCTATCCTATTTTATATATTTGAACCAATATTTTGCAAAAGCCCTGTTGCAAATTTGAAATGAAAAGTTGTCCATACTCTCAAAACAATCTCAGTTTGACACACCATCTGCAGAAGATTGAACTCTTTACCACCTGCAGACGACATTTTTCTACTATACTTGAAGAAGACCACTTTACAAAAGCTTTGTAAACATGTGAACTTTCAGTTCTGCTGTTGTGATGTGTGAATAGATTATGACAAAAGTTTTTTTTTAAAGTCATCTGCTGTAAGATGCAACAATTTGGCATTAAGTAGTAATGTATAATGTGTTAAGAAACCAATGTGACAAAAAGCTAAATTGTGCATGATGAGCAATCTGTCTATTTATTACTATTTGCAACACATTATCATACAGGAAATCCATTTTCTCTTGCTATGACTTGTCCGTTGGGCTGCTGTTTCCCTCAATTTGAACCTGTCACAATTTTCTCATATATAGGGTTCAATGCAAGACTATAGTGAGCGCTTCATGATTATGAACTTGAAGAACTTGATATAGTCTTGCATTCAACCCTTGATATGTCAGATTGGGTTAACCCGTTACCAAACAATAACGACATTTGACCAGTTTGTTGCAGACGAGTCTGGAAAACATTGTTGGCAATGGAGAAGTTGCTCCTAATGAGCAACTTCTCCTTTTCCCACAATGTTTTCTGCCCCATCAAAAGACCATTTTCAATTTCATCAGATATTAAAATGTAGTCTGCAATCTCTTTCAATTTGGGACAGTCAAAAGATTAGTGTTTGGGAAAGGGTTAAAACCATGTCCATGAGGACTGACATAAATGTCATGTGTCACAAGCAAGAGTGACACCTTACTTGACCTAGACCCATTTCTTCATTATAAATTTGTTTTGATGCATCTTTGCCAGAAAATTAGATAAATCACTCCAACAATAGAGATGCTCAGCTCATAACAAGCGCTTCTCCTCTTCTTTCACAATATCTTCTATCAAATATCATAGAGAATGATATACTTCATACCATTTTAAGTGTTCATCTGATGTCGCTTTACATCATCAGATCAGTTAAAAAGCTCACATGCATAGAAGAAAATTTACCACTCCCCTTATAAGAACTATCTTAATTAACACCCATGCAGGGGTCCTGGAGATGATACAAGAAACCGGCTTAACCAAAGCGGAAATTTCCTGCAACTAGTTATCCATTTTTTCCATAATATAGTGTCTGGCAAACATTATGATTAAAAGAAAGGTTTATTTTTCATACTTCATAATTGCCATCCTTAGCTGCTTTCAAATAGGGCCAATCACAATATCCTATGAAAAGGGCTGGTTACACCGACAGAACTTTAAAAGAGGCATTCAGGCAGCAAAGAGCAAAGCTCATTGCCATCCATTACTGTTCATAATAGTTAAACAGCAGTTGGTACTCATTCAAGCTAAAAATTTTAAGCTGCTCATAATATTGAAAGCAGTGAAAACCAGGCAATTTTCCGATCTGTCAAAAGTCACTGCTATAACAAGACCAAGGCAAAGTTTGGCCTCCCTTAATGCAAGTTTGTAGACACCCATGTACAAGAAGGTTTGTTACTTGAAATGATTGAGTGTTTCTAATCAAATTCATAAAATTGTATGACTGTATAATTAACTAAAAGGGTAAACCATTCATTGCCTTGTGCCAACCCTACATCTAGATTATGTTTTCTAAATTTTATGTCCATAAATGGGCATGTTTCTGTACAAAATACAAATTGCCCAACTTATTTTACTTGACAAGACCTGCACAATAAACTTTTGAAAGAGATATACAGAATAGATGGTTGGTGTCGTGAATCGGAAATGTTATTTGGCAAGGCTTAGGAATATCATCCATTGAGCAGAAGGAGAAACGGATAATACATGTATTCTGAACGAAGCCGAGCCCGACAACTTTTCCCATTCAAAGACACCAACTTTCTATTCTATGTATCCTGTTACCCTTTCAAACAAACAAGATGTAAATAAAACACGAGAAAAAAGGAAAAAATAAGTAGAGAATGATTTGAACATGACGTCATGATTCGTCATGTGCATGTGTTATATGGTAAGTGCCGGATATCACAAATGTTATACGGCACCTAGTTATCGGTCCCAAAATGACACTTGTGACAGGATAAAAAAAATAAGAAGTTCCAAAGTACAATTTAATTGTATTGATACAGAAAAATTGATCATTATTGAGAATAATTTTTAACCCAAAGACCATTAACTGTTGTGAGTAAAAAGGTCTGTCGTTATTCTACCTAATTGCAGTCCAGAGTTATGTGACTTGGTCTACAATCATGGTTTCTTTAAGACATTTAGTAAGTGAATGGAGTTTCAGCTTTGCTACTTTTGGCGTCAAGCTAAACACAAATCTCATCCCCATTTCCTCAGTTCTCAATGTCAGGGGTATAATCCTGTCAAAATGCAATCAAAAGTTAAAATTACTTAGTAGCTGTTTGGGCAAACTCTGACAGATTTCAAACTCAACCTCAAATGATGCAAGTTATACACACTATGATGCTTGGTATGTTATGTAGTGGTTGATACAACTTGTTTTACTTGGCCTACATAGTTTCTTTAAAATGGTTGAAAGTAAACAAAAGTTAGATACTTTATATTTAGGGGATAAATGTACCTTGATAATTTACTTATCAATCACTACAGTAATCAAGTCAATTTTTCAACAGAGCAATATTTCCTATCGTGTCAAACATTAGAGATACCCAAATAGTGAAGAACACTAAGAGATTTACATAGCTATATATAAACCCTGATAATTCCATTGAAACAATGAAATATCATTTAGCCATTTACTTTCCCTTGGAGAGTTATCTTATTTCCATGAAACCAAACCATTAATATATAAAAAATTCCATACATTTACAAAGAAGTAATAGTTTAACTCTTTACCAAATGCGATATTTTCGACTGTCCCAAACTGATAGATTTTGCAGACGACATTTCAAAATGTGATGAAATTGGAAAGTAATCTTCTGAAATAGTAGAAAATATTGTGGGAAAGGGAGAAATTGCTTGTCACAAGCAATATCTCCTTTTCCAACAAGGTTTTCCAGAGTCATCTGCAACAAAGTGGTAAAATGTCCTTATTGTTCGATAATGGGTTAATTACCAAAAGGTAATCATTTTAAAGTGTGAAATGGCTTGTTGATATCTATAAATAGAAAAATGTTAGAGCATAATAATCAGTAATTGTAAAGCATGCACTGCATAAATCATACACTTGGGTTTTATTTTGAAAAGAAAAAAGGAAGCAAATAAGAAAAAAGGCTGCTAAACTCAATTGAAGATACTAAGATTTCTAATCTTAAAGTGATTTATTGCTTGATGATAACTTGAATCAAATTTTAGTGGTGGACAATGGTGTCTGAGACTAAAATGTATACCTACATTTTTAAAAGAGTTTAGAGCATGTACATGTTTTACTTGGAAGAACAATGTAACCAGGAATAATGGATATCTACATCAGTTGGAATATACAATGGAAAACATTGTAAACTTTTGCAATGTCAAATGGCAGCTGAAGACATTCTTTGATAGCATTAAACATAAGTAGATGTCTATACATGACTCTCTTTTAAATCTTGTTTTACATGCCATTTTGTGCTTTGAGTCCGAAAATTAAAGAAGAGCAAGAGCTCACAACTTTTTTTGATCTTTCCAAATCCCAACATATTGATTGCTCATCAGAAATCATGAAAGCGGTCTGTACACAAAGAGTTTTACGACCGCTCAGGTAATGACAATAGTTTTTTTGGGTTTATTTTTTCAAAATGATCAAAGAAATGGGACACTGCTTCATGCATCTATGTAGCTCATTAAACATCCACAAACTATAATAGCCTGTCCTTTTTAAAACAATTAATGTTTACTAGGTCCTAGCACATATTAATTATGATTAATGAAAATAAAATATTTTTTTGTTAAATAAAAGATAAAAATAGCATGGGCTTAGAAATGGAAAGTGAAAATAATGTTCTCCCATTCTCTTCACATACTTTCATTAGCTTTCTGTAGCAGTCAAAGATTTTATGATAAGTGATAAAAAGATGTTTGAAAATGAAAAGATAAACATACATTAGAAGTCATTGTAAGTACTTTGATTGTCACCATAAATGATGGAAACGGTATGTTTATATCGCAAAATATAATGCTTGTGTTAAATATCGTCATCTAGGAGAATACAACTATCGATAAAAACATAAAAAGATGGAAACATATACAAGATACTCACGTAATTTCGGAAAGAGTTAGTTTCTCGATGCCATCAAAGTGTCACCAAAATTGGTGTCCCAAGAAAAAATCAAAGTACTTTCGGTTTGGTGATAGAACCCGTCACAACCCGGCCAAACTGAAACTTCCGATCATATCCTACGGTAACTTACAGAAATTCACGGAACATATCTTACTTGCACATGTATTTTCCTAATTAAATAAATACTTGATGAACATTTTGTTTGGTGTTTGAATGAAACAAGTCGGTTATTGTTTGTCTGATTTGTTTAACCCTTTACCAAACACCAATTTTTTTATTGTTTAAAAATTGAAAGTGTTTGCAGACGACATTTCAAATTGTGGTGAAATTGAAATAAAAACTTCTATTAGGGCAGAAAACATTGTGGAAAGAGGAGAAATTGCTAATTATGAGCAAATTCCCCTTTTCCCACAATGATTTCAGAGTCGTCTACAACAAACTGGTCAAATGTCGTCATTGTTTGGTAATTTAACTACCAGTAAGGAATCATTCACCAAGTCAACAATCAGTCAACAACCAGTTTTCCTAAAAAATCAAAGTCATATAAAGTTTTTGTTTTCTCAATTTTAAGCGATTAAATTTCCCAATTTCATCAGGCCAGGGCCTTATCACAAATTCAAGCGGGAACATCTTGCGTTAACCCTTTCCCAAATGACAAATTTTGGACTGTCCCAAAATGAAAGAGTTTGCAGATGACATTTCAATATGTGATGAAATTGAAAAATGTTCTTCAGATAGAGCAGAAAACCTTGTGAGAAATTGGTCTTAGCGAGCAATTTCTCCATTTCTCACAACGTTTTCCAGAGTCGTCTGCAACAAAGTGGTTAAATGTCGATATTGTTTGGTTATGAGTTAACTAATCAGTATATCATTATCATGGGAATTTTGCCTATCGGACGGAAGGAGTAGCGAACAGATAGAATCTTTAGCCCGTCGTCATACTTCGATCATCAAAAATAGACCCAAAATGTTTAGCATCTGTTGTATTTGTTCCCAATGATGGTGGCACACGGTATTACCAGTTATAAATTCTTTTTTTAACTTTTTTTTTAACATTTTTCTTTCCCTTCTTTATTTCCATGTAACAAAATCATGTAACATCTAAATGTATGTTACCTTTTAATGAAAAGAATATACTTTCATTCTAAAAGTCTTATCAAGTCCACAGGGTATCTAAAATCTTTTTTTACCGTTTTTCTTTCCCTTCCTTATTTCGATGTAACAAAATCTTGTTACATCTAAATGTAAGTTACCTTGTAATTTTCATTCTAAAAGTCGTTATCTAGTCCGAAAGGTATCTTAAACTCCTAGATATAGTTGGATATTGTTTAAAGAAGTATCTTAACCCATTACCAAACAATAACGACATTTTGGCCTGTTTGAAGATTATTATTTTCAATTTCATCACATTTTGAAATCTCGTCTGCAAACTCTTTCAATTTAGGACGTCGAAAATTTTGTGTTTGGTAAAGGGTATTACCAAAAACTTAAGCATTAACAGACACATATCGTTTTAGTTTACTGTGCTCTCTCCAAGACACATTCGACATCTAGTTATCAGTGCTGCCAATGAATTACACCCATCTTTGGTCAAAGGGAAGGAACTCGTTAAATTCCGTGATTTATTCTTGAAATATACCATACATTTTAAAGGTGCGTTTTAACTAGCGCATGTTTTAACTTTATCACGACGACAGTTCAACTAGTCATGAATCCTGGGTGATCCACCAGTGCTTGGGTTATGGAAAAGAGTTTCACACAAGGTAACCTACAATGAACAATGAACGATATGAAGGTTTTTTTGGGGAGGAGGGGGTTGGGGTATTTAACATGGATCACCTATACCGACTAGTTCCCCGACAACACCAACAGAGCGACGCTATATTCCTGTGTCGTCAATGATTCGAACGTATGAACGCTAACGAAGGTTGTAGATGGACGAAAGTGGTACAGTGATATAGTGCCGGCCTCTTGTACATAGGGTCCCGGGTTCGAATCCCCGTTAAGCGAGATGAAAACTCACCAACAAATCGGCGCGACTACTAGTGTAGTATCCAGGAAGCAGTCATCGAGAGTGAATTTAATAAGGTTCAAGCTTCCGTCACAATCGATGTAAAATAAATAAGTTGAAACTAAGGTTGTAGATGTGTCCGAATGGTACACCTTAGCATTCAATCAGAACTTCTCGGATATTTCCGTTTTCATTGGATAAACCTGATGACTTCAGATTGCCTAGTCTTGGGTTCTGGTCCATGAATATACCGCGCCGAGTGGGCCGGGACCCGTGCAATCACATTTACTCGGATATATCCGTGAACTGAGAATTACACTAAGTTCACTGGATATACCCGATGTGTTCAGATTGGGACTACGAACCCCTCCCTCTACGAACTTCGTGAACGATACCATTTTAAAAGTGCACAAGGGATGATAACACGCCGCGGGTGGATCTACTTCCTAATCCATTACCAAACAATAACGAAATTTAACCGCTTTGTTGCAGACGACACTGGAAAACATCGTGGTGAAAGAAGAAATTGCTCGTACCGAGCAATTTCTCCTTTTCCCACAATGTTTTCTGCCCTATCAGAATATCATCTTACAACTTCATCACATTTTAAAATGTCGTCTGCGAATTCTTTCAATTTGGGACAGTCGAAAATTTGGCGTTTGATAAAGGGGTAAATAAGCGGGGTTGGTGATGAAAGTGTTATCTATATATAAATTCCAGCGCGGAAGTGTCACATCGTAAGCATAATGAAGGCGACATTGTGTTGCATTCTGATATCAATCTGTGCGATAGTTAAAGGGATAGACACATATTTACAGGGACCATGCGTTAGAAAGGACGTAGTGCTGGAGTGTGCTGGAGATTTTCCAGTTATTTTAGCGGATAATATATCTGAAGTTTACGTCAGGGACTTGTCTAAGAAGTCAATCGACGGGTCTGTATTTGAAGATGTTCGCTGGGACATGATAGACACGCTTTATATCGAAGTGAATGACCACATTCAGATGAAAACAATAGGGGATTATACGTTTAACAAGCTACACAAACTTACACGTTTGGGGATCAGTGGCTCCGATTTGGAAACATTCGGAGAATATGCGTTTGCCGGACTCGACGATCTAAACACGCTGGATCTCTCCGGCTGTATAGCTCTGGAGCTGGATTCGCTGGTGAAAGCTTTGATAAACGAGACAATACTACCCTCCATCAACACACTTCTTCTAAATAATGTCGGGAATAAGTATATGAATTATTTACACATAGGCAGAGAATGCATTGAGATGCTCATTTTGAAGAATATCACGAAACTCAGCTTAGCTTTTACGAATCTTTATATCAAACCGGATTTGTTAACCAAAGATGACATCCTGCCAATGATAGACGTTAATATATCGTACACACACTCTTATATCAAGATAAAGTCTGGAGTCCAATTGGGTATACGCATCCTTCGAAAGATAAGGGTGATGGACATGAGTGGATCAGAATACAGAATCGGTCTCGAACACACAAAAGGACAGGTCTATTACAAAGAATGTGGTGAGAACGAAAATCGCATTCCGTTTTTCACACGAATGACCAAGGTCTACGCAAGCAAGCTGGTGGTGAACTCCCACTTATTTTCGCACAGCTACATCTTTAACGCGACCAAATGTCCAATCAACCTACAAACCGTTCGTTTGCGCTCATCCCAAATTTCCCGCGCAAACGCAACAGTATTCTGGCCAATGGACGCACCAATGCTCGACGTGGATCTGTCCGACAATGCAATGAGTTATCTCTCTATAAGAGGGCACCTGCCAATTAGTAAGTTGAATCTTTCTCGGAACAGACTATACCTCGCCGAGAGACTTCCGGAGTTTGCCGAATCATTCGCTACTTTTCCGTTGTTACAAGAGCTGATACTGGATCACAATGGGATACGGACTCTCCCACGTGACATCTTCTTGCACAATCCACGACTAATGAACGTACATTTACAAGGCAATCGTCTGACAACTTTGTCGTTTGATGTGGTGCATTTACATAACATGCGGCTAATCAACTTGAAAGAGAACAAGATCGACTACATAAGTGATAGAGACTTATTCTTAATTGACAGTTTACAGACATCACAAATGGCTTTGAATCATTCACCAACGATAAAAGTCGACATTCGGCATAACGAGATAGAATGCTCATGTAGGAATATTGAATTAGTTCGATGGGTATGTAGAAAATATGAAGAATATTCGGATGATATACACAACATATCATGCATTGCTTATGGTCAAGAAACCATCAGAATTGACCAAATGGCTATCAAACGAGTTGAATTCTTGTGCAGAAGAACTCTGACTATAGTGATCTCGTCGTCGGTCGTCGTTGCTGTACTAATAACGACTGCATTCGCAGTATTTGTATTGAGAATACGAGCTAGAAGGAGGGAAGTTGGATTGTTTATTGAACGATTTAAGGAGAAGAAAACAAAGGAACGATTTCTAGCGCTGTTATCACACAGTAAAGTTGACAGTGCAATTGTGTTTACTTCCATTCGACCAAAACTAGAAGAGTCACTAAGAAAAATAGTGCCCGTTGACAACGACCTTCTATGCTTGGGGGATGTCCACTTTAGACCAGGCATGGCCATAGTTGACGAAATTCACAAGTCCGTTTTGGAGTCGTGTGTAGCGATATTTGTGGTATCCAGAGCGTTTTGTGAGAGTGGGTATTGTCAGTGCGAAATGAAGGAAGCGTACGCCCAGAACAAACCTATCATACTGATGTTCGTGGAGGAAGTGAACGAAGAAATCATGTCCCCACTCATGCAATCTATATTTAGTAAATATTCTCGGGTCAAGGTCGTAAGCGTTGGTGTCGACGTTACGATACAACCGTCATGGGATGACCTAACACAGTCTATCATAACTTTAGCTACTAGAGCAGTGAGTCCAGGCAAACTTTCCGGCTGTTTGGTGTCAATCTGTAGCCGAGACTATCTTTTGGTTCCACAAAATTAGACGTTTGCCTGTAACGAGTTACGAAAATAAAGTCAATGGATTACCTAAACGAGTGTATCGTAACTTTAGCTATTAAAGCCGTAGCAAACCATCTAGTTCGTTGATGTCAATCTGTAGCGGAGACTACATTTTGGTTCCCCAAGATACGACGTTTGCCTGTTATAAAATACGATAAAACCGTCACGGGCTTACTACCTAACAGAGTCTATAGTAACTTTAGCTTTTAAAAGCAATGAGTCTTAGCACACTGCCTAGCGTGTTGATGTCTAACTGTAGCCGAGACTATCTTTTGGTTCCACAATATTAGACGTTTGCCTGTTACGAATAACGATAAACCGTCATTCGATTACTTTACATAGTCCATCGTAACTTTAACCCTTTACCAAACGGCAAATTTTCGACTGTCCCGAATTGAAAGAGTTTGCTGACCACATTTCCAAATGCGATGAAATTGAAAAATAATCATCTGTTAGAGCAGAAAACATTTTGGGAAAAGGAGAAATTGCTCGCGAAGAGCAATTTCTCCTTTTCCAACAATGTTTTCAAGAGCCGTCTACAACAAACTGGTCAAAAGTCGTTACTGTCAATTTACAGGAAAACTAACTCGTCAACATATACTTTTTTTTCATTTTGTATCTCAAGATTGAATTTTAGTTCACATACCGAAAAATAAGAAAATTCTATGAAAGGAATTTTAAGATATCTTCATTTATTTGTAATACACAAACCCATTTTCATTGTTTTTTGTCGAATACTAATTTGCCAAAAATCTAATTTGGATTACAAAAAATGTTCAGATTGTAATCATTTGATTAAACATTGAACTATAAAGTATTTAATAAATGAATTCACATTTTTTGTGAATAAACCTTCCAGAATTCTTTTTATTACCTTTGAAGATGGTATGGCCATTTTGACATTTTTGCCCCAAACGGTTACCATGGAAACTGTCATTTTACTAAGAAATTATTTCGTCAACCTGTATTTTTCTTTTCATTTTTGAATTCACAATAAATTTGTAAACAACATATCAAAAATTTAGAAAATTCTATGAAAGGATTATTTTCTTATAAAACTGTAGAACATGTCCTTAAGCAATAGGTTATAGTGGCCAACTACTGGGTGTCACCAAGACTAGTGTTTGGTTCAACAATAGGCCTACTAGACAGTTCCCTGTTACGAGTTACAGCAGCACCGTCCTGAACTTACCTTATACAATGTATCATAACTGTAGTCGTAAAAGTAACTCGGATAATCCAAGCGTTCAATGTTTACATTACAGTGAAACATCTACGTATGGATCATTCTGACTACCGATAAAGGGTTCATTCAAAGCAGAATTCAAATTGTTGTGTGTCATTCCAACAAGGTTAGAGATTTCCTTGTACATGTATAGTTATTTGCAGCCGATTGCATCTTATAAGTAAAGTATACAACATATTCTGAAGGATACATGCTTGTTTTCCTGACACATTAAGCATGGTGATAAAAAGCCTAATTTCGATATGGTGATTATTATCTCAACAGCAAAAGGAATCATTTTAAACAGTGAGTATTTTCATATAATCTTGAAACGTTCGTTGAACGTTTATGCAAATTAGTGACCTAATGCATTGTTTGAGAGAACATGCTGGTATATATCGGATGTGTTTGTGTCATTGAGAAGTTCATTTGCTTGGTTCGTTACATTGCCTTCCCCACGTGTTTCCCAATGGCCAAGACTCGGGACGAGTCTTCTCGGAAGTGGGAGTTATGTAACGTTCGTTGAACGTTTATGCAAATTAGGGACCTAATGCATTGTTTGAGAAAACATGCTGGTGTGTATATATATATATATATATATATATATATATATATATATATATATATATATATATAGCTTTTATCTATTAATCCTTGGAATGCTTGGTAATTTTCCCCAAACTAGATTTTTGTGTCGTCTGCCTTTCAAAACCTTCAATATCTGCTAAATTGTGATGAGAAAAGAAACTCAGAGGAGCAAACAGGTGGGATCACTGGCCAGCCACCAATCTGCTTGGCGGCTGGCCTGGATCTAACCTGTTTGAATGAGCATGAAGTCGGTTCCAGCACTATAAGGATTGTACGGACTCGTATGTCCAGATAACGAAACGAAACGTACCAAAATTTTAAAGAGTAAACGCGTAATTTTATTTTGTAGAAAGTACTCTAAATCGTATTCACGAGACGTTTCTAATGAGTACGTTGGCTTTAACCTACTAGATGAGCACAAACCGATATGCCCGAAACTCTGCATGCTGTACGCATCTAACTGACTGTACTGTAACAACCGAAATTGCATTAAAAACCAGATTGGCAATCATCATTGCCAAACTATCATTGCCAAACTGGTTTTTATTGCAATTTCGGATGGCATATTCAACCAGTTTTGCAATAACCGGAATAGCAATAAAAGTTTGACCTTATCCTCATTTACGATTCAAATATGATCTGGTGATGATGTGTTGTTGTTTGGCGGTCATCCGGACTGAATTCGATGCATTCTTCGACGCCAAGGTAATTTCAAAGTTCGGTTAAATTAAATCAAACTTCCAGTAAAAATGATCAAGATTATTATGAAAGAGCTTTTATGAATTCCTCGTTCGGGATGGATGAGAACTACTGGGAATACGAGTATCATTCCCAGTTAGCTCAATTTCGGATTAGTGTATCCTTTATATACAGTTTACTTAAACATTGCTTAAAAATCAAACGTACCAGTGATCATTTATTGCATGTTATTTTCTGTATTTTTTTTATTCTTTATTCTTTATATTTACATTATGTTTGCGTGTGAGTTTTCTTTAAACTATTGTTAACATGTAAACACTTATTTGTTAATCTCCACGAAAAGGAAATAAGATAAATAACGAATCAATATTATTGTTGTTATCATTATTTCTCTTATCATTATTTCTATTATCATTATTTATTGTTCGTTTTTCTTATACTTATTTTCATCATCAGTATCATCAGTATTATCATTAACAGGAGTGGCTCTGTGGTTAAGATGGTCGACCTGTGTGTCGTTGGTTCCGAACTCGAGCATAAGTAAAATGGAGCGAGGAAACACATATATATACAACTATTCACAGTTTTACTATGTTTTATCTGTTGTAACCCTACGTTGTCAGAAGATAAGTAGCCTCTGCGTGTTTTGTATGTAATTTATATATCTAACATGGAAGTTAAGGATGCGGAAGTTTGAAACATTACTATGTTGTTAGGAAGACGCTGAGCTATCGGAAGTTTATGTACAAAGGTATTTTGGAAATCTGGGGTCTTAAATCGTTAAATGTTGATGATAATGAGAGTAGTGAATCTCACATGCTTTATACCACTAACACTCTTCCTTTTCATAAATGATAAACAGTTTTTTAAGCCAACAACGATTAAAACAAACGGAAACGGCCTAACCTATTTCATTTAACATGTAAATGTACCGTCAGCAAATGACATTTGACGACTTTGTTGCAGACGACTTTAGAAAACATTGTGGAAAAAGGAGAAATTGCTCGTCACGAGCAATTTCTCTTTTTTCCACAATGTTTTCTGCCCTAACAGAAGATTTTTGTCCAATTTCATCACATTTTGAAATGTCGTCTGCAAACTCTTTCAATTTGGGACAGTCGAAAAGTTGTTGGTTGGGAAAGGGTTAAATGTCTGTTTGATAGGAGGGCATGCTTGATTTCAGCATGGCAGGATATGTGCTATGACACTTGCACAGCTTGTCATCATGTGATAACATTCATGAGCAATTCCTCCAGAAACACTTTTTCCTTTACTTCAATAGGAACATATCCCTAGATTACGTAGCAAGTATGAATAATGGTGGCATCTTTATCACGAAATACTTTAAACCATTGCAGCAAGTCATAACGACCCACGGTCAAAACGGCCCAGAGTGGTAAAGACTCAAAACCTAATAAGGGAAAAAAGTTTATGTGTGGCAATTGTTTTTTCCATCAAGTATCCAATCGAAGTATCGAATAGAAAATAATATTAATGATAAAAAGAAATAAACAAAGACAATCTGACAACAAGTACTCAGTATTTATTACCCAACACAACTTCTCAAACCATTAACCTAACACAAACAATGTTTTTTAACAGATTTATACATAAAAATGGAAGTCAAACTTTTGTTAAGCGACCCCCTTTAAACGACAACGAATAAGGCTTCAGATTATAGTACACATATGTATACTGATCATATGTGTTTACATGAGTGAACAGTCCTTGGCTTTGAGAGAACATTGTCAGGACTGGTTAAGAAATACCTGGGGCAAGGATAAATGTGCTAACTGCAGCTTTATGGCTAAAATAACATGTAAATGGCATGAAACTAAAGCCAACTCCAAAATGATTGTAATATAGAAAGCTTTACCATACGGCAAAATCGTATAGAAAACAAGCAATTAATTAACTAATTTAGTTAAGAAGAAGCTACTAAAGCTACTATCTGCACACCTTTTGTACTGTATGATGTGGTTTTTTTTACATCCATAAACAGTTAATCAGTTATTTTGAAGGTGTCAATGTCATAAATTTCTTCAACTAACCAAACAGTTCACACATGTTGAGTCAAGCACTTTAGTAACTGACTATTTTTGCATGTTGGATTGAAATACAAAATATCCTGTATCAGGATTCAGCGGGGATAGGGGCTTGCCATTTGAAGTCCAGGGTACCCGTTTGCTAAACGCTTTTTGCTAAAAACTTGTGTAAGTTTAAAACAACATTTTCTCTTGAATCAATATTGAATAGTAAAACAATCATTGGAATCGTCTCTCTGAGATGCTTCCAATGACATGTCACATTGCATTATTTTACTTTTAAATCAAGACACTACCCATGTTTATCAATTTTGACTTGAGCAATTATTTTCTGTATGTTTTTTTAGTAAAACGGTATCCAGTCCTCAACAACTCTGCTATAACACACAAGTACTGTATTGGCAGACGCTTTGCCATATACAAAGCATTTAAAGGTTATCGCTTAATAAAAGCCTATATACAGCAACAGTCAGCCATGTATAATAACATGGTATTGCACATATTTTTGTAAAATTTCAGTAGCTTTATTGAATACATACAATCAATGTCCTGTTATGACATTTAAATCGCTCATCCTATTTCAGTTATATTGCAATGCCTAGCAAAAGCCAAAAGTCAGCGAAGCAAGATATAAATCTTAACAATCAATGGTAAGGATAGTTGATAGAACTATCAACATTCAGCTAGGTGAGTCAACCACTAGGCCCCACTATTAAGGTAAAATACCCATAATCCGCCGTTTTGAAACTCTTTTATTAAGTTTCAAAATGGCGGATTATGGGCATTCTACCTTAAGTCAATAACCAACAGAAGGCATCAAGTTTAAAATATAAACAAATGATAGTTCTTGTTATCCTGAAACAAATCATTGTTTCATATCTTTTAAAGGTATCAAGATGAGGAAAACAAATCATCTAGTTATTTCTGTTTGATCCAAACCTGCCAAGAAATTAAGTAGGTGTTTTAAGATAAAAGTAAAGCTAGGCCGGACAAATGCACAATATCGGCAAGAAGACCCATCGGCCATTGCGTTTTAACACATTACCACCTAACACCACATTTTTGCGTCTTGGAGCTGACGACTTTTAAAAAGCATTGTGGCAAAAGAAGATATTGAATTTCGCCTCTTATCACAATGTGTTTTCAATCTATTCAAATACCACAACAACATCAAAGGCCTGAAAGGCCAGACTGCGTCGCAGTGGAATTGTATTCCTTAGTCTGAAGGACTGTTTGTGTGTTTGAATTTAAAAAAATATCTAGAAGATAAAATGCAGATAAACCATACAACTCTGTTGTATATCTTATTTATTAAAGAAAGAACAACTGTAAATATAAACAATGTGCAAATGCTTTTAAATGTATTCTATGAAAAACGTAATAAAAAATAAGTAAGAAATTAACTACAGTATTAAGTTTTTGTACGATGAGACATAACAAGAGACCCATGAAGTCCTGAAATACTGACTAAATTTTCAATGATATTGACAATCTGATAAAAGTTGGTAAAGATTTCAAGAACATAATGCAACTCTTTACGTCCATCCCTATCTCTTGCATGTGAATCAAAAATGAAAAAAAAATCCAAATGATAACAAATTGCTTTTGCATTTCCCTTACATATAAATATGCTGTACTGAAATTCTTCTTGATTGGCAGGCAATCCAACTCCTATAGCCATCTCAAGTTTAACAAGGGGGTAATTGTCTGTGTAATTCGGGTTCATTGCACCACTGTACGTTTTCTTTACTTTGCATACAAAATACTCACTAGACAAACAAATGTAGGGAGGCAAGTCATGTACTTCAAGAAACTCAACTGAATTGTTGTTATATTTTCTTATATCAATATACAAATCATCTCCTGCAATCAAAACTTGATCTATATCATAATTCCTCCAAGAAAACTTATCAAATGGATGTGTAAAAAGTATGGAACACACTGCTTACCTCTTGACAACACACTAAACATCTCATTACCCTGGTGGATGTTTCCCTAAATAGGAAATTCATTCAACATTTTGTTAATCTGACTTTCTGGCCCAGGATTCGTTTCGACATCACCACATATCATCAAAAGTAACATAATAAGTAAGAGGTTTCTGTTAGCATGACAGACCATAAATAGCACTAAGATAAAATTTGGTTTACAGTCTGTGTCCTCATCTCCATCAAGTTTACCGGCTAGCAGTCGTAAACAAAAACATCCTATCTTCAACATCCACTGATTAACATTAATCCCCATTTCTTCACATAATATTGCCATGCAACTCAAAACAGAATCTCCCTTCATTTTCAAAAGATGAACAAATCGGAAAGGTTAGTGAATCCACTGTACACGAAGTCGAACTTTTTCAAGCATAACTTAACACAAGATAGCCGGAAATTCGAAATCTTGAACAATGCCGCTCAGCATGCGCAAACACTAAACGCCCCGGCAAGTGAATAGATAAAACAACATGTCTCTTGATGTAAACATTGAACGTTTGGAAGCGATCATGTAATTTTCCAAACATGAGACCGTATCTCAACTCTAGGACCAAATAGTTGTATCGACTCTAGTATGTTCTCCAGAAATAAAAACAATATACTCCAAGATAACCCCAGACAGTGTGCAGTGCTCACAATTACTTATTACAACGTAAATTCCCCACAAAAAGGCCCCGACAGGAGTATATATATATGTAAACGAAAGCGAGTGTGTTTGGCCCCGGCAAGAGTATATATAAAGCGAGTGTGTATTGAAGGCAAAATAAGTCCACAGCAATTATGTAAACATGGAACGTTCGAACTTAATCTTCAAGCGATCAAACCATGGATCATATGATTTTTCCTGACAAGGCAACCCAATGCTAGAATCAAATATTTGTACCCCATTCCATCGAGAATACCTAAAAAGAATAAACAAACGTTTGAATTCGCCTCTGCGGTTCAACGTGGAAAGTAGTTCTTTGGTATACATGCGCGAGCGCGGGAGTATTTTCCCGCCAAAATTCGCGGAGAACTACTTGATTTTTCCCGCCGAAATTCGCGTAGGGTTAGTTTTATCTGAGTGATCAGCCCCCGAAGGACAAAGAACGATTCAGATCGATGACTATAAGCAGTCGCGCATACGCGACGCTTAAAAACTGAAAGGTTTTTCACATGTTAACAAAGTTTTTCTAAAGCCATCTGTGTCAAGTAAAAAAAAATGTAGCCTGAAGGAGGTAAAGAGTTAATTCTAGTTTACATGTACAGTAAAGGTTTGTTAGGTTATTACTGGTTTTACATAACCTTTTTTTTTTTAAGAAAACTGAACATTCCTGATTTGCACAGTGAGGCTGCAATATAGAGCAACCTTCTTTGAAATAAAATATAAATACAACCCACAGGCAACAGAACAGTAATATAATATTGTTTTAACCCATTAACAATATCAAAATTTAACCACTTTGTTGCAGACAACTCTGGAAAACATTGTGGGAAAAGGAGAAATTACTCTTAATTAGCAATTTTTCCTTTTCCCACAATGTTTTCTACCCTATCAAGAGATTATATTCCTATTTCATCACATTTTGAAATATCATCTGGAAACTTTCAATTTGGGACAGTCAAAAATTTGACGTTTGGTAAAGGATTAAAACTTAAAGTGCTAGAACGAACTTCATGCTTATGCAAACAGGTCAGATCAAGGCCAAGAAAATTGGCGGCTGGCCTGTGATCTAACCTGTTTGCTACTCTGGATATCTTTCCTCAACAAAATTAAACAGATATCTAAGGTTTTGGAAAGCAGACAACCAAAAATCTATCTTTAGAAAATTACCCAGCATTCTAAGAGCTATAGTAGGTGCTTCAAAAACAACGGGACAATCCCACAGATTGTGCATTGCAGGTAATAATGAATCCTCGTTGAAAAAAAAAAGGACTACAATGTATTTCTATTTTTGGTTAATTTTAAATTTGCATAATATCTGTGTATTCATGATGATGGCGGAGTCTAAAAATACCTTCACTTACCTATGGGGAATTCAAATTAAGATCCTTGTGTACAAAATAAACTTTACTTTATCAGCAAAATTGATGTGCAATATTTCCTCCACATGCTTACAAAAGGGAGTGATAATCTAATCAGTAATCAAGTTTTATGCAACTCTATAAATCTGTGATGGCATTTTTTCATAAGAAAAAGACATTTTATTTTTAGAAAATAAACCCCCCAATCTGTGAGCAAGTCCTTTGAAGAACTAACTACAGTCTTGTATTGGAGCCTCATTATCATATACACTGTTCTAGTGCCAATAATCTATGAGATAGTCCTCTGAAGAATTTACTACAGTCTTGCATTGAAGCCTCATAAAGAACTGTTCTGGTGCCAATAACACATCCTTATGGTATCAACACAAAGAATATATGGAAGACAATTATCATCCTAATACTTAATTTCACAACACGTTTTCTGTTCTATAAGAATCACTAACTAATTATAAATGTTAAACATAGTCATATACATGTATATTAATGTTTTTGGTGCTATATATATCCTTATATTCAGTCTTGTCATTATCATGTGAGACCGATGATTTAGTCATAGGCTTGTTAAAAATTGTTGCACCTTAAAAAATACATTGAAATGATCTAATTACCAAACTGACATTTAAAGAGTTCGAGCACAAAAACTATTAAGTATTTTACAGGTGTAAGCATTCATGAGCTGTAGGGAAAACATACAATTTAAAGTCAGTAAATACGGAAAACAGTCTTAAAATATAGCAATTATAGGTATAACACTCTCCATTGTGTTCTCAGAGACACTAATGAAACTATAAACACAGTCTTATTTATAATTATTATGAATGAAATATGGTTATGGTGCTGGTAATGTGATGGTTACATTTAATGGCATAAATTTGACCATTTGTTTCACATATTCTGACTTGACATCAGTTCCAAAATGTCTGGTTTATAAATATCATGTGGACATTAAAAAAAAAAAGTCAATGCAGATCTTGGAAAACCCTTTACACCATAATATCTTACACCGACATAAAACAATGTTTGCTTAAAAAAAGGAATAGCGAAAAGATAAAATAATTTTGATATGATCAGTTTATCCTTTAGTCACACTGGTTTCTTTCATATATCAAACATGACATTTCGTGTTTTAATTGTCCAAAGTAGGTTCTTACAATTTAAACAAGCCAATAACTCCCATCATATGTGGAAATGGCTTAAATTTGGATATTTCTGTCTTATGTACAATGCAAGCTGATTTGTTACTTAACCCTTTACCAAATGCTAAATTTCCAACTGTCTCAAATTGAAAGAGTTTGCAGACGTCAATTCAAAACGTGATGAAATTGAAAATAATCTTCTGATAGGGCAGACAACATTGTGGGAAAAGGAGAAATTGCTCGCTAAGAGGTATTTCTCCTTTTCCAACAATGTTTTCCAGAGTTGTCCACAATAAACTGGTCAAATGTCTTTATTGTTTGGTAATGGGTTATATAAAAAACCAACCTAATTCAGTACTTTGTTTACACAAGCGTATCAGGGATGTCTGATCCATCAAAGTATATACAAACTGACGACCTTGACCTCGTCTTCTCTTCATCCTTAAGCAGGGACGTGGCCTCTGTTAAAGATTCATCTGACGAACAACGAGACGAGACATACGTTTGCGTTGTACTTTTAGAATCTTCAACACGGAAGGAATCCGTCAAATCCTCTGTGGGCGTCTCTGGTGACGACATGAAGGGATTGGTCATCCTAGTGTAGGAATTGTTACCAATTGGCCGAGTAATCTTGTACTTTGATCCTGGATACTGTGTCCCAGCAGTCTGCCTCTCGACGGGATCCAGCCCATGGTTACCAGTTCCCATTGGACTAAAATGGTCATGTGAGTTGGGTGAGGCCACCATATTTGTTTTGTATGGTTTACCGCCAGCAGACTGTTTGTCTGTGGTGTCTATTCCATACAGTCCCATGCCAATAGGCTTGGGAGAGTGTATCGATGACTCACTTTCCGCTGGACTGGGCTGATCCAGTGGGTGGGGTGATGGTATCAATGGTGGTTTAAATGTTCTAGGGGGAACTGGTGGAGGGGGAAGAGGCTTTATTACACTCATCGAATTTCCTTGTGGTGGGGGGCTTTTTATTGCCTCACTCGAGTCTTTCATGGCAAATTGATTAATGCGTGCTTTAACCAAACTCAGAGGACTTGAGGGCTTCTTTACTGGTGAGGTCAGTAAAGGTTTCGGCTTGTCATATCCAGGGGGACTGAATAAATCGGGACTTTCACATCCGGATGGCTTTTCAATGGGACTTTCGGGACGGGAAGCATGCCTCCTGTCTTTCTTTCGGAGACTGAATCTGAAATGTGACTTGGACTCCTTCACAGACTGGGCACTCTGCGGTGGGCTCCCAGCCCCAGGGATTTGAGTAACATTGATCGACATCTCCACAGCTCCGCTCGTCTTTCCTCCTTTGTCGCCCTGGCCCAGCCTTTTAATGGGGCTACCATGGGGGGATTTGTGGCCCCTCACAGGACTTGAACTAGGTGACCTTGACCTTACAATACGAGCACCTTGACGAGCAATTCGTCCCCTCGCAGTCCCTGCAGGGGCATGTATGTCTCCATGAGGATCATCATGGGACTTTGATCTCTGAATGTAACGAGGCTTACTCTGAAAAAATAAATAAAAATAAAATAAGGAACACTCTAGCTTTATATGTATAACTTTGCAATTTGAAGGGACTAATGTATGTTTTGTTGCAGTTGTTATGGATAAGGAACCAAAAGTCCATAATTTACTTAATGCATGAAAAACAACCCATTTCTCCAATTCTTATTCAACATGAGCACTCCAACATTCAAAGTTATTTATTAAGACAATATGTTTATGTATATCACCTATATTAAAGAATACTTCTTAAAATGATACGTCTGCTGATAACTTCGAGGGGAGGGATCAAAATTACTCTATTAGTCTTGTATGAAAATATATTCCATAATGTCAGGACAATTGTGAATTGCATGCAAAAACAGTTGTCTATAAACCCCTAGAATTGAGAATATTTCAGTATATCTTTGTTCATAGATACCATAACCCTTATAGTGCTGGAACTGACGTCAAGCTTATGCAAATAGGTTAGATCCAGGTCAGCTGCCAATTTACTTGGCCTTGGATCTAACCAGTTTGCTACCTAGTCTGAGAATCTTCTTCATCAAATCAAGCAGATATTTAAGGTTTTGAAAAGCAGACGACATAAAAATATATTTTTTTGAAAATTACCAAGCATTGTAAGGGTTAAACAGTATTACACATCAAGGGTTCATTGCAAGACTATAGTAAGTGCTTCATAAACATGAAGCACTTACATTAACATGACGCACTTACCATAGTATTGCATGGAACCCTCAACATCACAGATGCAATCATTAACTTACCTTCTTATGCTCGTCTTTGAGCTGTGAAATTGTCTCCACAGACCTGGCCATGAAACTCTCCTGTCTTGGAGATCCAGACGGCACATGCTGTCCGGTTCCAGTTCTCTGTAACTGTAGAGATTCATCATCGGTTCCATGCTTCTTATTGTTGGATGACCCAGAGCCATGTGTTGGGGAACCATCGGTGCTGTTACTCTCTGAGTCGCTTTGGTTGTTTGGACCTCGTCTGGCTACAAAACGCCGCATGCTTGTTGGTTTCGTCTTTGTCCGTTTCATCTTAAAAGTCTTCCTGCTCTTTGCATCCTGGCGCTGAAGTCGGTGTTCATGTGGGTTCAAATCTTGCCCTTCACGCGATACAGCAACTGTAAGGAAAATATATCGAATCTTTTGAATACATTGAAAATAACAATATATTGATAAAGGAATCTTCTTAATAAAAACATATAAACAAATCCATTTTAATAAGCCATTTTCTTGATCAACATCTGATTTCATGCATTGTTTAAAGTATGAATAGTTGTATTTTAGAGGGCGATTACCGGTTCATATAAAGTCAATATTGCCCTTGCAAACACATGCATTAACTGACTCTTTCATAAGTGAAAACTTCTTGCATCCGCCTAAATACCCTGCCCCCACTTTTTTTAACTATTCTTTAAATGAATCAATTAATCTCAGGGTCTGTTTGATCATCAGAGGAGCAAATAATGTTCTTTGTAATGTACTTGATTGATATAATAATTCAATTAACCCTTTACGGTATATAGCGCCGTTCGCCGCCTTATTGATCACCGCATAAAACGCTTTTCGCCTTTATACCTATTACCGTATAAAACCCATTTTGACGTTCTATCGATCACCGCATAGAACGCTTTTTGACAGCTGAAAAAATTATTCAACATTCACCCTTAATTACACACATAAACACACACGTCACTTTCTCCAAATTTCATTTTCCTCTTAAATAAATATGTTTTCTTTCATTTCGGATGATAAAATCATAGGGTCAAAGTTTAAACTTTTGCTCTAGAGAGAATATTTTGATAATGGTCCCACGTCACCCTTCTGAAGAAGACACTATCAAATTGAGATGAAGGGAATTCAAATTACCAACCCAATTAATATGAGAGGCCTTCAATTTCCGGTCATAAAAGATCAAAACAATGCCTATTTGTAAAGACTTGATAATGATTTCATGCAATTCTTTAGATAATTAACACATTTCTAAAAAATACTATCCAATTAAAATGAGAGCGAGCATACGACATGCGACCCGTAAAGGATGTTTATGACACGGAGCTGTTTTTTTAAAGTTGAAAGGCAAATGAAAATAAAGCTGTCGAAAAACGGACGTTATAAAGACGGCTACTTAGAATATTATGTCAATTTTGGTGCTTTCAATCGCAGGTCAGACATCAATGTAGATTCAGAGCAGTCATTTGATCGGTCTTTTGAGCATGAAGATGATGAAATGCTGATAAATCTTACCAATTCGCGGACAAACAAATTAGATTATTTCTCGGACTTTGACTACAACAACGAGCTTTTGGTAGATTCATCACTCATGGTCACATATTTTACAGAAATATAAGCATGTTTCGTTGCCATAATGAATTGATTTTTACAGTTTTACATGTATTAGAGGACCAGGTTTGACTACTTTATGAAGCAATATTGCGTTGAGAAACGGTGTTAATGGAAAGAGAACGATTCAGTTTTGTTAAGAAATATACAAAGACAAAGCATGAATCTCCGTCATGAATGGCATTTTTCGTCAACAAAATTCCCTGCAATTGATGACAAAATAGAAAAACAAATAAGGGATCTTTCAGGGGGAACACATACGTCATTTTATTTCTTTTGAGTTTGTATAATTCACACCGAAATATACAGTTTCATAGTTTGTATAATTTTCTACACCTTAATCTTAATATGTATGTATCACTAAAAAAAGAAAAAAAAACATCAACTTAAAGTTCTCATCGTCCTTTATTCTCTGTGAAAATCTATTGGATTAACGAAAATTGCATTAATTTTGGTTTGATTATCAGTACCCCAATCAGTGACTATTATCGGAGATAATCCTGTGCAAATAGGTACCTAGGGTGACTAATTATGTATGCGTTAATGGTCTCCGATAGTCGGATGGTTTATACCTATGGTGTCACTGATTAGCCTTATCTCTATACCTTAAAGGGTTAATAATGAGTGCATCCTTTTGGGAAAGAAACATGGTATAATTCTAAAGTATTAAGAAAAAATAATTGATTTATTCTACATGTCACCATGTAAAAGTGTTTGCTCCTTGCCATTAATAAAGCTGTTGAAATATTTACCTAAGGCAATTTGGTCTCATTTGGGGGATATAACTTTTCAGTGAATTGATGGCTGCATGGTATTATTTGGGTAGTGAAACCTAAGTCTTATTTATCTAAAAACAGTTCACTAATTAACACACCTTCATTTTCATAAATTACTTCCGCAGGGGGCTGTTCATCAATGCTATTCTGGTTAGACAAGGGTGTCTTCAACACAAATGTTGGCTGCCTGTGTAACCTTGTTGGTGATTCAAGCAGCTGGTCTGAAAATATAAACATGATTCTGTGTTAAAGTATTGTAATAAAGGAGCAATGCTAACTCAAATCTTACATAATGATAAAATGGAATCATGTAATGGACCTTTGATTTGATATAATCATTGTCGTCGGTTTTGCATAGATGTTGTGTCTTCAATTCATATATGGTTAGAATGAACTCATATATTAACACTTTGGTGCAATATATTGAAAAGTAACCCTATAAGACAGTTATGGCTTTCCATAAGGGCCGTATGTGGCTTAGTGGTTAGATCAGTTAACTTATATCACAAAGCCAATTATCAAATGGGTTCATATCACGGTAGAGATAGATTAAAATTTTCATGAGAGGTAAGTTTCCTTGCTGACTAATGGAAGACAAAGGCTCTATTCATCTTAACCTGACCTTTAACCCATTACCAAACTATAACGACATTTAACCACTTTGTTGCAGACGATTCTTAAAAACGTTGTGGGAAAAGGAGCAATTGCATGTAACGAGCAATTTTCCTTTTTCAACAATGTTTCCTGCAATATCAGAAGATTATTTTCCACCTCATCACATTTTGAACTGTCGTCTGCAAACTCTTCCAATTTTGGAGAGTCAAACACTTGGCGTCTGCTAAAGGATTAATATGGACAGTTATTGGCCTTCCTTCATTTATATTGAGCAAGCATTGCAAGCAAATCAAACCTCAAAAGAAATTGCTTGTAACAAGCAAATTTTTCCTTTTTCAACAATGTTTTCTGCCATATCAGAAGATTATTTTCCATCTAATCACATTTTGAACTGTCGTCTGCAAACTCTTTCAATTTGGAGAGTCAAACACTTGGCGTATGGTAAAGGATTAATATGGACAGTTATAAGCCTTCCTTCATTTAAATTGAGCAAGCATTGCAAGCCAATCAAACCTCAAAAGAAATTGCTTGTAAAAAGCAAATTTTTCCTTTTTCAACAATGTTTCCTGCCATATCAGAAGATTTTTTTCCATCTAATCACATTTTGAACTGTCGTCTGCAAACTATTTCAATTTGGAGAGTCAAACACTTGGCATATGGTAAAGGATTAATATGGACAGTTATTGGCCTTCCTTCATTTATATTGAGCAAGCATTGCAAGCAAATCAAACCTCAAAAGAAATTGCTTGTAACAAGCAAATTTTTCCTTTTTCAACAATGTTTCCTGCCATATCAGAAGATTTTTTTCCATCTAATCACATTTTGAACTGTCGTCTGCAAACTATTTCAATTTGGAGAGTCAAACACTTGGCATATGGTAAAGGATTAATATGGACAGTTATTGGCCTTCCTTCATTTATATTGAGCAAGCATTGCAAGCAAATCAAACCTCAAAAGAAAGTGTAATTACTAATTTACCTGATGGCGATACATCTTCTAGAGTTGGCTTCCGGAATTTTTCCAGTATCTTTGTACCATCATGTGCGGAGATCCGGCGACATGTTTTACGGCTGGATTGCGGACTACAACTGTCAAAGCTTGAGGTGAGCACAGTGGCTTTAAATGGGACTCCGCTTGTGTTTGAACTTCCTTGGGATAGGATAGTAGCTGAATAAATAAAGGAATGAAATTTAAGAAATTAAGACAAATGCCACCTTTAACACTTGTGACCATAAGTTCGCATAAGAAGGCACTACATATACATTTAAAGAATAGTAGATAATAAAATGATGCTGTTAGTTACATCTGATCTTCTCCTCCTGTAGGTTTTGTCCCATTTCTAGGCCTTGCCTAAAATAAAAACTTGTAGGGATATCAAATGAATAAAAGATTAAACATTGTCATATTATTTTTACAAACTGCAACAATTGTAGTAACTAAAATAATCTAATAGTGTAAGTACTTTGTCATGGCATGTATGTGTAAACATTGTTGTCAGCTATTCTAAACGCTTAAGTGGACAAAGAAAAAAAAGTGTACCACAATCAGATGTGCAAGGCATTTGGACATCAAAACAAGTTATAACTATGGCTGAAAATTGATGAAAATGCCATTACACCACCAACAAATCTAACCAGGAATCCGAACCTACCTTTACTGGCCCTCTTTCCCAGTGTAGCCAGAGTGGGTTTTGGTACACCAATAATTTCAGCTGTGATCTCTGTCACACTAGACTTTAACCGAGTTTCATTGACATGTGCCTGTGAGAAATCTGACCTGTCTGTTGCCATGGTAGCTGACCTTGACCTGTATTCACCTAAACGCCAAAACAAAAATAGTGTTTTCAGTTAGTGCATATTTGTTCATTTAAATCTATTCACACAATTAGATCAAAGAGACTTCCATTTAAGAGTTAGTATTTGGTTTGAAAGAAATAATAGGGGGCAATTATCTATTAAATCAGTAGAGAACTTTTGTTTTTTGCAGTGAGATATCAGTTTATGTCTAAATTTGTAAGGGGGAGAAAATTCATACTGCCAAAAACCCTCTGGAGCAAGTAAAAAGGTGAAAAATACCTATCTTATCAGAAATGAACCAAATACTTAAAACCAAAAGAAATACCCATAATGCTATTTTAATCAGATAAATCTTATCTTTGGCTATTTTAAGATTTTTTGTCGGTAATAGGTGCATCTAAACTGACATCAGACTATATACCGGTAATTTAAAGATGCCATCATGCAGAGATAAAATATAAGGCTAACATTCAACAAATGTTATATTTTTGGCCATGTTCTATTCCTCACTGGACTTACATCAGATAGGTGTCTGAGATAAATCTGATCCCTTAGGTCATGGCAACAATTGCATGAAACAACATAATGAGCAGGGCTTTCCTTGACCCCCATCTCATATAGTAAATGACCCCCAATTCCTCAATATGACCCCTAAAGATCATTATTTTCCATTCACACTATATATGGAGTCAAAAGTCACCAAAATTAGCATTAGTATAGGGTTCTGGTAAAAAAAACCTTTAATATGAACAACTTTCCCATTGGTCACAGTGTTGTTGTTTTTTAAACTTTTGCTGAGAGTGCATTCAAATTAATTAAAACAAATAAAAAAGGTAGAAGCAACCAAAACAACCTCACCTCCTGTTGCAATGAAGTCGTCCTTGACTTGTTTAAGTTCCAGAGCAAGTTCTATAAGCACGGCGCCCCCACATTTAGGGTGAGTGAAGCTGTAGCCCTGTAGCTTGTCCTTGATGGTCTGCTGGATGTAGTACTCCTGGGCAGTGTCACAGTTCACCTTCATCATCTAGGGGAACACATGGAATATCATGAGCAAATGGTAGGTTTGTAGTTTAAGATTGTTTTCAACAATTCTATTTTTACATGAAACTATGATGTTTCATACATTCCAATTAATGCTAGTTGTAATCTGGAGATGGCTTCTTCTTGAAATGTGACACTTTCTAAGTTAAATGCCTAGTATCCGAAGAGATGCCCCCCCCCCCATTACAAAAATTCCACGCCAACCAAATCTGCAGTGTAGGACATCAGACCAAAATCAAAACATATTTGGAGGATATCTGTCACCTTTCAATGATTCAGGAGCAGAAAGGTGCCTCCCACGAGTACTACATCCAGCAGATTTTTTATTTGCCAAATAAAAAATCTGCTGGATGTAGTACTCCTGGGAAAATGTTAACCCTTAGAATGCTGTGTAATTTGTTAAAAATCGATTTTTGTGTCATATGCCAAAACCTTAAATATCTGCTTAGTTTTGTTGAGGAAAGATACTCAGAGTAGCAAACAGGTTAGATCACAGGCCAAGCTGCCAATTTACTTTGCTGATAGATAGAAGTCGGTTCCAGCACTATAAGGGTTAAGTTTGTTGTTCAACCCTTTACCAAACGCCCAAATGGCCGACTGTCCCATATTTAAAGAGTTTGCAGACGACATTTCAAGACATGATGAAATTAAAAAAATGATCTTCTGAAAGGGTAGAAAACATTGTGGGAATGGAGAAATTGCTTGTTACAAGCAATTTCTTCCTATCCGACATATTTTCCAGAGTCGTCTGCAACAAAGTGGTGAAATGGTTTAATTGTTTGATAATGGGTAAAGATTTGTTTTCAACCATCTATTTTAATCAAACTGTGGTATTTCCTAGAATCCTACTATATGCTTTTGTTATCTTGTGATGGCTTCTTCTTGAAATGTGACACTTTCTAAGTTAAAGTAGGGAAAGAAGAAACATGCCATATCATCAGCAAATGTAAGACTTGTTTTCAACCTTTTCTTTTATTATACTGTGGTGTTTAATTCCTAGATTCCTACTATTTGTAATCTGGAGGTGGCTTCTTTTTGAAATGTGACACTTCGTAAGTAAAACTAGGGAAATACCTGGTATTTGAAGAGGTGCCCAGGGAGAGGTGCACCCAATTTCAAAAGTGCCTGCCCACCAAATCAGGAGGATAGGATATTAGCCCCTTGTTAAAACATATTTGGCTGATATCTACCGCCTCTCAATGATTCTGGAGCGGAAAGGTGCCTCCCATTTCTGACAAGAGGGAAACTCTCCACCCCAAAGTCTAGCAGGAGGGCATTTCTTTCCACCCAATGAAAATCCGTAAGGGGGCTGATATCTGCCCAATCTATGATCCGAAGCATCTCCATATTTACTGTATTAACCATATCAACAAGCAAAGTGTGGTGGATTTAAAACCAATTCTAACACAAACTTTTAGGCATATAAAATTCAGAATTGCCATGCATAAGAATGGTTAAGAATGGTTTATTATTAGAATATAATAAAAAAAAAAACTGATCCTTTCTCTTAAAGATATTGAAAATTTCAAGCAAGACTACAGTAAGTCATTCAACAATTGAAGCACTCTCTTTAGTCTTTCACTGAAATCTCTATAATATGAGCCATTATCCAATCTGCTGTTAAAAAGAAGGGACTGAAGAAAAAAGTTGAAGCTTACTCTAAACTGTATAAATGGTTGAATCATCAGAAAGATTGAAGGTCTGTGTGTGACAACAAAATCAAGGAACTTCCACAGAGGGAGGCAGGCTGAAAATAAAAAAACACATTTGGAATATTTATCATAAATATGCATGGATAATGTAAAATAAATATACCATCTTCATTTATAGATATGTGTACCACAACTGCATTGAGTAGTAAACTCTTATGAGCCCTTCCCTGAAGTAATATTTCTACTACTAGAAACCTTTAACATTATTGTGATAAAGGGAAAAAATGCTCAGATTCTTGTAAGAGTGATTTTTCACTGTCAAGAAATAGTTTCTTTTCTAAGGAAAGAAAAGCTTCTGATTTATTCAAATTTCTGCTCAAATTTGGAAGATATGGATGCCTATAGTCTCCTACAAACAACCATGTACATCATTGTGGGTATAGGGGAAGTAACCTATATAAGCAATCCGTCACCTTTTCCAACAGTATTTCAATCCATACAGAGGAGAATACCATTAGATTTTGTACTCAACTTTCATTGATCCCTTGTAACACTTCAAATCAAATAGTTTTTCTCTTAAATCAGACAACCCTCAATTTCTGATTAGTTGAAATCATAAAATCCCTTACATCATTTTTTTAAGCCTTAAACTGCTCACTTTGAATTTCATGAGAGCCAATCAGAATGCACATCTAATTTACCCTACTTATTTAAACCCTTATGGGCAGTTACAATGCTTTAGGTCTTTCTTTATCACTTATGAGCTGGGTATTGCAAGAAATCGGTAACTTAAATACAGCTGACACATTGAACACAACCTAGTAGAAAATGAATTAATAGAAAAATGAAAGAGAGGACATAACAGGCTATGTAATCAGGTACTCACTTTTGTGTACTGAGTTGTTGATGATACACTTGGCTACTCTGTGCCATTCAGGGGACAGTGGTTTGTCAAAGCAAGTCATCAGGATCTTCAGTCCTACAAATGGAGAAAAGGATAGCTAGTTTATACCCCTATTTTACATTGATTGTGAAACAATTTCTTATAACTTAATCACTCTTGTTTCTGCTTCCTGGATACATAATCAGTACTCACACCAAATGTGGATTAATGAAAGAGTTCAAATTATTTGCAGATTCCCATAGGATTTGAACCCATGGTCCGCGTGTCAATAGACTGTTGCTCTCTCCTTGAAACCTTGGTCTTCCACCTTCAAGCAACTTAACATTAAATAAAAAATTTATATTGTTGTCAAATTCTTAGTTTCAATAATTATTTTGGAAATGTTCTATCAATGTGGAAGGTGAACAGGATTTGAAGTCTGTTTGTTTATTTCTACTCTTCAAAAATTTCTATCTTATCTATAAAAAATTGTTCGCTTATATGTCGTTTGATTTGCATGATGATCATAAAATTTGTTCAATATTAATAGAGCATGTTGAATCAGTGATGTAAACTATTAATCATACTTAATAATAAAATGAAGAAATCTTGAATGTTGCCTTTTCACATATTCAGGCCATATATGGAATAAAATCATAATCTTACAGGATATCAATCAATTTCATAAATAACTCATTTATTTATGCAGTTTGTATACAAAGTTATCAATTCTAAAACCCACTTACCCAGATATGCAACCTGAATGAGCAGTTCATTGCCCTGGTATCTAAATGATCCTTTGTGGGCGTGGCTAAAGCTGCTACAGCGACCATGCTCCGAGATCGAGAGATGATGCATTGCCGACTTTGCGCTGTTGTTCTGACTTGCGCTCGACGTTTTAGCTGGAGGGTCTAGGACGTTCAGTATAACAGTCAGTGCGTAGTTGATATCCATCTGACGAAGTTTCGGAGTGTCTGTTGTAAAAAATCGAAACAGTTTTCTATGAATTCGATTGGAGTCTCATGTCATTTTTAACCCTTAGAATGCTTAGTAATTTTCTAAAATCAGATTTTTGTGTTGCCTGCTTTCCAAAACCTTGAATATCTACTTAATTTTGATTTGGAAAGATAATCAGAGTAGCAATTAGATTAGATCACAGGCCAGCCACCATTTAACTTGGCGGCTGGCCTTGATCTAACCTGTTTGCATAAGCATGTGGCAAGTGCTAACAAGTAATGTACAATTTTCTATCCAAGTAAAAACAAACTGCTTTCCCACAAGAAGGAAATTTTTCAATGGTGGGAGAGGGATAAATCATTCTGCATTGACTTCAATAATTGATGGATAGAATATCAGAGGAATGGTCTTGAGCTCAGAACCAATGTGCTATTGTTAAACTCTTTCCCTAATCCATTTTTTATTTTGCATCATGTCACAAAGGAAGGATTTATCAAGCTTACAAAGTATATAATAAATAATTGATGAAAAAGAGGCTTTTTGATATTGAATAGAATCTATAGTGACAAAAGGAGACTTCTTAGAGATTTCTCGTTTTTTGACAATGCTTTTCTAAATCTTCTTATTCAAACATATTAACATTTGTATACATGAATGAAAGGGTTTAAATGAATTAAATCAATCACAAAACCTTGTATAAGTTCTAATGTTACTGTACAAACCTCCCCTGCTATGAAAAAAATTTGAAGAGATTGGCCTTATGATCAAACCTTGTAAAAGAGAATGATGTTCCTTAACAAACCTCTTCTCACACTTTAAAGTCTGTATGTATGTGGAGAAAAGGTGCATACATCAGATCAGTCACAAAACCTTGTATAAGTTAATAGCGTTACTTTACAAACCTCTTCTGCCACACCCCACCCGTATGCACAGTGGTAAGATGAAATTAACCAGCATGTTGATACAGCGCTCACTGGTCGGAAAGAAGGCCGTCCCCCCACAAATCTGCTCCAGAGAGAAATGTTCCTGCACAATATAAAAGATTGACATGTCAAAATCTGCAACATCTTGCCTCATATTACATCTAGTTACCACATCTGCTTTGAAAGATAAAAATAAAATCTTTGATGAAAGAAGAAATTGCTCATTACAATCAATTTCTCCTTTCTCCACAATATTTTCCTCCTATTAGACTAGTCCAAAATAAAACCCAATATTTCTTTCACTGCATAATTTGTGTATGCTTATGCTTTCAATTTTGACCAGTCACAAATTCTCATATGGGACGAATGAGTTATCAAATAGATTATCTGAGTTTGAAAATCCGTTTGAAAGCCAGTATGCCATTTTTTCCGGAAGTTCTTCAATTGCAACACAATTTTAACTGCTTGAATGTTGCTATTCTTTGACAGCTCTTAAAACATCTTACTTGCAAGTGTGAATAGTCTAAACTGATAAACAAACCTAAAAAGTGAATCCAGGGAGACATGCTTGCATATGTTTTAAAAAATATATAAAAATATAACGCATTTAAAACTTTAATTCATTTAACTGAAGTTTTGTGACTTCTCCAATTTGAAAGAAACAGCAGACTTCAATCATAAAGTTTAAAAAACCCAAATAAAACCTAAACAACCAAACTCACATTTGAGATAGATATACTGGGTAAAAATGTGATAAAATGAGAAATTGCTTTTAATGAAGAAATGACAGTTTTCTCACTTCATAAGTACTTTTTTTGTATCCACTATTGCAGGTGTGTTAAGATTCAAATATTTGAGGGAAAAGGTTCAAGAATGATTTCTGACTTATAATGGTTCTGAGGCAAGTCTCCCCATTCTGCCAATAAATTTCCATCTTTCCAGTGGTTTATCTCGCAATACCATTGCAAGTGACCGATTGACAAAACGCCTCAAAATGAATATTGAAAACATTTAATCCAATGAAATTATGTTTACGACTGTGACAAACAAATCCACATGTGTGTGTGTGTGAATATTATTTTTAATAGCTCTTATTGTGAAACATCTCCATCAAACATTGGGACGGGGTTTGTCTAATAGCCTTAATAGTTTATCCAACAAAATTATGTTCAAACAATGAAATACATGGGGACATTGGTTTTTATAGCTCTCATTCTACAGTTCAATGCAAGACTACAGCAAGTCCTTCATAGAAGTGAAAGACTTTACATGGTTTTGCATGCAACCTTTGTTTTGTTAAATAACCTGCAACAAACATAATGGGGTGGGTTTTGTCAAATGGCAAATTTTCATCTGTTTGTCATTTAAGCAAGTTAAGTTGAGTTAGTCATCAGAGCATAGAGCTGAATAAATTTTGTTTCGTAAAGAATGGTTAAGTTATGTAAAAATCATGCATGTTAGTCATGCTTTCTCAAAATTAAACATAACTAGCTCCTCTAAAAAAAGGCTTGTTACATAACATTTATTAGCTGTATTAATCTACAATTATCACACAAAAGCAAAAAGGCCCATAAAGAACAACTTCTAGTTATGTCAGAATGCTGACAAATTTAACAGTTGACCACAAATGTTTGAGCATATAAGGAAAAAAAATTCAATCTTATATTATGCAAGTCCTCCGATTCCTTAACTCTTAAAGCGCTGGAACTGACTCTATGCTTATGCAAACAGGTTGGATCCATGCCAGCCGCCTAATAAATTGGCAGCTGGCCTGTGATGTAACCTGTTTGCTACTATGATTATGATTCCTTATCAAAGTCAAGCAGATAGCTAAGGTTTTGGAAAGCAGACAATACAAAAATCTATTTTTAGAAAATTACCCAGCATTCTAAGGGTTAAATCAGTCATTGAGACTGGTTCAATCTAAAACAAGAGCTGTCGGTAAGACAGCATGCTGGACTATTCGGTTATGTCAGAGAGGGGTGTAGGTCAGTGAAATATTATTGTTTCAAAAATATGAGAGTGCAAACAATGATTCCTTACAATAGCTGTTGAGAAACGAACATGCATGCAAGTTTTAACCAAATCAAGAGATTTGAAACTTGGTCAGGAACCTTGAAGTATGACCCTGTCTACATGTGTGAAGTATCAACCCATTCTGTACAGTAGTTAATGAGATACAAAATTGCACGTAATAACTTAACCAAGGTGTGACGCCGACAGTGACGCCGACGCCCAGGTGAGTAGTATAGCTCTCCTTATACTTCGAATAGTCGAGCTAAATATGGCAGATATCAATCATAAAGAATGAAAAATAATGTTCCCTCTGACAAACTGCTCTCATTGACAATTTCATCCATTTGTCACAAATAGTTTCATATCCCATCTGCTACATGTGTGTAAAGATGTGTGTGTATGAAGAAATGGTTTAAGAAAAGGTTAGAGATTATAACTTTATAAATGCTGCTAACTACATGGTACAATTCAGAAAGCTATGGCTACATTGACCCCTTACTTCATAATATCTCACTGTCCTACAACTGATGCAAAAACCTTTACAAACCAATGAGACAAAAGAATTGATTCAACATAATGAGAAATAGATCATGTTGCCAAAATGATTTCCAGCCAATGTTACATTGACACTTTTTCCCATTATATTACGCGGATTCCGATTGCCATGTGGGGAAATAATTACAAGCATTGTTTTTTGGATTGCACAATTTTAAAAGAAAAACTTTTTTTTTAAATTTCATGTGCTACTGCTTTTAGTGGAATGGGTCAAAACAAACTAAGAAAGTGATTAGTAATAAACAAGCTGGTGCAAACATACTTACTTTTGCAAGTATAAACTAATTGTACTAGCTTTTGTGAGTATCTGAGTTAAAATCTATAATGTCCTCATAAAATTGGAGGTTCAGCCCTTATAGAGCTGGAACTGACTTCATGCTTATGCAAACAGATTAGATCTAGGCCAGTCGCCAAGTAAATTGGTGGCTGGCCTGTGATCTAACCTGTTTGCTACTCTGAGTATCTTCCCTCAACAAAATTAAGCAGATATTTAAGTTTTTGGCAAGCAGACGACACAAAAATCTATTTTAGAAAATTACCCAGCACTCCTAAGGTTAAAAAAGTTGCTTTCCCTTGCTTTATTCTTAAATGCTACTCTTAACTTTTATTGTTGATAAAACTGTCTCTAAGCAAAAATTATGAATACCTACAAAATATGAATTACAAAAAGGTTTCGAAAAATCTGTCTACAAAAGGCCGATATTCTCTTTTTTCTTTGCCTTAAATTTATTCAAGCAGAAGCCATTATGACAATATTGACTGTGCATAGTTTTCATTCTTCAGAATGGATTGATCAATATAACAGGACACCAGAGATATATGAATAGATGTGGAGAGAAATAAGGCTAAAAAAAATACATATCCATCTTTAACAAATTTTATGATCATTGCGTTTTCAATACTAATTACAGGTTTTAACCCTAATCCATTTCTACAAGCTTGACTTTGTAGACGGTCAACATTGAAAGTATAGGTAGACCAGAATTGAAAAGTAATAAACATGCATTTAAAATGTTCATATTGTGTAGAACCCATTTGGACTAACAGAGACATTGGGGATCAAAGTGCAGAAAGGTTAAATAGGTTATCCACATAATTATTATTTCATGCTTTTTATTTAAAAACTTATATACGGTTCATTGTAATGCACCAAAGGCAGCATTCCTTCTTTATCATTAAATCATTTAAATTATTTATAATAGTTTGATTATCCAATTACGAAAATGAAAAAGATGAAAGCCTTGTTAGACACAATTTGCCTGTTTAGTCATCATGGCTTTAGGGCGGAAGACTTGAAAAAGGATGATTCTTGACTTATAACTGAATAGAAAATTAATGATAACTGTGTTTTATAATACATCACAGACTTAGATTTCAAATATGTTCAGGCATCTTAATACAAGAAAGGGACAGGTTAGTAAGGGAAATTGATGTTAGATATGCATTTCTACCCATAACCCCATAAAACCTCAATTACCACATCTGCTATAGAAATTCTCAGAAACCAATAAAACAAAAGAATTACTTGCTCCTAATAAGCTATTAATCCTTTCGCCACAGTGGCTTTTTCCAAATGTTGTGAAGAAAACAACAATTTTTTAATGCTATTTTTTCCTGTCTGATATTGCTTTCAATGTGGGTTTTTACAATAGTCCATTTTTGAAAGCAATGGCAGCAGAAAAATTAGACTTTCATGGTGTTACTCGGTTGAAACCATAGTAACAAAAGGCAAAAATTGCTCATTGTCAATAATGCTACAGAAAAATTAAAGGTTCAGTGCAAGACTATAGTAAGTGCAAGACTATAGTAAGTGCTTCTTCATAAACATGAAGCACTTTATATAGTCTTGCACTGAACCGTCGAATCCTTCTGTTGCAGGTGCATTTCAACAAGAACAAAAGAAGAAAAGATGATTAACCCTTTCCCAAACAACAAATTCTCGACTGTCTCAAATTGAAAGAGTTTGCAGACAACAATTCAAAATGTGATGAAATTAGACAATAATATTCTGATAGAGCAGAAAACATTGTGGGGAAAGGAAAAATTGCTCGTCACAGAGCCATTTCTCCTTTTCCCACAATGTTTTCTAGAGTCGTCTGCAACAAAGTGGTCAAATGTCGTTATTGTTTGGGAAAGGGTTAAAGCCAAGTTGAAATTTTTGTTGTTATAATATCTCCTTCAATCTGCAGTAATATACTGTGGCAAATGAACATTCATGGGGTAATGGGGGAGAACAAGTTGAGTGCAGCCTTACTAGATTCTGTTGTGCCATCAACTCTGGTTGAACCCAGGCATAGTAACCTGTATACTAAACAAAACAACGAGAAATAAATAAAGAATTAAATAAAAATGGGTCCTACCCCAAAAATAGTGCTTAAACATTTTATCACCATGCAGTATTTTACAGAACATTTACTAAACTGAGCCTCTCCATGACAAAAGGGCCCTTATTGCAAAAATCAATATTTACGGGAAACGCTGATAAATCTACAGTTGAATCAATGCTAAAAAGGAGAATTCCCATGTAAGAATCAAATTTTCTTTTTTTCTTAATAACATTATTTGCTGCAAAAGTACCTGACTTTTGAAGGCCAGAATGATGAAACACTGAAACATTAAATGAATGTAATTACCAACAACTATAAACATGACAAAAATAAACTTATCTACAAACTGCGATAATTTATTATAAAAGGAACAAAAACAAGTACAAAAAATGGAACAAGTAATGAAAGAAAGAGCTACTTTCACCACATTAACGAAACAAAACTGAAATTTCAATAATGTCTGCATTTGATGAACACATACATTGCCCCAAATTTTGTTCTGAAACGCAAGACTGTATTAACACTTATAAGGCTGGAACTGACTGCATGCTTATGCAAACAGGTAAGATCCAACTAACCTGTTTGCTACTATGAGTATCTTTCCTGATCAAAATTAAGCAGATATCTAAGGTTTTGGAAAGCAGATGACACAAAAACCTATTTTTGAAAATTATCCAGCATTCATAGGGTAAAGTTCTTCATAGACGTGTAGCAGTTGCTATAGCCTTGCACAGCCTAGCCTCATTGTAACGTCTTTCCCAGCAAGTTTTTGCCAGTCACAGGGACTTCATAAGTCTACGTCTACCTAATACATTCTACAGACACTAGTTATCCTAATCAATGTAATATTTAGAAAATAAAGAACTTGGTGTCAATTTTAAATTGAAGACATCCACAGAGAACAAATGTTAACCCACTTCCTAATATGGGATTTTGATGCTGCCCCAAACTTAAAAAAGTAACAGCAGACAACACAACTGTAGTTTAACAAACAGCAAATGCTCATGTTGAGCAACATCTCCTTTTGTCACACTTGTTTTGTAAGCTGAGTAAGATAATTGAGCTGTGTTCTTAATGTCACCTTTTGAGCATTCATCATGTCACTTGAGATAGCTTTTATGTTGACTCAAAATCTTTGCATAAACTGAAGTTTGAGCAAAAAAGTTGAATGCAATAACATTTCTAGGTCACCACTTAACTTCGATGACTAAACTTATACTAAAAGTTGAGAAATAAGTTTAAGTCAGATATCACACTAAATTAGGTTCCTATAACACAAGCCTTGGTTCAATTAAACTATTTTATGACAGCTTCATATTGAAAGTAAGAGCAAGACAGCAGTCATAAAGTCTAAATGATGTCATTTTCTCTGAAAAGTTGGGTGGAAACCATTCGGGAAATAAGTAGATATTGCTCATTTAAAGTAACTTCACCTGTTACAATGGTTTCTTAATCTTCTGCTATCTCAGTCCAGTTAGGAAATTATAGATAAAAATATGTTGGTAAAATCAATCTAATTTTTTCTTTACATGTACAGACTAAACACATATTCACAAACACTTAACGAGATTGATTCAACACAAAGTACTCTCTAAAATCTCACATAAAAGTACTCTCTAGCATCTCACATAATCAACAAATACACATGTACTTCACAACAGAGGACTCTGGAAACTAAAACATGAACTAGGCTGATATACATTTTGAGTTCTTTCCAACCTCAATAATTGCTCAGTTTGATTGATCTGTCGCAGAAGTCTTTAGAACCAATTGTTAGAAAAGGACAAATTACTTATTAAAGAGAAATTCATTCCAGCGTGTTAATGCCTTCAACCCAATATTGTCACCATTTTCAATATCAATTTCCTAGAGCCCAGCTATAAAGCACCATTTGTACAGTAACAAAGAGACATCACAAACAATTTCATCATCACTAATACTTCAAGACTGTTACCTGAGAAAAACCAATCTGTTTACAAACTTCGGTGTCATACAAAGTATTTTGTCCAAAAATGGCATGTTGATTCAACATGAGCCTACACTTTGAAGCGATTTTTATCACTATCCACAAATTGATTAATCAGAATTGAGGCTCACTGATGCATTTCATGCTTCAAGATTATGATACACCTTGATAATTTGAGCTTATAAGAATTAGTGTTCATGATTAGTAGCATTTTGTTTTATCATACTGCTTAAACCCATTATCAGATATTGAGGGCTCAGAGCAAGGCTACAGTAAGAGCTTCATAAATAAAAGGCAGTCACTATAGTATTGCAATGACCCCTCTTAATGGAATTTGTGAGTTGTGAGTGGTTAAAAATTGAAAATAACAATAGTTGATAATTATAAGGTATGAAAACAGTGCTTTTTGTATGTAATACTCAATTAATAAAACCCACTGTGAACAAGGGGGAAAATGCATTCTACAACACACTTTCTCTATGTCAAAGTGGTTTCTTGTTTCTACTTCTACTTACATCTTTTGCATAGGGGTCTGCAGTTATCCTGGGGGTCTATACTATGAAAAATACATGTACTATACAAGTTGTAGGGTAAAGTCCATAGTACTGACCTCAGGATAGCTACAGACCTCTGAGATCTACAGAGTCAATATATAGAAAGTAATCAAAGTAAGGCATGGCTTTCTCAGATGATTGTCCCCATACACAGGTACAAGTATACATACCTTCACAACACTCACCTTTGTGAATACACAGAGACAGGAAAACATTTGAAACAGATAACTTGGTACAAGACTCAGAACAGAGAGCTTGAATATTGAAGACTTTTGTATGCATTTCTTTTTCCCACAGAGAAAGGAACATTTAAAACAGATAGATTGATACAAAAACCTATGTAAGAGGGATTAAATGTAGGGATGGGAACGAATATTCGAACATTCGAATAACGGGTCGAATATTCGAATAGCAAAATAGTATTCGAATATTCGATTTTAATGAACCCATATTACTGTATGTTTACCATAATTTTTATTAAAAAATAATGTTGTTTTATTTTCATTTTCTTCCTCTAAACCGATCCCAAATATCGAAGAACGTGCCTAGCTCCCAGGTGCAGTTACGATGTTTTTACAACGTATGTCACACAGTTAAACACCTGTGACAAATTACCACATCTTTTGACAGTTTGCAAAACGATTAATTCCTAAGTGTGAAAATAGTCAATTTTAAGCCGCTAAATCTAACACCTTAATGATCTGCACTTGCTCCTTATTATCCAAAACAAGTCAATCACGCTAATTGACAATTGTCAGTGTCAACCAATCACGTAACTTGTTTGTTGTGAAATTAAACAATTACTCTTTCAATAACCAATCGTAATCATGATTGCATATGCACGAAGACCAATCAAATAATGTGTTAGAAAGTATATTTTTCTTCAGAATAATTTGTCAAACTTATCTTCATTCTAATTTCTACATCTATTCGATAAACATCACAATGACTCCATCACGTGTCTGGAATTACTTTACTCGTTCTGCCGACAAGTCGAAGGCGACCTGTAACCTGTGTAACCAGGACTTTGTATTCAAGAATACAACATCCAACCTACTGAATCACTTGAATGGCAAGCATCCATCCGTTTTGACGTCCGAAACTGTAAAACAGCCGACCATGAACCTGTTTGTCAACTCACCGATATTGCATGCACGTACATGTATACAGATATCGGCTATACACAAAAGGTTTGAACAGAGGACTAGTATACTAGTATTGGGACATGCAGACATTCGGACATCTAAACGAATTCTAAAATCGAATATTCGAATATATTCGAATAGTTCTAGTCGAATATTCGAATGGTGATCTCACTATTCGTTCCCATCCCTAATTAAATGTATGTGTCAGTCTTTTGTAAGCATTTTTCTTTTCTTTATGGAATCCAGTCATTTCATGAATTTTGGGGTACTGATATGAATCTTTTACCTACATAAAAACCTCCTATTTTGTGCCCTGATGTAGAGAAAGACACATAGACACAAACACACAGTTATGTCTAGTATCATCTGTTATAGAAGTGTTCAATGATTTACATATAAAGATAAGTGTTATGGTTCTATTATTTGTGAAGTTTATCATCATATTGCAGGGCTTAACAATGACACCACCATCTTAAACATCACATCACAGTTTATCTGCATGCTTTGTTGACAGAAAGCTTTAAATGGTGATGATGGTAAAACAACCTCATAGGAATGAATATTGATCAGGTATGCTTTACCTTGGTCATAAACAAAAAAGAAAACATGTTTTTTCCTTCAAATGTAATGTCATTTCATCACAGCAAGGGAGATGTTCATCCCATTTCTAATCACAATGACGATGTAAGAAATATATCTAAATGATCACTTTACAGTGACAATAATGAATATATAAGCATATGTCTCCAGGGGTGGCAAAATATGACATTGATTTACATGTCCATAAATGCCAAATCATTTTTCAGCAATTGTCCATGTAATGGCACTATAGTAAATTTCAGTTCAATTCACTTGTACGTTCAGGCTTTAGGTACAAGTTGGGCAATACAGACCATTAATTTTGCCACCCTTAGTCTCATGGCCAACAGATATTTCCTCAATAACACCTACCCCTAAAGCTTGCATCTGCATGGCAACCAGTTTCACCACCTCGGAACAGAATGCGGGTGGTATAATGGTACTGCCATGTTCGCTTCTGAACACGCCCATACCGGGGAGGCTCTCCATGATGGTCTGGGATCCGCTTGATAGCACAATCGTGATCAGAATGTTGATCACAGTCTGTGTAAAACAGGCAAAACCATAGGTTTAATGTAACATAACTTCATTTGATATAAGTTTATGTTTATTTCATAGTGATTTGTATGATAAACATACCAATAATCAATGGTGTCCATATCTATAAGATGTCCATATTCATAAGGTAATGAAAGTACATAGATTTTATGAAAATCGCACAGACCAAATGGAACAAGAGAGAATTAAAGTTACTTTAATCTTGTGCTTCAACAGTTCATAACTTATTTAGCCCATACAGTAGGAAACAGTGCATTATTTTACCCTTCTCATTATACAAGCTGCTATTAAACTAAGAAAATATAGTGACAAAAGGGGTATTAGGGTATTAGCGGGCCATGAAGCAATTTCTCAAAGGCACAATGTTTTCTACTCAATATAGACAAGAAAATGCAGTTTCTCAAATTCATATGATGCCTTCAATCTTACTACCCATAAAGAGCAATTTCATCCTTTGGTCAAAATGATTTCTACTCAATATAGAGATAAAAATGAAGTTTCTATGCATTCTATAATGTTTTCCAGTTGGGTTGTCAGGCAAATTGTAGACTGGGAACCGGTCTCTTATCTCTCGTATAGAGACCAGTATGGTACAATGTTACCAGGCAGAATTCTGGCTGAAGCAATGACAACAGCACGCTGTCCTTTAAAAGGAATGTTTACAGATTCAAAGTAAACAACCAGTTGGCCGTGATACCAAGCTTCCTTTTAAATGATTTGAAATCTAAATTCTGACTAAACCTTTGATACAAATTGGTTGATAAAACAAAATCTGATTAAGGACTGTCTGCTTAAATAATCGCAAAACAATGATTCAGGGAAACAACTGTGTATGTTGTTGCTTTGTATTGTTATTGTCACATTTTGGAATGTTGCATTCTGACCAAACAAATCACTTAGAATTTGCTGCATCTTGTCTAACTTGTGGAGCAGAGACAGCAGGGAACCAGTTTAGTCATATTGATATCCCAAATACCCAGAGTTCCATGGTGGAAAGCCATAACCATTCTTTGTTTCTTATAATTATCTTGAGTTTGAACCTTCCACAAATAACAAACTTAAAGCTTCACAAAGAAGGCTACCATGCACCTCTGTACAAGATAGTAATCAAATGGGTATTAGCATTGAAGGAGCCTCCATTGTAAAGATACTTTTTTAAAATTAATTAATTAAATCTCAAGCCTGTTTTGGTCCAGTTTTTTTTATGACACTAAGTGACTGATGACCTACAATAACAGAATCTTTGTTCATTTAGGCTTGTTTCATCATGAGTCTTTGATATTTTAGGACTAGCAAGAAATGGCAAAAGAATAATGTTCTGTTGGTTTTATGATAATTCAGATATCAAGAGCGGGGGGAACAAAATGATATGGGAAGATTGTTACCTTTAAGTGAGGGAGGTGGGCTATGTACTGGAACTTCTTCAGGGTCAAGTAAACACCTTAAAAGACAAACAAGAGGATTGCAACAATAGATTGATGCACTCTAATTTAACATTTCTAACATCAAAAAGGCTTATTTAAATAAAGACAAAAAGAGAGCAGCTGTTCCTGTATATGGTATTTCTATCATTCTAAGTTCTATCTACCCAAGAATTTTCTTGTTAATACCTATCATAGCTGTGTTATGCTCCAGACAAAATAAAAGCATGGAAATTAGAAATGGCATAACCCTTCAAGTGCACAAAACAGATTACCAGTGATGATTTTTGTTCAATGCATTTCCACTCACCTTGATCTACCTGCATATTAAATTTTCAGTGCAAACTTGATTCCTCATTTATTCATGGTTGGGAAATGAATAGACAACCAACCAAAGTGGTGACTACATACTCTTATCCGTCAAAGAAAAATAGTTAAAAACATTTTGCTGGAAGTACCTTTTCTTCCTGTGAAAGCCGATACAAACTCAAAATATTTCTGTTGTGGCATAAGATATCTCTTTACTGTTATGCACTTAAAAAGCCTTTATTGTGTTACAAAAACTTGTCTACAAATATCTTACCTTTTAACAAATTAGCAGCTGCTTCCCAATCACATTTCCTCTGTAAATCAAAAGAGAATTTTTTACTGTTTCTGGTGTGAATTATTCTCTAATGAGATGCACATTGTTATTGGAGTGCTGTCTTTAATCAAGAGTATAGTTATACAACTCCTGTATTCAAATGTTTGAAATAATATTCTACATAAAGTACTTCACTATATTCACTAACACCGGAAAGAAAGCATTTCTCATCAATTTGAAAATAATCACATATTATGACATTTAAAGAAATAAGTTCTAAGATAAAAAAGAAAATCAAGCCTTGTTCAAAGTTTAATACAAATACAAATCCAAAACACATTGTGGTTCTTTATCCTAACTCAAAATATATATATATATGTATAAACACCCATGCTGCAGAAGATTTCAGAAACCAGTATAACAAAAGTAGACATTTCTAGAATGATCCATTGTTGTTTTCTGGTAAAGTCTTACCCGTGGGTAGTTTTTCTTCGATATCTTATTAAAGAGCCTATCAAGCCTCCGTAGTATAAGATTAAGGGCGGGTCTAACAGGTTCTTGAGACCAGTCTGTGATGGGAAGTATTTCAGTCATGTATCTGTAGAGAAAACATTCAATTGGAATTTCAGAAAGATCATTCATTGGCATAACATTTACACTGTATCATTAAGATGAATATTCAATATCTGACAAACACTACAGGTGAGTAAAAATACAATACAATAATAAACATCAATACTTCATATCTAAATCGTTCCACATGGATTTGGTGCTGTGAAAGAACTCATATACTCAATATAAATAGGTTATCATATTTAAATTATGACTTTTACCAACATTCTCTTATCCAAAAATAACATCATCATGAACAAAATGGCAACACAAGATGTACACAAATGCCTAGCAACTCTTGCCGCATAAGCAGGTCCCTCATTCAATACAGAAAAGAAATCAAGAATATTTAATTTGGGAAATGAGTAAACCTTACCTTTGTAGACCTGCACAAGCCATTGTTTCTGCATCATAGGGGGCCAACTTTAGCAGGGTATGAGCAATTTCTGCCAGTCTCTGTACATATAAATAGAGAAAACATATTCCAACAGATTTTTCTATAACAAAGAAAATAAAAAAATCAGCAAAAACAGTTACATGTTGTATGTTATGAATTTTATGTTTGTGTTTTGTGTTCTATGTATAGATATGTAATGTTTACTGCTAATGTTATTATTTCATCCTTACATTAACATGGGTAAAAGTTCAGAAAAGTGAAAATACTGAAATTTCAAGCTGGGGGCCTGGGGGCCGCAGGGCCCCCGGTGGGTACAGGGCAACGCCCTGGCTGGGGGTCCAGGGGGCCGGAGGCCCCCGGAAGCTCCTGGATTTTAGCATATTGGAGTGCAATCTGAGGCCTTTAAATATACTTAAACACTGATATTATTCTCTACATTTTGAAGGTGAAATAGATGACAACACTACAAATCAAAGGTTTAAAAGTTAGAAAAGCAGAAAGTTGATCTACACAATGTCAATTTATTTTCACAATCAGTAACTGTAAGATGAGAAAGTTACTAATCACCCAAAAGTCACTTAAAATTGACAGGATCTCAAAAATCTCTACTGAATCATGTCTAGGAATGATTTTTCTTTTCAAAAACACTTTTTGTTTTATCAAAAAATGCAATCAGAAACAGCAAAGAGTTTCACTAAATTCTGCGTAAAATTTCACCATGACATTCCTTACGTCCACGGACGGATGCACGAAACCGGTAGTTTTTAGCAAATTTTCACTAATTCCTCCCCGAAAATATCCAAAAGCCACATACCTTCGAAAGATATGTCCATTCTCGATATGATGCGGTTACGACATCGGGCATCGGACACACAATTCACATTTGCGATATTAACAATAAACATTCACTGTTTGACGTTTGGAGTCGGCCATTACTTTTTCTAATCGGAGTAAATAAATAACGTAATCCCATTGGTTGTCAAAATTAAAATTCGATTGATTCGGCAATTATCATTGTTTTATTAACCAATGGGATGACGTTATTTTCTCCTCGAATTTATGTGATTTGGAAAAACGGCCCTGACGAAGATCGGAAATACGGAATTCCGTCATAATACGGAAAACTTTTACCCATGCATTAAGAGCCTTATAGAAAATTCAAGAACTTCATTTTACATTATGAACTTCTTGCTTACATTATGAGTTTTTCATACTAACATGATAAGCTTTGTGCTTACTATATGAGCTCTATGGTTATATTTTGAGATTAACGTTTGCTGGTATGGTGGTAAATGCCTTAGCAACAGTTTTCCAGTTTTGTTACTGCTTTCCTGGATCCACCAGTACTAGGCTAGGGCTCTGAAGTGACTTGCCAAAGGGCACTCCCACAAAACAAGAAGTGTTGTTGGAACTCAAGCCCAGGACTCCGAGTTCTAAGTCTGCCACCTTAACCACTGGGCCATGCAGGACCCTCTTGAGTTTCATGATTATGCTAAAAAGTTATTTGCTTACATTATGAGTTTTATGGTCCAAGAGTTCAGGTGGTCTGTATGACGGGTCGGCTAACATCTTTCGCAGCTCCTTCAAACGAGCATGACCCGTGGAGAAGAACTCTGCCACAATGTTTAAAAGGCTGTCTCTTGGTCGCCGAAACTCGTCCCTCATCTGTAAGTACTCATCCTCTTGGTCATAATACTGACTCTTCCTACCACGACCTTCCTCCATGTGACGCCTACAATAGTACCAAAAAGTCTTTGGTCATTTATACATCAAACATTCACTATACCACACAGCTGTCAAAGGACTTTAAAAAATCCTTAAAAAGCAAGCAATTTTCTTTTACCCTAATATTTTCAACACTATCTCAAACATGATGGGGATTTATCATTACATTTAATTTTTGCAATTCAAATGATTCTAATGGCCTTCAACATTTAACTGATTACCGTTTTTGATAGTTCTCTCCCATTTTGATTGGTAACTGCAGCATTACTAAAACAAATATGTTTTGGTGACTGAGAATTAAAATGTAAACAAATGACTACTTCAATATTGATTTATACATTAAATACTGACCCAGCACATGAATCCTCTCTTTCATCATAGAAGACACTTGTCTCAACTGGCGAACCTCTGTTTTTATCCTTCCCTCCAGCTTTATCAGACTCGAGCTGCTTTACAGGAACATACATACTCCTGAAAAAGTGTAGTCAATTCAATGTGAACTTTAAAGCAACACGAAATGATAACGGCAATCAAATTATTTTGTACTCAGCTAAAAAGCAAATCAAATATTTTCATACTAACTCATTTATATATACCAGTTAGCTTGGAATTGCCAATTGTAACTAACTTCTGTCCTTAATTTCAATTTAGAGCCATCATAAAATCCTTTATAGGAAATGGACTACCCAAAAAGAAAAAAGTATTTATTTCATAACAAATACTTAATCAAGCTATCTTACCTGGTAAAGATTTCACAAGATGTTACTAGTGCTTTTATAGAGGTACTGATGTGACCAAGAGTCACAATCTCTGCCCTGGCGGCTGTTCTGTTATCTCGTTTGTCCGTCTCAGATTTCAGATACTCCAGATACCGTGGTAACACAACCTCCAGAATATTCTAGGAAAATAAAAACATTGAATCTATAGTCGCAGTGTACTGCTTAAGGACATTACCAATTAAACAATGGGGCTTATTAGGCTCGAACCCAAGACCCCTTAGTTACAAATTCACCAACTTAACCACTGGGTCACTGCATATTGATCATAACAATCATAAGTTAAGTATGACTTGAGCATGACCCTCCAGCATAATGAAAAGGGTTCAGACATATCTGCTGTAGAAGGTTGTAAGAAACCATTGTGCCAAAAGAAGAAATTGTTCAAAAAACGTAAATTCTCCTTTTGTCACAATGGTTCAATACTAATTTTATAAAGAACATGTTTATGCTTTGCAAAATAATTTATTTCTGCTCTCTTTCTCAATTTATACAATTCATAAAATTGAATTTGAAGAAATGGAAAATACTGTACCAAGCTTACCATCATCTGAACACTTCTAAATGAATCTGGAGAGTACATCACCACGGTAACACATAGGTTGACGACATCGAGTATGTTAAAAGAGTCTGGATCATTCTCATAGCAGAAGTCCTGAAACGGGGGAAAAGTAAAAATATCAACAATGGTCATTTTAAGTACAGCATAGGAAAGTTCTTTTCCTCTTTATCAACTTTGAGTATCGAACATTTAGTATCTAAAAATAGAAAAATTCTTCAGTCCTGTGATCAAATTCACATTGGGCTTCCTTTGTTTGATCTACTTTTGAATAGAGATAAATGAATTATGTTCAATTGAAGTTCACCCAATGTTAGACAGAAATTTGATACAGCTTCCATTAACCATATTAGAATATGTGACTAGTACAAATTGAAAACAACAGCAGACACACACAAAAAGAAAAATAGCAAGAAAAAAACATTTCCTTTTTGATAAGAAGTACATGTAGTTACAACTTTGACAAGAGAATACATTGGATTTGGCTTAACCCAGGCCAAAAATGGCCTGTCAAACTGGGTTCCTTCCCACACATGTTTGCATGATAGTTTTCGTTGGAAATTTAGAGAGGAAGAGAGTACCTCAATGAAGTCTTCACTTCGACCTGCACAAAACAAAAGTCCTTACTGTAAAATCTTTATAATATTTTCGAATGCATGTTGTTTCTTCATTTACTAAAACAAAGTTACGTTTGAGTTTTAAGGTTTACTAGAATAAATCAAACATAGAGGGAAAGTTACAAATCCTTCTAAGACAAGCCCAAGGGTACAGTTTTAATAAACGACCTGAGGAAAAATATTCTGCACAAGTAATAACTGATGTACATCAAAAGTATCGATAAAAGTCCAAAACTGTCATGTCACACATCATTGGAAGCGTCTCAGAGTTACTTTGCAATATTGCTTATCTCAATATTGAATAAAGAGGATATGTTTTTTTTTTAACTTATGCAAAGCTTTAGCAAGTTAAGTAAAACATAAACCTGCACTCTTAACATTTGGCTATGGATAACTCGGTTGATCTTGGAGGCACTTTGCAATAAAAACACATCAACGTCTCCCCACTGGGCCAGAGGGGACCAATCAGCACAAGAATTAAAAATGAGGACAAATCAAAAATGAGATTACTGCAAACAATCAATATCCCCTCTGACGCATTTTGATAAGGAATTCATCCAGATGTAGAATGAAAAATCTACGTCTGTATCATTCTGACTAGGCTAAGGATGGCCACAAGATCACTTGTAACAATTCTGCACAGCATTCAAACGCTTATCTTACCAGGGCTTTAAATGGTTTTTCCCCGTCTACAAGCTCGAGTATACTGATGGGATCTGGACTATCATGGTCTAGGGACATCAACAACTTAAACAAGCAGTCAGGCTGTACCTGAAAAAGTTAATAAAACCGAGGTTGTAAACTACTTACTTCATAATGTATTTATCTCTGGGTTTTACATCACATCAACGCTATTTCAAGTATGTTGTAATGCCAGACTCTTTATGATGAAAAAAAATCAAAACTCAACCCCCATAGTCTGATCGAGCCAGGTAAAACCATGGGAATTTCATAAGTCAGTCGAGAGACTACCGGTACCTCTCATGAAAATCAAAATACCCTCACCATGATTTGAACCCAGGCAAGGATTTGTACTCTAACCATTAGGCCACAGAGGTCCCCTACTTCATAATGATTTGTTTTTATCCAACCAAAAGCAGGAAAATTACCAAAATACTATGTCTAAAGGAGAAACTGAATGTAACAAGGGTTTTCCTCAGAAAAGTTTCAATATAACCAACAATTTCAAGTTTGACAGGCCCTAAAATCCCATTAGGGGTATTGGGTTAATTTACTGAGAATGGGAATGAATCGTGATAATTGAATATTTAAATATTCATTTCCCTCCTTAAAATTTAACAAGATATGGCCAAGGCTAGACATACTTGTTACCTATAATATTCAGATTCTGTGCCAGACTTATTCATAGGGATAACCTCGTACTGAACTATCTTATTGGTCACTCAATCATCCTCGACCATTATAACAGCACTAAATAAGACAGTATATGTTATGTTGTCCGTGAGAAAGTCTTTCTTTCATGACGATTTCCTAATCCATTTTTTTTCGAAGAATTTCTCTTGCAAGATTGCTTTAAACCTTTGTAGTGCTGGAACCGACTTCATGCTTATACAAGCAGGTTAGATCCAGGACAGCCGCCAAGTAAATTGGTGGCTGGCCTGCGATCTAACCTGTTTTCTACATTGAGTATCTTTTCTCATAATAAATTAAGCAGATATTTAAGGTTTGGGAATGCAGATGACACCTAAAACTATTTTTAAAATTAACCAGCATTCTAAGATTCAATTGAACCTGTAACAAATAACCTCAGATATGGAAAGAAAATCACTGCAATTTTATCCTGGTTTTGTCTAAACTTGAATACACAGCAAAGGTCTTATATAGGTATAATCGGATTACAAACTAAAATAACAAAATAGAATACTCACTTTTGTTGTATCATTGAGTCCAGTAGTAGCAGATTCTGTATCTAAAATGGAGGCTACACTCCCGAACATCTGTAAATTGAGGAATTAGTCTAAAACAAATTGTATTAAAAAAGACCATATACAAAAATACAACTTGTTGAAAGGGGTAGGATTAAAATAGTATGGCTTGTACCATTCCTTTCTATGAGGAAGTGCACAAAAGATGTCTTCAAACCATCTTCTTTCTACCTATGAGACAACTGTTGAGCTCTAACTAATTGCTTTATTTGCTTGTGTGTTTGATAAGACTTATAACCTTTTTAAAGTTAAATCAGAGTGACAGCTCATATTTCATAATTTCTGGCTCAACTCTAGCTTAGCAGCATTTTCTCAGTTGGTAGCAGGACCAAACAGGAATACAACGTTCCTCAGTGTATGACCCAACTTGACCAATCTTCTTACCTACCTTTAATGAAGTTAATGAAATATGAGTTACTGAGTCTGCGCTTTAGAAGAATATTATGCTGTACTGGTGAGGGAATAAAAGGAGCAATATAACTGACATACTATTAAAATTGGAGATAAACGCCAATCCAATCCCGTGGATCCCGACTATTTCTTTACTATCCTAACCTAAAATTGGCCTTCAAAACACAATGCAATCCTAACTACTCGACAAAGAGGCTTTTTTCCACACTGGCATAACAACAATGGGCTTTTTTCTGCACTGGTAAAATTGATGAAAGGGTTTTTTTTCCTGGCACCATGACACATACCTGAAGAATGAAGGGTTTTCTGTGTAGAATATAGAACTGCCTGCAGACGTATTGTATGGCCCCACATACCACAGGGTTAGGCTGGTGATTGCTGTACGTTCTTAGAAGGGTGGGCATCACATACAAAAACCTGGAATAGATAAGTAATTCAATTACCTAATTGTAATCTTAAAATGATAAATTAAACAAACAGTCCTTTGAATGATACAAGTTAATCAAAACAAATTTGTTACTCATTGTGAAAACATAGAGAGAGATAGAGTGAGACTCCATAAGAACTAAATCATGAACTTAATTTTCAAATATTTAAAAGGAATTTAGGAGTAATTTAGCTTACCCATTTTGAGAGAAGATATGTTTAAAGTGTATGCTGGTGTTCATAATGACAGCAAAGCTGTATCTGAGAATGGCGGTATCCTCGCAGTGAAGAATGATGCATCCATTGATTACATTCAGAAATAGCCCAAGGTCCTGGTTCCAGTTGAAAGAGCTCGTCATTGATGTGAACATCGTGTGCATCAGCTGTAGAATTGAATCATGGCATAATAATTTTCTTTGAGATATCAATTTACTTTTTATTTATTTACTTATTGTTTTACATTGATTGTGAAGGAAGCTTGAATATTGTTCAAAGTCACTCTCAATGACTGGATACTAAGCCAGTACTCGCACCAATTTGTGGGTTCAAGTCTCGATACAAGAGACCGAGTCTATACCTCTACACCACTGATATCAAATAGAAACTATCTTTTATAACAATGGTTTTCTACTGAAAGTGTATCAAAGTAAATCACAACAAAAAAGGCCTTCCAAATGTAAAGGCCCATGGATCAGGAAAATGCCCCTTTTGGTTGAACCTGACCTAATGCAAGTGGAGATTTGAAGAAAAATTCGGTCCATATGTTGTGTGAACAGATATACATGTATATGGGTTTCTTCACAGCATTTCTGGAACCCCCTAATCAATATACTCATTGTGAGCCCCATGTCAGACAATGCCTTAGGCATGCATTGGATAAAAATATGTAAACAAATTGGCATGTGGTATTGGAGGGTTTTTGATCATCTGTCATATCTATTCGGTGGGATGAGAAGATTTACTTGTCATGGCCCTTCTGGTTTGTTTGTTTGTTTTCCAATTTGTTTTACATCGATTGTGAAGGAGGCTTTATAGCCCATCGAGTCATTCTCGATGACTGCTTCCTGGAGAATACACCAGTAATCGTGCTGGTTTGAGGGCTAGCCCCGGCAATTCTCACCTCACCTAACAGGGATTCAAACCCGGGACCCTCGATACAGTAGTCGGTACAGCAGTCCGACGCTCTACCACTGTGCCACTGTCGCCCAAATAACTGGAAGTCTATGATACGCCCCCAGTTACAGTGCACCCCCTTTAAAACACACTTTGGCCCCCATGTGCCTGTGGTATGCATCTACTTTTCCAAATGATGAAAGATACAGAGCCTTTTGGACAAATATAATAAATGAATAGGAAAGCTCTTAAACATTTTTTATTACTTGAGCTGTGTTGAATTGGCTGAGAATTTTTTGTGATTTAGGAAACCATGGTATCTTTAAGGACAGACTGAAGGACAAAGGAACCTGTAATCACATGGTTTATAATGTGTATAAAAATGCTACTTGCCTTTAGCCAAGACAACTTGTGTAAGGTGTCTAGTCCATATATTTCCTAAAATAAATCATGGAAACAAATATTACTAAATAGGAAAATAATAAACCATTTCAATGATTTAACTCCAATGAATTCAAGTTATTTATATTCTTTTCACAAATTCCTAATATGTATGACTAAATTGTGGCTTACCACATACAACATGCAGGCAAAAAGGTGAACTCCAAAGCTTTCGAAATGTAATCTTCCAACAGTAGGCATTCAAAGTTCATCTTTGAGAAAGAATAATTGTAAATCACTTTTAGAATAAATCTGGTATAACTCCTTAGGTTGAACTTGAAGAAAATGTTTTCCTTCAACAACTCCTCAATTCATGAACATAATATGTTTTTCAACAGATTGGTTTTCTGTATCATTGGATTAAACATACAGGATGGATGTAGTGCTACTCTCAAACTTCAAACTCATTTGTGATAAAAGGTAATTGCTTTTAGGAAGCATTTCCTCCTTATGTAACATCAATTTTATTGTACTGTGACAAATGCTGTTTTCATTCTCTAGAATGTTTGTTTGATTTTACTTTTTATTTAAACAAGTTATAAAATCCTGTGTGATGACGGTAATGTGTCATATTCAACCTTTACTGTAAACGATTAACATTGTGTCAATTGTTGGCCTTTCTCTGCCCTAATCATTTATTTCCAATGGGGTAAAGTTCATATAAATATCCATCTAAAACAATGTTTAATGCAGGTCCCTAACAAAGCCAATTGTTTAGATATTATCATTGGTGTATAAATTGCTCACCTTTCCCAAACTTCCACTGTACAAACTAAAGTCAGCATCCAATGCCTTTCTGGGAAATGATGGAAGTTTCACCAATTCTTCATGCAGGAAGCTTACATGGTTCTGTACCTGGGATAAAGCAAATTAGTTACATCAGAAGTAGCAAATCAATCGTTTGATAGGACAGCTTTAATAACTTTGTTATATCTAATTTCTTATTCCTTTTCCATTTTAAAAAATACCTGCATTGGTCAAGATTAGGGAGGGAATCTAAGTGGTCCGCACTAACTATGTAAAAGACAACTAAGTAAAACCGATATGGGCCGCGTCACGCGAAAAGGGGCACTCGGACATAAATAAAAACCGCTGACTCAGCTCTTTCTTAGCGCTATTATTCCAGCATTTAGTCACTACAGTTATCATTTGTATTTATTTAAAGGTAGAACTTGATGTCCTCTAAGATGGCAAACAGTGTAACCCCAGACCAGCCGCCACGTCAGTGACGTGGCGGCTGGTCTGGGGCTGCACTATTTGCTATGTCCGAGTGCCCCTTTTCCCGTGACGTGGCCCATATTTTGTGTACTACTCCTAATCATTTGATGTAATGTTTTCTTATGATTAACCACAATTTAAACTCTAGAATAGAAATAAGACTCAGCTAAGGAACTACTTATTTTATCTGAACCTTATAGCTACTAATGAAAGTTAAACATATTTAAGTAGCAACTCTTATCAAGTTTGCAGTAATCCCTATCAAAGCATACATGGTCTTGGACTTGTCTGCTTTCCAAAACCTTAAATATCTGCTTAATTTTGATGAGGAAAAATACTCATAGAAGCAAACATGTTAGATCACAGACCAGCCGTCAATTTACTTGGCAGCTTGCCTGGATCTGACCTGTTTGCATATGCATGAAGTCCAGTTGTTAGATGACATGATAATTGTGTCTTACCTGGTGAGGTGCTGTACTGTCTAAAATTTTCACAGAGAACAACACTTTGCCAATCTCCACAAACTTCAGCAAGAATGCCTGTTTCTGCAGGTTTTCCTGTGCCTCTTCAGGATCCATGTGTACCAGACTAAGTTGCGGGTAGAAGTTTCGCCGGAAGAAGTAGAAATCCCGAACATAGGAATTGAGGTTATGGATTTGATCTGAAATCATTTTGAATGCATTCACTAGCTTTCTAGACTGTTTTATGTAAAATCTGCATGGCCATTGACAAATGAGAATAGCATAATATTAAGAATTATGTTTCATTTATTACTACAGAGTGGCCTACCTGGTACACCAGACCAATTTTGGGAAAGAAGTTTTGCCGGAAGAAGTAGAAATCCTGAACATAGGAATTGAGCTTGTGGATTTAAATGGAATTGTTTCGATGCAGGAATTTTCTAGACTTTTTTTTTATATAAAACCTAAATGGCCAACGAAAAAAAAGTGTAACACAACACTAAGAGTTTTGTTCCATTTATTACTTAGTGAATTGCAGCAGCTTATAAGGTTGCAATTCTGTGCATAGACATATCAGTCTATTTAAGTGTGTTTAAATCCATCTTTACACCATCAGTTGGTTGAGTAAATACATATACTAAAATAAATTATTGCTTGATAAAGAAGAGTTTCTTTGGTATTGACCCTCTTGACAAGATATCTAAGTTTCTAATACTTTTCCTCGTACATAACAAATTTGAAGCAAACCAACTCTTCAAAACATTCAACTGAACCTGGAAATTGCTTTGAAACTAAGTTTTGATTATCTTTCTATTATAGTGTTTTACTTTCGTTGTACTTGGTACAAGGTATTGGACTAAAACCAGAGAAATGCCTAAAACTTAAGTAGATCTTTCAGTTTTGTTCAAGGACCTCATATTTATTGTCTTGCCCTCAGCCTAAAGATGATACATACTTGACTTTGTATCCACTAGAAAGTATGAGTTTTGTTGCTCATCCGGTATATTGAAGAACTCCAGGCTGTCTTGTAAGATCACATTAAATTGGGTGTCCTGTAAAACAAAGGCTGTCAAATATAATTGATTGATTGCAGGGTTTCATATACAAAACATTTTCCTTTTTATCAATTCTCTAAATCCAATATTATTGGAACTCATTAGAATCTTTTCGATGACCTGATTCTTATGAGTCCCAGCAAAGTAAGATTTTTATATATTTTTTGACATACCATGGTGAAAGGACCCCAATACTCCCTCTAATTGAGACTGCTGTGATTTGTGCTTACACTGCTTTCAACATTAATTTGTTAAAACTTGTTTTCTTTACATTGATTGTCAAACTCTTAAAACTTATAATACAACTAACATCAATCATACTTGTTTAACACCAACAATCAACAATTTCAGTTATGTAACAACTTTCCTGGATCCGCCATTCCTTGATACAAAATCAGTATTTGTTCCAAATGTGGATTAAAATAGGTCACCAAGAGGAACCCAATTCTCATATAATTTGAACCCTAATCCCTGGTTTCTTGCATTTCAAATTTCCTCTGATTAACAAATCTAAACCATGGTCTTGTCATAGGACTGAAAACACATCAGCACTCTAGCGTAGTACTGGTTAACCAACTACCAAAGAATAATGATATTTGACAAGTTTATTGTAGACGACTCTGGAAACATTGTAGGAAAAGGAGAAATTGCTCGTCAAGACCAACTTCTCCTTTTTCCAAAATGTTTTTAGCCCTATCAGAAGATTATTTTTCAATTTCATCACATTTTGAAATGTCGCTTGCAAACTCTTTCACTTTGGGACAGTCGAATTCGGTGTTTGGTAAAGGAAATCTGTAATATAACAGGATAAAAAAAGGCCAAGCTCACCTCATGTATTGGGAACTGTGATGGTATACTTGTCAGATCAGGTCCGTGGACAATTATTTTCTTGGCACTTGGGATGTTGGCTGATATCATTATATGGGGCTGCAATGGATAAAATACAATACAGATTATATCTATGCATATGACTTTATTCAATGGATAAAATACAACACAGAACATATGTTTGCTTAAGACTTTGTGACAATGAATAAAATACAACACAAAGTGTACCTATGCAAGGGACTGTGTGTAATTTGTCTCTATTCGCATGGGCAATCTATTGATTATTCAAGTTTTGATTGGTAGTACCAATCTATGCAGGGTCAAAGGTATTACTTCATATTAACTTATTCTAACACATTTTCTCCCAGAGACTAAACATACTGTTGTGCAAATAAAAACTTAAGTGGTAATGGCTAGAAATTTCTGACTTTAACATAATGGTTTTAACTAAAATGTGAGTTAGTATCAAAACCAGTTTATTCAAATGAAGTTGACCACATTTGCTTACTAAAACATTAGGAAGCACAATCACTGTTACAACATAACAATTTAATCTTTGTCTTATCTGTGTTCATTAACTTAGTTTCTTTTCCTAAAGAAAAACATGACATTAGAACACATATCATTGCTCTACAACACTCTAAATGTTGTTTCATCGATAAAGACTACAGAGAAATCTAAATACATTTTAGAAGCATCTACTAACTCCATTAGCCATAAATATGATTTTTACTTAATTCATCATTGTCATTTGAAATATTGAATGTGTTAAAAAGTTTCAAGTAGGGAGGATCAAGTATCAGATAAATATCAAAAGTAAACTTACATCGCACTGTTCTTTTTTCAGGGTCTGCTTGAGGTCTTTGAAATAGATCCCTTCAACACTTGGTACAATCTAAAACATAAGTTGTGTATTTAAATGGAATCTATCTGAAATGCTTTCCAAACTATGAAAACGTTAAAGCAGTCTTTAAAAAAAGCAAATAACAGCCAATAAGGAGTCATTATGAGCAATTTTCTCTTCAGTAAAATTGATTTTGTTGTCGTTGTGGTTGATTTTCGTCGAGTCTACTGTTTGACAATTGCTATCTGCAGATATCCAACATTGATCCATCCCAAAATAGTGCATTGATGGATGAAACAAGCCAGGTTACACTATACAAAAGGCAGTATTGGTAATCATTTGTGGAGGACAGTTATCCAGGACTTAAACATGGGTCTCTGGCATGAGAGTTGCGGGTTTGAATCATGTGAGTAGCAGAGTCAACTTTGCCACCTTTCATTAACCCACAGATCGGCGTTAGGACTGGTTATATGTCCAGGAAAGGTATTAGTCTAAGTTGTAAGAACTTGCTTCACAACTGATGTTTAATGAATTAATTTAATCAAGTAAAAGTAACAAACCTGCCAGAGTAAAGCTAGAGCTGATGCAATGGCCTCTTGCCCATAGGACTGAGGGGTTCTTACATAGAACATGATATAACCAATCTGAAAAAAAAAAGAAGATAAAAAATATTTAATAAAACCCCATATATTTATCAATTGTGGTTTAAAGCCATTTCAACATTTATGAGCTACCAGTATATTGCGATGATCAAAGTCAGAACCATCCTTCTCCAAACTAAAACAAGCTCAGTTAGTCTTGAATGCTGAACAGATTACAAAATAGGCCAGAGAGCAACCGTTTCTACCATTGTTTTTTTGGTCTTTGCAATGGCGTAGCAAAGGTGAAAGGTAGAACCTACATTCTTCCACAAATGAAGCAGACACTTGTTAAACTGTTAAACTTTTTAAAATTGGTTGCAATATCTATACAGGAAACCACATCAGTGTTGTACCAGGTTATACCCTACTATTCAAATTATGCACCAAAAGTATGAGACATATTCAGCAGAAACGGTTGTGACCAAAGTTAAATTACCAATTGAAAGTCTTGGGCTGTAGGTGCATCAATGCATAATATCATAAATTTAGAGGGTTAATATAAGATACATACCAAGTAGTTGAACAAGGAATGGGCCATCTGCCACGGAAGTTCTCTGTAGTAAATTGACATCTTTCGTAAAAGGAACAGTAACTCTTCCTGAAATACACATGAAAACATGATAATAGCAGTACATGTATAATGCTTAGCATCCAATGAAATTTTTCTTATGATTGTTTTAACACGTTAACACCCTCTGACATCCTGGCTTTGCATCTTACAGCAGACGACTTTCAAAAAGCATTGTGACAAAATGAAAAATTGCTTATCATGATCAATTACTCCTTTTGCCATGATGCTTTTCCAATCTATCACAACAGCCAGCCTGAAAGTTTATTTTACACGTTCACAAAGCTTAATAGCTTGGTAGAAACATCAGAATTACATTAGTCAAAAAACCCTGATCTCATGAAAAACAAATTCATAGATTCTTGCACTGAAAACGTTTTTTTTCTTCAGCAATTGTAAGAGGTAGATAATGATATGTGGGAGTCAAGCTCGGTAGAACGGTTGGCGTTACAATAGCAATAATACATGATGATAATCGCTTTTAGAGGGTACCCTATCATCAAGGGTAGATCATGAGTTGTAATCTATTTGAACAACATTTTAGTATAAATACTTTTAACCATCCTTAAAGTGCTGGAACCAACTACATGCTTATGAAAACAGGTTGGATCCAGGCCAGCCGCCAAGTAAATGAGTAGCTACTCTGAGTATCTTTCTTCATCAAAATTAAGCAGATAATTAAGGCGGACGACACAAAATTCTTTTTTTTTAGAAAATTAGCCTGCAAATAAATTTTCCAATTGTCTGACCTTGAAAATACATTTTAATCCTAGTCTACTGTCTTATAGTTGATTTCCTTTGCTCCCAGCTTTCCCAATCAACATCAAAGTACAAACCTGATTTTCACACTTCAAAAAGTTCTACTGCTGCTTTAGATTTTGAGCAATTAAGAATGAATTATGCAGCCTTTATGGGTTGTTAAGTTAGGGGTCTTCTTCCATTGATGTTAAGCAATGCTTAACAAATAAAAATTGTTGACGCCAAATCAAAACCAAATTACTCACATGTTTGTCTTTGTGAGTCATCTTCTCCAAAAAGTGCCTCAGAAACAGGTTAGGGTCTTCCACAACACAATTCCAAATGACCTTTTCTGCTACCTCACTCACTGTACATAGGTATTAATACATGTATTTAGAAATAAAGGTAAAAAAGATTTAGAATCTTCCAAAACATAATTCAATATAACCTTTTATGTCCTCATAAACTGCAAATAAATATAAATAATCAGTAATAAAGATGTCAAAAATTAAGGATCTTCCACAACACAGGCTCAGTCTCTAAAAGTTCACTCACTGTAAATAATAAACATAATCTCAATCATAGATGTTCTTGGATGAAATTATTCAATATCTGTTTTTCTCTGTGGCTTATAGATGTTTCCAAACTTTCTTTAGTTATTTCACAAAGGTTCTTGGTTCCAAACCATTATGTGGAAATTGCTTTCGTAAAGTAATGCTTTCTCGATTACCCAATATGTCATAAACGGAAACAGTCATTTTCAGCCCTTTTACTTGTTCCCTTTTCTCTATAACATCATTTTTCTGCTGCAGAAACCAATGTGACAAAAGAATAACTTGCCTCCAATCATCAATTCATCCTAGTTTTTACCAAATGAAAATGTACAGGTACGTTGCAATTTTTTATTGCCTGCAATATCTTTTGATTTGGCCCAGTCACAAAATACAATATAGGGGAATGGCTGAATGTCAAGGTATGGTAAGTTTTTAAAAGGAAGCCTTACAATTGGTTTGTCTGTAAGTGCCAATTTTTTTCTGAACTTGTCCATATAATGATTATCATAGTAAATTTAAGCAAAAAATCACTTGTCTGCTCAGGCTTTTGGACAAGCTAGACAATAATGGACAATTGATTTTGGCCCAGGTATTAAACCTGCAACCATCAACAAACATCAGGCGGTGGCACTCTACTTTAATGCCATTTAAGTTAACCAATAACAAAATTGTGAAATTTGTGACTGGTCCAAATTGAAAGCTACTGCAGATGTCAAAATTAACACCTTTTGCTTTATAGTTTTGGGTAAAAACCATTGTGGCCAAAGGACAAAATTGAAGCCATTCATCATGTTGTGCTAATGGTTTTTGACATTGTCTGCAAACAATGCAGTAGTGAGATATCATGACTGTTACAATATATGGGGGTATATGATCCTTTCTATTCAGAAATGAATTAAAGAAAATCAAAGAAACGTTTACCTGCTACTCCGTTGTCACTGACCTCTCCGTCGTCTAACAGATGTATTATGGGTAATACCACAGCACAGATGGATGATGGGAAGAATGTCTGGGCCAACTGTACATGATGCAGATGTTCCTGCCGTTCTTCATCACCTAGGGGTGGGGGTGGTAAGATACATGTTTATATAGGTTTCACTCATTCATCCACATGGGAACCTGAGACAGGTCCAAATTGATTGCATCTTTAGAAGACGGTGGTGGCCAAATCTGTTTTTAATTTCTAACATAGAATAATCTCTTTGAGATGTTGGGTCTAAACTACTGTGGCAAAAGGAGAACCTGCTTGTTACAATGAGGTTCTCCTTTTGCAGTATGGTTTTAATAATTTTTCAAAGCGGGGTAGGATGGCCAAAGTGGTTTATAACCCACTACACATACTTCAGGCTGACTCATTTTTATGTGTTAGTTAGATTCTATTTCGATCAATTAGAAATAAAAACTTCCTTGTAAACATTAATAGAAACAATTGTGATAAAAAAAAATGAAATTGGTTATCATAAGCAATTTCATCTTTTTTTCATGATGATTTCCTAAGTCTTGAGGTATAAACATTACACAAAATGAATCACAATGAAGTAAGGGGTTAGAATTAGTTACTGTATAAGTTAAAATATAGTATGTACTCCTATATAAAGTGTATACATGAGGCATATAGAACATGCTCCAAAATGCCAGGCCAGCACTGCATAATGTTCACTAATTGATTTTAATCGTTTTCATCTTATGAAACAATGTTTCTATAAAAAAAAATTGTAGAACAAAATCCATTTCAAATTCAACAAATTACAAAATTCATAGAATGACCAATTTTCTTTTCTTTTACCAAATCTTTTATCTAATTGTTGAAGACAAAGCTCCAGGGGAAGAGCGGCATATTCTGGCCACGAGAGTTGTGGAAGCAAACCCTGTGACAAGAAAGGTCCATCTCGCAACCATTTTTAATCCTCATTTGGTGCTAGTACTGGTCAAGGAAGCAGAGTCTAGAGTGATTGGTTTAAGTTTTTAAGTCTTGAATCATCATTGATAACAAATTAATAATTTAAAACTGTGATCTAACTAAAGGATTTGAAATAAATACTGCACAACTTAATCAATGTGATCTCAGACAAAATTGTCCAGTTGTACATAGCGTACCAAATCAAAGGTTCATCACTGTGATCTAACTAAAGGATGTGAAATAAATACTGCACAACTTAATCAATGTAATCTCAGACAAAACTGTCCAGTTGTACATAGTGTACCAAATGAAAGGTTCATCGCAGTAGACTTTAGCAGGTGCTTCCTTTTAATGGAGGACTTGCTATTGTCTTGCATTGAAGAGTCCATTAAAGCTGCAAATTCAAAACCAAATCTAAAAGAAAAAACAGACAAAAAAGGTAAAATAAAATAAAAAAAAATATTTAAATATCTAAAAAAACAAAACAAAAAACAAACAAAATGAGGTCATAGATTGAAAGACAAAAAGTGTATATAGCGAATATCTGTACATGAGGATATGGAAATGACATTTGAAGGGAATTAAGGAGGGTGCTTGTAGGTTTCATACTTATCTACATTACAATGGGAAGGATTGGGCAAGGGAAGGAGAGACACTGGTAGGAGAATAATCGAAAAGGGATGATTGAAAAACGAGATTCAATAAGTTAAACAACAAAAGCCACCAATGGTACTACTACAAAATGTATTAGCCACAAAAAAAACAGCCAAGCTCTTCTCATTCAAAACATACCTCATAAAAATCCAAAAAATATTAAGCATCATCAAAAATGCTTCGGTTACAGTGCATATCAGCATTTTATAGAAACAATTGGAATATTTTTGTTTCTCAACATCAGTCTGTTGAAAACCTGGTCTTTATTTTAACTAAGCAAAGCAATCACATATATTTAAGGATACATGTATATGCAATGTAAGGATTCGCTGTTGAAATGGTTTATTCCATTAAACACAGACAATTGGACATGAACGAGGAAAAGAGAAAGAAGAAAACACTGAACGACAAAAACCATGAAAACATATTTGGCTTGTAATTGACAAATCAGTTAATGAAATGTATTTTACAAAAGTAACACATTCAATAAGCGCAAAAGGAATGGTGGTATATCTATAACATTCAAATGGAATCATGGGTTAATATTTGTCTTAATTTCCAATGTCCAGGTTTTAAAACTTTAGTTGACTTTTGTAAGATAATTGAGACAACATTTTATGTAAATTGGACCAAAAGAAAATCGAAGTTGAACCATTTCAAAAGATGTCAGCCAATCATAACCTTCAACAATGAGTCAAAATTAACACTAATGACACCAAGGTTTGTTTAATGAAACAAACTTATCAGCCTCTACTGCCTTCAGAGTCAATACACTAATCACATCAGATAACAGTTCTGGTCAACCTTTTCAATAAATTAAGAATAAACCCAGAATGATTACAGAAATCAAATGATTTTATATGAATTTTATATATCATATCATTAATTGTCTATGGCCAAACACTATCAAAGTTTGCACATGAGTAATGGAATTATACCTATAGGGCAATAATCATGACTTATCGAAATCTTTCTTGCAGTTAATGCAATATATACAAACGCGTAAATATCATCTTTTCATCTTCAGAGCCTATGGATAAACAAAAGTGGACAGAGTGAAACAAAATACTTTTTGGGTTATGATGTAAAATTTGACCTACAAGGGGTGTTCGAAAAGTATCCAGAAAATGTTTATAACTTATTTTTTATTGCGAATACTCAAATGAAATTTTCAAAGTGATACTTTGATATTCTATGCACGTAATCCGGAAGAAATTGGGATACAGATTGCTCTGACGTACAATCCACATTCACCATGACAATGTCAGGTAATGTTGAGCGGGGCAAACTTTGAAATTTGTCACATGTATAGAGGTCTTTAGAGAGTAAAGAGGACATGTTCCTAACGTCAAAATCAATTCAAATTTTACATGACGCTTCCGCATCCTTTTACCAAAGCCTACAAAACATCACATGCTGAAATATGAAGTATTGTTTTGCAAACAACGGAGCCTGTGAAAATGGCATTTGAAAAGCGGTATTTGATAAAGTGTTGTATGTTAATGGGCAAATCTAAATCGGAGACCTTCTCCATAATAACTGACACCTACAGTATACGTCCAATTAAAGAAACCAGCGTATATCACTTGTTCAATGTTTCTAAATAAGATCCTTTGTACGGTGGTATCATGCTCAACGTTACATGAAGTTGCCCCGCTCAACGTTACCCGATGTTGCCACGTTGACTGTGAATTGTGCATCAGAGCAGTTTGTACCATTTTTTCTTTCCGATTATGTGCATAGAAAATCAAAGTATCACTTTTGAAAATTTTATTTGAATATTTGCATTAAAAGATAAGTTATGAACGTTTTCCAGATACTTTTCGAACACCCCTCGTATGATAGAAATAGGCCACTAATCCATAATGTATGGATAGACAAGATACTAATTGAAGACAATTTCTCTATCAATTACATATAAACCATTATGGCGCAATGTTAAGTTGCATGTTGCAGTCATATCTATCTTTTGTCAAAAGATCTGTTATGCCTTCAGTTGCTACAGTTTTATTAAGGTTTGGAAAAAGTTCCAAGGGAAAGAAAGATCAGTCCATAATGAAATAACAAACCCAGGCGATGTTTACACCTTAACAACCAGTCTCATATCCCCTCCTCTCACCACTTCACAAATGCAGACTACACCTCCATTGAAGACACACTTAGATGAATCAGAATGAATGTATGGTGTTTTAAGGCGCATCGACAGCTAAACACTTAGATGAATCAGAATGAATGTATGGTGTTTTAAGGCGCATTGACAGCTAAGGTCATTTAGCCCGTTAGATGAATATCATCAATTTCTTAATGGGTAAACACCAACAACCCAAACAATCCTTGGCGGTGAAGGATTTGCAGAAAATGCATTTTGAAATAATTCTTGGAAAAGGAGAAATGGCTATGAGTAATTTATGCTATGACCCTTTAATCATCAATAATTTCTACAAACATCTTATGACAATTAGGAATGGTCAGAATGATTGTAATCGGTTCAGTGCCAAACATACTGTAAGTCTATGCTTTGGGAATGCATCTGCATTATTCATTAACTCTTAGGATGCTGGGTATTTTTCTTAAAAATAGATTTTTTTTGTCGTCCGCTGTCTAAAACATTACATATCTGTTAAATTTTGATGAGGAAATATACTCAGAATAGCAAACAGGTTAGGTTACAGGCCAGCCACCAATTAAATTGGCAGCTGGCCTGGATCCAACATGTTTGCATAAGCAAGTCGGTTCAAGCACTATGAGGGTTAAGTCCTATCATATGAGGTTTATCTGAGTGAAGTCTTAATACAGGTTTTCCAACCTAGTCTTAAATCCATCAAGCACCCTTCTACCTTGCTAGACATTTGATAATAACTTTTCATCTCCATCTACTGACATGGTCACCTTAATCTAGAGATATGTTCCATTTTGATGCATTTTGATGCATAAGGGTCTATATTTATCTTGGGCTCAGTACTATGTAATATACTATGTACAATATATTACATAGCACTGACCCGTAGATAAATATTAAACCTCATGTTTTGAAGAAGACCATGTTACCCTAAATAGTAAATAGATTAAAAGCCAGAAAATTAAAGATACTTTAAAGTTATGTTTGTAACCAATTTCAATGTTTACAGTTTTTGAGCATGTAAACAAGATTTATCAACTTAATGCAAAAAAAAAGAGAAAAGGAAATCCATGAAAACAGTATGATTGATAAACAAACAAAAAAAATCATTATGGCAATTGGAGAAATTGCACAGAATATGCTTTTTGTCACAATATTTCTTTCTGCTGAATATATGGTTTAAGGAATTAGTTTAAGTTGTCAGCTAAAAGGCAACCAGTCATCTATATCCCAGAAGAGAAAAGTATATTGCAAGATTTAAAAATAACTAATTTCTGTTTTAAAAGATATTGAAGTCCCTTTATCATTTACAAAAGAAGCCCATCATTATCAAAATCAATCATAATAACAACAACTTTAACCCTCTACCAAACGCCAAACTTTCGACTGTCCCATATTGAAAGAGTTTGCAGACGACGTTTCAAAAGGTAATGAAATTGAAAAGTAATCCTCTGAAAGAAAACAAAACATTGTGGGAAATGGAGAAATTGCTTGTTACAAGCAATTTCTCCTTTTCCCACAGTGATTTCCAGAGTCATCTGCAACAAAGTGGTCAAATGTCATTATTGTTTGGTAATTGGTTGAGGGATAATGAGTCCCTATCTTCAGTAAAACTAAAATCATAAAGACAAAAGAAAATATTCCCAACAACCAAACACAAGATTCTGTAAGCTACGGTAAGCATGTGCTGAAATGTAAGTGTACCATTCATATTAAAAAAAAGTGATTATAACTCGTAACCAAATGTGTAAGAGCGTGTGTGTATAATAATCATACATCAAAATCATAGATAGTAACTGAGGATAAAAATAGTCGCTAACAGTGTCCCAAAACCAAGCAAGATCTATACAAAAACGTGAAACAGAAACAATCTAGAAACGCTGTACCCAAACATAATTCTCTACATAATCTGTAGTATTTCTGATAGAGAATACCTTCAAATGTTGTTAGTCGTGCCCAGTGCATACTTCCGTTTCTCCAGGACATGCTACGACTTGATACATTGTTACGATTGGTTGGCGCTAGAGACACACGTCGTGCAGCAAGACTTATCTCCTCTTGCATGGCTAATTATTGAAGTAGATGAACATTCATTGTTTATATTAACGAGTCAATTAATGTATAAGTCAATCATTTGTGGTCCTCATTTTAGGGTGTTTTTAGGGACAGGTCCAAATTGAAATTATTTGCACAAAGGGTTTATTAATTTCTTTTATGAATATCATATTCATTTGTTTAAAAATGATGGTAGAAATCATTGTGGTAAAAGAAGATATAACTTATAATCAACAAGTGCATCTTTTTTCCACACAAAATCATTTCTTTTTCACAGAAAAGTTTGATTTTGTAGAAGATACTCTTATAAACTGAATAAATATATTCGTACTGTCATGAAGAAATTCTTCATTAAACTATGATCATCAATCTCATATTAAGACATTTATTTTTTCCTAGACATTGGATATCATGCAAAAGTAGGGATTTCTTGATCACACAGTGTCCATTCAAACTTTAAGCAAAATGCTTATGGAACCAAGGTGAGAAAACATGCAGCCAGACTGGGACTCAAACCCACAAATCATGTGAATGCACTACCAACTGAGCTACCCTGCCGGCTTACACATTTAACTCTACCTTGTGAATCTAGATCCCAACTATACTTAGTACAAGCTAGCTAAGTTTTCCTTATAAATTAAACATCTCAACTATCTAAACAACTTCAATCAATTCAGAAAAATATCATTATCAAATACAATTGTCTCAACAAACTTTAAGATGTATGCTTTAAACACTTAAAACAATAACATCTATATTCAATATGATTTGGCATGTATCATTAAAACAAATAATGTTCTACACACAAGAACAAAGAACTGATGACACAATACCACACAATGACATAACAAACACATTCATTCATATTCAATCCAGCAAAATTCCAAGGCTTTCAAAGTCAATTCTTTCTTTTAATTTGTCATTAGTGTCAGAAGTGAAAACAACATCATAAAACAAACAATATTATGAGTGAAATCAATTTACTTTAATAATATTTGGTATATACCTTGTGACTAAAGAAAAATTGTTCAATAGGTGGACTTTATCTTTTTATAACAGTAGTCTGTAGTGGTTGTTCAAAGCAGATGAGACAAAGTGAGGTATTATGAAGTAATGATACATGTAATTCACCTAATCATCGTTACATTTTTTGTCATATGTTCTTGGTTTAATCTGCTAGTAGAAAATAGCTCTAGAGGCCATTGTTACAAAAGAATACATTACTTGCAGCACATTATTTCTTCTTTCATCTTTTATTGTAGTCTGCTTTCATCTTAAATCATGAAAAGTCACAAAATTCAACATGACTTTGTTTGAATTCAGGTCACATGGGTATTTATGATTTCAAGTTCTGTACTCCAATAGCTTCATTATTGAGGCCCTTTTTAATAGTTTGAGGTGGTAAAATTGTACAAATAAACAAAATTAAGTGGATTGCTTTGTTTAGCACATAATGGCATAAACTAACATACAATGAAATATTAAATGAAAAATAAACATCTAGACCTATGTGAAAAGCATAATATATATTAGGCAAAGTGAAGCATTAGCAAAAGACAAGAACATCAAATGTTGTGCTTAAAAAAAATGATATTTTTGTTTGTTTACTTTGTAGTTGTTACTTCAATAAAAAAAAAACAGACAAGTAACTAAAGCACTTTTAATTCAAATCCAGTCTCTTAACCCATTACCAAACCCCAAATTTTCGACTGTCCCAAATTGAAAGAGTTTGCAGACGACATTTCAAAAAGTGGTGACAATGAAAAATAACCTTCCGATAAGACAGAAAACATTTTGGGAAAAGGAGAAATAGCTTGATAACAGCAGTTTCTCCTTTTCCAAAATATTTTCCAGAGATGTCTGCTACAAACTGGTCAAGTGTCCTCATTGTTTGGTAATGGGTTAAGAAAGTGATTCTTCATATCTTAAGTAGTGATATGTATTGTGTTCGATGATAAACCACCAGATTCGACTGAATTTTGTTGGAAATGGCGTAAAACATTACACTAACCAATATTTTTCAAATTTGGTACAATCAATAGATGTGCTTTATATCAGCTAATTAATAATTTAGAAGTTTTATCTTATAAGCTTCATAAAGCATTCAGATGCTATAAAAGAGTAAGCATGTAAACCAATGGGTTGACCTTTTTCATTACATCCACTAATATACATTTTTTTTGAGAAGACAACTCATGAAACCAATGCATCAAAAGAAAAATTTGTTCACATCAAGCAAACAGAATTTAATTTCTCATTTTCTATAATTGCTTTCTGTTTTAGCTTTCTATTTTGACCAGGTACAATTCCATGTTTACACCCTGTTTGTCTTACATCACCACCATAATTTGTGAATTAATTACATACTTTTATTGTAAAGGTGCATCTCTTGTCTACAGGAAGCAGATAAAGTGAGTGAAATATGTGTATCTTCCACAAACAAACGTGTGATTATGACTACAAATGTCTTTTTGTATTTTGAGAAAGAAATAATGCAAGAAACTTATCTACTCCAGAGAAATTAAGATGAATAATTCATACTCCATTACAATGTTTTCTTAAATTCAATTCTAAACAAATAAATGTTAAGGAAATTTTTCATTTTGAAATGCAACATTATGCAATGTTGTTTACTACAAGTAACCAAAAGACATTGAAGGTCACAAACATGTAACCAAGGCAACAAAGACATCCAGGTAAGAGGCATATGCTTTAGAGACAAATCCTAATGAGAACCCTTAAAAGATGTCTCTAAATTGGTTCTTGCATATTCTTGTTGAGAAAATTCTTATGAGAACCAAAAAACGCTGATTCTCTAAATTTGTTTTGAAATGATGCCATACATAAGCCTCTACCAAGACCTCTAGCAACAAACAAACAGAAGAATTAGGGTACCAACTACTATAAGGGCACAATGCAGGGAATCAGCACCTTTAACAACATGCATCTAAAAAAAACAAAAATAAATACAGGTCAAAGGTTACAGTACAATATCTTGGTATACGCTCTACACTTGTTTGAGTATTTTGTGATATCATCCAAAATGAGAGCAACAGCAAAAACCAATTGCAAAGTAATATGAGCTAATTTCTAACTTTTAGAATGCTGGGTAATTTTCTAAAAATATATTTTTTTGTCATCCAATTTTCACAACCTTAAATATCTGCTTAATTTTGATGAAAAAAGATATTAAGAGTAGCAAACAGGTTAGACCACAGGCAAGCCGCCAATTAAATTGGCAGCTGGCCTGGATCCAAGCTGTTTGCATAAGCATGAAGTTGGTCCCAGCACTATAAAGGTTAAGTTACATTGTAAAGAATTCAATGTGATGCATGAAGAAATTGCTTGATTTATTATGCAACTTCTTCTTGTTTCAAAATGGTTTCTTAAATCTCTATTGCAGGTGAGTTCAATTGTGTACATGTGGCTTTAACAGAAGATAATTTCTTTTTCTGTCTTACATTTAAAAAGTTTTGAACAACTGTATTCACTTGTTTCAACTTTGAGATATATGATTCAATTTCTATGCTAGAAATTATTATCCACAACGGACAAAGACTTTTTACAAGCACATCAATTAACGACATTTTTACCCCTGAAAAGAAGTTTTTGGAAATATTAATGAAAGCATTATGCAGAAAATGAAAGTTCTTCAAAAGCAATAAGAATTACCTTCACACAACATGTTTGTGGATCGATTAAGCAAACTTGAGTTCCTAATGAAATTTTATAGAGAACACGCTGGTATATATTGACAACCCAACAAATTAGTGGACAACAGTGTTTTTCACTGATCAAATGTATGAATGTTACATTGATGACAGCTATGGAATGAAGACTTCTTCTACCCAAGTTGCCTTGTCCACATATCTCTGCATATTAAGTTTCCGAAAGAACTTTCTCGGATGTTGGCGTAATGCAACATTTGTGGATCATTTATGCAAATTGGACAACCAAATGCACTAACAGACATTTCTTAATAATAAAAATAGAGTCTTAAAAATTGCATCTTATAGTTGTCAATGTATATTCAGGGATTGGATAATGTACTAGCAATCTCTTCTAAATCATCAAATGCACAGTCATATTCTCTGCAAGGTTTACAAAAAGAAGTCATGTTCAAGAAACAAGCATGCATGAAGATAAACGCATACGACACATTTTCGAATAGACTTAACACTCCCAAACCAGACCAAATAGCTGCTAAACATGAAATGCTTGGTTAAGAGGTGTTAGTACATGGTTTGCTATTTACAATTCCTAAAACAGAGTACCAAAATATCAGTAACATGTAAAGCATTGTACATGTTACATGGACATAATGACCAATTTTTACCTTGCTTTAATCAAATCTATACATCAAATAGGCTATCAAAATACCATATTATGATCACTTCTTGATTATTCTTTTTTTCTGTACTTGGGTTTAAAGCTGTTCCTACCTACATTTTGTTTGTGTTATTGGCTTTCTTGGGGTCCACACGTTAGGGTTTGTGGCTAAGGCTAGGTCTCTGAGCTGTCTTGCCAAAGGACACACCCACAAGACCAGAGGTACAGTTGGGTATTGGTCACAAGACCCCTATGTGTCAAGTCCATCAGTTTAAACAACAGCCCCAAAGAGCACATGTAAACAAATCATTACAGTTGAGTAACAAGAATTATCTATGAATATTGGATATTGAAATTAGTGTGACAAAAAAGGAAATTTACAATAGGACGAGTTGCTCATCAAGAGTTAGTTCTTCTTTTGTCAGAGGTTATAATTTCTGTCTTTAAGAAGATGTCAAATCTAACTCACAGCAAATGATGTAAAATGGTTGCCATGTAAATATGGGTCAAAATGGGAAAAGGGAAAGGGAGACATATTTCAAATTATCACAATATCTATCAAAATACATGGTTAAAGCTTTTGTAAAGGGATTCATTATAGAAATATAAGAGAATGAGAGAAAATAAGAGCTGGTACCTTCTTCATGGTCCTCACTAACATGATGTAAAGAGGGTTCCAGTGCTGCAAGTTGGGTTACAGATACCGTTGTTAGGGGAAACGTTTCTCGGCCAATCTTCTTTCTCTCCTCCTCTCGCTGAAGAGCTCTACGAATCATTTCTTGCTGTTGTTTGCGTCTTGTTGTTGTGGCAGTGACAAGGGATTTCTTCATATTTCGATAATAAAGATTAGGAATTACATGTTTGCAATACTATATGAATGAACATTACAAATTTCTTTACATACTATGCTTAAGAAATAGATTATATCTTACCTTATAAGCGTATTAAGGTAGAATACCCATAATTTGCCATTTTGAAACATATTGTTCCGTTTGATTACTTTGATCATTCTCACTATACAGTCTGAGCCAGAACTATTCTTTTTTAACAGTGGAGCGAGTTATGCCAACGAAAGTAATCCCATAAAAAAAAATGTTTCAAAACGGCAGGTTATGGGTATTCAACCTTAAAAAGGAAGCTAAATGAAGGCTTCAGACAACACTCATAAAAAACGCTTTTTCCCTTAGGTCAAAGTTGAAAGCAGCAGCAGACCATAAAAAATTGCATGTAAAAAGAAATTGTATCCCAGATATTCAATATGGCATAAGTGATAAATACAATGGATTTAATAATCTCTTATGCTTTATCTAACCATTGTTGTCTGCTTTTGGGTTAAATGTAAACCAACCATAAATTCTTATTTAAAAGTAAATGGTTAAATATATTGATTCATCATATACTTACAGTTTGATCCTGGTTCACAGTAACTTCCTCTATCTTCGCCTTGAAATGTGGTTGCCATGGCGGGTCAATCGGGACTTGACTGGGAAGCCCAATAGTGGGTGAGGGTAGGGTAAAGTCAATACCAGGAGGTGGTAGCTGAAGTGAAAGAAAAAGAAATAGAAGTAGTTTGATTTTTTTCCCCTGCTCTCCCCAAAACACAACTAGACCTAAAAGATGATGAGGATATGGAGAATCCCATGTTGTTCCCCCCCAGTCAATTCTAATAAAGCTTATAAATCATATAACAATATGAGTTAAACATCAAACACCTTTCATGACCTTGACTCATAATTGACATAGCAGGATATTGTTTAACAAAAAAACTTTGTGTAAGTCATAACTGACAGATATGGGAAGTATCTCAAATAAAAGTACAATATTGCAATGTGACATGTGAAACAATTCCAATGATGTGTTACTTTACAATATTGCTAGGTCCAATAATGAAAAAAGAGGGAATGTTGTTTTGAACTTATGCAAATTTTAAGCATATGTTTTTTAAAATGGTACCATTATTATCTTCTCAATTCGTCATAATGGTTTAATTATATTAACTACTAGGAGTGTTTAGCTAAAGGTTCTCCCACCTTAAAATGCATCTGAGCTCCTTCCTCCATTCTTGGCCACACTTGATGTCTGAACTTCCAGAGAGTCCCAAACCTGTGAAAGAAATGAAAATGCAAAATACAAATATGGTAACAAACTGACACAAATGTGTTCCATATATATTTATTTCTAAGGTTCCCACATCATTTTAAACTTTTGTTCCTTATACAGTATAGTTGCCATCAGGTTTTGCTTTCAACTTTGACCATTCACATACATTTTCTTATATGAAGATAAAGACAACGCTCAGTTCTGTCAAAGAACAATGTTACAGTTTTGTCTAGTTTATCATATAGATTTTCTTTAAAAGTCTTGAGTGTTTATATTTGTATTATATTAACATGTGTAATCAAAGGAATATAATCTGTAACATATGCCATCATGATAGTTATTCAAACAGTCTTATATATTCAGTTATTCAAGAGTTCAAGAGGACCTTTTGGGAGATTAGCAGCTTTTTTACTGCAAAAAGCTTAATGAGTTTAATTCTCTTTATATCAAGTATATCATTACTATTATTATAATGCAGTCTTATCTTATATTCTAACCTGAGAACAGCGTTAGTTCTTTGTTGAGGATCTTCATGTTGCAGCTCTTTAAACACCATTGTTTGAGCTTTCTCTGGTGCCTTTACGGAGGAAATCAGGAACATGCATGCTGAAACAGTGAAAACATCAATGTACAACTATCAGTAATATTTTGGTTTTTTTTCCCTCCCATTAATGCACAGGCATTAATCTTAAGAGTTATAATATGTGTTCCCTGGATAACCTACTAGTACTTTTATAGGAAATGTCTCTTGCCAAAGGACACATCACAATGAGATGGTTGAACTGAACCAAGGCTTACCAGATGACGCTTACCATTACACCACTGCAGATTTCTATTGTTCGAAAACTTCAATACTGACTGAGGTAGGAATAGGGTGAAAAGAAAATTAACAATTTGGAGTCTAAAATTCACAAAATAATAAATATAACTTAAATATTTCAAAGCAGAAACAGGTACTTTAAACGAAAATGTTTACCAAATCAACTGGTTAGAAGATATGATTTTCACATGCAAACGTTATCATTACTCTTCATGTCATGAAAAATAGGCCACCAATACAATCAAAAACAGTAAATGATTAAACATTGTTAACACAAACCTGCAGCAGCTGACAGTTCTTGATCACTTTCTGTCATCAGTTCCCAGGCAACTGGCATGATGTCAATAAAGTTATCTTCTGTCAGAATCGGTGCAGCTTTTGATAATATACCCAATGGACATTGTATCAGTTTCTGTGCCTGAAACAAAAATATTTATTTGTTTTGTAAGGTTTCAGGGTGTCCATATTTTTTCATGTATACAGTGATGCTTGGCTCGTAATGATAATGAGAGATTCCCAGTTTGATTGACCACGAAAGCTGGTCAAGCTGTGTAGAACCATGAGCATTCCAAAAGAAAACTGTAGACAATCTCCAATGAATATTCAATTCTACCAATGCTGTAATATGAATGCATGAGGGAGTTTAATACTTAATTTCTCATACATACCACTGCAACAATAATGAACAATTATTCATAACAAAACATGGTATAAGATTTTTCCCCAAATTATGTGGCAGGACACCCTTCTTTTACTACATCCATAATACTCCCAGCGTCATGAAAGGAAACTGCTACTTTCATAAATTTCTAGTACAAATACTTGTTTTGAGGAGGGTTTCTAAATGAAGACAAGTTACCTGTGATGAGATATATTTTACAATGGCCGAGTCCTCTTTTGCTTCCTTGGGTTTATCGCCTTTCTTCCAGTTGTTCAGTTTTTGTTTCACAAGGGACACATCTGTCTTTATTTTCTCTAGTAATGGGGTACTCTCCCTTCGTTTTGTTGGAGAAGACTGTTGGAATATGGATTCCTACAACATAGATGTAGAAAGGTAACAAATGAACATTTCTATTTCATAAGTTAGCTGCAACAGATCTTTTTGTAAACATATCTGCTACAGAAGTCTTAAGAAAGCTCTGTGACTAACGTTCATAATGAGCAATTTCATCATTTTGTCTCAATGTATTCTACACTAAAGCATAATTCAAACAGATATCTATGAGAGTCAAGACCATGTAAACAAATAAGCATGCTTGATTAAGAAGTTTACATCTAGTAGTCATAGGGTTTCCTGGAGTCTCTCTGACCAATTGGGACTTGAAAATTTCCTGATCCCTGATGGATAGTATATTGAACAAGAGTGCACTTTTGTTATGTGATATGTCACTGGAAGCGTCTCAAAAGGATCAATGATGCAATACTTTGCAATATGAATTTTCTCATTATTATAATAAGATGGAACGTTGTTTCGAGCTTACGCAAATTTTAAAACTAAGATAGTAATAGAAACCCTATCTTGCAGCAAAAGACTTCAAACACAATAATGACAAACATTTGCTCTATAATTATCATCTGTTTTTCCTTGGAACTTTAACCAGTCAAGCAACCTGATATGAGATGATAACTTTACACACCCTTCTCTTAAAACGCTCTTTCAACATGTCCCGCTTCTGCTCCAGCTTTTTCTCAGATTCTTTCTGCTGTTCCTCAGCAGTAGATTCATAAATTTTCTTGGTGGCAGCAACAAGTCTTGAGCAGCTCCGTCTTTGTCTCTCATAGCAGTCAGGGTGACAGAACCCTTGGTGTGGACAGATAAAGTTGGACAGATTTGCTAATTGTATCACCACCTGCAATAAGGAAAACAAGTTGGAAAACTTTTCATCTCTGGATGTATTTGATTTAAACACAATATCAAATGGGGATCGCACAAAGCTTTTAAATAATACAGCTCTTTAAGTAAGATAGACAAGGATAGAGTAAAATAGTTTACAGTTTCCAGCAAGAAGTTGAATCTATAACACAATTTGCAATTGGATAAAGCATGAAAGATTCAACATAATTCCTATCCTTAATCTGATACCCAGTCACGATAGATTTATATAAGGCTAGAAAATCACCATGACCAAATGTAAAACTGCTTACATGATCAAATTCTCCTACAATCAAAATGGTATTCATACAAGTCATAATGAAAATGTGTTCTTCATAATTTCAAAAGTTGTCTTCTATTGATGCATTTTGGACAAGTTGAAAAATCCCATGTAGGAGAATGACCAAAATAATTATATGCAATTAAAAAATAATGTTTTAAATTATGTTGTCCAATGAATGAATGCATGAATGGTGTTTTAAGGCGCATCAACAGCTAAGGTCATTGAGCACACATGTTACCCAATCTACATATGCTTCTGTAATTCAGCATACAGATAAACCTCAGGCCAAGAAATACATTCTCAATCACTACAACTTTGTCACTTTAAACCATGTGCAGAAGCAAACTTGTGAAACCACTGTGACATAAATAGAAATTGCTTGTTAAGATCATTTATTACTCTTAGAGTATATTCCTTAATGTAAACATTAAGGGTTATTATTCTATTTATAATCTAGTATCGACTGCTTGTTCATTTGCTTTGACCTTTGCTCAGAAACAAAAGCTAGATTTGAGCAGGCAGGTTGCTTTAACCTGCATGCTCAAATGTAGATATTGTTACCAGTCAAAAGTCAAAGTATGTCTGGACTATGTACAAGTAGATGGACTCAAATATTTTTAATGTTGCACAATAGGGTCCTATAAAAGGCACCTTCCCATTTAGAAATTTCTCTAAAACAATGCAGTTTTCCCAAAAAATTCAAAATCATATCAGCTCTCAGGCTTTCCAATTCAGCAAATTTCAGCGATAAAACTTCCCAAATTCAATAAGCTTGGGCCTCTATCGAATTCAAGGAAAATAAGCCCTGGGACTAGAGGGTCTAGATGTCCATGCTTTGATCGAAGGCATACATATTTTATTCCTCAATGTAACTATAAAAGGGATAATTTTTCACTCATAATCTAGAACCAACTGCTTTTGCCTTTGCTTTGACCTTTGCATAGTAATAAAACTAAGTTTGATGTCCATACTTTGATCCATGGCATATTCTGGTAAAGTTTCTCGTCCTCGACATCCTGCTGCTCCTCCGTGGCCGCTTCCTGTGCTTCCTCGCTAAACATCGTCATCGACTCGTAATCATCGACGTTCGGGTCCCCGTCTACAAACTTGGCTCCGTCAGATTGTATAGACTGGCTGCTCACTTTGCGAGACCTTATACTTCCGTACATCTTTATACCTGTATATAAAAGAGAGTGAGATGTGGAACTTCCCTTTTGAATAACTGTAGAAAATGGACGAGGCTAGATATACTTTTATACATTCTTATACCTATAGGAGATCCATTTATAAACCTATTGGAAGTATATTTTTATACCCACTAGAATACGTTTCCATACCTTAAGGAAAAACGTTTTTATAATTAAAGCAAATACCTAGTTATACCTTAAGGAAATGAGCAAGCCCTTATATTTCCGTTCTTTTCGTAAAACTGTTTGAAATCCCCTTAGCTGAACTATTTAATTCAAGGTCTTGAAAGTCATCACCAGTGAAAGGTCTCAAATTAGCTAATTCTCTCAAATACTGTCTCAATTTAGGCATTGAAAACATTTAGACTTATTTGATTTCGAGGACTCCAATACTATCTGAATTAGAGAAAGATATTGATTTAATCTGAAGAATTAGAATGTAGTATGTACTAAAAAATTACTTTGATTCTGTTTCAAGAACTCATGCCTAATATAGCTCAGCAAATAGGTGCTAAATGGACCCTGCTACTCATGTCCTAAGGCTAACATCCTACCCTTGTCTAACACTGTCCTCAAAACATGAGCATAGTTTAAAATCTGACAAGTTGTCTGGGTTAGTGAAAGGTTAATGTAATGGGTTAAATCTGACAAGTTGTCTGGGTTAGTGAAAGGTTAATGTAATGGGTTAAATCTGACAAGTTGTCTGGGTTAGTGAAAGGTTAATGTAATGGGTTAAAATCTGACAAGTTGTCTGGGTTAGTGAAAGGTTAATGTAATGGGTTAAAATCTGACAAGTTGTCTGGGTTAGTGAAAGGTTAATGTTATGAGCATAGTTTAAAATCTGACAAGTTGTCTGGGTTAGTGAAAGGTTAATGTTATGAGCATAGTTTAAAATCTGACAAGTTGTCTGGGTTAGTGAAAGGTTAATGTTATGAGCATAGTTTAAAATCTGACAAGTTGTCTGGGTTAGTGAAAGGTTAATGTAATGGGTTAAAATCTGACAAGTTGTCTGGGTTAGTGAAAGGTTAATGAGCATAGTTTAAAATCTGACAAGTTGTCTGGGTTAGTGAAAGGTTAATGTAATGGGTTAAATCTGACAAGTTGTCTGGGTTAGTGAAAGGTTAATGTAATGGGTTAAAATCTGACAAGTTGTCTGGGTTAGTGAAAGGTTAATGTAATGGGTTAAAATCTGACAAGTTGTCTGGGTTAGTGAAAGGTTAATGTTATGAGCATAGTTTAAAATCTGACAAGTTGTCTGGGTTAGTGAAAGGTTAATGTAATGGGTTAAAGCACATACTTCCCCCTCCCTCTTGTCTTCGCATCCTGAAGCTCCGGTTCTGCCTCAGACTTGCATTGTGGGTGGATCCCCTGCGTAAGTGTTTCAGCAACTTCTGTCGGCCTTGTGCCAGACGTCGTCCTAACAACAATATTAGACAAAACATTACCTTACAAACATTTCAATGCTTCAAATGTGTTAATATATTTCATCTTTATTTCACTGATATATGCCTGCCCACCATTACATATATCATACAAAATATCCCTTTCTTCACTCTATAAAAATATAAACCAGATGAACTTATTTCAAGTTAAACTCATCGATGTATATAACAGAAACTACACATAGGGGCATTTATCAATTCTTCAGAATACTTTTGCTGAAAAAAATCCAAATTGAGCTCATTGAAAAGTTAACAACTCTTGAAATAAGAATATATTCCCAAATTTGAAATATTGAAAAGACACATGAGATCTTTTTTTGAACTTAAGAAATTAACAAACAAAAATAAAGGAATACACATTTACTTAATATTTCAACAGAGAAACCAATATCATATCAGATGAATTTGGGCGTTTCTCATTCGATACAAATTCGATGGCAAGACCACATAATCTAAATATAGCATCAAACTATAAATAACCAGTCACATGATACTCAGAATATACACACTGAAAACAAACAAATATCAAGGACACGCTCTTAAACCAAGGTGTTTACATCAAACAAGCTGGAATAACACATGGTTCGCAATGTAAAACTTACACAGAAAAAACAACAGGGTATACAGGCTTCATAATTAACAAAAAGAAGGCAAAAAATCTCTCTCGTTTTTTACACAATAAGTATACATCATCCAAATCAAAAGTGAAGTCGCTTCACAAATTCATCATGTGTAAACACCGCCTTATCCTCTTTCTTTGGTGTGCATTGCCACATGACAGCCCATACAACTGTTTTCATATATCAGATGCATCATCTAGTGGTGATGCTGTGGGGTTTTTCTGTCATTATATTCATTTCTAAAGCACATTCGGTGACTTTATTTTTATGAATAAGAGTTTGAAGCATATCTAAATACTATAACCAATTCCACTTTTTACATATTTAAAATCTTATCGTCTGATGTCCGAAAACTTAAACCCAATTACATACCTTTCCTCTCCTCCACAGGGGTGTGAGGCGGTCCACCTGGGTCCAGGGCTGGTAGGGAGTTCTGGCTGCTGTTTAACGAGTCTGGTCGGTCTGCATTAACTGCAAAACTGATCTTTCTATCTCCTGGGCTACCCATTGCGCCAGCTCCTTGTGGAGAGAAAAAGGGGCATTAAGTTATAGGTTAGATAAATAGAATTATAGAAATGTATCGAGATATATGTTTGTATTATTATGCACTTGGCACAGAAATTGCTCCAGGTACACATTCAGGTAATTTATCCTTATGCTAGACAGTCAAAACCATTAGCATATGCAGTTTTGGGACATTGTGCTGTGTAAAAAAGAGCAATAAGTCAGGCAGATAAACCATCCAATTAAGCAATTTTCTGACTTTGTGTAGGGTGAAAAACATTATTATGACAGCAGACATAAACATTAGAATAAGCAGTTCCAGGACTTTGTATCGGATAAAATAATATATATAATTGAGCAAGGCATATAAAATATAGATCAAATTCGTGGTTAAAAATGGTAGATAAAGATGGTTGATGTCATCCAACTAAAAATAGTAATAAGTTCTACAGGGAATAATATCACACCGGTATGTCGACCATTAAGGACTCTTCACACAAAGCAAAGTGTGTTATATCATCAACTTAGAATTGAGGGTTCAATCCTTCATGTTTGTGAAGGACATAATATAGCATTGTATCGAATCTTCGAAATGAAGAAATATCTCTTTTAGTATATATTATAATTATTTACTCATGACAATTAATGACATTTATGTACTAATTAGAGAAAAGATGGTTGGTGACTTGATCAGAAATGTTATCAAGGCATTTATTAGTCGGTGAGCCGAAGGCAAATCAGATAATGATCAGAAGTAGGTCAAGCCCAATATTATTTCCCATTCAAAGACACCAAAAATCTATTCTTTTTATCCTGTAACCTATATGGATTCAAATAAACAGACAATCAATAGTGACAGGTGCCTGCAGCCATCACATGATCTAGTGATGATATCAAAAACGTTATACGGCACCCTGTTATCGGTCTCTTAATTGCCCCATTGACAGAATAAAAAGCTTTCCTTACTCTATTTATAAATGTGTTTGATTACAAACAATATAGGCATCTACACATATTGCCTATCAACTTTTCTTAGCCAATGACTGGAAGCCATTCAACCATTCCATTATATGAAACATTTAAAGTAGACCTTACCAGGTGAGTGAGGCATCTCCCCATCTGAACTTTTGTCTGAGTGTCCTGGACTGCTTACTATACTGCTATAGCGCCGTGACATGACAGACTTATCCCATCCCGTCTCATTCTTCTGTTTCTTGGTCCGGGGGAGATGTTGAAATCTCTCCCGCATAAAGGTAGTGATCTCTTGTAATACCAGACATGCAAGCATCTTGAGGGCATACGGACATTCATTTCCGCTCTGGTTAACTGTATCTGTACAAAAAAATGGCATAACTACAGTAAACATTTATTACAACCATAAATGACAACATGATTTCGGCCTAAATACATTTCATTTGAGTTGGATGTATCTATTGGTGTCAGAATTTTTTTTTTCATTTTGTCAAACTGGTATTAAATTCCTCCAACAGCAGGGGCAACATTCAAGACAAGTTAAACTTTGATATCTTTCTATACAAAAATCGCAACATATTTTACCACCTCTTACGTATTACTTAAAAAAATGGACTCTCAGAACATGATTAACTTTGCTTACTTTCGTCAAGGAAATCTTCCTCATCATCATCCATGCGGAGTTGTCTTTTCTTTTTCTCATCATGAATGTCTGTGATGTGCTTCAGTTTGTTCTGTCTCTCCTTCGCCATTATAAACTCCATCTGATGGCCAAGATTCTGAAGAGTCACAATAGTTGTTTTTACTTCAATTAAAACTTATTTATTTAACATGTATTGTGAAACAAGTTCTTACAACTTGGATTAATCACTCTCCATTCTGCTTCCTGGATCATAGCCAGTACTTGCGCCGGATGCGAATTAATGAAAGGTCGCAAGGCCAAACCTTCTCACAGTTTTCAAACCCACAACCCTCATGTCTTGGAGGCAACTCCCTACTCTTTGACCACTGTCTTGATTTTACTTATTGGGGTATTTACTAAAAGTCAACAGTAACTCAGTTCTATTGCTGATCTTGCCTTATGAGAGTTGGGGGTGACCTCAACCTTCACATCTGATAAAGAATTTGGTAGCAGTGTAGAATCATCTGAATCCCGTGTGTTAACTAGGAGGCTACCTCAATTGATAACAAAGTGGATTGTAAGGCATGAAAATTTAAGATTTTACAAGCTTAGGACAATAGGATGATATGTATCTTTATACCTGTGGTTTCAGTGAAATAGAATTCGAGGGTTCAGTGCAAAACTATAGTAAGTCCTTCACATATGTGAAGCACTTACTATAGTTTTGCAAGGAACCTTCGAGATGTGAAAAGATGAAAGAAGTTCACTCCCCGATTCTTGCAGACAGACAGACATTCAAAGTGGTAGAGAAACTGTCCCTAACAAACTATGTTGTTGGTAATCATTGGAGTAATTCAGTCAACACCATTCAAAGATCATAGAGTCTTTGAGAAATTCTATACAAAAGACTCTTTGTCATACATCATCATCTCCCCCTCTGTATAACTACATACTTCTTACCTCTGCCCAACTATAGAACATTCGACCAGCTGCCTTCTGCAAGGTAAGAGTCCGTCTGAACCCCGAGGGCTGTCCCCTGCTACCCAGTGCAGAGGAAGAATGCCGGAAACTAGGCAAGTTTAATCGCATCCAGTTCGGCCAGTCGTCATGACTACAGCGATGGACAAAGTGGGCACATTCCAGAAGGAGGGTGGCTCTAGCTGACACTGGGGCATCCTGGGTAAAAGATAAAAATTCAAAGTACGTTTATTCTGTTTTGTAGTTTTCATTTGCTTCCAGTAATTTTTCATGTTGCAGCAATCACTGGATGTATACATGTCACTAACCTTTTAGACAAGAAAAGTTTGAGGGAATCTGTACAACTTAACATCTCGCCACACATTTGAATATGATCCAAACACTTCCTAAAGCTCAGTTCTATTATGATTTATTCACTAACAGTGGGGAAAAATCAACTCCTATTTTACCAAGTGTTATCAACAGAAAAACTCTAATACATGTATCTTCAACAAAAACAAAACAGGGGAAATCAAAAAGCCTTTCAAGTTCATGGTTGCACTGAACTTACATCATCCTTACTATGAAACCGTGTGGTGCAACAGTATCAACTTGCACTAATGGGCATTCAGGTTAGGGGCTTACCACCATCTACAATAGGCTAGGCATCGCAGTAAAACAGAAAAATTGTTGATGTGATGTAAAAGTAAAAATAAATAAAAAAAACATGAAATAAAATAAAGTTAAATAATATCTCACCAGTTGTAACATGGCTGCCACAAGTTGTGGGTCTGGCACAGTGCCAGGGTGACAGCATTCTAGTAGAAAATTAAACCGCAACATCCCAGACTTGATGATGTATTTGTCCACCATTTTCTTTTCCCGAACTATTACTTCCACATCAGGGTCTTCCGCTGGCTCATTATGGTTCTGCTTGATATCTATTGAAATAAAATTTACTCTTCTCATAAACCAATCAAAATGACCTTATTTTGTGCCAATGGTTCCTTCCTCATATCACCAAAAATATCATTCATAATTTCCTTCCAAACTTGACCAGTCACCTTCTTTCAATATTAGGTAATCCTTTGATTTTGCAGGTGACATATAGAGTCAAATTAAAAGAAGACAAAAACTTGATACATAAAACAACTATGGACGCTGGTAGGAGCTTTCTGAATAACTTGTGTCCTGTATTGAGATAGCTCCAGAATAAACAATCTTTCATATAACTTTCAGGGATGGCAAAATTAATAGTCTGTACTGCCCAGCTTTGCTTATAGCCTTAACCAACAAGTGATTCTTTTACTGAAATCTATTATACAACCAAAATAATTATAAGTGCAGGAAAGATTTGGCATTTATGGACAAGCAAATGAAAATAAGTTTTTGCTACCCAAGCTGTTTAAGAATGTTCACTTACAACACGATTGACTGTCTCATGTAACAAGCAAACAGAACCAAATAATTATCTATTTCGTTATAAATTTCCCAATTCTATCAAGATTAATCATTGTCATTTTGAATTGCCATCTGATGTTGCTTTCAATTTGGACTAATTACAAACATCAACTTTGAGAGAAAGGGTTAAATAGTTTCATTTCAACATACATAATTGCAAAAAGAAAATGTTCACAAAAGGATAGGTTAAAAAATGATTTGTATACATACCCTTTGTAACATCCTGTTTTGACATCGAATGGGTTAAATGGCTTAGTTTCGACATATTTTATTGCAAAAAGAAAAGTTTTATAAAAGAATAGGGTTGGAAACGGTCCGTATACATACCCTTGGTAATATCTTGTTTCGACATTTTCTTCCCAAGCTGCTTCAGCCCACCCTCAATCCTCCTTCTGGCACTAAGAAAGGTCAAGGTCGCCTGACTCGCTGTTTTAAACGACATTTTCCCCTTAAGCCGGGTACCATGAAAGTGGGCCTCACTCTTACTCTCCCTTCTGTCCAGGATACCAGGCTCGCCTGGGCTGTCTTCCTCATGGTCAGACTTGGGCTTTCTCCAGCCTATAGTGTACATGGTAGAAATAGAGTCAAAACATTTTACTCTATAGACTCGTCATTTGGTGTGTATGTGTAAATCTTTTAATGTTTACTGTTATCGCTTTTGCAGGCAGCATTAGAATTGATTATCAGAGCCGCCAAAAAAAGACATATCTTGTATTAAGAGACCACCCTTGAACATTGAATGAAATACTTCCTATCCTGTGTCACCACTTGCACTAACCAATCAAGGGTAGGCACAATGATATTTATCCAAGTAATGCTGATTTCATCACAGCACTATGCCACATCGTTATCAATGGAACTTGGTCATAAAAGTTCATAAAAATGGTTAGAAGTGGTTTGTATCCAATAATCTCAACAATTTAACAGAGGGAAATTGATGAAATAGGTATGATGCTGTAATCAAATCCAATTAAACACCTACCAATATGGAATTTACTGAATTTCCGTTTGGGGGTGCTGGTACCCGACGGAGGATCATCCTCAGCAGCAGACAGACTGGCTCTTGGACTGTTCTTATTATAGATCTCATCCACAAGCTCCGAGTCACTCGCAGCATAGGGCTGTTGGAGGTTTAGTTGCTGTGGAAGAAACCATGAGAAGTAACGTGAGAAGTAACAAAGGTTTGTTTGTTTGTTTGTTTATATTAGGGATGGGAACGAATAGTGAAATCACTATTCGAATATTCGACTAGAACTATTCGAATATATTCGAATATTCGATTTTAGAATTCGTTTTGATGTCCGAATGTCTGCATGAACGAATACTAGTACACTAGTCCTCTGTTCAAACCTTTTGTGTAAAGCCGATATCTGTATACATGTAGGTGCATGCAATATCAAATATTACAGTTTCGGACGTCAAAACGGATGGATGCTTGCCATTCAAGTGATTCAGTAGGTTGGATGTTGTATTCTTGAATACAAAGTCCTGGTTACACAGGTTACAGGTCGCCTTCGACTTATCGGCAGAACGAATAAAGTAATTCCAGACACGTGATGGAGACATTGTGATGTTTATCGAATAGATGTAGAAATTAGAATGAAGATAAGTTTGACAAATTATTCTGAAGAAAAATATACTTTCTAACACTCATTATTTGATTGGTCTTCGTGCATATGCAATCATGATTACGATTGGTTATTGAAAGAGTAATTGTTTAATTTCACGACAAACAAGTTACGTGATTGGTTGACACTGACAATTGTCAATTAGCGTGACTGACTTGTTTGGGATAATAAGGAGCAAGTGCAGATCATTAAGGTGTTAGATTTAGCGGCTTAAAATCGACTATTTTCACACTTAGGAATTAATCGTTTTGCAAACTGTCAAAAGATGTGGTAATTTGTCACAGGTGTTTTACTGTGTGACATACGTTGTAAAAACATCGTAACTGCACCTGGGAGCTAGGCACGTTCTTCGATATTTGGGATCGGTTTAGAGGAAGAAAATGAAAATAAAACAACATTATTTTTGAATAAAATTTATGGTAAACATACAGTAATATGGGTTCATTAAAATCGAATATTCGAATACTATTTTGCTATTCGAATATTCGACCCGCTATTCGAATATTCGTTCCCATCCCTAGTTTATATAGGTTTAAGCAGCATCTCAAAGCTTTATCAGATATGTTACAGCTTTCATGGATTCACCAGTACTAGGCAATGGCTCTGAAGTGTCTTGCCAAAGGACACTCATACAAAAGCCGAGGTACCAGTGAGCTTAAGCCCGGATTTCTAGGATCACCACCTTAACCACTGGGCTATGAAGGACCCCAAGTAATAAAAGGCTCTCAACAATTGCTCTTATCCCTTAAACAATAATGCATTACTTTGCTGCATCTGTTGCAGAAGACTTTAACAACCTTTATGGCAAAATGATGAATTTGTCTGAATGAGCTTCACAGATTCAACCTATATTATAAAAAAATGCCTACTTTTTCATGGTATAGCAAATCCTGCACTGAAGAGCAACTCACCTTAGTCGAAGTGGCTTGTCTGTTTATTCCTGTTCTCATGATGGGTTATAACAATTACAGATAAAATGATGAATCAAAATGACAACACAACCAGTGGGCATGTATATTATCATCACATTTTCTGTTACCTAAATAGTCATATGAAAACTCCTATTTTGACACCTTTCTCAACTGTATGAATCATATGAAAAAAAAACAATGACATCATTATGAAAGCAAGAACATTTGCTCTACATGAGTATCTTTTTCTTAAATCACTACTTAAAGCAGTTTAAGGGAATGGGATGGATGATTATACTTTAAATTACACTTATTACCTTCTTCATCCTTTTTCTAAAAATAGATTTCCTGGATTTTGTCTTCTTTCCTTCTGATGCTGAACTGTTTGGTGTATGTGCCTTCTGACCTTCTTTTTCATCTCCACTTTCTGAAGTCACAGATGTCGTCCGACTAGATAAGAATACAAAAGTAAATTGTAAATAATAAAAATATAGTGAAATAAAGACACATGATTCTAATATAACATCACTCATATTGATATACCTGGCTCACCATAGATAGTAAAAGGCCTCTAACTTATTTGACGAGATGAACCAATGGCATTTGATTAGTAAGTAAAATAACTATCTCTCATGTAAATTTAAATACAGAATTTGAACCCACATAGAAAAAGTCTGTGTCAATTCAAGAGTATTGAAAAGCTTTATGTTTTATAACATACTGAATGGGGGAAAGAAATAGTAGAGTTTGTCTTGCAGGATTTTCAATTAATTTCCTTGGCCAGAATGCAGGATTATTAAGTTTCTCCAATTTGATTAGAATAGTGTGAAGGAACTCTCACTCTTATATTCTATTCATCTTATTGGTAATATTTTCATGAATAGGCGGGATTATCAAAAGATGGGGGATGACCTAATGACAATTCTTGTATCTCATTTGACAATATCCCATAGTGGGTGGGTTGTACTGTAACGATCCTGTCACCTGATTGGATGAGAGGAAGGTGTCACAACCTCCTTGACCTCTCCCGTTTTCTGTTTCACGTCAAAGTAAGAGTCCAGCAGGCCACTGAGGGCAACACGTCTAAATGTCCCTCCATGGATCTCCTTGAAATAGGTCACCAGTTGACGAACATCACAGAACAAACTCTGGAAATATACCACAGTATATTTATTAATGTTTTCAAAGAGAATAAGACGAACATGCCAGACCAAGCCAATAGAAAATGCATAATAATCAACATTTCCAGATAGGTTAAAATTGATGTATCTGATTAAACCAACAGATAATGCATGATTATCAACATTCCATATAAGATCAGATTGCCAGACGAAGAGAGTAAATAATAACCACCCTGAGAGTGTTATTTTTAAGTATAAACAATTTCTTGTTTTGACAAAACCGTTTCTCATTCATATCTTGTAATCCAATAAGGAAAATGATATGAAATAATTATGCTATGTCCACCAATTAAGAGCGTATGGCTGATTCGAATATCTGTATCAAAGACAAAACCACATAGGTGTCAAAGGAGACCAAAACTCTCTTCTACTGTACTGTGAACTTGTATTGTGTCCACGATGTAGAGTGTAAAATGAATGATTAACTATAGTCTTGTATTGAATAAGTCAACAGGATAGATAGGAAAGGAGTGGTAGTTTAGTTTAACTTATTTATCTCACATCGATAGTGAATCAACTTCTTTCAACTGAGATTAATCACTCTTCATTCTGCTTCCTGGATACATAACCAGTACTCCCGCCAAATGTGGATTAATGAAAGGTCACAGGCCAGATCCAACTACTAATGGGATTCAAACCCATGACCCTTGTGTCCAGATCCTGACACTCTACCCCTGGACCACTGTGGTGGGCTCTGTATCAGGAAACACACACAAAGACTTTGCGCTAATGTAAAGGGTTGATAGATGACCAATATCATATAAACCAAATATTGATTAAGCTGCTGATGTTATTTGCATCTCCAATAAGGTAAACAGTAAAACAATATTGTCAGAAATATGGTCCAGGCACAGCTTATCAGGATAATCCATTAAGACTGAGTGTGCATGGCCATGCTGAAGCCAGATAGAATAGTACATATTTGTAGTAATCATAAAATAACAATACCAAACAAATTAGGAGTCTTATATTCAAAAGCATCACTAGACAACAAAAGGTCGTCAAAATATGTGTATATAATGATATCAAGTTGAAATCATTTTAGACACATGGATGAATTGCTCACAGTGGTCTCTCAAGTCCTCTGTTTGAGTGAGGTGTTATGGACTTAACTCTTTATCGCCTGCAGACGACATTCTTATACTTGAAGCAGACGACTTTGAAAAAACTTTGTAAACATGAGAAAAAAAATTCAGTTCTGCTGTTGTGATATGTGAATAGATTGAAAAAACATTGAGGAACAAGGAGAATTTGCTTGTGACACAAGGCTTTATAAAAGTCTTCTACTGCAAATCATAAAAAATGTCCCAATAGGTGGTAATGTGTTAAATAATAAGCATGTCACTTACAATATTATCACTGCTGTAGATTTCTTTCGTAGACTCAGTGCAGCGTGACACAAATGTCTTCATTGCGTTTGATATGAAAACACCCTCAACGCCTCTATACCCCACCCCACCAATACTGTGACCAAAGTTGTTTGAGAATCCGTTGTTCTGCAATGCTTCCTGGGAAACAGACTTTCTATGGGCTGCAAAACAAATTGACGATGATAATACACATTAGAAGGGAGACCACTCATTATCATTCAAACACCAAAGAATGAAAAAAAAAAAAAACCCTCAAAATTACCGACAGTTACACCATATTTTTGTAATATTTCGCAACTTTGTAATGGTTTTCATATTAAAGTACTACTGAAAATAATACCAGATGCACTAACTGTCAGAATGAGATTTTACGGCAGTCTGAAATGAAATTTGCTGGTCCGCACTGGCAGATGGGCACTTTTGGGAAAGACTGCTAGTGACCTACAATGTCTGTATCAGGGTTGTCAATAACATTTTGAGAAAGAGGCAGACTTTCGATTCGAAGAGGCCAATGAAGCAAACACCAATAAAAAATTAGGTGTAACTTTTGACAACCTTTCATATTTTTTGTTATTTGAGCCGACCGATTTTGTGAAATATGTAACAGAGTTGAATGGAAACTTTGGGACAATATACATGTATCAATATTTTCAGAGCCATCTGGTACAGCCACATCATTGATTATTGAGGGGCTTCAGGGCTGATGTTGTATGTTGTACTGTTAGATGAGGTCCAGATAAGAGGCGTGTAAGACAAGCTTACTTATTACTTCACCATTTAAAGGATTTTTCTTCCATTTTTTTTAAGGTATATCACCCCTTATAAGGATCGGCAAATGTCAACAAGTTACAGTAAACCCAGACAATTACTGAAGGATCTATGGACGCCACTCAATGACATCCAGTTTGTCATCAACATTTCAACATTTGCGGAATTCGAGCGACATCCATGAACTCTTTGGACAATGTTGTAATTGGCGATGTTAACCTGCTTTTATTATGTACCTTAATCGAGTTTGCAAAAGTCCCCAATACCCCGATTATCTATTTCCCTGTGCAAGCTCTGTAACAAATACTTGAGTCTTGAACCCAAGAGTTCAATGCAAGACTTCAGTGTATCTTTTGCCGTTCTTCATTGTTGCATAAAACCCTTAAAATACCATACACATGTACTATAGGCATATGCCTATGTCTTGAAACACCAATACAGTCATGGCAAGTTGTACAGAGGTCACATACTTCATTTCGTTGGTTGGACTACAGTAAATGCTGCTTGAAACGATATCTCAGTTATAGCCAAACAGTTCCTACACATATGAAAGCACATGCCATTTCCTCTCCAGCATTGTACAATGACCTCAACATAACGTTGACTGCTTCCCCAATTGTACAATAATCTCTGTAGGACATTGAATACTCCAGAGACTAACGAGTTTGATTGGAAGAGAGAGACAAACGAATTCAATTATGTTCCAAACGACTTTGTTTCATGCCTAATCTTTAGAATGCAATTTAATGGACTTATTGTGACAAAACAAACTTATAACAGTTTTTCCTTTAGTTTCAATTGTTTTCACCTTACATTGTACAAAAAATATATTTGTTCATGCTTAATTGATGCTGTTTGTTGTTGCATTTAGTCTTAAAACATCCTTCAAAAACCCATACAGAGTAAAAAAAAAACATTTAGGACTGACTTACTTTGCTGATGTTGAAGTAACAGTACTGGATCAACGCAGAACCCAAGAAAGGCGTGGAAAAAGTCCACAATCTCCTGTATAGGTCTTGACTTGAGCCATTCCCGTAGATACTGACGGAACATCGGAGGATTCATCTTCTGTAACCGCTGGAGACAGTTGTGACCTTTCTGTCGCAGCATGTCTCCATGGCGACCCCTGAGACCATCGCCACAGCCTTGTGGGCAGCCAACAGCTTTGTAAATACTGGAAATGCATGGGGAGGATTAAAGGGACTATCACACATATTTAGGATTGAATTTTTTATAAGTATCTTCTTTGGATTAAATGACATCACAGATCTATAGAGCTACATAAAACTAGCTGATTAATACACCTCTCACCTACTTTCAAAAACATGTGCTGGAAATAAAGCATATCTATTTTGTATAGTAAACTATTTAAACTGATTTCTTTTTAGTCATATGGAGTCATTTGATACATCTAAGCATTAATATAGACAAAGGGAAAACATTAGCTTTTTAACCCATAATATGCCTCAATCAACCACATCTGCCGCACGAAAAATCTATAAACCATTGTGACTAAAGGTTCAATTTCTCTGATAAGTAATTCAGCTTTCTGTTACATTGATTTCAACCTAATATCACTAAAGAAATGTATTTGTGCTAGCTTTTGTTTCATCTGTAATTAAATTCAATCATGGCCATTCACAAATGTCCTCCTTTAATAAATTGAAACAAGCAAAAACCTAACCTTATCAAACTGTCCATTGCCAGGTCGTAGGCGGCCATTTCTGACTTCCCGCTATCTGTCATAGACTGCTCTTCGGCATTGTCGTCACAATTGTTTGGGGGCTCCGTATCCGACTGTTGTTCTATGATGTCCAGATCCAGTAAACAGTTAACAATGTTCAGTAGTACCTCACAAATCTTCTCACTCTCATGGTTTTTGCTGACAAAATGGACAGCCTTTGAAGAAAAACAATAGGGACATATGTACAAAATAGGAAATAGAAATCTTATCATAGATAAAAGTAAGTACAGTCGACCCTCGTTTATCCGAACACTTTCGTTCCTAGGAGAAATGTTAGTATTAACGAATTTTCCGGAATAAAGAATATGCGAGTTACAGCGAAATGTGGTTAGTGGCGAAATGTTTACCTTTACACGGTGTCGGTGTATCATGATAATTACTATGAAGTTAGAAACACACTTATTTTTTTTTCTTTTGAAGGGAAATAAAATGTGTTTATTTGGTTTGAAAAGGATTTAAAAAAAAATGACAATTTGAAGTGATTTCTTTCGAGAAGTTTAATTTCCTTAAGATAGCTCTGAAGGAGCATATCGATTGAGTAATAATTGAAATTGATTGCCAGACATTGTCTCCTGATCGCTGTCTAAGCAGCCAATCAACACCTTTTACAAACTGAACTATCGACGTGCGACCGTAATTACAATTATGTAGGACCAATCAACTGACAGAATGACCGATTAACAAACAATCAACACCTTCCAGTATACTACACTAGGTGACATGTTATGGTCAAGCATACATGCCAGTTTGCAAAACGTGTGAATGCCATTTACAACAGTAGACCGATCCCTTCATCGCAACTAAAACCTCAAAATAAACGAGTATAACGGTTTCCGGACTAGCCATACGCATATACTATGAAAAGTGACTGTTTGTTCCTGATTTTTTTTGTCCGGTTCCGGAACGCGGATTTTCCGCATTAAACAGTTAAATTAATGAAGGTAAGGACCGTACTCTAGAAATTCTGTTCGGATGGTGAATAATCCGGATAAACGACGTTCGGACTAACGCGGGTCCACTGTATAGATTAGCTTATACCCAATCTGCTTCATTATGCTTTCAATCCCTTTACTAAATAACACCAGATTTGTTGCGATCAAATATTAAAGATCATATTTTTAACCTAATAAATACAATTTTTTTTTACCAATTAAGCCTGTAGGTGCTCAAATGCATGCAGAGTGACTGTGCTAAGTTCATAGCTAACTACATGTCTATGAAACCAATCTTTGTACTACAGTCACTTCTATGGAACTACCTCTCATGAAAATCAAAATCTACTTTTACAAATTTTCCATACCAGTGTACAGGGAGGCTTTATGATTATGGTGTGTGCATTAGGCAGGGTTTTCACCAGGATTTTTTCAGGCGCTGGGATAATTACAGATGCATCCTTCAATGGTGAAATCTTAGGATTCTTTTGGGATTAAAAGACAAAACAATCTGCTGTGGGACAAATTTAAAATGCTGTGAGTAAATTTTAAGCACATTGGGATCAGTTCAAGAGCCGGGGCTGTGCTTTTTTTGTAAGTCAAGTGCTGGGGCCCCACAGTGCTTAAAAGACCTGGGGAAGACCCTGTAAGGCTATTGAAAAAAGCAGTGTACAAAGGGATTTTATGATAACAATAAGTGAATTCTAATGACTAGGCCAGGAAACAGGACAACACTCACCTGTAACAAAACCTTATAGTTGAGGTGGCCATTTTTCTGTATATAATGTACAGCTCCAGCAACCTCATGGACCTCCTCCTCTTGTTGATAACAGATATTCGAATCGGTCATACTTCGGGCGAGTCCCGGGGCAGACTGGGTACCGTCACTAGACACGTCAAGGCTATCCCCGTCCGACTTAGAAACATCGTACATTTGCTGCCAATTGCGGAAGGACTTCTGCGGTGTCTCCTGGGTGATGGTTATGATGGGTTTAGTGATACCGTACTTGCCACCAGTCGAGTTGAAGCCCCGACTGTCCCCACCCCCTTGGGACCAGGAAGAGGAGTCGTTGCTGCTGTGCTGGCTGCTGATTTCCGAGTCCTGGTCTGGTGAGGGAGGAAACTCAAACCTGTTACCATATTGGTTCCCAGTGTCTGCCGCCCAGCTCAGACTGGGTTTAACTGGCCGATCTGTTTCTGCTGGTTTCTTGTTGATGATGTCAACAGAACTGCGACTGGGACGATTTTTACTCTCCCAGTGGTACAAACCCATACTGTCTTTCTTCAGGGTTTGCTGGGAGTATTTATCCAGTTTTGTTCTAAATGGTACACTTGTTGGGGAGACATCACCTCTTGGTTCCTTCTTTCTTACATAGGCCCTAGTGCTGTCAGGGTAGTGCTTCAACTCAACCATGCACAGTTTTTTAAATGGTGGTTCTCGCCTAAACCCAGACAGGAAAGGTGCAGGTGAGGGCGGCTCTGAATCACTGGGTATTGTTGACAAGCCAGGTGACATTGAAGCAAACTTTGTATGTCGCTGCTGGGACCCTAAACCAGATTTAACTTCTTCAACATTAGTTGTCTCCTTTGGTTTAAAAAGAGAAGGTGGTATGCTGTTACTGCGTAAAAGATTAGGATCAGAAAAGGGTAAAGACCGGCTTCTTTCTCTTTCTTTAAAGTCCATGTGTCGATACTCATCACATATCTCAAGCAGTCGCCCATGTATATATTTCAGAGCCCAATGTATGCCTTCCTCAGACCATTGTAGACAGAACAGGCACTGCAAGACTGCAACATCAAAGTAACTGGCACTGAAAACATCAACTGAGGTCGTACCTTTTACTCCACTTGTCACAGCACTCGCAAGTCGGTTCTTTGCGAAGTCTCGATCGATTGATCCAAACATGTCTTGTAACATCTGTTTATATTCTGGGCCAATGTCTACGTAACTGTCCTTCCTCCCACATTTACACACAACTGGCCCCTCGTTTGCCCGTCCAGTCTTGATGTTATTACAATATTCACACATTGAGAAAATAGACTGAGTTTCTGATTGAGACATGAAGCATAATTCGCTGTCACTCAGCCTAGCAAGGGGACAGACACGAGTGGGTGAGGCTTCACTCTCACTTGTAGACTTAATACTTTCTTCATCAAACTGGAAAGCATAATTCAAGTTTTCCCTCGAGGTGCCTTTACCGATGTAAATATTTGCAGCATTGGTGTTAACCTTCAGCAGACTTCTCTGTGCCTTCAGGACATTTCTCTGTGGTTTGACAGGTGTGGAGAAGCATGGTATATCAGGCTGCTGGTAGTCCCATAATGGCTGCCACAGACGAAGCCCATTCTCAAGCTTAAGGGACTGGAAGTCAGAGTCTTCTAGCGTGTTCACTAACGGAGCAAAGAGGTAGACAAACAGCTGGACTGACTTGAGAGGGTGCAGATGGACCGATGGTGTTGTGTTTTTCGAATCATGGATGGTAGCAGTATCCTCGCATTCAGAAGCTGCATCCAGGATTATCCAGTGAAGCGTATACAGAAGTTTTGTTTCATTGTTGCTGAACTTTGATGCAGGGTGATTTTGTCGTCGATTTTCCAATAGCGCTGCACATGAATGGCTCACATGAGGCATAGCAACCTAAATGGAAAGAGAAAGCTAATGGGTATATTCATAAGAACATGGTAATTGTACCTTAGTCAAAATCACTTGCAAATATGTTTGGTATCATTTACTTCATATCAATTTTGTTATTATGTATATGTATGTGAAGATCAAAGAAACGACTGAGTAATAAAATCAAGTAGAGATAAATTTTCTAATGGAGGGGGTCAATAATGTAGGGAAGATTTACTGCTTTACTGAGCCATGCCAAAATCTTATTTTGGTCACTTGTACCACTTGCATTTGTAGTCAATAATGGCAATTAACAGTGTGGGCCCTAATATAAGCATAAGTAAAAGTCCTAAAAGCTACCTTAGGTGATGGTTATAAAAGAAAGAATATTCCGAAGACATTATTTATGAAAACACCAATAAGCCCAATTAGTATATCGTACATACTTATAAATGTCATCTCATAGGCCTGTCTAATGATTACCTCCCATTGAGAGAGGAAATAAAAGGGTGAAACAAAGAAGATCCATTAATTACAGCCTCTGTTTCCCATAATGAATTTGCAAATGGGCTTTGCACCCCTCGTGAATAAATCAACTCAATAAACATATAGTCCCTAGAAGGCAACAGACCTCTAATTAATCAACTTTGACAAATCGAGAATCTATTTTAGAAATTCCAATAAGCATTGTGCAATTTTTAACAAGTAAAACCAGATCTGAATTGGAGAGATTTATTGAAATCACACAGACCTGTATAAGTTTCCATCTTGAAATATTCTGAATAGCTTCGCAAAGATTTGGCGGTTGTCCATGGAGAATATTTTGAACGACCACTCGTTCAAAGGACTGAAATAGTACACAAATCATGCTGCTAAAATGTTAATGTCCAATAATAAGAAGGTTAAAGGCAAGACAATGGCAAGTCCTTCACTTAAGTTGATGACTTTCTGTAATCATGTATTGAACCCTTGATTCATTCAATATTAATCCTTCCTTCATTTATAAAGAGCATAATAAGAGACATGTATAAGTAAAATGTTTCTCTACAGGACATATATATATTTGACAATTTGTAAGGCTCCTTTTCTCACTTTCTATTAGAAAAATGTCCTTGATGTTAGGTCTCCCATTACATACTAATTTGTACACACCTGCAGCAGCTTAAACCCTTTACCAAACACCAAATTTTTTACTGGCCCAATTTGAAAGAGTTTGCAGACGACATTTCAAAATGTGATGAAATTGGAAAATAATCTTCTGATAGGACAGAAAACATTGTGGGAAAAGGAAAAATTGATCGTTACGAGCAATTTCTCCTTTTCCCAAAATGTTTGCCAGAGGCATCTGCAACAAAGTGGTAAAATGTCGTTATTGTTTGGTAATGGGTTAAGAGACCACTGCATCAAGAAGAAATTGCTTACAATTGGTAATATCTCATTTCATCTCAATGGTCTATACTAGATTCCATATTAGACATGTTTTTTTATTTTTTTATATAGTTGTAGCCTGCTTTTCCTTTGAATACATACCAGTCGCAAAACCCATTGTGAGAGAATGGGTTAATCAAAGACAACAAACTTATTTTAACATTGTTCAGATTAGATTAAAGACTATCATAATGGTACATAGCAGTTGAGAAGTAAAGATTGTAACGTTCGTTGGTTTTTCACTGATCGGATGTGTTTGTGTCTTTGAGAGGTTCATTTGCTCGGTTCATAACATTGGTGGCAGCGGTGAGATAAAGATTTCTCCTTCTATCGGAGTTGCCTTCCCCACGTGGTTCCCAAGGGCCAAGACTCAGGACGAGTCTTCTCGGAAGTGAGAGTTATGTTACCTTCGTTGAACGTTTATGCAAATTAGGAACCTAATGCATTGTTTGAGAGAACATGCTGGTATATATATATTGACAACACAACCGCTCAGTGAACGACAGTGTTTTTCACTGATCAGATGTGTTTGGGTCTTTGAGAGGTTCATTTGCTTGGTTTGTTACAAGATATTATGTCATCTAATGCTTACCCATAAAACTGTGAACATTTTCAGAAATGTATCCTACTATGTTGCAATAGGAAACTTGAACATTTTATGGTCACAGTCAGAGTCAGCATTTTAGTGAAATGAAACTTCTTTACGCAAATTTGCAAAAATGTCCAGAAATAATCAATATCTTCAGATATTTTAGATTCAAGCAACGAATGAAAGGAACATTTGTTTCATTTAATAAGAAATGTAGTCATCTCATCATGGTTAAACGAGATACTTTTTAAATTTTCATCTAAAATTAAGTACTACTGAAAATAAGAATTATCACTTTTACTTCCTATGAAAAGATTTTATCTGATCTTATCTTTCATGGTGAACAAACATTCTTTTATCTTCAATTCTTGGCAATTTCTTTGAAAGATAAATTATCTTCTTACCACACATGAAGCTTCGCATAATTTTCCCAGCTTTGGTCGTATGAAAGGGCTGAAAGAAAAAAAATAATACTGGAAATTAGTCAAGCAAATGGGCAAAGGACATTTGATGATATACATAATTGGCTTAAATGTTAAGGACTTGATAGACATCTATCAAAATCTCTTTATACAGCCCTTACATATCCTCTCTATTCAGATTACAGGTCGGTTCGGTAAATGACTAGTTCGGTAAAAAAGTAAACTATTGTAAAGGGTCTGGCTGGTTCGGTAAAAACCTATACAGTCAAACTTGTGTTAAGAGGCCAGCCTATGGGACAGAGTAAATTGGCTGTTTAAGACAGGTTGGCTGCTTGACACAAATTGATTTACACTATAAATTTAACAATGGGACTTTCTGTAGTGGCTGTTTAAGGCAGGTTGGCTGCTTAAAAGGGTGGCTGCTTAACACAAGTTAGACTGTACTAGACAGAACAACAGTTTAAATGGGTGTGAAAAACAGTTTAATCCCATATTAATTAAGTGTTGATTATTCAATATTTACTATTATTTTCATAATTGCAAAATAGTTTATTTCTATTTTAATACACATTGTAATTTACAGACTTACAACAATTAATTTAGGCATTTCATTTTTACACATATGGGTGTTATCTATGTCTCTAATTTGATTAAAGTAAAATCTGTCCAGTTCGTTTTATAATGCAAACACTCAAATTAATCAATTAAAATATGAATTTCTCAACCTAAGTATTAAAACAATCAAACTAGTTGTTTAAAGGAGGAATTTCATAAATCAAGTGCTAAAAGAAATACATTTCATACACTATGTACAATTACTTTTAGACTAGTATAGGTTTTTACCGAACCAGTCATTTACCGAACCGACCGTCACCCTCTATTCAACAGGTCATTTTGTTCTTCATAGAATAATGAATGATCAAATTGACTATAAGGAGAGATGGATATGAACTGTAGATAGGCCTTAATGCATCTTAAGTTATCAACATAATACGGGCGGAAGACCGTGCCGAAGGCACGGTCTAGAGACCGCCTATATGTTACACGTACACGAAACCAAAGAATATACCTACAAAACAAAGGATATTCCGAATTACTTCAAACCCCATAAGACTTTTTTCGGCCATGTCTGTTTTGCATTTTTTTCGATTTCATGTAGCCTCAAACTTTTTTTAATGGGCTTTCTTTGAAAGCAATGGTGTGGGAAATCAAAGTTAAAAAAATTTTAATAGATGAAATCTCATTCAAATATTTTCTAAAAAATCTAAATCAAAAAATAATTTTGTAAAATTTAGTCTGCATTGCGTTCCTTTCCGTTTCTTTGGTGAAGTTAGCATCTCTCATCCCAAAACCAGTCAATTCTACACATGTTTACCTGATGCATACACCAAGAACTGTGACGTGTTACACTATAATTATTTGTTGTTGTTGTTGCTTTTGTATATCACATGACAAGTCAGGATTTACAAGAATATCAGGTCACCGCTTCAAATCTTAAAGGCCTAGTCTTTGGAATGTCTGGTATCTTATCTCCCACTGGGCACCCTACAGGGCAACAATACAGTTCCACAGCATGGAGCAAATTTCCTGTATATTACTTGATAAGGAATGGGTGGTCAGATTATGCAATACCCCAACCCTTCGGTTTCTCATGATGTAGAATATTGATAAGAAATGAATACCTTTTTGGTATAGGGCGGACATTTGCCCCCTCGCCGTAATGTATAAGGCGGACATTTGCCCCCTCATATTATTTTTTTCAATTTGCTTGACCTGATCGTTTTAAGTTATATTTAAATAGAAATTAAAATGAAAATAATATTTTTATCAATTTTACTTTATTAGCTCTTCCCTCCTAATCCCCTATAGGTGTTAAAATCGAGACAACGAATCAAAAACACTCCGATGGCACTTGGCCAATCATGCTCATCCAACCATGAAACTTAATGAATTGAATTTAATGAATTGAATTTATTTTTTAATTAACATATTGATCACATCTTTAATCTTATTACCAATTTGGCTCACTCAAGGCTAACAATAAAAAACAAAGAAGGCAAAAGGTATTCCAATTTGTGTCGGTATGACAATCACCATCACTTTTGATTATGAGAGAAATAATTAAACTGAAAATGAAAAAATAAGGTCAAATCAACTTATGCACGTATATTGCCGTTTCACGGTTGGATGAGCATAATTGACCAAGTGCCATCGGCGTAATAGAGCAAAATTGACATGTTAGTCTGATCAAATTATTATTTGCTTTTAAATTCCTGTTTAATCATAACGGAATACGATCAGGTCAAGCAAGTTGAAAAAATAATATGAGGGGGCAAATGTCCGCCTTCTACATTGCGGCGAGGGGGCAAATGTCCCAAATATGTCCGTATACCATAAGAAATACATGTTTGGTTATAGCTTTCTTTATCTAAAACAAGGATTTACATGATTAATAGATTTTTCTTAATAAACTGACAAGAAATATAAAAAAATAATGAGTTAGTTGTTCAATGAACTAGCACCTGTCAAAACTATAAAATGGATGATGATGATGAAATACTATGGTGATGATGATGATATACTTCAGAGGAACTATAACATTCCCTGTTGCAAGTCATTCTTACATAAATTAATCTATATTCAAGGTTCAAATTTAAAAAAACAGTCCCCTATTAAAAACCCATCTAAAATTCAAAAAATATATTTCAAGTCTTACATAGAAAAAAAATGTCATTCTGCTTCGATTTTCATAATGTGAAATATTAATAAGAAATAAATGTTGAATTCTTGATTTCTTTATTTTAAAACAATGATTTACAAGATAAGTAGATTTTTCTTAATAAACTGTTAAGAAATGTGAAGAAAATAATAAGTTAGGTATTCCATAAATTAGCACTTGTTATACTTATAAAATTGATGATGATGATTTTGATGATAATGTTGATGATGATTTTGATAATAATGCTGATGATGATGATGATGATGATGATGATGATACTACAGAGGAACTATAACTATGCTGCAAGTCATAATTACGTAAAATGATCTTTATATAAGGCACAAATTGAAAAAAAGAAAAGAAAAACCTACTAAAAAACCTTTCAAACTTCCAAAAAAAAAAATATTTGAAGCCTTATTGAAAAAAAAATCAGTTCTGCTGCTTAAATGTCCTCTTTAAAAAAAATTGTCAAAAGAAACCCATCAGTTTGACACAGTGCTATACATGGTATTACGTAATCCCAATTAATTATCACAGCTGGTCATCACACCGGGTGGGCATCTGGTTATTGGTTTTGGGGGGGGTCACTTAAAGGAGGACTAAACTAGGCCTTTAAATCGAATGGATTGGTCACCCTGTTGGTTAAATACCAACATCGATAATACCAGGTTGGAAAACTTTTTGTACAGTTTCATTTTCATATAACTTAGGCATAATTTATTTGGCCCTTTTCCCATTAAAAGCAACATAAATAAATCGAAGCTCTGGCAATGTCAACAGCCATTCTACTAATTTCTACCCTAGTCTAATATAAACACGATGCGCCGTACGATCACTGTCTTACACCGAATATCGATTTTATGTAACTGTATCTAGATGTGTCGAGATTGTATTTAGTAAACTCCCATCAATCTAAAAGCATAAACGAATAAATTTGATATCGAAAATGTGACGCTCGAATTCGGAGAACAAGTTTTTTCTTTCTGATTATTCTTATTCGACGTCACATTTTCAATATCTATCGAATCCAGATAATTTTGCAAGTCATTTCAAAGACTTACAACAATGAATGACCTCCGTCAACAATAAATAAAACACCGAGAGATATGTGAATGTTAAACCAGTGTTATTATGTCAACAAGGTATAAAGGATAGCCTAGTTCAGCTGTCTTATATGATACATAAAAGTGATGGATTAAGTCGTTTCTTGTTGATTTTGCTTGTATTTTGCATTAGATTCTTTCCAATATGACCATACAATGACCATACAATGGTACAGGATGTAAATATCTACATGCACGAATTTGACACTGTTTTATGTTCACTGTAAACATGTGTTTATTTTTAGAATGTTAGCAGATAACACCATGGTTTGCTTTGAAATACCACAAAACCCAATGATGAACACAGGAATTTCTCAGCTGGGGGTTAATTTTAAATACAGTTCTATTCTTGATTCCAAAAATGTTTTTAATGAGTTTGTAACATTTTCATGTTGTTTAATATGCAAATTAAATGGCTGTGCATTGTAACAAAGTGAAGAGACTTGTACTATTCATATTCACAAACCATTAGGGAATGTAATAGTGATTGCATTTTTGAGAGGTCTCTGCTTTGTTATTTTTGTTGAAGCAGTGTTATGTTTTACAGGTCTCCTCCTGTCATAGCCACTTCGTAACAATGTTTCACATATAGGCAGCATAGACATTGCTATTAATCAGCCAATCTGTTAATTTTACAGAAACTTCCAATTGGGAAGGTGCCTTTTATGGGCCCTATTGTCATTTTCTCACAGTGGTTTCTATATTGATTTGTGAAGCAGATTTGATAAAATGAGGTAGTACTGATATATCTTAATTAATGCCTGGGTTTACATCTTACCAAATTGTTACCACTGGATATTGTGTAGGAAGTTTTTTACTATGGACATTTTCCTTTTCTTTGTTGCTAATTGTTTCAAATATCTTTTACTTATATTAATAATGCTATTGAAAGTATGACACTAGTTTTGAAAAAGGAGTATTATTTTATCAAATGTAGGTACTTGTGATTGGTCCAATATTGAAACAACAGCAAATGACTGTTACCAATACCTATTAGAAACAATTGTGACTACCCATAAATACATTTGTATAAATACCATTAGTTATTTGTTTTTGTGTTGTAAGAGGAAAGGATGGCTGTCAGTGTATGTGACTTATTCCAACTAATGTGGGAATTGAATAAGGCATATTGAATTTATTAAAAATTATACAATGCCAGAATTAAGTCTGATAGCTCAACTGGTTAGAGCATCTTAGTTTTTCTGAGGAGGTTCTGGGTTCGAATCCCAGTTGGACTCTCTGGCTTGTATATACTTCAGATACTTTAGCTATTGGATGTAAGACATATTTAAAACTTTAAATGATAAGAATGGTTGATAAAGTAATAATACACAATGATAATAATGTAAAATGATTATTGATATAATTAAACATTGTCAATTGTTTATCTATAGAATTGACTTTTGTTTATTTCAACTTTTTATTGAAGGACTTTTGGTGCTGTTTAAATAAATAAAAAAAATTGTTTAATGTCTATCTACAAATCCTTTACAGCAGTACATTATTTCAAAGAATTGGTGGATTTCCTTCATAATATACAAATTTCTCCTCTGTTTCAACATTAAATCAAATGTTGTCAAAGGTTATAATTTCGAATGGCTCAGAGGAAAACATATACGAACAACAAAATTTGGTGAAGTGTAAATTTTACATATTGACATGGTTTCAATGCTAGCCCTTTAGTAAATGTTCACATTTGTGAAGCACTTGTTGAAGTCTTGCCTTGAATCCTCAATTTGCATGAAGAGATAATCTAGGGATTCAAATTCTATAGTTTGATTGGTGGTTTTGATATGGCTCGAACAGTGTCTTCTATTTTTTATTTCATTACTGATATGGGTAGGAGAGCTAAAACATGCGAGTATTTCCAAACATAAATACATGATAATTAGTCTTAGATGTTATTATTGCACAATGGTTTAACAACATTTTCAACAGAATGTATCAATAGTATCAATGAACATATCCCTGCTCCTTTCATTTCCCCATCAGTCCCTGCCAATTTATCTTCCAAGACACTAACCATGAAACCCATTACTCTGTGCTTTGGTAAAAATAATTTGATATGAAGCAGCGTTTTTAAATGGGAAAGTTTTGGGAAGGACCTGTGTCACAGCTAAATTATGGATATGAAGTGTCCATCGATAGCATCTTTACATAGATGGTAGTGAGTCTAAGATGCCATTGCTGGATGATGGTTAAACGACAATTTCAACAGAGTATCAATGTATCAATGAACGTATACCTACTCCCATTAATTCCTCACCAGTCACCGCCAATCATTCAAGCCTTTGATTGCTAACCTATACAAACAGTGTTGCTCTGTTGTTAGAAATCAATCAATTTTGAAAAAATATCACCAAAGCTGAGGTATCAAATGCAAAATCGATATATCAAGCTTGATGCCAACTATATTTCTGTGAAGTTCTGTCCAATGAAGATGTACCATTCATAACAGTTTGCAACTTGTTTATTCACAGTGGAAAAATACAGTGGTTGGTGTCCGTTACTGTAGACAATATATATATATATTAAACACACCCAATCTTAATTTTGACAATGGACATGCATCTCTTTCACAGAAGAATGCATTCTGATGAGACACTATTTCCTTGCCTTTAACCGATACATTACAAAGGAAAATGTGTTATAATAATCTAGAATTAGCACTGTTCATACAATGAAAAACAAATCTTCCGCCCGATTTAGGCTTTGCCTGTTTTCATATTACGGTATTTTAAACCAAAAAAAGTCAAGCTTTTCTTTCGAAGTACCAACTCATAGATGAACTTTATCTAAGACTAGATATCTAGATACGTTGTAAACCTACCATGTTTTACTCCAGAACCACGTCTGTATCGGCAGGGGAACCGATTGATCGCTATCCAGGTCCTCTCCCGCCTGAGTCTTGCGCTTCGGCATTATCAATTATCTACTATCCATTAAAATCTACCAACTTAAATTGATGCATGCTGAGCAATATTCTTTTCGCAAAGCATAATCCACGTTATTTCAGACATTTCTTCACTCATTAAATAAATTTCTGTGATATCAACATCAGTACCAAAATATCGAATCTGATTGGTCCATTAAATATTCACGTGACCACATTATAAGGCATTAAAGTCTGTTTCATGATGATTGGGATTCATGAACGTTTGATTGGAGTATTTAGTATTCAGGAGACAGAAAGTCGAAGAATGAGAGAATATTATTTGTATAATTGCAAACGATTGCATAAAAATTGCATATATAGTCAATTCCCCTAATCTCGTGGTATCCCTAATTCCGTGGTATTTGCATAATGTCATACTGCTTCCATAAAGTAACACACCAACCTGACCTACTTTCGCAGTCCAATGTAAGAACTCCAAAGAAGCAAGAATGAATGTTTTTTTGGTATAAAACCAATTCAATCCAATAAAATTCTCCTCATATTACAGAGAGCTCCGAAAATCCTGATATTTTCACACTTTTTACTCAAATCTAAGACCCTAAACAAATCCTTTCACACTGTTGAGTTCGTCTGCTATTCTCCACCATTCTTGGGTCAGACACGACCAAATTGTTTCAGGATTCGTTCCTAGTATGTTTCACCCTAATTATTTTGGACTGATATTTAAAAAATTGTATTTGACCTGAATACCACGGAATTAGGGTAAGACCTCAAAAATGCAAATGGCTGCCAGTGACCCAATTAATTTACGTTACGTAGAGCATTTATGTGCTTCATTTAAAAATAATAATGAGAAGATCGTAAATGAGGAATGAAGTATGTTAGAAAAGCTTAATGTTGATAGCTAAGTTCTCCCCTTCCTTTCTGTGCTTCATGTAACCATTAAGTACCACGGAATTAGGGTACACCAGTATACATCCTTCTGACTTGAAGTTAAGAGGGTGTTTCAATTTATCAATCGAAATTAAAACCACATATCAACAAAGAATTCGCCGTACTTTGATTGTTAATGAACTTGGCCGAAATACCCGGATGCACAATATAAACAATAATGGCCGATACATCCAGTAAAACCGAAGAAATGGAAGAGAGTGTTGAATATGTTTCACCAGCCTACGGTGGGTATAACACAAAATTTATCCTCGATTCAAAAATTGTTCATAGCATTCATTACGATCTCTTCTTACTGTAGATCTATAGATGTGGGCTTAATGGCAAAAGTCGGCCTCCTATGGCCATCGGGTATCCCGAGGTAATCGTGTATTTCAGTGATTAAGCGTGCTAAGTTTTATTTTTGGTTAGACATATTTGCATCGGGATAGTCATGGTGAACATGATATAGAAATGTTATGGCCATGACCACCATTTGAATTAGATATGCCTTTTGAATTTGTTTCATGAGATGGAGGCGATCCTGTCAAGACAATTTATCAGTGTGGTAAGAGTTAGTTCCCTTCAACTAATGTAAAAAGAAAATTTATGGTGCAAAGAAAATTAGTCTGAACCCTTCCCTATATCTTACTTCTTTCTACACTGAAACCAAACCAGCGCTTTGCTTTAAAAAGATTGATATGTTATGTATCTTACATGTTTGGTGGGAAGAAGCAAGGCATCTCACTATACATGTACACACATTTACCAGAGTTTCTTTTCAATGTTGGTGTTACTTCAAGGTACCCCTGGTACTATAAAATATACTACAAAATAATCGCAATGTAGAAAAAGTGCTTTAACATACCTTGCTACACTACACTTTAACCAACCAGTGAAAATGATTCGATGTATGAACATAGGCATAGGAGCGTTTTCAACATTGGTTCAACATCAGATGAGGACCGGTCTAAGAATAAATGTTCCTAAACTTTTTCATGTCTATTCATGCATTTACAAATTCAATAATATTATAAGAATAAAAAGAAAGTGTATGAAAATGTGTATCTTAAATATAATTAAAAAAAAAGAAAAAGAAAAAAGGATATGCCAGGTCTCAAACTCACACAGAAATCAAATGTATTGATCTTAACAAAAAGTGGCAGCGACCAGGCTGTCACATGTAGTGAGTCAAAGAATTAAATTATTGTTCAAGCTTTAGCTAACAATTGAAGACAAAATAAAGTCTGACTCCTTAGAACATGTTTTACACCACTGTTTTCGCCAATCAAAACTTCCCGAGGATTTTTGTGAGCTGAGTTTTCATTGGATAAACCAGATGTGTTCACATTGTCATTTGCGATGACGTCAAAAGGATTTGGTTATCATTCGTAACAAAAGGCGAAGTGGTATTAGATAAACCACAAAAATACATATTTATCTTTATTCTGCTGTTGAATTTTGTTTCTTTTCAAATATATTTATTTGCCATTGTGAATAATGGGCCCCCATTCTAAACATTGCATTGGTTCAATGAATATATATAAATGCTTGGAAAACAGTACAGTGAAAACAATTTATACAGTTTATCTCTATCATTCACAGCGACTGATGAGAAAAAAGATGGATTTGTTAAAGTCATTGTGGCTGCAAAGCATTTGTCAACATCCAGAGAAATAGTAAGAAAGGGTCTCCTACCAAAGACTGTGAAAAGACCATCTAATGCTAAAGTAAATGTTGTTTTTGAAAATCAGTAAGTATGATGTACGTTTTTTTATCCCAAATAGTTGGAAACTTTCCTTACCATTATCCATTTAAATAACATCAGATTCAAGTTTACAGAAAAGGCAATAAGCCTTATGTAACTGTTGCAAATGGCATATCGCTTTGAAAAAAACATAACGCACATAATACAATTGGAAAAAGTACAAAATTCCTATTTTTATAATCAAATTTAGTTGGCAAAACATGATCCCTTTGTCCTGTTTTCTATCTCTTCCAATAAACCCTTTTTTTTTTCATTTTCATGTTTAGAATAATTTGCAGGAAATAACACTGAACCGGTTTCTCAAAAAGCAACAACAGATTTCTACAAAAAGCTGAAATCCTGTAGATTATCAAATGAACCTTAAAGCATTATGATTTACATCCTTAAACAAAATGAGAAATACTTTTTTTTTGACATTTGATTTTCCTTTCTTATTTGGACTTGTCACAAGATACCATATGTTGGAATGGATAAAATATTACAATGAATTTACTTGATAATTTTAAGTCTTTGTTTTTAAGGGCTTTCTGTGCCACAATAAGAGGAGAAAAAGGAGACATGAAAGGGAAGAACATTCAACTCAATATAAAGAGGTTACCTCATGAGATTGATAGTGATAAAAGTTATTATGAGGTAAGTTATGTTAAAATCTGAAATTTAAATCCAATTCCTTTATCAGCTTAATGATAAAATCTGCACATGTTAATACCGTATAAACTCGACTATAAGTCGCCCTTGCCTATAAGACGCACCCCCTAATTGGATCTAAGATTAGGGGAATTCAGCGTTGACTCGACTATAAGTCGCATCTATTTTTTGATGATCATACAGATTAATCTAAACCGATGAATGATGCAAGGGGTTTGTCAACTGTAACGTTGTCTTCCCACATTATTTGATATCTAGGGATACGATGTTTTTTAATTAGCAACTAATTCAAAAATATTCTGTCAATCTTCATCATTAAACTATTTTAGCTGTAATAAAAAAGCATCTCACGATTTCACTCTAGTTTTATTTTGACAGGTGGTGAAATTTACCTCAGTTTCAGAGGGTTGAAATAGGGAAGACCGGTATGATCCGGTTTAATCCAGGAGAATTATCTATTATTATAATCCAATCAGACCGTGACAATCCAGCAAATTGGAAGGTGCTAAAAACACAGTTGTTAGTTTAATCAAATAGCATAATGTCAAACTGTCAGATAATGACCCGTATCGCTGTTTTTACAATGTACATCACAGTTTGACATCCGATGTTATAAACACATGGTAATTGTTATCTTATGCACCTAGGAAGTCGGCGCCGTTTTAGTGTCCAGACCTTTCATAGTCACGGAAACCTTGACAGATAAGAAGTGATAAATTTAACTAATAACTGATATATTCTACCAATCTTCTCATTTTGAAAAATACTCATTACGGTAACCGTACCTAAGTTATATCAGTATATATTCCCAACTATCCTAGTTACTTCCCTTACTTACAAGGCCGCCATTTGCAACATGTTGGACAAAAGTAAACAAACATGCAAATCTCTCTAGGGAAAGGTAAAATAAACAAAAATGACGCTGACAAATTATGTGATGTTGATTGACTTTGCTTATAAGACGCACCCCCCACATTGTTATCCAAATTCTATGTAAAAAAATGTGTCTTATAGTCGAGTATATACGGTAAATCTTTTTATATTTTCTTTCATGATACATGTGCTTTAAGAGGACTGTTTCTCGATTAAGTTCATCTTTTTAGGTTAAAGACTTTGAAAGGTGGTAGTTATCCACTGAGTGACAAAGATAAACAACAACATTTTAATAATTACATCTCAAGATTATCAAAGTTATCATCCTTATTTTTTTCCTTATCAATACTTGTGTTTCCTCCTTTTAATCTTTGAATGCTTTAATCTGCAGATTCTAAAAAGAGAAGTATTGCGGAGTTATGGGTTGAAATGGATTCACTTATTTTTCCAGGTTGATGATGATAGAATATTGGTGTTTCTCTGTAAAAGACAAGATAGATCTTGGTATCCTGAACTGAACAATGGGCTAGAGACTGCTGAAGAAGAGGAAGAAACTGATGATAAGGATGAATAAATGTTTAACAGTGAACTCCAGATTTTAAAGAAGAGTTTTCTCCCGCACATCTCTTTACAGAAAAGACAAGACAGAAAAAGAAATTGTTTATAACAAGTTATTTCTTCTTTAGTCACAATTCTTTTAACGTAAAATCACAAAGGAAACATTTTTTCATACCCTTACTATCAAAGGTAAGGGGTGACTATATAAGAAATATGTGTCAGTCAGTGGGTTAGTCTGTCATTTAAAGTTTGAAGGAGTATATTTTCTTGACTGAAATATGGACTTCAAAACAAAGAGGTATATTTATTCAAGGTGATAGTGTGCTCTGTGAAGAAAATTCATTTATATCAATATCTTCAAGGTCATGCTTGGAATTTAATCCTTAGGATCTTGGGAAATTTTCTAAAAATATATTTTTGTGTCGTCTGCTTTCCAAAACCTAAAATATATGCTTAATTTTGATGAAGAAAGATACCCAGAGTAGCAAGCAGGTTGAATCACAGGCCAGCCGACAATTTACTTGGTGGCTGGCTTGGATCCAACCTGTTGGCATAAGCATGAAATTGGTTCCAGCACTATAAGGGTCAATCAATTACCAAACAAATAACAACATTTGACCAGTTTGTTACAGATGACATTGGAAAACATTGTGGCAAAAGGAGAAATTGCTCTTAACAAGCAATTTCTCCTTTTGCCACAAAGTTTCCTGCCATATCAGAAGATAGTTTTACAATTTTATCACATTTTGAAATGATGCCTGTAGACTCTCTCAATTTGGGACAGTCGAAAATTTGGCGTTTGGTAAAGAATTAAATGTAAAAGATGACCATACGTTAGCATAAACAGTCAATAACTTTGTCATTCCCGAACAATAATGACAGTTGACCACTTTGTTGCAGACAACATTAGAAAACATTGTGGGAAAAGGAGAAATTGCTCTTAACGAGCAATTTTTCCTTTTCTCACAATTTTTTCTGCCCTTTTAGAAGATTATTTTTCAATTTCATCACATTTTGAAATGTCGTCTGCAAACTCTTTCAATTTGGGACAGTCCAAAATTTGTTGTATGGAAAAGGCTTAAGGTATAGAAATAAAATCAGTTGTCATATTTTTTTCGAAATGAAGGCAAAGTATGTTCTGCCATAAGAAAGGTTTAGGTTTATTTCTCCAAGGTCAAGGTCCTGCTTGAAGTTCAAAGGTAAAAGAATGGCTTTAATGGGGTTAATTTTAATTAGTACATCATTTTGCAGACTCTTTCATGTTGTTATGTTTATGTAAGATATTGTTTTGACTTTCTTTCATAGGGGATACTTTATGTCCACATTTTCATATAATTTTACATGATGTGTTTTACTGTTCATGGTTTCTGCTTTATTGCCTTCAGGTCAAAATGCAAAAAAGCTGCTCACAAACAATCTCTCCCTTTCCAAAACTCTGATATATGAAGATTCTGCTGTGATTGAGATGATTTCAAGGTTTAACCTTTTCTGACATCCATAAGGAATATATGTATAATAGATAGGGACTTTCTATTTCACTAATGAATTAAACAGTGGGATATACATGGATTATTGAATGTTTATCCATCTGTCTGCCAGCTCCTCCATAATTAGAGAATCTCAAGTTTATAGTTCGATTGAGATTTATTCAGATTTTTTTTTTCGAATAAAGGACAAACAGTGACAAGCAATTTCTGCATTTGTCAATGCAATTTTTCAAGGAAGATGTGAATTTTTACACTTTATAACTGTCTTCAACTGTTATGTTCAATTTTGATTTGTTATTATTTACAATAGTAATAGGAGGGGTTAACTGTAACAGCTCGCTTCTACAAGGGTTGTAAATGATCTTGTGGTTGTTTTATATTTTGTTTACATTAGTATTTACTATTTAGTGCAATGTTAGAAGTTTTATATATTATATATGCATGAAACAATTGTATTCAATAAAATGATATAGGGTTAGAAAAAATATGAAATTGTTTGTTATATAGCTAAATAAAGTCAATCTTGTTTTAACCCATTACCAAACAATTTGGCCAGCTCTTTCAGACGACTCTTCAAGAGCAATTTCTCCTTTTCCCATAATGTTTTCTGCCCTATCAGAAGATTGTTTTCAATTTCATCACATTTTAAAATGTCTGCAAACTCTTTTAATTTAATATGGTTGAAAATTTTGGGTTTGGTAAAGGGTTAAGCGACCACTTCTAAACAGTTAAAGGCCTAGTCTTTGGAATGTCTGGTATCTTATCTCCCACTGGGCTCCCTACAGGGCAACAATACAGTTCCACAGCATGGAGCAAATTTCCTGTATATTACTTGATAAGGAATGGGGCATTTCAGTGGTCAGATTACGTAATACCCCAACCCTTCGGTTTCTCATAATGTAGAAAATTGATAAGAAATAAGTGTTTGGATATAGTTTTCTTTATCCAACACATTGATTTACATAATTAGTATATTTTTCTTGATAAACTGATAAGAAATATGAACAAAATAATGAGTTAGTTATTCAATGAATTAGCACTTGTTATTATCATAAAATGGATGATGATGATAATGATAATGATGATATACTATGAAGATGATGATATACTCCAGAGGAACTATAATATTCCCTGCTGCAAGTCATTCTTATATAAATTAATCTATATATAAGGTGCAAATTTAAAAAAAAAAAAAAACCTAATCGTCTAAGAAAAAACATCCAAAATTCAAAAAATATATTAATAATATAATAAACAATGTCATTCTGCTTAGGTTTTCATAATGTGGAATATTGAACAGAAATAAGTGTTTAATTCTTGATTTCTTTATTTAAAACAATGATTTATAAGATAAGTAAATTTTTCTTAATAAAATGTTAAGAAACATGAAGAAAATACTGAGTTAGTTATTCAATAAATTAGCACTTGTTATAAATATATTATTGATGATGATGATAATAATAAAGATAACAATAATGATGATGATGATGGTGATGATGATGATGATGATGATGATGCTGATGCTAATGAGTATGATATACTACAGAGAAACTTTAACCATTCTGTAAGCCATAATTACATATATTGATCTTTATATAAGGCACCAATTTTTAACAAAAAAAAGATAATCCCCTACTAAACAAACCTTTCCAACTTCAAAAAAAAATATTTAAAGCCCAATTTTTTTTTATTATCAATTTTGTTTCTTAAATTTTCTCTATAAAATAATTGGTCAAAAGAAACCTTTCAGTTTGACACAGTGCTATACATGGTGTGACGTAATTCCCATTAATTATCACAGCTGGTCATCACCCCGGGTGGGCATCTGGTTATTGGTTTTGGGGGGGGTCACTTAAAGAAGGACTAAACTAGGCCTTTAACATTAGCTTACTACAGGAATCAAGTCATTTAGAAAGATACTCAGTTTTCTCCTGTTCCTTTCATTTTGGACCAATCATAAAATCCCATTCGGTGGGGAAATGATATGGAGTTCTCCTACCTTCAATCATATAAATTATTCTGTGACAATTTCATGGGAACTTAAAGCCTTAAAGGCCTAGTCTTTGGAATGTCTGGTATCTTATCTCCCACTGGGCACCCTACAGGGCAACAATACAGTTCCACAGCATGGAGCAAATTTCCTGTATATTACTTGATAAGGAATGGGTTGTCAGATTATGCAATACCCCAACCCTTCGGTTTCTCATGATGTAGAACATTGAAAAGAAATACGTGTTTGGTTATAGCTTTGTTTATCTAAAACAAGGATTTACATGATTAATAGATTTTTCTTAATAAACTGACAAGAAATATAAAAAAAATGAGTTAGTTGTTCAATGAACTAGCACTTGTCAAAGTTATAAAATGGATGATGATGATGATATACTATGGTGATGATGATGATATACCTCAGAGGAACTATAACATTCCCTGCTGCTAGTCATTCTTACATAAATTAATCTTTATTCAAGGTACAAATTAAAAAAAACAGTCCCCTATTAAAAACCTATCCAAAATTCCAAAAATATATTTCAAGTCTTACATAGAAAAAAATGTCATTCTGCTTCGATTTTCATAATGTGGAATATCAATAAGAAATAAATGTTGAATTCTTAAATTTCTTTATTTAAAACAATGATTAACATGATAAGTGGATTTTTCTTAATAAACTGTTAAGAAATGTGAAGAAAATAATAAGTTAGTTATTCCATAAATTTTCACTCGTTATACTTATAACATTGATGATGATGATGATGCTTTTGATGATAATGTTGATGATGATAATGATGGTGATTTTGATGATAATGTTGATGATGATGACGATGATGATGATGATGATGATACTACAGAGGAACTATCACTATGCTGCAAGTCATAATTACGTAAAATGATCTTTATATAAGGCACACTTTGAAAAAAAAAGAAAAACCTACTAAAAAACCTTTCAAACTTCCAAAAAAAAAATTTGAAGCCTAATTGAAAAACAAATCAATTCTGCTGCTTAAATGTCCTCTTTAAAAAAAATTGTCAAAAGAAACCCATCAGTTTGACACAGTGCTATACATGGTATTACGTAATCCCAATTAATTATCACAGCTGGTCATCACACCGGGTGGGCATCTGGTTATTCGTTTTGGGGGGGTCAATTAAAGAAGGACTAAACTAGGCCTTTAAGATCAATTCATTTAGGTAGGACCTCAGGCTTCGATTCTCATATCTCAGTCACGCTGGTTTTTGAACTTCTTGATTATTTAAGAATTATCTTAAACTTTATACCCTCTATTTTTTCAAATTCATCTTTTCATCGTTTTCAGAATGGGAAATTTGGTTTGATACATGTATCTAGTTTCCTTTGCGAAGCTATTGAAGATATCGTTCATTAGTCTGGACAGATAACTGGTAGAGATTGAATCAGAAACTCCGCGCAGTGGTAACTTTAGCCTGGGGTCCTGGCTCGTGAGAAGTGAGTATACCCCATACTAGGCGGGTATAGCACAGGCTAGAACCCCAGGCTATGGTAACTTTAGCTACATTGACCTTTATGTATTGAAACATGACCTTTACCAATAGGGGAGAAGTTTGATAGGATCCAGTTTATATGTGGTTGTTACTGGCGTTAACATGTCAACATTATTTCAGTACTGTTGCATGCCTGGCGTCATAATGATAGGGTCCAAAACTTGACTGCATATAAGGGCTGGTCAAGCTGGGTGGAACCATAAGTTAGCCAGTCGGGGGTGGCGAAATCTGAATCTGATTTACTAGTCGGAAAATGCAAATTCTTTTTCTGCACTTGTCCATACATTAGTTATAAAGTAAATTTCTGTAAAATCCACTTATCCGTTAAGGCTTTGAGACCAAGTTGAGAAATACGGACAATTCATTTTGCCACCCCTGCAGTCTTGAGATAGTCCGGAGGATTCAGCCGTAGATATTCCATTCTACAAATGCAATTAAAGCTTTGGTGATTCGAGATAGCCCGGTATACTGCTTCTCATAAAAACCCAAGGATCCAATATAGACATCCGATTGAATCCGGTAGATAGGAAGATTATGCTGCATAATGTAGCTGAGGTTTTCCTGTTCCCTGGTCACTTCTGGAAGGTGTCAATTAATCCTCTCGAGTCTCCCATAACATCGCGTTGAGAGCGAAAAAAGGAAAATCAATGATATAAAAACCACCACTGACAAATTGGTTCTCAGGAAATCTATTAGTGAACCAGCCAAGTGGTTGGAGTAACCTTTACTCTCTGCATTGGTTTGGGATACCGTCTGACTGCTGATGTACTTTTCTTTGCCATGTCATTTGCAGTTCATTACAATAGTGTTTTTTAACTCTTTACCAAACGCCTAAATTTGGACTGTCCCAAATTGAAAGAGTTTTCAGACGACGTTTCAAAATGTGATGAAATTGAAAAGTAATCTTCTGATAGGGCAGAAAACATTGTGGAAAAAGGAATAATTGCTCGTTACGAGCAATTTCTCCTTTACCGACAATGTTTTCCAGAGTCGTCTGCAACAAAATGGTCAAATATCGTTATTGTTTGGTAATGGGTTAAACAGCAAACGAGTTATCAAAAACGCTGTTATCGTTGACGAAACATCAAAATAACTGTTGGAGAAGACGAAATTGCTTAGCATGAGGACACTCTTCTTTTTTTGCAATGCTTTTGAAAGACAAATGCTGGTCGTCTGTCTTAAAAAAAAAGATATTCGAGACAATTCAATTAACTGTTGACGTTCAAGACTTCTGAAAGTTTTCAACAGCCTATTTTGAGAATACTCTAAAGAAACAACAATCATTGGTTTTGCAAATTTTCATTCAACTCAAAATGTTAATCCCCGTTTAAGATACATCAAATTTTACTGTTTGAGTTACATTTTCTTAATTTATATACATGTATGTACACAGGATTCTGTATTTGACCTTCATGTTTGCGTCTATACGCTCATGCATTGGAGGTTTCAATAAATTCGTGATAAAAGAACTAGATGGTAGTCCTAGATAATGGATTGTGTTAATTATCGCCATCTGCAAGACCTACAATATCCTCTTTATATTTACCAGATCGAGACAACATTTCTGGTAGTATAAAACATGACGCGTGTGCGGCGCATGTCGGTTTGTTTGATATATTTCCCATTAAAACATTAAAAATACTGGGCTCGTGTAGCGGATTAAATACTTATTAGGTCTTTGAGTACATTGATAGGTTTTTGACGAATACATGTTGTAGAGTTTTACCACATGATATATCTAGGCGGCTGACATTGTTAGTAATGGAAAGTTACGACGTTGCCGCGAATCAGCTTCTGTGGTCTCAACTTGAACTGCTTTTCCGTGGCGATACACTTTAATTTCATTAGTATCTTGATGGTTTTTTTCTTTTAGATACTTCCATCTTCATGCATAAAGTTGAACATGCAGTTCTAAAATTATTTTATGTATTCTTATTTCGGGTTTTATCCATTGACAAAACATGTGCCCCTTAGTTTCTTTATGGCGGTAGTTCACTTTGGCGAACGTTATTCGTACCAAATGGACATCGTCTAACGATAGGTTGGCCTTTAATCAGAATTTTACGCCGAAATCTGTTTAAACTCTTCGGTGTTTACCATTGCGCCAACAGAGATCACGAACAGAAACCGCATCAATGTCGTTCAAATCAGCATGCATATACCAACGCACTTTGGCCAGTCTGCATAGTAGGAACCACTTATTTTGTCCCTTTTGTTCAAAACTCAAGGACACGATGATCTTTAGTTTTTGAAGTGTCAATTCCATAAAAAAATCATTTAGATAGGCCAACATTGTACACGAGTGTATGGCAAATCATTGCGGCATAAAAAGTAATTGCTCGTAATGAGCAATATCATTTTAATCACGATAGTGTCTATGTCAACCTTAGGGCGAGTGTTGTCAATTCAACCACAAGTACCATTTTCACTTTGGTTTGTAATGTTTCACTGCATTGTTATAGGTTTATTTCAGCTTTGTCAGCTTCCATTACGGAATATTTGAGCTTTCTTGAGAATTAATCGTTCGACTTATGATGAGAATGTCATTGGACCTAAATAGAATAACCATGCCCTTAAGGGCAGCTAACTGAATTGTTTGCTCTACCACTATAGGCCTAAAGACGGATTTCGAAATATAACAGACAGAATGTAAATGCGATGTGGCACCCGATTACAAACAATTTCGTCAACAATAAAGAGATGCTTTTATCGTTATCGCCCACTTCTTGTTGCCTGGACTCGGACATATCGAATACAATTACGCTCATTACACGTGCTTGTTGAAAGCCAGTCGCGACACACACGTGTATGTCAGAACCAGTCTTGTCTTGGCACGTGTTGACTTATTTCTTTCAATGTATCGGACTGAATTGATCTTAGCGTCTGATATGACAAGGAAATGGTTGGCTGTGACAAACAGAGCTTCCTTTTGTTGCAAAGGTTCCTTTTCAAGATCATCTTTTGTCGGTAGCTATCGCTTTCAATTTCGAATAGGCACATTATGGGAAATGAGCTGAATTGCATAGACTGGGTACCACCATGGTCCTACATGGTCCGATGGTTAAGACGAATAGAAGTAGAGTTCGGGGTCTCAGGTTTGAGCCGAACCGTTTCCCTGGTTTCTGACTTTTGTCAAGACAGTCCAGGGTACTACCCTAGTCCTAATGAATCAAGTAAAGCCGTAACATAACTGAAAGCATCCCTAAGACGATGGTCCAACTTTCACAATGCACAATGGCAGAATGTCCACCGCGTATGAGGGAGGTTTTGGAGTCGAATTCCGAACAAAGAAACACTGACAGAAATGAATGTCCTTCGGGCTTATTGGAATAATACAAATGCTGGATCCAGAAATTCCATGTCGCGAACTAACAGTACTCGCTTATGTAGAACGGCGTCTAATATGACTAGGAAATGATTGGCTGTGACAAACAGAGCTTCCTTTTATTGCAAAGGTTTCTTTTCAAGATCACAGAAAGTCTTGTTTCATAGAGGAGCGAGATCAATAACATCTTTTCAGGTATTAGATAAAAAACCCGAAAAAAAGTCACCTTGACTCAGCGGCTACAGGTGCGCAAAAACGGGCGTAAGTTATATTTATGGAGGGGAATAGTTAACAAGAAATGCGACCGTTTCAATTACATAGAGACAATATGGTTCGTGTCAAGTTGTAAGAATTGTTGATTTTATTCAATGATTAATCTTATATGGTTTATGTCGATCTCAGTTACATGTATAATACATAACGCAGCGACAATTCACTTATTGATGTCTCTTTGATGAATTTAGCCACTATCAGGGATCATGACCTAGCGGTTTGGGTGCCAACTATGAAATGACAAAGCTGCTCTCCGCTTTGGTTTAAACGGCGAATGATGGTGGACTTGTAATTTCATGAGAGAGTCCCAGCAGGCGAACAGAATGCAGATGGTTCTACCTGTCTTGACTGGTCCTTACGGGTAGTTGAGTTGTGTGTTTTACTCCATCTATGATTAGACGGTTAAGTCACATGATTAAGCGGTTATGACAATAAAAATCATAATTTGAAGACGCAATCTAAATGCCTAAGTAAAACTTAACCCAAATCTTAGACGGCTACAATTGCCCCACCACCACCGATCATGAAGTTGATAATCGTATATATCGCAAACTGAATTCACGACGTTACACCACTTTGTCGCCTTTTTGATCCGATCAAAAATTGATTGATAAAGGTACATGACCGTCGAAGTATTTGCATTGCTCAATACTCGATCACTTCGACATGCCTTGAGGCAGAGAGAATGATCGAAACGAAGTTTCAAACTCGGAAAAAAAGCCATCCCGTATCATTCGAAAGATGCAGATCGGTATTAAAAAGGGATAAGAAGTGAATATAATTTGTTACGCGTTAAGAGTCCCCTCTTTGAAGCATATAACGCATAGTACCGAATAAACAATTATGATGAGCAATTTACCACTTTGTCACAATGGTTACTAATTGATATCGTACATATTTATTTGCCAATTTTTGTCGGTAGCTATTGCTTTCAATTTCATATAGGCTTAATATGGGTAATGAGTTGAATTATATAGACTAGGTACACTCAAGGTCCTACATGGCCCGGTGGTTAAGATGGAGGTCCTAGTCTAATTCGGGGCCTCAGATTTGAGCCGAACCGTTACCTCTGGTTTCTGACTTTTGTCAAGACAGTCCATGGTACTACCCTAGTCCTAATAAATCAAGTAAAGCCGTAACATAACTGAAAGCATCACCAAAACGACGGCCCAACTTTCACAATGCACAATGGCAGAATGTCCACCACGTGTGAGGGAGGTTGTGGATTTTATTTCCGAACAAAGAAACACTGACAGGAATAACTCTCCTTGGTAGACTTCGGGCTTATTGGAATAACAGAAATACCGGATCAAGAAAACGCCAATGCTAGCTGATATATAAAAAATTTAACTCTTCTATACTGTTAGAAAATTTACGGCGTAATGGTATTAACAGGAGCGATGAAATGTCGAACCTTTTGGTAACGGCACGCCGGATCAAACACGTGACCTAGGGACACCACCGAGGTATTCCGATTGCTGTAACTTGAGGTACTCGACGGGGTAATGACGTGTTCATGCGCATGACAGATCGATGGTGATGACTCATGCAGATCGCTTGTTGCATTGACGACATGTCGGAAGTGATTTCAAATCTAGCTGTCACACGGTCATTGTAAATGACCACTCGTGAAAAAATTATGTATACACTTACAACTGAACATGATAAATTTCATTTCTGACAAACCCCGGTGGTTCTTGGCTACGGTTGGGTTATTTTTATATAAAGTTGAAAGCCATATCAGCAATTATTCAGTTATATTACGGCTTTGGACCGTACTTGACACTGTACTTTTTTTATGTTATACTCGTTTTGAGTTTCGGATTACCAACTGTCAACTTAGTTAAAAATGTCGTCCTCTCACTGGTAAAATATCGGCCTAATAGAAATTAGATCAGCCTGAGGAAATGAATGAAAAATGACTAATGTGCTCTGATAGATGATTACTACGTGGTCCAGTGTCGAAGGTAGTAACCACTAACATGGGTGGGAGGGGTCCCGGGCTCGAGCCAAACAAGCGGCTCGTGGAAGGGTCCTTTGTCAAGACACTTAAGTGGACTAGTGAATCCAAGAAAAGTTGTGATGTAAGTGCATATACGTTTACAAGGCGTTACACTCTATGTTAAAGAGCATCTGGTTGACAAACTGTTAAAGCAACTGATTAATTTACAGACCAACATTAGTTTAAACTTATTTATTTTACATCGATTGTGACGGAAGCTTGAAGCTTATTAAATTCACTCTCGATGACTGCTTCCTGGATACTACACCAGTACTCGCGCCAATTTGTGGGTTAGCCCCGGCAATTTCTTCACCTCGCCTAACGGGGATTCGAACCCGGGACCCTCGGTACAAGAGGCCGACGCTCTACCAGTGGACCACTGTCGCCCTGTATTCGAAACCATTAACGGTCATCATGTTGCCACTTGGGGTAAATGATAAAGAAAAGGAAGTTGAAAGCCCCGCCTCGTATATAGGAGTGTAGTTATATTGGATCTTTGACCTCCATTCCTCTCATGTATTGATTTACACGTGCTAACATCGCGTCAACATTATTTAAGTTATGTTGCGATTCCCAGCTCATAATGATAAAGGAAGACCTACAACCTGACCTCCAATAATGGACAGGTAAGGGTAGATAGAACCATCGGCATTCAGTAAGTCAGTAGGGAGGTTGACTCCCATGAAAATCCAAATGCCCTGAGCGGGTTTGAACCCATGCGGATAGGGGCCATGAAATTTCAGCGCTATAACCATACTGAAACATCTTCAAGTTCTGCGGGACAAACAATGCGGCGTTGGGCAATTTGAATCATTCAATCACATACAATATCATACCATATACGATGAATTTGAAAAATAAAAGTAAGAGCAATTTTGCTGAATATGTTATTTATGTATTATAAACTATCTCAAAAATAAGTATAAAATAATGCCAGCACAAACGAATTCAGTTATTTAATGCATCGTGTTTATCGATATCAGATCTAATGCTGATTCGAAATGCACATACAAACATGAAGACATAACAGCGAAATGATTTCATCAGACATTATCACAATCAGTTTTGAAAGAGACAACCGATGGAAATGATCAAGTATGGCTAATCAAGTTTTTGTTAGAGTGCATGCTTTCTGCTACGGTTATATCAAGATATACATTTTTACTTCCGTATGTAAAAACCAATGCAGCTACAGTTAACAAGATATTAGAGTCTAAAAAAGACACTGCATGTGACAACTGCACAATTGCGTCCATGCCAGCTCTTCAACACCCGTTTCTTTTCTGTCATATAATCTCTCGTTTTCTTTGCTTTTGAGACGTCCCAAGTATAGCTAGTAACAGTGTTTCTAGTTTTTTGTCCAATACGCATTCGTCTGCTCGTCCTTCCATACAGCTGCTGAATGGCCTATTTTCCAGTGCCTTTGGACATGGGCTTTGTAGAAGAGTACTTAAGAGAATTAGGTGACGAAGTTGATGCACTTTCCAACCGAATCGGATATACTATTTTCGCGGCTGTCATTTATCACAGTAAAATCCGGTGCTTCTTTAACTCATTACCAAACAATGACGACATTTAACTACAATCAAACTTGTGTTAAGAGGCCAGCCTATGGGACAGAGTAAATTGGCTGTTTAAGACAGGTTGGCTGCTTAACACAAATTGATGGACACTATAAATCTAACAATGGGACATTCTGTAGTGGTTGTTTAAGGCAGGTTGGCTGCTTAAAAGGGTGGTTGCTTAACACAAGTTAGACTGTACTTTGTTGCAGATGACTCTGAAAAACATTGTGGGGAAAGGAGAAATTGCTCGTGACGAGCAATTTCTCCTTTTCTCATATTATTTTCTGCCTTTTCAGAAGACTATTTTCCGATTTTATCACATTTTGAAATGTCGTCTGCAAACTCTTTTAATTTGGGACAGTCGAAGGTTTGGCGTTTGGTAAATTGTTAAAATGAACACCAGTGTTCCATCAGTCCGTCTCGTTCGCTTGTTCACTTTCCACACAGTCCGAAAGAGCCAACTGACTCAGTCTAACGTGTTGCTCGATTCCAAACCGACATTTACATCGACCCTGTGACGTGAAGTAAATCCCCGTCTTATCAACCCGGAATCCCTGGTCAGCCCGGAATATGTGCCGGACATCCCCGGTCAACGTCGTTATGGGAGAGTTGTCTTTCTTGTTCCGCAAAGTCACGTGAACCTTCCCCTCGAATTTCGTTTCCGTTTTAAAATGGCTAGTGTACTCGTCCTCTTTGAGAACGAGGTCAGCTTTCGTTTTGAACTTTGGCGGAACACTTATCTGATTATCCACCGACCAGACAAGCTCCTCCTCAAACGACTCAGCGTCCGCCTTTTTGACCGCCATTTCACCTTTGAACCCGGCGTTCGCCTCAATGACAGGATTGGGTGGGGTAAGTTTGATCTCGAGGTTGAACCCGATCGTATACGTCTTCTCCATGGTGATGTTACATGTTGACTTCGTCCTTCGCTCCGTCTTCAGCGTGTACACCTGCGACTGGTCCGTATCGTTCGTAAAATGGGCGGTGAACAGCACATGGGTCTTTGGCGTAGACTGTTTTATCTGGTCGTAGTACTCCGTCTTGCCGTGGTGGATTCGAACATGGCACCAGTTGATGTCGGCGGAAGTGATGTCGTCCGCCTCCTTCCGCTGGCTCTTGTCGAGCGGGAAGTCGTTGACCCATATCCGCACGAGCTCCTCAAGATCCAGTAGTTCCTGTGACATTCTTCTCGCTATTCCTGGAATGAGAGAAATGTTGTTCATGTTATAAACATCTACAACCATGATTACTTTCTTTGACGCATATGTTGCAGAAGTCTTTATAATTCGCTATGACAAAATGGTAAATCGCTCCTGGGGTAAATGCTTTCGTTACAGTCGTTCCTATAAAAACATTGAATATTTTCATTCATGCTCATGTTTGTCGTCTGTCGATTGCTTTCAATTTGGATCAGTATTAAAAACACATGCGGGGAATGGGCTTATTGACTACTGTAGTTTTCTTCAATCACTTCTGATGATTTGCTGTGACTTAAAAAACGGAAGAAACGTACCTTTCATGTTCTGATTCATATTGGTTTAACAAGTAAAAAGTTTATATTCACTTGACTAAAAAATCTACTCTGTCCTAAAGCCCATGTACGTTACTTTAACCATTAGAATGCTTGGTAATTTTCTTAAAATAGATTTTTATGCCGTCTGCCTTTCAAAACCTTAAATATCTGCTTAATTTTGATATGGTAAGGTACTCAGGGTAGCAAACAGGCTAGATCGCAAGCCAGCCGCCAATTTACTTGGCGACTGGCCTGGATCTAACCAGTTTGCATAAACATTGAGTTGGTTCCTGTGCTATATGGGTTAAACATGTATAAAGGTCATGGTACTTTTCTCTGTTTATTGGTCCAGCTATCAATAATTGTTTAATCGCTGTTCATCTTTCCTTAAAACGATATCAAGTTAATGGATAACATTATTCGTTGAAACAAAACAAGTTTTTTACAAAATAATAATTGTATTTTTTTTCTGTGCATTAGTGACCAAAAGTTTATAGATGGACATACTCTTAATCAAAAATCATTTGATGAAGAAAGTTCTGCGTGACTTTCAGGTGAGAACTTTGGTAATAAAATATGAAATAAAAGTAAAAGTAGACTTTTGTCACAATGGGGTTTACCTAAGATCTTTATATAAATGTTGTTTTTTCTTTCTATTTTGTGTTAAGATTTGCCATCTGTCATTTCACAGAGTGCCATATGAGCAGAGCGTTTGTACTGCGAAATGGGTCATACTTTGTTCAAAGAGGCGATTTGTGAAATTTGATTCATTATAAAAGATACCTTTTACAGAGACGAAACAAAAATAAACTACCTACGAAACATATCTCTAATGCTAAAGATTTGATACCACAAATCAATTTTTAGTGACAACTTGAAAGATGAAATAGGCTACGAAAAATAATCATTTTGAGAATGGTGAATTAAGTAAATAAAAATACCTTTGTCAAACATTTTCTGTTGAGGAAATGGCAATCGCCAAATGAATTTCCGTGATATTCCTCGCCTAGGTTTGTTACTAGTAGACTCGTACATGTATATCCAGTAAATTTTCATCAATTAATCAGCTTTTCAATTCTCACAAACAACGGTAATGATGTTTTCACTACACTTACACATTAGATGTATGTCTTGCAGTAATGTCAATATCTTAAATAATGGATGTATTTTTCAAAATGAATTATGATAACTAATAATGTGACAGGTTTTGTCGTGACCCGGGGCAATAATAATCGGTCACTTCAATAGAATTGTCATCCAAACTTTTTAAAACTGAATCATTACCTATTTGATATCTGACTCAGCACATTTTTGACAATACAGGGTAATACATGCATGGGAAATAGACATAAAACATCATTTTAGCAAATTACGTCCTCGATTTTCTATAAACACCTGTGACAAATATATAAAGTACACATGGTGAGCAATCAGTTTTCTTTCGCAATGGCTTTTAACCAAAACAAATTATTTTTTTTTCATACTCTTTCCTTTTAAATTTTGGTTGAATGCTGTTGTTTACAATTTGGAAGAGTGATACATTCCCAGAAGAGTTAACTTTTACTCATAAAATTTGTTTTGACGGCCCAAATTCAAAGATTCTGCAGACGACATTTGATGGTGATATTTTCTGTAGAAATGTGAGTGAGAATATCGCATGTATAATTTCTTCTTTTTTCTACAATGTTTAATTTTCTTTAACCTTAGAATTCTGGATAATTTTCTGAAAAAAGATTTGTGTGTCGTTTGCTTTTTAAATTCTTACATACCTGCTCAATTTTGATGAGGAAAGATACTCAGAATAGCAAACATGTTAGATCACAGGCTAGCCGCAAAATTTACTTGGCGGCTGGCCTGGATCTAACCTGTTTGTTTAAGCATGAGATCGGTTCCAGCACTATAAGAGTAAAGGAAAAGGGAAAGCAAAAAGTGACCTTTTATGCAGTAGACTAGTTTAATCAAGGAATTGTTGAAAACGGGTTATGATAGAAACATTTCTTCTTTTGTCGCAAATAACAAGCTTCAATTCTTTTACTTTATTTTTGTCGTCTTCGGTTGCTTTTAAATAAAGGAAAGTTTGTTCATAACTATGATTTTTTAATTGAGACATAATAATTTCTTTAGCGCTACAGCAAGCCTAGTCAAAGCATGCGGCTATGTTTATGTTATAAGAATGTACCGGCTACCGGCTCGAAAGAATACTTAACCCATTTCCAAACAATAACGAAACTTGACTTGGAAAACTTTGTGGGAAAAGGAGAAATTGATCTTTAATTGCATTTTTTCCTTTTTCCACAATGTTTTCTGCCCTATCAGAATAATATTTTTCAATCTCATCACATTCTTAAATGTTGTCTCCAAACTCTTTCAATTTGGGTTAGTGGAAAATCTGGCGTAAAGATAAGTAAAGGGTTAAACCACCATTACTTGCGTTAAGGGGTATATTAATACGGAAGCATTGGGTCTCAAGGGAGCAACCAAACAATGGATGTATTTAATGAAATATTCTCACCAATCCACCATTGTTATTCGACGCAAATTAGGTACCACCCTTCCCCGCATGTAGCTCGGAGGACACAAACGTGTGGGTATATATCCGGACACAGTGTCGTTTCGGATACGACAGTTGGGAATTCTCATATTGATCTTGTTCGACTACCTAAACCTCATGTTTGAAGATTTCCCCCTCGATTACATTGATGATTTGTTCAGACCTTCTCGGAGTAGTGTTTTAAGTTTGACTCTGAGATTTGAGTTACAATTCGGATTCATATCAAACCATGTATACGGACAATGCCACGAACAAAATCAAAACGTATTCTTCTTCTTTCCCTCACATGATATACGTAAGCCGATGAAAAGAATGGAAAACCCAAGTTCTCACATGCTCCAATATATTTGTTAATAATAGATAACTGGATGGCTTTTAGCCCCATTGCTTTGTTTGACTGCACGGACATATGGCGATATCGCATATTTCTTTGCCTTACACAACAACAACAGCACCAACAGCAGCAACAACAACAATAACAACAACAACAACAATCACGGAGCCGGTGTATGTAACCCTCAGGCTATTCCAAAATCCTCACTCTGATATTTTTGATTATCAATCCACTGTGAAAAATGAATAAACTGTTGATTTTGAGCACTTTTTCAATTTGTCACAATGGTTTTCTACCCGACATCACGAAGGAAAAAACATTATGTCACAGCCGAGATTATTCCTCATGATCAATTTCAATTTACTAAAAAGCCTTTTTTTTAAATAAAAGATAGTTATTTTTACTTTTACCATCGGCTTTGACAATTTCAATTTACTAAAAAGCCTTTTTGTTTAAAACGGCTTTGAAACATTTTCATCTCACCAACAAACTATTTTGGTATGACACAAGCGTCTTTCAAAGTGATTAACATGAGTATTAATCATTAAAAAGGTCTGAAACATCTACCGGATATGACCAGTAGTACTTGGTAAAAGGGTCAATATGTATGTCGGTGTGTTCACATTGACTTGAATATATCATTCCACTCGACTTTTTCAATATATCTCGACTATATCGTAAGTATTGTATGATTGATTTCAAATTTCTGGACCTCGCCCGCCCCCACCTTTGATTTAGAATAGTGATGCTAAATCATCAATGGAAACAACTTTTCTAAAGTAGATCTGTAACGTATCGTTTCCATCCCGGCATGAGGTAGGTACATATATGCCTGGTTTGTGTCGACTTAATTATTTAATTTATCAAACACGTTTAGTATCTTAATACATTACAGTCCACTTGGTAGTTTTAGAATTTCGGTTATTAATTTATTTTAAAGATACATAGGAGCGGACAAAGAAAAAAACAGCACATACATGTAAAGTAATAAGTCATTCACTAAAGATTTATCTACAGGCATTAACATAGTCCTGTTGACATATTATTGAGATAAATATAACCAAACACACATAGATAAACGGACAAACATTTACATACTTACTGGACTAAATTGGCAAAATACCGAAATATAGGAATAAAGATGGACCGGAAGACCGACATGGATACAGAGAGACTGAACTAGAGGTTTGGGCGGAAAATATTACTGTTTCTAATCAGTTCCGGTAATCTTCAAAGTAAACAGACCGTTTCCAGAGAAGATGATAAAACTGCAGTCGCTTAACAATCGATACAAGTCAAATAATGTTGGAAAAGTAATCAGCAACGGGGGAACGTTTTGGAATGTATTCAACTTGTATTCACACAATGCGCGTGTACAGAGATGCACTGACGCATTTTATTGTCCTTTCATGTATTCCCATTTTTAAACAGAAAGCAATAGTTTGTTAAAATCAGCTTTACTTTTAATGTCGAACTTTTTATGTATTAAAGTCATCTAAAACTGTATTTATGCCAATTGGGGCATATATTTATGCCACTTGTACCTCAAAAACTCAATTGATAACAAAGCGTCAGACTAAAAATTCGATCTTATACACTCCTAAAATTCTCCTCTTCACTAATCCTTGTTCCAAATTACTTAACGGTATCTGTTGCCAGATCCTTAGAAAACCATTTATACAAAAAGTTAAATTGTCGTTCTTAACCTTTTTCGTTGTCTCAATGGTTTCTACCCAATATCATACGGAACAAATTATCTTTTTCCTGGTCTTAATTTTCGGTTGTCGTTCCTTTGTTTTTAGAATAGTAACATATTTCACATGGAAATTGAGTTAATGAAGATAATGCAAAATGTTAAATTCCTAAATATGTAATAAAAACAATTAAATACTTGTAAAGAAAATTTGCTGTACCCTCGAAAAACTGTAACATGTATGGGTGAATCGACTGCCAATTTGTGATAGAGTTAAATATAATCATATGAAAGCAGGTTACCTTATTGAATGGACGTTTTCATACTTGTATGTCGTAACATCAAAAAGTTCAATGAACTGGGTAAATTAAAATCATTCGTGTCTACTGGAGACAAAGTTAAGAATTCTAAAGAAATTTATGTCTGTATCGTTCTAGGGGATGGAAATCGTCTGATTTTGCATTGGGTTTGGAAACATGGTTATATTAACTATGAGTTATGGAGATCATGGGATTAATGTTTTCCCAGGATATTGTAAACACGAAAACAAACTACAAACTGTATAACGTAGTTATGTGCTTATCAGACCGGTTCGGTGCGTTTCGGTTACTATCTGCATCTACCTGTGGTTTCGGGATGGTGTTATCGCAAACCTCATCTTCTTGTATCTCGCTTTATGTATCAATACTTCAATACCGTGAGTCTTGAAAGATAAACCAGGAATTTCGCCTGTATTTTGCTCAGGATTGTCGGAGAATCATTTATCAAACAATCTCAGGTTTCACCTTGAGTTGATATTCTAATGTGATTTATTCTAGGGACGTTGTCTTTTGAAGTATCTAGACCTATAACATCGATTATTTTCTATAGAACTACTTTTTTGGAGTTTTTGTTTGAAAAGAAAGATTTATCAAATGAGCAATTTATCAATTTCCAATAATGATTGCCATCCTGCTAGAAGAGGAATATCTCCGAATTCTATTTCATTCACAATTTCAAATGGCGTCTGAAAACTCTTTCTTTCATGGACGATAAAAATCCCGAACTCTTTTGTGAACAGAGAAAATTTGAAGAAAGGTTAGAAAATTAGTAATTCCAACCGTTTACGTTCACCTATGAGCACGGTTTTTTGTTATTACGACTTATCGCTGATCCAATAGCAGCCAACTTCATGGATAAAACATTCAGAATATACGCACGGGAAAAATAGAAATAAAAAAGGATAATTGATTCACGAATATTAAATTCATTCTGAAAAAAGAAGTCGCCAATTTACTTGGCGGCTGGCCTGGATCTAACCTGTTGGCATAAGCATGAAGTCGGTTCCAGCACTATAAGGGTTAAAGGATATGGAGGATCGGCCATTGAAAGTGTGAACCAATCATACTAAATAGCTCTAGAGAACCAGAGACAATACGAGTATTATGTTTTAACTTGAAACGCGTAGTTAATCATAACGAAATATAACTTCAAACGAAAACAGTTGTTCGTTCCCCTGTTGATAACGCGATACATGTATTATACCCACCCTCGCCTCTCTGCTTGTACCGGATACTATATCCCTTTTTTACAGCTAACTTTTATATCATCTAATGTAGGCCAACATTTTGCAATGCATAGATTCCTTTGTTTCTTTTTTAATTCATTTTGAAGCATCAATTGAACAATGCTTTTAAAAGAAACCGTTATGACAAAAATGATAAAATGTTCGTAACGAACGATTTCTCCTGTCTCACGCTGTTTCTTCTTCTTCATAACACAATAAAAATTCACGTTTCAAACAATCTCATCTACATTTGCTCTGAACTCTGACCTCTTCAAATTCCATCAATGCAAGTGCCAGCTTAGAGAATGATTAGAATGGAGTTAATAAGATAACAGCCTATCACAACGTTCATTACGCCATAAAGAGGTTAATAGGAAAGAAGAAGACAGTTCAAGTTAGAAACAGAACGAATGGTTTTAGTGCAAGCTTAGCCCAAGTTATTATTTCAAGTACGAGTATTCAAACGGTTCGCCTAACATCGAATATGTCCAGAAAATGTTAATAATTATAGTATTCTTGCGTCAATAGTTTCTCTAAAAGAACGACAGTCATGCAGGCCTTTCTCATCGAATTCACCCAATGACTGTTGAACCTGCATGCAAATCGAGTAGCCATGCATAAAGATGGGCATGCGAGAGCAGGGAGGAAAATCTGATTTTAAATGCAAATTCACTCTTATTACCACTTTTCGCGTGCGTGTTTAAACTCATCGTTTGGCGCTGCGTTCTGGTAAAATGTGCCATAAAATACAGTCTAGGTTTCAGGCCTATCTTATGAAAGCATGATGAGCAAATTTGTCGTTTTGTACATTGTCTTAAGTCTTGATCAAACATGGTAAACATGTGTGTATATAAAACCGCTCCAACTTCTCTTTTACCTCTTAACTGCCGAGCTATAGACGTGCAGCTACAAGCTTTAATAGAAATAGCTAATGATTGTTGCGTACTTGATATTTTAGCACTGTCTTAACTTCTTGGAATAAATATTTTACAAATACTCAGAATCAATCAATATTTGCGATCCTTATTGAACCAAATGTAAATGGTGTCTTTCAATGTTTTGTGAAAAGTACAATGCATCGGCAGAGCAAAGTAATGAATAAGGGAAAATAATAAAATCTGTATGATACTGATAGGATGACATTATGGCAAAATGAGTCTTCGCTATTCGCGCGTTACGAGAAAGTTTCTCCTTTTTCGTCATTAGTTTCTTAAATGTTTGATGCAGGTGCGCCAATCCTTTCTCTTATATAATAGATGTGAGCACCCCATAATTCCGGTATAATTGGAATAAAAACAAATTGCTTTGTACGGGAAATTTCTCATTTTGTAACAATGTTTCCTTCCAAAATAGAGATAGGATGTGACTTTTAAAGCCCTAACAGTTGTCTTCTTCTGCTTTTTCTTTCGATGTAACAGGTTTAAATAACATACAATGGAATGAGATAAAACTAATTTAAGAAGTTATATGTTGACATGGAATACAAACTGTTCTTACTATTGCCATTGGACATCTTATCACCGGCCTAGAGTTCCTTTTGCACTATACGCATGCGCAATAAGACACCGTTTACCGATGGCGGGAGTATTCGTCATACGACAGTCGTCCTCACGAGAGATTCGTTTTACACCGTTGTCATGGTGTCTATATCCATAGAGACCCATAATAATTTATCCCGGACCAATTATCGCAAGGCCTCGATTGATACAGCGAGCATGCCTTCAATTATTCATCACGAATTGCATTATAGAACTCTTTCAATTGACAAAACCGGCGAAAACCTTGCCAATAGCACATTGAAGACCATACGCACTAGTCCTTGATTGACTGACATACAGACGTAAGAATACTTATTTAAGCATCACTGAATATGAAACTTAAGTTCTGATTCTAGTCTTGATGATTGTATATACTGGTAATAACCAATTCTTTACAGATTTCTCAACAGCTACAGTTCAACCATTCTAATCCATGATTTATGAATTAAGAATAGTGAGTTACCCTTTCTACAATAAAATTATTTATTTTAGATAGGATAATAGATTGTTTAAAGTGGAATAAAATAAATAGAATAACCAACTCCATTCGATTGATATAAAAAATATGTCACTTGAATGGGTTGTTATCATGTAGAACCTGATAACAACCCATTCTCGTGACATATTTTTGATGTCAATCGAAAGGAGTTGATTACCCTCTATATAATCAACTTCTCTCTGACATAATCAAGGGTTATTGGTCTTTTCAAGGACAGAGCTGAGATGCATTTCAATGCCCATCAGAAGGAGTAGGTTGAAGGATAGTTCACAAATGCCATGCTTATCGGATATAACGTGTAATCTATGAATTGTGACAAATTAAAGCAGTTCAGGGTGCTTTCGGTATGACGCGGTCGTGTAAATTAATTAGGGCAGATATCAATAAAACTGGAATAAATGTCAACTAGTTGCCCCCGTTTCTCTAATAACGACGTTGGTATTGATATACACATCCTTATGTTTATGTATATATGCAACACGCCATGTGTATATGAATATAGAGGAACACCTCATCAAGGAATTTGTACTTAGGAATAACCGATGTGACCTGCAGTTGACAACTTTGATTGAAAGCAGGGATAATTAATTAGTTCACACACAGATTTCTAGTCATTTTAACTGAAAGAAACTTGTGTTACAAAATTGAGAAATGTATCCAATATTTAACCCTTATAGCGCTGGAACCGACTTCATGCTTATGCAAACAGGTTAGATCCAGGCCAGCCGCTAAGTAAATTGGCGGCTGGCCTGTAATCTTACCTATATGCTATTCTGAGTATCTTTAAGCAGGTATTCATGGTTTCGGAAAGCAAATACAAAAATTTATTTTAAGAAAATTACCTAGCAATCTAAGGGTTAAGAATTGTAGAAGTATCCAACCCTTTCCCAAACAATAACAACATTTGACTACTTTGTTGCAGACGACTTAAGAAAACATTGTGGGAAAAGGCGAAATTGCTCGTAACGAGCAATTTCTCCTTTTCCCACAATGTGTTCTGCCTTATCAGAAGATTATTGTCCAATGTCATCACATTTTTAAATGCCGTCTGCAAACTCTTTCAATTTGGGACAGTCGAAAATGCGTTGTTTGGGAAAGGGTTAAGAAAACTATGATTGGCTACCTCCTTAAACAATGCATAATCGTATCATTAATTTCTTATTATTAACCTACTCTAATATTATTTTGGTAAGGTGGGAAGTCACAAGGAAGACCATTATCGAAACTTTCTCAATGAATCACACCTTGTATTTAATTTTTCGTTATCACTTGCACCAATATCAGAGAAAAGAAATATACCAGAAAGAAACCTCTAGATTGCGTTTTTGCAGTATATTAATAGATGCTTTTTTTTGTTTTTAATCGTCCAAGGCTTAAATGCACAATTCAGAACCCCCATAAGTACGCGAATACGTGCCCTAAATCCTTCACCACATCACTACACTCTATCAATAATGGGTAACGTGAAATATAGACAAATATGTCATACATGGTGTAAAGCGTTCAATCACCATTCGATACAGATCGATACAGATCGATAGTAATAATTCATTAAGGTCTGATGATCGAACCCTCATGACCCGCGATAACCTCGAATCAAAAATCTTTCACGTTATTAATTCTAGCAATATGAAAACGGTTGAATTCAGTGTTCACAAAGAGATGGGTATAATATCGTATAGTTTTGTAAATTATTCACATTGTTTACTTACTACATCTGTATATCCTAATCCATTTTTATTTTCAGATTGACAAATATGATCAGTTTGATATCGGTCTCACTTATATAACGTGAGCAGAATATGTATGATTTAACTGTGACATTTTGGAGATAGATCTTAAAATTTCGACATAAGTACCATTTTGCTCGCACGTTGTACAGCTTTTCTTTTTCGATGTGAATTTTATCAATGACCCTCGATGATGACTTTAGAGCTCTTTGTAGTTTACTATGTCTTGTTAACAAATCTATTTCTTCTCTTAACACGATGTAGTGGATACTCATTTGACTAGTGTTTTCAAGTTTATCGTCTTCAAAATTGAGGAATGACTTTTCGAAAATTGCACAAAAAATACTCTGATATACACCTTATCTCTACTTCTGATGTCATCCCAAACGATCCATATTCTTACTTTTACACAACGGGTTTATATGGCTTTTGGGCCTTAAATTGTAATAGAACTTACTGTTGTCCCTCTTCTTAACCTATTTTGTAACTTAGTTTTATTTCTACTTTTTAGATTATAAATATGAATGATAGATAAGGTTATGAATGAAGTTGTGGTAGTAATCTCACATATGATTTTACAACTGAACATTTTCCTTATTTAATTCAAGATCGTCGCCTACAAAACTCCAACCCTTTTTCTCTTCTGAAACCATTATCATATAGAGGCATCTAAGGAAAAGAAATGAGTCCAAACTTCCTTGTATGAGAGGAGGATTTCAACACTTAGCTAAAACAGTCAATAAAGTGTTTTCAATAGATATGATGTAGTTGCCTAATGATCATTTTTTGGATTTTCAAAACGTTATTTTTTCTTAAGAAACTCTAAGACTTGTCTAAGACTGGATGAGATGTCGATGTCGCTATAATTTTTATTCCGAAATAGAAGTTTGTTCCAGAGACATAAATAACATGTTGTTAATTTTGTATATGTTTGTTCGTAATAAGTTGGTGGACTCGACGGTTTCTATAAACAAGTTAAGAGGTTAAGGAAATCAGTTAAGTGATTAATGAAGTGACCGGTCAATAGATTGAGGAAGGAAGCTTCACACTTATCGTTCCAGCAAAATGAATACAATTAACGAAATATCGAGGGTTCACTGTAACATTGTAGTAGGTGTTTCATGTTTGTGAAGCACTTACTATAGTCTTGCATTGAACACCCCCCCCCCCCCCCCCCCCCCCCGATAAAGCATGCTTATGCGACCTAACTTCTTTTAAACCCGACCCTTAGTCATCAGATTTATCGTTTTTGGAAAGGAATGGGTATCATTTTCTATATCAGTGACAATAAGCTTTCATAGATTAAACTACCGGACAATGCGTATATATTGATTTAATTATTTCATAACACATTTTCCCATATGAGAATTTATAACCAATCCAAATTGAAAACGAAATTAGACGAGCAAATGCACCACAAAATAAACAAAATAATTCTTACCCATGATATTGGATAGAAATCATTGAGACAAAAGGATGTATTACTTATTAAATGCATTTTTCTGTCACAGCTACTTTTCTTGTTTATCAATATCATACTTATTTCACGTCTTTTTTCATGAAGAATGGTGTAGTTGTTATGGACGATCAAAATGCTGTATTATTAAACGTTTATAGTGCTTGTCATAATGATACGCAAATATGTAATAAACAACATTTAGATTGTACGCTTAATTTTTTTTCTAAGTTGAGGTTGAGTTTGTAAAGTGAGGTTATAGGTAGTAAGAAAAGTGAGGTTATAGGTAGTAAGAGAACAATTCAATTTCACATCCATTGAGTTTTAAAACATTATACGATTTGTGATAAATGATGAATGAGACGTATACCTTTCGTACAAAATTCAGCTCGAGATATTCAAACTCCTTCATTATTCATTATTGTTTTTATTTTTGTAATGGTAAAAATTGAAAGCAGCATCAGACATTTATTATGAAAATCAACATTTCTATTGTTGTATCGGTTTATGACCATCGCGACAAAATTAGAAATTGCTCGTACTGAGCAATTTCTCATTTTCCCGCAGTGGTCTTCTGTTGGGCCGGCGTCGAATAATGTCAATACGAAGATGCTGCTCTTTAGAATGTTGCACATGTATGCAATTTAAACAAGCCCATTATTCAACATAGGCATCAAATTGTGCGTGTCTTGTAACGTATTCTGAAGTGACATTTGTAAACAAGGACAAACTCACCTAATGAATAAGCAAGATCATTTAAAGGTTTACTATCAGTTTATAGGTTGAACGCCGTTTCCAATGCAAGTTCAGCAAATGTGCATGTATGCTTGCTCCTTGTATTTTCCCCACCATATTTCCAGCCGAACATTTCCAAGAAACTGGCTGCTTTCTCACTTGAACGACTCTTTACGGAATATTTATACAATATGGGATTCGAACAACACGTGTAATCTATACATGCGAATTCCGGACGCCTCTTTTTACCCCTCCATGAAAGAAGTCGTGATTGGCATTTCCTTTGGCGCAACATACTCTACGGATGAATAGCGCGAATTTGAGCGGTGTGAAAAGACCTGTCAAGCCAGAGCAGTGCCAAATTGTGTAAAAATGCAACAATGTCCGTTCTTGTCATATATACTTCTCTTTTTTTTAAGGAAATAAAAATAACAAAATCCCGCGAACTCAGGGGCGAAATCGATGTAACAAAGAAGAAACAGGTCACCGTGAGAAATGGCCACTTTTGAAACAACGTTTGAAAATCACGAAGAATCTTCTAAATTTGAATGACTCATGAGAAACAGTTAATTGAACTGAAAAGAAAGTCTAGATAAGTGAATTCACATCTATAGGCAGTGTAACGGGGGTATGTGCGTCCATTTTGCATAAATTAAGATAAGTATTTGTCGGCAAACATCCCACATAAAAGCCTGAACTGTAGGTGTATCGATATCTACTCAGATTATTCAAACAACTCTGATCGGAAAAACTTACGTTCTTAAGAAATTTTTACAATTCTTTAGTTTGTATACGATGTTTGCTGAACGGCGTTATTCAAACAAAATAATAATTGAATTAGACTCGCACGTCCAGGCTGGACTTTACCATCTACGTATCACTCACAACTTCATGGAATAATCATGGTCTTGACGTATTCTTTATCATTCTTTTTTTCAAAGAAAGTGCTTTTAATGTTGTTATTCATTTTTGTTAAAAACAACTTTATTATCAATATCTATAAAGCGAAATGCGAGTGATATACTAGTGCTGATACATTCCATCTACAATTTCAAGGACGTGTTTTGTTTTTATATTCATCATAACTTCATAAAATTGTATCAACATACCTCTTGGGCATTAAATGAACGAAAAAACACGAACATGCTATCAAACAACACACATACCTTATTTATCTAAAGTATTAATCTCTAATGTATAGTTCCGCAAACTGTTATCAAATGATAAAACTCTGCACCTCCCCTTCAACTTCACACAGCGTTCGCGAGCCTCGTTTCAGATTTTGTTCGATCGACCCTTTACTGAAGGCGTGCATGTATATACGTATATGTAACTCTATGTGCGCTTTCCGATCCGATGACCACGCGTTTGGAGTGGTAAATCCGCGTTTCACCTCAATGGGTTTGTGGCAGGTCCAAATTGAAAGCAGCAGCAGGCGACAGTTGCAATAATAAGAAATAAGAGAAGAGGAAAATGATAATGACGAACATCTATAAAACACAAACACTTTTTAAAAAAACATTTTTGGCATATTTTTGTAGGCAGTCGTTTTGGCATAATGATTTCCTAAACTGATGAGAAGAGGACCATTTCAAACAAAGAACAGCAGTAAATAAAATGCAGTAAATAAAATCTGAGTTTTTGTGTGTGGATTATTGTGCCATAAGCGAAAAATTGAAAACTGCTCTTTGTAAATTGTCTTTTCATGCCAAAATCGTATCTGATAAACTTAAGTTATCTATTATGAACATTCTTTGTGACATTAATTTGAAATTTAGGCGAAGCTTGATAAAAAAAAAAAACTAGCTTGAGTGTATAAATATGAAACTGTCACTCGTTTTAAGAGACTATCTCTTCTGTTTTGAGAGTAACCGACGTTAAAATGTAATTTGTGCAGTCCTAGGTACCGTTCAACGAAACATGTTATACTAAAAGATTGCGCAAGTTCAAAACAACATATTCCAATATTGGTCAAAGCAATACTGCTAAGTAAAACAACATTGGAATCGTCTCTCCGAGACGCTTCCAATGACGTGTCACATTGCAATATTGTACTTTCATTTAAGATACTATTATATTTTTATCCGTTTTCATTTACGTAAATATTTCCCTTAAGTTGCATAGTTAAACGGTCCCCTGGTCAGTAAATATATGACCATTTTCAGTTTCTTCATTTCGAAGGTGAGTATCTTTTTATTAAAGATGGTGAAACGGGCAATGACGCATTTTAGTACTTTAAGGAAAAAACTTAGCTTGCGAATGGTAATGGGTGCTCGCTGATGCATATTGCTAATGTCACGGGATTAGAGTGTCGACCATTACATTGGCTTTGTCCCTGACACTCGATAATTTCTCGGAACGAAAACAATAGCTCTTTGTTTGCGAAATAAACCGTTGAAGCAGTTTATCATACATGCTTGACAAATTTGAAATATGCTTACTCTGCTAGTGTGAATTGGGTTGAGAAGCGATTCAATGACCAATTTACATGTAGCTTCATAGGTCCATGCTGTCATTTTATCCGTTAAAGCAATTTTGTTTCAAATAGATTAAAATCTCAATTTGTGAGATTGTCACTTTAAGTCTAATTCTATTGACTTTAATATGTTTCATGTATCATGAGCTAATGGCTTCCACACTAGGATCTAAATGTAATTTAATGTATATGCTTTAGTCTATTTACAACTCAAATCCTTCCTTAACCCTTATAGTGCTGGAACCGACTTCATACTTGTGCAAACAGGTTAGATCACAGACCAGCCGCAGAGTTAGTTGACGGCTGGTCTATGATCTAAACTGTTTGCTACTTTGAGTATCTTTCCCCACCAAAATTAAGCGGATATTTAAGGGTTTGGAAAGCAGACGGCACAAACCCTATTTTAAGAAAATTACCCAGCATGCTAAGGGTAAAGATGGTGACAGAAGGTCAGAGACCGCTCACTTTTGACCCTCCTTTATTCTATATTTAAAAAAACCCAGCCATTTTGGACCCTTCACAGTACCTTCCATGACAAGGTTCTACGAAATTATGTTTTGTTCAATAATTAAATACCCATCATCTTAATACAGATTTGATAAATATACAGTTTTTATACATTTCTGTAGATAGTAAAAGGATTAAATCACTCCTTCGGTACCAGGTATGGCCAATTGTTTGTATATTGGACCAGCTGCCTCTTTCACGAATAAAACATATTGTATTGTATATTGCTTTCCCAAAATAGCCCAAAGTGTCAGGGAAAGAAGTGATTGTTAATATCGATTTAAAATTCTTAAAATGTTAATGTATAATTGTAAAACACCAATCCGCCTCGTTTTCCAAACCAGACAGGTACTCTTTCTCTGCTGTCAACGTCATTTTACAATCAGCGAGAAATTTTGAGAAAGAAAAGAGAGTTTCCTGCCAGTCAACGCTGGGAATTCGTGTGTGCTTTTTATCACAATTTTGTTGTTTAGCCATAAATACTATTTACATGTATCATAATCTTTGGAAGCGGGGTAAGGAACTTAAAAAATCATGCATTCTGACGTACACGTTCTTCCTAACAAAGGGCTGTTCATTCGTCAGAATATCTCTGTAATACAACCTTCCCGGAAATGAGTAGGAAATGAGTAAGACCCGTTGTTTATTTCTTTTTCTAATGGACAAAGAAGCCCGCTCATGATTTAGCATACACCCATAATGGATAAAAGAAAGCCAAGTACCATTTGATATACTACTACAGTGGCTTTATGTCTTTCTGATTCACTATCAACACATTATTCCAAGGCACAGCTGTTTCTTTCTTTTATACAATAGATGCTGTAAAATCGGAATATCGCATTTTCTCCTTTTATTTTAAGCAACCCATTCCCCTATATATTATCAATATCTATCCATTAACTACATTGAGGGTTCAGTGCAATACCATAGTAAATGCTTCATCAACATGAAGAATTTACTATGGTATTGCGCTGAACTCTCGATATGTAATTTTGCAATGATTTAAGTTTAATCATAAAATCTACAGACGACAATAATTTGTGTCAACTTAATGGGCACAATTCATGGAATGAGTTTGGAAAGTGTCATAAAAATGCATCTATAGATTATATACATTTTCTTGAATTGTCAAGCAAATATTTCGCTACCCGACCGGATCATAACTTCGACAATAGACAAAAGAAAATCGTTTTTGGAGAGGATAGCATTATTGATCGAAAAGGCCTTAAATATGTTCATACGGAACATTAAGGTTTTGGTCAAGAGCATACCGGAATAGGTTTTTTCGTTTTCTTCGTTTAAACCCTTTACCAAACTCCAAATTTTCGACTGTCTCAAATTGGAAGAGTTTGCAGACGACAATCCAAAATGTGATGAAATTGCAAAGCAATCTTTTGATAGGACAGAAAACATTGTGGGAAAAGGAAAAATTACTCGTTAAGAGCAATTTCTCATTTTCTCACAATACTTTCCAGAGTCGTCTGCAACAAACTGGTCAACTGTCGTTTTTTTTAGTAAAGGGTTAAAAACAGCTTGAAATAACAACAAACATACCATCAGTTTTGTTTCCAGCATACATAATGGGAGAGGTGTGTGGTGATCTGAACGGCCATTTTATAGCTTGCGTACAATTCAAAATGCAAAAGATGTGCCTTTCATAGACTAAATATAAATATTTTGTATTTAGGTAAGTGCCAATGTCTTTATATAATAGATTGCATGTCTGTCAATATGCTTTATGTAAAGTTAAAGGGAATGATGAAACGCATCGACAGTTATAGTCGACAGCAAAATATTTGACCATTGTCTGATAAATCTTCTATACTCATTACACTTTTGATATTATGCATTTGTGTTGCCTAAAATGGCAGATCATTTAACTTTAAGGCCCTCCATATGGAAAAGCGACATTTCCTCTGAGCCATATCAGCATTCCTCTGATCCATATCATCAAGACGGCCAATTAAAATTTTATAAACTGTAATGAAATGGACATATAAATCATCAAATATATACAAGTACAATCCGAAAATAACTTTTGCACACGATGTTAAATCTTGGTGATGCATTATCAAATTCTTCTTACACATAAAAAGAACAAAACACAATAAGTACAGCAATATATATCGAAATCACTTTGAGAGCTGTTGAAGACTCATCACTATAAAGGCAACACAGCAGTGGACAACAACGTTCTACCAGACCATCTTTTACGAGCAAAGCTATGCACCATTACTCGAAAGTCAAATTTTCTAAAAGGAACTACTTTCTTTGGGACACTTCAACCCAAGTACTATGCCCGAATATGAGAGTCAGACACATGGAAATCATATAAAAGGTGTACCAAATTCAATTGAGGTTAAAGACAGAGAGAACATTTTTATACAAAGTGATACCAAGGGCTATCCAACAAAATATTACAGTGTGATATAATGGTAATCAATAAAAGAAAAGCCAACTTTTTGAAAACAAATTAACCACATAATTCAATAACTGGGAATTGTCTAACTCATATGGCTGCAACTTAAGCAGAAGTTTTGAGCCAGAGAAAATTAATACAAATTAGATGATAGAAATGTTTACTCTTAATCAATTTTTTTATACTTATCAAAGTGGTATAGTAGAAACAGGGACTAAGGTTGAACATTTTAGTTAATGTCACTTCTATGGCTACAGATTGCCTGTTTTTTTAATGAACAAATATGCGGCAAAAGTAAGCGCTACCATATCCATTATTCGTAATAGTATTTTCTTTTAGAGATTAGAATCGTTATTGTTGCTACAAATCCAAGCTATATATCATGTATATTCGTATGGGGCAATTTGTAACGATACTCTGTAGGAATGATATTGTGTAGAACGCTTATGGTAGAATATATTCCTAATGTTACTTTTCAAAATAACATTCATTGGTTAAACATTTATAACATGATCACCCTTATGGCACGACCAGTCCCATTGTGGAACCCACTAGTCAATTTTCGTAGTATGTATATTGTGTTGGGGGTGGGGGTCATTTAAAGAAAGCCGATGTCTTTAAATAGTATGTTACTTGGAATTCTGGCACTTATGATGGTTTAGTGAGGTATCAAATATGTTTGACAAGTAATGAATTTGCTTGATAAGTTTTAGAGTTTCTCAGTGCTCCTCATAACCTTACTCAAACATTTTGATGCCTCACTGTGAGACGTCATTTGGGCCAAAATACCTTTGTTTTCCTTAGTCTTTTAGTTTTCTTGTTCACTTGTTCATTGGTGAGGATCTTATGGAAGGTTGTCAGTTCAAATTGTCAAATAGATTTCCTCGTTTAATAACGTACTTATTTATTATAATTATGGTAAATACATGTTCTGTTTACAACAGTGTATTCATATCACTAGGTATATAACTATATGATTGAAGATTCTAAGCAAATCAACTGTATAACAATGATGTACATTGAACGTGAGTATAATTTCGGGAAACTGAATTACCCAGCTTTAATAATGTTAATTCATTACTAATATGAATGGATAATTGTCTTTTTATATATGTATACCCATACATAAACACATTTATTAATAACATTCTCACACTTTTCTCCTTAAGGAATGATATTAATGTAAAAAGAAAAAAATACTATGTTCAAATACTTTTTACTGTATTGTTTTTTTTAATTTATGGTGTTTGTCATAATGCTATGTTTAAATGTAAGCAACAACGTGTATAAATTACGCTAATAATCTTTTTAATTTGAACTATAATCGTTTGACCGTCTTAATGCATCGATATTGAGTAAGTGAAGAGCGAATTCAGCAGTGGTAACTAAATTAACAGTTTTCATCAAAGGGAGAACACGCTCATTAGTTTCTATTTGATAGCGCAGTGATTGTCGCTCTTGCATCCTACAGGAAATAATAGTCAGATCATTAATGGTCACAAACTGTATGTCTGCTATTGTTAAATACTATATAAACTAAATGAATACATATATGAATATTCTACTGGTTGAAAGTGAAAAAAAAGTAATAAGAAAATAACAAATAAAAAATTAGCCCAGGTCCAATCGATAGCACGAGATCGTTTTAAATCGGGGTATGTAGCGCTTTTGAATCCAACCGCATATAGTTTAAGTTTCAGTTTCGAACTCGTATAGTTGGCTTCGATTTCGTAATTTTCCTGGCCGATGGGAATCAGAAATACATCCTCCCGATACCCCGTTCGCAGAACCAGTAAAATGTTATGCAGATTGTCATTTTATGTCAAGGTCAATAGATGTTCTGATAAATGATGATATTCAAAACTACAAAGGTTGAATTTGCTGCACACTCGGTTTGTTTGGATAGATTATCGCAAGTTTCTAGCAGGAGGTGCGGTTGCGGACTTTCGAGCTCGCCAGGCTCGTCCGGGAAATGGCCATTGGATCATTTGATGGTCCGAAATGGACTTACATGCCGAAAAGGCTTATCTGTCATCATAAATAATGACATTGTAATTTGTTGGAAATAAGTAACAATCTTAGAAAAAAATATTAGAAAATGCCATCATATACTGCACATGCATTACACATTTATACAAAAACAAGCTTTTGAAAAACTGTTGAATTACTTTTAAAAGGTTTTGTTCTATAATATTGACATTACCAATATATGACAAATTTGCAGCGATTTGAAATACAAATGGACTCAACGGTAGGAGGACAACGGTAGGAGGACAATAGTTAGAAAATTGGTTTCATTAAAAGGAATTACTTTGTCTTTTGTTAAGGTAAACACGTCGTTATTCAAAAGGATATTTCGGCTTTGTTTAGGCCACAGCTAGAAAGACGGTCTTATTATTACGAAATTCACCAACTAAAATTAAACCTAAGAATGCAGGGTAATATTCTAGAAATAGATTTGATTGTCGTCTGCCTTCAAAAACATTAAATATCTGTTTAATTTTAATAAGGAAAAAGTAGCAAACAGGTTAGATCACAGGCTAGCCGCCAATTTACTTGGCGGCTTGCCTGGATCTAACCCGTTTGCATAAGCATTAAGTCGGTTCAAGCACTCAAAGGGTTAATTACGGTTACAAAGAGGTAACATGCATTAGTTTTTGTTTATCTTATGTCCAGGAGATACTTATTCGTGGGTGCGACTTATTTACTCGTCGCGTAGAGAAGAATAAAAAGCCTATACATGTGGCATATATGCTACCATAGTGAATAAGAACGGTGAAACTAACAATTGTACAGCACTGTAACAACCGGAATTGCAATAAAAACCAGTTTGGCAATAATAATTACCAAACTGGTTTTTATTGCTTTTCCGGTTGGCATGTTCAACCAGTTTTGCAATAACCGGAATTGCAATTAAATTTTAAAGTTTGCATTAATGCTGATGTATCACTTGAATATGATTTAGAGATGATGTGTTGTTCTTTTTGGGTCATCCGGACAAATCGATGCATCCGTCGACAACAGGATAACATCAAAGTATGGTTAAATATGATCAGATCTCTAATAGAATGATCAAGATTAACAACACATCATCTCTAAAGTATATAGGCCATGAGCCTAGAACACTTTTGCCCCCCACCCCCCCAGGGCGGGGCCCTTTTTGGCCCAGTGGTCATGTTTTTGAAAAGTTTGGTGGAGGACCAGTAAATGATGTTTCATACCAAATATCAAAGCTTTCGGCCTTATGACTCCAGAAAAGAAGATCTTTAAATATTTTCCTATATAAAGCTAAATTATGATAATCCCCAAGGGCGGGGCCATTAAAGGCTCAAAGGTCATCATCTTATCAAAATTTGAAGAGGACCAATAGATAATGCTACATAACAAAAATCAAAACTATATATCAAATGGATCTTAAGAAAACAAAGAGGTTAAAAAAAAAGTCTACATATTAAAGGCAATGTAAAACTAATAAGACCCTAGGGCGGGCCCATTTTTGGCCAAGCAGTCATGATTCTTACAAGCTTTGTGGAGGACCAGTAGATGATGTCTCATACCAAATATCAAAGCTCTAGGCCTCATGGCTCTAGAGAAAAAGATTTTTAAATATTTGCCTATATAAGGCTATAATAAACTGATAAGCCCATAGGGCGGGGCCATTTAAGACCTAAAGGTCATCATCTTATCAGAATTTGAAAAGCTCTAGGTCAAATGGATCTTAAGAAAACGAAGATGTTTAAACCTTTTTTTTATACATAATTAAGGCAATGCAAAACTGATAAGCCCCGAGGGCGGGCCATTTTTGGCCCAGCGGTCATGATATGGACAAACTTGGTAGAGGACCAGTAGATGCTTTTACATACCAAATATCAAAGCCCTAGAACTAGAATGGATCAAAAGGAGAAGATTTTTTAAAGATTTTCTCATATAGGCTATATATTGCTAATAAGCCCATTTTCAAAGTCCCATAACTCCGTTAAGCCCCAACGAACCTTTGCAATCTTTCGTCTGCTTATGCCCCATAGCTAGAGGGTCAAGAAAAACATAACCTTCAAAATGACCCCTGGGGGGAGCAGGACCTTTTCTGGCTCATTGTCTAATATTTAAGTGATACATTAGCATTAATGCAACTTTTAAAATTTCATTGCATTTTCGGTTATTGCAAAACTGGTTGGACATGTCAACCGGAATTGCAATAAAACCCGGTTTGGCAATAATCTTGATCATTCTATTAGAAATCTGATCATATTTAACCATACTTCGATGTAATCCTGTTGTCGACGGATGCATTGAAATTTGTTCGAATGACCCAAAAACAACAATACATCATCTCTAATTCATATTTAGTTGATACATCATCATTAATGCAAACTTTAAAATTTCATAACTGTCGGTTATTGCAAAACTGGTTGAAAATGCCAACTGCAATTGCAATAAAAACCAGTTTGGCAATAATTATTGCCAAACTGGTTTTTATTGCAATTCCGGTTGTTACACAGCACGGATTTAACGTTGCAAACTAGCTTTTAGAGTCGGCGAGAACTCTTTATCAGCGTTCGACAAACAAGACAAGTACTAGATCACGAACTCATGCGTTCATGGTAGGAAGATCGGCAAGCGCTGCATAGATTGGTAACTTCTTTGTGTATGGCGAAATGTAGGCCTTTATATTTTGACAAAAAATGATAAAAGCGTGTGTCTGCCAATAATGCTCTTGGCCGTGGTTACAGATACCCAAATTAGATCATTAACCCTTCGATCATATCTAATATCAACACATCAGAAGTAAGTGCAGAGCACAACTCAAAGGCCGATGATAAGTGCTAGTTGTTCTGCTCTTTGGCAAATTATATTTTTTCAGCCAAAATATTTATCATAATCTTTCAATGTAAAGACAAAAGATTAGTAAACGTTTGAGTTTATGACCATGTACGTATCATACCATAGGACTTTTAAAAAAAGACTAATTACAACTGGACAAGGTCATTGGCATTAGGTTAAAACTCATTCGAAAAAACGATTTTTCTGTTGATGCTTTCACATTGGACGAATCTTTACTTGTCTCAGGCATACCTTATCAGGAACACATACACTTTGGTCATTTACATACAGGTACGTGACTATGGCAACAGGAATGTGATTTCATATATCACGATAGACTGAAAGGTACTTTACTATGGCAACAGGAATGTGGTTTCATATATCACGATAGACTGAAAGGTACTTCACTATGGCAACAGAAATGTGATTTCATATATCACGATAGACTGAAAGGTACTTCACTATGGCAACAGAAATGTGATTTCATATATCACGATAGACTGAAAGGTACTTTACCATGGCAACAGGAATGTGGTTTCATATATCACGATAGACTGAAACCAAATTAGCGATTATAACTTCAATCTTTCCCTGTATTACACCTCAGGTTTATTTAATGATGCTTATTCACAGATGGGAAAATTTGAAAGTCAAAACGAAAAATAGTTGAAACACAACGGTTTTTGGATTGTTGTATGATGTACAATTAAAATGTTCTTATTCCTATTCTAAAAATAAACTTATCACCACTTTCATTATCTCGTAAGAAGATACATGTTAAGCCCATTTTAACCTGTTTATTTCGTAAAAATTAACTTAATTTAAATTACCCATGAATAAGTGGTGGTATTTAGAAATTGTTCACCAACATTCACCTTCTGTTGCCCTCTATGCGTGAATAATAATGACGCGGTATATTCAATACTGGACATTCTTCCTAACACAGTCGAAAACAAAAGCTATGCTTATTATATATCGACAGGTAAGCTTAGTAGCATTTATCAAATAAAGCGTGTGGACGAATCATGCGGTCGAACATTATGAACGGTTCCGAGGATATTTTAGATAGTCAGTATAGCGTGTAATTCATGCTAATCAGGCAGGTCAACAGACAGCGAATGTCGGTCAAGAATACCATAAACTCTGTCTCACAAAGATTTCTATGGACATGTGTATACCTCACTTCTGCCATGCGATGGCACCGAAATGAATAAGAGTTCGTCATCTAAGCATCGAATCATATAGAAGCCCGTTTCACTTTTGTAGACGAGTACCCAATGGTTTAGCCATTTTAGATTACAGGACTTGAAAATAGTCGTGTGTTTAGAGACGAGGAATTATTAAATCCATATTTTAACATTTGTTAGCTAAAAATGAAAATAAAAAAGGCCTTGAAACTACGGTTTCCTATTATGCGACATAATATATAATGAAGAATAGCTATTAAACGCAAAATAGATTCAGAATGTGTCAATATACCTGAGTATGCAAAGATGTTATATGATGGACCAAAAACAGTGGCCTTTGGATCTGAAGAAGACATGTACATATCTTTCATCATATACAGGCTCTAAGTACTTAAATACGAATTCACTTTACTTGCAATAACTTATCTTCAGTAAATCGCGTACAACAGACCATCACCTGCTACAAAGTTTTAAAGAAATATAATTTTAATATCTGTGAACAAGCAGTTTAAAATATGATACAGAATTTATCAGGATAGTGTCGAAGTGAGAATATGCAGATGGTTAAATGTACTCTCTGCTGATTGACACTGCGTAATAGAGGTCGCAGACCATAGTTAAAACCTGGTCATGAATATAAAGTAATCCTCTTAAAGGTCATCGGAATTATTAGCAGGAAATACGCATGCAACAACAACTTAACCCTTATAGTGCTGGAACCGACGTCATGCTTGTGCAAACAGGTTAGATCCAGGCCAGGCGCCAAGTATATTAGATCTGAATATCTCTCATCAACAAAACTAAGCCGATATTTAAGGTTTTGAAATGCAGACGACACAAAAATATATTTTAGAAAATTACCGAGCATACTAATAGGCCATTAGCCAAGAACACTTTTGCTCCCCCCCCCCCCCCCGGGGGAATTTTGAAGGTTATGTTTTTCTTGAACCTTGGGATATAGGGCATAAGCAGACGAAGGATTGCAAAGTTCCGTAAGGGCTTTACGGAGATATAGGACTTTGAAGATGGGCTTATCAGTAAATTAAAGCCTATATGAGAAAATCTTTAATGCTCAATAATCAATAATCTTTTCCTCTCGATCCATAAGGCCTAGAGCTTTGATATTTGGTATGTAGCATCGTATACTGATCCTCTACCAAGTTTGTTAAAATCATGACCGCTGCGCCAAAAATGGCCCCGCCCTTGGGGCTTAACAGTTTTACATTGCCATAATTATGTTTAAAAAGGTTTAAACATCTTCGTTTTCTTAAGATCCATTTGAGCTAGAGCTCTGATTTTTGGTATGTAGCATCATCTATTAGTCCTCTTCAAATTTTGATAAGATGATGACCTTTCGGCCTTAAATGACCCCGCCCTAGGGGCTTATCAGTTTAACATAGCCTTATATAGGAAAATATTTAAAAATCTTTTTCTCTGAAGCCATAAGGCCTAGAGCTTTGATATTTAGTATGAAACATCATATTCCGGTCCTCTACCAAGCGTGTTACAATCATGATCACTGGGCCAAAAATGGCCCCGCCCTCGGGGCTTATCAGTTTTACATTGCCTTAATTATGTAGAAAAAGGTTTAAACATCTTCGTTTTCTTAAGATCCATTTGAGCTAGAGCTCTGATTTTAGGTATGTAGCATCTTCGATTAGTCCTCTTAAAATTTTGATAAGATGATGACCTTTCGGCCTTAAATGACCCCGCCCTAGGGGCTTATCAGTTTAACACAGCCTTATATAAAGAAAAATATTTAAAAAATCTTTTTCTCTGAAGCCATAAGGCCCAGAGCTTTGATATTTGGTGTGAAACATCATCTACTGGTCCTCTACCAAGCTTGTTTAATTCATGATCACTGGGCTAAAATGGCCCCGCCCTAGGGGCTTATCAGTTTTACATTGTCTTAATTATGTAGAAAAAGGTTTAAAAATCTTCGTTTTCTCAAGTTTTTTTTTACCTAGAGTTTTAATTTTTGGTATGTAGCATTATGTATTGGTCCTCTTCAAATTTTGATAAAATGATGACCTTTCGGCCTTAAATGGTCCCGCCCTAGGGGCTTATCAGTCTAACAAAGCCTTATATAGGAAAATGTTTAAAAAGGCCTAGAGCTTTGATATTTGGTGTGAAACATCATCTACTGGTCCTCTACCAAGCTTGTTAAAATCATGACCCCTGGGCCATAAATGGTCCCACCCTATTGGCTTATCAGTTTTACATTGCCTTTATTGTATAGAAAAAGGTTTAAACATCGTCTTCTTAAGGTTCAGTTGACCTAGAGTTTTGATATTTGGTATGTAGCATCATCGATTGGTACTCTGCAAATTTTGATAGGATGATGACCTTTCGGCCTTAAATTGCCCTGCCCCTTGGGCTTAACGGTTTAACAAAGCCTTATATAGGACAATATTTTAAAATCTTCTTTACTTGAGCTATAAGGCCTTAAGCTTTGGTATTTGGTATGTAGCACCATTTTCTGATCCTCTGCCAAAGTTGTTCATATCATGACCACGGGGTTTTAAATGGCCCTGCCCTAGGTGGCTTAGCAATTTTAGATAGACTTATATAATAAAATATTTAGATATTTCTGGAGCCACATTGCCTAGGGCTTTGATATTTGGTATGTAGCATCATCTACTGGTCCTCTAAAGGTTGTTCAATTCGTGACCTCTTGGCCGACAATATTCATACCCTATGGGCTTATCAGTTATAAATGGCAGTATGTAAGAAATCTTAAATAATCTTCTTCTCTGGAGCAATATTGCCCAGAGCTTTGATAATGTAGCATCATCTACAGGTCCTCTACTTAGATTTTTTCAATCATGACCGCTTGGCCTTTCATGGCCCGCTTATTAGGGGTTTATTAGTTATAAATAGCAGTTCCCAAGAAAATCTTTAATTATCTTCACGTCGACACTCTTTAGACAGCCTTTTTGAGACTGTCTATATAATTGTTTAATTGATTATTTCCTTTCTGAAAGAGATTGGAATTTACAATTTAAATCATGACCCCTGGCCCAGCATGGCCAACCCGACAGGTAGCTGCATATCAATTTTACATAGCAGTATATAAGAAAAACTTTATAAATCTTCATCTCTCTTGTTGTCCTCTATCAATATTGTTCAAGGCATAACACCTGGGGATTAAACCCCAAGGCATATCAGTTTTGCATAAACGTAAGTAATAAAATAATAAAAAAATTCTCCTCAGCAGTCAAAAATTTAACTGAATAACTGGCATCATTGATGTTTTGTTCCGTAATTTTCAACATCCAGGTTTTTGGGCAGGTAACATGTCAAATCGTCTAGACTGTATTGAGTAATTACAAATCACTTTCTTTTTTTCTGGTTCTTTTCTTGAAATAATTTTGCATTTAGGTGATATTGACTTGGATAAAGGATAAAAGTAGCTTTATAATTATCCCACATTCGCAGATAATGATAGAGTGTGCTTGCAAAATTTCAGGAAGGCGCTTTTCCTAGCTATATGATTGTTTCAACCCTGGACCCATAGAATCAATTGTTGCTGTTTTTAATTGACTGAATGGCTGTTTAAATGGCAAAAAGACGTTGTAATATATACAAACAAAACATTTATCTGGGCACTTGTATTAAACTATATATATAGTATTAGTAATCAATAATTACTAAAATAGGGAGGGACAACGGGTCATGAATGAATAACAAATTGAAGATTTTCAAACATTTGCTTTTGGGCAGTTTTTAGCCTGGCTGTTTTTTTTTAACAAACTTATTGGAAGACCACACAAGCATGCTACACTATACTAAATATAAAATCAAGGCTAATTGGCTGCAGAGGAGAAGACTTATAAAGATTTCTTATATACATTTACGTTAAATTTATATGTCCCTGGGGTGAGGTGGGGAGCCATTTTATGCCCAGGTGTCATAATTTGATCAATGTTGATAGAGAACAACAAGAAAGACGATGATTTTTTAATATTTTCTTATATACTGCTATGTTAAACTGATATTAGCAGTTAGGGCGGAGCCATGCTAGGCCAGGGGTCATGATTTAAATAAACTTCGTAGAGGAACAGTAGATGATGCTATATACCAAACATCAAAGCTCTAGGCAATATGGCTCCAGAAAATTGAAAATACTTTTTTATATAAGGCTATCCAAAACTGATAAGCCCCTAGGGCGGGGCCATTTTAAATCCGAGGGTCATGATTTGAACAGATTTGGCAGAAGACCTTAATGTGATGCTGCATACCAAATATCAAAGCGTAAGGCCTTATCACTCCAGAAGAGAAGATATTTAAATATTTTACCTGCCTGATTACATACCAAATATCAAAGCCCTAGAACTTATGGAGAAGATTTTTTAAAGCTTTTCTCATATAGGCTATATATTGCTGATAAGCCCATTTTCAAAGTCCCATAACTCCGTAAAGCCCCAACGGAACTTTCCAATCTTTCGTCTGCTTATGTCCCATAGCTAGAGGGTCAAGAAAAACATAACCTTCAAAATTCCCACTGTGGGGAGCAGGACCTTTTCTGGCTCAAGGTCTATAAGGGATGGTGAGCATAGCTGCCGATAAATGCGTTTTTCAATTGATAGTTTCTTATTTCTCCTCTTACCCATGTATTGTTGGTACTCATTTGATACGCCTTGACGACGCGAGTCTAATAAAATCAAACAAAAAAGGAGGTCTATTTTTGAAACGCAATTTCACTGAATTGTTTGGCTACTAATCAAACACTTATTGACAAGAAGGGTATCTGCAGCTTACGTCCTTTGTGAGTTGTTTCATTGGTTGCTAACGAAGCGGCCACAAGTATAAAAACTGTGACAGTTGAGGCGAGAGCTCATTAGCTCGTTCTCCGTGAACGCCTTCCTATTCGTTCGGATTGCTCTTCATTCATCGATGTTGTAATGTATACACGGTGACACGTCTCAGACTCACTATTGTCTTACCTTCGTTAAATCAGAGACATAGATATCTATGTTTCTGGTTAGATACACAACATTTGTGTAAAGGAACATTCTTTACGTGGCATTTCGGAGATAACCACATAAGAGTTACAGGCTAGATGGAATTCAGTGCGATATATAAAACACCTTTTATATTTTTACACAGATACGAGTTTTGTGAGTTGTGTTAGGTTGAACGCTGATTTTACAATATAATGTGATTGGTCGCTGATAGAAAACTGGCAAATCAAGTGAAGTTTTCTTGGAACGTTAGAAAGACTTGTCTGTGTGTGTTATACGAATAGCTGTGTTACCGTTCTTTATGCAATTTGATGGAATGGTCATGTCTTTGAATAACACCGATCACCAAGATGATGCGTACGATGGATTGTATATATTCACGCTTGTTTGTATAAAAACCGTTGCCATTCTAATTCTTGTATTAAATGGTGCCTTGATGGTTTGTCTGCTAGTTGTTAAACACAACATTCCCCGTTCCTACTCGCTACAGATCACATGGCTTTGTCTGGTGGACATTCTGACTGGACTCTCCGTCATGTTACTATCATTCAACACATCCGATTGGGTTCTGGGAAATACCAATCTATGTGCATTCTCCCTCTTATTCTCTATCATGACACAGTTAAACGGTCTCTACACCATTTTGGCGATATGTATAACAAGGTTTGTCATTTTGATACGTTCAAGAGCTAATACGTTTACTAAAGGACAGGTGATCTTGGTAACCGTCACCGCGGTGCTGGTCAGTACTCTTCTCTCTCTGCTGCCGTATACATTCTTAATACCATCTTCAGACAACATTCAACTCGTCGGATGTAGCCCAAAAGCCCTTTTTAGATTAAACTACGGTCTCGTTTTCAAACTTTATTTCGGAACGTACTTGGTACCTTTGATAGTAACCAACGTCATGTATACCAGCTTATTCATATCGCTTAAACGCAAAGAACGGCGAACAGCTCCGGTACCCAAGTTTGGCCCGCGTCAAGAAGACGGGACATCATCGAAGTACAAATGTAAAAATTCCTCGAAAACACTACCCACGGTCATCTCGTCGAATCATGAAGCTAGAAAGAACGCAGGCCGAACGCTTGTACGGCCAATCAACGTCGCAGCGATTGCGGAACCTATGTCGTGCGCCAAAGGAGACTCTGAAACAAACATACCTAAAGTCTCAGGCATCATTTCTACTGGGCTGAGTCCTGACGAACATTCAGTTACTTTAAAAATTAACGAGATGCCCACAACAATCGGTCTGGCACAAAGAAGAGGACAGACAGGTGGCAATGACTTACTTGCTGGTGTGGAACAAGCGACGTCTTCAAGAGGAATTCAACCTATCGTTCCAATGACGACTGGAAAAAAGTTCAAACAAAAAAGAACATTGGTGATGTTTGGACTCATTCTTTTATTCCTTAATATATTCACGTGGTTCCCGATTTTGACATTGCTTATCGCTAATAATTTGTCAAACGTAGCAAGAGCACTCTTGTTTACAACAATAAGTTGTAACTCATTGATCAACCCAATAATATATACGATTCAAATCGTAGAATTCCGGAAAGCTGTCTTCTCAACAGTTGTAGGCTTTCTAGATCGGGTCCGGCTACGGTGTTTCCCACAATAATGATTGGTTGAAATCCATCTATACGCAAATTCGTCTTAGTCGGAAACATTGCTATACACAAGGACCGTGACTGTCAAAAATAACGTTGCATTTTATTCCTAAAGACTAACGCAAACTTTTAACTACCGACCTTAATTCAACGTCGCCAGTTGACGTCATGGTTTCTTTAGTTTAAATTAAGACCGCGTTGATGAAAATCCTTGTCACTTTTTAACACGGAACCGGAATTACATCACTATTCCCGGTTATGATGTCAATGGTTACAGGATCACAACAGACAACTTCGCGGAAAATTGCGGCGACGTGAAAATTTTCTATTGAGTGATAAGTCAAAATGAAAATTTTGACGTGCTCCGGGTGCTAGTTTTACGCTGACAGGATGACATCTTTCAACGGAATTGTTGAAAAGGTTTTGATGAAAAAGCTGATGAAAAGTCAATCGGGTGAAACAGTATGAATATAAACTAATTGACCATATTTTGGCAATAAAGGAAAATATTTCTAGATTGAGAATTGATAATGGCGATTAAAGTAATGTTTGTAGAGTGAAAGAAGACTATGAACGTGTTTTCCTACCTTGTGCAGGGGTGCAACCAGATTGGGATAAATAGAGATCAGATGGTTGGTGTCGTGAATCGGAAATGTTATCCGGCAAGGCGTAGGAATATTATCCGGTGAGCCGAAGGCGAAACGGATAATAATCCAAAGCCGAGCCCGATAACTTTTTCTATTCAAAGACACCAACCGTCTGTTCTTTTTATCCTGTTACCTCCATGGATTATTATTAACAAACACACTGAAAACAAAATACAAAATAAAGAAAACAAAAGACAGAAAACAAGTAGAGAATGATGCACACATGACGTCATATGCCATGACGTATATATGACGTCATTATTTCGTTGTGAATGTGTGATATATGGTGAGTGCCGGATATCACAAATGTTATACGGCACCCTGTTATCGGTCCGTTCATTGCGCTGGTGATAGGATAAAATGATAAACGTTTTCAAAAAATGTGGTATCTCATCAAACATTTAGTCACTAAAGACCGTTGTCACGGGTTATAGATTTGTTTATGAAGGGTATAACGATGTGTATTGATATGGGTTTGATATGTTCGGGTTCTGTATATATATACTAAATCATGTAAGTAAGAAGCGGATGACCAAGTGTGAGCCGTATATATTGTGCGTATAGGAATTTAAACTCGTGTATATGTATTTGGCATCAAAGAGTAGAATTACATGTTTTATTAAAATCTAAATAAGCATTTTTTGCTAAGTAATATAACTCAGCTGGCCTCTTTATTTCGTTTCGTATGAGACTAGCTTTCTAGAACTCTGGTATGCTTTTACTCTCTTGTTCTTGTTCCCTTTTAAGCACAGTATACCTTTGAATCTATTTCCTCTTTTGAAAGATGTTCCATCAAAGGTATAACTATGAAAAGGTATACGGACATATATTTTCATACTCACATTTTAGGAAAATAGTCGAACGGACTGCATTTAGATGAGACGATGCTCTTTAGTACCCATCTATATGCAAACCGTTTCGAAACATAAGAGGGCTTCTGTGAGTTATTCTTTACGGAGTCCCATCGAAATATTAACTTTCATGTACAAATGCATACATGTATGTCGGTTGGACCTATTGTGATGGAGCAAAAAAGATATTAATCAAGATAGTAGAGAATAAGATTGATCATATTTATTTAAATAGTCTATAATATTTTACCTGATTTTTATGCTTGTAAATAGTTATGGAAAATAAAAGAAGCCTTGCAGCTTCACCAAAAGAATAAAAAATATGGAAGAGGCATGGTTTTTAACAATTCGTTGTTTTCTTTTTATATATGCTTTCTGAATTGTCAAACTGTAGTGTTGCATTCTGGATGTCTAAAACATTTTAGAAATGTGCACTACCGTTAATATGTAAGAACGGTGGTATAGAGGTGACATGTATACGAATTTATTATTTATTTTTCCGAGTTATTAAGTCGAAATAACGAGATAATTAAGTCGTTATTTCGACTTACTAACTCGGAATAACGAGGTAGTTAAGTCGTTATAAGTAAGTCGAAATAACGAGATAGTTAAGTCATTATAAGTAAGTCGAAATAATGAGATAGTTAAGTAGCTATTAGTTAGTCGAAATAACGACTTAATTTTTCGTTATTTCGACTTACTAACTCGGAATAACGAGAAAAAAAAATCGCAAACATGTCACCTCTTTGCCACCGTATGTAAGGACGCGTCAAAGGTCGATAATATGCCTGACCTGCATGAAACAACATCATTTCTCTTGCCTGATGTTGAATCATGCTGAAACCTTCATGATGATTTAGCTTTACCCATTACCAAACAATAACGACATTTGACCAGATTGTTGCAGACGACTCTGGAAAACATTGCTGGAAAAGGAGAAATTGCTCGTAACGAGCAATTTATCCTTTTTCCACAATGTTTTCTACACCATTAGAAGTTTATTTCCCAATTTCATTTCAATTTGAAATGTCGTCTGCAAACTTTTTCAATTTGTGACAGACGCAAATTTGGCGTTTGGTAAAGGGTTAAAGTGATTTATTTTAAATCGATTATGGACAATTGTTCTTACAACTTAGAATAACCACTCTCGATTCTGCTTCTTGGATACGTGACCAGGACTCGTGCCGAATGTGGACTAATGAAAGATCGCAAGGCAGATCTCACGGAATTCAAACACACGACCCTCGTATGCAGAAGCGGTCACTCTACAACTCGACCACTGTCCTTCACTTCATGATACAGTACCATACTACATGATTGAGGACCATATACCAGCAATATACATCTCCATGCAGGTTGTCCTATATAGAGAATAGATGGTTGGTGTCGTGAATCGGAAATGTTATCGGGCAAGGCTTGGGAATATTATCCGGTGAGCCGAAGGCGAAACGGATTATAATCCGAAGCCAAGCCCGATAACTTTTCCCTTTCAAAGACACCAACCATCTATTCTATTTATCATGTAACCTTTTATGTATTCTTTCAAAGAAACAAGGTGTAAATAAAACACGAGAAAAAAGGAATACATAAGTAGAGAATGATGTAAACATGACGTCATGGCGTTCTTATAACGTCATGATTCGTCACGTGTATGTGTTACATGGTTAGTGCCGGATATAACAAATGTTATACGGCACCTAGTTATCGGTCCCAAAATGACACTAGTGACAAGATAAATGCATTTATGGATCCTAATCGGACGTCATGTCGACGTTATTGTTGTTAACTTGACTAAGTTTTGTTTTCCCGCCAATATAACGAGCTTGAGAAAACAAACACAGGTAAGAAGAATATGAACCCTGGCATGAAAACAACATAAATGATTAATACATGCAGCATACATTCAGACTCTTGCACAAAAAAATCCTACATGTATATATGTTCATAAGCATATACTTAACACTTAAAGTGCTGGAACCGACTTCATGCTAATGCAAACAGGTTAGACCACAGACCAGCCGTCAAGTAAGTTGGTTGCTGGCCTGTGATATAACCTGTTTGCTTCTCTGAGTATCATTCCTAATCAAGCTTAAGCAGATACTTAAGGTTTTGGAAAGCAGACGATACAAACATATTTTAGAAAATTGCCCAGCTTTACCCTTATAGTGCTGGAACCGACTTCATGCTAATGCAAACAGGTTGGATCCAGACTAGCTGCCTAGTAAATTGGCGGCTGGCCTGCGATCTAACCAGTTTGTTTCTCTGAGTATCATTCCTAATCAAACTTAAGCAGATACTTAAGGTTTTGGAAAGCAGACGACACAAAAATCTATTTTCTATTTACCCAGTCGTCTAAAGGTTAACTGTGGTAAGACTTTTGTCTTTGTTTATTCGTGATTGTGAATCATCCCTTTTGCAGCTGATCAACATATTATCTTAAACATGAGAGTTCCCTCTCATTCCGCAGCCGTTCTGTAAATCCGTTCATCAGTCGAACTGTGATAATCTCTACTTAGAACTTTCTTAACAATCTCAATCTGGTAAAAATTCCTGTTATCAGAAACCAACGATTTCGTACGCGTGTCGTTCACTTGTTTTCCTATGTTTCGTTTGATTTAGTGTCACTTAGGTCTCAATATATGACTTAGAAATAACCTCAAAGGTGATACCCGCGTAAGTGTGTGTTAGAATTTTTAGAAAGGTGTGCTCCCGGAACGTCGACTCGATTTTTCATCACACCTATGAAGACAGGGATAAAATAACATAACATTATATAAATGATTATTGGCATTAAACATAACATATTCATAACCATACAATTTTGCATACACATTTACGTACAAATGGTGAAACATAAGGAAAAGAAAATAATTTACCAAGATAAGGAGGCCTATCATGGGAAACAGATAATCGATAAGGGAAAACAATGCAGGAATTTATTGTTTGAATTAATTAATTTGTCATTGATAAATTCAGATTCTATTGATTAATTCAATTATTGTTTACTCAAAATGATGTATCCAATTGCAAAGTTTGTCATAAATACACCTTTGGGAAACTTCTATTATTCTTCAATTCTTAAAAGGCAATGATTGTAAAAACTGTTCTAAATAAACAATTACATGTAGTTTGAAATAAGTATAGCTGACAAGAGGTTGCCTTATTTGTATTTCATATTAAGAAACCTATCATCGTGAATGTCAAATTGATTACAAATAGAAGAAGTAACCACAACTAGATGGCACTAGATGGATACATTGGCACTAGATGGATATATATACAGAAATGTAACCGGACATTTGGTGTAGGGGAATCAAAAGTCTGGTGGTTCACGGGTCCACCTTGACAAGGGAAGAGGTAATTGACAACACAGTTCGAAAAACGATCAGTTTTAATTTCCAAAAGAGCAATTAAATCTAAAGCTGTTGAAAGAAAAGGAGGCCAGGAAGTATCAAAAAGAACACATCAGGTTTATACAATGAAAACGTCTCTGAAATAATGTTGATGCCGCCTTCTTGTGTTCCACGAGAATGACGTCGCTTTACTTCCGTTCTTCAAAAATAGATCTTAAATGTGAAATTTTAAAAGTCATTTAATTTGATTAAGGAAACAACTTTATATGCCACAACTTATAATTTCTCCATTTCGTATGAGTAACCGACAGAAATGATGTAAAGGGATGTCCGACATTCCATACACATTGAACTACTTAACGTAGACGCTTAGAAAATGTGTTATACGCCGGGGGCGATTTACCCGAAAAATTGTCAATTATATCTGAGGTGTATTTCTCATCTCACGGAAATACCCGAGTAGTTCCGATTGAAAAAGTAGTTGAGAAAAAGGGACAATGTGACTGACTCTGTGATGGAGGTAAGAGTTACCTTAGAATCCGCGAGAGCAGCCTTAATAAAAAGCCCTACAGACATTATATCCACTGTAAACAACTTTACATAAGGTCTCTGAAGGCTACTAAAGGGAGGTAATCATATGTCATGTCTCACTCAAAACAACATAATTTCTAAGCGTTTTGAGTGAGACATGTCAAACAAACTCCTATCAAGCTAAATAAACTTTTTTTTTTTTTCAGTTAGAGTTCAAAGCTCTAACCCATGTATTCCCCCCGTCAGTTGCTAAATAAACTTAATAGAAATCAAAATTAAATGCAGAAACCCATTCAAGATTCACCTCTTCTTAACAAGAAAAATAATAATACACACATACACATAACATACATGTGTATATGTATGTATGTCTGAAATTTATTTTTTTCAAACAAAAAGTAATCTAAACGATAACAACAGCAACAATAGTAATAGAGACTGACACGTGGTTTTTAACGGCTCTAGAAACAAGTTTAGATTAATTAACACGGCGTTGTTCTGTCAGGCCATTCTGGCCTTTCACCCTCCAGAAAAGCTTCAGATTTCGGGTTATAGGATACAGTTCTAGTTTTCTCAATTTTCAAAACTTTACACACATGCTTAAATAACACAGATTCGAATTCAGGACCTTTATCCGAGTGTATAACTCGAGGAACGCCGTATCTGAAAACGAATTCAGTTGCTAGTTTATCAGCAACAGTTAGTGCAGAATTGTCTTTTAATGCATAAGCTTTCGTAAAGTTCGAGAAATAAACCCTTACCACCATGATGTATTGATTTCCATTGGAAGTAACAAGAAGAATGCCAATGATATAAAGAGCTACTAGGTCTAACACCTAAAAGCACAGGTCTTTTTTTCAGGCGAGATTTCAAATTTCCAGGACCAGCTTTCCTACTTGCGCACAACTTCAAGACTAAACCCAAGAACTAAATACAAATTAAATTGCAATTATTTTGATATGTCTGGGTGTGCATAAGTCGATAAGTAAAGCTGTTAAAATCTAAATTGTTTATTCGACCTTTGTATGGAAATATTTCAAAGTTGAACCAAAAATATGTTCACTGCTGGTGATCGCTTTACCACACTACCATGTTGTTGACGACGAAAATCGTTTGCACAACTTCCGGTTAAGCGCTTTTAGGGCGATTTTACTATTTTTCTGGATTTTCAGACAAGTTATCAAAAGTCCAAACACATGATTCAGTCGTTATTGGATCAATCCGCTATAGGTAAAGTAACAGTTTTAAACTCGTGAAATTGGCTGAGATTTCGGGATCACGGATAAGTTCCCTCCCGGAGAAGTGCCCCCTCGAACATTTTTAAATGGGCGGAGAACTGCCCTCCTACTAGAATTTAGAGGGCGTCAAAACTGACGAGTGATGACACGAATAAGCCCTCCTTGGTACAATACAATACAATACAATATGTTTATTCAGTCAAAGGTCTCTGGCCCATAATACAATTTACATGTTAAAATACACAAATGTGTAAGAGTTGTTTATAATACAAAAGACTAAACATCTTCGTGTTTTATACTTTCTAGGTTTTTGAGATTAAACCATTGTTCCTTGATTCTAAACCAGTTTGCGCATTTAAGATTGTTTCATTATCATAAAAACATATAAGGCTATTTTTCGTATTTGGACTTCATTTTCTGTTCTGAGGAGGCTATAAAAATGTTCTTCACCATCATTTCCGTGATAACAATTGTAGAGATATGAATTACGTTGTTGTACATATTTTTCGCAATGAAAGAAATCATGATATTCGTTATCTATTATTCTAGTGTTAGATTCATTGAAACAAAAAGTACAGATTATCTCTTCTCTTGGAATGTTTTGGTGTCTCCCAGTTTCTATCGTAAATTAATGGTTCGAACATCTAAATCTTGACAATGCCTTTTTAAATTGATAAGAAAGTCCAATAGATAAATATTTTTCAGGTTCTAATAATGATTTAAAATGTTTGTAGGTATCACATCGAGATGACCCATCCGCACTAGCAGACCAGTCCTGTGTTTTGCAGTCATTAAGTCTCAGTTTGAAATATTTTAAAAACATGTCAAGGTCACCCATGCATTGGCTTATCCACACATACCCAAAACCATATTGATAAAGAAGCTTTTTTACACTTGTCACCCAATTAATTCTTCCAATAGTATCATGTTTCTTTAACATTAAATAACAATTTCTTGGATATCTATATTCGGACATTCTTAAAAGTTTACATCAATACTTAATAACTTTAAAGTAATAATCACAACATAATGGAAGTCTGCCACATTCACCAAGAGCCATACAATCATTTATTGATTGGTTTGTACCAAGAAATTCTTTACAGTATTGTATTTGTACTTGTTCTATGCTACTTGAAAAATTCATTTCCCCAAATTTCTCTCCCGTATAAAAAGAATAGGTTTCACCATAGAATCGAATAGTTTAAAAAGTTCTCTAAGATTAAAATTTCCAAAAGTTCTGTGATAAGCCTTTATTGCGTTTATTGATTTCTTTGCTTGGGCTACAAGCTTTGCTTTTGCTTTAGACCATGACAATTTAGGGGTGAAAAGAAGCCCCATGTATTTATAGACAGAAGTTACATTTACTGCTTTTCCATTGTAAAACCAATTTTTTAGTATGACGCAAAGGACCGCCTCGTCGAAAAACAATGATTTCTGTTATTTGTTCGTTTAGTGTCATGCCATAAGTATTACAAAATTCTGATATTGTATTTATTTGTCTTTGTAGTTCAATAACAGAATCAGCGCAGTTGGCAATGTCGTCTGCAAAAAGAATACATAAAACGTTAGGAATTTGTTCAGTAATGAAAATGCCTCTATGACCCTTTTCTCGTAATACGCGTGATAGCTCATTGATGTAAAGATTAAAAATTATCGTGCTTGTCACATCCCCTTGTTTTTCACCAATGTTGCACTTCATTGGTTTCGTCAATTTTCCATTCGATACACTTATACGACAATAGATATCAGAATATAGTGATGCTAGGTGGTGTTCCCCTTAAAGAATACCCTTCTACAAGATGTTTTCCTCATGTGCAGTAACCAAAGACAAAAGAACAAAAATCGTCGATGTTCATCATATGCTCACAAAGTTTTGCCACTGAATTACATTTTATCCTCTCTATTTCCCGAAATTCAGACAAACAGCGACAAAATTCGTAAGTTAGCAATATCATGCAATCAAGTTTAAAAAATGATTGGTTTTGCTTGTTCTTGTACCAAACTGATCTCGACGCTTAAGTATGATAAAATGTTGCCTGCTCTCTTCAAAGGTAAACAAGTACGTACTCTCTAATTAAAGTTGGTCCGGTCCCCCAACTAAAGGATGGCGGTATGCTCTGCTCAAAATGCAAACTGTTTCTTAAAGTCCCTTATTTTTGGTTAAAAAAATATTCCAGGAAATTCTACCATTAACGTGGTTTACGCATTATTTGCAAAATTGCAAAATACTTGTACAAAATACAAATTAGTATGGATAACATTGAGCAAAGTTTCATATTGTTTTTACAGGTGGGCTAATATCCGACCCTGCAGATTTAGTGGGAGGGCAGTTCTCCGCCTCCTTGAAATTAGGGGGCACCTCTCCGGGAGGGCACTTCTCCGGAAACCGAGATTTCGTAATATTTCCTCGCCGATGCAATTCAAAATTGCAATTTGAAAGTCCGCAACCGCATCACCAGCTAAAAGTTGATTGCGATCAACTTTCCATACAAAACGGTTTTTACCACATACAGGGCTCCAGATAATGTTTGACTAACATCTGTACGGTACTAATCAAAATGAACTGTGATCAGTACATACTATTTTCAGCCAGTACACTGATGTTCCCCCTGTCGGCCGGCAGAATCCACTTAAATAGCTGCTTTAATCCTTCAATTCAAAGACAAAGTCAACTTGTTGTATAGTCTTACAACCTGATTCATAATCTACGATTATAACTGAATGCCCATTCACTTTTATTTTTATTCAAAAAGCAAGAATTAGAATAATGCATCAACACCTACAAACAGTAGATAATCAATATCCTAGAAGCGGTCGCTTTCTTCTTTTGTTTTAAGTAACTATTTACTGAAAACGAACTATTTTGGCAAGGAATCCGTACACACAAAAACTGACCCGTACGTGTATTATTAGTGTACGTGTGAAAGCAGATTTCTATCCGTACAGCACGGATGTACGGACACTATCCGGAGCCCTGACATGTATCTGTGGATGATGTACCTCAAACATATGTCGGTGGATGATGTAGCCTAGAAACATTAAACTGGACGACATATTCTGTTTTATTTTTATACATATGTACTATGTGCATATATTTCCGATAATTGCACTAAAATATGCCCCAGGTGCTAAGGAACATCGCTAACATAGACTTATATCGGATTGTTACTGTTGACAGTATGTTATCGTTTCTACATCTAGCAATGTTTGTTTATCCTCGATGCATGGCACGTAAGCACCATATCATCGCCATTATTAAAATTAGACCAGGGTGAATGAAAGCTGACAATTGCTATGGCTAAGGAATAAGTTAAAATGTAATTCTTGAAATATTTATAATCAATGGCATTTAGCGATCCAATTTTCAAAACTTGTCTAATTTTGAATTTAAATTTACAAAATGAATTTTAACGATCTGGTTATTCTTTACATATTAACTACCTCCCTTTAATTCTTATTTTTTAGATTGAAATTGAAATATATGAATGAAGATGCAAATAAACATTCCAACGCATACATGAGCGAACCACCTTTCTAGAATTGTCAACGTTCAGGTTGTAACCAAGGTAACGCTTGTTCGGCACTCGTGTTTATTTTTTCTTCCAAAACCATCATGCGTCAGCAATAACATAAGAAGATCATTGATTACGTATCTCCTGTACAACAATGTATTGATGTATGATTTAAAAAAAAAATGTCACTTATATAAGTTCACATGTGCTTTGGGCAGAACATTAATAACAAGTCTAATTAATCAAAGGTAAGTCTAATAACGTATATAAAGTTACGGATTAGCCCCTCGTTAGCCATACCAAGGGTTAAACACTGGTCAGTTGAATATCTATGTAGACTAAAACCTTCTTCCCTATCACGAATTAAGGGCGTTGCAAGGTGAATATGAAGCATGTGCTATTAGGCACATGACTGGCATCATTTAAAGATATCGTACTTCTAAGCTATAGCATTAAATACAATCGTAATAACGCGTTCCGTGAGCTGAGAAATACATTGGATTGACCCAATGAGTTTTCTGATCGAACATTTTGCCTACAACTTTTATTTTAGATATGATCGAAAAATTTAGGTCATAAATACACAACGTTGCATAGTAATAGTTTTAACAGCTGGTGTAATGGTTAGCGTCCAGGACTAGTGACCGGCGAACCCGGGTTTGGTCCCTGACGGCCATCATTTAATCCATTTCCTAGCCTCATTCTCCTAAGCTGTGATCTCCCTTTTCATTTTATTTAGGAGCTAAACTGAAGTGTAGCGAAGGGATGTATTCCTGCGCGGAGTTGGTCCTAGTGGTGTGTTCCCGGAACGTCGACTCGATTTTTTATCACACCTTTGCAGATGGGGGACGATAAGGGGCCTATCATTGGGAACATGAAATCAATAAAAGGAAAATCGATAAAAGGATATGAACAAATTTGTCATTGTTAAATTCAAATATTTATTAATTGATTTAATTGCAGCGTTTGCAATGAATACACTTTCGTCAAACTTCAAATACTCTCTTCAATTCTTTAAAAGCATTAAGTGTACAAACTGTTTCACATGAACAGAGACATAGATAACATGTCTCCGACATGACTAAGTTTGTTGAATATTAGAAGAGCTTACAAGAGGTTATCTTAGTTGTACTTCATTTTAAGACTCAGCCATCGTGCATGCACAGCTAAATGTCAAATGCATTGCATATAGAAAGGTAGGCACAAGTTGGTTCTACATGAATTCATGTACAAAAAGCAAGAATGAATGAATAATTCAGAACAAAGAAAATATTCTGGAAACGCGTTGCACAAGAGATTTCTTCCTTTTATCAACATTAGACACTATTCAAACAGAATTCGAAAGAAATCCTCAAAATCACCCTGCTCGACTAAGTTTTACCAGGTTTGTAGCATCCATGTTTTCATAAAAAATAGTCATGATGCCAGAGGTCTACACCATTATCCTTGTAACCGTCCAGGTATCGGGAGAAGTACTCTCCCGGAGGTGGTCTCTTATTTTGAAGGAGGCGGAGAAGTGCCCTCCCACTATATCTGGAGGGAAGGAAATTGCGCCTTGTAAAACAATATGAAACCTTGCTCAATGGAATCCATACTAATCTGTCTTTTTGTACAAGCGAAATAACACAATTTTGACTTATCCAAGCAAACCAATCACAAAGTTTGTATATGATTGTATAATATTGCTAAATGCTGAATTGTGTCGCCGTTTTTCTGAACTGCGGGGGGAAAGAGAGGATAAAATACAATGCAGTCGCGAAAACATTGTGAGCACATGATGAACATTAAAGTTTTTTGCCCTTTCGTCGTTGGTTACTGGACATGAGATAAAAACATCTTGCAGTGGGTATTCATTGAGGGAAACGCTATTAAGAAGGGTTTATCCGTGTCATCAGTTCTGACGAGAGGGCACCTCTCCGCCAAATATTCTAGTAGGAGGGTAGTCCAGATAACTGTTCTCGAAGGCTATTGGGGTAGCGAAGCACGATAAATATCCAAATGATGAAAAAAGCTTCGTTCATGGATCATTATTGAGACTAGAAAGGAGGGCAGTTCTCCTCCCTATGAAAATGTTCAAGGGGCACTTCTCCGGGAGGGCACTTATCCGTGTACTTACGATTCTTCTATCACTCGTTTGCAAAACTGTACGATTTTCTGCTTAAGCTCACAATGGATGGAGAAAGACACAGACTTTCAGCCTAAAATTGCCCTTAAAACGTCAGAACACATCTTAGTTCAGCCTGTTCACACTTTTCCAAAAAAAAAAAAAACACTAACTCAAATCAATGATATCGAATTAATGCGCCATTACAAGCAATAGTTTGTTTTATCACAATATGTACGGGGTCCGCTTTTAAAGGGAATATACATGTTTGCATCATGGAAGGTAATTATCGCATCACCAATGCAAACAATTACCTGTGATTTTCACTGCTATTACAAGTTCCAAGTTCCAACATTTATTCTCCCAAGTATAAACATATATACAGTAAGGGGGAAATGGCTAACCAATACAATTGGCAAGGTGCATAGTACATTTACAATAAACAATTTTATAACAAATCACAAAAGTTTAAATGCATAATGACAATTATAGTGTTTGATGTCAAATAGAACATCTAAGTCAGTTTAACAAAAAAACAACCACAAATAGATACAAAAATAAAATAGAATGAATAACTTTCATTCGATTCAATGCTGTTAGAGTCTAAATAAGATGGCATTTTTAAGTGCATACAAAAAACAAAAGAGATGAAATTTAAATGGTGTTGGCATAATTTGGCTACTGAAATTTGCGTAATATCACCGATAAAAACTTGCAGAGTTGCTTTAACTTTTGTATATCATTTGATTGTAACATGATCTTAAAGCGTGCACTTGTATCAACAGTTTGGGAAAATGACAAAAATTTTAACCTTTCGTTATTGAAGAAGGGACAAGCGCGTAAATAATGTGATTCGGTGCCAATTTCATTAAGAGAACAGAGTAGGCATTTGCGGTTTTGGAATAATGTTCCGTCATAACGACCCGTTTCAACTGGCATTCGATGATAAGCAGTTCGAAATTAAATAGGATTATTTGTTATCTTGGAGGTAATATTTTTAAATAGTTCTCAAAAAGATGTTCTTCTTTGAAAGTTTTGTATATTCTTCCTTTATTTGATTGTATAAGTTGTGCATTCCATGACTGTTTAAATTGGTCAATAAGTATTTGTTTTAATTGTTTATGCATGGAAGGGTTATTTAGGAGTGGCTGTGAAATCCAGATGTCACTCCTACCACATGAATCTAAAATTTCCTTAACTTTCTTAATCCATTTATAATCTACATTTTGGTTATACATAAATTGATAAATTTGAAAGGATAATTTTCGATTATTTCCGATAATGAGGCGATTCCAAAATGATAACATGCGTGTTTTTATAAGAATATCAATAGGATACCGTCCTAATTCTCCGTACAACATGTATAACGGTGTGCTTTTTCTAGCAGAAGTAATTTTACGTAAAAGGTCTTTGTGGACGGTTTCTAACATATCCTTGTTTTCAAAACCAAACATCTCCGAGCCATAGAGAAGAATAGAAAGCACAGTATTGTCAAATAATTTAAGAGAGAGATCAACAGGTAAGTCTACATATTGAATTTTTGTGAGAAGTAAAAACATTGCCTTCTTTGCCTGTTGTACAAGATATTTCCTGGCTTCCAAAAATGAGCCGGTACGTGAAAAAGTAAGACCAAGGTAGTGGTAAGTATTTGTGATTTCAATGGTCTGATCACCCAGGACGAACTCATTGTTAACATTTCTAGAACGAAATACAATAACCTTTGTTTTAGCAATGTTAACTTTTAGCTTCCATGTAACACAATAGTTATGAAATGAGTGTAAACAAGTTTGGAAGTCCTGGGCATTATCTGATACAAATAATAGTGTCATCGGCGTAAAGTAAAGCTAAGAGTTTAAGCCAGCAAGATGCATCATGAGGACTTACTAGTTTTACACCGATAACTCCAGAATCTTCCAAATATGATTGAAGGTCATTAAGATATAAGGAGAATAAAACGGGTGAAAGATTTTCGCCTTGTCTTACTCCAATATCTGATGAGAAGAAATCTGATATAGACCAATTGTGTTTAACACATGACTTGATGTTTTGGTACATATTATAAATTATTTTGAATACCTTGCCATCTACAACATTCAGGAGTTTTTGCCAAAGTTCTATTCGCCAAACCTTGTCGAAGGCTTGAGTAAAATCTATATATGCACAGTATAGCTTTTTCTTTTGTTTCTTTAAAATCTCAATCAATGAATAAAGTGTAAAAATATGATCAGAACAACTGTAACGTTTTCGAAAACCTGCTTGGTTTTCAGAAATAACGTTATTTGTTTCTAGAAAATTAGTTAATCTTAGGTTTATTACAGCAGTGAACAGTTTACCAAGACAACTTAAAATTGTTATAGGTCTATAATTACTCGGATTAGATGGGTCTCCTTTGTTTTTTATATATTGGGATAATAAAACCCTTGGACCAAGAATCGGGAATAAACCCATATTCCAAAATGATATTAAACATATTTTTATAAATTGGTAACATAATAGTTTTAGTTGATTTTATATATTCATTAATTATGTTATCAGAAGGGCTTGATGCCTTTGCGTTATTAAGATTTTTAATACAACTATCTATTTCTGCATCCGTTATTGGAGCATCAAGACTGTCGTTGTTGAATGTTTCTCTAGCTATAAAAAAATCATCGACTGCATCCGTTTCATTGCAATTTATAGTTTTAAAATGTGTGAAAAACTCATCTATTGTAGGAACTGTCGTTTCGTGGCTTTTGGGCTTGATATTTTTTAAGAAGTTCCAATACTGTTTCGGGATTTTAGAATTTAGATTTCTCAACTTCTCAGCGTTTTTAAACTTATATTCGTTTATATAAAAATTCATTGTTCGTTTATATTGTTTACTTGCATGCTTTAAATTGATTTTATTTGTATTTGTTTTATGATCACTATACACCCTTTTTGCTCTGTGATAATTACTTCTTGCTTGTTTACATTTTCTACCAAACCATGGCTTATGATTATGTACATTTCTAGAGGCTCTGTGAAATGTGTTGCTTGGGAATGTTTTCAAGGCTGCATTTTCAAAGAGAGACTGTATTTCTTTAGTAATAGTGTTGACTGTATTCATTGAGTGAGGTGAAAGGCACATTAATGAGTTTATGGATAATACATGGTTGTTGTCGATATTATTTAAGAATGTGGATGCTGAACCTTGAGTCCATTTTGGTTTGTTCGAGGCGAGATTATCATTTCATTTTTCATTTATTCAGTTTATTACTCAAATTGTTACAAAAACAATGCATGAGGTATTAAATCAATATCAAATTAAATGTTCTTTTAAGACGTGATAGCGGTTTTTGAAGAATAATTTGCCGAGATTAGCTAATTCGTCTCTTCACACGAGGTCAGCTACCCTCTTTGGGCAGCTGACTTCCTGTGCTGAGGCGAGGATAGTTGCTTCGTTTTGTCATTGGTCTTTGAGAGATATATTGACAATATGTTTTGTGTTTTTATCTATATTATAAGTTTGGTTTATCCAAATATCAGGTCGTCCTATTTCATTTAGGATTTGTTTTACATGGTTAAGCCATTTAGATTGGAAGTCAGGTGTATTGTTCATTATCCTATATATCCTGTAGGCTAGTTTGTTTTGGTTTCCATTAATCAGTCTTGTCCAGTACCCTATCATTCTTGTTTTTATAGTTATTTCTAGAGGGTATCGACCGGTTTCAGCATATAACATGTAAATTAGGTGTGCTTTGTTTTAAATTTAGGAATTTCTTCAGAAAGGTCAAATGAACCTTCTCCAGTATTTTATTATCTTCATGGCCCCAGATTTCTGAGGAAAATGTCAGTATGGGGGTAATTGTATTATCAAATAATTTTAGAATTAGGTCTACTGGTAAATTTAAATTATTTACTCTTTTGTAGAGATAAAACAAGGCTTTTGTGGCTTGTTGGACAAGATTTTTTCTATTTGAGAGGAAATTGCTATTTGATGTGAAGAAAGTACCAAGATATTTATACATTTTAACTATTTCAATTGGTGTATTATTGATATTAAACGAGTGATTACCTCTTCTTTTATTGCCAAATATCATTACTTTGGTCTTTGATATGTTTATATTCAATTTCCAAGTATTGCAATATTCTGAAAATGAATTTAAACATGATTGAAGTTTTTTAGGGTCATCTGATATCAGAATTGTGTCGTCTGCATAAAGTAAAATAAGAATTCTAAGAAGCAGATTCAATTCATTATCTTCAAGGGTCATTCCATTATTACCGTGGTTACATAGATAGTTCTCAAGATCATTAAGAAATAGGGAAAAAAGTATCGGCGATAAATTCTCGCCTTGACGCACTCCACAGTTACACATAAAAAAGTCAGAGTACGTCATCACCAGTGGATACACATGACTTGATATTTGAATACATATTCTTAATCAATATGAAAAAATTGCCATTAATGTTAGAGTCAAGTAATTTTGACCATAAACAAATTCTCCAAACTGAATCAAATGCTTTGGAGAGATCAATAAAGCAGCAATAAAGATTCTTGTTGTAGAATTTGTAAAGTTCAATGATAGAGTTCAATGTGAAGACATGATCAGTAGTGGAGTATCCTGATCTAAACCCTGCTTGATTTTCTGAAAGGATATTGTTTGATTAAAAAAATTTGTTTAATCTTTCATTTAGAACTGAGGTGAAAAGCTTACTTACACAGCTTAGTAATGTGATAGGACGGTAATTTTCTGGGTTTTTCCTATCGCCTTTATTCTTATAGATTGGTATAATAGTTCCAAGAGACCAGTTTGAGGGGAAAATACCTGTGGTCAATATTACATTGAATAAAGTGACATAAATAGGAAGAAGCTTTGCTTGCGAGTATTTGATATATTCATTTATTATTCCATCAAGACCTGGTGATTTGTTGTTTTTAAGTTTTTTTTATGCATTTTTCTATTTCTTCTCTTGTGAAGGGTAGATTCAGAGTGCCATAATCAGTTTGATTAATGTTTTCAAATATGGTCTCACTATTAGAATGTGAATCATTATGGTTGATTCCTTTTAGATAGTTATAATGTGCTTCAATTGTAGGTTGCACATCATTGTCGCCATGCTCCTTTAATGAGTTAAGATATTTCCAGTAATCTCTGGCGTTGTTACTTTGAAGTGATCTTAATTTACTTTCATTTTGTCTGTTGTAATTATTTATGTGTTTATTCATAGTTCTTTTATATGCTTTGCTTTTGAAGTTTAAATCATTCTTTTTTTCAAGAGTTGGGTTTTTAAGGTATTTTTTCCTTGCTTTGTTATAGAGTTTCTTAGCTTTCATACGCTCATTTCCAAACCATGGTTTATGAGCTTTGGCTTGCTTAAATCTTCTTTGAATTGTCGGAAATGTTTTCTCTGAGCTTCTAATAAAGAGATTGGAAAGTGACTCAACTGATTTATCAAGATTCTCTTGTGTGACCTGATTATTTTTTAAAAAATTGAGCTCTTCTAGTACTATATGTAAATCATTCTCTGAGATATTATCATTAAAATTTGATTTAAGTGTTTCATTCCATTTCTTTTTCATTGGTTTCTTATTGAATGTTTTTGGGGCTATCTTCACTTTGCTACTAATTTGACAGTGCAAAAGTGAATGACCATCTGAAAAAAGGGGATCTAAATCCTGTACAAAAAGTTTTCAATAAAACAATACCAATTGATTGATGAAATTACATAGTCCATAGTGGGTACATTTTTGAACGTCAATTTACCCGGTATATCACGACCAGTTCTACCGTTCACAATCAGTAGATTGTTATTTTTACACATTTCTAAAAGTCTATAGCCATGGTTGTTCTTTTTATTATCTAAAGAACGTCTCTTGAGATTAATACCATTTTCCTTCAATAATCCCTCTTGATTAACAAAAGCATTGACTCCACTATCAAAACAAAAGTGTTCTGATAACAAGTCATCTCTAGATGTATAATCAAATAGCTCGCCAGTCTGAGCATTGAAATCACCAAATAAGTACACATTTTCAAACTTTCTACTCATTTCATTGATTTCATTGGAAAAGGTTTCATGGAGGTCATTGCTGTAAAAGTTTGATTGTATAGGTGGTACATATACATTACCTATGATAAGAACATTATCAACAGAGCACTTATCAGTATATTTAAGCCAGAACAAATACTCAGAGTTTGATTCAATAGCTTCAACATTGTGACATATAGTGTTCTTTACAAATGCTCCCAGGCCGCCAGATTTTCGTATGAATTTCTGCCTCCGGGGAACATGTATAAATGTATAACCAGGGATGCAAACACAGTCAAGGTTATCCATTTTGGTTTCATTTACCAAGAAAATATCATATTTTTTGACTAATTCAGCAAACTCTGGATACTTTGTTCTACGCTTGAGGCCACACACATTTAATGAGGCTATAGATAATTTGTATTGGTAAGATTGTCATATAGGGCAGTTTTCTGATTGCTCACATAACCTAATAGTTCTGTTATTGTTAGTTTCATGAGGATTGTTTCCCCTGTGACCCTATGTATCATCATCCAAGAGTGGGGGTTCAGGGTTTGGGATAGGGTTTTTAGGCACAGATTGTTCTTGCGGGATCAAAGGGTCATTTGTAGCCTGGCTCAGTAGAGTAGGGTTCGGATCAGCCCGTTCATCTATGGTGCTAACATCTAGAAGTATGTTACTGTGCACATTAGAGGGGGGTCCACGATTGTAGTTGCATTGAGAATGCTGTCCCTTGTCTGGCTTACAGGTGTTGAAGATATGGGGCGATCTTTATAGCTTGGTGGAGAGTCGGTTGTGCGAGATACTTTCAACAGTTCATTCCACTCAGGAAACTCATCTTTAACAATCCTCCCTTGTACTGAGAGTTTTGCTGGAAACCGTATGAACACTGAATTTCTGGGATTACGTGATTTTTCCTGTTTATAAAGACCTCAAAGTCGCGATCTGGCCTGGACTATTTCATTCGGGTAGTCTCGACTGACGCTGAGGTTTGGTCTGCCTTGAAGTTGATACGTGTTCTTAAGGATAGTAGAAATGTCCTCTTCAAAACAGAAACAGACTATAATAGGCCGTGACCTTGCGGGGGCGGAGGGTCTAGACGGGGCACCTAAACGATGAGCTCTTTGCACTTTAATATTATAGGCCGTTCCAACGCTTAACTCCTTATGGATGAAGTTAAGAACGAGCATCGCGCAGTCCTCCGAGGGTTCCTCCTTAATACCCCTAAATGTGAGGTTTAATCGTCTAGCTCTAGCTTCCTGATTAATGCTTTGGTACTCCAGAGCTCTAATGCGCCTAGCTTGATCGACGCTCCCTGACTCGAAGCGTTGCATGCGGGATTCTAAGTTGAGAGTTCTCGTGTTGAGTGTGTTTACATTAACAAGCATGTCGAAAATTGTTCCAAGTTTTTGGTCGATATTTTGCTGGTCAAAGTCGCTTTTAGAGACAGGTGGGTCTAAATTAAACATAACAGAATCTTGTTTAAGAGGGCCAGATGTCCCACCTGTTGAATGTCGCTGCCTTTTGTTTGGTTGTCCCTTCATCCCCGCACCTCTACTGTAATGGCCGCCCTTGTTGTTGCTGACGTGGCTACTCATACTGTTGAATTTACTCGGTTGGCTCGTCTTGGTCGCCGTTTTTCTTGTTGTACTCGGGAGGAAATATACCAGAAGTCCTATACCAAATGCGTAACACGCAAAAATATACCCAAATCCGAATACAACTTACAAACAGTTCAATTTTTACGGAGCTCGTTGAAACCGTGTCTTACCGCGGCACGTTCGATTCGATTATCAATCGGTGCACTGTCGAATTCATCATTGTTTGAACATGATTGCATCACTAATTTAAGGTCCAGTGCAGAATGCCCATCTGAAAACAATGGGTCGGTTTCGCAGACATCAAATGTTTTAATGAGTGCAAAGACGTAAGGCGAAGCAATTGCGTAATCGATTGTTGATGTGTCACGGAAAGTAAAATTACCAATATTGCCATCTGATCCACATCGGCCATTAAGAATAAACAAATTATTGTTACGACAGAGGTCAATAATACGAGAACCGTGTGTGTTGGTAGACGAGTCTTTGTTTGCTCTTTCTAAAGGGATCGACGACTGGCGTAAAAGTAATTCACTGTATTGAGAGGCATCCGAATCATCGTAAATATAAAACGCGTCATTTAAAAATGGGTCAAATTCTACATAATCAGAAATACTGGACGTTCGTGCATTCATATCACCCATGAGTAAGAAGTACTTGTAGGTACTTGCATAAGTCATTAATTCGTGCTCGAAAGTACTCATTTCATCATCATTAAAAAAGCGTGAACCTTCAGGCGGTAAATACACTGCCCCAAGAAACAAGTTCTCGCTTAGTTTTGTATATGATCTATCGCTTGTCAACCAAAGAACATAGTCATGATTTGAATCAATTGTTTGAACAAACTTAAACAAACTTTGGCGCACATATACGCCAATACCCCCTGATTTACGGGTGTAGTTCTGAGCTCTGTGTTTTGGTAAAAATACATATCCATCAATATCAACAATGTCAGTCGAATATGTTTTTGTTTCAAATAGACATATTATATCGAACGATTTGACGAAATCAATGAAGTCAGGATAGTTTAAACGGTGTTTTAAGCCACAAACATTTAAAGAGCACATTTTCAAGTCAGTCAAATTCAACACACTGTCTGTACTGTTCAGTTCAGTTGCATTTCCCGGTCTGTCCTAAGCATCGTTGATAGGTTCGGTATCTAACATTTGATTAGTTTGTGTATTTGTGTCCCATGGGCGCCTTATTTCGGGATAGGGTTCAGCACTTACAGATGCCTGTCTTAGGGGAGCACATCCGTGTCTTCTGTAAGTCATGCGTCGGGTAGGCGATCTCGATTCGTGATGACGCGACCCCTTTGATGATACGGCGGTCGATGTTTTCGTAGGTAGCCGTTTGGGTGACTGCGAATTGTTGATACTAGCACGTGCATCTCGATGTTCCGGTTGGGATACACAATGATCGTGCACGTGAGCTGTGTGAACCACTGGGTTAGCGGAAGGCACGTGAGATGTGGGATGCTCGTGACGTACTTGATGAGTTGAGTTGTTGGCCTTCACCTTGGATGGAGCAATTCGATGACCTGTCATTATTTCGTCCCAGTAAGGAAAATTATTGCGCACAATTTGACCATCCTTCACTATTTTAGCCGGGTACACCAAGCTCACTTTACTTGAAGGATTTCTTTGTTTAAGGTCTTTGAACTCGGCCCACAGGCTTTTCCTTGCTTCAACAATCACAGTATGAAAGGAATCCGTTGTAAAAGGGATTAAACATGTTTGCATCCAATTTCCATCAAATAAAGGTAATTATCGTAGCTATCAAGTTAACGCTTTCATCAAAACATACGGATTACCTGTAATTTTTACTACAATATTCCCTATGATTATGAGTGGGAGTTTATTCCGCGTATGCAAAATATGAGTGGGGTTTTCTTCCGCATATGCAAAAAATGAGTGGGGTTTATTCCGCTTGTGCAAAAGATGAGTTGGGGTTTATTCCGCTGTGCCGTTTTTTAGGGTGGGGATTATTCAGGCGGGGGTTTATTCCGTATACCGGTCCAAAGACCTAATAAACAGGTTTATAAACCTAATTATTAGGTCTTTGACCGGTCCTATTAGTGTTCGTATTTCGTCTGATGCAGACGATAAAAGTTCACGAAACAAATTACTAGCAAAGCAGTCAAACCGGTTAGGAGCCCATTTCAGACGATCAAAGGGAAATTATTCTGTTTCTTCTATTTAGTCGTAGCCTGAAGGCCTGGCCCATGCATACCCGCATTAGTTCGCGGTATACGAACGGGCCAGGGTCCAGGCTATTTGTTACTGACCGTGAAGTGAACATGTGCATTTTAAGTTTTATAATGGCAAAAGGAAAAAGAAGATCTATTATCACCTTTTACACAATGTACAGAGAAATATCTCTATTGTTTCAAATCCTGGAAGAAACACTGAATGTAGGTATCGTTGAGGCGAAAATCGCCCAGACTAGAATGAATGTTTGTTTACTTTGATGTTGAGATCAATTTTTGGACTAGGGTGCGTTAGCACCTTATTCCATTGAAGTTACATACCACTTTCTGAGGGACGGTACTTTACAAACTGTGGTCTGACACGAATTACTCATTATCCATCCGCCTTCACTGTGCGGATTAATACCTTCTTTGAACCAAGAATGTAGTCCGCATTCACTCGCTTTACAATCTCCAAGACGTACGTAGCATATTAGTGAGCTGTTAGACGGTTAAACCACAACTGTTACAGTTTATCACGGCTATAACGTCAAGTAAACATAAACACATCAAAATGGCTTGGTCTAAAAATAGGCACCTACAAACCCTGAAAAGTACCACCTATCCTCTCTATTCCGCTCACTAATGGACTCGGCCACTTTATATCGTAGATAGGTAGATCTAATGAACAGAACAATCGGTTGATTAAACTTATCGATTTTCTACAATTTTCATTATAGCTCCCTTTACATATTTACGTTTTTCGGTGAAGTGATTTTCGAACTTTGGACGTTATGCGCCGTTTCTTTAAACGACCCTATCCATTTGCACGGTTTTTAGTTTAACCCTTTACCAAACGCCAAATTATAAACTGTCTCAAATTGAAATAGATTGCATTCGACATTTTAAAATGAGATAAATGGTAAAATAATCTTCTGATAGGGCAGAAAACATTGCGGGAAAGGAGAAATTGCTGTTAACCACCAAATTTTAGAATGTTCCAAATTGAAAGAGTTTGCAAACAACAGTTCGAAATGTGATGATATTGAAAAATTCATCATCTGATAGGGCAGAAAACATTGTGGGAAAAGAAGAAATTGCTCTTAACCGCCAAATTTTGAAATGTCCCAAATTCAAAGAGTTTGCAGATGGCATTTCAAAATGTGTGAAATGTAAAATCAATCTTCTGCTAGGACAGAAAACATTGCGGGAAAGAGATTTCTCCTTTTCCCACAATGTGTTCCAGAGTCGCCTGCAACAAACAGGTCAGATGTACTATATGTTGAAAATCGCCGAAGAAGTGATACTTTGCATAACACGGTGCAAAGGAAGAGATTGTATGGTTAAAGAGTAAATCTGCTTTTTCGTCACAATATGAAATACCCCTTGCCATATAATCTGCATTGGGAGAATGTATATCTCATAAAAAGTCCAAATGCCATCACTGGAATGTGAAACCTCACGGAGGGGGGCAACGTGATTAACATTAGTAAACCTATTCCTCAAATGGGTTAATGTGACTTGTTACAATTGAAGCAAAATCAGACAAGAAACAATTACTAAAGTCGAAAATATAGCAAAGATGAGCAAAGCCAGTGCGTATTAAAGGAGAAAGGGAAGGCTAACTGTCCGTCCGGCGGCGGTACATCGATAGATGCTGTGTATTATACACGTGCCGTTCATCTGGTGCCCCAAATGAATCGTTTGAAGTTAATATTGCGGTTGATTGAGATGGACTACACCACCTCCCTAACTCGGATGATCCAAGCTTTAACTGTAAAATGAAATATCTACGTCTGGATCATTCGGACTTCCCCCGAAATCAAAGTATCAATTTCATCTTAAAAATACTACCAGAGATGTGTGCATTGAGAGGAATAAACATTAAACATTCTTTACATATAAGCTGCTAAAAGCCCGTGCTTTCATTAATTAATATGAATTGAGCATTCGTATATGTATGTTCTTCTTTGGAAATGCGAGTTAATAAATGAACGGGGGAATTCTTTCTCACGCACTTTTAAAAGGTACTACACCCATCCGTGACGTAAATCTTCTGAAGGCGAAAAATTAGAAAAGTAAGAACAATAAAATTAAATGTTAAACAGAACGCAATTTAATGCAATTTTAAAGTCAATTTTCATATTATATGAATCTTTCCTGGATTAGAATTCTTATTTCCCAACTATGTTGATGTAATGTTTATTTCAAGGTGAAAATTCAAAATTAAGGTGAGGTAAATGATATTAAATAAATAACACGACGTGGAAACACGTTACACCAATGTAGAAACTGCGAATATTTTTTATTTATTTATATATATATCAAATCCTTATCGAATTGAGCAATAATAAAAAATAAGGTTTTCCGTTGTTTGTTTTCCTCCTTGTTCGACCCAAATTCGCTTGACAGAAACGATGCTTCCATGGAAATGCGCGTTAAATGTTTTCGAAGACCCATGTGACGATATTATCAGAGACATAGATAACAGAGATTGGCAACTCCGGAATTATCGCCAAACTCTCGCGTGCTGCGAGGTTCTGCGAGATAAGGAAAGTGCGTACCTGTTTATCCGTTGCCACGGGAGATGTCAAGCGAAATTGATACTTCTTTATTACAGTAAAATATGTTTTGGTTATCTGATTGGTTATCTGAAACAACTTCTGGACATTTTGTTTTATTTTCATTTTATTAAATTGATTTTTTGTGAAAAAACAAAACAAAAAAGTTCCAGTAGGCCTTCTTTTTCAATGAAGGGCTTGATTACCATGCAATTCAGAATTGTACTTATAACGACAATGTCTTTCAAGCAAAGGTTTGAATAATATTTTGTAATAAATCAAGTGACCCTATTTAGTTGCAGTAAATAACCAAAGCATGAACTTTCCACTAAGACATGATAGTTTTCGTCAATATTAAAAGATTGCTTTCTCACTTCATTTCATTTATTCTGTGTCGTAAAACTGTTTACAGTGCTCATTTTGTCAAAACAAAACACATTTTTCATCATGACATTATTTCAAGCCAAATGTTTCAATTTAAGAAAATTAAAAGTATTTTATGATGTTAAAATGCATGTGATGAGAATTTTCGTAAAAGTGGTTTTAGTAAACGAAAGGACACGTAAGAAAAAACTGACGTGCAAAGTTTTTCAATACACCTTTTACCGCAGATTTCTCTAATATTGATTGCAAATCAATAAGTGCATAATTATTCTTAAACACGTAAGGGTCCGGTCTTATCATGCTGCTGACCGAAATGATTTTAGAAAAAAGAAATGTGAGCTTTTGGAATGTTAAGCTAAAGCAAATAGTGTGTCATGCACCTTCGTTTTTATTATCATTTCTCAATGAGAAATTAAGTCAAAGCACACTACTTTTAAAACCAGGCAGATGCTTTAAACAGAACAAATCCTCCCTATTTTGTTTTCGGGATCTTTAGGTCATTGAATTTGAATGAGGTGTCAGAGAGTGGACACAGGGTAAGCGCCAAACACTTCTTGTGTAATCGCACTAGCATCAAAAGGTTTTATGACATCAAACTACATATTTTATGGGGTGGCAATCTACAATCATAGCCTGTATTGTCCACTACCGTGATTGACTCTATCACCCTTCGTTCTTCAAATGACACATTTCACTTGACATATTTGCAAGCGATCGGAATTAAGAAGAAGTATGACGAAAAAGGAAATATCGTGGTGTTTCTGATTAAGAAGATCTATCCATTCTCTTTTGTCCATTAATTGAATGGATTTTCTTCTTCTTATATAGGAATATCACTTTGAAAATACGGGAAACTATAGAACTTAGTCAGCATTTAATACGGGATCAATTCAAACTCATTCAGACGTTTTCAGTAATAACACGTTTGATAAAATCCAAGTCACACAAATTATGTTTTAATTGATGCAAAAATGAAATATTTTGGTTGAAAATAAAATGGCCGAAATCATGATCATGCTTGTGTGGTTCAGTAAACCTGGTATAACTTCGTTATGGAAGCGAAGATTACTTTAAAAATGCGGGCAACCATAAAACAAAAATGACACTCCATGAAAATGTCAAGTATGATATGATCCAGTGCATGGTTTTTTAGTTTTACTGTGCACAACTTTGTTAATTTTTGGTTGGACATCAAGATGGCTGAACTCATTAAGGTAGTAAATGGGATATATTTAGTACGCAATAACTTCTAAATGACAAAGAATATTAGACTGAAAATTTGGAAATCGACAAAATCATATTAACGCATTAAAATGGACATACATTAGAAATGATTGAATAAACCTCCATTAAAACATTTTACTTTGTGCAAGTATGAAATATTTTGGTTGAAAATAAAATGGCCGAAATCATGATCATGCTTGTGTGGCTAAGTAAACCTGGCATAACTTCGTTATGGAAGCGAAGATTACTATAAAAATGCGGACAACCATAAAACAAAAATAACACTTCAGGAAAATGTCAAGTATGATATGATCCAGTGCATAGTTTTTTAGTTTTACTGTGCACAACTCTGTTAATTTTTGCTTTTAAATCAAGATGGTTAAACTCATTAGGGTCGTAAAAGGGACATATTCAGTACGGAATAACTTCTAAATGACAAGGAATATCAAACTGAAAATTTGGAAATGTAGAAAAACAAACCCTTTCTTTAAAATGGACTTGAATTGGAAATGTTTGAAAAACCCTCCTTTAGAACAGTTTGAATCTAAAATTACTCAATTATCACGTTTATCGCACAAAACCACGAAATTGCGAACAATTCAATCAAGTTTGTCGCAGTTTGCCATGTTTATTTCTTTGATAATCGCTTGCTGATCGGTCTTGTTGGATGGAGAAACTTTCTAACAATAACAATATACTAAATTCGGTAAGAAAATAATTTAATTATGACTTAAAACACGCTTAAATGTGTGTTGCCTATTTCGTCTTTAGTTGAAAATAGCGTCGATAGACAGATCTCGAAAGGTCTCGCTAAATAACGCGTCATGCGAGATATCGCAGAAACCAGCTATAGGTAAAGAAGGAGTTGCCAATCTCTGTTATCTATGTCTCTGATATTATCTATAAATACATCCATTTACTTAACTCGGATGATCCAAGCTGTATCTGCGTGAATGAAATGGATCATTCGGACTACCATTTACTCTACGTTTAGCATGTTGTTTACACGATAAACCCATTTAAAAGGTCTGAAATATCAGCGATTTTGATGTTATTTAGAATGTTCCAAATAATCTAGTTCTATGAAACTTTAGAAATGCATGCAATTATTTTTACGGTAAAAGCCAATTTATTATAAAAAGTTAAAATCTTATTTTTTGAGAAAGGTTTAAGAGCAAATTTTCTTTCTGGCGAAGTTGCTTCGAATGTCGTCGTAACTTTCTTTTTCTAACGCAGGAAAAAGAGAAAAGGTATATAGTGTATAAAAAACAATAGTGGTAGAAGTGAAGTTGGCTTTTAATGCAGTTTGTGCTTTGAATAACCAGAAAGAGACACACTGCGGTCCACCAATAGATTTTCTAAACTTAACTATGAAACCAATCTCACTTTCTATCTTTGTTTTACTCTTTATGAGATACAATTTTGTGAACATTGCAAACACATAAGAAACGTTTATTCAATTTTGATCCTTCAACTTCATTTCTTTTCGCAGTTTTAACAATCATTATCTTCGCACAGACACAGAATCATTTTGAAATGTTTGGAAGGAAAATTCATTTATACTGAAATAGAATTTAAGTTCAATCAATCGCACAACATGCCCAAGTGCATCCTGTATTAAAGTGTACTCAATGCGACATCAAGTGGTGGACTGTTCTAATTATGTAAACAAATGACGTTTGTATCCCTTTATAATGTTGCCTCATGGGTAATCGTAAAGTATCTAGATGTTCGAAAAATAGACTATCGTTTATTCTCTGTTCACAGGAATAATGTTTCCCAAAGAAATTTTCAAATGTATCATCCATCATCTTGCTTTAAACGCACCTGAGTCCTTCAGCTCTTTCAGCGCTTTGATTAATCTTCATTAACGACCTACCGGATGTTGTGGAAAATGCCGTCAAGCTGTTTGCGGACGATACAAAGCTGTACAAAGAGATACAATGCCCTGCTGATTGTGACAGTCTTCAAAGAGATCTTGACTGTTTATCTTCATGGTCAACCACATGGCAGCTGAAGTTTAATGCTAGTAAGTGTCAATGCATGTATTTAGGCAAGAATAACCCTTGTCATTCCTACCACATGACTGATAATAACCAGACAACTACGATTGCCAACACTGATAAAGAAAAACTTGGGAATACTTTTCGACAACGAGCTAAACTTCACTGCACATTTTGCACAGAAGGTCAAGAAAGCCAACCAGATGCTTGGAATGGTCTGCAGAACTTTTACTTGTCTCGACACTGATGTGTTTCTGCCTCTCTACAAAAGTTTCATTAGGCCTCATTTAGAGTACGCCACTTCTGTCTGGAATCCCTCACAAAAGAAAGATATTATAAGCATTGAAAATGTGCAACGACATGCCACAAGAGCGGTGAAAGGGCTTAAAATTCGTACTTATGAAGAAAGACTACGGATATTAGGGCTCCCTACATTGTGCTATGTACATGAGGGAGCGCTCAGATATGATTCAACTCTTTAAGATTCTCTAGAAGTATGAAATAATCAATTTGGACAACTTGACATTTTCAACATCTAATGTTACCAGAGGCTATGAATATAAATTAAGTAAAAATTTCTAAGGATCCAAAAGGAGCCAAAACAGATTTTCAAACAGAGTGGTGAACCCTTGGAATAGCCTTCCACATGACGATGTGAATGCTCCATCTGTGAATTCTTTTAAGAGCCAGTTGAAAATTGCCTGGAAGACAAAAAACAATACATTCAGTTTTGTGTGATTTCTCAGTCAGCAGACAACTATAAACGCCATCTCCACGATGCATGTAAATATGTAAACAATCTAAGAATATAATCGGGCCAATACGAGCGGTAGTCTGGATGCCTGGCCCATGCATACCCGCATTAGGTATTCGCGGTATATGAACAGGCCAGGCTCCAGGCTAATTTAGTCATTGATATGAGTTTCTTCCCTTTGACGATAAAAAGTAAGTTTTGACGATATCGGGAAGAGAGTGCTCCGAGTCGTCGTATAGAAGTATTTCAAGTTACGTAATCGACCCGCCGCTCAAACCGCTGGAGGCTAGGTTATTTTACCCTCGCACCGGTTGCACTAAACAAAGCGCACAAAGCCTATTGACTAGTCGCGGTATTTAACCAATTAACCTGTCAATCTTGATGTTATAATGGGGAGCTTATGGCTGCTCCAACAAAGCAGACCGAGAGAAAGACTTACAATACTTCAGATTACATGCAATCATTTAGAATTAAGGCCCATTAGCAGCGAAACTGAGCAGATTAAAACCTGGGAAACCCCATTATCTGCTCTGAACACTTCATAACTGGTATGTAATGGACGTATGTAATTACATTTTTTACATTAAAATTAACTAGTCACTAACACAAAATCATCACAAAGTGACCAAGAAATCCTGTTTGCTTTTGACATATTTTATTTTAAAGTACGTACTTGGCATTAAAAAGATAGTTACACAGTACATCAAGTTAATTACTATGGATGTTAATATTAATAAATCCTTTCCACTACTTTGGTCTACGTTTGTCCTAGCACAAAGTTATTATTTGCAAGAAATGATATTTAAAGTGAAATTAATTAATTAATTAATTAAATTATATTTCTTTTCTTTTCCGGTAAAAAGGCAGAGCTCTATTACAGAGACAACCCAGACTGGGTACCTAGTCTTGGAAGCCAGACAGTGACAACACTAGGGCCTGATTTCGTTTCCACACAACTGGGCAGATACAACCGAATCCAGCAAAGGACGAACAGGAAGCTAGATCTGGACACAGATAAGATTTACGACCCTCTTTACTACATACAACAAAATGATTGTAGTACAATCACACAAGGCACTCAAACTGACTTAGACAGTAGACACATGCTAGGCATGCTAAGTGAACTAACTTCACTCAGGACTGAAATGGAGTATCTGAAATCAGTTTCAGTGAGCAGGAAGATCTCAGAGGAGGCCTTTCAGGGAAATGATGTGAAAGTCAACTGTTTCACAGGATGGATCTTTTTAACTACCTGAAAGGGTTCATACCAGTGCCAGATAGATTGACAAGATTCCAGATCTTAATGATGACCTTACTTATCCATGTGGAGCGCATTATTTGGACAGTTCGACAGAAATAACCCATATTAAATGGAACAGTCCCTCTCTTTATCATGGGTTAAAATGAAAATGAACTGACCATGATGACAAAATAGGAGTTGTTTGTTGTGCACTTATAATTTTGAATTATCCTGTTATCAGTCCTGAATTTAATTACTTATGGCCAGGTTTGCTGTGTCACAGTCTATAGAGTTATTTTGTTTCATATATAGCTATATATAGCTCAATTGAACAAAGTAAAAGAAGAAAACAAATCATATTGGAAAATTTAATACTTTTATTTGGCTGAATATAATACACATACTGACAAGAGTAACTTTAACCCTTTACCAAGCGCAAAATTTTCGACTGTCCAAAATTGAAAGAGTTTGCAGATGACATTTCAAAACGTAACGACATTGGAAAATAATCTGATAGGGTTGTAAACATTGTGACGAAAGGAGAAATTGCTCGTTAAGAGCAATTCCTCCCTTTCCCTCAATGTTTTCCAAAGTTGTTTGAAACAAACTTGTCAAATGCCGTTATCATCAAGTAATGGGTTTAGTAACTCAACACATGCGGCTACATTATTGCAAGTTTAAGCTCATGCCGAAAGGTTAAATAGAAGCTTTTTGCAGGACATGCAGTTTTCAAATTGGTAACCATTTTTATAAATCACATTTCACCGAATTTAATATAGGTGCCTTTCAAATACAAATTATATGTCATACAGAATGCTTCTATAAAGCTAAAGCGTCTAGTATGACATAAAATTTGCATTATATTATGATTAAGTAAATTATTTTTTTATATGCAGCATTTGCGTTAAATTTTCCAATATGATTTATTTAAAATGTGAAGTCTTAAATATTAATTTATGAATTACAATGTCAATAGATATTAAAAGAAGCCAATATAGTTTGTTGTCAGTTTTTGTCAAAAAAAAAATCACTCGTTATTTATGATATATGTAATCATCAGAATAAATGACCAGTACCCATGACCAGCATATTTTTCAAAATTCACATGAATTGTTCATATGTCATGGATTTCTTTTTAAAGATAGTAAATTCCTGTATTCTGGACAGTACCATTTTCCTTGGGGCTCATTCTCAATGCCAACCCATCCCCAGTGAAACCATTCCAAAAATGTCAGTTTGGGTGACGGTTGGGAAAATATATTCACACTGTCCACCACCCTTCCTTATGTTCCTATGGATCTGACGCATCTATCAGCGACAAATTTTCCTCATAGCGCTTTCTTGAGACCAAATCTAGTCCATCTATGTAAGAAAGACGATTTTTGGACATGTTTGCTTGCAATAGTTCAACAAATATCTATCTTTATAAACTGGCGAATCACTTTATTGTTATAGTAAATAACAAGCGGTGCAACGGTCGAGTGCCTCCACCCGGTGTTGGGGTTAATTGTTACATCTCATGGATATCCTCTATTCTAAAACTTTGAAATCAGTGAAATATCTTAACATTAATTTTCTGATGACACATTATGATAATCAACAATTTTGACATCGTATGCTGTAGACTCTATCTGCGGAATCATCAAACATACGACCGTTAACAGGGGCGTAGCCAGGTGTTTGCATATTATACGCAAAACGAGCCACGAAGTGGGAGAGGGTGGGAGGGGGTCTCCCGCTAGTGGGGGTCTGGAGGGTCCCCCCCAGGAAAATTTGAAAAAATGATCAAGTGTAGGCGACTTCTGGTGTGTGGATTTTTTTTATTAATTTTCTAGGTCCTTGCGTCCGTCTGTCCGTCGGACCTTCTGCCTGTCTGTTAAAAGTTTCTTGTGTGCGCTGTATCTCCTATACTATCGATATCGTCGATGTTATAAAAACAGCTCGTATATTGTTTTCTTTTTGTAAAATATACTATAATTCTTACCAAATCCTATGCTGTTGGCACTAATTTAGTTTAAACATATTTTAAACTCGGGTGAGACGATTCTAATGAGTACCAACAACATAGGGTTTAGAGCAGGTATAAAGATGTTACGATGCCAATACTCCTTGTCATTTTCGTTTAAGAGTATGTGCCCATTTACTTAGAAAAATATGCATATTAAGAATATAGTGTGTGTGCACTGTATCTCCTATACTATTCAATTGATTTTGACGAATGATAGATATGTAGTCTAGATGTTTATATTTCTAAAATGCCTTCAGGCCAGGCGTATATGGTGCCGAATTTAAGTGCTTTTGTTTACAATCAAATGCTGAGCTTCTGGCATGTACGATGTTGCTCGTTCTACTGGTTATTAAATACCTATGCAATTCGTCGATGTCCAGATGCATCAAAGTCACGAATTACTTGATCAACATCAATCTCATGAGTTCGATGGATGTGCATCAATGCCAGTCCAGTCAGCCTTTCCTCTGTCATCGTATTTCTTAAATATGTTTTAAGTCGGCGAAGGCTGCTGAGTGACCTTTCCACAGAAGCTGTCGACACTGGCATTGTTTGTAGAATTTTTCATATAATGTGTATATTGGGATAAAGCTGATACGTTTCATCAACTGCTTCAGACAACGTTTGCACTGCTGTGTCTGCAGCCACTCTCTTTCAAACATCAAGCTCAGTATCTATTGCCCGACATTTAATGAACGAAGAATACTCGCTCTTAATAATGGCCAACATTTCAGGCGAAAGATGTCTAATTTTGTTGGGCAATAGATACTGGGCAGTCAGTCTAGGCATTGCAAGACAAAGTCGGTCATAAAGTTGGGACAGGAGGTGATCCATGAAAGGGAGAAACATGTTCAACCTCTAATATTCCTTGGGAGTTTCTGCTGCAGCATTGTTACGATGTTGTTGTCTAGCTGCAACACGAGGTTGGCAAACGTTGATGTCATGCTCACCTGCTAACGCAACAGCTGTATCCCAAAGTCCACTAAAATAGCCAGGATCACCTCGCCTGCCTTTCTGTAAGCAAACTGTGAAGTACATTTGCATGCTGTGCAGCTTTCACCAAGTCACATTGCAGGTATTGCATGGAATCAGACAAGGGATTTAATATATCCAATGGAGAGCTCACACAACATAAACTTATCACAAAATCAAACGACAGAACGGCCTTCTGTAAACTTGACGCGGTGGACATGGACTGCACAAAAGCTACTCTACATGCATGACATATGGCTAGATTGAGACGGTGGTTACGACAATAAATATATTTTGCATTTGGAAGTTCTGCAGAAAACCTTGCCTGTACGCCACGATGACATCCGGACATGTTCCCAGCGCCGTCATAACCTTGTCCAACAATGTAATTTGGGTTAAGATTGTGGTTTTGTATTTCATCTAAAAGCAATTGATGTAACGTTTCCCCAGTTGTCTCTGCTGTTTGCACAAATGATAGAAAATCTTCGCGTAAAATATGATCCCCTGAACTTTGACGTTCTATATAACGCACACAAAACGCAAAATGTTCAACGTTGCTCACATCAGCTAATTCATCAGCAAGGATTGAAAAGAACTTAGCATTCTGGCAACGTTGCACTATAGAGTCTGAAATTTTAGTGCCACAAATTCTTATGAATTCATTTTGAATTATTGGGCTTAAATACATTGCATGTTTGGGAGAATTTTCTAGGTGGTCACTAAGATTTGTGTCTACTTCAGCACAGTAATTTACCAATGCTCTAAAATTGCTTTTTTCTTCCGTTTTCCCACGAAAGGCTATGTTTTGCTTGCCCCAAACAATAATTGTTTTATTAATAGATGTCAATCCCTTCCTATTTTGTTCTACCTTTTGCTTATAAGCATTAGATCCAAACTAAACAACATTTTGTTTTTGTTTATTACATATCTTCATAAACAAATCCGCTTTTGTCAATGCATTAGTGTGATCAGATGACCTTTTATGTAGTCCAACGACGTTTGTTACATTGCTCCAGTCCACCAAAGGCTTTGAAACAAGAATTTTTTCCGATGAACTGAAAACAAAACAAGGTGCACAGAAAACACCGTTAATTGAACGACTGTACCTTAAATAGGGATAGTTCTCTGTATCAAATACAAGATCGGGAACACGCCGTGATGTTCCGCTTTTGCCACAAGAGCTTTTTGGTTTAATCCAACTCCTTGATGGTTCAAATCTAGACATAAGAGTCGACATCTTCTGCGAATCCGACATTCTTAGTCTTCTTGTAATGTCTATGGTCCCAATATCCAGGAACCGCGCCCCAAGTGAACTAGTCACAATGCTTCCCTCATCAACAGGTGGACATGAGTCTGGGTGTTTTGGTAAAGACCCACAATTTTGAATTGAATCAGCTTTAGCTTCAGAGTTTGGCTGAACAGTATCATTTGAGGAAGTGGCACCTGAGCTTTGCGACTGAAAGCATTGGCAAATAAACTTTTGTCCTGGAAGAGGTCGAGTTGGTTTTCTGCAACTCATCGCTATATAAATCTAGGGCAAACTTGTAAATTGTTATAGATCTAAGACAGTGCCAGTAATTCTGTATTTAATTAGATAAAAAAATTAGATATCAGAAAGTGCACTCAGCAGTACTACGAAACGAGCATTCAACAGGCCATAAATCACCTTATAAATTACACTCGAAATCACTGACCTACAACTTAAAGAACGCTATTGATTACGTCATAATTCAAAAACGTTAAGTTACGTCATTATTCAAACTTTCGAAAGTCATCGATTAAACCTATGCTAGCGTACGTACCGTACTGTTGTACTCATTCTCTATTTAAATAGAATTTGATCGATACTCAAATTTTCATTTGGTATCGTCAAGAATAGTATGTTCCTTTCAACTTTGGCAGAAAGAAAACATAAAGATTTCTTTTTAATAAATTCCACTTTAGGAACATTTTTCTCTGACAAAAATGTTTACGCAGTTGTGCAAACTGCGTAGATCTAGTCTAATGGGCGCTACGCCCTTGGTTAAGATATGAACATCATTCAGATATCAAAATTCAACCAAAGTTTTACCGAAATACAGATTCTCAACACCAGCAATAAACACATGTTTCAAATTATCGTCTGGTATAGTTTAGTTTAGAGTCATTACCCGACACAGGTCCCATATGGGTCAGGGCCGTTCCTACATTTATTAGTTCTTTTAACAAATGTGCGTGCATTAAAATCGCTTACAATATACAAATAACAATTTCAATTTTGTATATTCATATGATTATCTTAATATATATGGTCACCTTGTGCTTTAGAAGTACATTTCCATTACGTCAATCAAGGTTAACATAAAGCTTAGACCCTTCTGGTGAAATATACGTTACCATAAGTGTCATATCGTGACTTTCTTGTACTATGATACTCAAAAATAAGCCGAGACATTTATCTATGTCTCTCATATAGATCTAAGTGCTGTGCATTAATTCAGTAGGAAGAATATTTATTAGTACAAATGATGATATTGCTAAACCGCACCAAATAGCCCTTTTATGCTATATATCATTTGACGAAACGATCAGTAGACGAAGCGACCGTGTTTTTATATAATATATATATATATATGCTTTACACATAATGTCATTGCATCACGAGGCTTGTGTGTAGAAGAGCTCCAGCATTACGGGGCTTGCAGGCAGCGAGCTCCACACACGTGGTTAAACACCTTTTCGGATCAAAGGTTAAATCTGTCTTTAACGTTACAAAACACAATGACAAGAAGCGAGGAAAACATGCTGGAAGACTAAATAAGACTAATTGGCTTCCAAAGCTCGATTTAGGTGAGTAAGAAAAGATGTTGTAAATAATCTAGTTCGTAGTCTAGACGTTTCGTCCACAATCTTGGCACTCCATCGCCATTTCGCTACTTTTGATGTAGATTACCTACTGTATGTTTGTCTGAGCTGCTATTGCTATATGGCTAATAGATACGATGAAGTAACGTCTTGTGGTTGATATCTGGTTGCCACCGAGACGGTAGTATTACTAGTAACATTTCCATATGGCTTAATACATACATGTATCACTTGTTGGAAAACGAGGTTCGTAGGAATACTAGGATGAGGAATGATCTTAGTAAAAATAATTCGACGTGAATTATTGCCTAATTCTTTTCTGGTGAGGCAATCTAACTTCAAAATTTTGAATGGAGGACAAAGATAAGTGCTGTTTACACATATTAAAAGCTCAATCTGACCAAAAATAAGTTGATTGATAAGACAACAATGTTTACTCTGATTAACTTACAAAAACTAACAACATTTGACACTTTAAATAGCGAGTTTCAATTGTTTAAGGAGCTAACAGGACCGAAATAACCCCAGGCAGAGATAACTCACATTGATCACTGGATCATATCAAATTAATCTTACTTCCACTTTTTTGTATGGTGTTTAACGGTGTATCAACAATTTTTCAGTTATGTAATGACTATCCTGGTTACATTGTGAAGATTGTGAGGAAATAATAGGTGCATGGATATGTGCAGGAACTGCATCAACAGCATTGAACAACTTCTAAAGAATTGTTAACACATTACCACCTAGATACGATGTCATAATGTCTTGTGGCTGCTATCTGGTTGCCACCGACAGGACACGGTAGGAACATTACTTCTAATTACCACCTAATGCTACATTTTTGCGTCTTGCAGCAGACGACTTTCAAAAAGCATTGTGGCATAAGGAGAAATTGCTTGTCACAAGCAATCTCCGTTTGCCACAATGCTTTTTCAATCTATTCAAATACCAAAACAGCAGAACTGAAAGGATTTTCACATGTTTGCAAATTTTTCAAAAGTCTGCTTCAAGTAAAAAAGTGTTGTTTGCAGATTGTGATGAGTAAAGTTCATTCAAATGCAACACTTTGAAACCACTGCAATATGATAGATGTACATGTATGTACTTTGGCTTACATAATGTCCATTAAGTGATATGATTAATACTAAATTTTGAAAGAGAAATTTATAAGATGGTAGGAGCATGATGGTTATGAACAAAATCATTGTCCAACTGTTGTCATATTGATAATGTTGACAGTTGTTGAGTTTACAATGCAGTCTACTTGTCAGTTAGAATTAGATGTTATTGTAGAATTTGTAAAGTGCAGGAGTCCTTACATTGGTTTATAATTACCTGTTTAGTTTAATTACCTGTTTAGTTCAATTACCTGTTTAGTTCAACTAGGTTATTAAAATTGTACAATTCTGTCAAGACCTATTAACATATTCTTTTATTTCCTTAAATAATAGTCATTTATTTGTTATTTCAGCAATCTCAGGTTACATGTTTTCCTGATAGGTAAAATTTTCATCTAAGAAAGAAAGCCTTACTAAGTAAGGAGTATAACGCCTTTACAAGAAAGCTTAAAGAGCTATGGCTGCTTCAAGTTTGATGTTCCCTTGACTGATGGAAGATTCAAGATGTACCAGGAAACCTAAGATAGATCCAATTGGATTGGAAGGTAAGCTAAATAAAGAATCTTTATAACAGATTTATTTAAAGTTTGGAATTTTCAAATTATGAAATTATCCTAATTGATTGTGACTAACAATGATTGTGACTAACAATCAAAAACCTTCCAACTTTTCTTTTTAAATGACATTTACTGCACTAGAGCTGGGACGGGTAGCAATTTTGCTACCCGGGTACCCGAAGTGATGATACCCGCGGGTACCCAGGTACCTGGGTAACCGAAGCCAATACTACTCTCCTTAAGATTCAATTCTGATATGCCTAATATTCGTGCTAGTGATTTCATTGTTTATGTGCTGATGAATTGCAGTGCTTAGTTGAGATTGATCTGAACTGTCATTTTGTTGTTCAATGTCCTCATACTTGCTCTCATCCTGAAAATAAAACATTTATTTAAAACAGAAATAGATTTCATATTCCCTCAATATTTCAAATTCACAAAAAAATAAAAAACAAAATAACATAAATATAAAACTCAATTGATTTAGTTAACAAAATACAAGTTACTTTCATGATCACAGTCATTAATTGCCTTAAGTCACAGAATACATGTGCTTTCCAGTGTTGACACATTTACATGACGAGAATTGCACCTCTCGATTGCTGGAACAAAGGAAGACTGGCCCTGTGGCCAAAATACAGCCCTTATATAGCCGCCAGGAACGCCTGTGACCAGAATTGGACACAAGCGGTCACACTAAGTCTTGTGGCCAAACGGTCACTGTGGCCAAAACGGTTGCCGTGACCATGATTCTGTCCACCGGACCGATGACGTACAAAATAAACGTCCAAGAAGACTAAATATCAATATAAATGTGCAATTCCAGTCCCAATTCGCTTCCTCCGTAATAAAAGACTTAAATTCTAAATACAATCACTCTACCATGAAAAGAAGAGGTTTCCTTAAACTTTGTTATTATTAGCCTATGAGTCAGCGATAATCGTCCCACAATGCATAGCACATATGGAATACAAAATGGCTGCCACCTTGTAAGTTTATTAACATGTGCCCACTGACTTCGCTAATTGTGGCGTAAATAAGCACTTAAAAGACAAAACATGCGACAAATTAATGACCCACTGTTCAAAATTCCATGCTCGTTCATAACACAAAAGATTAACAAAGAAAATTCAATATAAAGAGTCCTGAGAGATGACTCAAATACAAAAGTTGAAATTCCACCAAAACAGATGATGTAGGAGTAAAGCTCAGGTTCACCAACTGAGAATTAGATAGCTACTGTGTCAATGTGTTAGATGTGAAACTGGTCTGTGATTTCATCTCAGGTCAGCCTCACAATTCATCACACTGTCCGTCATTAATTATAGCCAACAACAATAAAGGTTAAATGCTCTAATTTATAAATCTATCGGACGACTAATTCATTGCTGATAAGACGGGTCTTATCATTACCCCCCCCCCCCTCCTTTTAAATTGGCACTACTCCTGTAGCCAATCTCTATTAATAATAAATATTTAAACAACTGCACTGTAGCACTAAATAAAATAAATAACTTTAAAGTTTTAAAACACCTTCATTTCCAGCATTGGAAAGTTATAGTCCATTGTCTCTTAGTTGAGATGTAGATAGTTATTTTATTATCACCCGAAGAGCAGCGGTTAATACACATTAAATTAATATACTTGACTATTGAATAAAGAGAACAATAAATTATTATGCTTGAAGTTGAACACTAATGTTTTGAATATCATGAGTTAAGACAAATTTGATTGTTCAATGTAGGCTATCCGAACTGGAGGCTGTTAAGTCAATTCCATCTTCCTACCCACATCGTGCAGTATTAGGCTGTTTATCAGAATGTGGACTTACTATAGCCATCATAGGAAGCAACTAACAGTTATGCTCTACTGGCCCATGGAATGTACAGGACGGACCTGCATTAAAGAAAGTGATCTAATGAAGTTAACAAGTTACAGGTTTTTTTTTAGAGAAGGTTTCTAATGTTTGTTGAATTGCCAGGATACAAATGTTTACAAGGATGTTGTCGATGATAAATTTTCTGTGTTCATTTTTTGGTTTTTCTCTTTAATGGCTTTTGACTTTAAAGGGTACCTGGCTCGTTTTAATTCTGTCCACCTGGCATTTTCTAATGAAGAGACATTCTTTCTAATGTCCTTGACCTCGTCCCAAAGGTTGGTCACATTTTTAGACAGCCGCCTTGTTTTGTTTGTATTCATTTTAATTTGAGCCAAAATTGCTTTGTTTGTCTCAAGCAAAGCCTTCATTGTGGCTAACAATTCCGTTCCCGGAACCTCCGGCTCGGTGTTGGCTTCAATCCCCGCAAGCTCCTGATCTTCAATATCATTCAATAAGGGGTCTTCTTCTTGTGTTGCCTCCAAAAGCTATGGCAGGAGATTGACCTCTTTGTCCTGAAGGGGTGTACCAGGATCACACTCGACGTCTGTAGGAAAATTTGACATGGATTTTGAAGGTATGATTTGTCCTTTTTTTAATGGTGAAACCCTTTTAACTGTGAGTGCCACAGGTGACGCGATCTTGACCACGGGCGTACCTAGTGCTTCCGCCCACTCACTGGCGTCGATGGTGGAGTTGGAGGCAGCATTCGAAGTTGGGCAAAAGTTCCAATATTGGGTAGACCTCGGCGAACCTGCAATATAGGGAGCAGGCATCACCAGGAGAGGTTGCTGCTGTGGTAGCGGAGAGGATGTCGTTACAACAGTCTGCGTCTGCTCTGCTATGACGGCCCCACCCATGTCGACATTGCTTGCAAAAGCAGGGAGGTCTAATAGCCAGTCTGGTAGCCCAATTTGATCTTCGTCATTTTGGAGGAAGATGTCTTCTGCCTCCTTCGTCTCCACAGGTTGGACGACCCTCATGAACGTCTCAACTTTCACCGGGTTCTTCGAATAGTTGAGGACCTCCTTCAAGTTGACGCTGGCCCGTTTGGCGGCTTCCTCCCGGTGGCGTTTGTACTTGGTCAGGTGGTCTGTCAGTTCCCGACTCAGTGCAGCAGAAACCTTACAGACAACAGGGGGAATGGTGCCTGGTCAAATGGCACATGGTGCTTTAGTATGTGCCCGGTCAGTCAGCCCTTCCGGTTCTCCTTACTGCACACCACACACTGGTACTTCTTATGCCTGTCTGAGCTTGCCATTTCTAAAAATGGAAACATGTGTAGCACTCAAAGGTTGTGAACTACTATTTGTTGACTTCGGAGCGCCAAGATTAGGTGCAATACTCAATTGCATTGTTTCGGCTCGGCGCTTGCACTTCGCACAAGGCCCGCACTTCAAGGGTTTGCTCATGTCAATATCAGAGCAAGTACATTCTTTTGGCGTAGGACACCTAGAAAGTGCGTCACAATAACCTTGTTTAGAACCTGGTCGGTACTCTATGGAAAAGTGGTAGGATGCCAAATTTTCTATCAACCGCGCTATTTTACCGCTAGTCTCTTTAAGACTAAAGAGCCAAATGAGAGCTTGATGGTCCCTTCGAACGATAAACTTCCGCCCCAATAAATACCGTCTTTAATATTGTATGAAATATACAATAGCCAATTACTCCTGTTCTGTTATACAGTAATTCCTTTCACACTTGCTGAGGGAACGGCTGGCATAAGCTATTACTTTTTCCTGCCCAGATTGATCTTGGCTTAACAATGCCCCAATCCCAGATCCGCATGCATCCGCATCAAGGTATTTACTGCCGCCTTCATTAATGGGATGTTCCATTATGTCGGGACCAATAAGTGTCTGTTTTAGCGTCAAAAAGGCGTCTTCACAAGATTCATCCCAAACAAACGTAGCATCTTTTTTTGATGGATCATTCAATGGCCTCACGATTTTTGCAAAATTTCTTACAAAACGTCGATAGTGAGAACCTGTTGCAACAAATTGCTTCACTTCCTTGGGGTTTGATGGCCTTGGCAAACCGACAATTTTTGCAATATTCATCGGATCAGGTTTCACCCCTGACTAGAGACAACATGACCAAGGAACACAACCTTGGTTTGCATCATGGTACATTTTTCGGGTTACAACTTCAACCCTGCCGATGAAATTCTGTCAAGGACTTCACAAACCCGTTTGATGTGCTGAGAAAAATCAATACCAAATACTATTATGTCATCTATGTACACCAGGCAGGTGGTCCATTGTAGCCCTTGAAGAATAAGTTCCATCCTGTACTGGAATGTGCTTGCTGCGTTATTCAAACCGAATGGCATGCGAGTCATTTCGTAATGCCCAAATTTACAGCAAAACCCGCTTTTGGGAATACCTTTCTCCTTCAGAGGTACCTGAAAATAGCCGCTTGTCAAGTAAAAACTACTGAATAGGGCAGATCCAGCTACTGCGTTCAAACAGTCTTGTACTCTGGGTAATGCAAATCTATCAGTGGATTTTTTGTACAAAGTCAACAGATGCTCGGGACCGTCTTTTTCACCCACTAAATTTAGATTTCGGACAACCGTCGCTTTGCTGTAGCTTTATACGCCTTGTGGGGGCATCACCTAAACTATCATTAGCATTCTCGACTTAGATACCACACTAACTATTCTGTCAATTCGTTCTGTCTTCCCTATCTCAGCATCTTGCCACAACATCACGTCCGTGGGTAATGGGTTCATAACCCTGACCTTGCAAGTTGGGGCATTGTTGATGTCAACTAGTGTTGAGGCAAGACGCAAAGGATACCTCTCCTGAAATGAGTCATTGGGCTCTACTAAAAAGTATGAGGTCTGCTTCTCCCCAATGTACCTATCGACATAGACATCAATAATCGCTTCGGACTGACCTGGTATGAATACACTATCTGCCACTAACACACGTCGTGATTTCGACTTAACTTCTCTCTTTAAACAAGGGATCTCTTTTCCCCCAGTACTATCACCCCTTTACTCAGAAGGATATCCGCTGGACCTTCCTTCTCTTCACCCAGGATGTCGTAGCCAAGCAACACTTCGTCAGCAACTATAGCTTCCCTCTCAATCTGGTAGTGGTCCTAACCTCAAGTTAAAGGTTCCCTTTCCCATTCCCTTAATGGGAGCACCCCCAGCTCCTCTTAAGCCGGTCGACCCACTTAACTCAGGCCTCATGCCCACCTCCATTCGATTGAACACATCACACGAAACTATAGTTCGATACCCCTGTGTCGGCTGTAAAGAACACCAGTACCCCACCCACTTCGCCCGTTACATAGAGTCCATCATTAGTGGCGCGTACCCCACCTTTACCCTTCACCTCTTGGGCCTTCATCACACCGTTGTTCCTACACTCCTCTTGGCCTATTGAAACACACATTTCGCTTACTGGGACCTCCCTTTGGCCACAAGAGCTGGTCCCTGGCAGTTTAAAGACGACTTTTCTGCACTGCCCTGAACATCTCGTCTAACATTTTCACCTGGTTTTGTCCTATTTTCAGCAAATGGGCAGTCCCTAATGAAATGGCCCACTTGATGACACCTAAAGCATTTCTTGTTTGAAGCTCTATTTTGAAAACTCTTGCTGGGAATTTTCAAGTTTTTCTAGTCTGTTTAAAATTTTAGTTAAGATTTCCCTCTCACTGGATTCTGAGTTTAGGTCAGAGTAGCTCGGTTTTCTTTCATTCTTATTATTGTTTGCATCATATGATTTTCCCTTTACAGCCTTAATCTGTTCGGAGGGACCAACTGAAAAATTCTCCTGAAACGTGTCCTCATCCTTGAAAGCTTTTTTTGTATTAACGCGGCACCGTCTTTCGTTCCGGCAAGCACCTCTTATTTGAATAAAGTTAACGGCAAAATAAACCGCTTCATCTATGTTTCTTGGTTGCTTGTTGAACTCAAGCTCGAAACTTATTTCTTCATCATGCAGTCCGTCTAGAAAGCGACCTACCAGGTCTTCATCCAGAGCTCGCCAGTCTCGAAAGCCATGTCACCAATTGTTTGCTGTATAGTTTCATTATTCAAATCACCATTTTCCTCTTGTGACATATAAGTATCAGGAAGGGCTCCTGCTCTAAAGCTTATTTCACTATCAACTTGAGTAGGTTCACTCATCTTGAAGGTTGGGAATAATTAGAGCTTGAAATCTAATAACAGGGCGCTTTAATGTAACTGCCCAGGTATGTACAGATTTAAAAGACGTCAGGACTTTCTCTCTCTCTCACTCACTTGCTCACTAAGAGAAAATGCAAGCGTAAATTCTGTCAGGTTAAATTATTCATTTTTAGGCGTGACTTTGAATCACTGGATCTGCAATGGAAAAACAGATCCCACTTCTGACACCACTAATTATGTTACGCTCCGGCTTCTTATTCTGTTGGATGGAGAAAATAAATTAACTCGTTTGTTTTAAACTTTACTCACTGAGAATGACTTCCCAACAACTTTTAATAAAAAGGGAAAGCAATGTGTAATCTTCTTAATCTATTTCCCCTTGGATTATCTCTCTTGACTGTTAAAAATGAGCAGGACTGATGACAACTGAATTAATTACTAGAGGCCCTGAATATACGCTATGGCTGACAGCGAAAATATCCAGAACTTCTAATAAAGTGAGTCTTCCGGTATCGTAATTCAAAAGAAGAGCTGCATACTACAGAGTATTAAATACTGCACAGGTTCTTCTTAGTTGTAATGAGTCGGATGAAGGAACGACGGACGAGAATTGCACCTCTCGATTGCTGGAACAAAGGAAGACTGGCCCTGTGGCCAAAATATGGCCCTTATATAGCCGCCAGGAACGCCTGTTACCAGAATTGGTCACAACCGGTCACACTTTTGGCCAAACAGACACTGTGGCCGAAACGGTCGCTGTGGCTAGGATTCTGTCCACCGGACCGATGACGTACAAAATAAACGTCAAAGAAGACTAAATATCAATATAAATGTCCAATTTGCTTCCTCCGTAATAAAAGACTTAAATTCTAAATACAATCACTCTACCATGAAAAGAAGAGGTTTCTGTCACATATACTGAAAAGTACATTCGATTACTTTAGTCCGTTCCGTTAGTTTTAGTCATTTATAACAATTCAGACTCTTGTGTGTATTAGGATACAGCATTAAAGATGATTCCTCACCATCTCGAGTCATATTTCACATGGTGTCAGAAGATCGAGTAATTCGATGCAATCCAGCCCATAAAAACATCAAAAACAGTGCGGGTAAACAAAGTAAACCTCCATTTATCCAAGATGGATGCCCTTCATGGTAACATACTGATAATGAACTGGGAATCGAGAGATTTAGTCTCGGAATGGAAAACTTTCGATACGCACGTGAAATTCATGTTCAGCGGCCCATTGAAAGAGAAATCCCCAGAGGAAAAGAGTTCATATCTAATGATTTGGGTAGGCTCACATGGTCGGGAAGTATTTGGAACATGGGAGATTAGCGCCGATGACCAAGAAGACCAGATGAGATCAGAAAAAGGTTTAAAGAGTATGTTGAACCAAAATCGAACCACATATTCAACAGCTACAAATTTCAATGTTGAATTCAAACAGACTCTGAATCTTGTGATCAATTCATCACAGATCTCAAGATTTTAGCCTCCGATTGTGCCTATGGTGCAGAAGGGGACAATATGATAAGAGATAGAATAGTTTTTGGGGTCTCTTATAAAAAGATAAGAGAAAAACTAATTAACGAGGGGTCAAACCTTACTCTAGAAAAGGCGACAAAGATTTGTAGAACTTTTGAAATGTCTCAAAAACAGTTGAAAACAATGAATGTAAGTGGAGAAGATGCTAACGTCCATGTGGTCAAAAAGGTGCCTGACTACAAAAATAAACAAAAGAAAAAGCAAAAGTATGACTCACATGCAAAGAAACCACCTGTAGAACACAATAAACCTTGTGGGAGATGTGGTAAACGTCATGATGATAACCAATGTCCAGCGATTGGGAAAACCTGTCCAGCGATTGGGAAAACCTGCATGAAATGCAGAAAAAAGGACCATTTCGCGTCTGTATGTAGAACAAGAGTGGAAAGGAAGCTTAGCGTACATGAGATAAATGAAGAATCGGGCGAAGAATTTTTCGTAGGATCAGTTTCAAAACCGGAAAGTAAGAATCCGACTCAGGATATGTTCAAAGAAACTCTGAATGTTGGCAACCGACCAATTGAATTTCAAATTGATACGGGAGCGAAGTGTAGTATTATATCAATGAAAGACTTCAAAACCCTAGGAAAAAACCTTAATCAAGAATTAAGAAAATCAAATGTTGCGTTGAGGTCGTTTTCAGGACACAAAATGATTCCTAAAGGAGTTGTTTCTTTAGTAGTAAACTTTAAAGATGTCCGCAGCAGGGTGGAGTTCTATATTGTGGAAACGCAATCAAATTCAATTTTGAGTGGTGAAACTGCCGAAGAACTTGGACTCATAAAACGCATATACCAAATAGAAACTGATTACACTGAGCTATTTGAAGGTTTAGGTAACTTACCAGGAGAATACAAGATAAAAATAGATCCAAATGTAAAACCGGTTGTACACCCTCCTAGAAGAGTGCCTATAGCTTTGAAATCAAAAGTTAAGTTGGAACTTGAGAAAATGGAACGATTAGGTGTGATAATTAAGTAGAAAGAACCTACACCTTGGGTAAACAGCATGGTAACCGTTACCAAATCTGATGGATCAGTGAGAATTTGCATAGATCCAAAAGATCTGAATCAAGCGATACCGAGGGAACATTTTCCAATGAAAACAATCGAGGAAGTTGTTGCGGAAATGCCAAATGCAAAAGTCTTCAGTAAACTTGATGCCACCTCAGGCTTTTGGCAGCTTAAGTTAGATGAAGATAGTTCTAAGCTGACTACTTTCAACAGCCCATTCGGAAGATATCGATTCAAGAGAGCACCGTTTGGAATAAAATCTATTCCCGAGATATTTCAACGCAAAACGAGTGAAATGATAGAAGGGTTAGATGGAACGGATGTCATAGTGGATGATATATTAGTTTGGGGTGAAAACGTCAAAGAGCATGATGAAAGACTAAGAAAACTGTTTGAAAGAGCAAAATCCTGGAATCTCAAGTTAAGCATGACCATGACCAAATGTAAATTTCGCAGAGATGAAATAGAGTATGTAGGTCACAAAATCACCAAACATGGTTTGAAAGCTGATCCAGAAAAAGTAAGAGCAGTGATAAATATGAAAGTCCCAGAGAATAAGAAAGATGTACAAACATTTTTAGGATCTATCACATACTTAATCAAATTCATGCCAGACATGTCAGAAGTTAGTAGTCCCTTAAGAATTCTGTTAAACAAGACCACTGAATGGCATTGGGAAAAAGAACAACAGGACAGTTTTGAAAAACTCAAAGAGATGGCCTCAAACACACCTGTGCTAGCATTTTATGATAAAGACAAAGATCTAGTGTTAAATGTTGATGCCAGTTCCTGCGGATTAGGAGCAGTTCTCTTACAAGAAGGAAAACCTATAGCTTAGGCGTCAAGAGCTCTAAACTCAACCCAAAGGAAATATGCCGAGATTGAGAAAGAGACTTTAGCTATTGTGTTTGGATGTCAAAAATTACACTACTATCTTTATGGAAGACACTTTAATGTTGAGAGTGATCACAAACCATTAGAAAGCATCTTCAAGAAATCGATTATCGATGCACCTCCTAGGATACAAAGATTTGTCATGACTCTACAAAAGTATGACTTCAACATTAAGTATAAACCTGGAAAAACAATGGTTATCTCTGATGCGCTGTCAAGACTTTACTTACCAGAAAGTAGTGAAAATATCATACCAGAGTTAGATATACATGAAATGCATCTCAATGCACACTTACCAATATCGCCGTCAAAGTATGAAAGTCTGAAAAGCGAAACCGAAAAAGACTCTGAACTACAGACATTGTTATTAATGTTAGAAAATGGTTGGCCAGAGCTTAAACACGAAGTTCCAAAGAATATTCGTCAATACTGGCAATTCAAAACTGAAATAACATGCATAGATGGAATTCTGTTCAAAGGACACAAAGTAATAATTCCACATGAAAAAAGGGAAGAAATGTTGAAGATAGTTCATGAAACGCACATGGGAATAGTTAAATGCAAAGAACAAGCAAGACAATTTATGTATTGGCCGAGAATGATGTCGCAAATACAAGATGTTGTAGAGAAATGTGAAATCTGTGCTCAAAATGCTACAAAGACTAATCCAAAACAGACAATGATTTCAAGTGAAATACCCGATAGACCTTCAGCCAAGATAGGAGTCAATTTTTTCGAATATCACAGTAAACACTATCTGCTTTCGGTAGACTATCACTCTAAGTGGCCAGAAATAGACAAATTGGACAGTCTTACATCAACAAGTATAATTGCATACTTGAAGAAACTTTTTGCGCGTTTCGGGTACCCAGACGAGGTCGTAAGTGACAATGGACCACAATTTGCGTGTAGAGAATTCCGAATGTTTGCGGATGAATGTAATTTCATTCATACAACAACAAGTCCTCATTATAGTCAAGCTAACGGTCAAACAGAGAGATATGTTCAAACCATAAAAAATCTCATTAAGAAAAGAAGCGATCCAAGTAAAGCATAGCTAGACTACAGAAATACGCCTTTAGATGGTATTGGTTTGTCTCCAGCTCAACTTCACATTGGACGCAGGTTGAAATCAAGTATTCCAACAACAAAAGAACTGTTAAAACCCAATTATGCTGGAACTGAAAACATACAACATCTACATAGAAAAAGGGAAGAAAAGCAGAGATATTTCTACAACAAACATAGTGGTAAAAAGCCATTACCACCATTGAGTGAAGGACAACGTGTGATCATCGAACACAACAATCAGGTTGTCCCCAGGAAGGTGATTAACAAACATCACACTCCACGTTCCTATATTGTCGAGACTAACGAAGGGAGAAAACTGCGTAGGAATCGAAAACATCTGAAACCAACAAAGGCTCAATTCACAAATCGAGATCAAACAGATGAAGATGTGATTCCAAGTGAAACATCCGCGTCTCAACAAAATGGTCAAGTGTTTGATAAAGTGTTGATTAGCAATCAGTCAGATAATCAAGAAAATAGTGTTCAAAGTCAGTCAGATCAAAGTTCTAGTCAGAGTGTTAAGAATCAAGAAAGCCATACAACAAAATCTGGTAGAGTGGTGAGAATTCCATCAAAGTATGAAGATTTTGTGTGTAATTCAATCAGTGAAGTATTTGTGTAAAATCAAGTTCATTTTAAAAGAAGAAAGTTCAATTCCATAATAAATCAAAAACAATTTCAAAGTGTAAAGTGTTAATAAGTAGTAAATCAATAATTACACAAATGAGAAGACAGGCAGATGAAGGAAGAACACGATCAGAACTTCAGAAGAGTGAAGAACCAGATGAACACTATTTAAACAAATTCATGCCAGATGACTGACATTTAACTGTAAAGAAACAGAATCTTATCACTGATTTGTTTTAGTTAGATTGAAATTATGTTATATGTCATTTTCTATAGGTAATAGCAATCATTGACAGATCAGAACTTTTTAAGTTGGTTTAATCTTTAATTGTAAGTATAAACTGAGGACATTCTTGAGGTTTAGTTATACAAACTACAAATACAAAGTGTTTCCAATAAAACTTTATTCTAAGATATTCTTAGAATTAATATTAGTTACAGAATATTAAATGACGCAATCCCATCAAGCACTGTGGTAAAGAAATAAACCATTGAAATGTTGTATGAGTCATGAGTAATTTAAAAGTCTATTGCTTTAAATCTTTTGGATGCATCTCTAGATGTTATGCTTTATATAACATGTATACAAGCATTTTTCTTTAAAGAGGGAGATGTCACATATACTGAAAAGTACATTCGATTACTTTAGTCCGTTCCGTTAGTTTTAGTCATTTATAACAATTCGGACTCTTGTGTGTATTAGGATACAGCATTAAAGATGATTCCTCACTATCTCGAGTCATATTTCACAGTTTCCTTAAGTCCAACTTTGTTATTATTAGCCGATGAGTCGGCGATAATCGTCCCACAATGCATAGCGCATATGGAATTCAAAATAGCTGCCACCTTGTAAGTTTATTAACATGTGCCCATAGACTTTGCTTATTGTGGCGTGAATAAGCACTTAAAAGACAAAACATGCAACAAATTAATGACCCCCTGTTCCAAATTTTATGTAAGATGATTGCTCTTTCATAACACAAAAGATTTATAAAGTAAATCCAATATAAAGAGTTCTGAGAGATGACTCAAATACAAAAGTGGAAATTCCACCAAAACAGATGACGTATGAGCAGACTTCACGACAGACAGTCATTTACTGTCAGTCCAAAATGAAATCTGTTGGTCCCAAAATAGGGACTAATCTAGTATAATTTTCAAAAGAATGGAAACGAAATCACCTTTTGGTCGTTTAGGGCCAATTCCGTCGTTTGAGTGGCAGTATCTATGTGTAAACAGATGAACTTCTGTAGGAAAACCCCGAAATAGTTATTTCTATAAATATAACGCGCAATCTAATTGGCCCTTGGACCATAACAATCAATCGCAAATGACGTCACTTTTATTAAAACCTAGTACCTGTATCTAGCTAGGTATTTGATTGGCTCGTTGAAGACATATTGGTCCAATGTTAAGCGGGCAAACAAACCGATGAAGGAAGAGTATAAACAAAATAATTGAATGGACATGAAGCAAGTTTTTATATTCATTGAAAAAGATCGGTACCAAAGTAATAACAATGGACCTCGATAATGAAAAGCTGGTTATTGCACAGTCTTTTTATTTGTCGGAGCTTTTTTTCGGCGGTCACACGGTCCGACAAGCTTATAACTTTCGTCGAACCTTGGATAAAATTGGCAGTCTGGACCGTCAGACCGTCGGTTTTCGCGAAGTCTGTATGAGTACAGCTCAGGTTCGCCTACTGAGAATTAAATAGCTACTGTTTCAATGTGTTAGATGTGAAAGTGGTCTGTGATTTCATCACAGGTCAGCCTCACAATTCATCACACTGTCAGTCATAAATTATAGCCAGCAACAATAAAGGTTAAATGCTCTACTTTATAAATCTATCGGACGACTAATTCATTCCTGATAAGACGGGTCTTATCAATATATCTGGTACATGTACTTCTTAAGTATTTTGGATAGTCAATCTCTTGTGACATTGTTTCCTTGCAGTTCCACATTCCCCTATGCATCCAGTAGGACAAGTCAGTTGTGCCTAGGAAGTTCTTACACGTCGCATTGGCTTGATATCCCATGAGAATTGTAACCCTCCCATGGCAATTTATTTCTTTTCAAAACCTTGAAAATAACTACTTTTCCTACACTCATTCCTGTTATCAAATAGGAAGCATAACTTACAAGGTCCAAAGCAAATTATTCAGAGGGAAAACCCTCGTCACATAAATTGTTTGAACCATATATAATGTTGAATTATTTATAACCAACAATATTACCCCAGATTTATTTGTCCATAGAATCCAACCTTCCACATTGACTTAAAGTAATTGCAAACTGTATTTCCTCTCCAATACCTTCTTTGTACCCCAACCTGCAAAGAGAACAATACATGCTCATGTTTAATAGATGTTGATTCCTATCACATTCATTTACAAGTCCAAAAATAAAAGAGGAATTGTCATACATTGTAAAGGGAAAGTTATCATTCTGTTTTTTAATTAGAAACTCTTTTGATCTTTGTGAAAGAAACATTATGGTAGAAATTTCTTTAAAAATTTACAGATTAGCAAGCATTTGTTTGTTAAATTAATTTGGAATAAAACAAAATGACAGTAATGAAATTTGCAATTGGCTACTTGAGAAATGGCTCATTAAGAGTTGACATCTTTTCAACAGTTATCTATATCCTACTTATAACTTCGATAATTGTTAAATCTTCCCTTAACACCATTTCAAATCCAAAAGTCTCTTTTGATCTCTTAATGATTTACATATGATATATATGCTATAAAAAAGCATAATGTATGTAGCCATAAAAGCCTTCTCATCTGAATCTATGCATCCCAGCTTAATCCCTGTAGCATTTAATGATTATTTAGTGTTGAACTTAGACATATATGTATGTTAAATTTAAATGATATTGAAACGATCAAAGATGATATCCTTCAGACTGAATTACTTGATTGCACATAAAAAGTTTAGTCATATTTTCTATGATTCCTTCAATAACATATATCTCTAGGCTAAAAAACAATATATCCATAGCAATACAAATATTGCCCCTCTCAACATTGGAAGTTTTTGTGCTTCTCCATCCATTGTTGTTCCCTGTTTATTATTCCTACAATAACATATATCTCTAGGCTAAAAAACAATATATCCATAGCCATACAAATATTGCCCCTCTCAATAATGGGAGTTTTTGTGCTTCTCCATCCATTGTTGTACCCTGTTTATGATTCCTACAATAACATATATCTCTAGGCTAAAAAACAATATATCCATAGCAATACAAATATTGCCCCTCTCAATAATGGGAGTTTTTGTGCTTCTCCATCCATTGTTGTACCCTGTTTATGATTCCTACAATAACATATATCTCTAGGCTAAAAAACAATATATCCATAGCCATACAAATATGGCCCCTCTCAACATTGGAAGTTTTTGTGCTTCTCCATCCATTGTTGTACCCTGTTTATTATTCCTTCAATAACATATATCTCTAGGCTAAAGACAATATATCCATAGCCATACAAATATTGCCCCCCTCAACATTGGAAGTTTTTGTGCTTCTCCATCCATTGTTGAACCCTGTTTATGATTCCTTCAATAACATATCAGTTGCCTTATAACAATATATCCATAGCCATACAAATATTGTCCCTCTCAACATTGGAAGTTTTTGTGCTTCTCCATCCATTGTTGTACCCTGTTTATGATTCCTTCTGTGGTGTCTACAAGATAGAACCAATAATGATGTCTAAATCGCTTAATTAGCCGGAGTCCGGTACGTCAACAATACACACAAAATGGATGACATTTTCAGAACTACTTTTATTAACCGCTTTACATATTCATACATAGCTAATTATGAATGGCACTACTTTGTACGTTGCGGTAAATGGGCTTCCATATAAGGTTATAGTTACTATGCTTTTACTATGGAATGTCATTCATAGCATACCTTCCCTCTTACTTTAGAGTGTCTCTCCTTAAAGTCTTAGTCTATCATGATTTCAAATACTATTAAAATGTGAAATAGCTTAAGGCTAAAGCAAACAAGATTTAACTCAAAAGAATAATCTCAAAAAGAATCTATCTTTTATAAGTGAACACTATGGGTGGAATGTCAACATCACCAAAATAAAGGAACGTGTTACAACTATCAAATTAACACTGAAATTCACTTATACAATAACATAGGGATTATTCTGCCCTGACACTTGTTATTGTATAACACAACTATTCACAGATCAAGGCGCACTGGTTTCTTCCTAGTTCTCTGCGGGTAGCGTTTGGTATGACCCTCTAGTGAAGTAGGAGTCTGGCGTCTTGGAGTGTACTGTTCCGGTGGTTTACTGGGAGTGACGTGTACCGGTACCGGAACGGTTGGTTTGTCGATCGGATCGTACTGAACGGTTGGGATGGGAACCGTCCGCTCCTGCTCTATACGAGTTTCCGCTGTTGGAAGAAGTTGGTCGGTGTGTCGTCTCCACAGAATGTCATTACCTACATTGACTTTGTAGGATAGGGGACCTGTTTTACTATGAATATGTCCTTTTTCCCACTTTTGGTTGGTTCTGTAGTCACGAACTAACACAGGTTGACCAATCTCGTAGCGTTTAATCGAGGATTCTAGTTTTGAATCGCACATGTCCATTTGTTTCCGATTCACAACGTTTCTAGTGTCTGGTTTCATGACGTCTAGTCGCGACCGAATATTTCGACCATAAAGTAACATAGATGGAGATTCGTTTGTGGTTGAATGTGGTGTAATACGATATTTACACAGAAACGCATTGAGTTTTTGATTCATAGTCAAGTCCTCGTTATTGGATTTGATCGCGTTTTTAAACGATTGAACGAAGCGTTCAGCTTGACCATTTGTTCGCGGATGAAACGGTGCGGATGTCACATGACGAATAGCGTTCGAGTCCATGAACACTTTGAATTCCTCGGAACGAAACTGAGGTCCGTTATCAGAGACGACTTCACATGGAATTCCTTGGCGCGCAAAAAGAGTTCTCAACACATTAATCGTAGCGGTTGCTGTAGTCGATTGCATGTGGAACACCTCGGGCCACTTGGAGTATGCGTCTACCACGATAAGAAACATAGCTCCCTTAAACGGTCCCGTGAAATCTATGTGTAGGCGATACCATGGACTGCCTGGCCAACTCCATGGGTGAACTACACTACTTGCTGGCGCGTTTCGAACAGTTTTGCAACCTTCACAACTGTTACACAGCTCCTCAATGTCTTGGTCAAGTCCAGGCCACCATACGTACGATCTGGATAATGATTTCATTTTTACTACTCCGATGTGACCAGAGTGTAATTCGTGCAGTACTTTTTCGCGTAAACATTCAGGTAAAATGACACGATTTCCCCACAACACACAACCTTGATGAACATTTAACTGCGAAGCTCGTTGGGTATATGGTTTAAGTGTCGCGTCATCACTTTTCGGAAAGTGGCCTTGCATTACCATATCCAAGACTTGTGATAAAATGGAATCTCTCTGAGTCTCACGCCGAATATTAACACTTGTCACAGGCAAGTCTTTAAAATGTTCCGTATAGAAAATGTCAGTGGGGTCACTGAGGTCATCTGCCTGATCTGGAAGTGGTAAGCGCGACATAGCGTCCGCGTTCGCATGATATTTGGTACCTTTGTACTGGATGTCATAAGTGTATCCCGACAAGAACACCGCGTAGCGTTGTAGCCTGGCTGCCGTCATCACTGGTAATTGCTTTGAAGGGTTGAAGATGCTCAGAAGGGGCTTGTGATCGGTCACAAGAGTAAATCTGTGTCCATACAGGTATGTATTGAACTTCCTAACACCCCAATACAGAGAGAGTGCCTCTTTGTCGATCTGCGAATATCCCTTTTCTGCATTGTTAAGTGTCCTTGATACAAATGCGATAGGTCGCTCGGAACCGTCCGGAAATGAATGAGACAATACACAACCGATGCCATAGGCTGACGCGTCACAAGCTAACTTCAGTGGAATATCTGGATTGTAGTGGCACAAAACTTGATCTGAACAGATTGCTTCCTTTATCTTAAGAAATGATTGTTCACACTCTTTGGTCCATTTCCACTTGGTATCATTCTTCAGCAGATCGTGTCATGGCGCAGCCATTGACGAGAAATTTTGAATAAACTTGTGATAGTAATTAACAAGACCCAAGAATGATCTGAGTTGCGTAAGATTTTCGGGTTGTTTAACCTCACTCATGGCCTTGACCTTACTTGGCGCTTTGTGCAATCCATATTTGTCTATTTCATGTCCACAGTACGAAATCTTCTCTTGAAAAAAACAACATTTGCTTAAATTAGCTTTCAAGCCATACGAGTTTAGGCGTTGGAGCACTAAATGAAGATTGTTCAAATTTTCCTCATCATTTTTCCCCGTGATGATGATGTCATCAAGTATACATTGAGTCTGGGGAATGTTTTGTAACACTTGGTCGATAGCGCGTTGCCATAGCGATGGGGCTGAAGCAATCCCAAACACGAGTCTGTTGTACTTGTACAACCCTTTATGAGTATTAATGGTAAGGAGTTGTTTTGCATCATCATCTACTTCCATCTGTAGGTAAGCTTGGGTCAAATCTATTTTAGAGAATTTTTCCCCACCAGACAAATTTGAAAAGATATCTTCTATCTTTGGAAGTGGGTATTTGTCTATACACATAACCGCGTTTAATGTGACTCGATAGTCCCCGCAGAGCCTGACATTACCATTCGACTTAATCACTGGCACAATTGGCGTCGCCCACTCACTGTGATCTGTCGGTTCAATTATGCCTTCCTTTTGCAGTCGGTCCAACTCGGCTTCGATTTTGGGTCGAAGTGCATAGGGAACATTTCTCGCTTTGAGGAATTTAGGTAGGGTACCTTCTTTTAGTTTAAGATTTGCAGTCATGTTCTTTAACTTCCCAATACCCTCTGTAAATATGGGTTTGTGTTGATCCAACATTGATGCTAAGCGATCTTCGGGGCGAAGGGACTTAATTTCGATCCAATTCAATTTCAATTGTTCGAGCCAATCACGACCGAATAAGGATGGAACATTATGGGGAACTACATACAAATCCACGTTTGCCCTTTGATGGTTGATGGCAACTTCAATGTTTAGTTTTCCCACAGGTTTAACAGTGTGTCCAGAGTAGCTCTTTAACAATGTATTGGTTTGTTCCAGTTTGTAATGCTTGAGTTTTGCATTGAATACTTTTTGGGAAATGATGGACAAAGCTGTCCCTGTGTCAAGTTCCATTTGGATTTCACAGTCTCCAATGCGCGGTTTTAACAATATAGGACTTGCATGGGGGTTCGTTGCATTCAGCTGGTTCACATGTAAAATTGGTTGTTCTACAGACACCTGATGAATGTTCCTATTGTTTTCACGCTTCTTCCCAAGGCAAGCACGTTCGATGTGTCCTTTCTTATGACAAAAGTTGCATATCGAGTCTTTGTGTTTACATGTTCCCACCCACACCTAAAACAGGGTTTCTTTGGGGGAGTTCTGTTTTGTGGTTTGTTTTTCTCATGTTTTGGCTTGGATTTGGTAGATTTACGAAAGTTCAAACTGTGTACCTGTTCCTGTCCACCGTGTACCTCAGCTGCATCCTTTGACGCTGTCTCCATGGCTACAGAGATCTTAATGGCCTTGTCCAAATCTAGGTCACTTTCGGAAAGTAAACGTTTCTGGATGAATTCGTGACGTAATCCACAGACTAATCTGTCTCTCAGAGTGTCATTCAGTGTAGCGTCGAAATTGCAATGCACTGACAATCTACGCAGCTCGGCTACGTAGCCCATAACGGTTTCAGACGGCCCTTGATTTCTCTTATGGAACCGGAATCGCTCGGCGATGACCGACGGTTTGGGGTTCAATTGTGCACTAAGCAGCTGTACGAGTTGATCGTAGGACTTCTCAGCTGGCTTCTGAGGAGCACAAAGGTTTCTAAGTAATGTGTATGTCTTGGGACCAATTAAACTTAGAAGCGATGCCTTCTTTTTGTCGTTGTCGACCTCGTTGGCAAAGAAAAATTGTCCCAAACGTTCACAATAAGATTCCCACGTCTCGAGATTCTCATCGAAATTGTCGATGTTTCCAATGGTTGACGATGCCATATTGTGTTAAGCTGGATGTGGGGTCGATTTACCTCGTCGCCAATGTGGTGTCTACAAGATAGAACCAATAATGATGTCTTAATCGCTTAATTAGCTGGAGTCCGGTACGTCAACAATACACACAAAATGGATGACATTTTCAGAACTACTTTTATTAACCGCTTTACATATTCATACATAGCTAATTATGAATGGCACTACTTTGTACGTTGCGGTAAATGGGCTTCCATATAAGGTTATAGTTACTATGCTTTTACTATGGAATGTCATTCATAGCACCTTCAATAACATATATCTCTAGGCTAAAAAACAATATAGCCATAGCCATACAAATATTGCCCCTCTCAACATTGGAAGTTTTTGTACTTCTCCATCCATTGCTGTACCCTGTTTATGATTCCTCTAATAACATATATCTCTGGGCTTAAAACAATATACCCATAGCGATACAAATATTGCCCTTCTCAACATTGGAAGTTTTTGTGCTCCATCCATTGTTGTTCCCTGTTTAAATTTGATAATAGAAATTTGTTTGAAACAGTTTGTGATAATATATCTGTTACACTCTCTTTTTTTTCTAATCCTTATGTATATTGGTTTAATTAGGAGGGTTCTGTTTAGGGCCTTTAAATAAATTATATGAGTATATGGCACACTGAGAATTGGAATAACAACACCTGACTATGGTCACGTTTGGAAGATAACTGACGGACCTAGTCAAGCCGAGAGTGCTTGTATGAATTTAAGGCATGCGATTTATGAAAAATGAGGTGTGGCATGAAAGACCTGTATAGCCAGTTGTATATGAAGACACTCCCCCCCCACATGCACACTAAAGGGTGTTCTTTTTTTCTGTTAAATTGATAGAGAATATTACAATCACTAACTTGTGTGGCCAAAATTTTGTTAAGATAGTGTAGACACTAAATCAAGGACGAGTCTCAATCTCAATTTCCTTCAATATTTCAAGGGCTTCATCCCATGTATTGGTTGAAAGTGCCACGCTAGTTTGAGAATGGCAGACTGAAAAGTAAAAAGTGCCATACTTGTGCTCACATACACTAAAATTGTGAAAGTTCTTTAACAACTGAAAATTATCTTTAAGTACTTTAAATTCCCTTTAACAGTTGAATTTAGATGGTAGCACATTCACATGATGCTTTAAAAAGAGTGAATACAATAAGGTTTATTTACAATTAGCGATAAAACAAGGTCAGCCGAGAAATGTCAGAAAACAATAAAACCTGAGAAATTCTCCATTTTGAAAGTTCATGTTGTTATATGGAAAAAAGACAGTATTTTTTAAGTGTTACACGGGATCCTTCCAACCAGGTGATGGCCACTCATTAATCCGAGCGCCCCTTGCTATTTTAGAATTTACTTAAATGTAAACAATGAAGTTAAATTGGTGGGCACCTAATTTGTGAAAATAGCACTTTGGTAAAAAGATAATGAATAATGCATATTGCCATGATCCTGTAGTTTTTCGATATGTTTCAACATATTCTATCATAAGGTATAACTCATTTTACCCAGTTCTGCAGTTTTTCTGAGCCCTAGTATGCTTTTAAATGTCGCAATTCTCATCCAACATAACGCCAATAAATGGAGAGGATTTGTTGTCTTTAAGTAGTTTAGTTTTTACTGCTGTTTTAATTGTTTACTCCATTTGGCTGACTATCTCATTGTTTTTGTAGAATGGTTTGATGGGTGGAATTTGAATCTGAAGTTCCATTAGATCACTGAAGGCATCAGCTGCAATATTACTCTTTGTCATAGTGTAAGCTGTTCTTAATTGGTAAATATTTTCAGATTAATTCACTTTAGCAGTGTCTCCTTATTCAACATTGTGCAAAGAATTTTTAAGTTCATCCTGTACTTTCAATGTTTTTATAGCATTGGTATGCTCCTTGCTTTAATGTTGAAAATAGATTTTAACCATTTTTCATGCCATGGTAAATTGATGCCTTCCAGACCATGGTCATCCATGTATTAAGGTTTTCATCAATAATTGATTAGTGATTAGAGCTAAGTAAACCATCTTGCTTTTATCCACCAATACTAGGCTAAGTAGTGCCTTGCCCAAGAACACTCCGCAATGAAATAATTGCTGCAACTGGGGATTGAAACCTATGCAACAGTAGGCAATCTACCGGTATAATGTTTGAAAAATACCATTTCCTTTGAGATATTTGGTTGAAACATTTGTAACAAAATAACAAATTGGTTTGTAACAAGCAATTACATGTCTTTTCTCTACTTTAATGAGTAAAAGATGCAAATGATTCCTGTCAGATATTTTTTTTTTTTTTTTTAAAGATTTTGGGCCATTTTGCAATTGCAACAATAGGAACAACTCTACACAATTACATTTAAAACAATATGTTATCCTGCTATCTGATACTTCTGACAAAGTTTGATTGAGATCAGGCAAGCACTTGAAGGAAAAAAGTAGATTTAAATGAGAAAGTGATGCAGGACGAAGAACGGAAGGTGGTCACTATAGCCTTAGCTTTGCTAAGGCGAGTGGTACATTATACATTATCAAATATTTCTGGTTCTATTAGAGACAGGTCAGTTTGAATCACTGATATTCTATCAGACTGATTCAAACTGACCTGTCTCTAATGGAACCAGAAATATATCATATAGCAATCTGCTTGTCCCAAGTTGCTGCTGTTTGTGGAGGAAGTTGGAATTCTAAGCTCCATGAGGCATCAGGATAACTTCTAGGTCAACCCGACTCCTTTTTTATGTCCTCAGAAGCTCAAAGCTGTCAATGTCTCTCAGTTTCGGGTATTGCTCTTCAAAATTGTTACTTCTGTTATTACCAGATACTCTAACAAGTCAGTTTCAAATTTAATGCAACAACAGACATTAGCAATGGAGTAAGAAACATAAAAACACATGTGATGTGAAACCCCTTCCTTTTGTCAAAGTGATGTTCCCCTTTTTTTCATGTGTGTTTTTTTATGTATTTATACAGATATACATATATAGCAGGAAGTGTTGAGGCCAAAGTCTCGAAACATAAATAAAAATGCTTAAATGCTTTTAGCCCTTTTAGTTAAGGACATTTTCTACAGTTTTATTTATGAAAATAATCCTTTCATAGAATTTTCTAATTTTTGATATGTTATTTAAAATTTTATTGTGAATTCATAAATGAAAAGAAAAATGCAAGTCAATGAGTTAGTTTTTTTGTAAAATGGCAATTTCCATGGTAACTGTTTGGGGCAAAAATGTCAAAATGACCATATCGTCTTCAAAGTTAATAAAATAATTTCTGGAAGGTTTATTAACCGGAAAATCATGAATTTATACATTCAAAACTTTATAATTCTATATTATTTTGAATTATTACAATCTGAACATTTTTTGTAATCCAAATCAGTTTTTCAAATTTTGTATTTGGCAAAAATCAATGAAAATTGATATTTATATTACAGGCAAAAATCAATGAAAATTGATATCTATATTACAAGTTCAAGTTCAAACATTTTATTAGCATAACATTTACATGTCGTTGCTACATACATACATATATACATTTACATACACATACAATCTATAATCATTATTATCATTTATATTATTATTATTATCATGATTATAATTAAGTAAGTTGATTTTATTAAAAATCATACAATCATGGAGGCTTGTGTGACATTGCTATATTCTGAGTCACGTATAGTATTAGCCAAGTAATTAAATTTTCCAAGTTTGCATAAAACATTCTTTTTTTTTGGCTGTTGGTGAAATGTTGAACAATGGGGTTCACAGATGATTCCAGAAAAACAGACTTAATGTCTTTCATCCTCTCTAGAAACTGTTCATGGTAATGAAATGGTGAACAATGGGGTTCACAGATGATTCCAGAAAAACAAACTTAATGTCTATCATCCTCTCTAGAAACTGTTCATGGTAATGAAATGGTGAACAATGGGGTTCATAGATGATTCCAGAAAAACAGACTTAATGTCTATCATCCTCTCTAGAAACAATTCATGGTAATGAAATGGTGAACAATGGGGTTCATAGATGATTCCAGAAAAACAGACTTAATGTCTTTCATCCTCTCTAGAAACTATTCGTGGTAATGAAATGGTGAACAATGGGGTTCACAAATGATTCGAGAAAAACAGACTTAATGTCTATCATCCTCTCTAGAAACTGTTTGTGGTAATGAAATGGTGAACAATGGGGTTCACAGATGATTCCAGAAAAACAGACTTAATGTCTATCATCTAGGGATGGGAACGAATAGTGAAATCACTATTCGAATATTCGACTAGAACAATTCGAATATATTCAAATATTCGATTTAAGAATTCGTTTTGATGTCCGAATGTCTGCATGTCCGAATACTAGTACACTAGTCCTCTGTTCAAACCTTTTGTGTATAGCCGATATCTGTATACATGTACGTGCATGCAATATCTTGCCATTCAAGTGATTCAGTAGGTTGGATGTTGTATTCTTGAATACAAAGTCCTGGTTACACAGGTTACAGATCGCCTTCGACTTGTCGGCAGAACGAGTAAAGTAATTCCAGACACGTGATGGAGACATTGTAATGTTTATCGAATAGATGTAGAAATTAGAATGAAGATAAGTTTGACAAATTATTCTAAAGAAAAATATACTTTCTAACACATTATTTGATTGGTCTTCGTGCATATGCAATCATGATTACGATTGGTTATTGAAAGAGTAATTGTTTAATTTCACGACAAACAAGTTACGTGATTGGTTGACACTGACAATTGTCAATTAGCGTGATTGACTTGTTTTGGATTATAAGGAGCAAGTGCAGATCATTAAGGTGTTAGATTTAGCGGCTTAAAATCGACTATTTTCACACTTAGGAATTAATCGTTTTGCAAACTGTCAAAAGATGTGGTAATTTGTCACAGGTGTTTTACTGTGTGACATACGTTGTAAAAACATCGTAACTGCACCTGGGAGCTAGGCACGTTCTTCGATATTTGGGATCGGTTTAGAGGAAGAAAATGAAAATAAACAACATTATTTTTTAATAAAATTTATGGTAAACATACAGTAATATGGGTTCATTAAAATCGAATATTCGAATACTATTTTGCTATTCGAATATTCGACCCGCTATTCAAATATTCGAATATCCGTTCCCATCCCTACTATCATCCTCTCTAGAAACTATTTGTGGTAATGAAATGGTGAACAATGGGGTTCACAGATGATTCCAGAAAAACAGACTTAATGTCTATCATCCTCTCTAGAAACTGTTCATGGTAATGAAATGGTGAACAATTGGGTTCACAGATGATTCCAGAAAAACAGACTTTATGTCTATCATCCTCTCTAGAAACTGTTCATGGTAATGAAATGGTGAACAATGGAGTTCACAGATGATTCCAGAAAAACAGACTTAATGTCTATCATCCTCTCTAGAAACAATTCATGGTAATGAAATGGTGAACAATTGGGTTCACAGATGATTCCAGAAAAACAGACTTAATGTCTATCATCCTCTCTAGAAACTGTTTGTGGTAATGAAATGGTGAACAATGGGGTTCACAGATGATTCCAGAAAAACAGACTTAATGTCTATCATCCTCTCTAGAAACTGTTTGTGGTAATGAAATGGTGAACAATGGGGTTCACAGATGATTCCAGAAAAACAGACTTAATGTCTATCATCCTCTCTAGAAACTGTTCATGGTAATGAAATGGTGAACAATGGGGTTCACAGATGATTCCAGAAAAACAGACTTAATGTCTATCATCCTCTATAGAAATTGTTTGTGGTAATGAAATGGTGAACAATGGGGTTCACAGATGATTCAGAAAAACAGACTTAATGTCTATCATCCTCTCTAGAAACTGTTCATGGTAATGAAATGGTGAACAATGGGGTTCACAGATGATTCCAGAAAAACAGACTTAATGTCTATCATTCTATCTAGAAACTGTTTGTGGTAATGAAATGGTGAACAATGGGGTTCATAGATGATTCCAGAAAAACAGACTTAATGTCTATCATCCTCTCTAGAAACAATTCATGGTAATGAAATGGTGAACAATGGGGTTCATAGATGATTCCAGAAAAACAGACTTAATGTCTATCATCCTCTCTAGAAACTGTTCATGGTAATGAAATGGTGAACAATGGGTTCACAGATGATTCCAGAAAAACAGACTTAATGTCTATCATCCTCTCTAGAAACTGTTCATGGTAATGAAATGGTGAACAATGGGGTTCACAGATGATTCCAGAAAAACAGACTTAATGTCTATCATCCTCTCTAGAAACTGTTTGTGGTAATGAAATGGTGAACAACGGGGTTCACAGATGATTAGAGAAAAACAGACTTAATGTCTATCATCCTCTCTAGAAACTGTTCATGGTAATGAAATGGTGAACAATGGGGTTCACAGATGATTCCAGAAAAACAGACTTAATGTCTATCATTCTATCTAGAAACTGTTTGTGGTAATGAAATGGTGAACAATGGGGTTCATAGATGATTCCAGAAAAACAGACTTAATGTCTATCATCCTCTCTAGAAACAATTCATGGTAATGAAATGGTGAACAATGGGGTTCACAGATGATTCCAGAAAAACAGACTTAATGTCTATCATCCTCTCTAGAAACTGTTTGTGGTAATGAAATGGTGAACAATGGAGTTCACAGATGATTCCAGAAAAACAGACTTAATGTCTATCATCCTCTCTAGAAACTGTTCATGGTAATGAAATGGTGAACAATGGGGTTCACAGATGATTCCAGAAAAACAGACTTAATGTCTATCATCCTCTCTAGAAACTATTCGTGGTAATGAAATGGTGAACAATGGGGTTCACAGATGATTCCAGAAAAACAGACTTAATGTCTATCATCCTCTCTAGAAACTGTTCATGGTAATGAAATGGTGAACAATGGGGTTCACAGATGATTCCAGAAAAACAGACTTAATGTCTATCATCCTCTCTAGAAACTGTTCATGGTAATGAAATGGTGAACAATGGGGTTCACAGATGATTCCAGAAAAACAGACTTAATGTCTATCATCCTCTCTAGAAACTGTTCATGGTAATGAAATGGTGAACAATGGGGTTCACAGATGATTCCAGAAAAACAGACTTAATGTCTATCATCCTCTCTAGAAACTGTTCATGGTAATGAAATGGTGAACAATGGGGTTCACAGATGATTCCAGAAAAACAAACTTAATGTCTATCATCCTCTCTAGAAACTGTTCATGGTAATGAAATGGTGAACAATGGGGTTCACAGATGATTCCAGAAAAACAGCCTTTTTCTCTATCATCCTCTCTAGTAACTATTTGTTGTAATGAAATGGTGAACAATGGGGTTCACAGATGATTCCAGAAAAACAGACTTAATGTCTATCATCCTCTCTAGAAACTGTTCATGGTAATGAAATGGTGAACAATGGGGTTCACAGATGATTCCAGAAAAACAGACTTAATGTCTATCATCCTCTCTAGAAACTGTTCATGGTAATGAAATGGTGAACAATGGAGTTCACAGATGATTCCAGAAAAACAGACTTAATGTCTATCATCCTCTCTAGAAACTGTTCATGGTAATGAAATGGTGAACAATGGGGTTCACAGATGATTCCAGAAAAACAGACTTTTTGTCTATCATCCTCTCTAGTAACTATTCGTTGTAATGAAATGGTGAACAATGGGGTTCACAGATGATTCCAGAAAAACAGACTTAGTGTCTATCATCCTCTCTAGAAACTGTTCATGGTAATGAAATGGTAAACAATGGGGTTCACAGATGATTCCAGAAAAACAGACTTAATGTCTATCATCCTCTCTAGAAACTGTTCATGGTAATGAAATGGTGAACAATGGAGTTCACAGATGATTCCAGAAAAACAGACTTAATGTCTATCATCCTCTCTAGAAACTGTTCATGGTAATGAAATGGTGAACAATGGGGTTCACAGATGATTCCAGAAAAACAAACTTAATGTCTATCATCCTCTCTAGAAACTATTCGTGGTAATGAAATGGTGAACAATGGGGTTCATAGATGATTCCAGAAAAACAGACTTAATGTCTATCATCCTCTCTAGAAACTGTTCATGGTAATGAAATGGTGAACAATGGGGTTCACAGATGATTCGAGAAAAACAGACTTAATGTCTATCATCCTCTCTAGAAACTGTTCATGGTAATGAAATGGTGAACAATGGGGTTCACAGATGATTCCAGAAAAACAAACTTAATGTCTATCATCCTCTCTAGAAACTGTTCATGGTAATGAAATGGTGAACTATGGGGTTCACAGATGATTCCAGAAAAACAGACTTAATGTCTATCATCCTCTCTAGAAACTGTTCATGGTAATGAAATGGTGAACAATGGGGTTCACAGATGATTCCAGAAAAACAGACTTAATGTCTATCATTCTATCTAGAAACTGTTCATGGTAATGAAATGGTGAACTATGGGGTTCACAGATGATTCCAGAAAAACAGACTTAATGTCTATCATCCTCTCTAAAACCTGTTTATGGTAATGAAATGGTGAACAATGGGGTTCACAGATGATTCCAGAAAAACAGACTTTTTGTCTATCATCCTCTCTAGTAACTATTCGTTGTGATGAAATGGTGAACAATGGGGTTCACAGATGATTCCAGAAAAACAGACTTTATGTCTATCATCCTCTCTACTGGGCTCTTCATTGGACCAAAATATTATGAGCCATTTTGGCTAAGCTACCCAAATTTTCTTTAGCTACTTGGATTTTTGCAAAGCCAAATTTGGCTAAGTCTTTTTAGCCATTTTAGCAGAAATATTAAATATAAATTACAGTTCATTTGTTCAATTTACAGACCAATTATTGAAATAGGCTAGAATGGTATTTATCACATAATAAAATAAATGATGTGTAAATTGAACAAATAAATAACAGTTCTTGTATCAGCCACTTCATTGTGTGGTTGTTCTTAGTAGAGTACTACATCCTATACCTCAATAAATGTTTACAGAACTTTGGGACAGGGTTAGAAAGACGACAGAAAATAATTAAACTTGCATGCATGCACCTGGCATGATTCATTTTTTAAATAAAACAAAATAAACATTTAAAAAAAGAATATAAAATAACTTTTGATTGTTAATAAAACAAAATAAATTAAACATTTTAAAAAAGAATATCTAACCTTTGATAAACTCTTAAAGCACATTTAACTATTTCCCTTTAAATAGATAATTGCAGGATATCACACAAAATTAAAAAGATATGTTTATGAGATTGGCTATACACTAATGTGATAAGTAGAACATTGTAATTAAAGTAGAATTTGCCCATAACAAGCAAGATCAGTTCTACTTTTGTCACACTGTTTGTTGTTAAATGACATACCTAGTATAGTTTTCTATTTAAGGGAAATGGTTAATAAAAATTAAAGGACAATCAAACTTATAAGTACATGTATAAATATCAAAGTGACTAGAAACAAAAACAATATAGTGACTAGTATTTTAAGCTTTGGAATGAAACTGTTAACAAGATATCAAATTATGAAAGAATAAATTGCATTAAAGCTTGCTTTCTTTTTCAATTTTGTTTCTGCTCATTCTGTTTAATACAAGTCAATGCCATGATCAAAAGGAAGTTGAAGGCCTTGGGAAATATAATAACAATAAATCTGAGAAGTGAGTAAGTAAGTATTTGACACATCATGGCTGTTGCAAGACTTGAATCAAAGCATTGGATCAATTGTTTTGCCATGAATTATTCATTTCAGTGTTTTACATTGGTGTTCACTTATTTAATTATTGATTTGAATATTCCCTACCAGGAGTTTCATTTTCATGATGGAACAAAACACTCCAAATTGAATGATTTGCAGACAACAATTGAACTTGTTATGGACTGGAAAGTTGTTACTATGTTAGTGTAGAAATCATTGTGTTAAAGGGAGAAATTGCACACCATGAGCATTTTCTCCTTTTTATACAATTATCTCAAGAGTCATGTGCACAAAGTTTGAAACTCAAATTATTGTTTGGTAAGGGGAATGTCACATGAAACTTAATTGAATTTTATAAATTCAGCCAGTATTATATAAATGTAATTACAAAGTTAATATACACTTTGGGAGAAAAGAAGAGATTGCTCAGATATGAGACTTTTAGACTAGGTACTCACAATATGAGAACTTCTATTCTAAATATTGCAAACAAAAAAGTAAACAAAATGTTCAACAATTAAAAAATGTAACCCTTTAACCAAATGACCAATTTTAGACTGTCCAAATTTAAAGGTATGTAACAACATTTGTAAATGAAATAGAATTGGGAAATATGGCTCTGGTGTGCAAGAAATCATTGTTGGAATAGGAGAATTTGCTTAAACTGAGCTAATTCTCATTTCCCACAATGGTTTCTAGAATTGTCTGTAACAGACTACTTAAATCTAGTTATTGTTTGGTTGTGGGTTGAAGAGGTAATTATTAATTGTTTATATCAAACATCATGTGATATCATCACTATTCTAAAAAGAAAATGGTGTCATAATAATGCATGTAATTCAATGAGTCTCAACTTAATAGTCTTCAGACAGTGAAACTTTCTAAGATAACCCTAAATAATTCCTTTCCATTAATTCCTTCAAAGGAACACATTATAAAACATAAACCGAACTGCACCTCAAACACCTAATTTACACACATTGGTTTTACACAACTGTACTTGACGTTGTGTATTGATCAAACAGCATTTCTTCTTAACAACATTGCAGACAAATTCTTCCTTTTGAGTTATTTCATCAGGTTAGTGCAACACTAACATTAATGCGGTTGAATTAAACAGCACTAAGGTCAGTGTTGCTCTAACAAATTGATTCATCAAAACCAACTGCTTGCAAGTTACAATCTACTAATTATCCACAACTTCGGAAACATTTATACAAATTGTCATGAATCCAAAAGTCTTGAACAATTCAATGTGGTAAGTGGATGATTTCTCTGTTTCGAACAATTCAATGTGGTAAGTGGATGATTTCTCTGTTTCAGTATAACCCCTTTCTTGATGCAGAAAATATGATTCATCACCTCTCAAGGTAGTAGACAACTTTTGCAAACCTCATAATTTAGCATGAGCAATTTATCATTTTTGTCACAATGTTTTTAGCTAAAAAGGTTCCTGATGAAACAGAGAAAGAGATAATTCAGTGAAGCATTCCCTAGAAGTCCTATGAAAAGAAACTAATTGTTAAACAATAGTCAAGAGATAAAATTGGCATAGAACGGACACATTGTACCAACAGACTATAATTTTCATATTTTTTGTGATAGCTCAAACCGCTGTTTCAGTACTGTTTAACTCCAGGTAACTTCCATATACCCCATTTTTAATTTTTCGACTGGCAAAAATTGAAAGAATCAGAGGACAAAAACTTTAAACTTAGAACAATTATGACTTTCTTTTTAAAATTGAGCAGACATCATTGTGATTGTGACAACAGGAGAAATTGCTTGTAACTTAATAAGCAATTTCTTCTTTTATCACAATGGTTTCTTAAGTTTTCTGCTATTATAGCTGCGTTAAATCGAGAATCTATTGGAAGAATGGGTTAAACATTACCATAATTGAAACAAAACCAGATTACCCTTCTTAGAACCATTATTAATTGCTACACTTCACCATTTACCAAACGAAAAATTTGGTCTTTCCCAAATTGAAAGGACTTGCAGACGACAACTAAAAATTTGATAAAATTTGAATTTGTTACATTTATAGAGTAGAATTAACTGTGGGAAAAGGAGGAATTGCTCATCATGAGAAATTTCTCCATTGCCCACAGTGATTTCTAGAGTTTTCTGCAAACTAACTGTGTACAATCTCATTATTGTGTGACAAGTCAGTTGGACCCAAGAGCACCAATCTTTCTATTTTTTGCTTCAATCCATGAATTGAAACATTTTTCGAAGTCAAAATCTTCCACATCTGGACCATGTAAGTAAATCTTCATCATGTCATTGACATGATTCACCTTGAGACATCTCCTATGGTGTGTTTTTATGGCATTGTAAGCAGATATGCTTCTCTCACATGAAACCGAGGTAACTGGAATGCATAAGCCAATAGCAACCAGTTTAGAGAGTTCTGGGTATGTTTTTCGGGAATCACAAAGAAAGTTTCGACTAAACATTTCCATGTCATTGTCTGCATATTTTGGATTCTTGATAATGTATTTAAGAGTTTCCCATTCCTGTTTGGCTGCCTCTATGTCAATGATATCCTTGTACTTATCATGGAGAATGTTTTGTTGAAACTCTTGATCCTCATCAGTCATCAGTCTAGTGTGTTTTGGACTAAAAACCTTGAAAGCTTCCATAACTGTAGAGTCTGGAAATGTAGACTCAAGGTAAGTAACAAGATTATCTGCAAAACATTCTGATGCACTTTTGAAGTCATTCCTTTGCTTCTTTGAATCCTTATAGCTGTGTGTTTTGTATTCAAATCTTTCACAAGCATCTGGCTCTGCAGGTAGAATGTCCATTATCTTTCTAAGGTTTACCCCTGGTCGTTCCTGCATTGCCTTAATAGCAAGGATAGCTGCCTCGATTTGAACCTGGAGACCAGAATAGTGCACAACATCTTTTTGCATCGATAGAGAAAGTTTCTTAACAATCCCGATGACATCAGCAAGAAAGTTTGTCATTAACAAGAATTTGACAGTGCAAATTGGGTCCATAACACCATGAAGCATTGCCCTTCCCTCTGTGCCCCTTTCCATGGCAACACTGGCTATTGCAGATATTACAGCAGAAATGCAGCTTATCATCGCCTCCACACTATCTGCGAAAGAGAGCCATCTTGTGAAAAACACCTGGTATATTTTCCTACCCTTTTCATTTGTGATCTCTTTACCTAGTTCCAGAGCCCTTTTTAACTTTGGAGAGTACTTTAGTGACTTAGCAAATTGGTTCAAAATGCTAATGTGTTTCACAATGTATGGAACCTTTTTTGCAGCCTTTTCACATGCTAATTGCAGCCTATGTGCCATGTAATGTGTTGACAATATAACACGGTTTATTTCTTTGAACTTGGTTGCAACACCTCTGTGAATTCCAGTCATCACAGATGCACCATCAGTAGCTATGCCCACCATAATATCTTCATCGTTGTTCACAGATAGCCCACTTTGTTCCAAAACATTGCTCACACCAGAAAATACCTCATCAGCTGTAGTTGCTGAAAGCTCACTCAAACCCAAGAACTTTGTAACTATTTTACCACTCATATCTACGAATCTAAGGCAAACTACTACAATAGATGTGTTTGATGAATCTGTAGCTTCATCAACTTCAATGCCATAAAACGGAAATGGTGAGGCCTTCCCTTCAGCTAAACTGTCTGCCATTATTGCTATAAACTCGTTGATTTCTCTTGGCTCCTGGTAACATTTCTTTTGTCCAATAATCGGCTTTACTCTACTACACCCATTTAATGCCTGCATTTGCAACAAACTTGAATTCTTGCAATTTGGAATGGCTTCCTTCACTTGAACATAAACAGTTATCATCTGTGCTATAACAGCATCTTTTGCTGCATCATATGAATTAACAGTCGCTTTTTTCATTTCCTTTCTACTCAAAGTCAATGTACTTGCCATTTTGTGTGATTTTGAGAGTTCATGTTTTATGAGGTCATCTTTCTTTGGGACCAAAGCTACCTTTCCTTCCACAAAGATATTTTTTTCTTTTGCATCAATACAGACTGTACAGTAGAATTTATGGTCATTTTCATTTAATTTCAACCATTTAAATTCATTGAACCAAGCTGATTTAATGACTCTGGTAACTGGTGATTTAAGTTTAGGATCCGTGTTTATAGGTGTGTCCTCTTGTGTAAGAGTCTCTCTGTCTATAGAGGAGTCCCTTTGTGAAGGTCTTTCTTTGTCACTGTCAGGTTTGTTGATGAGCCCTTCTTGATGTTGTGGTGATTTCAATTCTGCCCCTACCTTGTTTTTAGATTTCTGGTTGGCATCTACTGTTTTTTCACCGGTTGATACATGACATTTAAAAAAACTATCAATGCGTTTCTGTGAATGAGATGTTTTAGGTTTTTTGGTAACTTTAAGAAGTTCAACTTCTGTGTCAGAAGAATTTTCAGTTTCTTCACTAAGATGAAGTAGAGGGACCACATGATTGGGTTCAAAGTAAGAAGCTGAACTGTCAAAAGTTCCATCTCGTGTCCAGAAAATTCTAACTGGTTGTTTTCTAAGGGTTTTCTCCTTAAAGATGTCACTTACACTTGTATTTTCCTTAGGGGCTATTGTGGATTGGAATATATGTTTCATATAATGTTCCGCATTTGGGAAAAAGCTTTCAATATCTTGTCCAATCACTGTTGCTAAAGCATAGCAATGATGTATTGATGACCAGGTTTTATCGTCACCACTCCTTTCACAGTCAACTTTAAAGGCATCAAAAAGACTGATTGTATCCCCCTGGACATCTTCTGGTAGAATACTGTGCAGGATAACAGTAGGGTCCTCGGCCAGACTACATATCTTTCTGTAGTAATAGTCAACATTTCTCTGTAGTTCAAGGGCTGTTTCATTTCTCAAAGTTGACGCTAAAGACGGATCTCCTGATAAAAAGAAGAATATACTTGTAAGCCCTTTTTCTTTCTAACAAAACTTTGAAAACTTTTCACAACAATAACTACCATTCATGATGGCAATAAATAAGAATTTAATGGTTTAAAATGCTTGAAAAAAATGTGACAAAAGACAAATTTGCTCCAAAGAAGCAAGTTTTATTTTTGTCACAATGTTTTCAAAATCTGTCTATTGTAGAACTTGAAGCGTCACAAGTCAATTTTAAGGAAAGGGTTAATTTTGACTTGTTGCCTCTGCTTTGACAAGCTATTGCAATTATATAACATCAGTGAAGTATTGTTATCTTGACATAGGACACATTGAACTACTGCTTATCTTTAACTAAATCTTCTTAACTCTGAAGGAAAGCATACTGAAAGCTGATGAAGATCAAAATTAATACTGAAAACTTTCGTCTGCATGAAACATTCCTCATTAGAAGGTACTTGTGATGGAAAATTTGGTATTTCGACCTTCTGTTATCTCGATGCATTTGTCTGGTGTCTGACATCAAGATGACAAGAGTTGACTGTATTGTAAATATGCATACAAAGTTACACACCTGTAAATCTTGTGACAAAAGCAGAAATTGCTCTCTTGCTAACAACATTTTTTAGGAATGTGCTGTCAATCAATACATCAAACATTAAAATTAAGCACAAGATTCAAAACTCACAGTCATTATATAATATGACTCATTGTTTTTCTACTACATTTATAAATAACTGCCCCTAGTGTTTCCAGACAGGGGCATCAGTAACAATGCATTAAACTTTGACCCATTTGAAAGAAGTTACAGATGACAATCTTTTTTGTGTTTAAATTGCATGTTGATGCCCAGGTAGGAAGGAAATTGTTTTTGAAAAACATCTGCAACAATCTAAAAAGATGTTGTTATTGTTAACCATCTCTGGGTGAAAAGGGTTATATAATAGCAATACATACCAACCAGACTAATCGAAACACTGTAATACAGACAGTTTCCATCCCCCTTTGTCTTTATTGCTCTTAATTGACTGTCACTACATACTGCAGGCAGGAGTAATTGGGAGAATTCATCACAATCTGACAGAACGCTAGGTACGAAATTCTGAAATTCATTAAAAAAAAAACTTTCAAGATTTTTTTTTTAAACAATTGAACCAGACCAGTACCTAGTGTGTAGTAGAACATTTTGTATTAAGAATAATTGAATAATTACATGGTAAGGTGCAAACAGTCTCATTTTCCTGTGTTACTGCATCTGATAGTTCGATACATGACTGAGGGTTGGTAAAAAATGGGGAGATTGCTCATCACCAGCAGCTTAATAAGTCACAATGGTTTCAAAGGTTGTCTGCTTTTATCAAACAAGGAAATCTGTAGTGGACAACATTAACACAAAGTCAAATACCAATTAAAAACTTAAAAAGGGTTATAAAAATATTATAATTTACAAAAGCTGAAATTGCTCATTGATGATGTTGGGGTTTAACGCCACTTTTAACAGCTACAGTCATATCACGGCGGTCAGCGCACCTACCATGCTTTCCCACACCAGTACTTACACTACTTCTTTCCATGAACGTAATGTTTAATTTGATTCTAAACATAGTTTTGTTCTCAAAATTCAATTATAAAATTAAAACCGGCTGGGTAGCTCAGTGTGTATTGTAGGCTTGCATAGCGGGCCCATGACCTAGAGGTTGTGGGTTCGATAACCGGTCAGGGTAACTTCTTTCCAGCAATAAAATTTTCCATTCATCTCAGCTTCTAAGATCATGTGAGTATTTAGTCAGCGACATGGAAAACAAGTAGTGCAAGTACTGGTGTGAGAAAGCCAGGAAAGCATAGTAGCGCCGACTGCCATGAAATGACCATAGCAGTTTAAAAGTGACTTTAAACCCCAAACAAACAAATCAATAATAAAATTACAAACAATGTTTTACCTTTATCATTGTTTTATTGTAACAGTCTTTCATTAATAACAGAAAATAGTGTGTAGATGGCATTTTTCCCAACCAGCATCCTTAGCTTAAAGATTGTGTACAGCGGACAGTAAACTTTACTGTCCGCTGTACACAATCATGAATGATACTTGGTTGGGAAAACACTAAACCGCAGACAGTGTCAACTTGACAAGTATTATACAGTCAACTTGACAGTTACGGATGAAGGGCTTTTCTCAATCACGCCTAGCCTGTAGGGATGCATATCATAATTGTTGGAAAATTATCTAAACAGAGACTGTTTTGCCTTTGCTTCAAGAAACCATGCACACATTTGAACAGACTTTCAATTGGTAAACATGCGATAATACCCAGCAAACATTGAAGTCGGCCCGACGTCGTAACCCCGACGTCGTAACCCCGACGTCGTAACTAACTCCGACGTCGTAACGTCGGGCCGATATAGCTTCTTTGCAGGGTATGCTGCAGCGTTTACGTGATCTGGGAGTCATTGAACTGGCAAGTTGACAGTACTTGTACAATAATGACGTTCTTTTTACTAAATGTGGGAGTTCCAATGCATTAAGATATGCTCATAAAAGGTTATATTTCCTTGAATGTTTGTTTTAATTACCATTTTTCACCGGGAGTCCCTTTCCCTCATGTTGTTGTTGTTGTTGTTTCGTTGTCCGTAAATTCCGTACCATGGAATTTCGTTCTAATATTGCATCGATGTAATCATTTAAAACGCTTGATATATTGAATGTGTTTACACACAAATAATGTTTTTTATTCGCGTGCTTTTTATTGCAATAAGTCCCATATCACCTTTATGAGTATCTTTTTTTAACGCAGTGAGCTACAGAAATAAGTATCGAAAACGTTTTGGTGCGTTTTATTATTCTGGTACCGACTTTAGTGTGACACATAAACTGAAACCGGGAACCGGCCTGTTTAAACGTTTTCATTAGACGTTGCTATTGGAAATATACATAATGTCTGGTCTCCGGATTTTCTAAAAGAGCGCTTTCACTAGAAAATCGGCTAAGGAACCAAACACTTCTATTTATATTTAAGCTGTTCAACGTCAAACTATTCAATTTTAATTAATGATTACCACTCGTAGTGGCGAAAAGACTTTAGCCATTCTTCCCACTTTCGCCATTACAGACTCTATACAAAATGGGGTCAATTTTACTTTCGCCAAATTGACGAAAGGGTACATTTCTTTTTTCGCCAAACCAAGTTGACTTTCGCCTATGGCGAATGGCGAAGCTTTATGAATAGCCCAGCTCTAGAAACTATTTGTGGTGATGAAATGGTGAACAATGGGGTTCACAGATGATTCCAGAAAAACACACTTAATGTCTATCATCCTCTCTAGAAACAATTCATGGTAATGAAATGGTGAACAATGGGGTTCACAGATGATTCCAGAAAAACAGACTTAATGTCTATCATCCTCTATAGAAATTGTTTGTGGTAATGAAATGGTGAACAATGGGGTTCACAGATGATTCCAGAAAAACAGACTTAATGTCTATCATCCTCTCTAGAAACTGTTCGTGGTAATGAAATGGTGAACAATTGGGTTCACAGATGATTCCAGAAAAACAGACTTAATGTCTATCATTCTATCTAGAAACTGTTTGTGGTAATGAAATGGTGAACAATGGGGTTCACAGATGATTCCAGAAAGACAGACTTAATGTCTATCATCCTCTCTAGAAACTGTTCATGGTAATGAAATGGTGTACAATGGGGTTTACAGATGATTCCAGAAAAACAGACTTAATGTCTATCATTCTATCTAGAAACTATTCGTGGTAATGAAATGGTGAACAATGGGGTTCACAGATGATTCCAGAAAAACAGACTTAATGTCTATCATCCTCTCTAAAACCTGTTCATGGTAATGAAATGGTGAACAATGGGGTTCACAGATGATTCCAGAAAAACAGACTTAATGTCTATCATCCTCTCTAGAAACTGTTTGTGGTAATGAAATGGTGAACAATGGGGTTCACAGATGATTCCAGAAAAACAGACTTAATGTCTATCATCCTCTCTAGAAACTGTTCATGGTAATGAAATGGTGAACAATGGGGTTCACAGATGATTCCAGAAAAACAGACTTAATGTCTATCATCCTCTCTAGAAACTGTTTGTGGTAATGAAATGGTGAACAATGGGGTTCACAGATGATTCCAGAAAAACAGACTTAATGTCTATCATCCTCTCTAGAAACTGTTCATGGTAATGAAATGGTGAACAATGGGGTTTCAGATGATTCCAGAAAAACAGACTTAATGTCTATCATTCTATCTAGAAACTATTCGTGGTAATGAAATGGTGAACAATGGGGTTCACAGATGATTCCAGAAAAACAGACTTAATGTCTATCATCCTCTCTAAAAACCTGTTCATGGTAATGAAATGGTGAACAATGGGGTTCACAGATGATTCCAGAAAAACAGACTTAATGTCTATCATCCTCTCTAGTAACTATTCGTTGTAATGAAATGGTGAACAATGGGGTTCACAGATGATTCCAGAAAAACAGACTTAATGTCTATCATCCTCTCTAGAAACTATTCGTGGTAATGAAATGGTGAACAATGGGGTTCACAGATGATTCCAGAAAAACAGACTTAATGTCTATCATCCTCTCTAGAAACTATTCATGTAATGAAATGGTGAACAATGGGGTTCACAGATGATTCCAGAAAAACAGACTTAATGTCTATCATCCTCTCTAGAAACTGTTCGTGGTAATGAAATGGTGAACAATGGGGTTCACAGATGATTCCAGAAAAACAGACTTAATGTCTATCATCCTCTCTAGTAACTATTCGTTGTAATGAAATGGTGAACAATGGGGTTCACAGATGATTCCAGAAAAACAGACTTAATGTCTATCATCCTCTCTAGAAACTATTCGTGGTAATGAAATGGTGAACAATGGGGTTCACAGATGATTCCAGAAAAACAGACTTAATGTCTATCATCCTCTCTAGAAACTGTTCATGGTAATGAAATGGTGAACAATGGGGTTCACAGATGATTCCAGAAAAACAGACTTAATGTCTATCATCCTCTCTAGAAACTGTTCATGGTAATGAAATGGTGAACAATGGGGTTCACAGATGATTCCAGAAAAACAGACTTAATGTCTATCATCCTTCTAGAAACTGTTCATGGTAATGAAATGGTGAACAATGGGGTTCACAGATGATTCCAGAAAAACAACTTAATGTCTATCATCCTCTCTAGAAACTATTCGTGGTAATGAAATGGTGAACAATGGGGTTCATAGATGATTCCAGAAAAACAGACTTAATGTCTATCATCCTCTCTAGAAACTGTTTGTGGTAATGAAATGGTGAACAATGGGGTTCACAGATGATTCCAGAAAAAACAGACTTTTTGTCTATCATCCTCTCTAGTAACTATTCGTTGTAATGAAATGGTGAACAATGGGGTTCACAGATGATTCCAGAAAAACAGACTTAATGTCTATCATCCTCTCTAGAAACTGTTTGTGGTAATGAAATGGTGAACCATGGGGTTTACAGATGATTCCAGAAAAACACACTTAATGTCTATCATCCTCTCTAGAAACTGTTTGTGGTAATGAAATGGTGAACAATGGGGTTCACAGATGATTCCAGAAAAACAGACTTAATGTCTATCATCCTCTCTAGTAACTATTCGTTGTAATGCAATGGTGAACAATGGGGTTCACAGATGATTCCAGAAAAACAGACTTAATGTCTATCATCCTCTCTAGAAACTATTCGTGGTAATGAAATGGTGAACAATGGGGTTCACAGATGATTCCAGAAAAACAGACTTAATGTCTATCATCCTCTCTAGAAACATGGTAATGAAATGGTGAACAATGGGGTTCATAGATGATTCCAGAAAAACAGACTTAATGTCTATCATCCTCTCTAGAAACTATTCGTGGTAATGAAATGGTGAACAATGGGGTTCACAGATGATTCCAGAAAAACAGACTTAATGTCTATCATCCTCTCTAGAAACAATTCATGGTAATGAAATGGTGAACAATGGGGTTCACAGATGATTCCAGAAAAACAGACTTAATGTCTATCATCCTTTCTAGTAATTATTAGTGGTAATGAAATGGTGAACAATGGGGTTCACAGATGATTCCAGAAAAACAGACTTAATGTCTATCATCCTCTCTAGAAACTGTTCGTTGTAATGAAATGGTGAACAATGGGATTCACAGATGATTCCAGAAAAACAGACTTAATGTCTATCATCCTCTCTAGAAACTGTTTGTGGTAATGAAATGGTGAACAATGGGGTTCACAGATGATTCCAGAAAAACAGACTTATGTCTATCATCCTCTCTAGAAACTGTTTGTGGTAATGAAATGGTGAACAATGGGGTTCATAGATGATTCCAGAAAAACAGACTTAATGTCTATCATCCTCTCTAAAACCTGTTCATGGTAATGAAATGGTGAACAATGGGGTTCATAGATGATTCCAGAAAAACAGACTTAATGTCTATCATCCTCTCTAGAAACAATTCATGGTAATGAAATGGTGAACAATGGGGTTCACAGATGATTCCAGAAAAACAGACTTAATGTCTATCATCCTCTCTAAAACCTGTTCATGGTAATGAAATGGTGAACAATGGGGTTCACAGATGATTCCAGAAAAACAGACTTAATGTCTATCATCCTCTCTCTATCACAGATGATTCCAGAAAAACAGACTTAATGTCTATCTCTAGAAACTGTTTGTGGTAATGAAATGGTGAACAATGGGGTTCACAGATGATTCCAGAAAAACAGACTTAATGTCTATCATCCTCTCTAGTAACTATTCGTTGTAATGAAATGATGAACAATGGGGTTCACAGATGATTCCAGAAAAACAGACTTAATGTCTATCATCCTCTCTAGAAACTATTCGTGGTAATGAAATGGTGAACAATGGGGTTCACAGATGATTCCAGAAAAACAGACTTAATGTCTATCATTCTCTCTAGAAACAATTCATGGTAATTAAATGGTGAACAATGGGGTTCACAGATGATTCCAGAAAAACAGACTTAATGTCTATCATCCTCTCTAAAACCTGTTCATGGTAATGAAATGGTGAACAATGGGGTTCATAGATGATTCCAGAAAAACAGACTTAATGTCTATCATCCTCTCTAGAAACTATTCGTGGTAATGAAATGGTGAACAATGGGGTTCACAGATGATTCCAGAAAAACAGACTTAATGTCTATCATCCTCTCTAGAAACAATTCATGGTAATGAAATGGTGAACAATGGGGTTCACAGATGATTCCAGAAAAACAGACTTAATGTCTATCATCCTTCTAGTAACTTTCGTGGTAATGAAATGGTGAACAATGGGGTTCACAGATGATTCCAGAAAAACAGACTTAATGTCTATCATCCTCTCTAGAAACTATTCGTGGTAATGAAATGGTGAACAATGGGGTTCACAGATGATTCCAGAAAAACAGACTTAATGTCTATCATCCTCTCTAGAAACAATTCATGGTAATGGAATGGTGAACAATGGGGTTCACAGATGATTCCAGAAAAACAGACTTAATGTCTATCATCCTCTCTAGAAACTGTTTGTGGTAATGAAATGGTGAACAATGGGGTTCACAGATGATTCCAGAAAAACAGACTTAATGTCTATCATCCTCTCTAGAAACTATTCGTGGTAATGAAATGGTGAACAATGGGGTTCACAGATGATTCCAGAAAAAACAGACTTAATGTCTATCATCCTCTCTAGTAACTATTCGTTGTAATGAAATGGTTTACAATGGGGTTCACAGATGATTCCAGAAAAACAGACTTAATGTCTATCATCCTCTCTAGAAACTGTTCATGGTAATGAAATGGTGAACAATGGGGTTCATAGATGATTCCAGAAAAACAGACTTAATGTCTATCATTCTATCTAGAAACTGTTCATGGTAATGAAATGGTGAACAATGGGGTTCACAGATGATTCCAGAAAAAACAGACTTAATGTCTATCATCCTTTCTAAAACCTGTTCATGGTAATGAAATGCTGAACAATGGGGTTCATAGATGATTCCAGAAAAACAGACTTAATGTCTATCATTCTATCTAGAAACTGTTTGTGGTAATGAAATGGTGAACAATGGGGTTCACAGATGATTCCAGAAAAACAGACTTAATGTCTATCATCCTCTCTAAAACCTGTTCATGGTAATGAAATGGTGAACAATGGGGTTCACAGATGATTCCAGAAAAACAGACTTTTTGTCTATCATCCTCTCTAGTAACTATTCGTTGTAATGAAATGGTGAACAATGGGGTTCACAGATGATTCCAGAAAAACAGACTTAATGTCTATCATCCTCTCTAGAAACAATTCATGGTAATGAAATGGTGAACAATGGGGTTCACAGATGATTCCAGAAAAACTGACTTATTGTCTATCATCCTCTATAGAAATTGTTTGTGGTAATGAAATGGTGAACAATGGGGTTCACAGATGATTCCAGAAAAACAGACTTAATGTCTATCATCCTCTCTAGAAACAATTCATGGTAATGAAATGGTGAACAATGGGGTTCACAGATGATTCCAGAAAAACAGACTTAATGTCTATCATCCTCTCTAGAAACTGTTCATGGTAATGAAATGGTGAACAATGGGGTTCACAGAACTGATTCCTGAAAAACAGACTTAATGTCTATCATCCTCTCTAGAAACTGTTTGTGGTAATGAAATGGTGAACAATGGGGTTCACAGATGATTCCAGAAAAACAGACTTAATGTCTATCAACTTTCTAGAAACTGTTTGTGGTAATGAAATGGTGAACAATGGGGTTCACAGATGATTCCAGAAAAACAGACTTAATATCTATCATCCTCTCTAGAAACAATTCATGGTAATGAAATGGTGAACAATGGGGTTCACAGATGATTCCAGAAAAACAGACTTAATGTCTATCACCCTCTCTAGAAACTGTTCATGGTAATGAAATGGTGAACAATGGGGTTCACAGATGATTCCAGAAAAACAGACTTAATGTCTATCATTCTATCTAGAAACTGTTTGTGGTAATGAAATGGTGAACAATTGGGTTCATAGATGATTCCAGAAAAACAGACTTAATGTCTATCATCCTCTCTAGAAACTGTTCATGGTAATGGAATTGTGAACAATGGGGTTCACAGATGATTCCAGAAAAACAGAGAAACACACAAATGCTTACAGTCAGTAAGCATGCCATTTTTACGTAGATTCAACTCTTAACATTTTTATTTTTAGCTCACCTGAGGTTCTTGAAAGTCCGTCGTCTGTTGTGTGTGCGTGCGTGCGTGTGTGCATGCGTGCGTGCGTATGTCGTCAACAATTTCAGCATTTACACAGAAGAGAAGCCACATTTTTGGCCCATTCTTTCTGATACTTGCTCAGGATGTTAACCATGATAATGTCTCGATCGAGTTCAATCATGGGTGGGGTGGGGTCAAAAAGTAGGTCACTAGGTCAAAACTTAGTAAAATCTTGTCTACACTCTAGAAGCCACTTTTTTGGCCCATTCTTCCTGATACTTGCTCAGGATGTTTACCTTGATGATTGATCATGGGTGGGGTTGGGTCAAAAAGTAGGTCACTAGGTCAAATCTTAGTAAAATCTTGTTTACACTCTAGAAGCCACATTTTTGGCCCATTCTTCCTGATACTTGCTCAGGATGTTTACCTTGATGATATCTCGATCGAGTTCGATCATGGGTGGGGTGGGGTCAAAAAGTAGGTCACAAGGTCAAATCTTAGTAAAATCTTGTTTACACTCTAGAAGCCACATTTTCTGCCTAATCTTGATCAACATTGCTCAGGATAATAACCTTGATGATATTTCAATAGAGTTTGATCATGGTTGGTGTGGGGTCAAAAAGTAGGTCACTAGGTCAAATCTTTGAAAAACCTTGTTTACAGTTTAGAAGCCACATTTTCTGCACACAAATCTTTGAAATATCTTGTTTACATTCTAGACGTCACATTTTCAGACCAATCTTGATAAAACTTGCTCAGACTGTTAACCTTGATGGTATCTTGATCAAGTTCGAACATGGGTAGTGTGGGGTCAAAAAGTAGGTCACTAGGTCAAATCTTAGAAAAATCTTGTTTACATTCTAGAAGCCACATTTTCTGCCCAATCTTGATAGAACTTGCTCAGAATGTTAACCTTGATGATATCTCTATCTTGATAGAGTTTGATCATGGGTGGTGCAAGTAAAGAAATTGGTCACTAGGTCAAATCTTTTAAAAACCTTGTTTACACTCTAGAAGTTACATTTTCTGCCCAATCTTGATAAAACTAGCTCAGACTGTTAACCTTTATGGTATCTTGATTAAGTTCGATCATGGGTAGTGTGGGCTTTAAAAGTAGGTCACTAGGTCAAATCTTAGAAAAATCTTGTTTACACTCTTGGAGCCACATTTAAGGCCCATTCTTTATCAAACTTACTCAGGATGATAACCATGACGATATCTCGATCGAGTGTAATCATGGGTGGGCTGGGATAAAAAGTAGGTCACTAGATCAAATCTTAAAAAATCTTGTTCACACTCTAGAAACCACATTTTCGACCCAATCTTGATCAAACTTGCTTAGAATGATAACCTTTATGATATTTCAATAGAGTTCGATCATGTGTGGTGTGGGGTCAAAAAGTAGGTCACTAGAGAAATATTACTTTGATGATATCTTGACCGAATTTGATCATGGGTGGGGTAGGGTTAAAAAGTTCACTAGGTCCACTCTTTGAAAATCTGGTTTACACATTAAAAGCCACATGTCAGGATGTTTACCTTGATGATATATTAATCAACTTCGATCATGGTTAGGTGGAGTCAGAAAGTAGGTCAGTTCTGCTTCAAAATGGCATATTATGTTTTCTTGATGATATGTGGGTCGAATTAGATCATAGAAGATGGGATGGGTTTAGAAAAATGGTCACTATGTCACATCATAAATTACTATTGTTTACAATATTATGGTAAAAAATATGACCCAATCTGTCTGGAACTCGCTTTCTCTTACCCTTCAAAGTTTCTTAGAATATTTGCGTTAGTTTGATAAATCTTGTTTACATTCTAAAGGCAACCCTGTTTGTACAATGTATATCGAAGAGGTCTACAGCTTAATTTTTTAAGAAATCCAGAGTGCTGATCAAACTTGCTCAAAATGTTGACCTTGATAATATCTTGATTAACTTTGATCATGGGTGGTATGGAATCAAAAAGTAGTTCACAAAGTCAAATCTTAGAAAACACCCGTTTACACTTTGAAAGCTACATTTTCAGCCCAATTTGATCAAACTTGCTAAAAATGATCAATCTGTTATATCTCAACCAAGTCAGTTTATGAGTAACTTGGGGTCAAAAGTAGATCACTGTCAAATTTAGACAAATCCTGTCCATTACTCATGTGTAACATTGTTGTAACCAACACTTTACAAGTGTCCGGTGAGCGATCCAGGACCCTCACGGTCCTCTTGTTGATATCAACATAGTTCCGGAAAATTGAAGGTTTTAAGCTCCCCAGAAGACATAATATTGCATTTTAACTAATGCAATGGCCATTACACTGCTGTTACTTACGCAATATGGATCGTTTTCAATTTCTTTTGAGCTTCTTCAACAATGTGATAAAGTTTGGTCAAAATTGGCCTTTGGCAAGTAGAACTAAAAATGATTGATACATGATAAACATTGAACAGTTTAACACAATCTTATTAGTTACTCAATTGAACACCTTTGAAAACAGAGAAGACCAAGATCAGCAAGGTCCTACAGAAGCTGTCTGAGCAGGGTCTGCTTTGTTAACCTATTGACATAAAGCAGATTAGACACATGGTACTACTGTCATTAGTATTTAATGTCTATATTTCATGCATCAAATTCTGATTGATTTTATTATCATGGTAGTGAAGTATTGCATAATTACAGGGAAATGGTTTAACAAGTCTACAGAAACACAACCCACCATTACTATTGGACTTAACATCATTGCTGTACACAAGACTAGGAATTTAACTGCTTATGACAGATGTGTAGATTGACTTTAACTTGTAATCATTCAACCACCAAACAGACAAGACCGAGATCAGGCAGCTCTTATTAGAATGATCTGATCTGGTTTTGTTCTGTTTTTCGAAAGGCATTTAAAGGTATGCATGTAATACCATACAGAAATGGTATGCCAAAATATAACTAGGTTTGAGAAAGTAAAACAAAATGGACAAAACTACCAAGTAGTGATTTCAATAATATAAATCACTATCCAACACCTACAACATACATCTAAGATTATGTACATACATGTATGTACAGCACTTTAGAAACATACATGGAAAAACTTTTGCTTCTCAATCCACATGCATATAGATGTCAAGTACATGTATATGGTACATAAGAATAAGAACAGGAAAGTAAATATTTAACTTTGAACATAAAAAACGAGAACAAAACAAGGAAATAACTTTGAAAATAAAAAGCAAAACAAAAACGGTTCATCAAGGCCTGAACGCTTGCTCTATTGACTAAATTTGAGAAGCACTTGTGTTAAATATACTGTTTTTCAATAATCAAAGGCCATAGCTGCTGTCCAATTTTTCTTGTTTTCAACTTATCCTAGATGTTAATGATCATCAACATAGATTTGAAAATTGAAGGTTCTATGCTTTTAACAAGACTAAATGAAGCATTTTTTTTACTATAACAAGGGCTATAACTTGCGATATGAGTTATTTTCAATTCATCCAAGCTAAATAAGTATCAACACTACTGTTATAAAGGTTGATAAAGATGAGGTGAAAACTAAAGGCCCCATGCTCTTTACAAGAAACAAGATATAGCATTAATTTTTGTAAGTAAGGGCCACAATTCTCTTGTTAAATATGTGGTATTATCTGGCTTTCCAACTTGTGAGCTATTAATGATATCAACAATGTGATTCAATTTAGAAAATATTGAATGAAAAATGAAGACTCATGCTATTAATAATTAAAATGTAGAATTTTGAACTAATTGAAGGACTTACTCTGCTATCACTTAAGATGATATGGCTGGTTTTCAAAGGAAAAGACTTTTACTGAGTCATCATTGATTTTAATAATGTGGTAGAGTTTGGTAAAGATCTTATGCAAACGAAAACCAAATGTTAACAAAGGATAACGCACCATCACAAAAGCTCTTCTGACCTTCAGCCAGTGGAGCTAAAAATCATGGGATTCAGAGATCAATACATATTTGACTAGGAGGTCAATAAAGCATCAAGGGCAATGTGTGTATATCTTATAAACAAGGGCAATGTGTGTATATCCTATAAACAAGGGCAATGTGTGTATATCCTATCAACTTTAAGACTTGAAATGTCATGCACATTTTAAGTATTGAACGAATATATTTACAGTACTGCATTAAATTTTTTAAAATGATTTTATGGCAGAATTATTTGGGCATTGTTAATTATAATGTCATTGCCATGTTTCTCTTAATGAAAAGGGATTAAAAACTGGCAAAGTCAATCATGAGACGTACATGTAGTAAGTTTTTCCATGTGCTGTCAATGTCAATCTTGGTGAATTAACTTTTGTGTCATACTGCCATTAACACATTGAATTAGTATGAAAGCTTAAATGACAGAAATTCTATACTTCAAAAAAGTATTGCAACCTTTAGTAAATGCTTATAATGCTTCATACATTATTTTACAAAATTAATGCAGATAGAACTATCTTTGAAATGATCTTTGATAATCAGATCTATACTCAGTGCCACTAAAACTAGACACTTTCAATGATGGGTATTTGAGAGAACGTTTTAGTCTATACCAATTAACAATATTCAGTTAAAATACAGAATTAAAGGTATTTATTAAAATCAGAGGTATTAATAAACAAGAAGACCATGATGGTCTTATATCGGTCACAAACATTCGTTTTCACATTTTGTATAATGATAACGGCTAAAACAATGTTACCATAAGACAGTTTGGGAGGAAAAGAATTGTCAAGTCTTCACTACATAACTAAGCTTAATACGAACTTGTTATTCCAGGATGGGGTCATTTTAGACCCTAGGGCTAATATTTGAACAAATTTTGATAGGTCATATACAGTCAGTTCTCTACAGTTGCCACCCGTTAACAAAGAATATGACTGAATAGCAAAGTGGAAGCTCAATACAAGACGCAAGACACACAGAAAGCTCCGGTTTTAGCTTTCTGCATGTCTTGCCTCTTTTATTCAGCGATCACCTGTCTAAAAGACCGGATTTTATGGCATTTATGTTGCCTGCTTAATGCAAACTTGACTGTAGATAGATACACAACGAATTCGGTAGCTCTAGCTGTGACGCATTAGGTGAAGTTTCTCTAAGTTTTCACTAAATAAGCCAATGTACATACTTGTGATTAACAAGGCAAAGTGGGGCCATTTAGACCATAGGGCCAACATTTGAACAAACTTGATAGAAGAAAAATCAGGATGCTATACACAAAGTTAATAGCCCTAAATGTTTCAGCAAGATAGTTCAAGTTTTCACTGTATCGCCTATGTTGAAATTGTGACCCAAGGATGGAGCCTTATGAGATCCCCAAACTAAAATTTAAACAATCTAAACAGTTCCACTGGATGGAGCTACACAAAACATTTGGTAGTCTTAGGTCTTGTGAGATGTTAAAATTTTTCACTATACAGTCAACTCTCGTTATTTTGACATCGGATATCTCGATCATAGTGTTGTGTCCCTTCCAAGTTTTGTAATATGTACTCTTCCTTTTTGGAAAGATAACCAATTAATTAATGTTGTTCAAAGTTTAATACAGGTCGAAAGTAATGCTAAAAGCTCCTTTAGGATTTTAGATTTTTTTTCATGGAATTGATTAGCTTAACCCATTACCACATGACTTATCAAGACCTTCCATTTTGAAACGATATACAGATATGAAGACATTGTAAAAAGAGAAGAAACTCCAATTATAAGAAGTTCTGCTTTTTGAACAATGTTTTCCAAAGCAATCCCTAACATATTGTGTAATGGTTTAAGCTAATCAATTTCATGAAAAGAAAAAAAGCTTCTGCCATAACACTGCATATATGTTCTCCAGTTCTGTTACGAATAATTACGCAGTTTAGTCTTCAACATCTATTTGAATTACTTCTGGTCCTTTCATGATCACTTTGAGAGTTAAAGGTAGTTTGGATTCGAGCTCTGTTACAACGTCGGTTTCTTCGCAAATCAGAGCATTACAAAGTGAACTTAGTGAAACAACAACTTCGTCATAATCACTGTTCTCATCTGTTAGGGCAATAGTATTGTTCTGTAGTGTTTGGAATGCTACAACTTTGATGGTCTTTGTTTCTTGAGGAACGTCAACTTTCTATGAAATTATAGAAGAGAAAATAATGACAAATTACTGCATGTAAATGAAAAATATATAGCTCAAACTTTACCCCTTCCATTTTAATGCCAAACAGAGAAGATCCAAATTAGTCAGTTGCTAGAGGAGCTGTCTGATAAGGCTCTGCTATGTTTGTCTTTTGAAATGAAACAGGTAAGAGAACCATGGCACTTATGCCATTAAAATTCAAATTTCTATGTTGTTAGTACCCAATTTATTATTCAAATATTAAAAGTGAAGTTTTAGGCAATTACTAAACATGAAGAAGATTAATAGCAAACTTTGCAAAAATTGACAAACATAGGTCAAGAGTATGTAAGATAATTTAACACATGAAGTGTTTGCTGCACTTATAAGTTAGAAATAATTAATAACCTGAACAATGATATTTAAAGATTTTAAGTTTTCAAGCTGGCAGATGTAGCACAGGTTAGCAGTCAGAATATCATAGCTTTGATAGTAGTGTATATTCGCCCTGTAAGCCAAAGTCACAGTTATGGTATGGCTATATATTTTTCTTACATTGGTTCTACAAAACCAGGTTAATTTTTCAAAACAAAGATGTTTGTAAAACAGGCATGGTCCCCAAATCAAAATATATTTATGTTAAGTGCACCTAGTGACCTTGACTTTTGATATACTGACCTGAAATACCATAGGGATCTTCTAATTATGACCGACTTCGGTGCCAAATGTAAGGACTGTAGGTTGTATAGTTTTCAAGTTATTTAGCTGAAACCATTTATAACTGACCTTAAATGCAGTGAGTGACCATGACCTTTGATATAATGAGCTGAAAAACTATAGGGGTCGTCTACTGCTAAATATGATGACTAGATTGTATATTTTTCAAGTTCTTGAGCAGAAACCTTTATTATTGACCTTACATGCAGAGTGATCTTGACCTTTGACTTGAAAAAAGCAAGGGTCATCTACTGCTCATGACCAACCTATATGCCAAATACAAGGACTGTAGGTTGTAAAGTTTTCAAGTAATTGATTAGAAACCTTTTGGTCTAATGACGGACCGACATGGGCAAAGCAATATACCCCCTTTCTTTTAAAGAGGGCATAATGAAGGCAAAACCTGTTCTAAACCTCAATAGAAAATTGTGCAGACAAAACATAACAGTACATAGAGAAATTAGTTGTACATGACTTTGAAGGACGTTATTAGACATCATAATGTTTAATGCACTTCACAGTCGTGAATAGCTTTTTATAAAGTACACTTCAGTAAGCAAAAAGATTGGAGTAGTCTATTAGACCACTGGTCTAGTTGACAAAAATGTTAACCTGTCGAACCCTGAATCAATGTGTAGACTCACCTGCATCTTTGTTTTTGATGTCTTTGACAACATTTTTTCATCATTGTACGTTTGTACAATTACGTTACATACGTCTCCACTTCATTTTTTTCCTTCGCCATATCCCACCATATCCCGCCACAAGGAAACTTTGCAGGAAGCAGTGCCGTCTTTCATTTTAAAAGACTTAACAATGGCGTCCTCACCGTTCACCTTGACGGTGTGCTCCAGTTCTACCTGCAAATAAGTAAATTCAGAGACAATTCACTTTAACTCTTTACTGCAGACGATATATTTTTACTTGCATCAGAGGACTTTAAAAAGCTTTGTAAATATGGGTAAAAATTTACAGACCTCGCCTCGTCCTATGAATGATTCATATGAAATTTGGTTGAAATTGGCCGTAGTTCAGGAAATGTTTGAAAATGTGAATGGACAGACGAAAGATGATCCCAATAGCTCAGCCCGAGCACTTCATGCTCGGGTGAGCTTAAAAAAGGAAACCCCGTTTTAGAAAATGTAGTAAAATATGGTAAAAAGATAGCTTAAAGTCAGAAATGTCTATACATTCTATTTCTAAAAATGACGATATTCACTGCTGTTACAATTGTTAAGAAAGACATTTTATCCAAATTATGATTCTTTTTTCTCGGCATGACGACATGTAGATCTTATTCAGCATGCAAAGACATTAATGTTTTCTTGAATAAGTGATGAAGACTGAAATTAATAACATTAAACTTACTGATGTAACTTGTCCTTTTACTGACACCAATGTTTTCACTGGGGAACTTTGTACATCTTTAACTGCAATTTCTGGGGCTGCTGGTGGGCAGGTTATGCCTTAAGCCTCTAACCTAATTTTTTCTGGAACAGTCTGTCCCAGACTTGATTTGCTTGCTTTACTTCTTGTTGTAATAATTATCGCATTTTGGTCCTTTTTAATTATTACATTTAGCAGCATAACGGCTGATCCAACCTCAAAAGTTTCTTCTACTGATGTGTCGTACAATATGGCTTTTACAGCTTTTGTGTGGTCCGCCAATCCGATTGTTAATGACTGCCGTTGCTGGCCCCAGAATAGGGACTTTCTTTGCTTATGGAATTGAAAATGTGCTGTAGGGTTAGCATCCTAAAATAAAAAAACAAAATTTAAGAGATTTGCAAGGAATTTCTTGTATAATTCCTCTATTTTGCAAAGTAATTCCTCTACCTGCTTTTATTCAAGAAATCTTAAGAAAAATTTTTTTTGTAGCATTTAAAATAGAACTAAGTGTTATCATGGATTTAATAAAGCATTGCAACATATGTTGAAATTGCTTGATGGGCAATTTGACCATTTCTCATAACTCTTTTTACATTCTGAAAAAAAGTCTACATTAGAATACATAAAGGAATAATTAATTACAGTGGACTCTTATTACTTGACATTAGATATCTCCATCTACCTGATATCTCGATCTCAATGTTGTGTCTCTTTAGTTTTGTAATATGCACTCTTCTTTTTGTGGAAAGATAACCAATTAATTAACGCTATTGCAGGTCGAAAGTATCGAGCTTTCAACATTTTTTTTGACCTGCATTAAACTATACATACAAGAAAATATTCATGTTAGAAATCGGATATCTCAATGCAATTTGTCTGGTTTCTTTGAGATCGAGATAAAGAGAGTCAACTGTACTGATATTATTCATAATTTCAAAATATTTACATGAAAGATATTACAATTTGCATTCACTCATCACTGCCTACATATGCTGTTGATTATTTACAAAAAAAAATCAGGCAAAAACTAGCAGCAATTGATTGGTAGAACTTCGAAATAAAACTGTGGACTTGAAAAAGTCTCAAAACTATTTTAGAACTAGGTAAATGGATTTGTGGTCTGAAAAATATGATTCTAATGTTCCAACTGAATTAATTTCACAGGAGTCAATATTAGTGTAAATGTGATCCAAAATAGAATCATAATCAGCTTTATGATGAGTGATCAACTGAGACAGAGAATATTGAGATTTTAAATGCAGCGCAAGAGCATTATTTGTAGAAAAATTGATGTTAAAATCACCCATAATTACATGGGGCTTTTTCAAATCGTACTCTTTGTGAAAATACGAGAACAATCTTTTATACAGGGAGTGAGATGCATTCTTTGGAGAGCAATATATAAAGACTATATGCATGTTTAATGTACGATGTGAAACATAACTATGTGTTATTTCAACATCTTTCATATGCAGCCTCTCAAAAGGGTTCGGATCAATTTTAGAGTAAATAGCTGTTCCATGACATGGCTGTTGTTGGCAACATGTGTCATCATTTCTGTACACAGTAAAACCAGGAATTTTTATGCTGATGAATCAGTTGAAGCAAGTCTCGACTCTGAGAAAGCTAAAATATCAGCTGCAAGAATATTAAAACTCTGCCTGTATGTCTTGAAAGTGTTTTTTTTTAAAGAACGGCAATTATGGAAAACAATCTTAATATCACTTTCTCTGAGCATGTACAGGCGAGGTAGAGAAAATCAACACTTGCATTACAATTGCACGAATCCGAATTGGTCATTCACACATTACACACTCCTGGCTCTTGGCTAAGGAAGATGCACCTGAATGCATTCCATGCAATGCACCCTTTACCATCAAACATATATTGCTAGATTGCATTGATTTTCAAAGAATTCGTGCAAGATATTTCAATGTCAACACTATTTTTGAGCTTTTTGAGACTGTCAGGATTGAATTAATTCTTTCCTTTCTCAAAGAGATTGGAGTTTACAATAGATTGTGATTCCTTACACATTCTAAATATATGTACATTTATCAATATCATTTTTTCATCACACACTATTTACTTCATATCACACATTCATTACAAACAATCAACAATCATTAATTCTTTACAAATATTCTGTCTACTTTTGTTCATTAATTACAAATTCATATTTATTTTTTCTTTAAACAAATACATTTTAACCTGTTAATATTTTTAATATCCATTCATCCACATCATCATAATGCGCGCTAAATGACCTTAGCTGTCGATGCGCCTTAAAACACCATTCATTCATTGATGTTTCTCAATTTTATTTTTCTGTGAGTATAACACATTAAAAAAGGCGATTTGTACTGTACAATTCTCTTCACTTTATAAATTTTGATTGATTTTGTACCTTGGGGACCAGGTATAATTTGCTTATAATCAAAAGCAGAGTTAATGCACTTGGTAAATTACCTGACAGCAAGACCCTTAGTCCATGTGTAAAGATTATGAGAAAAAAAATCATGCAAAACTTAAACTAAGATTTTCTTACTATAAAAGGCAGCATTATTTGCTTGCATTCAAAACAAGAGATATGAAACTTCGTCAGGGATCTTAGATTCAGACCCTGAACACATGTAAAGTATCAACCCATTCCATACAGTAGCTAATGAGATACCAACTTGCACATAAAAACTTAACCAAGGTGTGATGCCGACGCCCAGGTGATTAGTATAGCTCTCCTTATTCTCCAAATAGACAAGCTAAAAATAAATTAATTAAATATTAGCTATAAACTAGGCTATTTGATCTCTATGTCTGATTAAATGACCCATAGAAAATGTAAATACTTACTAATTTAACCCAATGATGATTTCCTTCATTCACAGCACAAACACATGCATCGAAAACATCAATGTCAACCTTAAATTGAATATCACAATTATCCAATGACAAGATTCGTCTTTATTCAATGACAGTTTGCATCACATGTTATGGCATTCAAATATAACATGCATGCTATGACAACAGAAAGTGATATTACATATTTCAAGGGTGGAAGAATATCTATTGTAGAATTCATTTTTATTGATATTCAAGTAAGTTTGGTAATGGTAAAGTAGAATTATAAGAAAACTATAAAGTTATAGAAAAGGATAAGAATGCCAAAGTTTAAACCAAGTGGGGTAACATTTTTTTTGTTATTATTCCTACACAAATATACGCCTTAACTTTACTTGTTTCTTTTCTTTTCACACTGGACACAGCAAACTTTTTATTTGATCTTACCTCTGATAAGAAATCAGAAACAGATAGAGCTATCTTTCACAGTAAATATAGAGAGATAAAAGAACAATATTCTTCCTACAAACCAATATACACTGATGGATCCAAGGACGGTGATTTCGTTGAGCTGCAGCTGTATATGGAGAAAGGGTTAAGAAATGCCGCCTTCCAGACAAGTCTACTATCTTCTCTGCAGAGATAAGGGCTATTGATCTAGCCCTTAACCTGGTGGAAAATGCAAATTCCACCCGATTTATTATATTTTCTGATTCTCTATCAGTACTGCAAGCCTTATCAAATCAAAAGTTCGAGAACCCTTTGGTATGCCAAATTATTCAAAGGATCTCTCATAATTTGTCTTCAAACAGACTTGTATTCTGTTGGCTTCCAAGCCACACTGGTATCATGGGTAATGAACATGCGGATAGATCCGCTAAATCAGCTCTTAACCTTCCCATTTCAGATTTTAAAGTACCATACACCGACTTTAAACCTTCTATTTTAACTTACATCACATCCATCTGGCAATCAAAATGGAATGATGATGTTTTTAATAAATTGCATTCAATTAAGCCTACCCTCGGAGAATGGTACCCTTCTTACAGGTCCGTACGAAGAGAGGAAGTTACAATTGCACGAATCCGAATTGGTCATTCATACATTACACACTCCTGGCTCTTGGCTAAGGAAGATGCACCTGAATGCATTCCATGCAATGCACCCTTTACCATCAAACATATATTGCTAGATTGCATTGATATTCAAAGAATTCGTGCAAAATATTTCAATGTCAACACTATTTATGAGCTTTTTGACACTGTCAGGATTGAATTAATTCTTTCCTTTCTCAAAGAGGTTGGGATTTACAATAAATTGTGATTCCTTACACATTCTAGATATATATACATTTATCAATATCATTTTTTCATCACACACTATTTATTTCATATCACACATTCATTACAAACAATCAACAATCATTAATTCTTTACAAATTTTCTGTCTACTTTTGTTCATTAATTACAAATTCTTATTTATTTTTTCTTTAAACAAATACATTTTAACCTGTTAATATTTTTAATATCCATTCATCCACATCATCATAATGCGCGCTAAATGACCTTAGCTGTCGATGCGCCTTAAAACACCATTCATTCATTCATTCTGTGCTAAGGTACATGTCATAAATATCCTATGATTTCTTAACATACCCTGTGCTAAGGTACATGTCATAAATATCATATGATTTCTTAACATACCCTGTGCTAAGTCTACAATGTTTACAGAATTTAAAATATTTATTGTTTTAAGTAAGGAATATTGTACATGTACATCTTACATATAAGACGTTTTCATTATAGAACATTGTATAACTGAAAATAGTGTAGACCTAGATCAGGGCTTTACATACCCTGCTCTATGTCTACACTGATTACAGCATTTTTTTTATAGAAGTAAAATATATATTGTACAAGTACATGTCATAAATATCATATGATTTCTTAACATACCCTGTGCTAAGTCTACAATGTTTACAGAATTTAAAATATTTATTGTTTTAAGTAAGGAATATTGTACATGTACATCTTACATATAAGACGTTTTCATTATAGAACATTGTATAACTGAAAATAGTGTAGACCTAGATCAGGGCTTTACATACCCTGCTCTATGTCTACACTGATTACAGCATTTTTTTTATAGAAGTAAAATATATATTGTACAAGTACATGTCATAAATATCATATGATTTCTTAACATACCCTGTGCTAAGTCTACAATGTTTACAGAATTTAAAATATTTATTGTTTTAAGTAAGAAATATTGTACATGTACATCTTACATATAAGACGTTTGTATAACTGAAAATAGTGTAGACCTAGATCAGGGCTTTACATACCCTGCTCTATGTCTACACTGTTTACAGCTGTCATACATATCATAATTATTTCAACAAACAGGTAACTGTAAAATTGATGTGTATTTGACACACAGCATTTTTTTTATAGAAGTAAAATATATATTGTACAAGAAACTGTAAAATAGTGTAGTCCCAGAATGTTTAAATATATATTGTACATGTACATGTCATACATATCATATGTTTTCATTATTGAACATACACGGAACTGTAAAATAGCGTAGATCCAGATCAGGGCTTAACATACCCTGCGCTAAGTCTACAATGTTAACAGAATTTAAAATATTTAATTATCTTTAAGTAAGAAATATTGTACATGTACATCTTACATATATTACATTTTCATTATAGAACATTATATAACTGAAAATAGTGTAGAACTAGATCAGGGCTTAACATACCCTGCTCTATGTCTGCACTGTTTACAGCTGTCATACATATCATAATTATTTTAACAAACAGGTAACTGTAAAATAGTGTAGAACTAGATCAGGGCTTAACATACCCTGCTCTATGTCTGCACTGTTTACAGCTGTCATACATATCATAATTATTTTAACAAACAGGTAACTGTAAAATTGATGTGTATTGGACACACTTATCCACTTATCTATTGATAGGATTAGCCAGTTGATTAAATTAAATTAAAGGTGTGATTTCAACTACTTTGTCCTGCTAAAAAATGCCTGTTCAATAATTCAGCGTTAGCAGCTCCACAACCAAAGACAACGTCATTGTTTGAAATATTACAATTCCTGTTGTATTCAATTAAAAAGTGATTTAACGAAAATCAAAAACTAATTTGTGCAAATATATATATATATTTTTATTAAATCTATTCGGTAGGTTTTTATGATTTTTTCACAACTTGTGCTTAGAAAATCCCAAATAAAACAAGACTTCAACATGAAATCACTGCCAACAACATTGTTTAATAAAATAAAGTTGTACCAAATAATAATAAAATAACGGTAAACATAAGTAAACCAAGATTAAGGGCTACACAACCCTTATCTGAGTCTACATGTTTACCGTTCATTTTGTTTAAAACATATAAACAATTTCATATGAACTCACCTCTATGTCAGTATTTAAAATATTTATTGTTTTAAGTAAGGAATATTGTACTTGTACATCTTACATATAAGACGTTTTCATTATAGAACATTGTTATTCTTAATTAATTCCATGATAACAAACACACATGAGAACACGATTGAAAAGTTGGAAAGTGAATGATGATACAGAATTCTAAAGCCATTTTATACACAGGAAAATATAAAGAAATTTTCAGTTTGCTTACTTGTGAAAACCATTTATTTGATGTTGCTCGTTTGATGTTTCACAGAATTCAAACATTCAAAGATGTAACTTTAATAAATTGTAGTTAATTCTTTAATTATAATTAGCAGGTTAGCATGGCCATGTTTGTAATTAAATAATTGCAGGGCTCACGCTGTCGGTCGCCAAATGCGCCAAATGCGAATATTATTTCATTCTGGCGCAAGATTTCCCGATTTGGCGAATTTGCTTGGCGCATGTTTTTTTTCATTCAACTTTATCATATTTCCACCTGTCCGGACATTACAGACAGTTTTATCTTTTGACACACTTAACAGTATCTCCGAAACCCCAAAATTAATCCGCTAATTGTTATCCCTGTGTCAAACAATGCCTGAGGCGTGTATTAATCAGGTCTTTATTATACATGTGTAAACAACTCGACACACTTGATTGGTAGACTCGATGCGGTTGTTCCACGAAAACCGATTACTATTTACCGCATTCCGTCCAGTGTTTTATGATGCATGGTAGAATGCGAGAATTTAAAGAGAGTTAATTTGTAAAGTATTTTGATATTGACAGTTCGCTTCCTTCGTTGATGCAACGGTACTATTCAAATTGCGATCCTCGATTATTAATCATTCAAATCATCATACCGGAGTCTTGACGAGAGTAAAAACAAATAGACCTAAGATCATGTTTACTTTCCATTTATCTATCGGACATTTCTAAAATGAATAACAAAACTGAGAATTCAGAATTGCATAGTCTTCAATATGATTTGATGTTATCTGAGATAAAAGATTCATTTTGATTTTGTCACTGAAAGCGAAGCCTTTAGTTATACCATCTTTGGTTTAAATTTGTTCGGAAGGGGAATGTCTTGGCTTTTTTTTTTAACATATTTTTATTGGCATTACACATTACATATTTATGACATTACAATTTTAATAAAAATGGTGAAACATAACAAACAGAAATAATTTACCAAGAGGATTTAACACATATGTACATATAACATGAAAAGTGTTTAAAATAAAGAAATTTTAATTAGTGCCATTTGCTCAGAATTTGGCTCCTACTTCTTAAGTTTGGCTCCTACTTTTGTCAATTGGCGAATGTGCTGGCGCAGACTTTTTTCCAGCCAGGGTGAGCCCTGAATTGGTACATCAATAGCAGATCAAAGAAACAATCAATATCATTATCTGACACAGCTAACAGCATAAAATCATAAAACAGCAATTATTCAAAGCTTAGTTAACACATTCATCACTGATTATTGAAATAATTGATACCTCATGAATATTTATTAGCTAAAATGTCAATCGTAATTAATGATAAAATATTGCCAAATTGAGTAAACCAATCGCCTAAAAAATGACAATAAAACAAATATATTTTTTATTGCTTCGAAGAAAATTGCTTGAAAATTTAAAAGTAAAAAAGTACTGTACATGTTATACATTAATTAACGGTATTGAACAGTTTTGTAAACTAAAAAAAGTGACCATTGAAAAAAACATATATATATATTAATGGTTATATTAAATTTCATCATAATGTTTAAAAAAATGTTATAAAAATATATATATATGTATTTATTTTTTTAGTGGGGGGCTTTTGAACCACTTGCCCATTTTGAGGGGGGGCTTTTGATAGGGGGGGCTTTTGAACGGGGGGCTTTTGATAGGGGGGGGGGGCTTTTGAGTGTACCCCATTATACCTTGTACTGTATTCAATGTAGGACTAAGTGGAACAATCTTTGTTATTTTTTTTTTCTGGGAAAACATCCCCGGGATATAATCATATCTGTCTGAAATAAAAGAAAAAAGTTAAGCACCCAGTTTTTTGTGCCAGTAAATAAGTCAAAGATCACAATATTTGAGTATGCACTTTGAAGACCGCACCTGCACTTTATTAACATCATATCCAACGCCTGTGTACTTTTTATTGTTATTACATGTTGGTGTATTTACACAAGTTGTATAAATATCTAAGATAATTGATTTTTACATAGGATCCAATAACTTTTATAGGTTAGAAAGTCATCAGCTTATAAGAAGAAATGGTTCATTCAATGGCATGTGTAGAAAATTAAAGGCAATTTATCATATTTAAGGATGGCTTCTTTTTCTTCTTGGTCTTTCATTCCCGACCATGCCTTAAAAGGTCTCGATTCTCGGGAATCAGGCACTGAACCCGAGACAATCCATTGTTTATGTTCTTTAGAACATCTTCATCCTCAAGAACATAGGAATATTGTTTTCAATGTTCTGCTTTTTCCCTCAGCTCCTTATGAGTGGTCTCCATGTTTGACACTTAACAAGATAATAAAAAATGTTAGTCTTATGTCTCAAAATCATATCCATTATATCAAATTATGAGAAGATTTACTGAACAAAGTTGAAAATGAACCCAATCAAATATAAATAAGCTTTGTTAGCTGTATCATTATCTTAAAAAAAAAGAAAGCTAAAATTGATCAGAATAAGCTAGGTGTATGAACACAAAAGTAGAAATGTTGATGTTTTTTAAAAATCATAAACTGTTGATCAAATTGACGACAATTTTTATTAATCTCTCAGTATTTAAGTTATTTTACGGCTTTCAGGAAGCTTTACCTTTGTTCTCAGGAAGAAGGTTGCGAGATGACTCTCATTTTGACTGCCATTTGGCTGAATAGAATCATGTTCTGAAAATAAGTAATATATGTAATATGTTTGTGAACACTTAACTAAGAAAATATCTTTCAAAACAAAAACTAAAGATTACTTATTCACTTTTCGTTCTAATTTCTTAATGCACAAAAAAATGTATAAAGCTTAGTTGTTACACAAGTTGATTTAAAAAATACGAACAAATGTTGTGTTTTTATATTATTATACATGTATATTTATAATTGTATATTTGTTTATTATCATATTCAACAACTAATATTCAGTTATATAGTGCTGACCAACTCAAAGGTTATAAAAGAAGATTATGATTCAGGCTACAAAGGACACTCTGCATATGACTTAAAAGGTCAATGTGATTCAGTATCATGATATAAACCCGTGCAGAGTAGCCTTATGATTTCAAATGTGGACCTTAAATGATTGGCATGTGTAGAAAATTAAAGGCAATTTATCATACTTAAGGATGGCTTCTTTTTCTTCTTGGTCTTTAATTCCTGACCATGCCTTAAAAGGTCTCGATTCTCGGAAATTAGGCACTGAACCCGAGACAATCCATTGTTTATGTTCTTTAGAACATCTTCATCCTCAAGAACATAGGAAGATTGTTATCAATGTTCTGCTTTTTCCCTCAGCTCCTTATGAGTGGTCTCCATGTTTGACACTAAACAAGATAATAAGAATTTTTAGTCTTGTGTCTCAAAATCATATCCATTATATCAAATTATGAGAAGATTTACTGAACAAAGTTGAAAATGAACCCAATCAAATATAAATAAGATTTGTTAGCTGTATCATTATCTTAAAAAAGTGAAAGCTAAAATTGATCAGAATAAGCTATAGTTAGGTGTATGAACACAAAAGTAGAAATGTTGATGTTTTTTAAAAATCATAAACTGTTGATCAAATTGGCGACAATTTTTATTAATCTCTCAGTATTTAAGTTATTTTACGGCTTTCAGGAAGCTTTACCTTTGTTCTCAGGAAGAAGGTTTCGAGATGACTCTCATTTTGACTGCCATTTGGCTGAATAGAATCATGTTCTGAAAATAAGTAATATATGTAATATGTTTGTGAACACTTAACTAAGAAAATATCTTTCAAAACAAAAACTAAAGATTACTTATTCACTTTTCGTTCTAATTTCTTAATGCACAAAAAAATGTATAAAGCTTAGTTGTTACACAAGTTGATTTAAAAAATACAAACAAATGCTGTGTTTTTATATTATTATATATTTATAATTGTATATTTGTTCATTATCATATTCAACAACTAATATTCAGTTATATAGTGCTGACCAACTCAAAGGTTATAAAAGAAGATTATGATTCAGGCTACAAAGGACACTCTGCATATGACTTAAAAGGTCAATGTGATTCAGTATCATGATATAAACCCGTGCAGAGTAGCCTAATGATTTCAAATGTTGACCTTAAATGATTGGCATGTGTAGAAAATTAAAGGCAATTTATCATACTTAAGGATGACTTCTTTTTCTTCTTGGTCTTTAATTCCCGACCATGCCTTAAGGGTGGTTTCAAAAAAAATGAAGCAAAAGTGTGACATGAGGGGTAAAATTTAGATCTTCAAAGTTGCTCTAATTTCCTATTGTAATGAATCGGAGACATTCTGAATTTTTGAAAACTGTTGGAGGCTAAAGAATTGGAGAAAGACAACCATCTGAATTTGATAAAGTTTATTTGAATTTGACTCAGTTTTTTGTGCAAAACATATATTTTTCAAATCACATAAAATAAAGTCAATGACTAGAATATAGTCTGTTATATGTTGATTTCATGATCTCATATGACTGAAAATGACAATTTCAGCAAAATGTGTAATTGTATGCATGTTTTCCTTTTCCAAAATATATTTTCTTTGCATTTTTCAACTTCAAAATTCATAATACAGCTGTAAAAGTTTGTATAAATATTTAAATACATAAAAGAGGAATGTGAAAACATATCTGTTACAAAATATAAGTAATTTCTGAAATCTCCTCCAAATTTCATCTTATTATATCAAGTCTAAAGGGCCAAAAGAGTGATCTGAACAGCAGAACAGTTTTCATCCATTTTGTTACACTTGGGACAAAAAGTGGTTCAAGGCAATTTATCTGTGAAAAGTGCTAAAAAAAACCTCTTGCAGCAGTATTAATGAGCTCTGGGAGTTAAGAATAGATGGAGGTATATCTTTAACTATCAAATTAAAAAAAATAAGGAAAAAAATCTTGAATTTTTTTTTAAAATTAAAAAACGCACATCTTTTTAAGAAATTAACATCAAAATGAACAACAATAAACTAGTTCAATTACAGTTTTGAATAACTTCAAAGTCCATTTTATATGATTATTGTCAAAAGCAGCTATTAAACAATTCATAAAGTGTTGTTGCGCATCTGCATTATTGAATTATAAATGCATGGTAATATGTTTCACTTGGGACATAAATATTTAAAATTATTTCTTTCGACTAGGAATGTTTATAAATCTCTTGTAACACTTAAAAATAACATGGTTAAGTTAAGGATAGATGGACATTATGTTTTAGTTACCAAATTCAACCTGCATCAATACAACTGTCTTAAAAATTTTAACATTTGAAACAATAACATCATTTAACATTCTAAACAGGAAAAAGAATGACAACATTAACATTTAAAAAACAATTTAGCATTTCTCTGAAATTAATAGTTCATGAGTTCATGAGAACTGTCAGATACTACATATTACCAACTCAAACATATATATATGCTTTACTGTTCAAAAAGTTTGTTGAATTGTTACACTCGGGACAAAAAATATTGCCTTTTTCTACAATGTTTTCAAAATGGTCATAAAGTCATCTGGGAAAGGGTTAAGTTTACTGGCACTGCTCAATTTCAGTAAGATCAAATTGTAGCTTGAGACCCCTTCCTGCAACCAACTGGGGGGGCTTTAGTTTCTTTAGAACATCCTCCTGGGGTTGCCAAGATACATCCTCCTTGTCTGGCCATGTATACGTTCCTTTAGGTCTACTTGCTTGAAGGAATTTTAATTGCACGTCATCTTCATCAATTTGAAGCACCTAAAACAAAGCCAAATTTTGCGAATGAGATCAATCACAATTTGAGGTTAAATTTGATTCACTTCTCATACAATTACCAACTCCGAAAAGTCCGGAAAAGTCAGTATAATAATTTTTTTACATCCTTCGTTTTATGATAATGCATTCATTAATTATGTATTTGTTTCCTGTTTAAGAATTAACAATTGAAATCTTAGATCTTCAAAATTGAACATACCTTTGCTACATATAGTTGCTTTTTCCTCTTTTGAGACAGAACAACGATTGCAAAATCATCAACAGCAAATCTGAAAATATATTCAATATGTGATTTACTCCTTTTCAGCTACAGACGACTTTTAACTTGTCTGCATCAGACGACCTTTGAAAATATTATAGAAAAAGAAAACAATTGCTAGAAACAAGCAATTACTATATATTTTATATGTATATGGTTTTCTATTAGCTATTATGAGTATTCCAAAATCATTTATTCACACCTTTTATTGTTTTCTTGAGATGTTTTGTTTTTTTTAATTTGGAAGAGTTTACAAATAAAACACCTGCAGTGCAATTTATAAAATGACAAAATTGCAAATTATACGTCATAAGTGGCTGCAGACTAACATAGTGTTTCAATTAGGGTAGATAGCCTATTACAAAGGTACATGTTGAGATACCAGTGGGATACAGAATTACATCATCTTCAGCTTGGACTACCTTTATCTCTGCAGACAGCATGTTACTTAAAGCTTGTAGACACACATGGTCGGCATAAGTACCATCCTTTCTCATTGCTTGTAAATATATGTGAAGTGGTGTTGTCATAAACTGTTCCAGATCTGCTTTGGCTGCCTGAAATTCATTTTTAAAACTTATTTAATTCTGTATTGGAAATTACCAAATACCAATTGAAAACATTCAGAATTTGCCAATACGTGTGATTAAATATGACAACAAATTTTCAAAGATATAGTATAAGTATTACTGTGACAGCACAACAACTAGAAAAAATGTTTGAGTAGACGGAAGACGGATTTATTCGTTATTCTTTAATCTTCGTCGAACTGAAAATACAATTCAGTACCAATAACAATTTAGAATAGTACATAATGAGTAAATGATACAGAAATCAAAACTATCCGAAAATGATGTCATCCGAACTGCCGTTACACTTAAATTTAGAAACGCTTTAAAAACCAAACACCTTCTATATCAAAAACATTGTGGAGTGCAAAAGATAAACTGAATTACTAATCTATCTACCTCTTTGGATTTACCCGGATTATTGCACTGTAATCGCAGATTAAGCCGAAAGAAACCAAGCCGAAAGAAACCAAGCTTCGTTATCGCAGCGTGATGACGCAATACGCAGTGGGTCAGACAATACTAAATTATCGATTACAACGTTAGGTCAGATGACATCAAATTATAAAATTCATGAAACGGCAATGCAAGTAAAATAACAAACTTACTGCAGTAACATGGCTCCTCCAAATTAGTTCAATAATTTGAAACAATTGCTGCTTCACACTTGTAATCGCTATTAAACGCATTTCTTCGTAGAAGCAACAACTATTTCAAATCGCTAACGATCGCAAATAAAGATTAATATTTCTTGCTTTTTTGCATTCGACGTAAGTAAAACAAATTTCTATGCGGCAAGTTACAAAATAATCATATCATATGTTATTTCTTATAAATTTCAAATATTATATATCAATACTATTCCCTTAAGTGATACACTGTGATTGTAATAAACATACACATACTTAGGACAAAACAAACTATGGCGCCTCGACCGGGAATTCCTCAGTCTCCAAAAGAAGCACTAATTTATGAATAGGCCTTTCAAGTGTCGTTAAAGAGGTTGCTCGCCTTCCTTTGGCATCCAAATCAAAAGAAGCTAGCTCTAATTTGACCTTGCGGACAAACCCGTCTGAATCTGTTACCGCTTCTGTAACCCTACCCATACGCCATTGGTTTCTGAACAAATTATCTTCCTTAAGAAGAACAATATCACCAAGACAAAGGTTTCTCTTAGGTGATTTCCATTTATTTCTCGTCTGAAGAGTCTGCAAAAATTCTAACCTCCACCTAGACCAGAATTCGTTAGCTAGATATTGAATACGACGCCAACGTCTCGAACAATACATATCAACCCTCTGAAATTGCCCTGGCGGCGGAAGAATGACTCTTGATTTCATAGTAAGCAAGTGATTGGGAGTCAAAGGCGCAACTGACAATGGATCATTCAAGTTGTCTACAGCAAGAGGTCGAGAATTTACAATGTTAGCTGCCTCATATAAAAACGTTCTAAGACCTTCGTCATCTAGCTGAGAGCCATGCTGGAGCAACAATGAAGACATCACATTTCTTACTGAGCGTATCTGACGCTCCCATACACCACCCATATGACTAGAAGAAGGGAAATTCATCTTAAACTCAAAAAGGTCACAACGTTTCTTGAGAAGAAATTGCCTCAATTGTTCTTCATCAAGCTCCATAACTGCTTCTCTCAGCTCACGCTCGGCACCAACGAAGTTTGTACCACGATCTGACCTTAATAACCTTATAGGACCATGAATCGCAATGAAACGGCGTAAGCTGTTAATAAATGAACTAGTATCAAGAGAATTTGCCGTTTCAACATGCACAGCCCGACAGGAAAGGCACATGTACAGAACACCATATCTTTTTAGCTCTCTGCGTCCTTCCTTAATATAGAAAGGACCAAAGAAATCCACAGCACAATTTGTAAAAGGAGGTGATTGTTCTAATCTATCAAAGGGCAGGCAAATTTGCCATTTTTTGGTTCTGTGTTTGGCTTCTGAGCTTACGACACAGCACACATCTAGAAATGAAGTAAGAAACAACAGAACTGCCACCAACGATCCAAATTCCAGAAGACCTTAGTTCACCAAGAGTTGAACCACGCCCACCATGTTGTACCCGTTCATGAAAATGTTTAACCATCAACTGTGTGACATGTCCCCTTTTTGGCAGTAAAACGGGAAATTTCACAATGTCGGACAAATCAGACATCTGAATACGACCGCCAACATGCAAGAGGCCATTCTCATCAAGGAAGGGGTCTAGTTTGTTCAAATAAGATTCCCTTTTAAGTACCTTACGACGGTCTGATTTTTGATGTCTTGAAGGCACATCAAACACATTGTGTTTTCTCAATGTTCTGACTTCTTCGGCAAATGCGTCACTTTGAACTTGCTTTATTATTTCATTTTCAGCACCTTGCAATTCCTTTACAGTTACTGAACAATAATTGGAAAGAATGTGTTCCTTAATACACTTTGTCGAAGGAACATGTTTCATTTGTCTCGCTACAAGCTCACGAAGCTTGTCTTTGTATCTTAAACAAACAGCAATGGCCCTTTTAGCTCTATGCCAATCAGAAAAATACTCTATGCGATCCAGCAATGATGCGTAACAAACTGGTTTTGATTGACTAGCAAAACATTTTATGTCTTTTACCTCAGGATCATTTTGGTCAAGCTCCACTACACTTGGCTTACCTACACCAGTATCATGTTTCCAAAGAAAAGATGGACCCTTGAACCATTTTTCACTCGAAATCAACTCTTGAGCAGTCACACCCCTTGAGGCAAGATCTGCAGGATTATCTGCCGAAGCCACATATCTCCACTGACATGGTTTTGAAAAGTTTCGGATCTGCTGAACTCGATTTGCCACAAATATGTGGAATCTTCTCGCATCGTTATTTATATAACCAATGACGACCTTACTATCTGTCCAATATACCTGATCAAGCCTATCAAACTCGAGTTCGTTCTCTAAGAAAGCGCCCATCTTAACAGACAGTACAGCAGCGGAGAGCTCAAGCCTAGGTATAGAAATTGGCTTCAAAGGGACAACTCTTGCTTTACCAATCAGCAAAGAGCAATGGACTTGACCTACTTTATTCACCAGCCGAAGGTAAGTGCATTGCCCATATCCAGAGGAACTTGCGTCCGAAAAATGATGAAGTTCTGCAACATCAATCTCACCAAAATCCTTTGGTTTAACACACCTAGGTATACGCAACATTGTCAAACCATCTAAGTCTGCTCGCCATGTTTCCCATTTTGAAAGCAAATGATCTGGCAAGCGATCATCCCAATCTGACTGATCAGCACACAGCTGTTGCAAAATTTGTTTGCCCTTTAGAACAAAAGGGGCTAAGAACCCAAACGGGTCATACACAGAACTGACTGTAGAGAGAACCCCACGTCTTGTGTCTGGGTGAACCTTTAAGTCTAAATGAAACTGGAACATGTCAGATTCAACGCACCAAAGTATTCCTAAGACTCTACCTATTGGCAAACTATCATGAGAGAGGTCAACACCTTTGAGATTGTCAGCACAGTCCTGTGGATCTAAATGTTCTAGAACCACTTTAGAGTTACACAAAAACTTGTGTAATCGGAGCCCACCTCGTTGACAAAGCTTAATACTGCTCTCAATAAGTTGAACCGCAGCCTGCTCATTAGGAACTGACTTGATTCCATCATCAACATAAAAGTCCCTACGAATAAAATTTGCAGCAGGTAATCCAAATTCAGGCTCGTGATCATCAGCTACCCTTTTGAACCCAAAATTAGCACATCCAGGTGAAGACGTGGCACCGAACAGGTGCACTGTCATGCGGTATTCAACTGGAAGTTTGTCAAAATCTTCACTGTCCCACCATAAAAACCGTAAGTAATTTCTGTGCTCAGGAATAACTCGGAACTGATAAAACATTTTCTCAACATCACACATAAATGCTATTGCTTCCTTTCTGAACCTACTAAGTACACCTAAAAGCTTGTTACTTAAATCAGGACCCTGCAGTAAATGCGAATTCAAGCTCACACCCTTAAATGAAGAGCTACAGTCAAACACAACTCTGATTTTGTCAGGTTTTTGAGGGTGATACACCCCGTGATGCGGAATATACCAAACATGACCATTGGATAGGCTTAGTTCTGAATCGGGAACCTTCTCTGCATGCCCTTTATTCAAAAGACCTTGCATGAACTCAGTATAGTGCCTACAAAGTGTACTGTCATGAAGCAATCTTCTCTTTAGAGAGTTCAATCTGTTCAATGCGACTGATTTGTTGTCGGACAAAAGAGGTTCTTTGACACGGAATGGAAATGGCATTTCATAGTGCCCATCTTGAAAGACAATGCCTTCAGAAAGAATAGAAAGAAAACGTCTATCCTCATGAGAAGAACATGGGCCAGTTATTGTTGCATCCTTGAAATCAGACTCCAAAATATGTAATACATCACCCGGAATAATCTCTTTAACTGAAGTTCGGAGCGAAAACAGAACCGGAGACTCCTTTGTGTTTGACACAGAGGCAAGAGCATCTGATATTTCTCGACAAACAATACGATGGCTTGTGCCAATCTGATCATCTTCACAATTTGTTGGATCTACAACACCAACAATTCCCCAACCAAGATCAGTTCTCTGACCATAAGGACCATTACTGGTACATGGAATAACCTCCCTTGGTACAAGAGCCTTGGGACAGTTATACCCAATAAGCAAACCAATCTCACAATTGTTAGCAGGTAAAAGTTGGTCTGCTATTACCTCTAAATGAGGCCAGAGTTTCGCAATATCTGGAGTTGGTATATGAGTTCTGTTCGCTGGCATAATGTTTCGAGAGAAAGCGACTGGCAACGGAAGTTTACAATCACTGTTTATACCACGAACTGACAATCCCTTAATCTTGCTGCTTTTGACTACCTTGTTTTCGGCATGCATAGTCGACAGTGACAATTGCACCGGAACACCGGTCACACCAAGCCCTTTACAGGTGTCATCCAAAACAAAGGTATTATCGGATTGAGTATCTAATAGTGCGTATACAAGTCTCTCATTGTTTGGATTATCGGAGTGAGACACGTATACAGGAACTATCATTGAGCATTTACTACTAGCACTTAGAATCACTTAGGAAAACAGTTCCACCTTGAACCTTATCATGTGAAGTGTTTTGCTTTTCAGGATTATTCTGACCCTGTTTTCCTTCCTGAATTACATCACCATGAAGAGATGAAGGATGAAACCTACCACAAACTTGACATTTTTTCCTATGTCTACATTTCTTGGAAATATGATTTCTACCAAGACAAGCAAAGCACAAACCTTTATCCTTAATGAACGCCTTTCTTTCCATGATAGATTTAGCAAGGAATCCTTTGCAAATATCCAATTCATGCTCCCTGTTGCACAATGGACACGAAACAACTTTGCTAGATTTACTGTCATCAGACTTGTCGACAGGAGACGTACTAGAACCCGAAAGAAATGAACGGCCCTTTGGCCCCTTCTCAACCTTCTTTCCATACTCTTGACCTTTATGAGTTTCACTAACTGAGTGAAGTGACTGTAACGATGTAACTTGGTCACAAGCAATTTTAGCTTCTTCAGATACAAACTGAGCGAAACGTTCAAATGAAGGGAAAATGCCCTTTTCCAACTTGTGATGTGAGACAAGTCTACCCCAACGAGTAACAATCCAATCGGGAAGTTTTTTCAACAGCTTTTGGTTCTCTCTGTCATCATTCAATACAGAAAGACTATGAAAGCTTTGCATAGCAACACAACACTGATACAAAAAGTCACCAAATTTTCGCAAACCTTTACCATCGCGCGATGATATTTTGGGCCAATTCTCAAGCTTGTCTCTAAAGGCATTAGCAATTACAAAGTGATCACCATATCTACTATGAAGAAGTTCTTTGGCCTTAAGATATGCCTCATCTGATGACAACAAAAAGAAGCCTTCTATAACCTCCCTAACAGGACCAGCAACATACCGCTTTAGATAGTGAATTCTTTCAGCAGGGGGTATTTGCCTTTGTTCAATGAGAGCCTCAAAAGATGCCTTCCAACTTGGGTAAGAGAGAGGGTCTCCAGAAAATATTGAAGGTTCAGGTGAGGGTAATCTACTGAGACCTATTTGTGATACAAGAGACTTTGTAAGTTCTAATAGACCTTGGTCACCTCCAAATGACTTATTAAATGCAGAATCAGCGTTATTAGACTTGGCTGTTTCAGCACCATGGTCTATGACATGATCACCAATCGATGTTGGTAAATCTGCCGGCACATCCTTTCTTAATTGAGTGGTTTGCATCCGTATATTCGATACAGATGGTGTAAATGTCATCGCAATTGGATTCAAAGGTAGACTTACACCAGAATAGACAGGTGCACTGACATTTGCATGTGATTCAGAAAGACGGACGGACCCAGGTATTGATGGCATTGCAGCTATACCAGTAGACGTAAGGGAAACATTTGGTTCTGATAGTTGAACCATGAACTGTTCAGAAGCATTTTGTTGGGGACTCGGATGCGATTGCAAGAAACTTTGAACTAACTCTTGGTTTGAGAAAACAGGAACAGAAACGTTAGGCTTAACATCAATTTCACGCATTATTTCCTCATCATCAGCCTTTAAGGCCTGCATTTCTGCCTCTGCAATGTCAAGTTTTCTCAAAGTTTGAATTTTGTGCAATGCTGCTTTAGACTGTGCCTCTGCCTCTATATATTTGAGTTCAGCCCTTAAAACAGCTGTTTTGGCAGCTGCATCTGAAATTCTAGATGACCTTGATTTACCAGAAATATTAGAAGCCTTACTACCAGAACGGACAGATCCAACCTCAGAATTCTGAAAATGCTCAACTTTACTAATGGTATTTGCAATTTTAGTCATGACATTCTGATGCTCAATTTCAATGTTTTCCATTTTCACGGACTCATCATTACAAGTTCCCTTCACTCTCATTAGCTGCTCAAAGACAGAAAACAACTCATTAAAATAATTTTGCAGAGTTTGCCTATGATGTCGTATGCGTTCAACATCTTGTGTGTCTGTGAGTACAATTAAAATAGCATTGTACTCACGACGCCATTGAGAAGCGCACGATCTAAATTTGCCCTCATTCAAAGTAACTTGATAGGCCAATCCCTTTTCAGTCAACTGTCTCGAACGAGCATCAAAGTCATTTTCATCAACATGTTCACCGTCCTGAACAACAGTCTGATCGTGAAGGGAACTAAATATTGAATTCACAGACATCTTACCAGTTATTAATATAGCACCATGCACGGATAGCAGATCAAAATTAAAGAACAGTTAACCTTACCAAATAACCATAAAGGGTACAAACAGTAATGAGTTCAAATACATTATAAACCGAAAAATATTGTGGTGATGACTGAGCTATCCTAGCCTATCAAAATACAAAGACATTACATAAAATAGTACTAACACAAACTTAAATGCACGGCTTGGCAATCCCTGCCTGTGCTAACAATGAAAGCACTAAATTACTATCTTCTATAGACTATAGTCTAAACACAGTCTCTCATGATCATCTTTGCAAAAGAAACAAGCCATGCTTTGGCAAGATTTTTGCTTGGATGGATTCCGTCTCCGTATAGACTAAAGTTAAGGGAATATCTGCCCTTGGTTGTAGAACTGCCTTTTCTCGATCTCGTCAAATCAAGGTTAAGCTTGGCAGAATAAGTACTCATGCCACTGTTAATAAAGTCGATATACTCGTTCGCCCTATCAATAAGTTTGGTCAATGTTTGATCTTGTTGTTTGAATTCTTCTGGATTTTGATGTCCTTTGAAACGGTTCCAAATTTCCATGGAATAATACGGAATGTGCACCACTGTCAACTTGACACCATTTTCTGTGCAAAGTGTTTGGATTCTCTGGAGATTCTGGTTAAAGTCCACAAGAACGGTCTCAGGATTCGGCACAAGGGATATGAATTTGCCAGTTTTATTTGTAAAGTCACATGTACCAACCCACAAATAAACACACACACGCCTGTGCTTTGATTTAATGGTTTCTAGATTTCTAGCAATCCACTTCGCAGTATCACTGGATGATGACCCACTTTTACAATGCCACTGGATAACATTTTGATATGTTTCATTTATATTCAGATTCCGTAAGTATTTACCTTTACTGTCAGTAATTACAACTGGCACATATGAGATGCTGGCTGGCAAATCAATGGCTTTATCAATGTATTTGGATAACTTGCTGTTACTCATTTGAGAGACGAATGCTGTTCAATGTCCGTTTAAACAAGTTCGCATGGGCCACATCTGTTGCTGGACTCAATCTGTAACCATAGAGTTCGACTGTGACAGCACAACAACCAGAAAAAATGTTTGAGTAGACGGAAGATGGATTTATTCGTTATTCTTTAATCTTCGTCGAACTGAAAATACAATTCAGTACCAATAACAATTTAGAATAGTACATAATGAGTAAATGATACAGAAATCAAAACTATCCGAAAATGATGTCATCCGAACTGCCGTTACACTTAAATTTAGAAACGCTTTAAAAACCGAACACCTTCTATATCAAAAACATTGTGGAGTGCAAAAGATAAACTGAATTACTAATCTATCTACCTCTTTGGATTTACCCGGATTATTGCACTGTAATCGCAGATTAAGCCGAAAGAAACCAAGCCGAAAGAAACCAAGCTTCGTTATCGCAGCGTGATGACGCAATACGCAGTGGGTCAGACAATACTAAATTATCGATTACAACGTTAGGTCAGATGACATCAAATTATAAAATTCATGAAACGGCAATGCAAGTAAAATAACAAACTTACTGCAGTAACAATTACCTCTGACAAATCTTCCATGTATTTAACCACAGTTTGACGTAGTTCCACGTGGCTTCTATTCTGGACCCCACAACAATCTAGCTGATCACTTACAGACCAGAAACAGCAATTTCCGTCCTCTGGAGTCTGGCCTCTTATCTGCCAGTGTTTTTTCAAAATTCTGTCAGAATATGCAGACACACAATCCATATGCTAAACAATATGACTTGAATGATCACTAATACTTTGATTTATACTCTGCTCAAGGTCAGATATGTAAAGTAGCCCTTCACCATGGTTAGTAAAATCTGAGTGCAAGCTAAGGATTAGTGCTAAGCAAGATACATATAAAGCAAGCTATTGGTATACAATCACTAAGAGCAGAGAACAAGCGAAGTGTTGTGGATCAATTCTTAACTACTTCATATTATCACTACTGAAAAAAATTAGTGTTATGTATTCCTGTAAAACAAACAAAAGAGTAAATAGGCATTTTCTTTATATTTTGAAAGGATACCATCTTCTCTTTGATCAACGTTTTCAGTGTGTTTTCTGTTCAGCAAGTAGTGAATCTCTGTGGCATGCCTATATTTGGCCAGGTAACATGGTCCTTCGTGTCCAGCTATACAGACTAAACATGAACAGCCTAGATCTCTGCACTCAAGAACGTCATGCTCGCCTTTCTTGGAGCTTACCATATGAAAGGACTGTGTGCCTGTCACAGTTTTCAGCTCTTTCCTTTTCTTGGGAACCTCTTTAATCAGCTTTTTCTGTGGTACATAGATCACCTTCTGATTCTTTGTTTGATTCTGTGACTGTACCAGGGCCAGGTAAACTTGATATGCGTTGTTGATAACCTTTCCACCCAGGATCATTCTTGTGAGTCTTGTTTTAACCACTGCTCCCAACCCATCACTTGGGCCCTTTCCATGGCCGGCTTCAGTGTAATGATATATCAACTTGATTCCATGAGCCTATTCAATCAGAGATATGTGTCCAAATGCATCTTTGCTCTTATACTGAGCTGCACAGTTGTCAGTAAACCTGTGAAGTACTTTAATATCGCACGGCCTAGGACAGTTCTTAAGATGTTGCATCAGCTGATTTGTGTAGACATATACAGCATCTGAGTTGTGTGCCAGAGAACCAGAAATGAATATTATTGACTCCTTCATAAAAATTGGCTTTTCAACTGTACTTTCAGCAGCATGGCGCACAATGTGTATTGGATGCAGAGTTACTAGTTTTGTAGTCCAATGTGCAGATTCTATTTCATCTTGTTGCTGGAGGGATATGTTCTCTGAAAAGTCCATAACAGCAACGCAATGTTCAAGAGGCATATTGTTCATCAATTGGGATTCAACCATATGCTGGAAGTCTGCTCTAAATAGGTGAGATGTAAATGCCTCCATATCTTTGACAATGGTATTTACTAGATCTTCAGCTGAAGTAGCTTTCTGTGTCTGTAGCCATCTTTTTGCAGTTACAATGTTTCCATCTTTGTTGGTGTAATTCTCTGGTACACATTCCCATTGGTGGTATTTAACATTCTCATCACTTGGGCATATTTCCAGAAGTGGTTGGAACAATGTTTTGATTAAGTTGGTCCCACAGCATTTACATTGCCTGTCAACGCAGGCACGGTCTGGCTTGCCAGTAAAATCACAAACTGTAATGTTTGATAATTGGCGTGTTGTCAATTGAAGTTCTGGCAATGATTTCAGCTTTGCTAGTTTGACTAATGCGTCTACCTTTTGATCGAGATTGTAGTCCTTTACACAGACACAGACTCTTATGACCCTAGAGTTTTCTTCCAGAAATGTATCTATTTCCGTTTTCCAGGAAGCTTTGTACTGTGCAGACTTGGATAGTCTTTTCTTCTGTTTTTGTTGTCTTCTTTGGTATTGTTTGTGGCTTTTGTTTTCTGTCCAAATGCTGGACATTTCTGAAAATGCTAGCTGCTTTTTCACCTTTTCATTGTCTTTCTTCGGACGACCAACTTTATTTACACCAACTATTGAATCAATTGCATCTAATTTGTCACCAGTTTCAACAACATTCAACATGGATTTTCTTCTTGGGGTTGCATTTTTGATGATGTGAGAAATTGTCTCCGCCCATTTTTCTGGTTCTTTTGGCAGTGCTTTTCTTGCACGTTCAGCCTGCTTTCTAGTATTTGCTGCTTTGCGGACATAACAGGGTGTTCTCTTAATTGGTTTTTGGGCTTCAGATTGTTTCTTCTTTTCAGCTTTCTTCTTTCTTAGCCGCTGTTGCTGTTTTCGTAGTGCTTCTTTGGCCTTAATCTCTATATCATACTCAGGATTAACCTTTCTCAGATCTTTCACCTTTTGTCTATACATTTTATTTTCATTTACTTTCTTCAGCTTAATCTGTTTGAGTTTATCAATCAAACTGGGGTCACTTTTTAATTTTTTTCTATACTTTCTAACTCTGGCAGTAGATGGTGCCACCTGTTCCTGCTGCTCTACTATTTTTTTAGGAGTTCTCTGTGTTCTCCGTTTAAATGGGAGTTTTACAATAAGCTTTTCCATTGTGCTTTAGTTCAGTTCAAATAATTTCCTGCAAAATATTATTTTGTTAATATCATGCAATATTAAGATTTTAGTGTCCCGAGTGTAACATTTACTGACATTTTAAATAGAGTGTAAATGATATTAATGATATGGTTCAGAATAAAAATAAAGTTGCCATTATATTGCTCAAACATTCATCTTATAATATGATTTACATTTTAATGGTAGTTCTTCATTTACCAAAAAATATAAGTGACCATTTTGATAACAACAGCAATTTTTACTGTTTTTAATAAATTTCTTACTCACATGTACTGGATTCCCCTGTATAACTCATTAAATTAGTACATGAGTATGTATACTTTACATCTAAACTACATACAATGTGTATTGATTATTTTTGTGGAACTGGCATGTGTCAATCAAAAGTGTCAAAATTGTGTTACACTTGGGACATCACTTATGTCTATGCCTGAAATTAACATGTTTGACTATCTGCTCTTGACTACTCTTGTTGAACAGCTGCTGTCGTGTTTGTTTGAAAAATAATGTATAAGACAGAGAATATGAAAGTGGCATGCATTAAGGAAAAAATGTTTCACTAGGGACATTTCTGGGTGCTTTCACAAATACCTGTCTAGATAAATAGAAATTGTCTAATTTTCAATAATGTTTCATGTTAAAGTAAGAGAGGTAATCTCTTTATCAAAATGTTAAAGCACTGTGGCTGTATTTTCATTTCAGAACATTAGACAGCACTTCATTTTTTAAGTTTATAAATTTCGAGAAACAAAAAAATCGGATGATGTGTTGTTAATAAGGGATCTTAAGGTCATAAAATAACTTAAATGCTACCTATATGCCTGATAAAATATAGCGGTAATGATAAATAGTTCACAGGGGAAAGGCTTTTTTTAATGAACAAAGAATTCCAACAAATATTTTCATTTGAATTTAATGATAAAGTTTAAATGTCACACAAAATGTGTTACACTCGGGACATTTTGAGCAACATTTTGAGTAATATCTTCTAAACTAATAATACTACAGAAGAAAAATTTGGCAACAGTGTCAGCAACAATAAAACACACAATTTGACAGCAAAGTTCTGTCTTGGAGATTAATGGTATTCAAATAATATGTAAGATAAGAAAAAGCTTCATTTTTTTTTAAACCACCCTTAAAAGGTCTCGATTCTCGGGAATCAGGCACTGAAACCTAGACAATCCATTGTTTATGTTCTTTAGAACATCTTCATCCTCAAGAACATAGGAAGATTGTTTTCAATGTTCTGCTTTTTCCCTCAGCTCCTTATGAGTGGTCTCCATGTTTGACACTAAACAAGATAATAAAAATCTTTAGTCTTATGTCTCAAAATCATATCCATTATATCAAATTATGAGAAGATTTACTGAACAAAGTTGAAAATGAACCCAATCAAATATAAATAAGCTTTGTTAGCTGTATCATTATCTTAAAAAAGTGAAAGCTTGAATTGATCAGAATAAGCTATAGTTAGGTGTATGAACACAAAAGTAGAAATGTTGATGTTTTTTAGAAATCATAAACTGCTGATCAAATTGACGACAATTTTTATTAATCTCTCAGTATTTAAGTTATTTTACGGCTTTCAGGAAGCTTTACCTTTGTTCTCAGGAAGAAGGTTTCGAGATGACTCTCATTTTGACTGCCATTTGGCTGAATAGAATCATGTTCTGAAAATAAGTTATATATGATCCAGAATTCGTTGTCCAGGAATTTCTGTTACATCTCAAAATGTTTGGTGTCCAGGATTTTCACAACATGATACTTAAAATAAAATGATGTGAATATTTGTATTGAAATAAGACGGTTGTACTGTGAAATTGTCAAATTCATATTTAAGATGTGTACCCTTATATTATGATGTTTTGTTTTCCCTGAATTTGGAGATGTAACATGGACTCGATGGAATTTTATGCCTTTAATTTTGGAAATAGATGAACAGTTCTAATGAGATTCATTCCTTTCTTGAATTACCAACAACTTCATGTTCCTAGCATATGTGCAATTTTAATCGAAGATGTAACTTGACACAAAAATTGAACATTTATTCAATAAAAAACATTAAAATAATCAAAAGTTTTTCCTTTCTTTGATTCCAAATGAAAGACTAGTTACTTAGAAACATTTAAAACGATAGCAGTTCATAATTCTTGATTATAAATGACAATTCTGACATGTTTTTAGAAATCAGAGACTAACATTGGACGACAAAATGACTCTCGTTATCTCGATGTCAAAGAAATCAGACAAATTGCGAAGAGATAACTGAAGTTTATCCTATTTTCACCTTTTCATGTATGTAGTTTAATGCTGATTGAAAGAAATGCTGAAAGCTCCTATATTTCAGCATTAATTTCAACCTGCATTAAACAATGTTAACTAATTGGTTAGCTAATTGGTTAGTTAATTGGTTCACTTTTCAAAATAAAAAACTAAGCACATTACAGAACTTAAAAGGGGCTAAACATTTAGGATCAAGATATCGCAAGTCGATGTAAAAAGTGTCGACTGTATATTTAACACTTGTCTTTTTTTCATTTAATTTTTGTATTCAATAAATTTAACTGAAAATTCAGTTTGTTCTGCTTTGTACATATCTATATGCAAGACCTGTATGTGCCCATAACCCATAACCCATTATCTATCCTCTGTTGTGTTCTATGGTGTTTATAACATATCAGCATGGTAGACGGACTGATTTATGTTGCGCTTGCAAGTTAACAGGTGAAAGGGTTTGTACCTAGCTGTAGTGTATAAGTGCTAGATTGTAACTTTTGTTTGTCCTGCTTGCACATGTATCATATAATCATGCACGTTTCCGTTTTGGGTTGAGGTTACTTTCACCATCCACAATCACATTGGACATTTAACACATTTATATTTTGCTAAAATGTACTTAAATAGAATAATAGTTATGGATGCTGAGAGTATCTCCCAGTAAGGCAAAAGAAAAAATATCTACTTCTCATTCAGATACATTTCGCTAGCCTGATAAACTGGTTAGCCAGGCAACCAAAGTGCAATTGGACCTGGGGGCTCACCATAGTGGTTGCAGAATTAAAATCCTAAGATTCCTTCAACAATCATCCGAGACAAATCTTCATGAAGACAAATCTTCATGAAGATTTGATTGAACCTGTGATCTCTTTGCATTTTCTAAGATTTACTTCAGTGACCAACAGTCATTTAACAGGGATTATTAACTATACAGGTTCTTGCCATAGTACATTAAAATTCTTCAAGGTCTGGAAAACAGAAAACATAATTTTCCAGGCCTTGAATATATACTGATGTATCATGACAAGAACCTGTAATTTATAATGATTTTATTACCCTTCAAAAATTAAACCACAAATCTGATTTTATATCAACATATGACTGACAAGGAATATTAAACTATATTCAGTGCATATTGACCAATCAGATAAACGGATTTTAACTTGCAGGGTAATAAAAAATAATAGCTTTTAAGGAGACAGATAGTAATAATAGCATATTATTTATTCTGAGATTTTCACAGACTAAAACAACAGCAAACTCTAAACTGCAAACATGGTATTTCTCCCTCTCTCTCTGCTTCACTTGTCTACCTTGTAACCTGGAAATATAGGATGAGTTACATATTTTTAAAATTCAAAACAAGAAGTCAAAATAAAGTCAAAGATGGGGGAAATGCTTCAAAATCTGAGAAAACAAATGTATGTAGGTAAAGGTTTTGTTTATTATAGTGTTACCCCTATTAAAAGGGCAAGTCAGTTTGGCTTATGAGACACTTCCAACTGATTATACCAAGTACCTCCCAACTTCTATCACTATGCAAGATGCCAGACGGATTTCAGTCACTAACCATTAATTTAACTAGCTCGCGGCTCAGGAACTGGCCATTTTATAATAAGTCCCAAAAGAAACATTTCCTGGACAAACGCTCCCTCTTGGGCTTGAACCTTCAACCTCCCAGTCCCAAGGTGGTCACCTTAACCATTAGGCCACAGTGACAGATATGTGTTTGGTACATTTACAATGTACATGTCACAGTTGATGCATACTTAATGTAACATTAAATACTTCAACTTACTTTCAAATCTGTAAAGTAGCCGACGACCTAGCTTGGACACTTTAGGTGGTTCCAACTTTCTCTGGATATCTGATTCAAGGATGGTATGCCTTATTTCATTCAAAACCCATGCATTATCTTTATATTTCTTTAAGAATATGACCCACGGCCATTCATCCACCTAAAATGTAATACATGTTTAGTTGTTAACTATTGAGTTAAAGTTGCTGCTTATATAGTAAAACAAAAGCTTCTATACTATTGTTACTTATAACAAGTAAGGTGTTTCTAGCTTTAAAGCAAATGCTTGCTTGATTCAATGGCATGTTTAGCTGCTTCCTATTAAATGCTCACTTCAGTACTTAAGTGTCGTTTATGGTTTGGAACAAGAAATTGTCTCATTAAAAAAACACCTTTATTTGAAATTCTGAATTATCTCCAAAAACCAAATTATAAATTTATTAAATATATACATGTATACAAACATATTAAAAGTTTGCCAGACATTGATTTCAAATTTCAAAATCAGTTCAATATACATTGTAGTTTCAAACTAGAAAGAAAATGAATGCTTAAAAATAACTGTGAATGACATTAACGCTTTGCAGCATATACCCATTTTTTTATGTTACTACTCAACTTAAAAAAACAGTTCCAATGGTAAACATTTCATAGACATAACAAATTTTGTTTTGCATACCACTATATAGATTATACCACTATAAAGATTAGTAGTGAATAGCATGAAATGAAATCAGCCGGCTGATTCATGCTATCCACACATGGCATTTTCAATTTCATTTTATACTGCATAGGGTTGAAGTACTTGAAAACAATGGAACAGAAACAATAAACTGGACTAACGATTAACAAAATGATTACTCACTACACCAGGAAGAAAACTTCTACCATGTTTGATCAAAATGTAATCTCCAGCACAAATCCTATGGTAATGATTTAATACATTATTTATATCTATCACCTTAGTCTATTATTTTTTATTAAGACGAGTACCTTTTCAAACACTCATTAGTTTCTACATGTATCACAGTGATCATTTATACATGAAAATACATTTCCTGGGTAAGGGTATTCCAATATTGAGTGTATAGTAACTGCTTACTACAATGCTTAAATTAGGGGAAGAGAGAGAGAGACCTGCAAGTTGTCTTGAATTTAAAAACTGGGAATTTTTTTTTTTATTTTGAACCAATGTGTATGTATGGTAGAACCACAAACGTACATCAGGTACGTTGAAGGCATCCCAAATCTTGCCCCGACTGAGACACAAACCTGCACTGTGAGGGCCCCGAGAGTTTAGCGACCATAACCTCTGACCAACTCCTATTGCACTTTTAAAAAATGTATCAAAATAATTTAAATCCTGTAGACTTGGTGATCCTAACCATTAAATATTTCGAAGACTATGAATTATGAGGACTTGGCACAACACTATTCTATCTTCTGAGTTGAAATAGTCTTGTGCTGAATCCTTAAAAAAAAACTGTTTAAAAATGTATTGAAAAGATGTACCTTAATGAAGTTTTCTGGATACTGGCATACTGCTGAGTCTGGTCACTGGCTGACTGCTGGGTCTGGTCACTGGCATACTGCTCGGTCTGGTCACTGGCTAACTGCTGGGTCTGGTCACTGGCTAAGTGCTGGGTCTGGTCACTGGCTAACTGCTCTGTCTGGTCACTGACTGACTGCTCGGTCTTGTCACTGGCTAACTGCTCGGTCTGGTCACTGGCTGACTGCTCGGTCTGGTCACTTGCTGACTGCTTGGTCTGGTCACTGACTGACTGCTCGGTCTGGTCACTGGCTGACTGCTCGGTCTGGTCACTTGCTGACTGCTCGGTCTGGTCACTGACTGACTGCTCGGTCTGGTCACTGGCTGACTGCTTGGCCTTGTCATTGGCTGACTGCTCGGTCTGGTCACTGGCTGACTGCTTGGTCTGGTCACTGGGTGGCTGCTTGGTTTGGTCACTGGCTGACTGCTCGATATGGTTGGTCACTGGCTGACTGCTCGATATGGTCACTGGCTGTATTGTTACTGGCCGACTTCTCGGTCTGGTCAATGATTGACTGCTTGGTCTGGTCATTGGCTGTTTGGATACTTGCTGACATCTCCATCAGGTGACAGGGTGACTGCTCCGTCTGGTCACTGATTGACTGCTCAGTATGGATACTGGCTTTCTGATTACTGGCTGACTGCTCGGTCTGGACTCTTGCAGGCTGCTTGGTCTGGTCACTCGGGTTACCTTTTACCTGTCCTGTGGTTTCTACAGGGACTTCCAAGTCTACATCAAGATACATGTAATTTAGGACATCCAAAATGGGGTTATAGGAGTCATTTTCTAAATCCATCGGTGAATGATGAGTATCACCAAAAGAAGTATCAATGTCAAAAGAGCAATCAATGTCAATTGCGTCTGTTGTGCTACTTGTTAATTGCATCAGTACTACAAAGTGATTGACCGAGAACATGTTTTCCGGTGCGTCTGAACCATTGATGTTTGTCCACATGATGTACACACATTCATTATCACTATGTTCATGATCGAAAGGGTAGAATACACGTTGCATATCATTGCGAACAGTGTGACTTCCATATTCGGGATAAACAGATACCACAGGACATGAAAGAATGTTGGCAAGGCTTGCTAACTGCCACATGCCCATATAGGTTCCACTTTTGCCAATTGATAAGGCCTCTTGCTCATACACTTCTCTGATGTGTTTTTTATTCAGCAGGGTCCGGTCCCCATGTAAAGACCAGAATATGAAGCAAAGGTTTTTGCAACATCAAGATTTCCATTTGGATTCATTCCATTCTGCATGTACTTATTATCCATTCTGCATGTACTTATTAACTCTTCATTCTGCACCATTTCAAACACTATTCTTTCTCTCATTTCCTCAAAATGGTCCTCTGTCCCATATGCTAATAAGCTGGCTGAACGAGGAAGGCAGTTCCCATCCGCATGAATTATAGCTGGGTGTAAGCCTTTTGGAATATCACCAGGAAGCAATGTCATGCTGTTTTTGTCAACAGTTTTGGCTGTGTAGCAAAACGTCCTAGTCATCACATTCTGAGGCAGAGGATCGAGTCGTTTCATAGCAGCAACATATTGAAGATCTTTAATTGTTGTGCAGTTTGACATATTCAGCGGATTTTTACCAAGAGACTGTTTTACTTTTTTCTGGTCTGTCTGCTACTCTGCTTTTTTTCCTTTTTCATTCTGCTTTTTCTTACCCTTGACTTCCTTTTTGCTTGTCGGCAGCTTCCTCTTATCTCCTTTGAATAAGTAATGGTTTGCCATTCGCCAACATACTTTTGATTTGGGCAGTTACCTTCCTCATCACTAAGACATGTATGACAAAAACAACTCAAATGTCTGGTTTTTACTATTCCAGACTCTACTCCTCTAACAGAGTGTACCTTCTGAGTTCCTTTAATTGTCTGAACCTCCTTAAGAAGCTGTTCTCTTTTAATACTCTCATGGTAGAAAAACACCCTTTTTTTGTGTTCACATTTTGATCCATCATTCATTGTCAGGTTTTCCTTGCAGTAATTGAATAACTGATGAGCATTCTGTATAGTTCCTTTTCTGCTTTTCACATACAGTTCTGCTTTCTTCTTAATAAATCCACCCAGCGCATCGCATGGAGACTTCCCGTTCCTTGAACCGAAGTATGCTCTTTCCATAACGTGTGTGTTCGTCTCAGAAACATGAAGGAATGGTATTTTGGACTTGAACTGTGAAGCTGAACCATCCGAAAACTGAACTTCTTTAGAGACATGTACATGCCCTTGAATGTTTTCTGCCATTGTTTTTGAGAACTGTTCTGCTGCCAAAGCATCATGGGTTAGGTCTGGTGATATAAAAACTGCTGACTCTTGCACTACAGAATCTTTACAGTCTTGGCATCTGTAGTATGCTATCATTGGGAAGACTGTTGCCTGATTGTAGTTATAGTATGCCGATTGTATTTCATCTTGGTTCATGCAGCGGTAGTTTTCAGAAAAGTCTGCTATGGTTACAACAACATTTTCTGGGACTGACTTGGAGATTTCATTAAACTGTTTATACTGCCATCTGGCAATGAACAGGTGGTTTGAAAGAAAATCTACACCTTCCACAAATTCATCAATTAATTCCCTCAAAGTCCCACTTTGCTCTGCTAATACTTGTCGTTTGCAGCTGCCAGCTGCAGACCCCACTGTTCCCAGTTTCCATCGTTTCCATACATATGGTGTTTCTGCATCGCTCTGGGCATCAATGAGTGGTTTGAGATAGGTTTTCAGCTTCTGTTTCCCACAAGCGTCACATTCCCTTTCCAAGCATTTACGGTCATGGAACTCTTCATCTTGTCTCAGTTTTTCACAAAGAGAAATATCTACAGCATCATATTTGCTTTTGATAGTACAGAGGTGATCAATGTCATGTGATTTTATTGCCCGTCTGAGAACATCTATTTTGAATTCAATATTAAGGCAGTACTCACATAAACAGGAAGCAAACTTGGTCTTGTTTACAGTTAGGACTTCTTAAGGACGCAACTTGCGGAAGTGACTGAGGGAAACCTTCAATTTAGGATGGTCCTGTAAGAATCGTTTATGCACCTGTGTCAACGTGTCTGTTAATACTCTCTTCTGTTTTAATGTCTTGCCGCTGACAGTTTTCTTTAAGGGTAGATTGACAGACTCATATTCATAAAACCGCTCAATATTCTTCACAGCTTTATCACTGAATGCATCTGACCTTTTCTCATTTTCCTGCCCATTCTTTTCAATTTCTGACATGCGCATCCAATGTTCCCATTTAATGTCTAATGCTTTACGCAACTCGTGTTCCACTACATTCTTTCCAACAAGACTTCTAGTAAATAACTGGTAATGACTTCTTCCCTGTTTTGTTCTCTGTCTCTTAAGAAATTTCAATCTTCTTTTGACCTGTGCAACAATTTTTGCATTTGTCTCATTCTTCTTAGCTGAAGCAAAGAGGCCAGTCTTTAATAAGGCGCTCTTTTTTTTGGTGATGCGGATTTAACAGCTTTATCAATTCTTTCCGCAAATTTTTCAGCACTCTTTGGAATGAAGTTGGACTGGGCGTTTTGTCGTGTTTCTTCTTTTTGTAGTTCAAACCCACGTTTAACAGCCTTATACCGTTCTCTTCTCTTTTCTCTCTCCTTTTTCTTAGCTTCTTCTGTCATTTTCAAACTCTGTTCCCTTTTTTTCTGCCGCCAATATTCTCTCAATTTTATCTTTAAATGTCGTGTTGCAGGTTTCTCCATACCACCTTCTTCCCTTTTTCTTTTTCTGTATGCTCTCATGCGCAATTTGGATTTTTCATTGTATGTATCTTACTTCTCACCCACTAAATTCTTTCGAAAATCTCGCTTCTTTAATGCATCAGCTTTTTTGTAATCATTGTACTTTGTTTCATCTTGTTTAAGTTTGATCCGATATTCTTTATAGTAGTTTTTGGCTGTTTTGTTCGACGATTTCTGCCCACCTTGTTCTCTATCTTTTGGTTTAACCCGTAAGCTGTACCTGTAATAGTAAAATCATATCATAGTTAACAAAATCGGTAGAAACAAGAGATGTTTGTAAAACATTTATGCCCCCTAGGAGATTTGACCCTAAATTGCACTGAGTGACCTTGACCTTTGACCTACTCACCTCAAAAACTATAGGGGTCATCACCTGTTCATGACCAACCTCAATGCCAAATATGAGGACTGTAGGTGAAATGGTTCTCAAGATATGGATCCGCAACCATTTGGTCTACCAACAGACGGACGGACTGACTGACATGGGCAGATCAATATTATACCCCATTTTCTTCGAAAGGAGGGCACAAAAACTGTCTTGTTTTCCCCTTGTTGCTCATATATTTCAGACTGTGTACATTGTACATGATTACTTGCATGTCTACATGCACATGAAGTTTTGGAGTCAAGTTACATCTTCAAAATATTCAAATGAAATGTACCAACATTTTGTGACTGATGCTTTCTTGTTATGCAAAACAAACAAATTTTCTTAAAAGTACAAACTTTTGAATAGAATATGTGTCCATTTCAAGCTTAAACAATGAAAATATGAAGAAAAAAGCCAAGATGTAACAATGACATCATATTTTGTATCCATGTTACATCTCTAATCAAAACATCAAAAATGTTTATATTCACCACAAATATTTACCGATTACATTAACAACAGTATGTAAAGCGAATGAAATGCTTTATTACTATTCCATTAAAAAAAAGAGTAAAATTTATACAAAAATAAGCATTTCTGTAAAAAAGATGTAACTTGGACACTCTTATATGATTTTAAATGTAACAAAGACACCACTTTTGGTTTCCCAGTTACATCCTGAATGCTTTTCATAATATAAAAAAGTAAATAATACACAGATTTATAAAACTTTTCTTTTGTAGCATTTGACACTAATTAATTAATTTGAATACATACATGAAAACGCAATAAATATTAAATAATGGACTAATCTTTTATCAAAATCACAAAGATGTAACATTGATACCATCTATTATTTACTAATGTAACAGGGACAACAATGTTTGTGTCCTTGTTACATCTTATAGGTTATAATAAAACTTGTAATTTAAAGTCACCATGCAAGTGTGCTATTTATTTACAAAAACATGGACGATATTTCTAACAACGACTGGTTAAAACAAATTCGTTATTTTCAAAAGGTATAGAAAATGGAGTATATATGTCTATGAGATGTTACAAGGACACCGTTACTTGTGCATCAGACGTAACAAGGACATCAATTGCTAGTGTCCAGTTACATCTCTTGGCACAGACATCAGGAAAAACATGTGTTTGTTAAATTCAGATAAAAGAAAAAGCATTGCTGATCAATGTATGAACTTACCTGCACTGCAACCATTTAAAGTACTTATAACACTTTGATGCACATACAAATATTACTTGTGCACATTGAAGATGTAATTTTGACACCAAAAAAAAAGTCCCTGTAACAAAGACACAACTCATTGCATCAATGTTACATCTTAGAAAGCAAACTCAATTAGAACAGTGTATAGTTAATTTATTGTATGAAATAAATAGGGAAACAACTCAGGATGGAATGGATTAAAAATGTTATGATGATTTTCTTCCCAACAATTAAATGATCAGAAATTGCCTTCTGATAAGACATGGCATGTAACTAGGACACACGGGTTTCCCAATTAATTGTAGTCCAAGTTACATCCTTTATGTCGAAAATGTAGTCCATGTTACATCTTTTGTTCAAACACTGTATTTGGTTAAACATAACAATTCAAAACATGGAACAGGGTAATCTCTAATTTGTTTCCATCCAGGCACAAGTATGTGGGAAAATATAAGTCGTAGCAGACAACAAAGATGACTAATTGCATTTTCATTCCTAAGATGTAACTTGGACACGACGTCTATTTTGAACATCGCCATTGAATCTTGCATTTCTGTCGTCCTTTATTCATTTGCATTTTATTTTCGTACCAAAGTCAAATCATAATTCTATTCGAATTACTTTAAAACAATAATACGATACCTAAGGCATGTCGTTTCACAAAAAAACTCGGATGTTTAAGGCTAGGTTAAGTTATTTCAGACGTAACTCTCTTGACTTACCGAACTCGTGTCGAAGATTCGGCCATGTTGTCAGCTTTTGTGTACACATATTCGTTGAATGCGTTCTACGTAATCAAATAATGTGTGCAATTATTTTTCGGCGCCTTTGCACAACCGATATGTGAAAGTAAACAGTGTTATCGTAAAAAAAATCGATTTTTCGAGACGTAACATTTTGGACACAAAAGGTCGCCCGATTTTATTTTTAGAAATAGCGGAAATGTAACGTCACCCCCAAAATTGATTTATTCTGATGATGATTGTAGGTATTTTGAAGGCAACAACGTACCATTGTAAGCACTGATTAGACACAGACTTAAGTGTAAAACTTATATCTCTAAAGAAGTAAAAAATTGGACTCAAAAATTACGTCTCGAAGGACCAATTTAAAAATCTATTTTTCTTTTAAATGGTTTACAGAGGCTCTTCTTTTTTGTAAGCTTGCTTTAGGGGTTCCATCTGTTTATTGATTATTTACTTTGTTCAAGACGTAACTCAGCATAAAGATGCAATATTAAACGCGATTTAGCACTATAAAAAAAAATCTAAAAAAATGTCCACATTTTCAGCACATTATGTGGATTTTCCCCTGATCGTGGAAAGCTGTAATTACATTTACCAGTGATGATATTCGCCAGTTTAATGCATTTATCCATGAAATAAGAAACTACATGCACAAACAGCAGGAAGTTAAGGTAAAATGGGATTCTTTGAGATGTAACAGAAATTCCTGGACAGTGAATTCTGGATCATATGTAATACGTTTGTGAACACTTAACTAAGAAAATATCTTTCAAAACAAAAACTAAAAATTACTTATTCACTTTTCATTCTAATTTCTTAATGCACAAAAAAATGTATAAAGCTTAGTTGTTACACAAGTTGATTTAAAAAATACGAACAAAGTTTGTGTTTTTATATTATTATATATTTATAATTGTATATTTGTTTATTATCATATTCAACAACTAATATTCAGTTATATAGTGCTGACCAACTCAAAGGTTATAAAAGAAGACTATGATTCAGGCTACAAAGGACACTCTGCATATGACTTTAAAGGTCAATGTGATTCAGTATCATGATATAAACCCATGCAGAGTAGCCTAATGATTTCAAATGTAGACCTTAAATGATTGGCATGTGTAGAAAATTAAAAGCAATTTATCATACTTAAGGATGGCTTCTTTTTCTTCTTCGTTTTTAATTCCCGACCATGCCTTAAAAGGTCTCGATTCTCGGAAATTAGGCACTGAACCCGAGACAATCCATTGTTTATGTTCTTTAGAACATCTTCATCCTCAAGAACATAGGAAGATTGTTTTCAATGTTCTGCTTTTTCCCTCAGCTCCTTATGAGTGGTCTCCATGTTTGACACTAAACAAGATAATAAAGAATTTTAGTCCTATGTCTCAAAATCATATCCATTATATCAAATTATGAGAAGATTTACTGAACAAAGTTGAAAATGAACCCAATCAAATATAAATAAGCTTTGTTAGCTGTATCATTATCTTAAAAAAGTGAAAGCTAAAATTGATCAGAATAAGCTATAGTTAGGTGTATGATCACAAAAGTAGAAATGTTGATGTTTTTTAAAAATCATAAACTGTTGATCAAATTGACGACAATTTTTATTAATCTCTCAGTATTTAAGTTATTTTACAGCTTTCAGGAAGCTTTACCTTTGTTCTCAGGAAGAAGGTTTCGAGATGACTCTCATTTTGACTGCCATTTGGCTGAATAGAATCATGTTCTGAAAATAAGTAATATATGTAATATGTTTTTGAACGCTTAACTAAGAAAATATCTTTCAAAACAAAAACTAAAGATTACTTATTCACTTTTCATTCTTATTTCTTAATGCACACAAAATTGTATAGAGCTTAGTTGTTACACAAGTTGATTTAAAAAATACGAACAAAGTTTGTGTTTTTATATTATTATATATTTATAATTGTATATTTGTTTATTATCATATTCAACAACTAATATTCAGTTATATAGTGCTGACCAACTCAAAGGTTATAAAAGAAGATTATGATTCAGGCTACAAAGGACACTCTGCATATGACTTAAAAGGTCAATGTGATTCAGTATCATGATATAAACCCATGCAGAGTAGCCTAATGATTTGAATCTAGACCTTAAATGATTGCTGACAACTCTTCCATTTTAGACCAAAGAAAAAAAGGTTTTGTTACTTAATTAAATGAAATAAAGAATGATGAGCATAGCTATTAAAGCATCTTATAAATGTAGTCTTATGATACAGACTGATTATTTTACCATTGTTTTCATATTTGCTAATTTTTCTGCGGAGGTGTGGGGACACCATGCGTGCCCTAATGTTGAATCAATCTTCTCGAAATTTTGTACCCCCCATGGCAGGGCGGGGGGTGAGAAATTTTCCTGCCACTGCGCTGCTGAGTGGTAGAACCCCACAAAGTGCCTTCCCGTTTGCTGTGGGCTGCGACTCGTGTTGCCTGATGCAGGGATCCTAGTGGTTGAGAGAATCCAGGGTTAGGCTAGTTAATACCCTGTTTTTATAATTTCACCACTTTGGCCTGAATTTGGGCAGGTCAGGAAGGCCCTTAAGGCAACTTATATCCATTAATGTTTTTTTCATCAATCTTTTCCACCAATACGACATATTTTCAAATTTGTTTAAAACTTCTTTACCTTTTGTACCCTTTGACGGTGGACCATGGGTCAATCAGATGAAAGATTTGGTGTTTGATTGACATTCTGTACCATTCCAAATTTATGTCGCTTGCTTGGAATGACATCTTTTGGGACACATTTGTCCAGTCTAGCCCTTTCACCCTGAGTATACCATCCTTTTAACTCTGACTTGATCTGCGATGGGTTTCCCAAGATTAGGTCCCCTTTTTGGTCTCCATGGTGGGCGGGGACCAAGGATAGTGAACTTCTTAAATCAAAATGGAATCCCATAAAAAAAAGCTGCCAAGCGTACCCTTTCTGACAGTGATTCAGAGGCAGAGTCTTCTCCGTCAACACTAAATTTTCCCCGATTTATTGTGGTTGAAGCAGAAGATACCAATAACACACATATCACCATTTGTTATCGACAAAACAATCAAAAGTATTCTTGGTACACCAAAATCAGTCAAAAAACTCAAAAACAACACCATCCTCAATGAATGCTTCACAAAGCAACAAACCATCAATATAATCAAACATAAAACACTATTCAAACAAGCAGTCAAAGTACACCCACATCCATCTCTCAACTCATGTAAGGGAGTCATCCGTTGCAAGGAACTCCATTACTGCTCCTCTCTTGACGACATCAAGGACAACTTGAAGTCAGAGTCTGTAACTGATATCAGACGCATCAGTGTCAAAAGAGATGGAGTTTTGAAAAACACAAACACATACATAATCACTTTCTCATGTCCTACAGTTTCACCTACACTTAATAAAATTGGATTTGAATCCTTAAAGGTCGACACATAAATTCCTAACCCTCTTCGTTGTTTCAAATGTCAACGATTTGGTCACCACACCACATAATGCACCAATACACCAGTCTGTGCTAAATGCGCATTTGTAGGCGCAGATCACAGCACTGAACACTGCACCGCACCTGCATCATGATTCATTGCAAAAAACCATCTGCTGCACCAAAACCTACTGTCACACCAAAACCATCTACTTCTGCGCCAAATCCTCAAACAGCACCAAAACCTCCTACTGCCACACCAAAACCTACAACACCAAAGATACTTCTGCACCAACACCTGCATCAACAACTAAAGCTAAACAACCTGCCTCTGAATCAAAATCTAACAAAAATCTAGTTTTTCTTCCAATGGTCTATCTTCTGGATCAAAGGCAAACCCTTCTCTTTTTAAGGAAAAACCTTTAAAATCAAAATCTCTTTGTTCAAACGATAACACTCAGGTGCTGCGACAAGTTCTGTCGCAAGAACCCCCATTGCAACTTCTAACAATTTTGAAGTTCTGGATGCAATGGACACTGAAAAGGTCCTTGAAGGCGACTCTTCACATGTAGAGCAGTCCATCTGTGGTGGACTTTGGATGATTTGGGGGAAAAACCAAAAACCAAAGACCCCAAAGTCACCTGCTTCTTAACCTTTTAATATGCTGCAATGAATTATAGAATGTTATATTATACCTTTTTAATTTTACTTTTAAGCGCAATGGCTAATCCAATTATCCAATGGAACTGTCGAGGTCTGAAGGCCAACTTTGATGAGTTGTCACTTCTGATTAATAATCACAAACCTGCTGCACTTTGTCTTCAAGAGACATTCTTGAAAGAGGATGACACTATCTCCCACAAATTTCATTCTATCTATAAAAAGATTTACACTGAAGGCAATAAAGCCCAAGGTGGAGTATCTGTCATTGTTAATAATAGTGTTCCTCACAAGCACATACAGCTTGATACTTCCCTTCAAGCTGAAGCTGTGAGATTATCTTTACATAACACTATTACCCTGTGCTCTTTGTATCTTCAACCAAATAAACCTATACACCAAGGTAGTCTTGATGATTTGATATCTCAACTACCTCAACCATTTGTACTTGTTGGAGATTTCAATGCACATAACACCATATGGGGTTGTACAGATACGACCCACCGTGGTGATCAAATAGAGTATTTTATGTCTGTAAATTCTCTTTCGTTACTGAACGATCCAAGTGCAAAAACATATTTGCATCCAGCTTCAGGATCATATTCTTCTATTGACCTTTCTTTTTGCAGTCCAGTACTTCTCCCTGATTTTTCATGGAGATGTTTAGAAGACACTTGTGGAAGTGAATACTTCCCTATTATTTTAACTGTAAATCACCTTCAGTCCTTGATTGTCCTCAAAAATGGTAGTTGTCCAAGCAAACTGGAGTAAATTCCAGATGCTTTGTGAACATAATATTGTTCACCATTCATTTGAGGACTGTGAAGACCCTTCTTTCCTTTTTTCTTCTTTATTGTTTGATGCAGCCAAACAGTCTATGCCTCAGACCTCGACAAATCCCAAACGTCCAGATAAACCTTGGTTTATTACTGTCAACTGAATGTAAGGAAGCCGTTAGGGAACGAAAGGCAGCTCTCAGGAAATTCAACCTGAGACCAACACAAGAAAACCTTAACCACTCTCGTATCCGACGTGCAAAAGCAAGATGCACAATTAAAACAAGTAAGCGCAAGTCCTGGAGAGATTATATCTCTAGACTTAATAGTCGCACCTCAACCAAAAAGACTTGGGACATGATCCGTGATGTGTTGGGTACACCTTGTCAGGTGCTCGCGAGCAGGAAATGGGGGTTCCCCAGGGGTGTATTTTTGTCTGTTACACTTTTTAGCATTAAGATAAATAGCATTGTTAAAGCTATAAACCCTGGAGTGGACTGCTCCCTTTATGTAGACGACTTTGTTATTTGTTTCTGTTCCAGAAACATGGATATTATTGAACGCCAACTACAGCAATGCCTTAATAAATTACAAATATGGTCAGATGAAAATGGGTTCAAGTTTTCCAAAATGAAAACCAAATGTATGCATTTTTGCAATCTTCGTGGATTGCATCCAGACCCCGATCTGACTCTAGGCAATACTAAACTAGAAGTTGTGCCAGAGTTCAAATTTCTTGGAGTCATTTTTGACAAAAAGCTTTCTTTCTTACCTCATATTAAATCTCTTAAAAAGAAATGCCAAAAAGCAATGAACATTCTTAGAGTTATTGCACACTCAGATTGGGGAGCCGATAAGAAGGTCCTGCTAAGGCTATATCGATCCCTTATTCGATCAAAACTTGACTATGGTTCTATAGTGTATGGATCAGCCCGTAAATCCTATCTCCAGCTGCTAGATCCAATACAAAACCAATGTTTAAGGAAGTTGCCCTAGGTGCCTTTAGAACATCTCCTGTTAACAGCCTCTATGCAGAGGCTAATAAACCTTCTCTATATTACAGAAGGAAAACTATCTCTTCAATACTTTTTAAAATTGACATTCTTAGAGTTATTGCACACTCAGATTGGGGAGCCGATAAGAAGGTCCTGCTAAGGCTATATCGATCCCTTATTCGATCAAAACTTGACTATGGTTCTATAGTGTATGGATCAGCCCGTAAATCCTATCTTCAGCTGCTAGATCCAATACAAAACCAATGTTTAAGGCTTGCCCTAGGAGCCTTTAGAACATCTCCTGTTAACAGCCTCTATGCAGAGGCTAATGAACCTTCTCTATATTACAGAAGGGAAAAACTTTCTCTTCAATATTTTTTAAAATTGAAATCCAATCCTTTTAACCCTACTCATCGAGTAGTTTTTAACCCTCAATACAAACGCCTTTTTCAACAGAAACCAAATGCTATTGCCCCATTTGGTATTCGCATGGAGCCCATTATAGATAAGCTTGGGGTAGACACTGATTCCATAGCCCAGTACAAGTTATCTGACATACCTCCATGAACACTGGGCACAGCAAACTTTTTATTTGATCTTACCTCTGATAAGAAATCAGAAACAGATAGAGCTATCTTTCACAGTAAATATAGAGAGATAAAAGAACAATATTCTTCCTACAAACCTATATACACTGATGGATCCAAGGACGGTGATTTCGTTGCAGCTGCTGCTGTATATGGAGAAAGGGTTAAGAAATGCCGCCTTCCAGACAAGTCTTCTATCTTCTCTGCAGAGATAAGGGCTATTGATCTAGCCCTTAACCTGGTGGAAAATGCAAATTCCACCCGATTTATTATATTTTCTGATTCTCTATCAGTACTGCAAGCCTTATCAAATCAAAAATTGGAGAACCCTTTGGTATGCCAAATTATTCAAAGGATCTCTCATATTTTGTCTTCAAACAGACTTGTGTTCTGTTGGCTTCCAAGCCACACTGGTATCATGGGTAATGAACATGCGGATAGATCCGCTAAATCAGCTCTTAACCTTCCACTTTCAGATTTTAAAGTACCATACACCGATTTTAAACCTTCTATTTTAACTTACATCACATCCATCTGGCAATCAAAATAGAATGATGATGTTTTTAATAAATTGCATTCAATTAAGCCTACCCTCGGAGAATGGTACCCTTCTTACAGGTCCGTACGAAGTTACAATTGCACGAATCCGAATTGGTCATTCACACATTACACACTCCTGGCTCTTGGCTAAGGAAGATGCACATGAATGCATTCCATGCAATGCACCCTTTACCGTCAAACATATATTGCTAGATTGCATTGATTTTCAAAGAATTCATGCAAGATATTTCAATGTCAACACTATTTATGAGCTTTTTGACACTGTCAGAATTGAATTAATTGGAATTTACAATAAATTGTGATTCCTTACACTTTTTAAATATATATACATTTATCAATATCATTTTTTCATCACACACTATTTAATATCACACATTCATTACAAACAATCTATCAACAATCATTAATTTTTTACAAATTTTCTATCTACTTTTGTTCATTAATTCCAAATTCTTATTTATTTTTTCTTTAAACAAATACATTCTAACCTGTTAATATTTTTAATATACTTTCATCCACATCATCATAATGCGCGATAAATGACCTTAGCTGTCGATGGGCCTTAAAACACCATTCATTCATTCATTCATTCATTCATTCATTCATTCATTCATTCATTCATTGCAACACTTCCTCCTCTGTCAGTGGAAACATGGCACATTCACGCTGGAACTCCCAGATACAGTGCTGGTCCCTCTGCTTGACTGCATCCTGGTAGGGTTCTTGGACGAGCCAGAGGAACTGCTCGATGTCTAAACGTTGATTGGAAAGGAGGATCTTGTCAACCAACTCTCTAGGAGTGGTCAGTCGATTCCTCCTATTTTTTTTAAGCCATTGTATCTGAAAAGGAAATTAATAAGTGAGTCCGGGGACAAGACTTCCTTCGCACACTGGAAAAGCATATTTTTTATTAGTCTTCCCTAAAGCTTGGGTAATATTAACACAGGGACCATAGTACCATTCTAGGCATAAGTCAAACTGTATCATGAACCCTCCATCCTGGCTGGTAATCTCCATAAACAATACTTTACATCATTTCCATTCCGATTCTCTGGCAAGGCCACTTTACAGATCGGGGTCTCCCTGTAGTATCTTAATCCAGACAGGCAAATCTCTATCAGATATCCGTATAGGGCCTGATTTTGTCATGATTCAAAATAAAGCATTCCCCTGATTTAAGAAAAACAAAGTCACAACACTTTTCCCCTGTCACAAGTAACTGTCCCTGGACATGAAAATAATAGCCATGTTCTTTATTGATAGTTAAGTTATCAGTGTCATTTTGATTACATAAATCTTTACATTTGTGCAAGCTTCTGTTATGGTCATGTCTAATCCTAGGTAGGGACACTTAACTTTTAAAAGGCCACTATCATTGTTTTTACAGAAATTTCCATCTGGACTTGTCCATTGAAATGGAAAATCTGGATTCACTGTCAATCCAATGCCATGCACATGAGCATCATTTCTTTTAACATACATGGCCTTTTAATGCTTTTCCTTGACAATACCATATGATGTGGACTTGGACTGAAAAGGCAAAGGTGTAATTTAGGAAACTGTCATTCATGTCTTTCTTCCTCTTCATCATAAGCCCTAATAAAGATGATGTTATTCTTCTTTTAATGAAAATGAAAAGCCATGAAATTCAAATTCCATGCAGTACATCCTTTACCATCAAACATTTGTTACTTGATTTTCAAAGAATTCGTTTAAAATAAGTAATGGTATGTGAATTTTAATGAGAGGTAGTCCCCCATTTTACTTTCTTAATCCCAATGATTCTTCCAAACTTGACCAGCCCTTATGTGGAATCTTTCATATTCCATTGATTAAGTTAGCGGACTGGTTTCATGGGATTACCTTTGTCAAGTCACTTCAGAACCCTAGCCAGTACTGATGGATCCAGGAAAGCCATTACATAACTGAAAAATTATTAACATGGTGTTAGTTTAAATACATGTACCATTCAAACAGCCGATATATGTAGTTAACCCTTTACCAAAAGCCAATTCTTCGACTGTCCCAAATTAAAAGAGTTTGCAGAGGACATTTCAAAATGTGATGAAATTTAAAAAGTATTTTTCTGATAGGGCAGAACACATTGAGGAAAAAAGAGAAAACTGCTAGTTAAGAGCAATTTCTCCTTTTCCCACAACATTTTCCAGAGTGGTCTGCAACAAACCTGTGAAATGTGGTTATTGTTTGGTAATTTGTTAAGCAGGGTTTGTCCACTATATATTCATGAAGTTCACACTATATCTGTCTGGGAGGCTTAGCATGTATTGGAATTGGATATAAGAGTGATATGGTACAAATTCAAACCTTATGCCAATGACTTGAATATAGTAATGGTTCCTTCGGTGGCATTATGGGTAATGAGAGTAGCATAGTTATGGACTTGAAAAGCCATTATCCAATCAATGAAGGGATGTACTGGTTTGGGCAAACTCCTCATAACAGTAATGTCCATTTATGTTGCATTTAACACTGCCTTCATATACATTATTGGACTGAACTTTAGCCCAGTTCATATCAACCCTGAGTCAATTAAGAGTTTTACCATCATTTTGTTGTAAATTTTTGTTATTTTGGGATTTCTAAGATATTGGTATCATAAGATACTTCTTCAGGAAAAAAAATTATACGTTCATTGAAGTAACATGTCTAATCCAATTCTTATTGACAAAAGTTAATTACTGGCACTCGGTTTGCCAGTCTTGTTTTCGTCGGCATGCCTTTTTTACAAACCATGTGACAGTTCTTAGTTTTTTTATTGCGCCAAGTGACTTATGGCAGTGGTTTATGTAGTGAAACTTGATATTGACCAGGGAGTTGGAGTTCATGGTATGGGTCTAGGAATCCCTGTGGTATACCTCAAACAGATAGTCTAAAATGATACCAAATATTTTGTCAAAATTCAAATTTAGAAGGATGTTGACCATACATTTCTTTGTATCATGTGCTTATACATACCCTAATGCCTGCTTATAACAACAAGAAAACCTCATCTTTTGTTATTCTGCACATTGTTACATTGTAAAAATTATGAGGAGATAATTTGAACATTATTTCTAGTTCGAAATCACATACATGTTGAACACAGAAATGAATTGATTCCAATAAAAAACCTCATATGCCTAACAGACTAAGGTATTCCAGAAAAGTTGCCAGTCTATTCAGAAAAGGATTGTTTCCAAGACAAATCTGATACCAATGACGGACTAAGGTATTCCAGAAAGGTTGCCAGTCTATACAGGTACAGGGATAATTGCTAAAGGCAGGTAGTAAGGAATTAGACAAAGACGGACTGTTATTGCTGCGATGGTGTTCAGTCTATTCAGGCACAAGAAAACACTGTAAAGATGATGCAGAGTAAGTTTTTTCCAACTCATGTTGAATAATCTATTGTAGCTATGTAAGTATACGCACATGATACATAGATTTAATCTGTGTAATGAATGAGGGCTACGATTTGGATGCATATCCTTTAGTCTCTTGAGTCTACATTTTTTTAAGGCTAAGTTGCTAACAATATTTTGATTCAATGAACATTGACCTCTGATTCCAATCCAGTGTACCCTTTTTGAATGAGAGATGGCTTTAATGTTTGTAAATGCTCCTCTGTGACCCAGATCGTCATGTAGGTGGCCATTAATTATCAATATGGTATAGTCTTTGGTATAACCTCGACTGATTTCAATAATGTGTGCCAATACTTGTCTCTTTGGAATAAAAGTGATTGTTCAATAGGATGTAGCATTTGACATGTCGATAGAATATAGCATGCTACTAGAAAATGATTATGACAAAAAAGAGAATAATGCTGTATGTTTTTGATACATACATGTACATTTTTTTATCGCCCAACTTGAGACACTTACTGAATTATGCAGTTGTACCAGAGAACAACAGCACTTGTAATTTGGTTTTCAATTAATGATATATTAATCTGTGAAGACATCATTATTTAATGAATGTATTGTTTTTATTTCAACATCATGCAGATTATGCATGCAAACTAAGCTTTTATAATAAAGTTCTTCCAACAATGTTCGCAATTTGAATGGACTACCTCTCATGAAAATCTCAGTTGAAAAAAAAAACATACTCAAAAAGCAGTCCTAAATAAATCGAATTTAGAAAGCTTTTCAGTTTTGGGGCATTATCAGTTAGATCTACCTTTATGATTCTTTTCTTAAGACCCCCTAACAAGACATCTCCGCAATAAACAAAAATAAAACCTCATGTTCATGTCAGTTCCTACTTATATAGCATGATAAAAGTGGCAACATCACTATCTTCTAGAAACCTAAGTTCTCAGACCTGATACTAGGGGTTGCTGGAACCAAGTCGGTCATCTTCATTTCAAAGTTCTTTATCTTAGCCCTCACCCACGTGACTTGTTCCCTGTCAACACCCAAACTCTGCTGTCAATTTTTCACTTTAAACTTTAACACCATTGAATGTGTATCTTCTTGGACAGTTTGCTCTGGCGGAGGTAGTGAACTGGAAAGTACACTGGCAGGCTCTTTACTGTAGCCACCTCTGGCATCTGCGAGTGTTCCCAGTCTTAGTTTGCATAATTTGCAGAGCCATTTTGCACACTTTGATAATTTTCATTAACAAAGGCTTGAAAAACATCAGTGTTGAGGTTCCAGGTCAGATCTTTTGCCAAATCGTTTTTATAGAACGCCTTTATGACTCCTGCATCGTTGGATACTATCTTGTGAATGTGCAGGTTTTTCACCTTCTAACAGTGCTTTCTGTGTACAGGAGAGAACATCGATAGTCGTTATGGTATCTGCAAAGGAAGATGGACCATCATCTACATAGAATTCCTTTTTAACAAAGTTTCTCATTTTGAAGCCAAATTCAAACTCCATTTATTATGCGGTCTTCTCTAAGCCGTTTGAAGCAATCACCGAGAAGGTGAGTTGCCAAACACTTGAACCTTCATGCGATATTCCATCAACACAAAGTTGGGGTCATTGTCTTTTAACCAGATGAAGCCCAGTGGATGTCTATGCTCTTCATATACCTTGAACTGAAAAAAACATTTGCTGATTATACAGCTACGGGTTGACTTCTAAATCTCAGTAAGTCCCTCACGAGAAACAGTAACACAGCATTCAGAGACAAACCTTGATATTGAGCCCATGATAAGAAAACTACCCGAATTTGACCTTTCTTGTCGTGGTAGCTACCACGACATAAATGAGCAAATATAAAACACCCTTCTTTTGGTCTGAGGGGTGTAGCATGTGAAGATTTGAGACTCTAGCCATGATTTCTACAAAGTGGCTTTTCTTCTTGGGATTTTTCTTCAGTGAAGTTTGCAAGGTGCACTGTTTTTCTTAACGTGTTACCTGTTGTTAGAAAGTTGTGGTACCTGACTGCGAAGAGGCAGCGGTGCAGTCCAGTAACTGTCAATTTCTTTAACGAACCCCCTTTCCATGATGTTTAGGAATTCTTTGTCCTCTACGGAGAGGCCATTCACTCTTTTATTCATTTAGTTTTGGTGTGTTCAAATAAGTATTGTTTGAGAATATCATGAATGTTTCACAAAGAATTTATTTTCACATTTATGAATACATCTCGCATGTTATGTGTGTATTTCATATTGTGTTTCTTGCACACAATGCAGAACATTCCCTACTCTTTTATCCATGTATCGTAGCCACAAGTAATTGGGCTCAAATTGTAAGCATGACTTAACACACAATATTGGCTAATACAAAACTTGCACCTTACCATTTATGATTTATATGATACATCAACATTAAAATATATGTCTACCTTGAATCGGTTTTCAAGAGCGCCCCTACGAGGAATTCTAGAATTATTCTAGAACAGATTCTAGAAGATAGTTCTAAAAAAGTAACTGAACTCTAAATGGCAGTTCTAGAACTAAATGTTCAAGAACTTTCTCTAGAACTTCTTGAACCAAATTTTAGAAGTTATGAAAATTCGTTCTATAACCCAGTTCTAGAATAGTAATTGGACTCTTAATAGATGAGTTCAAGAACTTGTTCTAGAAGTTCTGGAGAAAGTTCTTGAATATTAAGATCTTGAACTACCATTAAGATTTGACTGCTACACCTGATTTGAGAAAGTTCTTGAATATTAAGTTCTTGAACTGCCATTACTATGACTGCTGCACCAGATTCTATGTATTTGGTTGTTTTACACAATTTTCAAGAAAACAAAATTCAAGTGTTATATCTCACATTAGTTGATCATCAATGTAACTGGCTGATCTACAATATTTGTAGTACCTGTCAGTACCTTTTTCAAAGCAACAATCTGCAAAAGTTGTGAGCCCCAGATAAGGTATATATCATAATGCATAATTAAATCGTTGCTTAGTTACTTGCAGATAAAACTTTAAACACAAACTAAGGGATAAGGCAATAGCTCCCTGAACATTTGAAGTGGCTAGCCAACAAGGAAAGTTTGAGCACTGACATGGATAACGTGAAGCCATCATTTGATCCCATCATATTAGAGAAAGTTACTTTAAAGGTGTGACTTACATAATTTGAAAATAAGCAGAAAGTGTCACTGAGTGTAAGTCACTCTTTTTCACCCCTACGAAGCACTTTCTGCTGTTTTTCAAACTTCTTATGGAAGCTTGCTTTCTGCATGGAAGTCACTTTGAGAACAACTCTCTCCAAAATATTGAACCTTATGGGATCTAATGGTGGCCTCACGTTGTCCATGTTTTTAATTGTCCTTTTGCCAGTGCGTGTACAGGACACAATCTCTTCTTTTGTAAACAACTGAAAATTCAGGTGTTTAACAATGTTTTGTTCGCCTATTATCCCCTTGATGCTGTTGGTTAAAGTTGTTTCAAAAGCTTGGGGAGAAATATGCTGGTCGTCTGCAGGTAACTGGTTTGGGTCAACTGGTTCAGCAGTCTTGTTCTCACTGGCAGGAGTCTTGTTCTCACTGACAGGAGTCTTGTTCTCACTGCAGGAGTCTTGGCAGGAGTCTCACTGTCAGGATGACGGGTACTCTTTTCAAATTGATTGACCCTCTCCCCCAATCTCCTGTACTTTCTACGAATGGATCTCACATCCTCCTCCAACTGTTCAATTTTCTCCCTGTAGAAAATGCAATAACCCAGTATAGTTAATAATATACAAGACAAATCTTTGATGGAAGCATCAAAACGCCGCCAAATTTCTTTATGTTAGATTTATTTATCAGAGAATTATTTGCGGAAGCAGAGTTAATGACAGAATTATGGATCTAACACGAAATTGTAGACACAAATGTAGAGAGGCTTTACCTCTGTGACCTTGACCTTAATATTACAATACAATTGATACAGTATTATTGTATTGTATGTGTGGACAGACAGACGGACAGACATGGTGATTACTGCAGGAAATCTATGAGCTTGCCGGAAAGGACCGAGTAGTTACGATTGTAAAATAGCGCAGTGTGTAAATCCCAACCCATTAGAGACGACATCATATGCTTTTAAAAGTGTCCATGTGACATCATATGCTTTTAAAAGTGTCCATGTATTTCACGTGGTACTTTTTGACTATGATTAAGGTTTGCCATCTTCTGGAGTAATGGATCAATATTACTTTTTATTTGAATATCTGCAAAATGTAGAACTTAACCACACAAACGTTTGAAGGCAGTTGATCAGGGTCTACCTAGTTTGCAGTGCATTTAAGTATGGTTTTCTCATGACAAGGCAAATATCCATGTTTTGTTTGTTTCTTTCAAATATTTTAATAAGTGTTTTTGTTGGAAACATTGTCATTAATGCAGTAACCAACACAAATATGATCTGCTATTAATCTTAAACGCTGAAACAGGATATTCCAAATTCTCGATTTGATCTAAAGTTTCATACTCTATGGAAGATGTCACATATTATTATCTCATTGTTCCCTAGATGATTCTGACACTTGTTTACCCAATTTTTAATGACCTTATTAATTCATTATGAAGTCACTGTTTCATGAAGTGCATCTATTGAGCAACCGGGTTACCCTTTCTGTAACAAAACTCACTTGTACAAGTCTGTCTTTGCCGTTTCTTTTCTTTTTATGTACTGGAAGCTGTCAGTTCCTGATGAATGAGACAACACATCTGGTTATATAAAGGTGTTTAAAAATATTAAAAGTAAGCAAATGGCACATGCTAGAAACTTTTGAGTGAGTGTGTTAAGTTTGATGAGGCTAGTTTCAAAGATATAAAAGTAACGACAAAGGTCAACATTTTTGCACAATATCAACGCTCAGTCACAGATGAAGAAATGAAGGCTATGATACTTTAACTTTCCTTCTTCGAACTAGAATGTTTCCATGGGACACACTATGTCATTTTATTGCCCCCTGCCATACACCAACTTAGAGCAAAAAATCAACCTTTGACCTTGAATTGTGACCTTGACCTTTGACATACAAACCCCGATCCGTGTGCATGACACTCTGTAATCCCAAGATACATACACATACCAAGTTTGGCGAAGAAAGGGGCAGTAGTTCAAGATATGCTCGTTATGAATTATGAGCTTTGATGGTGGCTTAACAACAGTTGCAACATCTAGTAAATATTACTGAATCCTCCACCTGTCTTAAATTTTAATGAATAAACTAGAACACTGATCAAGTTAGAAAGGGCCCCATATAATGCTATCAGAAGGGGAAATGCGGCCGAGAGGAATCCATTTGCGTAAGAGAGCAGACAAAATAACAAAAACGGTCAAACTGACAGACAGACAGGGTGATTACTATAGAGCATCCACTTATTAAAGCACTAATCCATGTATTGGTACTTTCACTCACCATCAGCTGTTTTTGTTATCCTTGGAGACCTTCTCACGCTATCAGACATGTCAATTCGCTTAGTTGGAGTACCTATGAAAAAGGGCATATACAGTGTTTTCTATAAGATGGCAGATTTGCAGCTTCTTTGACTTGGTAAAGACATGCGTACGATTCCTAGGAACATGTGTACCAAGTTTCATTTGAAAATGTTGAAAGTTCATTTAGTTTTGAGGAAAGGTAAAAGTTTGTGACGATGTTCCAAGTAAAAAAAGGGCCATAACTAAATAATTAATTAAGCCAGAGCTATGTGACTTGGTATAGACACGTGCAGTGTTCATTCTGGCATGCATTTTGTGGGGGATCCCCCATCAGAATGGCAAAATACCCCATCAAAAAATCGGACAGTGTGCCAATTCCCCCACTTGAATTGTAAATCTCCCATCAAAAATATGGTACTTGGGGTCAAAATTATGCAATAGTTAATCCTAATCATGGCTGCAACGGTAATAGTTTGCCCTGTCTGTCCACAAGACCATGCAGGAAGGAATTAAAGCCCATAATTGTTTGCATAAAAACATGTCTTCAAAATTAATATTGGTTGCCCCTCTGCAAATATCAATTGGCCCACCATTTTTGAAGTTAATGGGCGATTCATCAGCAATCCGATCCAGAATGATCACTGCACTTGTATTGTTCCTAGGAACATGTGTAGCAAGTTTTATTTGACAATGTTGAATGGTTTTTGAGTTATGAGGCAAGGTTAAAGTTTTGTGACGCCAAGGGTATCACATCACAAGAACTCGACCTTTTTCTCTGAAAAAAGACGAGCTAAAAACAATCGACTTCTTCGAATGTCCTCCATTGGGAAGATGAAACCTTGAAAAAGGCCAGGTGGCCAAAAATTTGATAAGAGTTTAAAATGTTGTTTATAAAAACAATTGGCATACCTGCGTTGGTTGAGTTACTCTTGAGTGCCCTCTTGGGTCCAGGCATGAACTTTGAGCTCCTGCCTTCGGTAACCGGCTCAGGAGTGTAGGCAGGAGTGTCACCCTTCTCGGCACGAGTGGGTGGTGGGGCGTCATCACTATTCTGCTGAGAATCTATGGCTGCAGCTGAAATACAGTATAACAATCATTATATGTGAGAAAAAGATCTAGCTGGTAATTCAAACAGGTATGTTTACAGTACTATAATTTTATCAAACTCTAAACTGTAACAAATAATGTAGGCTTCCAGTCCATAATACATGTACATACATCGTGAATCAATACATCATAAGATACACAGTTAATCATTTTTATTGATAAGTATGATGAATATTACATAAACCATTCCCATCTTGTTCCATATTCTATTCACATATTTTTTAAAGGGCAATATTAATGATGTAGTTTTTTTCATAAAATAAAAAGCATTTGGGCAGGGTGTTTTAGACCGGAGCGGGCAGGGACAAGTCTAAAATGTGTCTTTCTCAAGCCTTTCTGATTATATTCTAATACTTACTGGCCTTCATAGCTGTTACATCTATATAGGAGTGTTTTGGAGGAAGCTTGGCTTCCTGAAGGAGGAACTTCCGGTTAGCTGTAAAACATAAGACAGATTTTCAATGTACAAGAGCGCTGCATGGTGAACAACAACACTACTAAGTCAGTTTTTAGCTCACCTGAGCACGTAGTGCTCAAGGTGAGCTTTTGTGATACCGAGATGTCCGTCGTCCGTGCGTCCGTGTGTCCGTGCGTCCGTGCGTGTGTCAACAATTGCTTGTGAACACTCTAGAGGCTACATTTATGATCCAATTTTTATCAAAATTGGTCAGAATGATTGTCTCAATAAAATCTTGGCCAAGTTCGAAACTGGGTCATGTGGGGTCAAAAACTAGGTCACTAGGTCAAATAATTTAAGAAGTTTGTGAACACTCTAGAGGCCACATTTATGGTCCAATTTTGATGAAAGTTGGTCAGAATGATTGTCTCAATAAAATCTTGGCCAAGTTCGAAACTGGGTCATGTGGGGTCAATAACTAGGTCACTATGTCAAATAATTTAAAAAGCTTGTGAACACTCTAGAGACCACAATTATGGTCCAATTTTTATCAAAATTGGTCAGAATGATTGTCTCAATAAAATCTTGGCCAAGTTCGAAACTGGGTCATGTGGGGTCAAAAACTAGGTCACTAGGTCAAATAATTTAAAAAGTTTGTGAACACTCTAGAGGCCACATTTATGTTCCAATTTTGATGAAAGTTGGTCAGAATGATTGTCTCAATAAAAATGTTGGCCAAGTTTGAAACTGGGTCATGTGGGGTCAATAACTAGGTCACTAGGTCATATAATTTAAAAAGCTTGTGAACACTCTAGAGACCACAATTATGGTCCAATTTTTATCAAAATTGGTCAGAATGATGGTCTTAATGAAATCTTGGCAAAGTTTGAAACTGGTTCACGTGGGGTCAAAAACTAGGTCACTAGGTCAAATAATTTAAAAAGCTTGTGAACACTCTAGAGGCCACATTTATGGTCCAATTTTGATGAAAGTTGGTCAGAATGATTGTCTCAATAAAAATGTTGGCCAAGTTTGAAACTGGGTCATGTGGGGTCAATAACTAGGTCACTAGGTCATATAATTTAAAAAGCTTGTGAACACTCTAGAGGCCACATTTATGGTCCAATTTTGATGAAAGTTGGCCAGAATGATTGGCTCAATGAAATCTTAGCAAAGTCCGAAACTGGATCATGTGAGGTCTAAGACTAGGTCACTAGGTCAAATATTTGAAAAACCTTGTGAACACTCTAGCAGCTATATTTATGGTCAAATTGTCATGAAAGTTGGTCAGAATAATTGTCCCAATGAATTCTTGGTTGGGTTTGAAACTGGGTCATGTGGGATTGAAAACCAGGTCACTAGGTCAAATGCTTGAAAAACTTGTGAACACTCTAGCAGCTATATTTATAGTCCAAATTATCATGAAAATTGGTCAGAATGATTGTCTTAATGAAATCTTGTTCAAAATGGGTCATGTTGGGTCAAAAACTAGGTCACTATGCCAAATACTTGAAAAAACCTTGTGAACACTCTAGCAGCTATATTTATGGTCCAATTATCATGAAAGATGGTCAGAATGATTGTCTCAATGATTTCTTGGCCAAGTTTGAAACTGGGTCATGTGGGGTCAAATAATTAAAAACTTTGTGAACACTCTTGAAGCAAGATTTATGGTCCAATTTTAATGAAAGTTCAAATGCCGTCTGCAGCAAAAGCATTTGATGTCATCTGCATTAGGGAAAAGGTTAAGCAAATTTCTTTTCAACCTTGTTTCATCTGACATAACCAGTCATATTGTATAAGCGGAAAGTTTTATCCCTGTTAGAGCTATGCAATCTGACTTGACTTTCAAAATAACCCTTGGTGCTTTTGAATAATTTTGTGATAAAAAAAATAATTCATGTTAAAATTTACTCCTTACCACCACATTTTGCAGCAGACGACTTAAAAAAAAACCATTGTGACAAAAGGAGAAATTGCTTATGACAAGCAATTACTCCTTTTACCACAATGCTTTTTCATCTCTTCACATACCATGAAATCAGATCTGGAAGTACATGTTTACAATGCTTTTAATAGTTGTCTTCTTCAAGAAAAGTCATCTGCAGGTGGTAAGAAGTTAAGCATTTTCATAATAGACTTTCTCTCAGTCCCATCTTTCTTTCATAATGTATCTAGTTTTAATTAATCTAAATTTGATTTATTATCAATGTGCCCTCTAGTCTAAAACTGTGCATTTACACCATATTAAGATATGTGCCAATATAAATGATAGTACCTTTTCATTTATGAACAATGATAAGACCATTTCATTCATAATGTCAAATAAAGCAAGCACTTCAAGCCAAAAAATTCAGATTCAATTTGTTAAGTATAATAGATACCTATTATGGATGATTTACCATAAGCTTGACTGTCTTAAAATTTTCCAGATTTATTTACTGTTGAAAACCAATAAACGACTTTGAGATACATTTTCCAATTGTTATTATTTTAATTTGCCCAACCAATTGTTACTGTCCCTGCTTTCACAAACCTAAATTTCCTTCATCTGAATTCTCTTTGTCTTGGTGAACATTAACTCAAGAAGACAAATACAATACACATAAAAAAATGTTAACAAGCAAGAGCATTGGCTTAGAGTATTCAATGCAATTAGCACTTAGAAGAGTTTGAAACATACCAACCACTCTGTCTTAAATATACCTCTTTTTCAAACAGAACTCAGGTGAGCGATAAAGGGCCATTATGGCCCTCTTGTTTTTTTATTCAAGTCGGAAAATGACAATTACATTACAAAATGCCAAACTGTGAACAATTTCAACTATTTTTAGATGAATATCACAATGTCAAATTATAGACATGAACTTTATTTTTGAGACTTAATGACTTGACAGACCGTTCGTTTTACCCTAGTATCGTTGGACACTGTAAAACACTATCGAACTAGTCCATTACAAACAAGAGGACCATAATGGTCCTATAATATTGCTCACCTGAATCATGAATCTTTGTAATAAAGATGTATAAGAAAAACTGACCACGCCCCTGGGCTTCCTGGTCAATTCGTACCCAAACCAATTCGTAACCATCCAGATTTTACCAATTCGTACACACATTTCGGTCAGTTCGTACCCATCCTTATTTTTAAGAAGTCAATTCGTAACCATTCTTTAATTTAATATAAAGTACATAGTAAATGAAAATGTCTTACATATTTCTTTAAACTTTGAGCTTTTAGGCATGGATGCTATCCATAGGCAATTGTTGCAAATAGGCAACCATATAAATGAATTTTCAAATAAAACTCTTGATCAAATAATTAACAAAACAATATATAAAAAGAGCTTCTCTTCCCTCTAATAAAACTGGGTTTAAGCTAATCACAACATGATGGTCCCTATTTATTTTTTTAAGAAATTTATCGATAAAATAATACATGGCAGTTTGTTATAATTTTGTATGATCTCCTTTTGTTGTAGTTGGCTTATGATTAGCTAATTGTTTAAGGACACCAATTAATGGAGCAACTAATGACAATTGAGGCTGCAGGCTCTGCAACCATTCTTCGGTTTGCACGAGATGAAAAGAACACATTAAAAATGAAGCGAATCCATATCACTAATCAGTCAATCAAAGATAAAGTAGGTGTGAAGAGTAATTAAGAGAAACGAACTGAATTGCTGCATAATTATTCGTAATCTGGATATCAAGTCAAAGTAAAAGTTAAAATTATTTTATTGGCGAAAAACAAATGTTGTTTTATAGCCATAAAGGCGGTACAAATGGTAAGTATTACATATAACATTCATATGAGAAAAGTATGAAAAAAACAAAAACAAACAAACAAGAATTTAGGACAGAATGAAAGATATATGCAATATATGGTTCTTGTCGATCAGCATCTGACTAAAATAAAGTGTCTTTATTATCAATCTGATGGGATTTGAAAGTTGTGTATAAGTTCTTTGCGAGTTGTTGTAATAATACTGTCGATTGCGTACTCAAAAGACTGATAAACTTCTGTTGGGTAGGCCATCTACAATAATACTTTGGCAAAATCTCGTTTCTTATATGTCTATAAAATGGACATACCAAAACAAAATGAAATTCATTTTCAATTATATTCATATTACATCTTACGCATTTCTTGTATTCCCTAGTAATATTATTATGTCGACCTATCTCTTTATTAAGTGAGTGATTTGAGCTTCTAAGCTTACTTAAAGCCTGTCTGTAAAGAGGATTAGATACTACAATGAGATATGGTTCGAGATTAATTGAATTCTTTACAAGTGAATAAGTTTAACTTTGTTGAGTTAATATCACTAAAACACTGTTGTAAATGCTGGTCATATAGCCGCTGTTTAATAGCAGACAAATGACCGGCATTTACAACATTACACTTCCGTAAGTACTGAAATCCAAGATCACTCAATAATTTTTTAACATGTTTAGCCCATGAATAATGAGATTCAATTCCATCATTGCAATATACAATTTTATACATTAATGAGTTTGGTGATCTAGAAATCTTATACCGATAGCTTAAAATCCTTATTTTCCTTATTACAGACATAGGAAAACGACCTAGTTCGCTATAAATGAAGGCATTTGTAACATTTCTATTTAGGAGTAGAATCTGTTTTAAATATTTCAAATGGACCTTCTCTATGTCTGGTGATTTATGAAAACCCCATACTTCAGAACCATAGCTGAGTTTCGGGCTTATCATTGCGTCAAAAAGCATTCCATAGCCCAGTACAAGTTATCTGACAAACCTCCATGGACACTAGACACAGCAAACTTTTTATTTGATCTTACCTCTGATAAGAAATCAGAAACAGATAGAGTTATCTTTCACAGTAAATATAGAGAGATAAAAGAACAATATTCTTCCTACAAACCTATATACACTGATGGATCCAAGGACGGTGATTTCGTTGCAGCTGCAGCTGTATATAGAGAAAGAGTTAAGAAATGCCGCCTTCCAGACAAGTCTTCTATCTTCTCTGCAGAGATAAGGGCTATTGATCTAGCCCTTAACTTGGTGGAAAATGCAAATTCCACCCGCTTTATTATATTTTCTGATTCTCTATCAGTACTGCAAGCCTTATCAAATCAAAAGTTGGAGAACCCTTTGGTATGCCAAATTATTCAAAGGATCTCTCATATTTTGTCTTCAAACAGACTTGTGTTCTGTTGGCTTCCAAGCCACATTGGTATCATGGGTAATGAACATGCGGATAGATCCGCTAAATCAGCTCTTAACCTTCCCATTTCAGATTTTAAAGTACCATACACCGACTTTAAACCTTCTATTTTAACTTACATCACATCCATCTGGCAATCAAAATGGAATGATGATGTTTTTAATAAATTGCATTCAATTAAGCCTACCCTCGGAGAATGGTACCCTTCTTACAGGTCCGTACGAAGAGAGGAAATTACAATTGCACGAATCCGAATTGGTCATTCATACATTACACACTCCTGGCTCTTGGCTAAGGAAGATGCACCTGAATGCATTCCATGCAATGCACCCTTTACCATCAAACATATATTGCTAGATTGCATTGATTTTCAAAGAATTCGTGCAAAATATTTCAATGTCAACACTATTTTTGAGCTTTATGAGACTGTCAGGATTGAATTAATTCTTTCCTTTCTCAAAGAGATTGGAGTTTACAATAGATTGTGATTCCTTACACATTCTAAATATATATACATTTATCAATATCACTTTTTCATCACACACTATTTATCTCATATCACACATTCATTACAAACAATCTATCAACAATCATTAATTTTTTACAAATCTTATATCTACTTTTGTTCATTAATTACAAATTCTTATTTATTTTTTCTTTAAACAAATACATTTTAACCTGTTAATATTTTTAATATCCATTCATCAACATCATCATAATGCGCGCTAAATGACCTTAGCTGTCGATGCGCCTTAAAACACCATTCATTCATTCATTACAAACATTCTGACTAAGTCTCAACATGCACCTTCTTAAACTATAGCTTCCAGAGTGTTAACAAGATTTTCTTTAAGTTTGACCTAGTGACCTAGTTTTTGGCCAGACATGACCCAGTTTCTAGACTTGACCTAGATATCCTTTAAACAAACATTCTGACAAAGTTTCAACATGCTCAATCAAAAAATATAGCTTCCAGAGTGTTAACAAGATTTTCTTTAAATTTGATCAAGTGACCTAGTTTTTGACCGGACATGACCCAGTTTCAAACTTGACCTAGATATCACTAAGACAAACATTTTGACAAAGTTTCAACATGCTTCATCCAAAAAAATATCTTCCAGAGTGTTAACAAGTTTTTCCTTAAATTTGACCTAGTGACCTAGTTTTTGACCGGACATGACAAACTTTCATGGTGATTGGATGCAAAATGTAGCCTGTAGAGTGTTGACAAGGGTAAATGTTGACAACGCACGATGCACGACGCACGGACGCTGGACGAAATGTGATCTCAATAGCTCACCTTGCACTTCGTGCATAGGTGAGCTAAAAAGGTTAATTGATTCAGGAGAAGATCTTTAAAGTAACATCTGAACAAATGGACAAACAGTGAAGGATCACAAAAGATCACAATTCCCGTCATGCTCAGGTGGGCAAATAGAACTTAAACGTTTAAGTAAACAAAAATCATATAAATCAATTGTCTAAGCTATTGGCCTGTATCATGAATAGTTATATGTCTGTTTGCATATAACTGAACAATATGTATGCATACACACAGCAACAATTAAGTAGTAGGATAACGTCAATATCGACTTAATCATGGTTCCTACACAGTACACAGATGAGAAAAAAACAGATATGTTTGCAAAACAGGTATGACTTCAAATTGAGGCCAATAACTTCAATGCTTAACCCTTTCCGCAATACATCAAAACTGTAGCAGACGACTTTAAAAACATCTTGACAGAATTATACAAAAACTGAATGCATAACTGTTAAATATAACTCATTATTGCAAAAGGTTAAATTGTCCATTAAGAGCAATATCTCCTTCTGCCACAATGTTTATAAACAAAGTATGCAGTCATCAGAAACCGTTTGTATTTGAGAATAGTTTAAGGTCACCGTGAAAGTCATGTAACATAACAGCATATAACAAATTGTATCTTCTGAAGGAGAGGTATTCTACATAAATTGAAAAATAACTTTGCCACAGTAACAAGGCATTTTGAGTAAAACCCTGACGGTTATTGTTCTTAAAATCCTTTGATGTATTCCAACTTGCTGTATACAATCTATTTATATGAGGCAACTTTGTTAAAGTTTTGATTATACATATGGAGCTAGTATGACCCTGCAGTGTCCGATTCTAATACTGGTACCGTTGTTCTGACAATGTCTTTCAAAATTTAGTCTAATGGCTATTGTCCAAACACTTTAACTATCTCCAATGCATCTGGTCGTTCTACCGGTCGGTAACTAAGTCCTTTATCTAACAAACTGTAAATGGCTGCATTCACTTTACTAGCAAGTACCTGTAAACCATCTGGCTGGGCTTCAAGTCTCATTCTTTCTATCGTGTACTTTACAGGGTCTGCATCTTCATGAATGTGATACTCCCAAATAGGTGTTTCACAAAAAACTTCCACCAACATGCAACAAAGGGCCCATACATCAGTATTCGGATTTGCACTTTGATGATGTAACAAAACCTCTGGGGCTTGATATGCTGGGGTTCCCGGTTGTGCTGAACCTCCTGCCAATGTAGTCATTATGGTATTCATTGTCTTTAATTTACTTAGCCCCATGTCACACAGTTTAACAATGCGAAAATCTGTAGACACCATTATGTTTTCGGGTTTGATATCCCTATGAACGATGAGTGGACGTTGGCAATGAAGATAAGCTACTGATTGTGAAACTTTCTTTGAAATGTTAAATTTGGTATTCATACATAATCTTTCACGTTCATCGCCAAAAAGAATGTCATCCAATATGTCACCGACAACAAGTTCCTAAACCAAGTATAACTTGTCAATCTTCGTGGCATATGCCATTAGTAGCACAATATTTGGATGGGCCAATTAAGATGAAAGCATCCTCTCAATGTCCTCTCTTAAATTCCTTCAAATTTGTTGGATCCATAGAAACCGAGAGAAAAACTATAAAATTTTGTTCTGCTTACACGTTAGTGGATTTCCAATATTCATGTAGGGTGTAAAACGAATTCCTACTCTGCGGAGCGTATGGATTGTAATGGCTGCATCGGCAGGTGAATAAAATGCATAACCTACATCACCCAATACGCAGACTTCTCTAACCTCCATTCCAACCACAAATTCTGAAAGTTTGGCGAAATTAACGCCATCGTCAACCAATATGAGAGTATGAGGTTGTCTGAGGTCAATTACAATTTCAGTGGAATCAGCCATGCTTGCTCGTATAACCTGAAACGAAATAGATTTCGCCAAGATTTATCGCAATTTGAAGCGATCTGGTAATTAAATACATGTAAATTGGGGGATTATGATGACTCTAAATAGTATTAACCGGATCCCGTTGGGTTAACCCTACTGTGAAGTTGAAGTTCTCTTTCAATCACTGGCTTCGAAATTTTCATACGCCTAACAACAATATCTTTTACCGCAACTAATGTTCCTAACCAGTCTGCTTTAAACACTACACCAAATGCACCTCTACCAATCTCTTCTCCAATGTTAATGTCCAAAATATTTTTTTGGGGACAGATACTGATGGAAATGATAAGTCTGACACAGAAGGCCGAATTTCCTGTGGCAGTTGTGACGGAACAGTAAATAGCTGGGAGTGCGATACAGTTCGTTCTTGTTGCAACTTTGACGGAACACTGACTAACTGGGATTTTATTACAGTACTTTCCTGTGGCGATTGTGAAGGAACTCTGAGAAGATGGGGCTGTTCTGCATTTACATAAGTACTCTTCCGTGGCAAAGGTGACGAAATACCGACTACATGAGACTGTTTAACAGAACTCTCCTGCAGCGACTGTGACGGAACACGGCATAGCTGGGGCTGTTGTTCAGCACTCTCCTGCGGTAACTGTGACGAAACACCGAGTAGCTGGGATTGTCGATTACTGATTAGATCGGACTGTTCAATAGCACCCTTCTGTGGTGGAACACAGAGTTGCTGGGACTGTCGAATACTGACCAGATGGGATGGTTCTATAGCACTCTGCTGTTGCGTTCTTGACGGAATATTCATTAGACGGGTCTGTTGTACAGAACTCTTCTGTGGCGACTGTGACGGGACACTGAAAAAAGGGGGCTGTTCAACAGCAATCACTTGTGGCAACTGTGGGGGAACACTTCATAGCTGGGACTGTCGCATACTGACTAGATGGGACTGTTCTACATCATCCTCCTGTGGCGACAACGACGGAACACTGAATAGACGGGGATGTTCTACAGCACACCTTTCATGATATTGTGGTGACTCGGACGGAACACTGACTTGATGAGACTTTGATACATTAATGTTCAGTTGCTGTTGTGGCGGAACACTCACAAGCTGGGACTGTACTACACGACTTTCATGTTGCGCGTCTGATGGAAAACTGAATAATTGAGACTGTTCTGTAATCCTATCATGTTGGTCAGAAACACTGACAGACACTCCAAAAGACCTAACAATTAGGCTGTCACTACAAACTTTTTCGGCAGTATAAACCCCAGGTTCTTGTATTCGCTAAAGACATCGATTGAGTCCACTTTCAACAAGGTCAGCATCTCTATACCATTTATACATAAATGACTGGTTATGGTACAGAGTTAGGGATCCTAACAGAAGATGCTCACTGTCATCTGCCTCTGTGCCATGTATTTCATCTGGTCCATTTACAATAACGAAGTCATTTTTCGAACTCTTAATTGTTCCAGTAAAAATGTAATTACTTTCATTTTCAACTAAGTACTGTTTATTACATTTTGACACTCCTCTAACTGTAAACCCGTCTTCAAAAACATCGTAACCATCATTTATGTCATTGTTGCTGGCCAAGGAAATGCAGGTTTTATATGATTTGCAGTATATGGTACTGGCTGTACTTGAATATAATGATGGTGTTACTTTTCCATATACAATATCAAGTGTTCCAACTTGTTGACCATTAACCAAGAACAATTTCTTTTTTAATGGTTGTATCTGCGACATTTCGCCTGTATCGGAATCAGCTGCACTGTCATTCACATGATATATGCCTGAAGACTCTGTACTGTTAAGTGACGATTCATTTAAACTTTCAGTTTGAGTTCGCATATACAGGTGGCACTGGGAGGGATACATTCCATATGCTTTTAGGTAATTACTGTAAGAGCAATGTTCGCCATTAGTATCTGTGAATTCAACAATCGTTTCGCCCGATGGATTAACGAGGCACACTGACATTGTCTCCAACTTTCCGAAATAACTATTGCCATCTTTAAAGAAGAATTTCTTTGCCTGTTTAATTATATCCTCAACTGTTATGTCCTCATCAGCTTTACATGTTATTGTTCGTGTACCACCACCTTTGGCATTAGTAACTACGCGAAATGAATTTTTACTGTAGTGTTGCCACCCAACATACACTTTGTATTCCGACCGTCTTCCTCTGCCGCGGCCACTTCTGGTATTATAAGGTGCAGTGTTGTCCTGAAAATAAAAAAAAGAAGTAGTAAAGCTTTGTAAAATGTTAATAGTTATGACACTACGTCAATTAATTAAGTTTGGGACCTGACTACAATGCATAAAGAGTCATTTCCAACACTTAAATACTTATTAGCATGTGATCCGTTTATTTGTCGAATCAAAATGCTCCATACAACACACGCCCAGGCTATACAATCGGAGCAATTGAAAATCCCCGCTTCTCCTTATCGTTTATTTATAGGTCAATCTCATTAAAATCATCTCCTATTAATGCTACGCATAGGATCTAAGGACGACCGATAGAATGTCACGTTCAGGCGACCTTTCCGTCCGCCAATCAGTACCTCGCTTTCACGTTTTAGAAAGTGAAAGTAGGAGTCTATATTTAACAAAAAATCTATATATAGCATGGGATCCCGATTTTCGCATAATGATTTACACGGGTGTATAGTTCTTATGAAGACCGTAAATGGAGAAAATGATGAAAGAACTGGTTCTAGAGCAGCGGACGAAGATAATATGTTACTTACTTACGAAACTAAAGATAGCGATATCGGAAATCCTAATTTATAAAAATATAAATTCGGATGGGTCGCCTTCAGATCTTACATTTATAGAAAGCTCGTGTACTTTAGTCAGATTGTTTATAGGTTATCTTACATATCTTATACCATAGGATTTGGGTAAGCGACAATTTGATTGCCTAACACAAACCTATGGCGACCTGTAAGGGGTCGACATCAGATCTATATGGACATACATAATAACAGATGAACAAGATCATATATATATATATATATATATATATATATATATATGGACAGCATTTGATTATATATTTTGCAGTGGGAGTGACACTTGACAGAAATCTATTAAATAATCTTAAGTGATATCCTAATCTAAATTTATGATCGAATTTGGATCAGACTATATACATAATGTTTTTTGATAGTTATGGCATTGTTATTTATTATTTATTACTTATTATTTATAACTTATGATTTATTACTTATTATTTATAACTTATGATTTATTACTTATTATTTATAACTTATGATTTATTTCTTAAAAGTTATTGCGTACAATTATATTTGTTAGTTATTAGTTATTACTTATGATTTATTACTTATGATTTATTACTTATTATTTATAAATTATGATTTATTACTTATTAGTTATTACTTAATATTGTTTAATATCGATTTATAGCTTGTTACTTATAATCGATCACTTTCTATTTCATTTGACAATAATTGAAAATAAGATTTGGAATCAAAGGTCATTGTATGCTGTAAGATAAGGTATCGAAAACAGACTCTTTCTGATGCCGCAGCAACCAAAATTCTATTTTAAATTGAATTCTTTGAACAATATTTGATGAATGCCAGTTAATGTTGAATGTTAAATTATTTGAAATCGGACCGACCAGTAGAGAAATAGTTTTAAAAGGATGCCGGACGTTTGGTGATCACAATAGCTCAGGTGAGTTAAGAATGACAAGGCAAGCAAGCCACAATACCTGGAGGCTATATTTCAACCAATCTCAATCTTCCTTCAGCAATTTTGCAAACAAAGGAACATGTCTATCAAATGATCATGTAAACAGACACGCATATTAAGAGGAAAGCAAGAAGGCCATGATGGCACTCTATTGCTCACCTGATTTAAAAGAACTTAAAACATTTTCAAATTGTTTACTCTGTAATTATAAAGATAACAAGCAACGCCACTAAAGGCCATCAGAACTAAATAAAATAAGAAAATTGTTTATTAACGTGACCTGTGTGCATTTACATACATGAATAATACATTTTATACACAATTTACCACACCCGGCCCTTTGAGCCTATAAGTCACCGTAACATATATACATAATAACTAATCAAGTCACATGATATGAGTTATTTACAAATATACTAAAGAATAAGACATCGCACCCATTGTGCAATGTCCATTTTCACATAGTGAAACCCGATCTTCCTTAATACTTGATGGTAGCTAATTTACCGGGGGTAAAAAGGGGTTACTCCCAAGGTAATTCATCTACCATACATAGTTGACCTCCTCCTAAGGTAGCTCTTTACGATATATTTCGCACACTAGAACTGTGAGTGAACTCACCAAATGAAACCCCTTTCCAGCGCTTACAAAACATACGGACAGAGATAAGCTTACTTCATGCACATTTTCAGGTTGTGTACTGCAACTGTGTAAAGTTTCAACAGAATCGGTCAAGCCGTTTAGGAGGACTTGCGCTTTCAAGACATATGGACAGACGGACGGACACGGATAGACGGACAGAAAAAATCTTACTTCATGCACATCCTCAGATTGTGGTGTACTGCAACTGTATAAAGTTTCATCAGTATGGGTGCAACCGTTCAGGAGAAGATTCGCTTAAGAGACAGGCAGACAGAAAGACAGACGGACGGACAGGGTGATTTTTATAAACCCCCCCCCCACACACACACACACACACAGAAAAAAATTCGTTTACCGGGGTATAACAACTTTAATAACCTAACCTTGGTCACCCTAGGAACATTTGTGTCAGATAATTTTCCAATCAGGCCAGTGATTATGTACAAGAAGAGTTTTAAAAGTTTCCCTGTATCTCATAGTTGGTCACCCAATGAACATTTCTACATCGTTATTTGAAAATTGGCTAGATACATTCAGAGAATATTTAACAAGAGGCCCAAGAGGGCCAGTATCGCTCCACAGCCAAAACTCCAAACAGCCCTGCCATCTGGCGGCCATGTTTTTCAACCAATCTATATGGCTTGAAGGAATCTGATAGAGGGTCACCCAAAGAACATTTCTACAAAATTATTTGCAAATCGGCCCGACGGTTTCGGAGGAGAAGTTTTTTTAAGTTTTATCTATAACCATATAAGGCAAAATAGCCCCACCCTCTGGGGTCCATGTTTTTCAACTAATCAACATGGCTTGAAGGTATCTGATAGAGGGTCACCCAATGAACATTTCTACAAAATTATTTGAAAATCTGCTGAACATTTTCGGAGGAGAAGATGTTTTAAGATTTCACTATAACCATTTAAGGCAAAATAGCCCCACCCTCTGGCGGCCATGTTTTCCGACCAATCAACATGGCTTCAAGGAATCTGATAGAGGGTCACCCAAGGAACATTTCTGTAAAATTATTTAAAAATCGGCCTTACACTTTCGGAGAAGAAGAATTTTTAAGTTTTCACTTTAGCCATTTAAGGCAAAATAGCCCCGCCCCCCTGGCGGCCATGTTTTTTGACCAATCAACATTTCTTGAAGGAATCTAATAAAGGGTCACCCAAGGAACATTTGTACAAAATTATTTGAAAATCAGCCTGCCACTTTCAGAGAAGAAGATTTTTTAAGTTTCCACTATAGCCATTTAAGACAAAATAGAACCGCCCCCTGGCGGCCATGTTTTTTGACCAATCAACATTTCTTAAAGGAATCAAATAAAGGGTCACCCAAGGAACATTTGGACAAAATTATTTGAAAATCGGCCTGACACTTTCGGAGAAAAAAGATTTTTTAAGTTTTCACTATTTTTTTTTTCGGTTGCCATGGAAACCAGAATTTTAGATGGATCAAAAAAGATTGAAGGAATTTAGTAGAGGACAATGAGAGGATGCTTCATACAAAGTTTCAACCAAATTGGCCAAGTGGTTAGGGAGAAGAAGTCGTTTAAAGAAAAAGTTAACGCACGCACGCACGCACGCACGCACGACGGACAATTCGCCATGACATAAGCTCGACTGGCTTTCAGCCAGTGGAGCTAAAAATGAGTTTTAACCAATCAACATGAATTGGAGGAATCTCCTAGAGGGTCACCCTTAGAACATTTCTATAAAATAATTTGAAGATTGGCAACACACTTTCGGAAAATATTTGATTTTAAAGTTTTCTCTATAGCCATATAATGCAAAACAGCCCCACACCTGGCGGCGATCTTTCTTTATAAATCTAAATGGATTGAAGGAATCAATCTGATAGGAACATTTCTAGACAATTATTTAGAAATCCACTAACGTGTAAGCAGAACAAAATTTTATAGTTTTTCTTTCGGTTTCTATGGATCCAACAAATTTGAAGGAATTTAAGAGAGGACATTGAGAGGATGCTTTCATCTCTATAATTGGCCCAGTTGTTACAGAGGAGAAGTCGTTTGAAGAGAAAAGTAAATGCATGCACACACGCACGACGGACAATTCACCATGGTATAAGTTGGACTGCCTTTCAGCCAGTGGAGCTTCAAAGAGGATCATAAAAGGAAAACTCCTGTGATGTTTGATTGACCTATATACCACTAAGACAAACATTTCGACAAAGTTTCAACATCCTCAAGCCAAAAATGTAACAATCTTGAGTGTTAACAAGATTTTCCTTAAGCTTGACCTAGTGACCTAGTTTTTGACCGGACATGACCAAGTTTCGAACTTGTCCAAGATTTGATGGAGATGAATGTTCTGATAAAATTCATGATGATCGGATGCAGAATGTAGTCTGTAAAGTGTTAATAAGGCCAAACGACGGACGACGCACGACGGACGGACAAAATGTGATCACAATAACTCACCTTGCACTTCGTGCATAGGCGAGCTAAAATGGAAACTCAGTAACAAAAATACCTTAAACATGGCTCGCCTAACTGGTTTCTGACTAGCCTCTATGCTTCTAACTAATTCTTGAATGTGTCTTTTCCTCTCTACCTGTTCCTGCAAAAATATATCATCTCATCCTTAAAGTTAAGTGAATGCCCACATCGATCATCAAACAAACTTAGTGATGCTGGAACATTAAACAAAAGACCCAATATCGCTTCACTGCCATTAGCCAACATTACAGGCCGCCCCGTGGTGGCTATGCATATATGTTTTCTTTTGCCAATCATCATGCCTTGAAAGACTCTCGTAGACACCAAAGAAACATCAATATGTTGTGTGTGTTTTTGAATTAAATTCGAGTACGAAGAAATCTATTGTTCAACAGTTATGGAAGCGAGGCTAAATACATATATATAAACGGTATACATGTACCCGATTATTCACATAAACGTATTTCAGAAACGGTTTTATAACGAAAGGGTTATTCCTTTAATTCAAACAACAAAGTGTTTACCTGCTAAATGATTATTTGATAATGTCACAGTTTGAACGATTATTTAGTTTGCCAATCACCACCATTTCCACTGTTGTTAAGCTTGTGTTGATTCTAGACTGCCAATGTATTATACAGTTAAATCTATTTCAAAAACGGATAAAATATCATCAGTAGAACCTTAACAAACTTCGCAAAATAAATAGCGTGACTTCCTACATTAGTCCATCAATTTGGACGGATCCAAACGTAAGGTGTAAACTTTCTCATCTAAAATTACAAATGATGCAATTAGTTTACCTATAAATCAAGAGTCAATGATTTACAGAAAAATGTCACTCGCAATTATGTGACCCTATTTAAAGACTAATTTTGACACAACCGCAGCAAACAGCTTTTGATAGAATTGTGAAAAGATGACACTGGCTGTGACTACTTAATTTTGATTGATGTTAATATAAATTCTAAGTAAATGAAAGCATATTTATTGAATGGAGCTAATGTTTACACGTCGCGAATACAGACACCAATTAATTTGGACTGATCCAAACATAAAAGCTTTGGTAAAATTCCACATTGCTGTGAAACAACCACGTGAGCGTGTTTGGTAAATGACATATTTTTTCCTCCCCGGATATATACATTGAGCCGCGACTAATAAAAACAACCCTTTAAATTAATGAGTGTCACAGTTACTACCAAATTGTACTGCTTCTACTGTCAATCTTTTAAAGACAATGTGCTTCTCATGTGGAATCATAGATTTTAGAGTGACTACCAACGATGGCGAACATGAAACAAAGATAGACAGGCTTATATGAATACCGACTGGACACAAAGACCTGAAGGTCATTTTTGTATGGTGTGGCTTTTTCTTGGCGAAGGTTCGGACGCCCAGAGACAATTCTTGAATAAACTATTTATAGAAAGTTCACTTAGATTCATTTGTCATGGACCCATTTCCAGACACATTTAGACTTAACAGCAAATGACTTAACATCGTGACAAAAGGAGACAATAATATATCTTCGCACTATGTTGTTTTTCAACTGTTTATTTTCATTATATTTTCATTGAAAAGTTTATCGAAATTTGACCAGGAAAGGCCGTCAAACCAGATATTTTAACGTTTCCGTTTACGACAAGCGAAAGAAAAAGGTTGCTATCACGTTATGGGTAAAGATCAGGAGAGGTCAAACACAATTAAACTAATTAATAGTCCAGAACGTTACAGTCAACATGTACCATGTATGCATTTAAAAGCGTTAACTATTGAAAATATGGATACAAACCTCGTCTGATTTCCTATTATCTTCTATCATTGCTGCCTCTTCTCCTGCACAACACAATTTCCCGCGATAAAGAGTACGTGAGCATAAGTTATAAATTATAAGTAATAACAAATAAGTTATAAATTACAAGTAATAAGTAATAGTTTATAACAAACAAATAATAAGTAATAAATGTCCCTCCAGGGCTTCCGTAGTATTCCATCCAGATTTAGTTGCATATGGATTTAATGTAGCGAAGTGCGTTAACAGCTTGGGGGAAATCGCAAAACAGACATAATCAATCACTGATTGCATACGAGTTTATTTTATCATATAGGCTCTGTAGTGCATACATTGTCCAATTCCTCTAATGTGACAAGTTTCGATTGTCTTGCAAGTCTCAACTGTCTTAGCAGTTCGCGTATCCGTTAGATTAACAACTGCCCCTTGACAATAATGTCATGCTTCACTTCATTGTTTGCATCACACTATTACCCCCCACGTCTTTCACGTGCTGTTTCTCTACTTTTATCTGTTCTGTAATTAATTTAAATAGGTTTTTATAATTAATCAGACCTTCTTTCTCCTATGTAAGTCGATTGGCTTCCTAACCCCCATAAATTCATATCACCCGGTTTTTGATTGGAACCACTTTTTATTTTCTTCCCATCAACACAAATCTCATAAATTTTTGTTCTGCTCTGTGTCGTCATATCTGTCAATTTCCAAAATTTTCAATAAACATACCTCTCCATAAAATTGGACTTCAAGGGTGAATCGAAGGTTTCTAATGAGGATATTTCCTCAAAAGCTGTTTCAAGAAGATTGTTTCTATCAACCATTACAAAACTTGTTGCACCTTCTACATATCAAAATCATAGCCACTTTATTATTATTAGCTCCAAAATGCACAAATATAGGGGTTTCATGGCTCGCTAAGGGCACAGCAAAGATACTCAACTTTTTGACTGTTTCCTATGGTGGTGGCGATATGGGAAGTTTAGTTAGCCATCAAAGGATAACGTTAAATCATGTTAAGCAGGAAAAAGTGCAAATCTTCGACCCTGTCTTCTAAATAAAACCGGTAAAGTACTCATGCAATTCCCAGTTCTTAAGCGTCTTCAGCTGATTATTGTTTTACAGAGCAGACGGTACACACCTATCTAATGAAGGCTGTGCAGCATTTCATTTAAATACAATAAAAGAACATTCAAGCAGATAAGGAATTTGATTTTATTTAAAAAATATTTGTCTTTTACAGATGAAATGACAACATAAATCTCTAAGTATCATAAGACTAGACAACTTCACATCACCGTTAATAACCGTACAGAAAATATATAGGTCGTTTGTATTGCAGATATTGCAAACCTTCCAAGCGCGTTTATTTCGAAAACAACGATCTTAACTTAGAATGATAGGTGCTATTTGTGAATATCTTCGTCACGTCACATGGGTCCTTTAAAATGTAAAATAACTCTTGTCGAATGATGTTAGCAAGGTGCCAAAAAAGGAATTTCTGCGTCATTTAAAAACCAGCTTTCCTAATAGGCCTTTTCATAGCCTGGGGTCCTGGCCCGTTCGTATACCGCGAACTAGGGCCAGGTGTCAGAGAAAGTTTACCGAACACAATAGTGTTCGGTTATGCCGAGGTTTTCCGAATGAAACAACATCGACTGCGCATGCGCGTCGATTAAGAGTCTGCAAGCTTATTCATGGGAAACTGTGTACCTATTTAGACACCCTACTTAGCGTTGGATCCTTTTGAGATGAAATAGTGACTCCGGTTTTTATTGTATTTTAAAGCGTTGTGTTTTGTAATGGAACACAAATGCAGTACACCGCGCAAATCACCCAAACAGGGTTGTGTTTGTGACACAAGTATTGAAAAGTCAAGCTCTTCGCGTCGTGTTTTACCATATAACAAATCCGGAGTAGATCAAAGTAAACTTTATGGTGGAATGTCTGTAATAGATGGTGTCGTGTGCTTAAATTTGTTATAGAAAAGTACTTAATATTGACAAGATAGTTACAGAATTAAGGAAGGCGTGTCAATCTTCCAAAGTTAGAGTTAAACGTGGTTTTAAAAGACGAGATATGACGAGACAAGAATATATCTGGAAAATCGTTTGATAAGCAATATATGTTAGAATAGTATTAATTCTGATATCAAATTCTTGAGATCTAAATGTGTCCAAATCAGTTTATTCTTAGTTCATGCGTTTCCCCCCTTTTTGATGACTTCGTCAACTACAGGTTCTTATGTTAAATCAGACTTTCAAACAACACCAGAGACATAGATAACAGAGATTGGCAACTCCTTCTTTACCTATAGCCGGTTTCTGCGATATCTCGCATGACGCGTTATTTAGCGAGACCTTGCGAGATCTGTCTATCGACGCAATTTTCAACTAAACGCGAAATAGGCAACACACATTTAAGCGTGTTTTAAGTCATAATTAAATTATTTTCTTACCGAATTTACTATATTATTATTGTTAGAAAGTTTCCTCATCCAACAAGACCGATCAGCAAGCGATTATCAGAGAAATAAACATGGCAAACTGCGACAAACTTGATTGAATTGTTCGCATTTTCATGGTTGGGTGCGATGAATGTGATAATTGAGTAGTTTTAGATTCAAACTGTTCTAAAGGAGGGGTTTTCAAACATTTCCAATTCAAGTCCATTTTAAAGAAAGGGTTTGTTTTTCTACATTTCCAAATTTTCAGTTTAATATTCCTTGTCATTTAGAAGTTATTCCGTACTGAATATGTCCTTTTACGACCCTAATGAGTTTAACCATCTTGATTTACAAGCAAAAATTAACAAAGTTGTGCACAGTAAAACTAAAAAACTATGCACTGGATCATATTATACTTGACATTTTCCTGAAGTGTTATTTTTGTTTTATGGTTGCCCGCATTTTTAAAGTAATCTTCGCTTCCATAACGAAGTTATGCCAGGTTTACTTAACCACACAAGCATGATCATGATTTCGGCCATTTTATTTTCGACCAAAATATTTCATACTTGTACAAAGTAAAATGTTTTAATGGAGGTTTATTCAAACATTTCTAATTTATGTCCATTTTAATGGGTTAATATGATTTTGTCGATTTCCAAAATTTCAGTCTGATATTCTTTGTCATTTAGAAGTTATTGCGTACTAAATATATCCCATTTACTACCTTAATGAGATCAGCCATCTTGATTTCCAACCAAAAATTAACAAAGTTGTGCACAGTAAAACTAAAAAACTATGCACTGGATCATATCATACTTGACATTTTCCTGAAGTGTTATTTTTGTTTTATGGTTGCCCGCATTTTTAAAGTAATCTTCGCTTCCATAACGAAGTTATACCAGGTTTACTTAACCACACAAGCATGATTGTGATTTCGGCCATTATATTTCCAACCAAAATATTTCATACTTGTACAAAGTAAAATGTTTTAACAGAGGATTTATTCAAACATTTCTAATTTATGTCCATTTTAATGGGATAATATGATTTTGTGTATTTCCAAATTTTCAGTCTGATATTCTTTGTCATTTAGAAGTTATGGCGTACTAAATATGTCCCATTTACTACCTTAATGAGTTCAGCCATCTTGATTTCCAACCAAAATATACCAAAGTTGTTGCAAGTAAAACTAAAAAACTATGCACTGGATCATATCATACTTAACATTTTCCTGAAGTGTTATTTTTGTTTTATGGTTACCCGCTTTTTTATGGTGATTGTCGAGTTTATAACGAAGTTATACCAGGTTTACTTTACCACACAAGCATAATCATGATTTCAGGCATTTTATTTTCAATCAAAATCTTTCATTTTTGCATCAATTAAAACTTAAATTGTGTGACTTGGATTTTTATCAAACGTGTTATTACTGAAAACGTCTGAATGAGTTTGAATTGATCCCGTATTAAATGCTGACTAAGTTCTATAGTTTCCCGTATTTTCAAAGTGATATTCCTATATGAGAAGAAGAAAATCCATTCAATTAATGGACAAAAGGAATGGATAGATCTTCTTAATCAGAAACACCACGATATTTCCTTTTTCGTCATACTTCTTCTTAATTCCGATCGCTTGCAAATATGTCAAGTGAAATGTGTCATTTGAAAAACGAAGGGTGATAGAGTCAATCACGGTAGTGGACAATACAGGCTATGATTGTAAATTGCCACCCCATAAAATATGTAGTTTGATGTCATAAAACCTTTTGATGCTAGGGCGATTACACAAGGAGCGTGTGGCGCTAACCCTGTGTCCACTCTCTGACACCTCATTCAAATTTAATGAACTAAAGGTCCCGAAAACAAAATAGGGAGGATTTGTTCTGTTTAAAGCGTCTGTCTGGTTTTAAAAGTAGTGTGCTTTGACTTTATTTCTCGTTGAGAAATGATAATAAAAACGAAGGTGTAAGACACACTATTTGCTTTAGCTTAACATTCAAAAAGCTCACATTTCTTTTTTTCTAAAATCATTTCGGTCAGCATCATGATAAGATCAGACCCTTACGTGTTTTAGAATAATTATGTACTAATTGATTTGCAATCAATATTAGAGGAATCTGCGGTAAAAGGTGTATTGAAAAACTTAGCACGTCAGTTTTTTCTTACGTGTCCTTTCGTTTACTAAAACCACCTTTACAAAAATTCTCATCACATGCATTAACATCATAAAATACTTTTCATTTTCTTAAATTGAAACATTTGGCTTGAAATATTGTCATAATGTATGTGTTTCTTTTGGACAAAATTAGCACTGTAAACAGTTTTGCGAAACAGAATAAATGGAATGAAATGAGAAAGCAATCTTTTAATATTGACAAAAACTATCATGTCTTAGTGGAAAGTTCATGCTTTGGTATATAACTGCAACTAAATAGAGTCACTTGATCTATTACAAAATATTATTCAAACCTTTGCTTGAAAGACATTGTCGTTATGAGTACAATTCTGAATTGCATGGTAATCAAGCCTGTCATTGAAAAAGAAGGCCTACTGGAACTTTTTGTTTTGTCTTTAACATAAAATCAATTTAATAAAATGAAAATAAAACAAAATGTCCAGAAGTTGTTTCAGATAACCAATCAGATAACCAAACATAGCTATATTACTGTAATAAAGAAGTATCAATTTCGCTTGACAACTCCAGTGGCAACGGATAAACAGGTACGCACTTTCCTTATCTCGCAGAACCTCGCGGCACGCGAGAGTTTGGCGATAATTCCGGAGTTGCCAATCTCTGTTATCTATGTCTCTGACAACACTAAATAAGCCTATTGCGATAATGTTTAATACTAATTATAATTGATTTTGTAGGCTTCATATGATTTTGTCAAAACGAAAAATAAAGGTGCTTAATTTGTCGAGAAGCTTGGCTTTTGATTATAATTTGGAAAAGAAAAATCACGTTCTTTTTTCCTTGTTTGTTATCTAACTTATAACTGCATAAAGGGAATAAATACAGATGCCGTTGATATACTAAAACTCTTGTCGGTGGGATTCTTATCTTTATTGCCTGTTAATTGAATTCGTGGTTGTTTGACCAGAGATACGTGAAACCCTTTACCCCTTCCTTTTATGTGTCGTTGGATTTGATTAAAAAGAACATGTTATGGGAAAGATAGAAGAAAATCCCAATTTTTTCACATTTTTATGTGGTCTTTCTTTCTTCAAAATCTCCTATTAACAATTCACAAGCCTCAAATTTAAGCATCGAAGGATTTAAGATGATATGTAATATTGATTGGTGGAGATATTTGTTTCCAATTTGTTTCCATTCAATATGTTTTGGGTGTGATTTAAAACTCATTTGAATATATAAACAATAGTTTTGGTAGAATTCATTCAGAGATAACTACTAAAGTAAAAGGTTTGATTCTTTTACAAAAGATATCAATTCAATCTGATATTTTGAATCCCAATATTTAAATCAAACAATAAATTAATAGAAAAATAAAATGAAATGAACAATATCCATTTAAGTGCAATTAATTTATAAAAAATGGAGTATTGTATGAAAATTGTAAAAGGTAAAGGCTACCCAGGCTGAATAAGGGTTGGAAAAGGGTAAAAATGATAAGGGTAAAAAAGGGTAAATGCACAATTCAAACGCCATCTTTTCATAATAAGGCGAGTGGCAATCCGTTAGCCAATCAGAAGAGACAATTCATTCTCTGACACCTGGCCCTAATGCGGGTTAGCATGGGCCAGGACCCCAGGCTAGCCTTTTCAGAAACGTGGTTTGTCTCCCTTTGAAAAATCGGGCCACATTCGGAATACCTCCACTTCCGGGTATTACTTTCGAAAGAAGAATGTGGGCAAAGGCAAAGAAAACGATCGCTATCGATCGGATTTTGAAATTTATAAACTTCATGTACCAAAATTAAAGATTTACATACGAAAACATCAACAGAATGATTTGTTGTTGGCTGTTGCCAAGCCTCGTTATAAGAGGAAATTAGATTAAATTGAATTTAATGAGACCCGAATAGCGCACCGCAGTTCAGTTAAAACATGACATTCCATGTGAAAAAAAGGCAAATAAGGAAATGTTTTTGTCTGAATTAAATGCTTTGACAGATCAAAAATGAGTTAATCGGCTGGTTGATGGAAGGAAAGAATGAATGGAACACTTATTTCTAGAATGTTATTACAAATTTGCATTAAATTCGATTTACGGATTTTAAATTAGATAGAACAAACATCAGCACTTTTGTCAATTATGTGTAGAGGTTATGTTTCTCCAATAAGTATCTATTCTCTTTTCTTAAAATTGAAATTTGTCGTATAAATAAAGTACCTAAAATAGAGAATTAGTTGTTATATGAGGTTCTCTGTCAGCCTACCTTTGATGATATATCGTATCCAAATATTAAGGGCTATGAAAACAGTCCCAGTCCATTTCTTCCACCTGTTGAAACTACATTCAAATAACGTTCACTAAATAACGAGGGACACAGGATTGTGGAGATCTTTCATATGTTTAAAGGACCTCAGATTGCCGATGGTTTATTACACTATCTCTCGATCGGCTAAACAATAAAGGGTGTGACTAGAACATATGGTGCAAACGTGGCAGATTGGTGTTAATTTGCATCAAGACTCTTAATCCTTGTGATGGCCAAAGTTTGTTAATTGACCCTTTGAATGTAATTAAGAAGGAAAACTGGCAACAATCCATTGAATTGAAAAGAGATTACAAATGTGTAGATTATCATTTTAAAGATATATAATTACAAAACAAACTCAAACTGTTCTGTTAAACAACAATTATAAGAGACATTAAATCAAAAGATTACTACGCAATTAATTAAAGTTCAAAGTAAGAGAAACGATATTTTCTGGCAAATCTTTGAACTCTTTATCAATATAATTACAAGGCAAAAAGGTCGTCAACAAAGTAAGTGAAATGACCCAAATAAACCCTTATTGCCGAATCTGACTCTTAAGTCTGTTTAAAAGTTTACTTAAAGGCCAGGGATGGTCCAAAGTTTCTTTTTCATTGCTTAAAAGAAGCCTAATTTTACATAATGTAATTCTGTATTACATCGCATGAACCATAAAGTCATAACTATTTGGGGTAAAACAGAACAAACTAGACATACATGTCGGCAGATCAAGACATACGGGTTCAACAAATATGAAACATAGGACATAAGCAAATGAATTTTCTAAATAAGGACTTCCTATTTAGTCTACATCCCATAAATGTTTCAATTCCCACGTTGCCTACAGATTTAATTGTCAAAAGATCTACAGTTTAAAGAAATATTTTCATTTCATTCTAAATTGATTAAAATATCTTCAAAAGATTAGATAATTCTGGATCTGCATAATTTGTTAGAAGCATATTACGAGAAATAGTGTAGACCAACATAAGAAAAATATTCTTTTCTGGATCTACACTTTATACATATTTTTCTTTCCCACCAACCCTCCATAGAAAAAGTGATTACAGATTGGATTGATTTTTTACTCAATTAGTGTCAAAAACAACCCAATTTTCACGTGTAGGCGAGATGGAACTTCTGTCAGAAATGGTGTGAAAATTGGTAAAAATAGACTTTAGACAAAATGGGAATAAACCTTGTACATAACAAAACGACCTGACACTCAGTAACATAGGGAATTGACTCGTAAAGGGTTGATGCGTATTTGGTCGAATATAGAGGGTATAAAAAAAGATCGTATATGTTATTTCCTACGTTATGCAGTTGACCATTAAAAGAAGCAATAAAACCCTCGACGTGAAAGATATGTATCTTTTGAAGCTTGCCGAAATACACAGGCGCGCATCACATCATGTTTCGTTGACACATAGTTGTGTGTTTTATGGCTTCGAGGCATGCCATTGGTTGCTATATAATGACGGAATCATATTTTGATTGGCGTTGCAAAGTCAGATTAGGGTAAATCGTTCTGATTGAAGGGTCTTGGAAACAGTAATTCTAAGTAGAGTGAATGGTATGGACATGTTTTAAATCAGAGAAATCTAATGTTGACTCGGTAGGTGTAATTATTGTTGAAATCAATTCCATAATCTCTTATAAGTTAACTTTTATTTGTCACTCTTATTGAACATAATTTGATGGAATGTCCCATAAATAAGTGGAACATTTATTTAGTAGGTTTGATCAGCTTGCATCATATCATCTGTTCATTGTGTTTGTATTTACATGGTACAATATCATTTGAACATGTTAGAATGGATTTTAAATAATGTTATCATAAGTTAAGGCAATAATCAAACAGATCTACATCATCGTATTCTATACTTAAATTAATGTTTTAGCAGAGGATCGACTCCTCTCACTAAAAGTGAATCGCAACGTTGTAACCGCGTTGGTATACAGCGTTTTATCTCGGGAAACGGTGTAAATTGTCCTCTAGAGAGTAAACACAAAGTAAGGATATACTTTGATATTTCCCCTCCTCAACAATCTTTCCAATGTAGTTTTTACAAACACGACTTTCGACGGCATTGTTAAAATACCCGCAGCAGTCTATCTATGTTTCTCAATGTCAGCTGTTATTATTTAATACCCGGAAGTCTTAAACCGGAAGCTACCGAAAATTTCGTATCTCCGATTAAGAGTATTCAAGAAAAGATAACAACAGTTTCTGAAAAGGCCTATAGAAACACTGACAGGCGCAAAAGCTAAGATATATGATATCAATTTTTCTAAAGTTTATTACTAACAGAGCACAAATCTCTAAGTTTTTTCCTTCAAGGGATTGCCTGCCAATTTTCTGGCCCAGTTTTTCTCTATTTTGCAGGTTGTTTTCTGGACATAAACATCTGACAAGGGAAAACTACTAACCAAGTCCTACAAGCAATGAGGAGGCATCATCAGACAGTAAACCGCCAAAGATTCAGCGAATGGCAAGTTGTACACCATTGGCTGTAAGTTACCCATTCGTTCTAGTGGTAGATATGACGTTCTAGTGGTTGATGTGACGAAGTGATTCCATGTTCGCTATATTAGTCAAGAACTTTCAATTTCATTGAAAGCATGTAAAGCTCATGCATGCTAGAAAACCCGTTGTAAAGAGGTTTACTCAACTGGTTTATTGTCGCGATAAGGAGAAAACAAAATTTGAAAAAAAGGGCTACTAATCAAATTTTATAATGTTATTGTACATACAATATAGTTCATAGCAGTCTAAAGTTGGATGGATCTGTTCAATTTGGTCTAAGCACATCCCGAGTTCCTGCTGCTTAAGGTTATGTTTTGTTATGGATACGTGTTTTAGTCCAATTAAATAAAATGAAAAAAAAAAAAAAAAAAAAAAACACCACCACCACCAAAAAGGCCACTAATCCAAGTAATGGATTTGTTGTAGAAAACAACGTTCTAGGTGAGAACTTGCATCAACAGTCTGTCATGATATTATTTGAAGTATATACAATTTGAACTTGGGTGCCAGATAAATGTGCAACACTGTGATGCCCCTTTGTTAGTGTGGTGTTAAAAGCTGTTGGTCGGTTTCGGTGCTTGTGAATGGAAAACCTCTATAATGAATAGAATTAACGTCTACAAAACTTTAAAGCAATATAATACGCCTTTTGTGATAGATATAAATGTTGTAATATAATATTTTACAGAAGACGTGGTGGCTAGACTTTGTCCTTACAGAAACACTATCTTAAAGAGGCAACATTAGTAGAAACGGTGGGGTCGGATGCCGAGTTTGATGCGAAGGTCCTATTCCGGCTTTTGAATAGAGATGTCATGGAGAGCAATATACACAACCTTTTATTTTGAGTATCTCAACCGTGAATATTTCATAAACTTAAGACTGGATTTCCTTGATATTTCTGGCGATGCATATTATATTTATTAAGTTATCATTGGCTTATTGAAGTGAATTTAGTATAACTATTCCATTGAATACATACAAACAGTGAGGTGCAATAGTCCAATCAACAAATTATAACTCGTATTTTGGCACAGTATTGTACAAGTTCAATCAAAGATCCATGTTGGTTTTTTCCTCTGTTGCTTTCTATATGAAATAATCACAAAACACCATATTGGAAATGAAGTTAAGATGATCAAGGTGAATACGTTAAGCATCTCTTTTTTATGGGTTTGATACCTTTGTATATATTGCTCATGCTGAAAAAAAAAGATTGATTTGTTCAGACGTCTTCAAGTTGATCATTAAAAGTGGAGTGAAAACACGATTATAGTTATTCATTTTTGTTTCAATACCTGCATTAGATCATCAGCAGATTATCAAGAAATTGTTTGAGAAGATAACCTTCTGCTTGTGGAACTGCTAAGTTTGTAGAGATAAGTAATGGAGATATATAGACGAGAAAGTATGTCTCTCGCCCGGAACCCTGGTTAATATTTGCAAATACCGACGTTATTTTATTCATAAAACTCGATGACGTGGGGATCATGATAAGTGTGCATCTTTACGCTTAGATCGTTTGCCCACAAAATAAGATTTTATTGGTTTTGAATCACTGCATTACAACGGTTTTTTATATACATCTCGCTATATAGATACGTAAAACACAATCTCTTTGCATGGACCATTGCGTATGTATTCTCTATAACAGGAGGTTGTTTGATTTAACCATGGGTATAAGGTACGTCCTTACGGATTTTCTATCCACAATGTGAATCGAACAACAGTATTATTCAAATAAAGGTCCATCGCGCTATCGTGGTGTTCTTGTTTCAATCGAACAAAAGTATTATTCAAATAAAGGTCCATCGCGCTATCGTGGTGTTCTTGTTTCAATCGAACAACAGTATTATTCAAATAAAGGTCCATCGCGCTATCGTGGTGTTCTTGTTTCAATCGAACAAAAGTATTATTCAAATAAAGGTCCATCGCGCTATCGTGGTGTTCTTGTTTCAATCGAACAACAGTATTATTCAAATAAAGGTCCATCGCGCTATCGTGGTGTTCTTGTTTCAATCGAACAACAGTATTATTCAAATAAAGGTCCAACGCGCTATCGTGGTGTTCTTGTTTCAATCGAACAACAGTATTATTCAAATAAAGGTCCATCGCGCTATAGTGGTGTTCTTGTTTCAATCGAACAACAGTATTATTCAAATAAAGGTCCATCGCGCTATCGTGGTGTTCTTGTTTCAATCGAACAACAGTATTATTCAAATAAAGGTCCATCGCGCTATCGTGGTGTTCTTGTTTCAATCGAACAACAGTATTATTCAAATAAAGGTCAATCGCGCTATCGTGGTGTTCTTGTTTCAATCGAACAACAGTATTATTCAAATAAAGGTTAATCGCGCTATCGTGGTGTTCTTGTTTCAATCGAACAACAGTATTATTCAAATTAAGGTCCATCGCGCTATCGTGGTGTTCTTGTTTCAATCGAACAATACCATACCTGAGATAAGGGATGATTGGAATATCAAACGTACCCAATAGAGATGTCGTGAAGAGCAGACATTATATCATGGAACATTAATGGACTAGTTAGGAAAATATCTGATCCGGACTTTATTAGTACAATAAATAATCATGATGTTATTATATTAACTGAAACCTGGTTGTCTCAAAACACTCATTACAATTTAGACATACAGGGCTATTGTGTTGAACATCTATATGGAAACAAGTCGAAAAATACCAAAAAGGGACGTTTATCTGGTGGAATCACTATTTACTATAAATCTTCATCGAATGATAAGATTAGTATTGTAGAAACACATCAATGTGCAAAATTTTTCATTTTCGTGTTGATGTTTATTTGTGTTGTACATATATTCCACCCCGTGAATCAAAGTTGTTGAAACATTCAGAAATTGATATATTTGACCAAATCGAGATCGACATAGAAAAATATAAAATAGCTGGCTAAGTCCTTTTGACAGGCGATTTCAATAGCCGAACATCGATTGAGAATGATTTCATTGATTTTGATCCTTTTTTAGATAATGATACAGTTTTACAACCGTATTATTGTTTATCAAAAAGAGTAAACAACGACCCTATACTTGATTCTCACGGGACACGCCTTATTGGGTTATGTAAATGTACTAATCCATTAATAGCGAATGGTCGTCTGCACAATGATAAATCTATTGGAAGTTATACTTTTTTGAACCTAAATGGTACAAGTGTTGTAGATTATCTCATATTAGACAACCAAGATTTTATGTACGTTACATCATTTGAAGTTATGTCACTATCTGCATTATCTGATCATAACGCATTGCATTTTTCAATTGAAAGGGTACGCCCCACAGTTACGTCACACGATCATAACAATACAGGTGAATTATTTTTGGAGTGGGATGATAGTAAAATGACTACGTTCCGCTCATGTTTACTTAACGAAAGCATGCGCTTAAATCAGCTGACCGATAGTATACATACTACTACTGTCAACAATACTATACAATCATTCACGTTATATACATGCAAGAAAACGCATTCAGTGTTTTTGGTAAACAAAGGAAAGGTAACTCGAGCCGTAAACCAAACACTAGTAAGAAATGGTTCAATAAAGAATGTTATGATGATAGAAAGCAATTTAACATGGCAAGAAATGTAATGTATATTTTAGAAATAAAACAAACGCAAATAGAATGATTTACTTAAATAAGAAACAATATTATTGTAACATTAAACGCAAATGTCAACGCATACAAACAATTAGAGGGGAAACGCGTTTCAAATATTGCGAAAACTAATCCAAAATTTTTCTGGAAAACTATTAAGTCACAATACAACCAATCGCACAACGAGCCAAACAACTTAACTATAAACGATATGCACTCACATTTTAACAATTTGTACGCGTCATTGCCTGAGTCTAACAATAACGACATCAGGAACCATCCATCTAACAACACATTTATTAACGACGCTGACTTAGACGTTGAATTTACAACCTCCGAAATTAAACAAGCAGTTTTTGCCCAGAACAACTCAAAAAGTCCTGGGTCCGACCAGCTGATAGCTGAAGTTTTTAAACACTCATTTGGCATTATCTCCCCATTTTTAACTACATTTTACAATTCAATTTTCAGCACCGGGGTATTTCCCGAGTGCTGGGAAGAAGGTATTATCATACCAATATTCAAAGGAGGTACACAAGAAGCAAAAAACTTCCGTGGCATAACACTCAATAACATTCTATCCAAAATATATTCTAAGTTACTTGTTTCTCGTATTATTAAATGGGCTGAAAAGCATAATAAATTGATCGATAACCAGTTCGGTTTTTAGAAGAAGTCGACTACCGATTGTATCTATATATTACATGCAATTATTATGAAAACATTATCATATAAAAAGAAGCTTTATGTTGCCTTTCTAGACTGGGAAAAAATGTTTGACAGCATAGACAGATTATTATTATGGCAAAAGTTATTGAATGAAAACATTAGTACAAAATTTGTTAATGCACTTAAATCGATGTATAACAGCGTTAAGTCTTCTGTTCGATATAAATCAATGAAATCAGAGATTATTTCTTCTAATATTGGGGTGAAACAAGGAGACCCAGCAAGCAGCATTTTATGTTTATTTTTTCTTAATGATATCTTACGTAATATCAACACTAATATCAATGGAATATTTGAAATTGATGACCTACAACTATTTCTCCTTTTATTTGCAGACGACGCTGTTGTATTTACCCATGATCCTCTATCGTTTCAATCTATGTTGAATGATATCGAACAATATTGTAATATTTGGAATCTTAAGTTGAATACTAAGAAAACAAAAATTATGATATTTGAAAGGGGAAGAAAGACACATTATGATTTATTTTTATATAACACCAAAATAGAAATTACAGAATCATTTAAATATCTAGGGGTGCATCTCTTTAAAAATGGAAACTGGAATAAAACACAAAAGCGCATAGCGCAGCATGCTTCGTATTCGTTACACAATTCATTTAGGATTTACAATCAACTAGATCTTCCAATCTCACAAAAGGTTGACCTTTTTGATTCTCTTGTTCTTCCTACGCTTAATTATTCTGCGGAGGTGTGGGGACACCATGTGTGCCCTAATGTTGAATCAATCTTCTCGAAATTTTGTAGAAAGATAATTTGTGTTAAAAAACATACTAATTTGAATGTCCTTTATGGTGAATTAGGTCGCATACCAATGCATATCCACAGAAAACTTATAATGATAAAGTATTGGATAAAACTAATTTCTCTTAACAGAGAATCAATACTTTTTAAAACCTACAAAATGCTTAAGACATATGCAGAAAATGGTTTTACATACAATGGAGAAAATTGGGCCTATATCGTTAAATCTACTTTAAATACACTCGGCTTATCTTACATATGGGAAAATGAGTCGTCTGCTACAATTTATTTTAACCAAATTAAACAGCGAGTGTTAGATATTTTTCATCAAAGCTGGTACTCAGCAATTATCAATTCAAGCCGTCTAGAAACGTATTGTCTGTTTAAATTTTCTTTTCACTTCGAACAATTTCTTGATTCTTTAAAAGAATCAAAATTCAGAAATGCCCTAACACAATTTCGAGCATCCTCACATGCACTCGAAATTGAACAAGGACGACATAACAATATCAAAAAAAAAAGAAAGAATATGTAAACAATGCAATATTGGCCAAGTAGAAACCGAATATCATTTCTTACTTATTTGCTCAAGGTATACCTCTCTAAGAACAAAATATATTAAAAAGTATTATTATACATGGCCAAGTATATACAAATTTACAAATCTTATGTCGTCTGCATCTAGTAAAACTTTGAACAACTTATCTAAATTTATTTATTACGCATGTCTTCTTAGGAATTGAACTTTACTTTACTTAATTTATATGTTAATTAGAGTAATTTGCACAGCAAATTCTTTTCTAGAATATCCATTTGTTGTGATGGTATGTTGATTTATTATGTTTTCTTTGTAATGAAAATTGTTGATACGTCGTTAAACATCAAACAATTGTATGTTTTCTCTTCTTTTCTTATCATATGTGTGCAAATATACAATGTGGACTTTTTCAACCACGAAACCAATTCTTTCATATTTAGAGCTTGTAAGATTTTATCTCATTTCAAACTACTGAAATGTGACTCGAGATCAATTTAGTCTAGCGCCAAACCAGGAGGTAAAGTTGCTTGTCTAAATGTGATCTGGATCAATACATTACACCAATCTGCAACTAACTTATTCACGAAGATGAGAGTATGATGTTTTACTGTGATGTATTCTAATAAACAGTTGAAATCAACGTTAAATCCCAAACAAACAATAAGGAATAAAGTGTAGATAACATTTTTTCTTATATTGGAGTTCTTTACAACGGAGTAGTCTTCCTTGTTAATATGTTGTTCACATGTTTATGTGTATATACATGGTTGTTGTTGTTGGTACTTCTTTTGTTCTTTGATAACTGTACACTGTAAACAATTCTTTATCTTATATGAGATGAAATAATGTATCTCACAACAGGAAAGCTTCGAATATTTTCTACTTTCTTAGCAATTAACGACTAAGAATACGTTATATTTGGCCTACCTTGCTATTGACCTGTTTTTGCAATTTAAATGATATATGCCTGTACTTTTCGGCATGAAGCATTTTTTCCATAATAAATTATCAATCTATATCCTTTTATCTATGTATTTGGATAAGCTCTTTAACATCATGAGCTCTTCTGCTGATCCATGTATTTTTGTCATGTACATTTTTTGTATTGCTATATAACATGTTATGTTTATTATGCAATAAAATATAGTTATAGTTATATCCGCGGTTATCTTCCTACCGTTGTATTGAGCTTATATCACTCACTTATTACAATTTTTAAACTCGTCCATAAACGGCATTGGACCTATACATGTATAGCATATAAAGTTCATAAACAAACTGTTTCACACACCAAAAATACGACAGTTCAATACGAATTTCAGTTCTGGACCAATCCTCTCCATTATTTAATGGGTTCCCACGTCGGGGGACGACTGTCTGCGTCATGTAAGGAAGTTCTCATGTTACGAATCTGGGTAAAGTTAACCCTTAACCAAACGCCAAATGTTCGACTGTCCCAAACTGAATGAGTTTGCAGACGACATTTCAAAATGTTATGAAATTTAAAAATAATCTTCTGACAGAGCAGAAAACAATGTGAGAAATTGCTCGATAGGAGCAATCACTCCTTTTCCCACAATGTTTTCCAGAGTCGTCTGCAACAATTTGTCAAATGTCGGTATTGTTTGGTAATGGGTTAAACAGAGTAAGACTGTCTCCCTTTCATAGTAATGCAGATAATTATACTATGGTTATACCGGCAACGGTCCATATTGCGTTTCCGCGGCTACGACCATATGTATATCCTGTCTGTGACACACAGACTTCGTACAGTAAGTGCTCTTTATTTACATAGAAACGATCCACTATTAACCCTTAGAATGCTGGGTAATTTTGTACAGATAGATTTGTGTAACGTCTGCTTTCATGAACTATAAATATCTGCTTAATTTTGAGGGGAAAGGTACCAAGAGTAGCACGCATGTTGGATCACAGGCCAGCCGCCAATTTACTTGGCTGCTTGTCTGGATCTAACCTGTTCGCATAATCATGAAGTCGGTTCCATCGATATAAGGGTTAAATCAATTCGACTTCCATTGTGGAATATAAGACCAAAGTTACCCGATTTGTTTTACTCCATTTTAATGTCCCCCCCCCCTATCAAAAAGGTGTGATTGATCACAATTAAAAACAACAGCAATCGATTAAAGAGGAATGGCGGGAAAACACAATAGCAATCGATTAAAGGAATGGTGGGAAAACACATCGTGTTTGATGTTAGAAAATATAAATGATTGAAGTCTTAAAGAAAAGTTGCTCATTAAAAGTAACTGATCCTTTGCCGTTTTTGTTTATTTTGTCTTTTGCAGCAAATGCGTCAAATCTGAATGATTGGGGATTGATAAAGGCTTAATGTCATTTAAAACGAGTCGTGATCTGGTTGTTGGTTAGTTATATCGTAATTGGCATTGATGCCTCGAACTGCATGATATTAAGAGTTTTCTCGTATATCTTATGTGAAAGGACTTTGATTAAATGAAAAGGTAAAGCCATGTTAAAATATGTATTAAACTCTAAGTGCTTAAAGTATCTGAAACCGATGGCTCTCTTAATGCTCAGAATATCTGTTACCGATGGCTCTCCTTGCGCTAAAAATATCTGCAACCGATGGCCCTATTAGTGCTCAAAGTATCTGCAACCAATGGTTCTCTTAGTGATCAAAGTGTCTGCAACCGATGGTTCTCTTAGTGATCAAAGTATCTGCAACCGATGGTTCTCTTAGTGCTCAAAGTATCTGCAACAAATGGTTCTCTTAGTGCTCAAAGTATCTGCAACCGATGGTCCTATTAGTGATCAAAGTATCTGCAACCGATTCACTTACACTGGTCATAATACATAAGCAAATTTTGTGGTGGGCCTTTTATCCCACCTTGGCCTCTTCTTACACTATACAACTGACCAAGTATTATTGATTTGTGTAAAGCGTATTTTCTTTAGTTACAGAAAAGAGCCAATAGCATGGTGTTAAAGATGATTAAGAATAGAATATATTTTTATTGACTTATACGTATACACATATCTCGTCATTCAAACTTGTACATGTGTAAAGGCCCGGTCACACCGCCAGAAATTTCCTGGAGCGTTCCTTGAACGGTATGAAGAGGGGTCGAATTTCGTCAACGCTCCGTCACCGCACACAAAATGGGGAAAAATCGAAAACACGAGCGTTGGTTAGCGTTGGTTTAACGGTAGCGAGCGTTGGTTTAGCGGTGACGCGAGCGTTGATAAAACGGCGTTTTGCGCATGCGCACGTCGGCTCGGCGTACTTTAAAGTTGGTATAGAGGCAAACTACAAGCTTCCACGACTGTTCTGATCGTTTCATGGTGATGCTGCATGGCGGTTAGCAGAATCTCGAACCTGTTGGCCAGGATAAATCGATTGTTCTGATCGTTTCATGGTGATGCTGCATGGCGGTTAGCAGAATCTCGAACCTGTTGGCCAGGATGCCAATTCGTTCTCCACGATCCGTCTTGTCCTGGACAGCCGATAGTTGAAGTTTAGCCCTTCATGGTTGAGCTTTCTGTAGGTGAACTTGTAATCAGAATCCACCATGGCAAATAAGATCACGCTGTCAAAGCCTTTGTAGTTGTAGAATTCTGAGCCAGAGTTAGGAGACACTTTACAGGCCACATGCTTGCCATCAATGGTACCAGTTTTGTGGGGAAAGTTCATCCCTGGTACCATTGGTCAGCCAGGTCTCTCCATCCTTGTTCAGTTGTTGGACACAACAATTCATCTTTGTACTCCTCAATAATGACCTTTACCACTTCTCTACCACACTGATGGTGTTGTGGGGGATCCCCAGATGTATTGCATGTTTCTGTAGGTGTTACTAGAGACCAGGGGTCCGTTTTACTAAACAGTTTACGCTTAAGATTTGCGTAAGTCTAAAACAACAAGTCCTTTTATTTCAATATTTGGCAAAGCAATATTGCAAAGTAACACATCATTGGAATCGTCTCTCCGAGACGCTTCCAATGACGTGTCACATTGCAATATTGTACTTTCATTGAAGATATTATCCATGTTAATAAATTATGACTTACGCAAACATTTTCCGTAAGTTGTTTAGTAAAACGGGCCCCTGGTGCAGTAGGATGATTACCACTTTGAGACCAGGCTCAAGGCTCGGAAGGTAATGGCGTCTTATTTGGGCAATCGGGTGATCAGCTTCTGTACAACTTCATCAGACATGGCTGGTGACTTCCTCATTAAGTGATGTAAGGCTTGTGGATCGTCATTCCACAGCTCCACCATCAGCTTGTGGTACAGTCTATGTTACAGCCTTCTCGATATCCACTGTCTGACCCACACACGTCTGTCTCTCCTTCTTCGCTCTCTTCTTCTCCTACAAGCTTGTTGCAATCTGAGAAGGTTCTGATTCTGCTGCTGGACTAGTGCACCAATCACAAGTCTCCCAGCATCCATGGTAGAACACTTTTACTGTAACTGAATAAATTTAAATAAGGTTTGCACTGAGGTAGTTCGATGTAAAACGACTTCTGACTCATATCTCCCCGTATTTATAGCCAAATTCTTGTCCCGCCCCAACACCTCAATACCAACGCTAAACCAAAGTTTATCACTGCTTTGGATCGCTACTTCAACGCCCCCACACCGTTCCAGCAATTCCGTGTGCGTTCGAAAAACGTGTACTACCGCTAAATCAATTTTTTGTGCAACGTTAAATCACCGCCCGGACAAAGCTGGTGAAGCAGCAGTTGTCCAGCGTTCAAGATTTCTGCGTTGGCCTGGCGGACCCAAACGTTCACGAACTTACGTCTAGCGGTGCCAAACTTTGACTTAGCGTTGGTTGAACGGTGGTAAACTTTGCCGGAACGGAAAATTGGCCGCTCCTCACCGCTCGTAATGTTTTGAGCAGCTCAAAACTTTTATAGGTGACCGAGCGTATACGGCGTTGCCATAACGGAGGCCAACTTTTGTTTAACGGTCGTGAACGGTAGCGAGTGGTGATGATTGTTTTTCACCGCTCCAGGAACGCCCAAGCAAAGTTCTGGCGGAATGACCGGGCCTTAACATAAGAATACACACATACCAACACGATTGCAAGGAACATAAATGACAAAATATGTCGTTTGCTACAATATATATATATATACATTAAAACTATATACATGTATAAACGTCTCAGTTTTCTTTTTACTTTACGGAAGTGATAACAATAGTTAAGATCTTAACACGGATAATATTCATGGAATATGTCTCTAGTTATAGTAACAATATGGGTCCTCTTCGTCAGTGCCGTACCAACATTTTTTTCAGTTTTGTAACAGCTTTCGAACCTGGGATCTGAGTCCACCACCTTAACCACTGTTCGACATTGTTTAGTTGTGTTCCTTAACTTAATAATCTCTGATTAAATAATCCGTCACTTATAAAAAGATGGTAATATTTTGAAGTTTTTAAACTTTTGTGGTAAAACGTAAAATAGATTCCCTTACTCTTTCATTGTAAATAAAAGAACAGAGTACGCAGAGATCAAACATATGGATGCAATAACAAACAGAGCATTATCTATCCATTTCAGAAGATCAACTAATGTGATCTGAGTGCATGCCAAACATTTACAAAATGGTACCTGCACCTTCTTCTGCTTGTCCCAACAGTGAATAACCCTTGCTTGTACTATAGTATACAGTATCAGAAAGACGCTGACAAATAACAGAATGATAACATAGAGGACAAACCGTGAGTGTGTGAGAGAGTTATGAGGAAGTAGATCAATTAGAACCGTCATGTAGACGGAACAGGCCAAGAATACCGTCATTGATACGCTGCCTTTCTCGCCGGAATTTATGGGAACCAGAAACCCGCTCACACAAAGTAAGGAAATAGCTACGGCCGGGACAATCAGAGTAAACGTAGCAAACTCGGCCCGTCTTTCGAGAGTGAAGTGGTATTCTATGTAGCAGATCTCATCGTCCAATCGTAGCTCATGGGATGTGTTGATCATCTTCCATTCAGCGTTTTCTATATACTCATCCATCTTAACGTCGAGACTGAGAAGCTCGAGTCTGACGCTAGAAGCGTCTTCGTCATCGACATAATACGTGAATGTACAGCTCTGTGTGTCGTACGGGAAGAAGGTGATGTCTACCAGACAAATGGTGCTGAAAGAGATGGGATAATATTATAATGAAGACTTTATTTAAAGAGGAAACCTAGTTGACAATTTAAACTGGCAATCTGCATCAGATCCTCAATAATGAAAAAGTGAATACGTTAAATTAAAGACCAGGGAAAAGTATGGTATTTTTTTTTATGGCACGTTTTACAGTGATGTACTAAAAGAGTTTAGAAAGGTATGAATAGGAGCACTGATTAACTTATTATGTTTATAACTGAATGTAAGATCTATATAACTTATCACGCTATATAACAGGGGACCATGAAAGGCACCTTCCAAATTGGAAATTTCTTTTAAAAAAAATGCAGTTTACCAAAAATTTTAAAGTCACTTTAGCTTTTTGGTTTCCCAATTTGGCAATTTCATCGACATTATTTCCCAAAGTTAACAGGCCGAGGCCTCTCCCCAATTTAAAGCAAAAACAAAGCCCTGGACATGCAATAAAGCAATAAGAATACACATGTTAGGGTTGGTTTGATACCTGTATATTCCCTCCGGCCACCATGCGACATTTCCTCTGTAATTGACCAGGGCAATATCTGTCTCCCGACTTCCCACTGCTCCTTCACTATACAGCTCCTGAAACGAATCGGTCAATCCATGTGTGAACGTGTTCAGGATTATTCCTGAATTTTAGGTTTTTGGGACTTTTTGTCCCTATATAACGATATAGGAAACATCTCATTTCAGGATAAAGAACTACAGATTCTAGGTTCTTGAAATTTTTCAACTTTCACCTATAACAATCACTAACTCCACATTTTCTCACTTTAGTATTTCTTCTGCTGACAATTGTGAAAAATACTGTGACTTTTACCCTTTATCAATATACGATTATTCACATAATCAATGCGTGCAAAATGACCTTAGCTTGCGATGCGCCTAGAACACCGTGCATTCTTATATCTCTCGGAGGTTCCTTACAAAATACAATATGTGGAGTTACCCTTAAACAAAACCAGCATATGACCCACAATGTATGATTGTGGAGGAAAGTGGTCCAGTAGTAGAGCGTTGGCAATCGGAAACAAAGGTCATGGGTTCGAATTACGTGAGTAGCGGGCGGGTTCCGCCTTGCGACCTTTCGTCCATCTTCATTTGGCGCAAGCACTGGTTATGTTTTCAGAAAGCATAATCGAGAGCGATCAATCTAATTCGTAATAGTTTGTTTCACAATCGATAACAAATAAATTATAGTTACGTTAAGTTAACTTAAAATAAGTTTAAGCCAAACAAAACTATAACTAGTGTACATATTGTTCAAATACAAACCTTTTATTAAACAATCAATCCACTTACCTTTGATATCTTGATATGGGGAATCCATATCGGTTTGATCAGAATTCTAACCGACTTCCCCACGCCGGGCGTTCTTTGATCCCATTTTAGTAGATCGTCCCTCCAGTGGAACTTGAAATAGGCCTGTATGGAGAGAGTCTGCGTCTGTGTGTTTAGATCTATCACGGCCAGGGGAACGAGACTGGAATCAATGGTCAAACATTGGCTCTGATCCTCCAAGGGCCGTATTCGACTGTCGTATTTGACAAACAGCGCATTCAGGAGTATCTTCATTTGTTCCATATCGTTAGTTGTACTAGGTGTCGTATTTTGGGCGACTGTTCCGGTATTTTGTCCTGTAACCGATGTGCTGTGTGTTACGGCCACACTCGATGTCGTGCCCCGGTTCATTCCCATCGAGTTTGGTTGGGTAAATGGGACTGCAAACGCGATCACCATCTGCTCGTCATTAGAATTCGGTGTCGTGATCGAAGTTGTATTATTAGTTGTGTTTGTAGTTGTTATCGTAGTTGTTGAATCTGTTGAAGTTACCGTCGAATCGGTGGGTGGTAATGTAAAGGCTATCATGCGGGCTGCACCGAAATTCCCATGCACACATGTCGTCATCAACCCGCATGTCAGCACAATATAGACAGGGCAGAGTATATTGAATTCCATGTCGGACGTGAACACACTGTACAGGCGCCCCACTCTGGTAGAACTGAATACGACCGAAGCACAACGAACGTCTATACAGGGGCACAGGAGGGTTGATCAATAAACAATCTAACAATCATTCACTAGAAACGTTCCTATAATCATTAAGTAAGGTTTTTGTAATCATTCACCGCTTCAATTTTTAAAATCATTCAACTGTTAGGCTCTTATAATCATTCACTAGTAACATTCTTATGATCATTAATCAGTAAGGTTCTAAAATCATTAATCAGTAACATTCTTATAATCATTAATCAGTTAGGTTCTTATAATCATTCACCACTTCAAATCTTATAATTATTCACTAGTAACGTTCTTATGATCATTAATCAGTAAGGTTCTTATAATCATTAATCAGTTAGGTTCTTATAATCATTCACCACTTCAAATCTTATAATTATTCACTAGTAACGATCTTATGATCATTAATCAGTAAGGTTCTTATAATCATTAATCAGTTAGGTTCTTATAATCATTCACCACTTCAAATCTTATAATTATTCACTAGTAACGTTCTTATGATCATTAATCAGTAAGGTTCTTATAATCATTAATCAGTTAGGTTCTTATAATCATTCACCACTTAGGCTCTTATAATCTTTTAGCAGTAAGGTTCTTAAACTCATTCACCAGTTAGGTGATCATTCACCTTTAAGGTTCTAAAAATCATTCACCTTTTAGGTTCTAATGATCATTCACCTTTTAGGTACTTATGATCATTCACCTGTTAGGTTCTTATGATCATTCGCCTTTTAGGAACTTATGATCATTCACCTTTTAGGTTCTTATGATCATTCGCCTTTTAGGTTCTTATGATCATTGACCAGTTAGGTACTTATGATCATACACAAGTTAGGTACTTATGATCATTCACCTGTTAGGTTCTTATGATCATTCGCCTTTTAGGTACTTATGATCATTCACCTTTTAGGTTCTTATGATCATTCACCTTTTAGGTTCTTATGATCATTCACCTTTTAGGTTCTTATGATCATTCACCAGTTAGGTTCTAATGATCATTCGCCTTTTAGGTTCTTACGATCATTCACCAGCAAGGTTCTTTTGATCATTCACCTTTAAGGTTCTTATGATCATTCACCTGTTAGGTTCTTATGATCATTCACCAGTTAGGTTCTTATGATCATTCGCCTTTTAGGTTCTTATGATAATTCACCTTTTAGGTTCTTATAATCATTAACCTTTTATGTTCTTATAATTATTAACCTTTTATGTTCTTATGATCATTCACCTTTAAGGTTCTTATAATTATTCACCTTTTGGGTTCTTATAATCATTCACCTTTGAGGTTCTTATGATCATTCACCAGTTAGGTACTTATGATCATTCGCCTTTTAGGTTCTTATGATCATTCACCTTTTAGGTTTTTATTATCATTAACCTTTTATGTTCTTATGATCATTCACCTTTAAGGTTCTTATAATTATTAACCTTTTAGGTTCTTATAAACATTCACCTTTAAGGTTCTTATGATCATTCACCAGATAGAATCTTATAATCATTCACCGTTTCAAATTTTATAATCATTCACCAGTTAGGTTCTTATAATCATTCACCTTTTAGGTTCTTATGATCATTCACCAGTTAGATTCATGTAATCATTCACCAGTAAGGTTCTTATGATCATTCCCCTTTAAGGTTCTTATAATCATTCCCCATTTAAGGTTCTTATAATCATTCACCAGTTAGGTTCTTATAATCATTCACCAGTTAGGTTCTCATAATCATGCACCATTTCAAATTTTATAATCATTCACCCGTTAGGTTCTTGTAATCATTCATCAGCAAGGTTCTTATAATCATTCACCGTTTAGGCTTATTATCATTAACCAGTTAGGTTCTTATGATCATTCATTGGTTTCGTTCTTACAACCATTTCAAGTTATGTTCTTATAATCATTCATCAATTGGATTCTTATGATTATCCACCAGTTGTTTTTGGGGGGTTCTTATAATCAGTAACCAGTAGTGTTCTTATAATTATTTACCGGATGGGTTCTTATAATTAGTCACAAGTTGTTTTTTTTATAATTCGCCAGTTAGGCTATCGTAATTGCACATGTTGCACTCTTCTTTATAATTGAATAAATATTTTTGAAAGTTATTCAGATGCTGAAGCAAAAGCCGTGGTAGGTCAATAAAAAGCACAGTCGTACAAAGACCTTTTGGCTTCTCACAGACCCAATCGAAGTGGTAGACATAGATAGAACATCAGCGTAAAATTTTAAAGAACAACCCTCACGCGTGAAAGTATTGATAATTCTTCTTGTAGACATTTTTTTAATCATTCGATGTTCAACTTTCCATCAATTCTTATTTTTTTTCATACTTAGAGATTATTTTCTCAGGAAAAATTACTTTTGAAGATAACTATCGAAAAGAACGAGTTTATTTACAAACGTTGCTCCTTTCGAAGATGTCGGATAGAGAGAGAAGAAATAGATTCTTAGCGGTGGAAACAACGAACCCCCTTGTATTGTCAGAATGGGAATACATTCGAGATTTAAAATGAACGAAATACCATCTAAAATAGAAATAACATTCAAAATAAATCACAAAGAAATTCCTCGTCTTGAAAAAACTGTTAAATTTTGTATAGATTGTAAAAATTGAAATACCAATCCATTAAACAGGGTGCCTTCATGAATTTGGAGTGTGAAAGCATAGATTTGTCGTTTCGACCGATCACTTTTTTTGCCACGATGGAATTTTCAAGATTTTGCTGCATCTGCGTGAAATTCAAGATCAATGTTTGAATTCGTTCTCTCATAAACAAAGGATGAAAAGCCATTAAAGACCATTATATCTTATATAAAGTCCGGCGTTTGTTTTGGTTATGATTGCAAATAACCCCGTTAAGTGTTATAGACAATACACTGTCGGTAGGCTAGTTCCGGAAAGTAAAGTTTAAACATACAATATTTTTCAATAACGTTTTCTCCTTAGTAATGGCTCTAATACCTCATTTTGCTGTTTACATTGTGTTGAGGTGGGATGGATACGTCTTCAGCTAGGGGCGGAGTTTGAGCATTTAATCCTTTACCAAACGCCAAGAGTTTGCATACGACATTTCAAAATGTGACGAAATTGAAAAATAATCTTTCGTTAGGGCAGAAAATATTGTGGAAAAAGGAGAAATTGCTCTGAAAAATAATCTTTTGTTAGGGCAGAAAATATTGTGGAAAAAGGAGAAATTGCTCGTTAAGAGCAATTTCTCCTTTTCCCACAATGTTTTCCAGAGTCGTCTGCAACAAACTGGTCAAATGATGTTATTGTTTGGAAATCTGTTAAGATCGACAATGAAGAACATGCCACATTTAAAGAGACACTTTAAATGTTTGCTTTTTGTTTTGAATAGTCGAGTCAGTGTCAATATTTGCGGTAGATGAAAGCAAAAGTGTCATAGCATGGATTAATGGACCCGAAGACAATATTTGGGGGCAATTAATGGTCAATACCTTATGAATAGAGTCGTATTCTTACAACCTTGGCACTTGCTTCCTGAATACTTAACCAGTACTCGCGCCGAACTGCGGTTTTGTCCCGGAAATGTTCACATTGCCTAACTGGAATTCGAACCCGGGACCCTCGGTATAAGAGACCGCCGCTCTACCTCAGCACCACTGTCACCCATCAAATAGTATATGGCACCCTTTGATAGGTCTGTAAAATGCCCTGGACACAGGATAAACTGTAACACGGATGATCCAAGCTGTAACTAATGAAACATCTACGTCTGGATCATTCGAACTAGATAAACTGAGGTAAGGGACGTCCCTAATTGAGATATTTCTTGCAATACAGGTCTGCCTGGACTGTGTTTGATTTGTTTAAACCAATTGTAGCGTATTTTCTACCAAGCGTAACTACTCGAGTATTTCCGTAACCTGGAAAATATACTTCGTAGATAAATGTAGGGTTACAAATTTCGGATGAATCGTCCTCGGCTGATTACACGTTTCCTGGGAGCGTTCACGTTTAATATGCATATTGAAGTGTTGAACATCATTTTAAATTATTATTGGTAATCGGTAACTCATACAAATTCTAAGTTGCGATATGTATCCGTTTCTTTAGTCAAATCAATTGACTTTTTAGTGTTAACATTTAAGATTTATATTTGAAAACGAAGTTACAATGGAAGGAGTTTCGCGAGAAACAAAATGGTGTCTTCCATATAATCAGTGTTTTCATTGGATAAACACGATGAGTTCAAATTGTTTTTCTAAGCCGGCTTCTAGCCATATTTTATAAGTTTCGTTCTCATGTTACCCGCCAAGCGTTCAAAATTATAAAAAAAAAACATGTAGAAGTAAACTCATTGCAAGAACAGGGACAAGCCACCTACCCCACCACACCATCTCACGACCACCGCAACAACTGTATAAGCAAACTTCGTGCACGATTACTTCCCTTTGCTACCCTGCAGTACTTTTTATAGCGCTATTTGTTCACAATATAACACATCATGCTTACAAGTAAATGCCTCAATAGAACAAAATGAACAAAAGAGAAGAACTACAGAATAAGGAAGAGAGGGGATAAAGACCGATAAAAGCTTTACAATGAATATTGATATGCTTTTAAAACATAGATATAACGTATATATCTATATCGTAAGAAGGCATATTTTCTTTAAATAGCTGTCAATTTTGAAATCAAGAAGTTTTGGCTGGTTTTCTATGACATATTTTTTTACATTAGCACATTGTTCGTGGCTTGAGAGCACTCTGCATGCTTACTGAAAGGGGTCACTGCGTAAGAGACTGCTGTTCGGGGTGGTGGTGAAAATGGTAGTGTAGTCATTATCAATACCTGTACATATATACATAATACAATGTTTAATCATTACATTTTTATTACCATGCATTTCCCCTCTTTTAATACAAATAGTGGTACTTTAACTCTCATTGACTACGTCGATTACTATGTACTCAAACAGATATCTTAAGAAATTAATATAGCAAAAGAAGAAATTGTTTTGAACAATCAACTACTCATTTCATCTCAGCCATGTTTTACCATAAGTATTCATCCTCATAACTCAACATTGTCGTCTGCTTATCCTTTAGACTTTGACTGATTGTGAAACGTTAAATTTTGCAATTACGAAGTTAAAAAACGTAACTGGTCTGACTGAACGCTCTCCATGTTCCTAGTTGATCTTTTTCAACCCATTCAACCCTTTACCAAACGAATATGTCCAGCCGAGTTTGTCTGAATCGACCAAATGAGACCGAGTCGTTGAGTATATATTACAACGTATGGGTTAATACAGGCACAAATCATTCAGAGAGCTCCAGCTGAATGACTTGCAGTCTGTATTAAGATAGCTTCAGTTTAACCCTTAACCAAACGGCAAATTTTTGACTATCCTAAATTGAAAGAGTTTGCAGACGACATTTCAAAATGTGATGAAATTGAATAATAATCTTCTGATAGGGCAGAAAACATTGTACGAAAAGGAGGAATTGCTCGTTAAGAGCAATTTCTCCTTTTCCCACAATGTTTTCCATAGTGGTCCGCAACAAACAGGTCAAATGTCGTTTTGTTTGGTAATGGGTAAATGTTTTTTTTCTCATTGTGTGTAATAATGGTCTTCTAAAACAAAACTTACGGTAATCATACGGGGTTGCTACCAACAGTACTCGCTATATGTTTTTTTTTATCTAATAATCAGGATTACAACTTACTCTTTTCTTTAGATAAAGTATAATCTACCAAATGATTGTCTTCCCACTCTCATTCACTTTTGCAGATGATCGTTTAGTTTTACGCTTATGTTGCTGGGTTATTTTTTAAAAAATATTTTTTTTGTGTCATCTGCTTTACAAAACCTTAAATATCTGCCTAATTTCGATGAGGAAATATTCTCAGAGTAGCAATCAGATTAGATCACAAACCAGCCGCCAATTTACTTGGCGTCTGGCCTGTGATCTAACCTGTTTGCATAAGCATGAAGTCGGTTCCAGCACCATCGGGGCTAAGAATAACGTCCTCTGGTAAAGCGTCCAAATCTACATTACCCTTCTTATCAAAGAAAGCGTCGCCTTTATTTACACTTGCTATTGAAAACCAAGATTCGCTCTGAAAGGCGCCAAATAGAATAAATAATTCCTTTCAACTAAAGCAATTATTCCTACGTCGATAAAACCCTTTCCCTCAATAGCACACGGGCTCTCTCTACAAGGCTCGTTAGGTTATTTTGATCACAATGAAATAGACATTGACATTGCTGAAAATGGCAGAACGTTAAGTATGCTATAAAACAATATGAAAAGATTGCTCGACATAACTGATTTTACCACTCCATTGAAACCAATTCCTTAGCTTCTGTTACCTAAAGTACTTATGTTAGAAACACTCTTTTATGCATGTTTCTTAGTGTTTTCCTAATTCATGTATTAGCTAAATATATGACTTAAATATGTTTACATCGTTAAAATCGTCATACACTATATGAATACAAGCTTCCTTTTCGTTCTCCTTACTAAACCCTGGTGGTACAGAGCCTTAGATAAGGTTCGTCTTTTTACAAACATTAGTCAACAAGGGAAAGGGGCATTAACAATAATCGCTTGGGAGACTTCACAGATATGCTTTATGACGAATCTAGGTACCATTTCACGAGAATAATTCACCACTTGTGAACCTTTAAATAAAGACTGTTTTGTTTTGTTAAAAGACATTTTCGAACGATCATGAGGTGGTTTTCGTGATATAGGTACAACGTACAAGTCATACCTGCTGGCATTCCGATGGAACTGAGTACTAAAACCGTATAGATTGTCGGATTAAAGGTGGATTAGAGAGGATTTAAACATGTCGTAGTAAGTTGTGAAATATGTTATTTTCCTCTTGTGATTATCGAACGCGTAAAGAGCAGATGGCTTTTGTAGTTGTTCAAATATGTAAAATTGGTGACTTATCATTTAGGAGATGGGAACTCGTATGACATTGGGTGTCTCTTGAATGGTTTGTCTCTTGAATGTTGATTACCTGCGTAAAATAGTTAGATGTCAAATTCCAGTAGTCGATCAATGTTATTTTGTAAAGATTTGTCACGCTGAAAGTGTACCAAAGAAACCATGAACCTGCTAATTTCGAGAATGTTCTTATTTCACAAAGATTTCTTCGGATGCCGGCCATAAATGCTTCTAGACAATCATGTTTGATATGTGCTAACTCATATTCAACTGTCGACTTGATATGAAGTGATAAAAGAAACTAGATAGATGGATATAGATATAGATCTTATTTATTGATACATAAGACCATAGGCCCATCAGTACGCAAGTAATTAAACCTCTAGAAGACAAATAACACTTTTTTTATTATGAATTCCGACTGCTGTATTTTCCGAACGGCTTTCCAAAGGATTTTCCAAAATGCAGGTCTTGAATCCGGGAGAATTCTTTAGTGTGTAAAGTCACTTTTATAATAGGTTTACGCGAAGGCTTTCTAAAACAAAACGGCTTATTTCATTTGTTTGGCGTAAAGGTGGGCAATGCTTTAAGTTAAATAGCTTCTTACTTAAATAGCTTCTTACTTAACCCTTAGAACGCATGTTAATTTTCTAAAAAATAGATTTTTGTCTCACCTGCTTTCCAAAACCTTAAATATCTGCTTAAGTCTGGTGTGGACATATACTCAGAGTAGCAATCAGGTAAGATCACAGGCCAGTCGCCAAACTTCATGTTGGCTGGCCTGTGATCTAACATATTTGCATAAGCATGAAGTCGGTTCAGCACTATAAAGGTTAATGACGCTTTTTCGCAGTTCTTATTAAAACATATTTGATAATTTCGAACGTCTCAAAGATGTTTTCTCTCTGCATGCCCTCAGTTTTATTCTATTTTGCCTGTCATCTCTATGTTCACACCTTTATCGTCATTTATATACCATTTAAGATTTACCTATTCTCATCGGTACATTTACGGATATTTAATGGTCACCTTTCTATCGATTTCTCTATCACACGGGTCGAATACAAGGCCTGTAAATCCTTTTCTTTATACAAACGACTTTGAACACATCTTAGCCATCATATATTCGAAAACATTATGGCAACTTGAACATTTCTTAGTTATGGGCGCGTCATGAATTATTTGTAACCATTTAACATGAATAGTGTATATGTTTATGCATTGAGTGTGGAATGTTTCTAGTTATACTTTTGTTTCATTGAGTATAAGACCGATTGCTGTAGATTAAAGGAGAAGGTGTTAAATGCAAGCGTTATGTGAACATTTACTACCTCTTTACATTCCTGTCTATATAGCTTCTTTTGGTTAAATACCCGTACTGTACCTTGTATGAAATGAATGGGCGTTCAAAGAGCAAGGGTTGATTGCTTGACTTTTTTAAACTTAACATGCCTATACATGCATTCACTCCATTGATCCTGTTTTGAAAGATAGATTGACGACCTCTTTATTTCATAGAATGTATCCGTCAATCTTGATTTTTTTTTATCAGATGGGAAGTAATTTCAAGTAAGTGATGAATTGGTGTTGGAAGATTACCTATGCTTCTGCATAATTACTGAAACCGTGTTAAAATCGGCGATTACGATAAATCACAGTATTATCGAACCGGTTATCTGTAAGTTTTGGTGTACATTTCGTAATGATCAGACGACTTTCGTGTAAACGAATTGGAACTATCTCGTTGATTGGATGTTGTAGCGGTTCGGAAGCCAACCATTCTAGCGAAGTTGGTGAATTTACCTATTATCCCCTATTGACGCCAACAACAACGAGAGTTCTAAACGAAAGAAACGTATGTCTTACATATTGGAGAGAAAACATTGTGACAAAAGATATTTTCTCCTATCACAATTCTTTTTTTAATTCTCTTCAGCACTTACGCCGAGTTATATGCATAGTATACATACAAGAACGTGAGCGCCCAATTAAAGTAAAATACGTCACAAGACTTTTTACTCAGCATATCAAGTTTATAATCGGATCCATTCGAGTGCAATCGGTCTTATTCGGCCTTTTTAAACTATGGCAGGAACAAGATTCATTCGGCCGAAAAAATCCGAAAGACAAATATTGCCGTTTGGTATGTTTTGTATTTCAAATGATCACGACCGCTTCGTACCTGTTTAACCCTTTACCGATTTTTTAAACGCAAAATTTAAGACTGTCCCAAATTAAAAGAGTTTGCAGACGACATTTCAAAATGTGATGAAATAAGAAAACAATCATCTGATAGGACAGAAACCTTTGTGGGAAAAGGAATAATTGCTCGTTACGAGCAATTTCTCCTTTTCCCATATTGTTTTCCAGAGTCGTCTGCAGAAAAAAGCGGTAAAATGATAAAATGATGTTATTGTTTGGCAATGGATTAAAACATTCTGGCTTACAGCAGGAATGAGACTGAACGTTTCAAATGCATTCCGAATCACGCCAACCAATTCCGAATTACCAAACGTACACACTAGAAACCCGCCCTTCAGATATTTCGGTCTCATTCGATCACTAGTCGGATTCGGGTTTCAATTATGAAGTATACCTACCAAGCTATTCATAAACAAACATGAAGCATACTTATATTATTGATTTTTAAATTTAGAACAACCCTTCACACAAAGACGTTTTGAACATGACATGATATTAATAAAACTAATTGAAATCAGTTCCAAATCACTAACATCAGTGTTAACAATTCTAAGTTTTTTTTTAATCGGTATTATTTCATATGCTTAGTTATTATTTTCAATCGAGATCAATCCATGACTTACCATTTTCCAATAGACTATAGTATTCACAATATTGAACACCTCTCTATAGTTATAGCTGTAATTGGTTTAAAGTGTACAGTCGTATAACGTGAAGGGCCTATACTTATCCTTTTTTTAGTTTGTAGACGACCTTTTCAAAAACCTACTAGACACAAAAAAGTTTCCTGAATGTATAAGGATCATGGAATAGAAATTAGGGAAAAATGTGACAAATGGAGAATTTGTTCATATGAGCAAATTCTCCATTTGTCTCATTGTTTTTCGAGATCTTTCTCCCCCACGTACCCACGTTAAATTACGCTAGTTTTGGGGTAGAGAGTATAGCGTTATTTAATCTCTTTTTACATTTTTACAACACGAACGTGTGCTTATCTTTCATATCGAAACCTACCTGTTTTCGCCATTATTAATTCAGTTTTGTTTAGTACATCGGAAATTTTAAACTAATTAAAAGTTAAACACGGACTGTTAAACAGTGCTTTTAACCGTACATAACTCAGTTTGTTGACTGTGCTGGCTTATTACTTTATGCTTTTTGTGTGATTGTGGAATTGATTTTATCAAAGCAAAGTAAGTAATGATTTTGAAATGATTATGAATTGATATTGATCGGCTGATCCTTCGTGTATTTCATGCGATATTTACATTGGTTATTCTACATGACAACGCGTGATTTATTTCTTAGCATGATGTTCATTACTGTATGTTTACTTGGCTTCATTTCGTGCCAACATCATTTGAGTAATGCTATGATGCCTGACCCTAAATGATAGATGAAGACCTGATGCTCAACTGCCCATATGGACTGGTCAAGCCGGTAGAACCACCGGCATTCTGTGAGTCAGTCGAGAGACTACCGCTTCTGAATACCCAAATAACGCCGGGATTTGAACCCACACAGAAAGGGGTCATGTTATTCAAGTCGTGTACTTTAACCATAAGGACACAGGGACCAAAATGAATCACTATGAACCAAGAATATTAGCAACCCCAACAGGCCTCAGAACTTCAAAGCATATGATTTGATTCTTCCGGCTAACTCATGTAATGCCGATTGTTCTATTCGACTTGACAAGTCTTTATGGGCCGTTAAGGTAGAATACCCATAATCCGCCATTTTGAAACATTTGCTTTCGTCGGATTTCTTCGGTCGTTCCGGGTATACAACGGTCTGGAACTATTCGTATTAAACTGAATAGTTCCGGCCCAGACCGGAGTATGCCGAGAACGACCGAAATAATCAGACGGAATACAATGTTTAAAAATGGCGGATTATCGGTTTTCTACTTTAAGTAAGGAATCTTCCTTCATCAATTATAAGCCGGGAGTCGCACTAAAACTGAAATTCTGTTGACTATATGTATAACAGACAAACAAACATCAAACCGACATACTTGCTGAATGATACTATAGAAACCTATTCATGAGATAGCTAGTGAGCAATTTCGATCCAATATTAAAAAGAACACGTGTTCCTGTCAGCTCGTACTTTTATACGCAAACAGTCGCCATATCTAAACAATAGGAATGGATCATTTCATAATGCAAATAACATTATACAGAATGAATATTCTGGAGATTCTTGCTTGACCCAGCACGCTTTATTGAGTTGTTATCTGTCTATAATCGCTTAATTTTTTGCCCAACGCCAAATTTTAGACTGTCCTTAACTGGAAGATATTGCAGACGACATTTTAAAATGTGATGAAATTGGGAAATAATCTTCTGATAGGGTAGAAAACATTGTGGGAAAGGAAGAATTTGCTCATAAAGAGCAATTTCTTGATCTCACACAATGTTTTCCAGGGTCATCTGCAACAAAGGGGTAAAATGTCGTAATGGTTTGGTAATGGGTTAATCAAAGGTCTCGAACAGTTATGGCCATAATTCGTCTGCAACGGTACATTTCATGTCGTGTATAGCTGATGAATAGCTTTTATTGAATGTTTAACGATTAAAGATAAAATCGTCTAGGTATACTATAAGGTATGGATAAAATTAGACAAAAAACCCACAGCTTTTATATTTTAACGTATATGTTTAACACCGTGTCAACAACTGTTCAGCGATATACCGGTTTCCCTAACATCTGCCTTCATAAGCTATCGGTACTGTTTTACTAAACAGTTAACGCTTAAGATTTGCGTAAGTCTAAAACAACAATTCCTCTTATTCAATATTGGGTGAAGCAATATTGCAAAGTAACACATTATTAGAATCGTCTCTCCGAGACGCTTCTAATGACGTGTCACATTACAATATTGTATTTTCATTGAAGATACTATGAGTATCCATGTATATCAGTTACGACTCCCGCAAATATTTTCGATAAGTTGTTTAGTAAAACGGTACCATGGCTCCGAAGTGTCTTGCCAATCAGATCGTGTCCAAGTGGTGATTTCAGACAGCTCAGCTTAAATGACCTTGGTTACACTTATGGAGGTTTGATTTGTACAACGGGTCCAATCGGAACTACTCGGGTATTTCCGTGAGCTGTGAAATACACCTCGGATATAAGTGTAGGGTTACAATTTTTCGGGTAAATCGGCATCCAACAATTAACACATTTTCTAAGCGTGCAAGTTAAGTAGTTCAATGTGTATGGAAGGGTTGGACATCCTTTTAAATAATCTTTATATCAGTAACTCATACCAAATGGCAAAATTATGGTTGTGACATGTAAAGTTGTTTCCTCAATCAAATTTAACGACTTTTTAGAATACACATTTAAGTTCTATTTGACGAAAGTCAAGTGACGTCATTCCGCTGGGAACCAATATGGCGTCATCCCTATTATTTCAGAGGTGTTTTCATTTGATTAACCCGATGTGTTCATATTGCAACGGGTCTTCTTTTACCCTAAGAATGCTTGGAAAATTTCTAAAAATAGATTTTTGTGTCGTATTCTTTCCAAAACATTACATATCTGCTTAATTATGCTGATGAAAGATACTCAGGGTAGCAAACAGAGTAGATCACAGGCCAGCCGCCAATTTACTTGGCGCCTGGCCTTGATCTAACTTTTTTTGATAAGCATGAAGTCGTTTCCATCACTTTAAGGGTTAAAGTTGATTCACATGGTGTTTAACGCCGTGTCAACGATATCTAGTTATATCACTGTTTTATTTCTTGTCTAGCGCCCTGAAGTGTCTAATAAATAACACTCCCACGAAACCAGAGACATCGATAGAACCCGGGACCCAAAGTTCTAAGAGCACCACCTTAAACGTCGAGCCACACAGGTTACTTGTTTGATATTTAGGTTGATAACTTTGAATTAGTTCATCGTTTTCTTTTATGCATACATGTATTTCTTTAAACATTATTTCAGGATGACGTTCCAACACCAGCACCTACTAGAATTGCAACTACAATCAAAACCATTCCGAGATGTCACTACGGACGTTACTGGGGTACGACCCAAGTAGATTACCGAGTCGAATGGGCGATCAGACAGCGACACCGAATCGGACGGCAATGGCGCATCAGAAGGCAAAATACACGGCACCGATGTCACGTGTCCGAAAACTCCCGCCAATCAACGAGGAGACTGGGTCACCAAAGTACACGACGAGATACACAGCTAGGTTCCCCGCATCTTCCCCGGTACAGGACGGATATGAGGAACCAACTATACGGAGAGTCGCGAAAAACAGGTTTTCCAATGTGAATGTAAATGACGGGTCTGAAGTTCGGGTTGTCCCGGTTGTTAAGCGCCCTGTGATACCTGTGATTCCTATGCGCCGGGAGCCACAAAGACCCGCGTCACCCGTACTCAAGCCCATGTACGAAGAGAAGCCCAAAGAAAGGCGGGTTGACGTCCCCGTGTCTCCGTCTGACGTTAATCACACCCTAGTGGACGGGCTTGTGGCAGACTATTTACACTACTCGCGGTATGGACATATTATACCCGTGTACGAGGGGACGAGTGCTACGTCATGTCCATGTTGTACGGACAGAAATAGACAAAACGTCAGGTCACTTCTGGGATTCCCCAAACACATGGCGGACGCAGCGAGGAAACCCCCGAGAAAGTACGATCAGCAGTCTCGAATACCCAACACTATGGAGGACGATTTGGACTATGGTGGTACGATATTCCCGAATTCTATGTACGCAAAATCGTTAAGACCGAAGCCGAAACCGACACCGTTGGAGCAGAAGTTACATCACATCGCGGAGGAATCTAGACGGGCCCCCTGGATGAACTACCAACCCCTCCCGTACGCAACGAACTACCTAAACCCCGAGTACAGTCGGCCCGCCGAACTCTATAACTATTACTACGAGAACGACCCCCAGAGGCAGAACACGTTTATGCAAAGACAGGTTCTTGAGGCGGACTCGGAATACGACGCGGCCATGAGTAAACTAGAGTCGGCCTATACGCTTAACTTTGGGAGTAGCAGCTATCAGGAGTATCAAGATTATTACTGATCGTGTGTCGCTGGAACATGGTTGGGTGGTCAATCTCACTTCACGCTGTTATATCAAATAGAAAATGGATACATCACCTTTCACTTTGTTCCATATGTAATAAAGAAAAATTGTTATCGTGATATATCCATTTCCCTTCACTGGAAGGGAAAGTATTAAAGTGAAACGTCCATTTCCTTTATGTGTAAGGGAAGTGTTAAAGTGAAACATCAATTCCTTTAAATGAAAGGGAAAGTGCTGGAGTTATTTATGTCCTTGTAATTAGAGGAAAGTGTTTAGTGATACATCCATTTTCCATATTTATAATGGAATCTGCCAAAGTAATACATCCATTTTTCCTTATACGTATATAAGGGAAATGTTAAAGTAATGCATAAATTCCGTGCCTGGTCCAATTGAAGGCAACAGGTGAAGGGTAATTTATTTAATTCTTTGATAATTGGTAAAAAGTAACTAAAAAACCATCGTGGCTAAAAGAAAAATTGCTCATTACGAGTGATATCTCATGTTGTCATATATGTCTCTTTTATCTTCGGAACAGATTGGTGATGTGAATTATATAAAAAAAAGTTGATTTATGAAGGGAGGTAATAATTTGGTTAAAGAGCAATGTTAAGTCCTATTCACGAACGGGCACTTTCATTATAACTTTTCATGAAGGCTAAGTTTCTTTTAAGCTTACTAAAATCCACATTTTTACTCGGTTTCCCAATAAAGATTTTCATTTAGATTTCCAGCTTCTCACATAAGCTACTCTCTTATCAATTTGACAAACGGAGAGTTTGTTTAATTTTAAATGAACAATGTCTCTGTTTTACCGAATTCTTCAATCACTCGCTGTGCTTTGGTAGATCCTACATTTGTATAAAGCGTTAACATAATGCCATAAAAAAATGTATTAAACTGTGATACAATGGAATTCCCTTGACAAAGAACAGGATGGCACCTTTTTGTAAATACAAAGGGACCTTGAAGAAAAAGAAGTGATTCATCAAATGATGGATGGCTTTTTTTTACAATTTGTTTAAATCATATGTCTCCCTCTCCATTCTATATCGGGTTTAACGCCAAGTCACCAAGTGATTTGCCAATCTGTATCGATTTAACACCGGTTTAACAAGTTTTCTGCTATGTTTTGGTTAACCTATGTTTCAACAGTGCGGACCAAGCTTGAAATACATTAAAAACAAGAAAGTAGTCCCCGGACTTCCTGCCAAACCTGAGTCTTCAACATTGATACTATTCCCACATATGACTTATAGTAATTGTGGACGTCACTCATGGACAAAATGAACGAAAATATTCATCTGTTTGATAGCTAACACTTTGGTAGAATGAAAAATTGGTCATCTGGAACAATTTCTCTTTTGGGAGCAGTGATTTGTTGCTTCGAATGCGTTTTTTTAGGGGACTGCTAACAAACGAGTCTCTGAAGGTTTGAGAGCGAATGAACATTTTCTTTTCTTATTCCACTTTGATATTCTTCACTATGCCCTCAAATATAAGAATAAGGGAAAAGTATCACTAAGCCGACTTTTATTATAGAGAATCACTCCTTATATAAAGCTCTGACCACGTCTTGTTCACGTAATATCATAACTCCCTCCTCGTGTGTCATCAAATAATTCATTGAATAGAAGTAGATGTAATCCGATGAGAACGGGTGTTTTGACTATCAGGTCCAAGTTCTATTCGAATAGACATAGAAACCTTTTCAGTTTCATGGACGATTTTAATTGCTACAAGCAGCATAGAAAAATGTCAAATAGGCATTATCATGGTCTTCATCTAGATTATACAGTCAAACTTGTCTACAGCAGCCACTCTTAAACATAGAATACATATGACTGCATAGCAACATTGAAGCTCAATACAGCAGGCAAGACATGCAGAAAGCTCCTGCAGGAGCTTTCTTCATGTTTTGCCTGCTGTATTAAGCTGTCAACGGTCTCAAAAAACAGATCTGATGGCATTTTTGTTGGTTGCTTAAGACAGGTTTTACTGTACTTTAAACCTACAAACGTATTATGCATTCATTTAGTTTGTGTTATGATGCATACATAGATTTCCTGATGCACATAAATGTTAAATTATTGCAATCATTAAACGCTAAAAATCTAATATCGATGTTATCTTTGTTTATCTATCCCCTTTCACAAAAGAAAGACGTTCGAGGTCGTACCATAGCACGATGACGTAGAGTAAGACTATCCGCTAAAGTGCTGAAAGTTGCAGGTTCAATGCCATGTCGTGCCACAACAAAGACCAAACAACACTGATTATTTTTGTCGGTTCCATTGGCAATCTAGGTAATGGGGAAGATATATCATCTTCAACAAATGATGCATTTTTATATAGGTTAAAAGAAAGGTTATGGGACATTGACATTTTTAAAGAGCATTGTTCATTTCGCTAAGAGAACGAGTCGTTTTTTAGAATACACAAAGCATGAATCGTTTTCACCAAATCATTGACATTGTTATTTCTTTTCCCTATTTTTGTTTTTAAAAAGCTTCATCAACTCTCAAATAAGAGTGAAATTCCTAACTCGCCATTGATAGAGGTTGGTCCATAACTTTATCAGTATAGGTCAGTCAGAATAGGTAGAACTATTGACATCTCGCTAGTCAATCTGGAGACATCTTATGAACACTCAACTTTACCGCTTTCGCAATTTGAACCCACATATAGAGGTGCCGTGTGAAGTACTGTACTCTATCCACTACACCACGAAGGATCCATTCGTAGTATAAAATGATGTCACAATGTTAACCGTTGGAAATCAAAAATAACAATCTTGAGATTACAAGCGCAGAACACTGACCACGAACAATGTAGACATCCTTACGCCCAATGAAAATGTCCTTTTTACATGCCGCGCATTTTAACAGAAACGATCACCAACTGTATAACATAAAAGGGACTTTATTCCGCTTCGTGTGTCATGTCTATAGAGTCTTATTGTGTAAAATTCTGCCATTAGATATTGAAGATGCCATACTCGCAAGGAAAATAACTCGTACCTGCATGAAAAGTTTCCATTTTCATTTTTTAGGGATTGCCTGCACTCACTTTCGCCTTAAATTGATATTGAAATTTGTAATAGGAGCTTGTTAAATTAATAAATGCGATTTCTTTATTTTGAAAGCAACAGCAGATGACAATTGTTAGGAAGGCAGTGTGCCAAAGAAAAAAAAGGAATGCTCTTGAGAAGCGCAGCAGTTAATCTTTTATCCCACTGTTTCTTTATTCCTCTGCAACAGAATGGTAAATGACTTTCTATAGGGTAGAGTGTTAACCGTCTGAAGTAAGGAAGCAGTCATACCCATCAGTGGAACATTCTACCTTGCATAGACCGTCAAAAATTTCATTTTTGTTGATCAATGCAAGGCTATATTAGTCAAGTGCCTATTGACAATGTTTTAACATGCTATCAACATGCATTGTTTTTTTTTACTACCGACTAAGACTTCGAAACTAGGGTTGGGGCCTAAATACTCAATTAATTAGATCTAGTTGCAGTTCCAAACAACCTTATATCCTACCTTTAGGCTGTCAGGGGATATACCAGCATGGGAATCTGGAGAAAGAGTGGACTGGTTGTAGTAACAACTCATACCATCACTGAAGGCCTGCATATCAGACAATTAACCCTTTACCAAACGATAAATTTTTTACTGTTCCAAATTGTAAGTTTGCAGACGACATTTCCAAATGTGATGAAATTGAAAAATAATCTTCTGATAGGGCAGAAAACAGTGAGGGAAAATGATTAATTGCTTGTCACGAGCAATTTCTCTTTTTCCCAGTGTCGTTATTGTTTGGTAATGGGTTAACAGAGTTGATGTATATCCAGAATGGAACTGAAATGTCACATTTGAGATAAGATTGGATTCATATGAGTGTTCAAAAACGCTCAACCAGACAACAGAGAAGTTAAAAAAAACATTTGTGATATCGGGAAGGAAAAATCCATTGTGACCAAATAAAAGCAATTTTTCAATAGTCACAATGCTTCTTGTATGGTTTGTCATGGGTCCCTGTTAAGTATAAAAGAAAACTTAAGGCTTCTAAGGCAAAAAACAACCCGAGTATTTTGAAAATAGTTTATTTGATTAATATGTAAAAATGAGACTACACCGCCATAAGTTGTATTAATTCATAAAAAAGCAAGGCCTGTAACAGTAGTTTGTTCAGAAGAACTGGTTAACGTGCACCATTTAACACTTGGAATACACAAATATGTTCATCGTGGGATATATTTCTTGGTGTTATATTCAATTTCTTATAACAGAATCAGATTTGCCGAATACATTAACTGTTAACAAATAATCAAATTGATCTAAAAAATGAATGGATTTTGAAAATGACCTGACTGGTGGAATGTTAACATGGTCTTATCATTGGAATGTGATTTAACCAATCATCAATATACATAAAAGGCAATTTGTCTCAGAAAAACATGAGGAAAATAAGACAAATGCAAATAATATTTTTTTTAAACAATTTCCCTAAAGATGGCTATAAAGAGTTCTAATCATAGCTTCAATTTGAAATCTATATATTACATCCATCTCAATGAAAAAAGAAATGTATATGGTCCAGCACCAATATACATCAGCATACTTTAACAAGGATACAGTACAAGGCAAGATAAAAATGACAACTTTCATACAAATATTTACAATCCATATCCCTACACTCATGCATGAAGTACATAACTCTAACTAGACTAATAACAGTTTTATATCACACGTTTTCTTTTAAGTATTAGTTTCACTTAGTTTCCTTTATTCAATTAAAAACATCAATTCAGTATGATTGTATTGTGAAAAAAATTGCGATAGTTTTGGTCAGATATCCAGGCAATATTTCAGTTGTCTATCACACCTTATAGCATTATTTTCTCTTAGTTTCCCTTATAAACAGTAATTATAAAACATTGCTGATAGCTTTGGTCAGATCCCAGGGCTATATATCTTATATTGTAGGTACTTGTCATATCAGACTTTCAACAACTATCAACATCAAAAATCTGAAAAAAGATAAAATACATATGACCTATATTTAAAATGTAGCATGTCTCCGTCTGATGTTTGTTCTTAAAATTGACCAGTAATAGCATTTGTTGGATTCAAATCCCACTTCAACAAGAAATATATCAACATTATACCTAGTACAAAAATGAAAAAAGGATGGTCCTAAGATAATCACAGAGTATATTACTTGGAATGACTTCATAACATCTTCCCATTATACAAAGTAATAAATTGTATGACTGCAATCATCCACCTTAAATACATTAACAAAACAGTAACTCAATCAAAAGTCAACAGAGAAATAACATTGTGATGTATATATGGAATGTCCTTACAAGATTTGCTTGCACCAGCTCAAAGAATGATTGTATGCCAATATCGAATTTAACAATTCAGAGAGCCTTCTTTCTCTCACAACTTGATGTACACTCTATACATGCATATGCAAAAAATGGGAAATGAAACTCATGCAACAAAAGAAGACTCTTTATATGAAGCAATTTGCTATTATTTCACTGATGAATTTAATCCATCTAAAATGTTCAGCAGATTAAAAAAAAGAAAAGAAAAAAAGATGACAATATTTTGTCTGTTGTACAACAGCCATGGTGATAGGTTGTAGTTTAAGAGTAGAACAAAAAGAAAATATTTATTTACACATTTTTCAACTACATGGTTATGAAGAACGAGATTACAAGCAACATGGTGTACTAAAGAAGATGCAAAAACAAAGAGCAAAATTAATATAAATCATTGCAAACAAGGTGGAATCAAACAAAGATAATGTAAAGTCTCTGTAAATTCTTAAAAGCCTTATTAAAAAACAGTGTATTTGTAGCAGGTCAATTTCAAAACTTTTTTAAACCAGACTTATCATAAAAGGCAGTTTAAGATGCTTGTGTTAAATGTTTTACAACAAAAGGGAGAATGAATTCTGTAAATCATCATGCAAAAAAAAGTCGATATCACTTAAACTAGTAGAACAAGAAGATCTCAAAAAACCAAGATTTTGATATCAAACAGTTCAAATAAAAAGGTCATTAATGCTGCATAGTTCAAATTTAACAAAATAATAAAGAATATCATTGTCAAACATAAATGTTGCAGTTAACTCAGTTAACTTCATAGGCATGTTTCCATAATTTAAATATAATGCCACCTAACATTCTTCATTAACACTTTACCAAACACCAAAAATTTTGACAGTCCCAAATTGAAAGAGTTTGCAGACATTATTTCAAAATGTACTGAAATAGGAAAAAACATTCTGATAAGGCATAAAACATTGTTGGAAAAGGAAAAATTGCTCGTCATGAGCAATTTTTCCTTTTCCAACAATGTTTTCCAGAGTCATCTGCAACAAAGTGGTTAAATGTTGACTTTTTGGTAAAGGGTCAAGTATTGATCTCCTCCTCTATCCATTGACTTATATCAACTTTGGTCCCTGTAATGGAAAGTTGTTCCCTCTGGCCAAGATTTTCGATTCACTGTTCCTCATCTTTCTTGCCATGCTTCAAGATCCTTGTGAATTCTACGTAGTCAAAATTTCCCTTCTTGATTGGGGCCTCTCTGAACATTTCATCAACCTGGAGCACAAAATGATTTCATTAATACCCTAAATGGCCTTCATATTCCCCATACCCAGGGTTGTCATTACCATTAATTTTTTGAGTTAGAGGCCAACTTTGATTTGAGGAGGCAAATGAAGCAAAAAACCAACAAAAATTAGGTGTTTACTACTTAATATCACCACATATCAGTTTTTTGTTATTTGAGCCGACCAAAAAGCAATTTGAAGCTGTCAAATTGACTGGCAGCTGGCTCTTAATGACAATCCTGCATACCCAGCACAATCAATCTTGAAATAACAACCACTCAGGGGAAACACAAAAAGTGTTTACATACCAAAAAATATGTTTAATTTCAGTGGTCGCAAGAGCAAGAATGACTGAAATACCATACTTTTTCACGTCTGCAGCAGAAAAATCTAGAAACCACTATGATAAACGGATAGATTGCTTTCCTTATCTTTATGTCACAAAGAATTATATTGAATGCCAAAAAAATGTATCATTTTCATGTTGCTTTTTGTTGTCTGTTCTTGTTTTCAAACTGGTGCAGGCACAAATGTCTATATAATGCAATGGGTTTATTTTTTAAGAACTGCTTGAAACTTCAGCCCTACCTTTGAAACAAGCATAAACAAAGCTAAAACTTTCTCTTGCATCAAATGTTGTTTTTTTTCCAGTTTTGGTTGTAGTGGTGAATAGTTCTCAGACATTACCATTTGAAAGAGAAATGATTCTTTAATCTTAACACTTATTATAGAAACAAAGAATATAGAAAGTTAATAAAATGCCAGTGATTATTCCTTCATTTTAAACTAATTTCTTTTACAATGATTGTGAAAGAAGTATAGACAACTTGAATTCATCAATCTCGATTCTGATTCCTCAATACATAACCAGTACTAGCACTGATCTGTGGGTTAGTTCTGGCATTTTAGTCCCGGACCCTTAGTTTTAAAGGCCAATGCCCTACCACCGAACCGCTGTCATACACATATATTTTGCCAAAATAAATGGCACATAACTATGGAGTGTGTAACCCTCAAGCATAAATAAAAATTGTGTATGCATTATATCTGAACTATTTCAAACTTTATTAACACCCCTTGAAAATGTGAAGTTTACTCCACCAACATCCAAAGGGTTGAATTTCTACTTTATAGTAAAAGCTTGATTTGCCCCACCTTTAATAGAAAAGACCACACTTCAAAATTAATATAAGAACTATAAACCAACATTTACACAAAAGAAAAACAATAAATTACCTCCTCATCCGTAAACCTATCACCCATGGATGTAAGTAATTCTCTAAGTCTGTCTTCTTGTATATATCCTGGAATAAAAAAAGATGCATGTGTAATACCAAAAATCCTCCCTCCATGCAATTTGATTCTGAAGTTCTTATTTGTCATCGTGTTCTTTTTGATAACGCATTCACTTTCTTGGGTAGTTTCTACCATGATTAATGAATATCTATGGCTGCATTTTGCCTATTTAAATTCAACAGGATGAGGGCTATAATTTCATTTTGCTCACAATTGAGAGCAGGGTTCACGCTGGCCTTCGCAAATGGCGCCATTGGCGACAAAATCAAGAAATTGGCGCAAGAAAAACAAATTTGACGAAAGTGCCTGGCGCCGACTATTTTCCGCGAGAATTTGATGGTTGGTTACCGCATGGTTGCCAATCTTGAGTCAATATCGATTTGTTTTTACTGTAGAGCCGAGAATCATGTATCGATGTATCCCGTAATCGCAGTACTTTGAATTAGAACTCGGGAACCAGCTTGTTTATCAAATGCGATTTCCGATACGGGATAATCCTGTTTTCACACTTGTTCAGTTCATTATCTGTTGATTGTCAAGTTTGTTGAAGGTATTCTTGTGTACACCATTTAGTCAATCGCCAGCCTTTACAACTTCAATTATATGGAAATTATGACTTTGATTACTTTAATTGCTTTTCAATGAATTAAAGAAGTTGAACTCGGGAACCAGCTTGTTTATCAAATGCGATTTCCGATACGGGATAATCCTGTTTTCACACTTGTTCAGTTCATTATCTGTTGATTGTCAAGTTTGTTGAAGGTGACACATTCTTGTGTACACCATTTAGTCAATCGCCAGCCTTTACAACTTCAATTATATGGAAATTATGACTTTGATTACTTTAATTGCTTTTCAATCGAAATGTATGCCCTCGCGCTCCTTTTAAAGAAGTTGATATCAAACATCGATGAAGTCAGTTGTGTTGATTGACAAAGAAATGAAACTCTTTTATGCACCGGAGTTTTGGTATATAAAATCCGCGATTTTAAGTGACACTTAATTCTGATCCAACACAAGAGTGACTATAAATCGATCTTCTCAGTCGTTGAATATGCCTCCCACTAAAAATCAAATAAACATCTGACAAGGAGGCCTGGAGGACAGGAAATAGTTGGTTATAATATGACGCCAAGGTGAAAGTCATGTTTCTGATATGTCCCGTTTCAAATGTTGAGTGTGAGAGAGGATTTAATCCATAGAACCTAATGAAAACAGCACATAGAAATAGATAGATTAAACGAACACTTGAGAACCTCTTTTGAACCGTAGGTGACCCTAATGAAGGATTTCCCCTTCTACAAAAGACTATTTTGGCTCCAACTTATTGAATTTGGCTCCAATTTTTTGAATTTGGCTCCAACTTTTTCAATTTGGCGCAAGTGTTGGCGCAAAGAAAACTTTAGCCAGAGAGAACCCTGGAGTGTTAAGCAAACAATTTGTCAAAGGGAAAATAAGAGAAACCATTGAGTTATCAATGTTATCAAGGCATATTCATCTGGACAGAAAAATGGCACAGACTATATACAAGTTATTAAAAGTTATCTGTTGCAATTGTGTTACATTAAAGGCACATAAAAGGAGATGAGTACAAATACATTACTGAAAAATATATGGAGTCTTTTTTATCATGTTCATAAAAGTCATGAGAATTAATTTACAAATGCATTTGAGACCTTATTGAATAAACTACTTTAACATAAGTTATTTTGTGCTAGAAACATAGTTGTCTCCAATTCAATAATGTTTATCAACAACCTGTTTGTTTACATATTCAAAATAATGAATTCTGATTGGTCGGTTCAAAAATTGTGTATCAACTGTCAAGGTCAGGGATGAAGAATCACACAATCTGAAATATTAAACTGGTTAATCTGGGTTATTTCTTGTTGGCTTTCACGTTTAAGTTGTGCTAGTAGGGTTTTTTGGTGATAACTATTTGAATCTGATCAAAAGTTTACAAAATAATATAGTTTTATATGGCATTAATCTCCTTGTATGTGCCTTTTAGCAGAAGGTCAAAGGAATTTTCCTTTTACCCTAAGAATGCTGGGTAATTTTTAAAAATAGATTGTTGTGCAGTATGCTTTTCAAAACCTTTAATATATGCTTTATTTTGATGTGGAAAGATACTCAGAGTAGCAAACAGGTTAGATCACAGGCCAGTCCCCAATTTAATTGGCGGCTGGCCTGGATCTAATCTGTTTGCATGAGCATGAAGTTGGTTCGAGCATTTTAAGGGATAATTAAAGTTTGTGTTCCTTAATTCTAATAAAGTTTACCTCCATTAGTTTCATCAAAACAAGCAAAGGCATTTCTGATGACATCTTCAGGGTCTGTTCCATTTAGTTTTTCACCAAACATGGTTAAGAACATGGTAAAGTTGATGGGACCTGGGGCACAGTTCATCATTTCTTCTAAATATTGGTCAGTTGGATCTTTGCCTGTAAATATATGTATCCTTTTTGATTTATATCATCATACACATTGGTTTTTTTTGCAAATTTCAATCATTTTTTAAAACAACTGAGATGATAAAAATTGATCACTAGAAGAATTAGCTCACATAACATAGTCATCAAACTTAATTTTGATACAACAACAAATATTTGCAATTTCCTTTTTTAAACCATTTTATATTTGACAGCATGATAACCTTTGAAAGCAACACAAACTATGGCTGTGAGATGAATAGTCAACTCAGATTTCCCATTCAATGATTGATGAACACAAATTTTCCATCTATTGATTCAATACCTTTGAATCATAATATAGATTTTCCCATGATACTATCTTTTGGATTGATAACTGATCCAGTTTTTTTTGCAACCAATGAGGAAGGCTTTTAAAAATTACACTAAAACAGATGCAAAGATTTTCAAAGGCAATGATACACTTGACAGAAACTACCCAAAATTCTTTTTAAAATTGTAATGTGTGCATTTTTTTAATGCAAAGTTGAAACAACAGCTTTATTCAAAAGGATAATTTTGTAGCCAATAGAAATTATGACTAGACCAAACACTACCATGTAAGGTTTCAAAGCGAAAAGACCTGCTGTAACAAATGATACATAAAGGAACTATTAAATATGTAAGTTCTTCATAAAGAATTTGAGTTACAAGCTAAAACAAAACCCTTACATTATGCTTTTACCTAGTAAATAAAAGATTGGTTCATTGTGCAAATGTTAACACATGTAAAATATCTTGAGAGTAACAACAATACATACTATCAGTATGAGAACGAATAAGCAATAAGACATTCACCGATTACTAAATGCAGTATTTCTCTTACCTAAGGATGCAAGCATGTCATGCAAATCCTCCTTGTCAATGAATCCATCCCTGTTTTGATCAATCATGTTAAAAGCTTCCTTGAACTCCTGGATCTGTGCCTGATCAAACATGGCAAACACGTTTGAGGTGGCACGCTGTGCCCTCTTTTTGGTGGTCTTTCCCTTTGTTTTACGGCTAGACATGGTTGCGGTGTATTAATGAAAAGGTTTCTGCAATATAAAAAGAATCATCAAGTTTTAGCTTGAATTCATACAGGAATGAAAGCTTTGGTGATGTTGACTTTAATGTCATCAGCCACATGTATATAAGGAGAAATGACCTTGCAGAAATGTTTCTGGAACTGCAGAGGGACTGAGGTAACAGGCACTACAGTTGAGTGCACGAACCTATGTATTGGATGGTTTCATTTGAGTAAACAATCCTGACTGTGATCAATGGCATGATATAAGTCTCTTATCTTATTTAAAGAACCATGGACTCTTATCATCTCTATACTCTTCCAAACTATATCCTTCCTCTCCAAAGATTCTATACAGTTCAAGTTTTAACTTTCAACATTTTATTTCCGATAATACTACAAAGAGTATAACAGATCGGATGATTCAAAATGTGTGAAATGCATTTTGTGGTTCTAGGTGAAGGGTTGGTCATATGCTTGTCTAAGTGGCTGGTAAGTTTTGAAATCTGCACTGGTGTGAGTCTATTTGAAGCATCATAGTATGTATAGGTTGCCAGGGGATTGGATATCTCAAACCATTAAGATTAGGTGCCTGTTCTGTTCATGTGTAACTAACCAGAACTGAAAAAAGCAGGCAATAAAATCAAGGAGTTAACATTAAAAATAAATATGAAACTTTTTCACAAAATAATTCCACACAGTTGAAAGAACTGTTAGTCTTAGTAAAATTGCTTACGTAATTATAAATACCAAACTTAAGTACATGCAAAGTAGAACATGTTTTAAATAAAACTGCTGACAAGCCCAAGAACAGTGAAAATTCGAGATTTAACTTAAGTTACCCACATTCCAACTTTCAGAAATGACCATCATATAACATTTATTTATATGGGCATCAGCATCATTATAGTTTGTTTGTTTGCATAATTTGTTTTACATCGATTGTGAAGGAGGCTTAATAAAACCCATTGTGTCACTCTCGATGACTGCTTCCTGGACAATACACCAGTAATCGCGCCAGTTTGTGGGTTAGTCGTGGCAGTTTTCACCTCGCCTAGTGGGGATTAGAACCTGGGAACCTCGGTACAGTAGTCCAAGGCTCTACCACTGTGCCACTGTCGCCCACAAGTTATGTTGCTATGCCAAAGGAAGACCCCATACTCAACTACTTTTAAAGGCTGGTCAATCTGGGAAAGACCATCGGCATTTCAAAAGTCAGACAAGAGTCTACCTCAAATGAAGATCCATATCCTTCACTGGAATTTAAACACACAAGAAAGGGGCCATGCCATTGCAGAAAAGGTTGTCACAATAAAAGTAAGTAAATGAGTATTTACTTACTTCTAACCAGAGAAGTCAACCTTATCCTGCTATGACAACGTCAAGAACAAGTAGTGACTAGTCATTGCGGTTTTTTATAGACCTCCTAACAATATTGATGAATTATATCTGCAAAATGTATACAGCAGTTTTGAAGACCTGAAAAAAACAGCCAAAAAGGGGATTCTGGTTGTCGCTGGAGATTTCAACCTTCCCGATATTAACTGGGACAACTATGACCACAGGAAACCAATACCCAACGAGAGTAAACAAAACTTTCTTAGACATTATTGCTATCTCAAACCTTGAACAGATGGTTAAATTTCACACAAGGAAAATGAACACTCTAGACATTGTACTGACATCCCATCCAAGCTTCATAATACGATGCAAACCTATGCCATCAATAGGGAACAGTGATCATGACATCGTCCTGCTCGATACAACATTGAAAGCTAAGAGACCGAAACCTGTCCGAAGACAAATCCAACTATGGAAAAAAGCAGACATTCAGGGAATCAAGGATGACTTAGTCAACTTGTCCGATACCATAAACATCCTCAACACTTCAATAGAAATATTATGGATCAGTTTCAAGTCAGCCATCTACTCCACCATAGAAAAAAGAGTACCATCCAAGATGACAACATCATGCCACACAAACCCCTGGATGACCACAAACATCAAAAGACTGATTAGGAGAAAACAAAGAGCGTACAAGAAGACAACGATATCAAACACCAAACATGACCGAGATAGATACAAAGGAATTCAGAAAGAGGTACAGTTCCAAATTCGAAGGGCAAACAGAGAGTACCTTGCTGACACAGTAAGTGGTGACTACAAAGGAAATTCAAAGAAGTTCTGGTCATATGTGAAGAGCAAGGGACAAGAAGCCTCTGGTGTTGCACCACTGAAAAACATGGATGGATTCCTCCAGAGTGGTATAATGAAACCAGAGCAAACATACTGAACGACCAGTTTGTCTTAGCTTTTACATGTGAGAACACCACCAGTGTACCTGTTTTCCAATTTTTTGTTTGTTTTCCAATTTGTTTTACATCGATTGTGAAGGAGGCTTTATAGCCCATCGAGTCACTCTCGATGACTGCTTCCTGGAGAATACACCAGTAATCGCGCCGGTTTGAGGGCTAGCCCCGGCAATTCTCACCTCGCCTAACGGGGATTCGAACCCGGGACCCTCGGTACAGTAGTCCGACGCTCTACCACTGTGCCAATGTCGCCCTTACTTAGGATCCAGCTCCACCCCATCAATGCAGAACATCATAGTTGACTGAAAGGGTGTCCACAAACTCCTCACGAACTTGAAAACAAGAACAGCTACAGGACCAGATGATATCCCAGCATTCATCCTTAAGGCAGCCGCAACTGATGTTGCTAAGCTGGTATCATTCAAGTCTTTATCTGTAAATGTTTGTCATAGTTGTATCATAACTAGGGAGTGTGCAATTAGTCACACAATTTTATTTATATTTTACCCCTTCTTTATACTACTTTGCCAGCTAATGTAATGAAAAACAATCATATAAACCAAATATTGATGCAACCAGAAAAAGAATAAGCTATTTTTTGGCGTATTCTATAGATTAGTTTGTTTATCAAACAATCATTTCCTTATCTCATCTTAAAAATTGAAAGAAGGGTGTGGCGCAATTGATATTCAGAAATCCTTTACTCTAGTATTCAAACGTTTACAAAATGATCTCTCTAGAGTAAAAAGGCATCGAAGCTAGTTTGTATACGAAGTATTATATACGTTGAAGAAACATAAATGTAGTGAGTGATTCTCAACTTTGCATTAAGCGACGAAACTTCAATTTAAACATGATTTCTTTCCCCTTCTTTGCGCCCACCAACTATCGAACATTTTGTAGTTCGAATTTTGACAACATCGGAACTCAAATCAAGAAAATAGAATTAAAGTCAGTGGCTTGAATATTTTGTATATAACAAAGACACATATTGAGCACAGAATTTGAATTCAAAAAGGATAAAATGTCAAGTTTACCTGCGAAAATGACAAGAATTTCAACCAGGAAATGACTCACGGATCTTCTTTGATACGCGCATGCGCTCTGTACAGACAGTTATTCGCAACGAAAAACAGAAAAAGATAGAGGAAACAGCATCCTTCTAAACGGACCGTATCGCTTCACACAGGACCGAGCCGACTTCCCTAAACATAGGACATGTGATTTATTTGGGGAATTAACAATTCACTGCAATATCATATTTTAAGAAGCATTTATTCTTATCAAACGCATATCATAGTTAAATCATACTCACTTTTGGTTATCGAGCACCTTGTCAACGTCTCTTACCGGTCATTCGCAGAACTATTTTTAATGAGAGTTACCTCCCGTACTTGAAGGTCAGAAATGGCAGGAAAAGTTCCAGGACCGCCTGTCATAGACTCCTCTCTGGAGGGACTGAAACGATGGCAAATCGAACGACAGGTTTATCAGAACTATTATAACCGTGGCAGCAGATACACACCGTTTTCCATTGAGCCCCTGCCCTATTCGGTGCAGCGTACGGCAAGGCCTATGACGGATGAGGACAGGTTCCTACGAAAACAATGGCTGAAGGACCAGATATTGGCCGCCGACGAACCTCGAAATGTACCAGAAGTTAAGCCACTAAACGGTATCAGGAAGTTCTATCAGAAGCCCTGGAATGCGATTGAAAGATCACTCAAAACTGTTATGGTTTGTATTTCGAAAATTGTCATGAATAAACAAATTGGAATAGTCGTCCACCGGTCGTTTCGTCTAGACCATAGGGGTATAGGTCATAATACCTGTATTAAAACTATATATCCACAAGGGAAACAACTTCAAAGAGAAACCAGTTCTGACGTTGCATGCTTATCAGTCCGTAATTTTTATACGATCGCTAGTCTGTCAATTCTCTATATGTCCCGCATAGCAAAATGATTTCTGCGTCCAATGATACCTCTCTCAACAAGATCGGTGCAGTCAACACAGAGAAATCTGCAACCCGCAATTTTTATTTTAAATTGGCTCATTGTGAATAGATCGTTGAGAACAGAACCAGACGATGTTTGGTCAAGTTCACCACTAATTTGGTCCTTCAAAATATTGACGTAAGATTGCACTATAAGAAAAAAGGGCAATATTCATGTCAAATTATTAAGACGTCTAAGATTCTTAGATGTTGAATTCTTAGATTTTTTAGCAAAAATGAAATAATTTCATAACTAAGTTTAAAAACCAAACAAAATCAAATTATTTGAATAAAAGTATATATGGGAATTCCATTATTTTAACATTTGGAATTGGCATGCAAAAACCTTCTGCCAAACAAGATGTCTAGATTTGAGAAAAACCATGAAATGTAATCCTCCTGCCAAATATACATTGGCTGTTTGGAAGTATTTTGATTTCTTGAAAGGCAGGGATGAAATGCAAACAGTTGACAAAATCTGCCGTCATGTAAATTGGTACTGGGTAAGAAGCTTTCATGATATATGTTGAAAAGGTTGTTTACCATGCAGATGCATCTTTTCATTTATTCAAAGTACTGATAAAAGCGACTTATAAGTAGTTTACAATTACTTGCCACTTGGTACTATCGTATACTAATGTATATTGGCTATTTAACTGCTCTAGGTATGTTTGTTTGAACACATCTTTTAGCTTTTACCTTTGATAAAATTTCACAAGTATAATAGTTCAAATATGATAGCTATATGAATGGAGAATGGTGCTTGAATCATTCTTTCTATGCTTACAAGCTTTTTTTTTAAAAAAACAAACATATTTGATCAATTTACAGTATTTTATCACTTTAAAATGCCTATGTCTGCATTTTTATTCATGAATAAATTCTCGTGTTCACCATCCTGTAATTGCGATACATATCATATTTGCGCCTTGTTCACATGGTGTATTCGTTATAGCTCTATTTTTACACTTCTCGACTGGCCTTGATGTGCATCTACGCCATAGCCATTCATTTTTTATGGGCTGTTGATGACAATGTATCTGAAGAAAAAAACAAAACATTAATATAATCTTGATGTTAAAACCTATTTAAACAAAAGATAGAAAATATCCTTTGATTTTCTTTTTGTCGAATATTACAATGTTATTTTGTCCTTTTCAGACTCCTTCAGCTGCCAATTATGTTCGGGTTGTGGTCCCAAAGATAATGCTTGGCTATCTTGTGGTATTGTTTGGGTATTACCAGACCAGATACAATTATAATGTAAGTATATTTCTTAATTGATATATTTCTAAAATGCTTGGCTATCTTGTGGTATTGTTTGAGTATAACCAGACCAGATACAATTATTATGTAAGTATATTTCTTAACTGATATATTTCTGAAATGCTAGGCTATCTTGTGGTATTGTTTCAGTTCAACCAACCCAGATACAATTATAATGTAAGTATATTTCTTAACTGATATATTTCTGAAATGCTTGGCTATCTTGTGGTGTTGTTTGGGTACTACCAGACCAGATACAATTATATCAAAATCAGAATAATGTAAGTATATTTCTTAACCGATACCTTTATAAATTGCTGGGCTATCTTGTGGTATTGTTTGGGTACTACCAGATCAGATACAATTATAATGTAAGTATATTTCTTAACTCATCACGATGGATGTTTATTTTGAAATGGAAAACATGTTGGCTATGAAGAGAATACAAAGTGGAATCTCTTATTATGATGCTATTGTTTTTCTGTTCACCTTGGTATTGATGTGATTAACCCATTACCAAACAATAACAACACTTGACCAGTTTGTTGGAGGTGAATCTGGAAATCATTGTGGTAAAAGGAGATATTGCTCTTAACAAGCAATTTCTTCTTTCCCCCCAATGGTTTCTAATCTTATCAGAAGATCTTTCAATTTCGTCATATTTTGAAATGTCGTCTGCAAATTCTTTTAATTTGGGACAGTCAAAAATTTGTCATTTGGTAAAGGGTTAATGGGAATTATCATGATAACTGTTTTAGATAGCTATAGAATTTTGTCTGGTGTCAGGGCCCCAGGTATCATCTATACTCTTGAAGACAAGTTAAAGGCATAAGCCATCTTGTCGAAGGCATCTGAAATATTTTGATAAACATTTCTTACATATATTTGCTATATCCAACTCTGCATAAATCATGATATTGAAAAGGGATTACCAAGAATGATTATTGTAAAGGCTTGAGTTTTCAAAGTCATGTTTGTGGAAAGTCCAATACCTCAAAAATTGAAACAATTGTCTAAAACAGTACTTTCTTACCTGTTTAAAATGAATTATATAAAAGAATAAGTCTGTAGGCTTACTTTATAATTATGTAATTTAAAGTATACCCATTTTAACAAAAATGCAACAGAACTAAAAAAACAAAACAGTTTGGAACCTTAAAACGAATGAAGGTTTCATTTATTTCTCACCATTCAAAGAACTTATATATCCAGCTCTTTGCAGGGACTTGGCTTGAGAAATGATTTGAAAGGATAACAGCAGTTCTGATTCAGAAAAATCTTGATATCACATATGACTGGAAAATGAGGTGGATTTAAACAGTACAATACAATACAATTTAATATTGATGTACATCACAGGTTAGAACCAGGTGTGAATATCTATTTCGATACTAAAAGTTTATACTCTGAATCATTATTAGTATGCTGTATTTGACTGTTTGGCTCTAAAGAAGACTAATTGAACCGTTTGGCTATAAATAAAGATATATCAGGGGCACTTTGCTCCAGTATAAGACGGTTCTAGGATAAAAAGACATCCTATAGGTCTTAGGGTTAAATGGAAAATTAGTGAGTGATTCACATATATGTGAAGGATATAGTTACATACTACAGTGTTGCATCATAAAAAGCATTTTTGCTGTTTAAAGTTGCTCATAAAAGTCAAAATATGCATATAAAAATGGTTTGTATTAATTTTCATTTCAGACTTGGGAAAAATGTAATGGTGTTAATGTATTTGGTAAACGAAGAATCCGAGTAGGGGTAAGTCTGTTGAACTCATGCCTGTATACGTCAAGTATTATTGTCATCGTTTTGAAATGGTTACTATTTAATATCACTGGAATAGTCAACCATAAAGAGAAACACCATGAAGCAATAATGCATTCATCCTTTTATCAGAAAAGTTTTCAGTTAAGTTGATTTTTCAGGGTCCTGTGTGGCACAGTGCTTAAGGTGGTGGACTTAGAACCAGGTTTGAGCCCCACTAAGAGCTCTGGTTTCGTGTAAATGTCCTTTGGCAAGTCACTTCAGGGCCCTAGCCCATTACTGGTGGATCCAGGAAAGCCATTGCATAACTGAAAAATTGTTGATATGGCGTTAAATACCATACCAAAAAAACAATAACATTGATTTATCCATAATGGTAAAATGAATTTTGGGCCTCATTGCCTAGTGGTTAGAGCACAGAACTTGTAATCACATGAACCCTCTCCACTAGAGTTCATATCCCGGTGACAGCATTTTGATTTTAATGAGAGGTAGTCATCCACCTGACTTGAGTATACTTGAGACAGTTAATCTTTAATTATCCATCTTGAATATACCTATGTAGCTTTTGCCATATTGACATGAATAGAATTGACCATTGATTCAGATGATGCATAAAAGCATTCTTATGGAATGGGACTGTTTAATTTTGTGTCCTATTTTTCTTTATTTTGGTGTAGATTTAAAAAAGGTAGCCATAGGTTCTTGTTATTTAGTTGTCTATTCATTTTGAAATCTTTTGAAACAAGGAATCATTGTTTTAAGGGCACATGCAGCAGGCTTTATTATTTGTCACATTAATGTTTTGTCATATCATTATTGTTTTCATATCAAGTAGTTAGTATGAGAAATAGTTCATAAAAAGTATTGGCTAATTAACCCTTATATTGCTGGGTAATTTTCTAAATATAGATTTTTGTGTTGTCTTCTTTCCAAAACCTTAAATATCTGCATAATTTTGTTGAGGAATGGTAGCAAGAGAAGCAAACATGTTATATCACAGGCCAGCAGCCAAGTGATTTGTCGGTTGGCCCGTAATATAACCTGTTTGCATTTATAAGCATGAAGTTGGTTCCAGCATTATAAGGGTTAACATAATGATATGGTATTACATTTCTTTTACAGGATGATACTGTCTTTCCGGAGGAACCAGTGTTTGGAAACGCTCGATTCAATGAAAGGGATTTTCGAAAAAGTTAGAAAATGATCTTGTGTATTTAGCAAAAGTGAAAAAATGAATTACATTACTGTTGAAATTGTCAAGTTTCCATTACTGTTGGAAGTTTAAATTTCTTACTAAGGGAATAAAAACTTATAAGGAGAATAAACCATAAATTGTGGGATCATTGCAAGACTATAGTAAGTGTCACACAAACATGAAGTACTTACTATAGTTTTGCACTGAACCCTTGAAATGAATTAATTCTGCTTTAAATTTAACAAAATTAAAGAAACTTGAAAGACAAAGCATAAATGATAGATTAATCCTGTTACATGAAGATTTTCACATTGTGACATTTTGGTGAATTCTATGTTACCTGACTCTTTCTGCTAAATAGGTTTCTGTCAAATGTTACCTGCGAAAAAAAATCATTTAACATCCAGTCTTTGAGAGATGGGTAAGTGGCCATGAAATGTAAAGGGGAATGTGGTGTCAATCCTACAATTATCTCAAAATGACATTTACTTTCTGCCTGCCCTTGATTTCTCTTGTAAAGGACAAATATAAAGAGAGACAATGTCATCATACGGTTTTATTATTAAAATTGTGTTTTTGAATAATGGTATAAGATGTGTTGTTTTTCCCTTTTATTCTAACTGTCTCACTATGGAATGCTTTAGCCCATTACCAAATAATAACTGCATTTGACCAGTTTGTTGCTTACAACTTTAGGAAACATTGTTGGAAAAGGAGAAATTGCTCTTAATGAACAATTTCTCCTTTTCTCACATTTGTTTTCTACCCCATCGGAAAAAGACCCTATTTTTCAATTTCATTACATTTTGAAATGTCTTCTGCAAACTCTTTCAATTTGGAACTGTAATTTATTTTACGTTTGGTAAAGGGTTAAGCTTCTACTGCTTTATAGATTGTACTTCCACAAGTAAATGTTAAAAGGTTTCCCAACAGGATTGCCAGACCTGGAGAGGAACATTGCGCTCTCGAATAGACAAGCAGGCATCACCATTGCCAAAGGATTGATAAATGGCCTCAAATGAATGATGACGAACAAAAAAACACATTTTCTTTAGTATGTATGGAATCATGAGCAGGTCCACTCCCTGACCTAATTATACATGGACATTATAAAGTGGTAAAGTTTTCTGGTATTTGTATCATATTTGTTTTTAGGACAGTACATTGTATATCAGTCAAAAGTATTTCAGCTTTAACCCTTAGAATGCTGGGTAATCTTTAAAAAGAAATCCTCGATTTTTTGGTCTTCTGCTTTCCAAAACCTTAAATATATGCTTAAGTTTGATGAGGCAAGATACCAAAGTAGCAAACAGGTTATATCACAGAAATTGTGTGACATCCCAAGCTTAATTGCCCACAAGGACTAGTTGCACTGATTATAACGAGCCATCAGCATTCCGGGAGAGATCCAATTCTATGTCTTCGTTGAATTGAATGGTAGCTGAGAGGGGCCATGTGATTTCAGTTCTATACTCGAACCACTTTGTCCCTGTGACCCCTCCTTATATTGAGGCATATTGACGAGAATTCCAGAGATATGGTATCTTTTCGACGTCTGGTTGACGGCTACGAAATGCAGTCTTTGATTGACGATGACCGTATGTTGTCTTTGGTCTATGATGTACACCGTGGCGTGTTAAACATGGGTTTGGCGTTGTTGGACGTCTATACCAGGGATAAGTTATAGACTTTGGTCCGTTTCATCAAGTGTCTTAAATGCACTTAGATAAGAGTGATTCGCACTTATGGTCGTTAAAGAGCGGGGCCCATAGATTATGATTTATTGGTTGCTTAAAATAGAAAATTGACCAGTTTGTCACACCGATTACTTCATAATTCATATACATGTATCTGCCATGTCAGATCAAGTCGTGTATGAGACTTCTCCTTTTGAGACGATGATTTTTACCGAACACTTCCATATAAAGTGTTCCCTCAATTATGATTGTCCTTGTTGACATTATCTGAAAAACTAATGGTGCTTTTTCATGTATTTTTTTTTCTCAAAAGAATGCCCCTTCTTTTCTCTTTAAAACGGCCCAATGCTCCGAAGTATCTTTGTACCCAGATTATGACCCACTTCATAGGCGTAGGAGCGTTTTCAATATTGGGGGGGCCAACTTCAGATGAGAACCGGTAAATGTACCGGTAAGAATAAATGTTCCAAAACTTTTGTCATGACTTTTCATGCATCTACAAACTCAATACCATTTAATGAATTAAAAGAAAGCGTATGAAAATGTGTATCTTATACAAAAAAAAGTGAAAAAAAGAAAAATGGATAGGCCAGGGCTCGAACTCACGCGGCGATTAAAAGTGATGCATCAAATAAGTGCTATCAGACTGTCACAACCACGGGTGCAACTGACATAGTTACCACTGAATTATTAAATTTTAACCTTTAGCTAACAATTGAATACAATATATTGGATCTAACTACTTATAGAACACGTTTTACATCACTGTTTTTGTCAATCGAAACTACTCGGTTATTTTCGTGAGCTGAGTTTTCATTGAATAAACCCGATGTGTTCAGATTGCTATTTGCGATGATGGTGTCAAAAATGTTTTGGTTATTGTTCGTAACTAAAGGCAAATTGGTATTAGATAAAGCACAAAAAAATACACACATTTATATTGATTCTGCTGTAAATTTCGTTTCTTTATTTTTTTCTTTTCAAATATCTTCATTTTCCATTGTGATTATTGGGGGGGCCAAAGTATACTCTGGCCCCCCCAGTCTGGATATTGGGGGGGCCGGGCCCCCCCTGGCCCCCCCGGCTCCTACGCTTATGCACTTATAAAAGGCTTATCGGCAAATGGCTTTCATTGGGGGGGGGGGAGGGGCATGACCTCGGATCCCTATGGTGGGTTGCCTCCGCACCCATTGCAGGCTAGCAACGCCCCTGGCCATTTGAATGTCTCTTGGCATCCAGTTAATGAACAAAATATAAAGTGCCCTTTTAAGATTCACGTGATGGACAAAAAGAATTAACGAACAAGGACGTACAACTATTGCGCTTTATTTGATACATCACATGTGACAGTTTATCGGGCTTTTTGGCATCCATCGACCACTGCTTTCTATTTAAAGAACTTATTAAAAGACATTTTCAAGTAATAAATTCCAGTCATTCTGTATAAAACGACCGTTTTATCGAATGAAAGAGTAAAATTAAACCAGAGACATAGATAATTATCTATGTCTCTTATTAAACTTGCATCAATTTACGGAGAATGTAGAAAACCCTCCCAAAATCATATAGTATGAATTCCAGATTTCATATCCGTCTCATCCAATAAACGATGGTTTGGGTCCAGTGAAAAGTTTTCTATCATTTTGTGGAGCAATTTTCCTTTCTTTTTAGAGCGTTCAAGTCTAGTAACTCGGGCTTTCCTGTAATCCGACAAATAATCCTCATAATCGGCCTTGGTAAGGATAAGTCGACCGTCAGGTGTCGTTCCACCGGGGTCAAGGGTCACCATCGGTTTCGGTGTAGTGTCTAGCTCTGGAAGCGACAGGTTCTGTTTACTTTTAATCCCAAGCTTTATTGAAAGATCGTCGAGCTTTTGGGATTTCTCCTTAAAAGTTGTGTCGAACTTTCTCAGCGACGTCTTCAGCATTTGATACCGCATGCTCAGTTCGGTTGACTGGCCCGCGTCATGATGTACATGGCTTAGCGCCCATTTAGACGGTCGGTCGATCAGCAAACGTTCAAACGCCGTATCCTTTTCGATCTCCGCTTTACTAACCAGTCCATGGCGTTCCCTCCATGCCTCAATTTTAGACACTGTGTCCATAAATGTTTGTGCTCCGTTTTGCGATTCCGCTTTGTCGGTGGGTGGCTCTTCGCTGAAATGAACAGCGGAGGTGTGCTGTTTGCCGTGCCCTTTTATAGCTTTGCTCTCGAATTCACGACGCTTGCGTTCGTATTCGTCAAAAGCCTCACCAAACTCATCGTCGACGTTGTCTTTTACATTCCTGTCAAGGTTTTCGTTGTCAACACCGAAATCATTATATAGTTTTTCGTAGTTAGAGCCCTTTCTACCACCTTGTACCGATCCTACATCCGTAGCTTCTTTCTTTCTAATCGGAATAGCAAGGGTGTTTGCCCCAGACGCTGTTGGTTCCTCTTGGGTTGTACTTCGTTCTCTCTTGATGTTACCGACATGGGCAGATATAATCGTCCAGGCAACTGCACTGGGCGTGGGCGGGGCTTGCACCGGAGACAAACCACGTGACCCGTCACCTCCAGACCGGAGAAGGATGGAATCATGGGATACCACAGGGGACTTAACTCTTGGCAATATGGGCGGTAACTCTTCGTAAACGTTGGTGGAGGCGGGCATCGGCACATACCTCCTCTTCAGCTTCGTCTCATCAGGTTCTGTTCGTAACTTCTTCATCAACGAGTTGTTCTTGTCGCGTAACTTATCCGCCTGTTCTCGGCGCTCCCTCATCTTCTGCACGAACAACTTCCGGCTGTTTTCGAATAGGTACTTCTGAGCCTTTTCCGAGATTTCTATGTTGCGCATTTTTTTCTGGAAGTTGGACCTGACGGAGAACTGGTACTGATACAAGTTTCTTGACCGCATCACTTCGTACAGTTCATGTTCGTGGAGGTAATCCTCCTTTCGCGAAAACTTGAGATGGAACATGAACTTGGACAATTTTACCTCGGGCTGCATTTTTTACGCGTTGACGTAGGCGAGTAACGTTACCGATTTACTTCCAATGACAAATGACTTTGGTCGAAGCTCAAGCTTTATTTAGTGCATGTTATCCCCAACAAGAATGATGCATGATGTAAATGTTTTGGGAAATTTGTTGAAAAGCTTCAGCGTTCGGGTCTGTATTTAAAAAAGCTAATTAACATATCAACAATATCACTCTGGGCACCAACTTGAACAACGTTTTTTTTACCGTCCGTAGGTTTTGACAATTTCATAGGCGATCACCGTCCGTTATGTGTTTTGTCCAGTTTTCTCTGAAACACATTTCAGATTTAACGATAGTTTTGATAAGACACCCAGTGTTCGTAACCGGCAATTTGAATTTTGTGTTTTTAATAAGCCTACCCAAGTTTTCTAATTAGTGCAAGAAATGCTTACCATTTAGGAAAGTCCCAAATAACATATAAATTGTAGACACAATTTAAGCACATACTATACTTTATCCTGTCTTTGAACATTACGTGTAAGCATAGTATTTAAGTTGATAACAAACGTTATATAAAAGATTATATCCAATCGTTAACAAAACCCCATACATATGTACCGTAACAACATCCGACAAATTGTAACAGTGAGCTGTGTACATCATCACGAGTAGATAACAAAGCCAGGCGCAAATTGATCACATAGAATCCAAGCCTAATTAACCCTTTACCACATTTAGGATCTCGAAACTATCCCATTTATAAAGCAACATCAAAGCCAAAAAGCAATTATAAGGGGATGGATATAACATTTTGGGAAATGAACTACAGTAATTGTTCGGTTAAAACATTTCCCCTTTTATTTAAATGATTTCAGAAATATTCTGGTGTAATTGGCATAAAAAGTTTGGGTAAAGCAAAGGGAGATTGGTCCTCCCAAGGCTTGGTGGAAGATGGAATATATGTTTTAAATACAAACAGTTTGAATGGCACGTTGACAACTCAACGAGATTCTTTATCAACTACACTAATCTATGCAAGCAGACTAGCAATATTATTCAGCTCTGATGACTAGCAGAACAGAAGTCATTTTTAAAATGATATTTTTAAAAAAAGTCTGAGCTCCTTATGGCGGATATCAACATCCTAATGAAGAAAACAATAAACCAGTACTCACCTATTATCTACTAGTATCCTTTGTAATATTTTACCCGAACTTATTTAGTTATATGGGACTTTTTGACTATATCTACCAGTCCAAATTGACAGGAAAGGTGGGTGGTAAATTATAAGGTAGGAAAAATAAGATTTTCTTGCCGAAATTGAGTGGGAACTACTCTGACTAAAATCAAATAGCTTGTTACGAGTAATAGCTTCTTTTGTCATTGCGTTTTCTTCTATCTTCTGCTGCACATATGTGAGTCATTTAGTGATGCTTTATTGAGTAAGAAGTTAAAATGAAAGAAACAGGCTCGTAACGATTCATGTAAGTCAAGGAAAGGTGACAATTTGAAATTAACACCGAATAGAAAATATTGTTAAATACAAGGAAAATTGTGCGCTATTTCTCAAAAGCCGATTCCATGGAAAGAGTATAGATTTTAAGTAAGGTGTTAAAGCATCCAAGATGTTAAATTATTCAGGAGCTACTGAGACAGCTTCAGTCGAATCAATCACGGTTCATTTAGTGAACTTCCCATTTTAGGTGGATTAAGACGACCCTAAAGAAGGCAATCTGTAAATGTTTAATGAGCACTTATACACATGATATGAAGCGCTCTCAGCTATTGATTCGACAACACGATTTAGATTGTCTCAATTTGAAAGGCTCTCTAGATAGCACGGTAATTCATTTGGATGACTGTTTGATGCTTTCACGTGTCGTATGAAGAGGATATTCGGATCGTTTGGTGAATGGCCATGGGTAGAATACCCATGGTCCGCCATTTTGAAACGTATTCTTTGTCGGATTATTTCGGTCGTTCTCGGCATACATTGATCGGATATTCGATTAAATACGGGTAGTTTCGGCTCATACCGATGTATACCGAGAACAACCGAAGTAATCCGACGAAAGAATATAATTCAAAATGGCGGATTAATTAGATAGAATGTTGAGGTCTCATTGATAGACATTAGAAGTTGTAATTTCCGCCACCTTTGTGGAGCACTTATAATCATCTTTGTCAAAATTCTGTACAAAGTGGATCTTTCTTAGCCTCTGTCAAAACAGACTTCAACTTATATAAGGGTATAACATATACATGAAAAGTCTTATTCCAACCTCTTCAAGCGTTATCGCACCCTTTTGAAAGTTCATTGCAATTAACTCGGGTGATCCAAGCTATAATAGTACGTTTTGAACGTCTGGACTACCTGCAAGTATATTGAGAGCAAACGATAACTTATGGGTGTATGGAAAAAGGGCACCCATCGTTGGTCTATGTTGTATGCCTGTTTGTAGAAATAGACTATATAACTGCATATCGTATTTTATAAACAGATCGACGGGCTGCCATCTTTGCAGCGTATGGTTTATAATCTGCTAAAAGTTGCCTCGGCATATTTTTGGTTCAAATTAGAACTAGAAAACTGGTGGCATCGTTTTCAAGTACACTTGATCCACGTTCAAAGAGATGGTTTCACAGACAAAGCGCAGGTGCGTAGCTGCCTTTACACGAGTACGCGCCTAAATCCACATAATTCTGACAAAAGAAGGAAGAAAAAAAGTCAGGAATATCTTAAGATCACAAAAATAGATTTCATTAATGTATAAATCCTAGACGCCTTCTTGTATTTTATTTGTCCATAGTCTAATATAATACTACATTAATGACACCAGATTGCACCATTATTTAAAAAAAATACGGTGGAACATGCCCCCGGACCCCTAGCTTAATCCTGAACCCTCATCCATGTAGGGCTAGCTATGCGCATGAAGCGTATTCTAGTACCTAGTCAAAATAATTTGACGCGATTGGAAAAATGGGAGGGTTTTTTTTGCATCGGGCAATATCTCCTGTCACCCGTTATATTACCCCATCAGAAAATTAAAGGCAATCTTCACGTCGAAATACTTTGACTATCGAGTACCCTGACGTTGCAATATTTAGGCAGGCATATAGCTTAGAAATAACAAAAAACCTAGACGTATAAACTAAATACTAATGGGTGAAAGTGTTCAGGGTTGACCTGATTTTCAGGATTCTGTTTTTTTTTGTCGCTATAAATAATGCTATAGCAAACATGCCTTTTCAGGATAAAGAACTAGAGATTTCAGGTTTTTGAAATTCGTCAACTTAATTAATACTTCATGTATGACAGCTTGGATTTTTATACATGTGGGGAAACATCGAATGGGTACTTACGCGTATTGCCTTTTGAAAAAAAGACATATTAGGCCTAAGCAGACGATAATTTATACATATTTCGAGAGGATAATATTTTCTCGTATATATAGAGAAACTGCGGGTTAACTTTATTTTTATCGAAGTTATTCAACCAAAGATGGTACCCGACATAAGCGGAAATGTCACGATAATTTGCAGTTGGACATGCGCAGATCTAATTAACACCTGTATGGTTAGACTACACCATGGAAAGGCTTTTACATCTTACATAACTTAATTAACTTTCTTTTATCTACCATTGTTTTTAAAAGTTTTTAAAAGTTTCTACGATAGCAGTTCATTATGATTTTGCTCTTAATCTTATAAACATAATCATAAAACAGAGATTAAAGAAAAGAAAGAAACAAAGAGAAATTATGTCAATCTGTTTAGTCTAAAAACACATTTGGTCCATTTAAGACAACACTTAAACTTGTCTTCGTAGATGAGATCGCTCTTTTCCACATGTTTTATTACATTTTAACTAATAAGATACATTTATAACTGTTCGTAACTATCGTAGTATTAGTGTGCGAACTATTTCACTAAATGTTGCTGAATGTTGTTTGGTTAAGTTATAAGCTTCTGCGTATTTTCTTTTTTTTTATCCATTTCCTCAACTGCTGAAGTACATTTTTTGTACTTTTTTTCATAACGTCTATTTTTTTCGGAAATAACTTAGTTCTACATCATTGGACATATTCGACCTCAGGACATTTTCGTCCAACACTACTTAAATCGAATATGATATTAGTTTTGGTGTAGTCTGACCTCACCTGTTAATTTACCTGTGCCATTTTTATTTACCTGAAATAAAAATGGCGTTTCGAAATTTATTTTTGTTTACGGGGACTTTAATATGCACCATTCAGTTAATAGGTATGTAAGTTATTGAAATGAAGCCATCTTTCAAACGTTTACATTACACGCTAAAGACTCAGAACTCTTAATCTTTGCTAATCGATGATTAATTCACCTGGAATTTTGGATTTCCGGGTATTCGAAATGAGTTGTCCCGCGTACATATGATGATCGTAGATGTTTCTCTTAAACACAAATCGACATACCAAGAGGCCCAGATAAAAGGTCCTTTCTTAGAAGATGAAACCGGTTTCATGAGTCGTCAATGATTTGAAAAAGGAAACATTCAATTTCAACGAACATTCAAGTCATGTTTTGGCATCTCCATAACACAACTCAATTAGTTTCTCAATGCAATATCTAACATTGAACGAAGGTGTTGATATTCAATTATTCACAAGATATGATACATGCTTTCTGTTTACCTGATGAGTACCAGTGAGAAAAGACTTGTTGATTAGACCATTGGTTAGGAGTTGAACTATTAATATAGCATGTCTATGCTTAAACTGTAATTGAGTTAGTATGTTTTGCATTGTTGGCAAAATTGTCAGTAGGCACACATCAGACGCCTTATTTGACTATTAATCCCAAACGACTTTTAAAAATGGTTAAACTGTTTTCTCTTCTGAAGAACCATAAGATCATTAATGTATTATTAAGAATCACTTAGAAAGATTAACTGATCTCTAACTGTACAAATTTCCTAATTCTTAAGAAAATGTTCATTTATGCGAATCTTCTTGGTTTTACAAATTGAAAATTGCAACTGAAATTTAGATAAAGACAGTTAATTCATAATGAATTGTTTTTCTTTTCATTCTAGCATCGCAGGGAAATGATCGTTGTCAGTTCCAAACATACCTGCGTGGTGAATGGTTTTACATGGATGACGGTAAGAGTTTGCAGACCCTTATTACACCTGACAGATGGGGAGATATGAACTGTAATCAGGTGCATGACCATGAGAAGCCTGTGCCAGGGACTCTAGGGGCTAACCACACCTACCTTCTGTCTTCAGGGTGAGTATTAGTTGAGAGCAATACTAGACACTTGTCATAAACTATTGTAACAAACCAAGCAAATGAACCATTAAAAGGCCAAGTCGCAATTGAGCACTGAAAAACCACTGTCATCCACTTATCAGTTGATGTCTATTTTCATATCTGCATTAAGATATTATTCTCTAAGATAACAATACATTAGGTTCTCAAATTTGCATAATCATTCAAAAACATTTCGCTACGAAAAATTAATATGGTTTTTGTGGTGTTAGAAATAATTGTTAAAAAAAAGAATAGCTTTTAACATGCAATTGTCCTAGTAATTGATATAATTGTTATATCTTCCTATAGATATATTGGGATAATTAAGAGAACACAAGACGGTGATAGTGCATATTACTGTTTGATTCCTAGCCCGGATCTCTTCTGCTCATTAATATGCTAATGAGGAATATATATAGATCATGTAGATATATGACTCACAGGTCTCATACTAGAATATGAATACATGTATACAACAATAATGCTTTATGACATAACTGTCAATTCAGTTAAATATAGTAATTAAATGATTGTCATAGAGATAGAGAGGTAAAGACCAGTGAGATTTACAAAACAGACACCTGGTTTACATAAGGTTTCATGTTATTTTATTCTTATGTCTTCTGTAAAGGGAATTAATTAAGCGAAAAAAAGATTTTTGTATTATTGTATTGTAATTTCCAGAGATGGACAGAACTGTTTTTACTGTCTAGATGTGCTTTGGAGAACTCCAAATGTGTTGCAAACAAGAATGGGTATGTATTTTTTTTATTATTATTTTACAAAGAATGACAGCTGCATCCCCATATCATCTTTAATTGATCAGCTCACATGTATTGGAAGATTCAGTAATAAGTAACTCCCACTTGCTTTTATTACTGTAAAGAAAACGGGCCATTTTCTGAAATCCTTTATACTGCAGTCATATTTGATATATATTTGACCATATGCTCATGTTAAACATGTCATTTGTATTATAATAATTTTCACAACATGTTTTGGTTCAACAATAAAAAGCAAAAGCAAGAGACTTTGTTTATATTGGACAACTCTTTCTTTTGTCTCAATGGTTATCCACTGCTGACTGATGTGTTTAACCCTCAGAATGCTTGGTCATTATCTAAAGATAGATTTTTGTGTCATCTGCTTTCCAAAACCTTACATATCTGCTTAATTATGTTGATGAAAGATACTCAGAGTAGCAAACAGGTTACATCGCAGGCCAGCCGCCAATATACTTGGCGGCTGACCTGGATCAAACCTGTTGCAGCATAAGCATGAAGTCTGTTCCAGCACTGTAAGGGTTAAACACATTTTCTAAGTACAGAATGGTAAATTTTAAGACTGAAACTGTTGCGCTCAATATAAGAGAGCCAACTCAATATCATTTCAAAGCCATAGTGAGAGGTTTGTTTTGAAGTAGCTATATCTTAATCTATCCTGCATGTTATTTCTGATTACAATATGTCTTTTTTCAGGTCCCTGTTTAAGCGTCGGTGGAAACATACTTAATGTGAATAGATCCTGTCCTGGTGCCTTTAACTTGCCATCTGTAGACGAGGTCACAACATTCTTCAGTAAGTTGAATTCTTTATTTTAAATTTGTGTTAAGATTGGATGGACAGTTATATAAAACAAATAAAAGTGATAATTAACACAACAAACAATAATGTACAGATTAGGAAGTCAGTTATATAGAATTATAAAGCAATATGTTATGAAATTCACTGAAAAAGCTGTTGAAAAAGTTGAATTTACTCGATGTAAGCAAGTCATACTTTTGTCATGATAATTACAAATGAGATCTACTGCAATGACATATGATATTAAAAAAACAAATTTGGTCATACTAAAAGTGTATTGCCCACTATTGCAGAAATGACAGAAGACGTAAATGTGAACTGTATTTCCACATTTGAGGGTGTCTACCAGTTTACCTATGAGGTGGATTACGGTGGTGGAGGTATTTGTGATAATCAGGACAGCCAGATTCGGGCCTGTCAGGATCCAGGTTCATCCTACGTCGATAATCAAGTGTTCCGGATGCAGTATGCCAAATGTAGGGATGTGGTCACTTCACAAAACAGACGTAAGTTTTTACTTTTATATGTCTTTGTAAATGTACAATTATAGGAACAAAATCTAGGCAGTGGTCAAGAGAGCGAGTGTGGGCTCAGGAATTAGACAGTCATATGTTTGAATGATTTGACCTTCAAGTGAATAAGAAACAATTATGGGTTTGACATAATTTTTTTAAGTTCTTAACTTCACCATTTCTCAAATACCTCATTGTATAGTTTTGAACTTTGATACAGGTAAGCTCAATGGCTGATTGTTAAAGGGTTGATGGTTCCATTGAGGAGCACATGCTTGATTCAGCTATAAATACTTACATGGGCGTGTTCACAATGAAATAACTGAATGATGGTTGATGTACAATGTTTTCAAATGTCAGCCACTGCCTAGGCATCTTGGTTTGTTTTTGACCCATTTTCTTAATGAAAATATGTGCCTGCTTCAAGTCAAAAGCAAATTGAGACGGAAAAAAAAAGTACTAAGAACAATCGATGTATAACAAATCAATGAAACAAACAAACAGAACATTTTCATAATAATATTGGGTAGATGCCATTGTGACAAATAAATGCTCTTTAGTAGGGATTCATCCTTAGTTTACTTGGTTTACAATGACATCTGCACCAGATGCTAAATCTGATTAAGTGGTTGAAAAATCTTACAAAATTAATTGATATTTACATTGCAGAGATTCGTTACCAGTGTTACGGTACATGGTTTGCTGTAAGGGGTGGGATTGGTTATACATTTGCTGCCATCTCAGACACAGTAGAGAAGGATACTAGGGAGAGGTTTAAATGTTTGGTAGGTATGAAAGCTACATCAGACCACTCAAACCCTTTCCCAAACAATGATGACAATTGACCAATTTGTTTCAGACGACTCTGGAAAACACTTAGGGTAAAGGAGAAATTGCTCTTAATGAGCAATTATTCTTTTTCCCACAAGGTTTTCTGCTCTTTCTGGAGAATATTGTTCAATTTCATCACATCTTGAAATGTCATCTGCAAACTCTTTCAATTTGGGACAGTAGAGAATTTGTTGTTTGGGAAATGGTTAATGATACATGACACCAACCCCACTTGCTCTTTATATACAGTTGTTATGAGTCCAAATTAAAAAGATAGTTCACTCTAATTGAATATGAAATCAATTAATTCCCCTTTTTATGATTTGATGGGGCCAATTGAAATGATAGATTGATAACCGATTGAATTTTGGCCTTGGCAAGACATTCCTTCATAACTTTGTTTTTCTTGGTACTGATTTACATCTGTAATGATTTACATCTGTAAAGCATTAATTCAAAATCTCTACTACAAAAGGAAAGTTCAAACTAGTAATGACTAAAGAATTGTCCATAAGTCAAATGAATTTGAAATCATTTCTAGTCAAATGAATTTGGATTCAGTTTTGATGTGACTGCTTCAAATTAAGTTCAAACAGCAAAAGCATTTCAGAAGTTTCACAATTAATGTAAAATAAATTTATCTAAGATTTCTTAACTAAAAACATTGATTTGTTTTATTTGTTTAGATGACATTGAAAAATCAAAAAGATGCACAAAACAAGATCAGATGGGTGATGTCCAGATTTGCGGATTGTAGAAAACTGAACAGTATTTACAATGGCCCAGTGAGATTAGTGCTCACCAGAAGTAAGTAATTTACTAACTTATCAGCACAGCATAGATATATTGATATGGTACAATCTGATATATTAACCAGGGTTAACCTTTTACCAAATGCCAAATTTTCGACTGTCCCAAAATAAAAGAGTTTGCAGACAACATTTCAAAATGTGACGAAATTGAAAAATATTCTTCTGATAGGGCAGAAAACATTGTGGGAAAAGGAGAAATTGCTCTTTACGAGTTTTTAATTGTTTGGTAACGGTTTAATGGTTAGGAACTGTGTCCATTACTTTGCGATGTCAGTATGAAAAGACAAAGTGCTATTCTAGTCCTAAAACTTATCAGTCAACATGCAAGAATGAAAAGTGATTGACATACTTCAAACTTATTGCTAGCCTGTGTAATCACATATATTTCTGTTTTATTTATAATTGCTACAAAATGAAGAAATCTCATTAATTTGAAAATAATGGTGTCACAGTTCAAATATGAATATTATAAAAAGTCAGCTTTAAGTGACCAAATTGGTAAAGTATGTGAAAAGAAATATTTTTTTTTCTTTAATAAGATATTCTACTATCTAGCACTAAATAAATAGAATAACCGGAAAAAAAATCATCGTCTTGAACTTACTTACCATCTTAAATGACAAAGCATTGTTTTTCAGTCAATACGAAGCATGTACATGCATTGCATTCCTTTCCATCCTTTTTTCAGTTCCACCTTCCACACTATATCTGTCTCCACAATGTAGCTTGCCCAGGAATCTCACTGGTAACTGGCTAACACAAGGAGTGCAGTACCGATCAAACATCCAGATTAACGAGACACACATCTACTACTTTACTCCCATTAACGAGTTTGAGTACCAGGAGACATATTATTCGTGCCAGCAGTCACAGGGAACCAGGTACCTCATGACCAAGGTCGTAGTGGGACGATGGTAAGTTTTGTATTGTAAGACAATGCAAAATGATAACTATTTAAACTTATGTCACTTTATAGCGGAATCTGGTGTAAATTAGATCTAATCACTCAGCCCTTTTCTTTACAATGTTTGAAAGTGATTGAAGCAGACAGAAAGAAATATTGTAACAAAAGAAGGAGTTACTCTTCATGATCAATTTACATCCTTCTAGAGAAATATCTTCTACAAATTTCTTTTTCCATTTTAATCTGAATGAGTTCAACACATATATATGATAATGGGTTATGGAGATATAAGTTTTGAATAGAGGATGAGTTTGGATAGTTTGTCAACTTTGATTTGTCATCTATATAAAGTATTGATATTTTCATTTGAATCTTTTTCTGCACTTGTCCATAAAATGGTTGTCAAGTAAACTTCAGTTAAGTTTTCTTGTTCATCAAGGCTTTTTGACAAGCTGGATAATATATACAATTAATTTTGAAGCCGCTGATTAGATACGGAATTGTAAACATATTTTGACATATTTTGATTATTTATTGATCAATTATTAAATAAGTATAATATGATATATTGAATATTTCAGTGAGGTTGACTTTACCTGTTTTGATATTGTGTCCAGACATCACAGTATAGTGCGTTATAGAGTTGGTAAGTGTATTAGATAAATATTACCTATTGATAATGGTCAACTTTATTTCAATGTAGGAGAGCTTTTCAGTCAGGTTTTGTGACTTATAAAGGCAGTACCTGTGTTATTGGTTTTGCAGCATTTTGGCCCAACGTGTATTTAATTAGCAATTACATGTCCAAAATGTTTACACATACATTACCTTAATATAATGAACTTATTACAGCCACATTTGATTCCTGCTATTATTGATAATATTATTGGCTTTTATATTGTCTTTTTATCTAAACTCAAGAGTCTTTGATTACTAGTCAACCTCACCAAGTATGTACACATTTCAGAACACTTTTAGAAACTATTAGAAATTATGACAAGCAATTTCTCCTTTTTGCCACAATGCTTTTTCAATCTACTGACATATAACTACAGCAGAACTGAAAGGTTTTTCACATGTTTACAAAGCTCATCTGCTTTCAGTAAAAAAAATGTCGTCTGAATGTGGTAAGAGTTGCAAAACAGAAAGGTTTAAAGCATGTTTTCCTGTTTGTTTACAGGTAAACCATACCAATATCAGACCAATCTACAACAGACCGATCCTAAAGGGTTTTTACGACAGACATTCAGAGAGGCCTGCAGTTGGACTGCATTCACCTTTAACAGGGATGACTACAAATGGAAATATGAGACTATGATCTGTGAGTAGATGTTTTATATTTATTTTTGTATCTCATTTTCCAAACCATTGTCTATCAAAACTTAATTATATCTTAATTCTTTTCTTCAGAAGTGCTTTTGTTATAAGCTAAATTAGAAAAATACAAAAGCTGATGGCAAAGAGAAGAAACAATTGACAAGATGAGAAATTGTTGTTTAGAGTAATATCTTCATTTATCACAACAGTTTCATGGTTTACATATTTTTGGTTTTTCTAAGTGTTTATATACATAAATAAGTGTTTATCGACCATTACCAACCTTGTTTCTATGCAGATAAAGTTTAAATGTGTGGTAGTTTTTTCCCATTGTACAAGCAACTTGAAGTGATCTTTAGGCAGTAGAAGTTACTTTGAAACATGCTTACATAACTGTCTACATAATGTACATAAAACAGAATGCGGTCCAGGTCATTTGAAATGAAACACACAAATTAACCATTCAAGTTATTGACAAACTTTACTTAATTCAAGTGCTCAGAGTTCAAGATAAATGGTGTTTTAGTGTGTTTTGCACAATGTTACTGTAAAATTTTAAAAACTTTGTGACTTTGTTTTTTCTAAGGACTGTGTGACAAATTCTATTTAGTGAGTACCCATCTACGAGTTTATTTTGATGAGTGCCTAAAGAGTCGAAAGAAGCAGACATCAAGTGAGCTATCGGATTTTACCTCTTTTCTGGATATCTGCTTCCAATCCAAACATGTATTTTGCAGTGAACCCTCCTTCCCCTGTACCATGTCCAATTGCTGGCCGATACAGTTTTGATCAATATGCGGTCACATCGCTGGAGAAATACCAGACCCGTATTCGTGGTGTGACAGAGAAGCCGAGGTCACAGATTGCATGTCGTAACTGGGTGACTGAGTTCAAGTCCTGCAGTGACACCATGTCCAGAATCCAGGTGGATGCCGAGTATTGTGAGACAGTAGATTACAGGGGGAAACCCATCGGGGAATACGGTAAGGTTATAGCTTCTGACCTTCATTATCTTTCATTTAATTCCTTACCACCTGCAGACATTATTTGACTTGAAGCAGATGACTTTAAAAAGTTTTGTAAACATGTGAAAACCAGTTCTGCTGTTGTGATGAGTGAATGGATTGAAAAATCATTGTGGCAGTAGGAGAAATTGCTTGTGATTAAAAAGATGGGAGAAATACCTTACACATATGGTTATGTCATTTTTAACAATGTAAGTTTCTGATATGTTATTTTCAGCATTTTATAATTGAGATCTGCATAAAATTTCAACCAGCAACAAATTGAAGGAGATGACTTTTGAAAAGCTTTGTATTCATGTAAACAACCATTCAGTTCTGCTATTGTGATATGTGAATACATTGTGGATTGAAAAAGCATTGTGGCAAAAGGAGAAATTGCTTGTGACAAGCAATTTCTCTTTTTGCCACAATTCTTTATGAAAGTCGTCTGCTGCAAGTCATCGAAAATGGAGCGTTAGGTGGTAATGTGATAATGGCCCATAATGCCTGTTATCCAGATGAGCCTGTATGAGTTGATATGACAATAAACTAAGATTGCAAATGAGAATTTTGATGGATTAATGTCTTAACCCTTTTCCAAAGGCCAAATTTTTCGACTGTCCCAAATTCAAAGAGTTTGCAGAAGACCTTTCAAAATGAGAAGAAATAATCTTCTGACAGGACAAAAAAGATTGTTGGAACAGGAGAAATTTCTCCTTTTCTCACAATGTTTTCCAGAGTCTTTTGCAACAAATTGGTCAAATGTCCTTATTGTTTGGTAATGTTTGGTTATGGGTTAATTAATCTAATCCCATACTTTCTTCACAATTATCAATGACCCATAATGCTTGTTTTCCAGATGAGCCTGACAACATTTTGACGTGTGTTGGTTTCTGGATGGAGGACATGAAATCTTACTTGGTGACCTGGGATGAGGAGGATGCGGTGTCGAGTTATAGATGCTGGGTTTGTCTTTAGTCATTGTTGAATTAAAACACAATACTGGTATTGCCTTTTTTATATTGTAACAGATTAAAAGTTAGAAGCATATAGTTTGTTTAAAGAAAGAAAAGGGGGAAACACTCCTCGTGTGAAAACAATGTTATTTGCTGGTATTCATTTTCTAATTGTCCCACATCAACTCTATAAGTCTATTAAATTGAGGGTTACATTAGTTTACATGCATTTTGAACTTAACCATGTGACTGAGATAATTTTTCTGAACAGTTAAAGGCACTGCATATTTGCAACTTTCACATGGAAAATATGATAGCTGAAAAACAAAATAATTTGTAATAATTTACTGACACATTTTGGATAAAGAAGATTTTCATAATACCTGTGTGAGTTATTCTTGTTATGATAGGTATTAGTTATTACCTAGGACACATATGTATGCAAAAAGATGTTGTTAATTCTCCTTTAAAGGAATTGAATTTGTGACATGTGTCGGCCTCTTGTACCTTGGGTTCTGGGTTCAATCCCCGCTAGGCGCAGTGAAAATTAGCAGGAATTACACATAAATCTGGTTTTGTATCCAGGAAGCAGTCATTACGAGTGAATTTAACAAGTTTCAAGCTTTTTACACAATCAATTTAAAACAAATAGGATCAGACGACTAATAGCAGAGAAAAAAAATCCTCATTTTGACCAAAGGTTGAATTGCTCTTTAGGAGAAATTTATCATTTTGTCAAAATGGTTTCTTAAGACTCCTACACATATGGGGAATTAAAGGTGTGGTATTATAGAGTAAGGGGTTAAATATTTCATTAAATATCCCACTACCAGGTATATGAGAGGAAGAGTTGGACCGGGGTGTTTATGTCTCGAGCCCAGAATGCCCGATGCCCCAGAGAACAGGATGCCCAATCCTACCAGATTGACGGAACTGGCTTGGCCATGGATCTACAGGAAAGTGAACGACTATGTAAGCCTTTTGATTTCTTTTTATCGAGGGTTCAGTGCAATACTATAGCAAGTGCTTCATGTTTATGAAGCACTTGCTATAGTCTTGCATTGAACACTTGTTATTGTATCTTAAGTTTCTTAACCCTTAGAATGCTGGGTAATTTTCTAAAAATATATTTTTGTGTTGTCTGCCTTCTAAAACCAATATCTGCTTGATTATGTTGCGGAAAGATACTCAAAGTAGCAGACAGGTTAGATCACAGCTAGCTGCCAATTTACTTGGCGTCTGGCTTGGATCTAAGTTGTTTGGATAAGCATGAAGTCGGTTCCAGCACTAAAAGGGTTAAAATCTAAGTCTAAGAAAGCATTGGTTGAAATGGAGAAAACATAGCAGTTTCTAGACTATAGGAAGACCTTCACAAATCTGAAGCACTTACTATAGTCTTGCATTGAAACCTTCAGTTGGTTATCTCTTTAATTTATTACAAAGTTTTTTATCTTTATATTGGTTCAACAGTGTTTTAATGGAAGTTCCTTTCAATACCATGAACATAAATGATGATTGATGAACACCTATATTAACGGCCAATGTGTGCTGGGTCAAGCTTGGAAGAAATGTCAAAATGCAGTTAATCAACATTATATTACAGTGAACCCTCGTTTATCCGGACCCCGATTAACCGGATGTCTCGCAATCCGAACAAATTGTAAGGGAACGGAATTATTGGACCAGTTTATTGCAGACGACTTTTGAAAACATTGTGGGTAAAGGCAATTTCTCCTTTTCCCACAATGTTTTCTGCCATATCAGAATCTTTGAAGTTCATCACGTTTTGATGAATTCTGCAAACTCTTTCAATTTGGGACGGTCGACATTTTGGCGTTTGCTCTGCTTCATTAGTCCGGATTATTCGATAAAACGGACATTTTGTTGGGAACGGACGTGTTCGGATAAACGAGGGTTCACTGTATTAGGAAGTTAATAGCTTAGGAATACATTATGACAAAAGGAGATGCTTTTAGATGCTTTGAACATTCAAAACACTCTGAAATTTCTTTCTTATATCGACTACTTCTTTAGGTAACACATTTGCAAATTTGCTTTACTGTACGCATAGTTAATACATTAATAACTGCATTTCTTTTACATACCAATCAATGACTTCATTTCATTCTATTTTTAGTTGATGACTGTCCACAGAGATTTGACCCTGGATCAAACCCATACAGCAAGCCCATCACCCTTTGGGTGTTGAGTGGATCGCCCGCCCTATCTTCATACAGCTATCTCACACTACTTACCTGTTTAATTGTCTATAAATTACACCTGTTATAATGGGACAATGTGGTCTGTTTGGGTGGTATTGATGGTTTAGTTGGAGATTATTGTAAACTCTTTACTTATGTGAAGGATTTAATATTGTCCTTTTCTTGAACCATCTGTATGTCCCTAGCTAAACTCTTAAGCTACCTTGTGAATTCTTTTTAATTCTTTTAATGCATACATTCCAATATGTAATGAATATGATCATGAGCAATTTCAATTTATGTCACATGTCTTTTCACAGATTTAACATATTTGTTGAAAATAAGATTCAAACATTCAAACAAAATAACTGGACACATCATCTTAGTAATATCCGTTTTTAAAACCTTTCAACATACAAATCAAAAAGACTTGTGACTTGTGACCTTAAAGGCTATAAATGAAGAGCAAAATGGATAAGGACTTCATACTCAAATTATGAATGCAAATGCATTAGTGTAAAATGTCTGTTTCACAATGCTCAAAACCATTTCCAAGGGAAGTGTGGTGATGGTTTGGATGTTAAACAAAACAGCAAAATTGTTATTAAACGATTGTCTGACAATTAAATGTTCGTTTTGTGTGCATTGTGTACTTTGTAAGACAAAACCTCTGTAAATAGATATTTTGAAATTGTAAATTCTGTGTAAAATCATGTGTAAATAGTTATGTGAAATGTATATAGTTGATATATTTCTTACCTGACATTTTTATTTACCACTATTATCATCATTATCATTTTTTCCATCTTCATCATTCTTTTCAATCATAATAACTAGACTCAATGACAGTGACATAATTGATTGCCAATTATGTTGTTGTTTATCACACAAATTACAGCTGAAGACTTGAGCCTCATAATGTATAGCTTTTATTTGGTTTGAATTCAAGTGTTCTTATATCTTATATCGTATTCGTCCGCAAACTGCACATGTTCATAGATTTCTAAGATTCTCACTAGTATGTAAGGTCCTGCATGGCCAAGTGGTTAAGATGGCAGACTTAGAAGTTGGGAGTCCTGGGTTCAAGCCTCAACACCACCTCTGGTATAGTGGGAGTAACATTTGGAAAGTCATTTCAGAGCCTTAGCCTAGTACTGATTGATCCAGGAAAGCTGTTACATAACTGCAAAATTGTTGTTAGGGCATCAAACACCATACAATAAAACAAACTAACTAGTATGTGAAAGAATATACTTTTAAACGTTTGCTGTTAAATACAATCAGAAGTCTGGATGTCGGGGAATGAAACCCTATGCTATTGGTACTCAATTAAATAGATTCATCAGACCATTCTTTTGGATAACGAAAGCTACAAGTTTCTTTCGAAAACAACTGGTAAAGTATGTAGGCCATTTCAACCAGAGACAAAGTTTTTGGCATCTGTACTGAACAGCATGGTTTTTAAACACAGGTTTCCAGATATCAAGCTGTGAAATCCTATGTAGTTGGTATTTGTAGAATTTGTTTTGTTGAGATAGTTCTAATGATATCAGGAAAATTGGGCTTGAAGACCAAATGGAACTGCTAACTGTCTGGTAGATATTGTTATATGATAAAGTACATTTCGAGGAATCAATGCAAGGCTATAGTAAATGCTTCACAAACATGAAGCATGTTATTGTGAGTGCTTCACAAACATGAAGTACTTACTAAAGTCTTGCGTTGAACCCTTGAATTTGAGGATGGCTTGATTGAGTATACTGGATTTCTTAAGGCTCATCGTTGAACCAGTAACCTTTTCAATCATGAAACAATCCTCATATCATGGATTAAGAATAGCTTCTTTTGAAACGTTTACATATGCATCTGGCATCTCTACCAATCATTTCATTTTCATCATGTATGCAAGAAATGAACAGACAACCTTACAAGGTAGATTTATTGTAAACTTGATCAACCAACGGTAACGTCCACCATATCTGAATCACAATTTTCTCATATGTTTTACAAAGAAATTGAAATTACTGAATATGTCATTTTGATAGAAAAATTAAAAGGATCACGTCTTTGGAAAATTGCAAATTAAAGATTTCCATGGATATACATGTCATCACTTAATCATATTGTAACATGAAGTAATCTTAGTTTTGTTAAGTGTATTGGTTAATAAGGAACCTTTTGCTAGACTAACTTGCATGAGTTTCTGTGATTCCCGTGCGGTTAAGAACTGGGTTCAGTCCCTGTTTTCAGTCAGTCTTAGTAACCTGTTATTGACCAATCAGTGAATTGCCTCAGAAATATCTTTACCTTTCATTATTCCAGTCTATGCTTTTAACGGAGAGAACTTGCAACATTATTACTGAATGATAATATATTCAGATTTTCCACATTCGAAGGGACGTCGTTACCAAAGTATCTATAATAATGCCAGGTTTATTATTTCAACATGATTGTAATTCAAATCAAGTCTATATTTTCCAACCATATCCGGAATTCAAAACAGTTAATTTTCTATCAGATTTTCTTTTTAATACTTTAAAGAATTAATTTGCAGAAAAGGGACTTATATTTGGATTTTAAGTGTTTGTTCTTTGTCATGTACATTCCTATACATTTTTATAATACTTTAATAACAACAAATAAATGTATTTTTGTACATAATCTATATCCTTGTTGTATATGTTCAGCCCCCATGTCACCCTGTTCCTTTTAAAAATTGATATCGATTTAGCATATTGAATAATTTTCAAAAGTAAAGAATGGATTGTGAATAAAAGTCAAATAAGATGAGAATTCTTTTTGCAAATACTCATCTACTTGTATCCATCACTACCGTTGGGTATTGTCTTAATATCGTTGTGGTGACTTACGCCGCCGCCTTTATGCGTGAGACTGGAGTTCAATCCCTTGTCCGATTGAACTGCTTTTTTAAGGTCCTGTATGCCCCAGTGGTGTTCTCGGATACGATCCCTACATGTACCAGCGTCGGGTTTCGTGTATTGAAACTTAACAAGACACTGCAGAGCACAAGCATTGTACTGGTATACCACAGGAATATAATACAACTGTTAACACAGTGTTAGACACCAATTAATGGAACCCATTATATTTTGGTCTTTCGCAGGATCCAGGGTGAAATCGAGCCCGGAACCCTCTACATACTGGGCGGGTCGCTGATGTATTTCCGTTCATGCATGGAAAACGTATTTTTGCCAATCACTTATTGGCATTTTGATGCATTTTGGCATTTCTTGTAATCTTAAAGTGTAGCCGAAAAAGAGCTTTGAAAATCCACAAAACTAATTTTCTACTCATAAAGCAACTACCGTAAATTATTTAGAAATCATCGTGATCAAAGAGGTTGCAACGAAACGTTTAAGAAATCGCCATGCTTGACCAATAGTTTATTTTTCAATTCAGATCTTCCTTCATCACTTTTAGAGCACTTATGACCTGGCAGTATAAAAAAGTAGATACCATATACCGCTGTGAAAAAGCCAACAAAACAAGTTTTCCCACTAATTCCTTTGTCAAAACCGAAACATACTTTAAAAGCATATTCCACATATTTTACGGATAATATCATCTGCTAAGTATTTTTTTATTTTCGAAGTCCACATTGTCTTTCCTTTGATGTATTGTCGAATTGCAATAATATGTCAAACGCTTAGATATATCTTTCATAGCTTTTCTTGCTGAGCTCTTTGACTGTAATGTTTTTAATTACAGTAAAGCAATTGGCCTTCAAGTCGAATTTTTGTGGAAAAGACCAATTACTATCATTGTGTGTGTAAGATAGGGCATCAGTTTGATTATTCTAATGCGATTGTAGCTTCTACTTTTGCCTTTTTGTTCTTTAAATTCTTTTTCCACTTTGAGTACTATGCAACGCCGTTTTTCGAATGAGAATACGTCCTTAGATGTTTGTATCAGAGAAAATTTTTTTTTAGTAAACGCTTTGGCGTTCTTGCTTTTTACTCTTTGTTGGTGTTGTTGTTGACTTCATTACCTCCAATCGCTGATAGGCATTTCCGCTATAAAACCCGAAACCACGAGAGAGTTTCTCCGTGATATCGAGTTCCCCCTACAATTTCCGGTTGCAAAGCACACCCACTTCTTGTAACACTATCTTGTTCCGAATAGCATGGTGCCCGACCCATTCACAAGGAAGAAGGGTTAGGAAGGAAACAGAGATAATTCTTAAAGTATAGGTATACGAGAGTTGTACTTACTTATCCTCTTTTCCGGGTAATATTGAAGTTGTAGATATCCCTTTGCCGGGTTTAACCAAAGGCTTTCCCTATCTATTGAATACTCATAAGTCGGAGAGTGTACGAATCGGAAAGAGTTGTATCAAATGCTTCACATCAACCCGATACATAAACTATACCGTATTTGTCCTACATCAATTGTAAAACATGTTCTTACAACTTAAGCTAATATAGATTATACATCCTGGACATGTAACGAATACGAGTTAATACAAAGGCAAGGCGGAACCGCACTTTCGTGTCCCAAAGTCAACGTTCTACCCCTATGGCCATAGCACGGAATCAATAGATACGAGTCACACCTGCAAAGTGGGTACTTACTACTTTGACTCAATTATCATCGCTTATCATTGGTAATACTATAATTGGTCCATTTCACCTTCAGTAAATTTTGAATAATCAAAGCCAAGAATTTGTCTTGTAAGTACATTTATAAAGCAATGATTAAAGGTAAGCCTAGATTTCGCTCGATCGCGCTCAAATACGTATATAACCTCCCATTTAGTGATCATATCAGAATGTAATGTCATTGACCGTACCGATATGACCCAAATGTTGTTGGTAATGAGCCCGGATATTGCTTTAGACGCCATTGGCGAGGGTGCTGTATATTCCCATGTCACATATCAACATTCCTCGATTACCTTTATTAGTATGTATGACCACGTCGTTCAACTTCGACTTTGGTAACATTATGAACCATCTGCTATGTTTCAGTTGAAAGTATTTCACAAAAAAAATATAGTGTCTTGAAAAAGGTATTTACAAGTAAAATATGAATACAAACAGGCAGTCATGCCTTATGATTGAAGCATGTATGTCTTAGATTCCTTTAAAGCCATCTACCGCTACAATGACGCACCGATTGTTTCTGTTACTCGAAAAACAGTTAATTATGGATAATTGGTTTGGTTTTCTGTGCTTGATGGCATGGTGGATGTAATTCCAAACACTCTTCATTAACATGAAATAATTAATATCGTTTGTAGTTCATTTAGAAATTCATGCATCATGCATATTACATGTTACATATCGGCGCTAGGTTAAAAAATGTTTCCCCAAATATCACTCCCCGCTGAATCCAATTAAGGAGAAACTGCAATTAACTTGTTATCTTTAATTTATATATTTGACTCAAAACTGATTTCCCACAGAAAAAATAACGTATACGGCAACCGAATAGTGAATATATGCTATGGCAAATAACCGACTATCCATAGAAAAGAATGCTGAGGTATTGATCGCCTTTTCAATTAAAGCATATGTCCGTTTGCATAGCAATTTCCTCGGAATTTCCTTTGAAATAGACACTTCAAATAAAAAACATTTATTGGGAAAACGGTTTTTTTCTTGTCCACATTTCTCATGTATCCATACATAATTTTGTAATTGGACATACTCCTTTGGATGAGTAAACAATACCTTTGCATTGTTTAGCATACCCAAAGTTTCTTTTCTAAAAAACATGAATGTAGAAATAGATACAAATGGCGACGAGCATTTTTATTTCGTCCTTGTGATTTAGAGTTATATGATATTCGAAGTAATTAGCTTCTTATTCTAGCCAATCATACTATTTTTCATGATTAATAAATACCACATCCACACATGCATACAAGCCGCTAAACCATCTAGAAAGTAATTAATTAGACTAAAAATGACATTTTAGCATCGACATAATTAGTTGGTTATGGCAGAGACATAAATAACATCTATGTCTCTGGTTATGGTACATCGCTTCGAGGGTTCAATGCACGACTAGAGTAGGTCTCTTACTTTCATTAAGTTTTGTCAAGAATATAAATTTACTTCAAAGGGACTTTCTCACAGAATCAGTTGTGTGAGTAAGTAATGTCAGAAAGATTGTATAAACAATTCCAATCGCTAGCTATATGACCACTTTATATATCTTCATTTCAAAGATGCTGAAATCGCGAGATTTCATTAAATACGTGTAAAAGAAAGCGATAAAGCCTTCAATGATTTGATTGAATAATAGTGTTTAAATAGTAGATCTAATGGCTTGCTCTTGGATGCACCTTACTATTATCATAGCATAACAGTGTCGACCTATCTCGTAGTGTGAGTCCAAAGATCTCTTATCCATTTCAATTCTTTCGCAGGACGAAATAAAATATCAGTGTTGGCAAAATAAACCGTTTAACCCATTACCAAACAATTGCGACATTTAACCAGTTTGTTGCAGACAACTTTGAAAAACATTGTGGGAGAAGGAGCAATAGTTCTTAAAGGCCCATTAAAGGAGATTAATGCTATATCAAACTATATTATTTGGTAATTTTTTAGACTGATTCAAATAGTTATCCCCACAAAACACCATCAGAACAACTAAAATGTGAAAGTAAACCAGAAATAATCCAGATTAGCAAGTTTTATAATTAAGATTTCCTGATTCTTCACCTCTGACCTTGACAGTTGATACACACATTTTTGAACTGACCAATCAGAATTCGTTATTTTGAATATGTAAACAAACAGGTTGTTGATAAACATGATTGAATTGGAGACAACTATATTTCAAGCACAAAATAACTTTTTCTAAATGAGTCTATTTAATAGGGTCTCAATGCATTCGCAAATTAATTATCATGACCTTTATGAATATAATAGAATAACTTCATAAATCTTTTCACTATTTTATTTGTTCTCCTCTCCTTTGATGTGCCTTTAACAAGCAATTTCTCCTTTTACCACTTTGATTTCTGCCCTAACAGAAGATTGTTTTTCAATTTCATCACATTTTGAAATGTTGTCTGCAATCTCTTTCAATTTGGGACAGTCGAAAATTTGGCGTTTGGTAAAGGTTTAAACAGTTACTGAATCTGCAACATAAAAGTGCTGTATCACCGCAACATGGTTATTTCAAAACAACTAAAGTCTTAATTTGTGATGGATGTTTTTTAAACCTCGGCGTGCCATTATTTCGCAAACTTTTGAACGTGCATGTTTAATCTTCTAACAAACCTCGTCAGCGAATAACGAGTCAATCTTGTTTTATATGACAATGGTAAATGAAGACATAACCATGGTGCACAAAACAACTAACGGCTCAATACGGACCCAGACATCCAGAAAGCTCCATAAGGTGACTTCTGAATGACTTGCGTCCCCTGTATTAAAATACCTTTTTAAACTTTCCACACACCGTTTAGGAGCAGAAAACTGACATATGTGAAAATGTTGTGGAATAATTCGGAACCATTGTCAATGTTTACAATAATAAGCGATTAATGCCAAATATAAACAGTCTGTTAAACTCTCATATGATACCAGAATGAACTTCTATGTCCTGCAATTCAAACGTACACATTGATACAGCGTTTGTGATGAGAAGTATCTTATAAGGTGCACAAACCTATTGGATTTCATTGAAAGCAAATACATACGTATATGTCATGGTACACTGTATCCATTTATTAAGTTTTGCCATTTCTTATAAATGTAACGTTCTTCTACATTTTCGGATAATTCCTGAAATTGGTCACACATGATGCTGTATTTGCACTCCGGAAATAGCCCCTTTATCGACGAAGATACCAAATTTCACTTTCCTAACTGTTCTTCGGCGTGTATGTAAAAGGTACACACAAAAGCATTGATATTTCTTTTGTTATTATTTCTGCAAAACGTTATTTTACTGCATAATTTACCGACTTCAAAAACAACAAAATAATATCCCCTATGATAAATCATTCTTGTTAGCAAATGCATCTTTTGTGACAAAAGTTTATAACATAAATAACATGGAACATATTTTTATCTTTCTTGCTATTTTTGTCGTCTGTTGTTGCTTTCAATTTGAACCTATCACAAACAACCTTATAGGGGAATTGGTTGACACTGGCTCGTGTTCTGAGTCCAAATTCAAAGAATTATCGAATTACTTTGTATTATACCTGGTACAAACTATTTTATTTGCCACAATAATTATTTTATGTGTTTACAAAAGACCTAACATAGAACACCAAACATGATGCCAAACGCACTACGATGTTCTTTTGATGACCCTTTTAATCTTATATTTTGTTGATTGAAGAACGAATAAACCCATGTGTGTTTTACGAATGAAGGCTAAATCAATTCTTTACCACAAACAAACGTGCATGCTTTATTCAAGTATTTCAAGTTTATTGAAATACTTAATTAGAATTTCTATTTCTATTTTATTGCTGATATGTCCTTTAATGCACCTTTTCAATCTAACTCTTGGAAAGAATTGTGGAACACACATATCAAGAATCACGCATTTATAGAAGAAAGACAGTTTTTCTTTTGCAGAAACAAAAATCTTTGTTGTGTATTTCTTAAGGCTTTACCAAACGCCAAATTTTCGACTGTCCCAAATTGTAAGAGTTTGCAGACGACATTTCAAAAAGTGATGGAATTGGAAAATAATCTTCTGATAGAGCAGAAAACATTGAGGGAACATCGTTACGAGCAATTTCTCATTTTAACACGATGCTTTCCAGAATCGTCTACAACAAAGTGGCTAAATGTCGTTATTGTTTGGTAATGGTGTAAGCAAAGAAAAAAAGCTACTCTTGCCACGCTATTTATAGGAAGGTTAGTCGACATGTAAAAAGATGTCAACAATCATCACCGATCAGTTTTATTGCTCCATTCAGACTTTAACCACCTGAGACAGCATAACTCTGGAACCGCATTGACATGGCATGCAACAGAAGGCCGACAGCAATTTGGAAGCATTTTCATTCTTTTTCAATATTATAGATAGCTTCAAATTCGTCAATCTGAGCAGACACGCATTTAGTACGGGTCTCGATTCACAAGGTAGAGAGTAAAATGTGTAAGCGGGTCGTTAGGGCGTTCGCACGGAGGTCCCGGGTTCGAGCCCACGCCTTGTTGCATGTTCTTCTAATATTTGTTACACATATATAGCTCATATATTTTAAAATTCGTTTTCGCTTTTACGACAAAATAGCTGTGAATGGGAGTGTTAAAAGTAAAAAAACGTTCACTGAAAAAAATCTCCTGCTTTGTCAAAACGATCTAACTTCCTACACATTAACCTTCTCCTTGTACGCATTGGCTGCAAGAGACATGTTCAAAACTTCTTTCGCCACAAAATAACTTGCTCTTTATAGGCAACATGTCCTTTTTTCAAGCTTGTTTCAACTCAATGACATTAGGATACTCTTTTTATTTCATTTTATATTTGCTGTCTGCTGTTGGTTTCAATTTGGATTTGTCATGGATTTACATTAGGGATTGGGTCTTTCCTTTTTCCGTATATGGGAATATCTTAATCATATTTGACATTTTCGTTTGGTTACAGCTTCTAGTAAAGCATGTCAGAACTGTCGTTATATGGTAATAACTTTTTAACTAAGAGATAACTAATTGATCTAATTGGCTTAATTGCTTTTTAGAAGCCAGATGAGGATCTTCCATGGAAAGGCCAATATGTCAATCGTTATGAAAACATGTTATTTACATGCAGAAATACGCCTATACCGGAGACGTATCAAAAGTTTAGATATCAATTTGTAACATAGAATTATTAAACTGATGTTTTACATCGCGTGTGCAGCATCTAAGTATCATTGCAATACTAACTTTGTGTAGTTTTGGATGGATTAAAACCTTAACCTACCATTACGGTTTACGTCAAGCTGGAAGAACCTTTTATATTTAGTCAGTCAGTCGTAAAGAAAACCTCTCATAAAATACGAATATACAAATATGCCGTCTCATTGGTAGTCTGAATGATCCAGACGTAGATCTTTCATTCTTTACCCCCTCATCTAAATAAGAAATAAAGAGAAATTAAAAAAAAACCCAAATGAATATGTCCCTCTCTGGCTTTAAACGGATAATCCAACCAGTAACTGTGTTAAAATACCAATGACCGACTGGGAAATCAGTAATACTAACATATATGACATGTATGAAGATTATATTTCCATTTTATGTTCGACTAAAACAACTTTGATTTCAGAAAAAACAAGGTAATTCCTGGAACCTCATTGGTGGACGAATCAATATGGTCCATGTTGTCGTCACGTCTATAAAACCCCAAGCTCTCTCCTCTATCTGTTATTGGAATGTCTTTAACATTGGTATAATATACAGGTAAGTGGCTTGGGAACAGGTGAAATGTTGTGACTGGTGAAAATAGAAAGGGATAGTAAATGACGGCAAGCAATTACAAGATACATGTTCTTTATGATATATACGAAAGAAAACACTTCGACAAAAGGCTATATTGCTATTTGTCATCTTAGATTCTTAGGATTTCTGAAGCAGGTAAAATAAGGTATTATGAAAAACGTTGACCAAGATATAAATATCATAGCTCATACCCAAGTTCTTTTAATAGTTGAATTCGAGACAGTATGAAATATTACGAAATAGCTAATACACCCGTGCGTTTGATTACTGGGTGTTTAATGCATTGGACATCTCAATTAAATATGAATATATGTTGTAATATAAGAATGCACACAAATTGATATTTACAAATATGATTCATTGTGCTGTTTCATTTAAACGTTCAGTTGTACTACAGACGATATCAAGAATAAGATAAAATATTAAGAAGGTTTGTGTCAGAAACGGGTTAAATACGGCAATAATGACCCAAATGTAAAACGGTTTAAAAATGCTACAGGTCGCAACGTCGGTCGCAAGGCCGACGATTAAGGTTGCAATCATTTCTAGAACGTTTTTTTTTTACTTTTAGTAGGACTTTGAGATTTTGGATGCAAAGATGGTACCCAATTTTGCTAAGTCACTATTCAGTGTGGGTTCGAATCTCGGGAAGAACAAACCGAGTTTTTTTTATATTGTGTTGGGGATGCCTTTCGGGTCGACTTATATCAAAATTGATAGTTTGATTAACAAATGACTTTATGATATCGATATGTTATTTATGCCCCAAAATCAGTTTAGATAATAACGGATTTAATAAATATTTCCATTATATTTTGCAATACATGAAAAGAAATTTGCCTGAAAATATGAAAATCATATTTCATTAGGATTCTGAAAACGTCTGTAATAACCTTCATCCATGTTTCGCATTACAAGTTTCATGTTTTATCAGCTAATAAAGATTTCTTTGGATATGCATATTAACTGGAAGTGCTACAATTTTCCAAAGAAGATACTTTTGATGATCGATTAAAGACAAAGACTGGAAGTTTTAACTTACATTTCATTTTTAACTTAGATTTGGGTCAATTATTGCAATTAATCCCAAGAATGCTTGGGTATTTTCTAAAAATAAATGTTTTGTATCGCCTGCTTTCAAAAACCTTAAATACTTACTTAATTTTGATATGGAAAGATACTCAGAATAGCAAACAGGTTAGATCACAGGCCAGCCGCCAATTTACTTGGCGGCTGGCCTGGATCCAACCTGTTTGGATAAGCATGAGTAAGTGTTTAGAGGTACACAAATGCATTTCGGACACCTCTGTAATCTTTGAGAGCCATTTGGCGTCCAGAATGCTGCAGATTAATCCATTTAAAGACGAAAGCTTGACCGACATGTTCACAGGGTTCGAAGTAAAACCCTTCATGTCCGTAAGCCCAAACCAAGGCCACTGACTAATATTGGGTTCTTGAGAAATGTAGGGCTTGCATATACACATAATTACGCCATTTACAAGTCAATTTGACGCCAACCTACTTCTTCACCAGACCAACGTCTTTGATGAAAAAATCGATTTCAGGTTAATCATGAAAACAGACTAATTGAGTTTTCTGTGCATGTAGACACGTAGTTTCAATTACGCCGACTGGATTTACTGTTTTATATAGTTTTGCTTTTAATGTGCATCAACACGAAAAGTAATCGTAAAATAGACCCACTTTGAAGATACAAAACGCGTAAATGTCGCAAAAGATATGAAGCACCAAAGCGAATAGAATAAAACTTACTAACGGACAATCTGTTCACATCGTTTTGAAAGATCTCTTATCATCGGCACTAACGTTTACGTTACCTAACTTCCAATCAAATAAATCAACCAACAGATTAAGACTTTTCTTTGATATGTTCAATGTACATCATTCTAGAAACATGCTTGGGGTGCTTTGTTTGAAGTCAAACACAGTTAAAGACAACTTGTGGCATTTGTTTAATCTTCAATGAATGGAAGCGAAATGTTTTTATCTTTTCGTAACTTTTAGTTTTTATTGCACAAAAAGAGTAGTATCGGCTCCTTACAAACGAATATTCGAATAGTAATTCATAATTAAAAAATTCGGACCGAAAACCGAATAATTCAATATTCGACTATTTGCTCCCATCCCGAATTCCTATCCCAATACAAGACACGATGCATGCAGTAGTCTGGATTACCTGTCCGTTAACATTGCATTGGACTAATTCATTATAGTACGGCGGCAATCAGACTATGCATGCGGTAGTCTGGATTACCTGTCCCTTAACATTGCATTGGACTAATTCATTATAGTACGGCGGCAATCAGACTATGCATGCGGTACCCCTTTCAACGATGTAACTGATGAGCGGTGCTATTGGCATCTTAGGACGGAAGAAAACATTTCTCAAGATGATCCGACTCCCATTTTTTGTCACAATGATTTCTACCCAACTTCATAAATAAAACATTATTTTCATACTGTTAATACCACGTTTACTGTTGTATTCAATTCTTAATCTCGTCAAAAACATGCATACAGGTGGAATGCAATTAACAACTTTCAACTATGATGAAATAAAATGATTAATTTCTTTCTTGTCCTTTTATTATTGTATTAAATTGTATTGTTACATTGCATTGTTTTGTATCATCGTTTTGTATGCCATCACAGGTACTCTCCCAAACAATCATGTCGGACGCAGCTGAAGACCAGCCGGAGTATATCCACGCCGTGCGGATATGGAAAATCGTACCGCCGATCTTCATCGTTCTCGGCACCCTGGGTAATCTGCTCACGATCGTCGTGCTGACTCGACGGAAGAGCCGATCTTCATCCACCGCCATCTACCTCACGGCGCTCGCCTGCTCGGATCTCCTTGTACTCTACACGGGTCTCCTCCGTCAGTGGATCAAATACACCTTCGACAAGGACGTCCGCCATCTCTCGGAACCCGGATGTAAGATCCACGTGTTCTTGGTGTACGTTGGTACCCAGTGCTCTTCGTGGCTGCTGGTTGCCGTGACGTCAGAACGGTTTATCGGAGTCTGGTGCCCGCATAAAGTGAAGACCGGGTGTACCGTGAAGACGGCGTACGTTGTTATCGGGGTGATTGTGGGCGGTCTGTCGCTGTTAAACTCCCACTTTATCTACGGTATGGGTAAATACAGCGTGGACGTTGCTGGTGTCACCTACACCATCGACTGTTATTCCATGTACGATGATTATTACGAGTTCGTCGCGTTCATCTGGCCCTGGATCGATCTCTGCATGTTCTGTCTGGTTCCCTTCTCCGTCCTCTTGATCGGGAACATCTCAATCATCGCCAAGGTGATGTACAGCAAGCATAGAACCAGGACTCAGATTGCACCGACACAGAACGGTGCGACAGTCAAACCAAAATCGGACGGCAAGACATCCCAGCTGACGCTGATGCTGATGACGCTGAACATCGTGTTCTTTGTCTGCGCCTCACCGATATCCATCTATCTGATTGGCGAACCGCACTGGTTAGAGGAATTGGAAACGCCGCACGACGTCGCCGTCATCGTACTGTGGTGGGCGGTGGTGAACACGTTCATGTATCTCAACCACACCATCAACTTCATCCTGTATTTCCTGAGCGGCTCCAAGTTCCGCAATGAGGTCAAAGTCCTGTTCAATGGCGGCCGCTCCCGGGCCATATTTGGTTTTGGCACCAGGACATCTAGAGTGGCCCCAGACGGGGTTACAAAAACCACACACGCATCCTTTAATGAGACTGCTGCATAGAGATGCATGTCATGGTGACTTGTAATAATCCTGAAACTTTGTAAATATGACAACTTATGTAGAACAATGTGTATATGTTTTTGTTTTTTTGATTTACAGTTTCGATCGCCCTGTGTTCTGCACTGTTGTTACACGAGGAACTTACCTTTAGTGTAGCTATAACTGGTTATGTATCCAGGAAGCAGAATCGGGAGAGAACAATCTAAGTTGAAAGAACTTGTTTCACAATCGATGTAAAATAAATAAGTTTAAACTTTAAACTTTACCTACAAAAATTGTTCGCAAAGAGCATGAGAAAAGTGAAAGCCACCAAACCCTGGTAGTCATGTAGTTATATCAAAGTTGACCATAAAAAACAACGCAAAGTGTATATAAACCTTTAGGAATTTTATTTTGGGACTTTCTTGTGCAATGATCTATTCCATAGCCTAGAACTAGAAAGCAAATATGTGTAAAACCGCGATATGGTTTTTAATGAGCGAACTGACATTTAATCACGTGTAGTAGAACCGCTCATGTGACCTTCTAGTAAGGTCATATCATACTAATCGCATTCAATACCGCCATTATTTAGACAATAAAGCTTGTTATAGCTCTTAAACTTCCCTCCTTTTTTCAATCACTAGTTACAAAACCCCTGAGGCCTTGTGATCAGAATCACAGTTTGGACAATTATACAAGTTCATGCGATGTACCATCACAACTCAAGTTGAAACATCAGCTGCAGAGGACTGAGGAAACCATTACTCTGATCTCTACCCACTTTCACGCAGGGAATGAGTGTTCTTGGCTTTTATGTCGTTCCTCTGTCGTAGCTTCCAATTTGAACTTGTCGCAGAAAACTAAGATCGTATACGGGCAACACGGTGCCACTGCTCTGGCTAAATCTGACTGCAATAACTTCTGGTTACTACGATATCAATGACGCTGAATATCGTGGCGATTCCGATCATAGGCCTACTGAACATCATACAGCGTGAAGATTCAGGTGACGTGGAAAATCATGACGATGCGGATGATGACGAACATTTTTTTGTGGACTTTGCACATGACGCGACACCTAGTGACGATGTATATGACGCGAAATATCGTGATAATAAAGATGATGCTTGACATCGAGTTCTTTCTTTTTGGTTTAAGATTATGAGTACCCAATAAAATCATTCATTTACATACAGTCACTAAAAGGCATCTGATGAAACGTCTTTAAAAAAATATTCACAGTTTTGCCCTAATTCCAATAGAAACTGTATACACAGGAAAAAAGATATAAATCACACGAAGTAAGCGAGTTCTCATATCATATTTGATTTTGGCCAATCGAAAATGCCACATGCAGGGGAGTTAAGGAACAAGACAATGGGTTCTATCGGTGCAATACAAAAGTCTTATTCAGCATTTATGGCCTCTAGCCCAACATTCGTGTATACATGAAATAACATAAGTGACAAAAGACGCATGCTTTATAGAGCAATCCATGGTATTTTGTTCGGGTTATCCATTGCTATACTGAATAAGCATGGAAGTGAATTTAAAAAAAAAATGACTCTGAAAAGATGGGATAAAGTCCCAATTTTCTTTTCCCCAGCTTTTTTATTCATTCCCGCAATGAAAAAGTTCATCGTTTGGATTACATGGCACGTTTATATATATATATACAATCAAGATAACGTTTTACCAATTCAGCGCTCTCAGCTCTCTCGTATTTTCATTAATAGTTTTCATTGTGGGATATCCCAGAGCGAAAAACATTTTGCTTAAAATAATTGAAAGTAATGAGATATCCTATGTCGCAAAACACACTAATCCCTAATCCCTTTAAAAGCAATAGCAATATTTGACCAGCGGGACATTTTGACGTTCACTAATAGGTCATTGAAGATGTGAAAGAAAGTCTTACGAATTATGACTTGTTGTTCTGAACATGGTATCATACCTCACGCAATGTATCAATAATAACATACGGTGTTATAAAAGACAGCAAACAATCTCCACATTAGCTTTCATCTCTCTAATTGTTTTCTTCAAGGGATTTGTCGATACATGTATGTAGATAAGTTACACCAGGAATGAAAAATGTGTTTGTCGGACCTTAAGAAATGGAACAATACGATAGAATTTCAGTATTTCCCACACAGCCTTATCTGGCTTTGGCAATTAAGACTAATGTAATTGAATACCTCTCTGTATAGCTTATTTTACCATAGACCGCCAATTCTTAATAATAGAGTTTACTTAAATGAATGCACCAACAGACGAAATAAAAAGAAATATGTATACTAAACTTAAGCAATTCCTCATATGAAAATTATTACAGGTCTAAATTGAAAGCAACACCAGGAAACATAAAACATTTCCTCTGCTACTTTAAGAAGCAACGCAGTCTTTTGTACTTATTGGTTCTTTGAATGTTTAAATAGACGCACATAAATCCGGTAATAGTTTGGATACGAATTTACGTTTGTGTATGACATTTCGTGCACCTTCATATAACATGTCCGACACACAACATCTTGACAGGCAATAGTTTCAATATCTAGGAGTTTCATAGGACTGTTACCTTATACAATGTATTATTCTCTGTAACGACAACGACCATTTTTTACGTTCATGCTAGCCTCATCACACACACAGGCGCTAACCAACACTCTACAGTAGATGAGAATGTGTGTCCCACGTTATTTATGCCTACATAACGTTCCTTTGCAACGTTTAATCCCTGCATTTTGTCGTTTGAAATGGTTATGTTGTTTGATTAATCATCTACGAAACAATAGGCCTGAAACTGTGGCAGAGGCTCGCGACTTTGTATCATTTAAGCGGGAGCTAGCAAACCTTTCTTTCCAACTCAAACTAGGGGTCTAGCTTTAAGTAAACCATCGATGAACCATGCATCTTTACCGGCCATGGTCACCATAGATAAGAGTGAGGAAGGCGTAACTCAGCTGATTTTACTTGTTACTTTCAGGTTTCCTCCTTTGACTATGGAACAGAACAGAACATTATTTAACCCAAGTATAACATATATACAATAAGTGTACATTACAATACATTACAAAGCTATAAATGAATGAAAGAAAGGAAAAGAAAACACATAAAGTGTGGAGAAATGGAGCTCATTATTTTCTCTCCCATCATTTCTTTTCTGGCTATAATCAAGTTTACAACAATCGTCAAATCATAGTCAAGATTGACTGCGATGACGTCACATATAGTACAAACTTTGATAAAGTGACTTCAAAACAACTAAAGCTTCATTACATCATGAGCATCACGAAGAATATGAAGGCGAAGAACCTTCTTGTTAACATATCCATAAATCATGTACATTCTGAAGACTATGTAGACAAAGAACCATATTGCCTACATATCAATACTGCAGCATGTTTGATTATGGACATTCTGAAGACTATGTAGGCCAAGAACCATATTGTCTACATATCAATACTGCAGCATGTTTGATTATGGACATTCTGAAGACTATGTAGACCAAGAACCATATTGTCTACATATCAATACTGCAGCATGTTTGATTATGGACATTCTGAAGACTGTGTAGGCCAAGAACCATATTGTCTACATGTCCATACAGCATGTTTGATTATGGACATTCTGAAGACTGTGTAGGCCAAGAACCATATTGTCTACATATCCATACAGCATGTTTGATTATGGGCATTCTAAAAACTGTGTAGGCCAAGAACCATATTGTCTACATGTCCATACAGCATGTTTGATTATGGACATTCTGAAGACTGTGTAGGCCAAGAACCATATTGTCTACATATCCATACTCCACCATGTTTGATTATGGACATTCTGAAGACTGTGTAGGCCAAGAACCATATTGTCTACATATCAATACTGCACCATGTCTGATAATGGGTATTCTGAAGACCAAGAACCATATTGTCTACATATCAATATTGCACCATGTTTGATTATGGACATTCTGAAGACTGTGTAGGCCAAGAACCATATTGTCTACATATCAATACTGCACCATGTCTGACAATGGGTATTCTGAAGACCAAGAACCATATTGTCTACATATCAATATTGCACCATGTTTGATTATGGACATTCTGAAGACTGTGTAGGGCAAGAACCATATTGTCTACATATCAATATTGCACCATGTTTGATAATGGACATTCTGAAGACTATGTAGGCCAAGAACCATATTGTCTACATATCAATACTGCACCATGTCTGATAATGGGTATTCTGAAGACTAAGAACCATATCGTCTACATATCAATATTGCACCATGTTTGATAATGGACATTCTGAAGACTATGTAGACAAAGCACCATTTTGCCTACATATCCATACAGCATGTTTGATCATAGACGTTCTGCAGACTATGTAGGCCAAGAACCATATTGCTAACATATCCATACAGCATGTTTCATCATGGACATTCTGAAGACTATGTAGGCCAAGAACCATATTGCCAACATATCCATACAGCATGTTTCATCATGGGTATTCTGAAGACTATGTAGGCCAAGAACCATATTTCTATCATATCCATACATCATGTTTGATAATGGGTATTCTGAAGACTATGTAGGCCAAGAACCATATTGCTAACATATCCATACAGCATGTTTCATCATGGACATTCTGAAGACTATGTAGGCCAAGAACCATATTGCTAACATATCCATACAGCATGTTTCATCATGGGTATTCTGAAGACTATGTAGGCCAAGAACCATATTTCTATCATATCCATACATCATGTTTGATAATGGGTATTCTGAAGACTACGTAGGCCAAGAACCATATTGCTAACATATCCATACAGCATGTTTCATCATGGGTATTCTGAAGACTATGTAGGCCAAGAACCATATTGCTAACATATCCATACAGCATGTTTGATTATGGACATTCTGAAGACTACGTAGGCCAAGAACCATATTGCTAACATATCCATACAGCATGTTTCATCATGGGTATTCTGAAGACTGTGTAGGCCAAGAACCATATTGTCTACATGTCCATACAGCATGTTTGATTATGGACATTCTGAAGACTACGTAGGCCAAGAACCATATTGCTAACATATCCATACAGCATGTTTCATCATGGGTATTCTGAAGACTATGTAGGCCAAGAACCATATTTCTATCATATCCATACAGCATGTTTGATTATGGACATTCTGAAGACTACGTAGGCCAAGAACCATATTGCTAACATATCCATACAGCATGTTTCATCATGGGTATTCTGAAGACAACGTAGGCCAAGAACCATATTGCTAACATATCCATACAGCATGTTTCATCATGGGTATTCTGAAGACTATGTAGGCCAAGAACCATATTTCTATCATATCCATACAGCATGTTTCATCATGGACATTCTGAAGACTATGTAGGCCAAGAACCATATTGCTAACATATCCATACAGCATGTTTCATCATGGGTATTCTGAAGACTATGTAGGCCAAGAACCATATTTCTATCATATCCATACAGCATGTTTCATCATGGGTATTCTGAAGACTACGTAGGCCAAGAACCATATTGCTAACATATCCATACAGCATGTTTCATCATGGGTATTCTGAAGACTATGTAGGCCAAGAACCATATTTCTATCATATCCATACATTATTTTTGATCATAGACATTCTGAAGACTACGTAGGCCAAGAACCATATTGCTAACATATCCATACAGCATGTTTCATCATGGGTATTCTGAAGACTGTGTAGGCCAAGAACCATATTGTCTACATGTCCATACAGCATGTTTGATTATGGACATTCTGAAGACTACGTAGGCCAAGAACCATATTGCTAACATCCATACACAGCATCATGTTTTCTGATGGGTATGCTAACATATTCAAAGGCCAAGAACCATTTTGCTCATATATCTTTAGGTGAAACTACATCCTTGTATATTTGTACCTTTGGGCATTTTAAAACAAACACACAATATTTACAAGACAATATTTATTTCCTGATTGTTTTTCTACAAAATATGTGATAGTTCTAGCCAAAACGACTACACATGTATAAATTCAATTGAAAAGAGAATGTTGACAAAATTGAAAAGATGAAGGGTGTTGCAAAGTGCTTTGATAAAGACTTTTAATTGATTTGTTCAATCAAACCAAAACTAAGCATTTTGATCTTAACCTTTGAGTAAAAATGAAACATAGCCAAATCTTACTTTAAATCAACACAAAAGGTTAATTAACAATGCCTCTTTTTAGCTGAAGATGATTAATTCCAATCATTCATCTTATGATTTAACAACTTAAGCCAAAGAACCTTTAATAGACATTCTTCAAGAAGAAAATAAGATAATAGAAACAAATCTGTGAGATTAACAAAAGCACTTTAGAGATGATTCAAATGTGTAAATGTACATATACACCAGCCGAATAAGATTGCTTTAAAAAGTAAATAAAATTGATAGACATAGTTGGACAGCATCTGGAAATACTTCACAAGACACCAGTCCTCTGTTGTTCCCATACCATCTAACCGTTCAATTGATTTTCAATAGTTCAACTTCGAAGATGAGAGTAGCATTCGGTGGTATAGTAAGAAATGTTAAGGAAAGTCAGTAAACATACTAGTCAAGTGAATACCTGTGACAATTCACAAAGAAATAAAAAAGATCATGATATTCATTTGATATTGGTCTAATATCCTGTCACTCAATCACTAAAAAATATTCATTTGTAATAATGTTTTACATAGTGTTAACACTGTTTCTGCCGTCTCAGATTTTGAGCCCATATGGCGACTTTATACAGGCCAAGTGATTTCAAATTCCATATTCTAATCACTTGGCAATAGAGGTCCCTTTCAAATTTTAAGGGCAGGTAGAATCTATTGTGACAAATGGAGATTTGGCTTATTTCATGCAGTTCATTCATTTGTCTTCATTGTTTACAGTCACAATGATTTATTTTTAAGGGGTCTGCAGTAGGTAGTTTGAAGAATCGTGAAATCAATAAATATGCAAATGAACCATGCAGTATCAAATTGACAAAAATTGAATTTTGATGATTGATTTAAATGCTGTTAACAGCAAATTCCTCTGTTAAAAGGTTTGAATGATCAAGTTAAGAATTGTACCAAAGTTAACCATAACCATCTATAATGATTGCCTGAAACACAGCCTGTCCTTTAACCCTTTACCAGACTCCAAATTTTCGATTGTCCCAAATTGAAAGAGTTTGCAGACGACATTTCAAAATGTAATGAACTTGGAAAGTAATCTTCTGATAGGGCAGAAAACAATGTGGGGAAAGGAGAAATTGCTCTTAATGATATTTATCATTTTTGATTTGCTTTTTATATTGATCATATTTCTAATTTACCAGTACTTAGTGGGAAAAAATGGCTCACCTAATTAAACATATCCCAGCTGAAATTGGACATTGAATCCTGTTGGCTAAGGCATAACAGGATTATTTTATTATTTCCATTTGCATAAGGCTTCAAATGTTATGATGTGTATTTCTTTTCACAACAATGTGCTGCAGATCTTTTAAACTTGGATTTAAAAATACAATCATTTAGTGTTAATCCAAAATTTGGTTGAGATAGCCCTTTTCTTAGTCTCTCAAAATTCAAAAACTTAACAACCCAAACAATCAGAATAAGACCAACTTTCCTTTATTTATTCATTTATATGATGGGCTTTTAACATTGCATCAACAATTATTCAGTTATGTTGCCATGCCCGACTCATAATGAAACTGCCCGTAAGGGCTGGTCAAGCTGGGAAGAACAATCGGCATTCCTTAAGTCAATTAGAAGACTCCCTGTCATTATAATCCAAATGCCAAATCGGAACTTCTCGGGCATTTCCATGATCTTAGAAATACACCTCGGATATAAGAGTAAGGTTACAATTTTTCGGGTAAATCGTCCCAGAATAAAAAACCTTTCTTAAGTGTGCATGTTAAATAGTTCAAAGTGTATGGAAGTGTTGGACATCCTTTTAAATCATTTTTTATCTGTAACTCATACGAAATGGCGAAATTGTAAGTTGTGACATATATATTTGTTCTTAATCATATGTACTTTTTTAATTTCACATTTAGATCTATTTTTAAAAACGAAAGTGAAGTGACGTCATTCTCGCGGGAATAATATGGCGTCATCCCTATTATTTCAGAGGTGTTTTCATTGGATAAACCCGATGTGTTCGGATTGCCAAATGCCCTCATTGGGATTTGAATCCAAGCAAGAAGGGGCCAATTGATTTATATTTTTTTACTCTAACCACTAGGCCATGGAGGTCCCTATCTACTTTTCTTAACCCTTTTCCAAACAATAACGACATTTAACCACTTTGTTGCATGGGACTCTGGGAAACATTGGGGGAAAAGGAGAAATTGCTCGTAACAAGCAATTTCTCCTTTTCCCACAATGTTTTCCGCCCTATCAGAAGATTGTTCTCCAGATTCATCACGTTTTGAAATGTCGTCTGCAAACTCTTGCAATTTGGAACAGTTGAAAATTTGGCGTTTGGTAAAGGTTTGAAAAACCAGAACAATAACCACATGAAAAGGATATACTCCAGCTGCTCCGGCAGCTCCATAGCCATAATCAGGAGTGATGGTAAGTCTAGCTTTCTCACCCACCTTCATCTGAAATGTAGAATGGTCATTCAATAACTCATCAATATGTTGTCAGTCAAATTCAGAGATTTCACCCAAAAAAATAAAATCGACTCCACACATGACAAAAGAAATGCCTTAAAAGCATATTAGCGCTTAGAAAAACTGCAATACTGGGTAAAATGAGGTTAACGTTATGATAGAATATGTTGAAACATAGCCAAAAACCACAGGATCATGATAATACAACGCCTGCATTATTTATTATCTATTTTTCAAAGTGCATTTTCATAAATTTGGTGCACACCAATTTAACTACATTGCTTACATTCAAGTTATATCTAAAATAGCAAGGAGTGCTCGGAATAACGAGTGACAATCACCTGGTTAGAAAAATCATGTGAAACACATAAAAACAAAGTCATTTATCCAATATTAGCAACGTGAACATTCAAAATAGAGAAATTCTTGGGTTTCATTGGTTCCGAACATTTCTCGGCTGACCTTGTTTTATCGCTTATTGTAAACAAACGTTAAAGCATTCAATCTTTTAAAAGCATCATGTGAACGTGTAACAGTCACAGTTCCTCTGTATAAGGGAATTTAAAGAACTTTTAAGTTAATTTTCAATTATTCTAGAATTTTCACAATTTTAGGTTAAATGAGCGCAAGTATGGCTTTAACCCATTACCAAACAATAACAACATTTGACCAGTTTGTTGCAGACGACTTTAGAAAACATTGTGGGAAAAGGAGAAATTGCTCGTAACAAGCAATTTTTTACTTTTCCCATAATGCTTTCTGTCCTATCAGAAGATTATTTTCCAATTTTACCTAATAAGTTTAGCTAGACGTATATTTCATGCTTGATAAATATCCCTCAATATTGGAACTGGTCTAGACTTCCCAAGTTATCCTTGAAAAAAAAAGGACTATAAAAATGTGAAATCAATGCCAACAGAAAGGGTCATATCAACCACATCTACAGTTATTGTATATTGTGTTAACCAAATATTTCCAGGTATAATGAAAACAATGTTGGTTTACACATAGCAACATTATCCTCAGATGCTTTCAATTTGAACAGGATATGGTAAAAAAAAAAAAAATTGAAAGAGTTTGCAGACGACATTTCAGAAGGTGATGAAATTGGAAATTGATCTTCTGATAGGGCAGAAAACATTGTCGGAAAAGGAAAAATTGCTCTTTACGAACAATTTCTTCTTTTCCCACAATGTGTTCCAAAGTCGTCAAATGTGGTTATTGTTTGGAAAAGGGTTAACAGACCAATTAACATATATATATAAATGTAATATATTTTACCGTTATGACACCTTCATCCCAACCTAGACAAAGAAGAAAAAAAACAGAGTTAAACAAGGAGATAATAGTCTTAATTTTTTACCAGAATCAAGAAGGAAACCATTTTACCAAAATGTGATGAATCCACTTAAAAAGTCATCATATTACATTATGTTTATAGCTCGGACATCATACATTAATATATGGTATAGATGAACAAGCTCTTTGCTTAACCCTTTATGGTATATAGCGCCGTTCGCTGCCTTATCGATTACCGCATAAAACGCTTTTCGCCGTTATACCTATTACCGTATAAAACCTATTTTGACGTTCTATCAATTACCACATAGAATGCTTTTTGACAGCTGAAAAATTGATTCGACTCTTACCCTTAATTACACACATGTCACTTTCTCCAAATTTCATTTTCCTCTCAAATAAATATGTTTTCTCTCATTTCCGATAATAAAATCATAGGGTCAAAGTTTAAATTTTTGCTCTAGAGAGAATCTTTTGATGATGGTCCCACGACGCCCTTCTGAAAAAAAACGCTATCAAATTGAGATGAGGGGAATTCAAATTACCAACCCAATTAATATGAGAGGCCTTCAATTTCCGGTCATAAAAGATCAAAACAATGCCGAATTGTAAAGACTCGATAAGGATTTCATGCAATTCTTTAGACAATTTACACATTTCTAAAAATACTATCCAATTAAAATGAGAGCGAGCATACGGCACGCGACCTGTAAAGGATGTTTATGACACAGAGCTGTTGTTCAAAGTTGAAAGGCGAAAGAAAATAAAGCCATCGAATAACGGACGTTATAAAGACGGCTTCTTAAAGTTTTGTGTCAATTTTTTGCTTCCGATAGCAGGTCAGATATCAATGTAGATTCAGAGCAGTCATTTGATCGGTCTTTTGAGCATGAAGATGATAAAATGCTGATAAATCTTACCAATTCGCAGACAATCAAATTAGATTATCTGGGCTCTTCATTGGACCAAAATATTATGAGCCATTTTGGCTAAGCTACCCAAATTTTCTTTAGCCACTTGGATTTTTGCAAAGCCAAATTTGGCTAAGTCTTTTTAGCCATTTTAGCAGAAATATTAAATATAAATTACAGTTCATTTGTTCAATTTACAGACCAATTATTGAAATAGGCTAGAATGGTATTTATCACATAATAAAATAAATGATGTGTAAATTGAACAAATAAATAACAGTTCTTGTATCAGCCACTTCATTGTGTGGTTGTTCTTAGTAGAGTACTACATCCTATACCTCAATAAATGTTTACAGAACTTTGGGACAGGGTTAGAAAGACGACAGAAAATAATTAAACTTGCATGCATGCACCTGGCATGATTCATTTTTTAAATAAAACAAAATAAACATTTAAAAAAAGAATATAAAATAACTTTTGATTGTAAATAAAACAAAATAAATTAAACATTTTAAAAAAGAATATCTAACCTTAAAGTTTGCAGGGTATGCTGCAGCGTTTACGTGATCTGGGAGTCATTGAAATGGCAAGTTGACAGTACTTGTACAATAATGACGTTCTTTTTACTAAATGTGGGAGTTCCAATGCATTAAGATATGCTCATAAAAGGTTATATTTCCTTGAATGTTTGTTTTAATTACCATTTTTCACCGCGAGTCCCTTTCCCTCATGTTGTTGTTGTTGTTGTTTCGTTGTCCGTAAATTCCGTACCATGGAATTTCGTTCTAATATTGCATCGATGTAATCATTTAAAACGCTTGATATATTGAATGTGTTTAAACACAAATAATGTTTTTTATTAGTGTGCTTTTTATTGCAATAAGTCCCATATCACCTTTATGAGTATCTTTTTTTAACGCAGTGAGCTACAGAAATAAGTATCGAAAACGTTTTGGTGCGTTTTATTATTCTGGTACCGACTTTAGTGTGACACATAAACTGAAAACGGGAACCGGCCTGTTTAAACGTTTTCATTAGACGTTGCTATTGGAAATATACATAATGTCTGGTCTCCGGATTTTCTAAAAGAGCGCTTTCACAAGAAAATCGGCTATGGAACCAAACACTTCTATTTATATTTAAGCTGTTCAACGTCAAACTATTCAATTTTAATTAATGATTACCACTCGTAGTGGCGAAAAGACTTTAGCCATTCTTCCCACTTTCGCCATTACAGACTCTATACAAAATGGGGTCAATTTTACTTCCGCCAAATTGACGAAAGGGTACATTTCTTTTTTCGCCAAACCAAGTTGACTTTCGCCTATGGCGAATGGCGAAGCTTTATGAATAGCCCTGGATTATTCCTCCGACTTTGACTACAAAAACGAGCTTTTGGTAGATTCATCACCCATGGACACATATTTTACGGAAATATAAGCATGTTTCGTTGTCATAATGAATTGATTTTTACAGTTTTACATGTATAAGAGGACCAGGTTTGACTATTTTATGAAGCAATATTGCGTTGAAAAACGCTGTTTTAATTTGGAAACGGTTTTTAATGGAAATAGAAGTAAAACGATTCAGTTTTGTTGAGAAATATACAAAGACAAAGCATGTTTCTCCATAATGAATGGCATTTTTCGCCAACAAAATTCCCTGCAATTGATGACAAAACAGAAAAACAAATTAGGGATCTCTCAGGGGGAACACATACGTCATTTCATTACTTTTGATTTTGTATAATTCACACCGCAATATACATTTTCATTGTTTGTCTAATTTTCTACACCTAATCTTCATATGTATGTATCACTAAAAATAGAGAAAAAAAACATCAACTTAAAGGAAATTTTGTTCTCGTTGTCCTTTATTCTCTGTGAAAATCTATTGGATTAACGAAAATTGCATTAATTTTGGTTTGATTAACAGTACCCCAATCAGTGACAATTATCGGAGATAATCCTGTGCAAATATATACCTAGGGTGACTGTCTATGTATGCGTTAATGATCTCCGATAATTGGATGGTTTATACCTATGGTGTCACTGATAAGCCTTATCTCTTTACCTTAAAGGGTTAATTGTTCTTGTTATACTTATCATACAAGACTGCTTACGTTCCAGTTTCAGATCTTTCAACTATTAATCTCTTACCATTTCCTAAAGCTTTGTCACACATTATTGATACTTGCTACAATGCATGTGTTGAAAAAATAAAAATTGGAACCACATTCGTTTGAATAAATTGAGATACAGTGTTATCCTTTTATAGATACAACATTCTTGTCAAACTCAAATAATTGTTCTCAAATAGGTCATTTCACTTACCTCTAATGACTTGCCCAACGCCGATAGTAAACTCAAAAGGCTTGTTTCTTTTACGGGAACTGTCAAACACATCCCCATTGGTCAGGGTTCCTACAAATCAGAAAATCATAATGTAATGACACCACTTCAGGGGTCTACACCAATTTATATACCAAGGTGGTCTACCATTAACTTGTACAATCTATGGGTCCTTCACAACTTCAACTGAACCTTAAGATGTCATGTTTTCAATTCTTTGATATAAGATTACGATCATGAATTTCCTCAGATAGGGCAAATATGTAACAATATCCTTTCTTCTAAAATCTGTTGACAAATATCTGTGGAAAGGTTAGATTTCATATAACCTTTCCTCAATTTCTTGCGGTCACAAAGACCTGCCAGGTTATGATGTTGCTGGTCCTACAGGTAAAACAGGTGGTCAAGGACCTGAGGACTTGAATGAATATCTAACCCTGCACTTTAACCCATCACCAAACAATAACGACATTTAACCACTTTGTTGCAGACGACTCTGGAAACATTGTGGGCAAAGGAGAAATAGCTCATAACAAGCAATTTCTCCTTTTCCAACAATGTTTTTTTGCCCTTTCAAAAGGTTATTTCCAATTTCATCACATTTTGAAATGTCGTCTACAAACTCTTTCAATTTGGGACATTCAAAAATTTAGTGTTTGATAAAGGGTTAAATGGATTAATCAACCATCACCAAACTCATCAGCTTTCTACCAGACATCTGGTCTGACTGGTCAGTTTTTTGTCAGACCTTTAATTATTGTCAGACAAAAAGAAAATCATGAATTTTATACAATCAAAGCAAAAAGTAATGTTTATTAAGTTTAAAAAGTCATATCTATTCAGTGAATTTAATTAAACCTTTGAAATGGGTCCTTTACCGAACAAACTCGGGAAAAGTGTGGTATTTCCTCTTAAATTTGAAATTTTTCAGGAATAACTAAATTAAAACATTTATTTTTCCTTTTGTAATGCTTGCTGATAAGACATTGCCTCCTCATGAAAACACATTATCAACCAGCAGCTAACCAAGGAAAATGAGTTGGCTAGTTTCTACCTGGTGCCTGTTTGTCTCAAGTCGTTTCAGCAATGATTAATTTAGAATGGCCCATCTTGTTGTATTAATGTTTTGGACCTCATTCAAATCACCGTAATTCATGTTCTGTCAGGCCAATCAAATTGCGCTATTTAAACACACCCACATTCGTCACTTTCTCATCTAATCTTTGTGCTGTTTACCAGGGCTTTTTTGCGTTAAATAACAAGACTCCCATAAGAGGCACCTTCAAAATTGGGATTTGTTTTAAAATCATACAGTTTTCCCAAACTCAACAGGCTTGGGCCTCTTCCCAATTGAAGAAAGAAAAAGCCCTGTTTACCATTTTTATTTTAATTTACAGTTATTTTTGAAAAAAACTAATATTAGGAAATTGGGAAAAACTATCATTTAATTTGATTGGGAAGGGCTAATTCATTCATGCAAGAAGAATGCTTCATCTTTGTTTTTTTTCTGAATTTGTCCACAAATCTTGCCTGTGAAGCTGGCCCTTGTTGAAATCCCTCCTCTGGCGCCAAAAGGGTATACATTTTGTGTTCAAAACCAAGAATCAATACATTTGGTCATTTCACCATACAATGCTGAAGTTGACAACTTGCAGTATGAGTTCTATCTATATGTTATAAACAAAAATGGAAGAACTTAAAAAAGCAAGCAGAAACCATTTGACAACAAAGAAAGTCTAAGAAAAATAAAACAAAATTCCTTGCCTATGTAATGCATTTGAAGCTTGTCACCCTTGTTTGGCTGTGCTGAAAAGATAAAATCAGAACATTATGGAAAAACCATAAATGTTTTGCATGCTGACATGCGCAGATTGCACTTTAAGTGTTCAGTGCAAGGCTTTAGATAGTATGTGCTTCATGTCGAAAAATACATTGTTAGTATTGCTATCTAAATAAGCCTTATACATGTAGTTAAACTTTCACTACTACCTGTAATCATTATACAGACAAGCACAGAGGATTCAGCATTTATGGACAAGAAGGACTTATTCCCTTGAGACAATATGAGCATAATCACAAAACAGATGATGCATGCTTGAAACACAAAGACTACTAATCAACAGCAACTTGACTTATGTAACGTATGAATAAATACTCTTCAGCTTAACCCTTTCACAAACAACAAATTTTGGACTGTCACAAATTGAAAGAGTTTGCAGGCGACATTTCAAAATGGGATGAAATTGAAAAATATTCTTCCAATAGAGCAGAAAACCTTGTTGGAAAAGGAAAAATTGCTCGTCACAAGCAATTTCTCCTTTTTCCACAATGTTTTCTAAAGTCGTCTGCAACAAAGTGGTCAAATATCGTTATTGTTTGGAAAAGGGTTAAGAGTGATAAAACATTAAAACAAGCTTGCAAATCAGCATAATGTTTAAATGAAATAAGTGTTAGTGATATTAACATTTCTGTGGTTTACACAATGTTTTGAAACTTTGGTAATCCATGTTCTGATAGCACATCATTGGTAGACTGGGTTAGAAATTGAGTATTATCTTCTGAGATTATGACCTAAAGGCTTATTCATACAAATTCAAAGTATAAACATGTTTTTATTTTCTTCCGAGCCATTGATTTTTATGCTAAAATGAGTATTTTTTTAAGACAGCAATCCGAAATAGCTTGCAGAAGAATTAAAGTTCTCAAGAGAAGCAACATGTAGGAGGATCTGAGTAACTGTAATACAAGACAGCCAAGGGGATGGATTTTGGGAATATTGACAATTGAATTTCTTTGTTCTTGCTGGATATGATAAAATGGCCTTCGCATTATCTATCAGGAGCCAATAAAAGGCTTCTTCCCAATAAGAACCTTCTTTATAATCATGAAATTTGCAGTTTCCATAAAATGTTAAAGCCACACATAGAGGGTTCAATGCATGACTATAGTAATTGCTTCATAAACATGAAACACTTAGTCTTACTATAGTATTGCATTGAAACCTCAACATGTTCTTTGGTTTTACAACAACAAAATTCATGTATGAAATTTCACAAAATAGTCAGACTTCAGTCTTTTTCACTGTGGAGTGTCCTTGGACCAGACACATTTCTTAGCATAGTACTGGTAGTTCATCAAGGGAGCATGTACTGTAACACTCAAGACTGGGTCCTGACTCCTGTGCATTTATGAAAAAACAACAAAGGCTAATAGAAGATTCGATGATAATTTTACCTCTGCGTCCCGCGTCATATACACATAAAAATTGCTGGGGACACATCATTTCAAAACATATGTGTCCAGCCGGAAGCATTCTCATCAGCACAAGTAATGTTTACAATGTAGGGTGCGTATACCTATTACCGACGATTCCAGAAATTGCCAGATATATGGCGCATGTACCCTCTGATCAAATAACTTCTGCTGTGATTAGTTTGTTGTTTTCACTGACTATTGCATAATGTCTTTTTAACAGATAAATAACAGTATAACAAAATATTTATGATAAAGGCAAGGAAATGCTTATTTTCAAAGTAGATTTTCTTATCTGATAATAATTTTGATTCATGTGTAGAAACTCAATAAACAAATTTGCAAAAAATGTTCCAAATGACATGGCAGACAGCTCTTGTTTACGAATTGACCTCTGACCTGTTTTCCAGACAGATAAACAAGGTGAATTTATACAATCATCGGTAATTGGGAGTTTCTGTTCCTTTTATTAGCTTCAATATTGCAAACTTAAAATTCAATTTTAACGGTAACAACAAGTTTATCTTACTTCTTAATGATAGTGATTAACACAAATATGAATGAATATTCATATTAACCTTGAAATATTTAAATATATAGGGTTGGGATTAAAATACTCAAAATTTGCTTCTTAGGTCAACAGTATTTGGTATGATTACAGGTCGGTTCGGTAAATGTCTAGTTCGGTAAAAAAGTAAACTATAGTAAAGGGTCTGGCTGGTTCGGTAAAAACCTATACTAGACAGAACAACAGTTTAAATGGGTGTGAAAAACAGTTTAATCCCATGTTAATTAAGTGTTGATCATTCAATACTTACTATTATTTTCATACTTGCAAAATAGTTTATTTCTATTTAAATACACATTGTAATTTACAGACTTAAAACAATTATTTTAGGCGTTTCATTTTTACACATATGGGTGTTATCTATGTCTCTAATTTGATTAAAGTAAAATCTGTGCAGTTCGTTTTTATAATATGCAAACACTCAAATTAATCAATTAAAGTATGAATTTCTCAACCTAAGTATTAAAACAATCAAACTAGTTGTTTAAAGGAGGAATTTCATAAATCAAGTGCTAAAAGAAATACATTTCATACACTACGTACAATTACTTTTAGACTAATATAGGGTTTTACCAAACCAGCCAGACCTTTTACTCTAGTTTACCTTTTTACCTAACTAGTCATTTACCGAACCGACCGTCACCCTTTGGTATACCCAGTATAGTAGACATCATAAAGCATGCTGTCTCATGCTTTCTTTCTATCAAATCTGCATTGTTTTGAGTCATTAAAGCTAAGATTATCATTAATAACAAGTGTTATACTATTTGACATGATCTTATAGCTTGGATCATTGGTACTCGCACGCATAGTTTTACCCTTGGACACATAGTTTCAAAGAGGTGTGTACAAAAGGACACGATAACGTTCATTTATAAAATTGACACCGAATGTTCAATTAGCAATACGAGTAATGGGAGCCCGATATTGATTCTCAGTAGGGTCAAATTACATGCAGAGTGTTATTAGACATCGTGCTATGGGACAAAGAGTATACTTATAGTCTATACTTTAAAACGAGCTGTGTTTAGTTTTAACACCAATCAAAGAAGGGAGTGCCCGAATATATGGTCTGTTTTAACGCAATATAGTTTCACAAATTCTCATTCATGGAAGACGATGACTTATCTTTTATCAGAGTAACTTTCATATTTACCTCCGTTTCCTGCTACCAAAATTTCCTTTTCGACACCCATTATTGCTTACACCTACTGCGGTATTTTTTCTCAGCGGCGTGATAGTTTTTTCCTCGTTTCTCGGATCGCCAAATGCACGCTAAAGTAGTTAGCAATGCGCATGCGCAGGAATTACTTGTTTACACATAGGCGTAGGAGTTTGGGGGCCAGGGGGGGCGCCCCAATATCCAGACTGGGGGGTGGGGACAGAGTATACTTTGCCCCGGGGGGGCGCCCCAATATCCAGACGGGGGGGGGGGGACAGAGTATACTTTGCCCCCCCCCCGCCCCCCCCCAATATTCACAATGGCAAATGAAGATATTTGAAAAATAAAATGAAGGAAATTAAATTTAGCAGCAGAATAGAGAAACATGTGTACTTTAGTGCTTTATCTAATACCAATTTGCCTTTTATTAGAACAATAACCAAAATCTTTTTGAAGTCATCATCGCAAATGGCAATCTGAACACATCAGGTTTATCCAATGAAACTCAGCTCTTAAAAATACCTGGGAAGTCTTAATGTACGAAAACTTTGGTGTAAAACGTATTCTAAGCAGTCAGACTCAATTTTGTCTTGAATTGTGAACTAGAACTTGAAGAATAATTCAATTCTTTGCCTAGTTACAGTCGATGAATCCGTGGCTGTGACTGTCTGGTCGCTGCCACTTTTTGTTTAGATCAATACATTTGATTTCCGCGTGAGATCGAGACCTGGCATATCCTTTTTTCTTTTCTTTTTTTTTATTAAAGATACACAATTTCATACGTCTTTTTATAATACTTATAATGTTATTGAATTTGTAAATGTATAAATAGTCATGAAACAGTTTAGGAACATTTATTCTTAGAACGGTCTTCATCTGAAGTTGGCCCCCAATGTTGAAAACGCTCCTACGCCTATGTTATTGTATTGTGTTCGACAGGTGCCCTTTCACTAGAATAACCTGCTGCCAGGCTAGAACGTTCCCTAGCGCAAACACAACGCCGTTTGCAGCTATGCAAGTAGCTTGGAGCCTGGCTCGTTCGTATACCGCGAAATAATGCGGGTATGCGTGGGCCAGGCCTCCAGGCTACTATGCAAGTGACCACTACCATCGTGTCCTCAAATGTCATAGAATGCTAACAACTAACGTCGGATTAATTATCATGACTGCAAGAAGATAGTTATATATGGTGTAGGGCTAATCAAAATAATTCGACGTGAAAATTGCCTTTTATTTTCTGATGGGGCAAGATAAGATAAGATATTGCCCCATCCAAATATTTCTCAATATTTTCCGATCACGTCAAATTAGTTTGACTAGGTGCAGTGATAGAGCGTTGGCCTCTTTGTACCATCGGTTCAGGGTCCGATCCCCGTCGGGCGTGTTGAAAATTGCCGCACAAATTGGCGCGAGTAAAGACTATTTATAATCAGAGACATTGTTATCTATGTCTCTGTTATAATGCTATATTTAACTATATTATTTGTTAAACTTTTTGTCCGATTCAAATAGTTATCACCTGAAACCACCAACAGTAAAAGTCAACCAGGATTAACCCAGAGTGGCAAGTTTAATAAGTCAGATTGCCTGATTCTTCTGACCTTGACAGTTGATACACAAATATTTTATCCGACCAATCAGAATTCGTTATTTTGAATATGTAGAGCTACTCTACTTTGAACATATTTTATTGCCATAACAATTTACAAAAGAACCATGTGCATTCAATCATGCAAATGAATAGTAAGGCAAAAAGGTTTGGCCTTATAATATGTAAACAAGCACACAAAAACTTCTGTTAAAGGATAGGGTCTCAAATCATTAGTATATTAATTCTCATGACTTCTATGAACATGATTAAAGAACTCCATATATTTTTTTAGTAATTTATTTGCACTCATTTTCTTTTATGTGCCTTTAAGAAAATCGTGAAAATCGCGCACAAGTGCATGGTTTACGCACGGGCCGGGACCTCAGGCTAGTAAATGTCCGTGATCGACCGGAAACGGCCGCTGAAGAACTCTGGTCCGATTTCTCGACAAATGCTAGGGGGTTAGATTTCGATGAATTAAGAAAAATGAATCTTACGAATTGTACTTAAAAGACATAGTCAAAATGATACAAACCATTATTGTAGGTGTATTATCATAAACAGTATACTCTCGATTTCTCGACATAGGAAACCTCGACTTTCTCGATATATCGAGGTAAGCTCAATGTCGCAACTTTTTCCCGTCTTAATCTATATAAACAAAAACATCGCATATCTCGATTTTCGTGATCTCGAATAATTCGATATCCCGAGGTAAAATTTTGTCTTGAGTCCCGATTTCACATGTATTTACGGTGGTTTATTCCGAAGTGTCAATTGCTTCTCGGGTCTTGGCAAAAATGAGACTATTTTTTCTTTGATCGTCGCTCTTCGTCCGGCTACCTACGCATAAGCATGAACTCGGTTCTCGCACTTTAAGGGTTAAAATGAGTAATGATGATAAGAACAGTCTCAGTCATGTATTGAATCTATGCGACCAATTTGCCACCCGGCGTTCTCTATCTAACGACATAGGTAGCGCAACGGTGCATGAATGAATATTGAAACTGAAAATCTCGACAATTCGGTTATCTTTTAGCATATTTATTTTACATCGATTGTGCAACACATTCATATATATATATTATTAATCACTTTCGGTTTTCGTTCGGGTAACACACCAGTTGTGAGAGTTTTCAAACGCCGCAATGGTGCCATTACTAATTATAACGGAATGCTTATTCTTGGACCTCGTATCATGTTGTCTAGATGCACGTGCGTATCAGGGATTTCAGCCTGGGGTCCTGGGTACAGTTTAACTAAACATTTTACGCTAAAAATTTGGCTAAGTTCAAACCAACATTCCCTCTTAATTCAATATTGGGCTAAGTAATGTTGCAAAGTAACACATCGTTGGGAGCGTCTCTCCAAGACACTTCCAATGATGTGTCACAGTGCATTACTGTACTTCACATTTAAAATACTGTTAATGAGTAACAGTATATTGATTCCAATTCGTTTAGTAAAACGGTACCCTTGCCAGTGCATATACCCCTCACCTAGCACAGTATATACATACCCACAGGCCAGGGTCCAGGGCTATAGACTATTATACATGCAGCTTTTTCTTGAACAAAAGGTTTGTCAACTCATATTGTTTGGATACTTTTTATGACTTTCGTCTCACCGAGACTTTGACAATGAGAACCAACAATGACAGTTTTGGAAAAGCAATTGAGGATATCTCCCTTAACCGCACATTCTCTTGTATCCATATGCTCCCCTTTGACGTAAACGATCGAAATATCTTAAAATACACCGTGTTTCTTAATTAAGAAGCACATATTTGTTCAATCGAAACTGAAACTGAAACTGTATGCTGTTCATATATGTGCTATTAAAAAGCGTGAAAATAAATCTGGTATATCTGGCATAATGTTTAGTAGTAAAAATCGTTATTAAAAAAAACCAACTCTTTATGGTGATGAAATAGTAAATAACATCCAGTTCAATGTTACTCTTTTTATCAGATGGTTGATGATTGCGCATTTCGTTTTTGTTCCACCTCGTACATGATGTTGGTTGAGCGTGTTTGAATAACGACACTGACTTCACTTAAACACATCACAATAAAACAATTAAAACAGACACCAAGTACAGATACACAATGTCAAATGAATATTTCACGATTTACATTCGTTCTATTAGGAGAGGCTATATTATATAACATATATAGCATATAACAGCTTTTCATCTGCTCATGGAGAATCATGTCGTTTCGGTCATAGGACATTCGAATCTTAGCCATTAAAGTGCTGGAACTGACTTCATGCCCATATGAACAGGTTAGATCCAGGCCAGCCGCCAAGTAAATTGGCGGCTGGCTTGTGATCTAACATGTTTGTTACACTGAATACTTTCCTCATCAAAATTAAACAGATATTTAAGGTTTTGGAAAGCAGGCGACGCAAAAATCCTTTTTCTTTAGAAAAATTACCCAGCATTCCAAGGGAAAATCTGACGGACACGACACCAGTGTAAATGTAAATGGATTGTGGGCATATGACAATGATGCATGTTTGCCGCTTGGGAAACTCCACTATCGTTTAGTGTCATACAGGGGAGGTAACCACCGACAGAAGTTTTGCCCAATCGAAATGTCTTGGCAAATTTTGGCTGGGCAACAGTTGTATCACCGATGCGTTCTGATTGGAATTGGGCGGCTTTAATACCGCCTCAAATGTATCACGTTGGAGTGCCTACTGCGTCATCATAACTCGGCGGGAAATCCTCATCTTCTCTCGCGAGAATGGCGAGAGCTTCTTGGTACGTCGGGGGATCATCCTCTGGAACGGGATTTGCAATGAGCAATCCGGGCTGGTGAGATGGACCCCGTACGTTGATTCCCTCATTTGACTGGGCAGCACTTCCAGTCATACCGTGCCCACCATTTTCCGTGTTGGAACGTACACGCATTTGATCGTCAGCATTACAAACATTGGTCGTTGCTTGTGACAAAGCCGTGTCCGATAAACTCCCGCGGGCTGAGCGCGCATCTACCGCACGCAGACCAAGCGCCCGCCTGACGTGCACGACGCCTGGATCGGCCTGTTCGTCAGCCGCGATTCCAAGTGCCTGTCGGATGTGACGCACTCCCACGTCCGTGTCGCTGTCATACACACTCCCTTCCTCGCTCACGCTGCGACCAAGAAAGCGATAAATGTGGCCCATACCCGGGTCATTCTCCACAGTCTCGCTGTTGTTATTGTTATTATTGATATTACTAAAACAACCACTATTGCGAGCGGAGGACACTCCAGATATGCCGCTTAGTCTGTACATGATGGTTGGATCATTTCCTTCCGGTGTATCGACTTCCGTTTCCGGTTGATTGACGACGGTCATTCCAATGTCCTGATTGGTTGGAAAGTTACGCCTACACCTACAGCATGTGTGACGTCGACATACACAGTAGAGGACGAGTATCGAGACGGCAATATGGATAAGAATGACGGCGATTACAAAGAAGGAAGGAAGTTCGGTCATCTCATTGCGAACACTGTTGGGGAGTCTACGTCTACGGCTGGTGTCCACGGGACGGCCCTATTAGACATCGCTGTAAATGGAGAAAATGATGCACTTGATCAGACGGGGTGATAACATGATCAATGTTCACGATATAAAACAGATTGCAAATGGCGGCGCCAATAAATGAGCAGGTATTTATGCATTTCTTTAGCAGATTACTCTTGTTTTCCACTATAAGATGTATGCCATGATCCGAAGATCAAATTTTCCGCGACCGTCATTGAATATTGTTTCCCTGCAGAGAATTTCGAGTACAGGGATGCGAGTGACCTAAAACATCACCCATCGACAGCACGTTCTCTACCGAGTGTTAGAAGTAACGCCGTTATAAACCAAATGGTATCTTATACCACCAGAACCGGAAAGTTGATGGTCGCAACATGGCGTATATAAAATAGTGGGAAACAAAAGTAATCTGCTGAAAAAAGCAAATACATGTATACCTGTGGGCGGCCATCTTGTTCGGACATTTTTCGTAAACATTGGTCGCGTGATTCCCCGACCATTGATCGAGGATATATGTTAACACCTTGTACCCTTGAGAAATCTGAAATACATGTACAGTGAAGCCTCGTTTATCCGGACCCCGATTATCCGGATGTCTCGCAATCCGAACGAAATTGTAAGGGAACGGAATTATTTGACCAGTTTGTTGCAGACGACTCTTGAAAATATTGTGGGTAAAGGAGAAATTGCTCGTGACGAACAATTTCTCCTTTTCCCACAATGTTTTCTGCCATATCAGAAGATTATTTTTGAGTTTCATGACGTTTTGAAATGTCGTCTAAAAACTCTTTAAATTGGGACGGTCGACAATTTGGCGTTTGCTAAAGGGTTATTTGTAAAATCGTGCATACAGACTGTTTATGTCTAAATGTGTATAAGACAATGCTCTGCTTCATTAGTCCGGATGATTCGGTCATCCGGACATTTTGTTGGGAACAGACGTGTTCGGATAAACGAGACATCACTGTATGCTCTGTTCTGATTGCTTCTAGCTTTTCAGTGGTTCAGTTTATAGGATGTTAATGTCTGGTATCTTTTTACTGAGCAACGTTGTAATAATGGAAAATCAATAATTTTGCTTTTTTGGTACAGCTCATTCATTAACAATAAAGTGTCTTTTCTACAATAACTCCCCCATGTTTAGATTTGCAACTTGTCGAAACTGAAATCAACAGCAGACGGCAGGATAGCAAACAGAGCCTCTGTGTTTGTTTTATAGGCCTATATGCACAGCGTATGATTAAAATTCCATGGAGTAAAGGGTTAATTCAACGCAAGTAAATTTATATATTGATACGATTTGGATCAGATATAACAAGACAAGATAATGAAATATTCCCTTATAAGATTATGGACCCATGGAAAATACCGTTGCATGTCCATAAACATAAAGATCGCATTATGACTGGGCTAAATTGGTTCCATTTCTATAAAAAAGCACGATATCTCGATCAAGAAAATGATGAAAATGAGCAATGAAAACAGTAACCTTTAAGGTAATTCAAAACATTTTAAAAGATATGCAAACGCATCATGCATTATAATACATATGTTAGAAGGCAGGGTTATCTTTCTTTTTGAGTTGTTTCCAACCAGTAAAGGTTGTAACGATTTACTGAAAATATGTATTGCCGTCAGACACTCTCTGTATGTTTTACAATATAATTCTGCCAGCATGTGTATAAAACAACATACGTTTGAAACATCGCACATTCGCTGACAGGACTGTCGCTTTCTGATAAAATCGCCCAGAAGTATTTGCGTAAATATATGTACTTAACTTCAAATGACTTTATAAAGACTGACAGGGACAGCTATACAAAGCTGAATGGTTACATTCCCGAGTACAAATGTTAACGTGCCTTGTTTTCAAAAGCAACGTCTGAATGTGGGTTGACTGTGTACCAACTCCTTTTTGGTTGAACCTCACTGCTTCCATTAGTTTTCAAGAAATCGGTTGTACAGTTTATACGCGTTATATCTCAAAAGCCATCCCACGCTTCTCGTATAAAATACATGTTTATTCATTGTATACACACTTAAACCTTTCCCAAACAACACATTTTCGACTGTCCCAAATTGAAAGAGTTTTCAGACGACATTTCAAAATGTGATGAAATTGGAAAATAATCTTCTGATAGGTCAGAAAACATTGTGGGAAAAGGAAAAATTGCTCGTTACGAGCAATTTCTCCTTTCCTCACAATATTTTCTAAAGTCGTCTGCAACAAATAGGTCAAATGTCGTTATTGATTGGGAAAGGGTTAAAATAGTTAGAATTCTAATGGTGCATCCATTAATCCAATGGCTAATCTCCAGAGTCTGTCATACAACAATACATTACATTACATTATTCTTTATTGCAAAAACAGTTACAGTTTATAGCAATTTTAATATTTACAAACATTCCATGGCAAACAACATATAAGAGAACATATAAAAGCATAGATTTTAGCTGAAGAACAAAAATAGTTAGGAAGCGAATTTATACTAATGATTCATTTTCAAAAGATATTAAATTCCTTTGTAAATGAATTACTAGTGTTAGTTGTTTTGTTTATCTGCAAAGAAAATTAATTTTGCCAAATTATTCAATATGATAGGAGAATTTGAAGACATAAGATTAATAAATTTTTGTATTGACGGCCATGTATGATAATAACTTTTTATGTATTTCATTCTTAAGTCTGTAAACTTTAAGCATATAAGTAAGAAATGGTATTCGTTGTCCACTAATCCAGAAGTACAATTTGGACAAATTCTTTGATTATGTGGTACGTTATTATGACGCCCAACTTCGATGATAAGAGTATGTGTGGATGTACGTATTTTAATTAAAGTGTTTCTATATTTTGCCTCTTTGATATACTCTAAGTACTTTTCAATAATGAATGAATGTTTAAATAAACTGTATGTTTTTAAGCAAGATGAGTTTTTGATAGATGCATACCAGTGTTGTTGGAATATGTCATTTATTCTTTGTTTAATTGGATTAAGATTGCTTATTAAGTTGAGTTGGTTTCCCCAAAAATACGTTAAACTTATTTCATTTAAAATTGCTTTTATATTATACGCCCAATTTTCACCCTGATAAATGTTACCATTATCAACATCGTTTTTTTAACATTATGTATGTTTTGTATAAAAGTGTTTGTTCATTCGAATTTAGGATCTTTATCAGAGTTGTTGTGTAATTCATCAAACATTAGCTTCCTAATTTCCACACATCTGTGAACAGGGATCTTTTCAACTAGCTTTCCTTTTAAATGGACCAGTAACATGTAAGCGGTATATAGCTGTTGGATGTGCGATTAATGCGAATAAAATACTGCACACAATCGCTGCACCCAGAAAATGTGCCTTTACCTATTTTACTAGGTTTGTACATACCTTAAAGCGTGAACAGTGTTGACTTCCAACAGTTGCCTTTGGTCAAAAAATTAGCTGCAATGTGTACTTCAAACGAATCTGGAAAGAAAAATTATGAGAAAATCGAATTATAAAAAAAACATCATGGTAATATCATGTCATATACTGACTGTTCCCTGTGAATTCGTTTGAAGTCGTTTACAACTCCAGTAAGCTGTACAAAAACGCCAGTAACAATAACATGCGTTTGACTAGGACTTTGAGCTACAACACTATATCGGGCAATGCTGTGGGTTCTTTATGATTATCTTTGTATTGGTATAATTGACCGATTTCTAGAAAAATGTATCAAAAAGAGAAAAATAAAGCCTTGTATCGTAAAGGGAAGACACAGCCTATTTGTTTTGAATTCTTAGTAGAAAACCCTTTGAAGACAGGCGTTGCACCATTTTCTTGTTATTTCTGGAAATACCAAAGTCATAACACCCCACTGGTATTTTGTATCATTCACACACTTTTACCAAGGTACTGTGCTTTCCTCGTTTCTCTTGTGATTCCCATCTACTCTCACCCGATAAATAATCTAAAGCCTATGAACAGTAAAATATAAGGTCTGAAATATTTTTAATAAGATAAGTTAAGAAGTGCAATTTGGCTTTACAGCGACGAGATTTCAATCTTTGTTTACACATCAAGTAAACATATGATAGGCAACTCTAGATAAAATAGGTGATTTTTATATCTAACTATATCACACCAGGCAATGAATCAAATACTTTTCCTTATAGTGCTGGAACCGACTTCATGGTTAGGCAAACAGGTTAGATCCAGGCCAGCCGCTAAGTAAATTTCTACATCAGCAATGCATATCCCCCTCCTATGATTGCTTTCCTACATACAACATAATTTGTCAGTGGTGAGAGACGAATGTATCATTACTTCCTGGAAAGAATATTGACAGAATCGGGTCTTCAACTCAGAACACCTGAATTTCAAATCGGACAGGCAACCAAATGAGCACACAAGACTAATGTTTAATGAAAAAAAGAATGTTCATACCGGGGCTCATAATGTGCCCACACTAACGATATCGTTAAGAGCTTAATATAGTGATGCAGTGAATTATCAGATGATAAAACCACAAAAGTTGGTTCCCCGGTAGTCTCTAATGGCACGGCTTTTCTCGACGTGCTTCCCATAACCCTTAGAGCGCTGGAACCGACTTCATGCTTATGCAAACAGGTAAGATCCAGGCCAGCCGCCAAGTAAATTGGCGACTGGCCTGTGATCTCACCTGTTTGATGCTCTGAGTACTAGTATCTTTCCTCAACAAAACTAAGCAGATATCTAAGTTTTTGGAAAGCAGACGGTGAAAATGTATATTTTCAGAAAATTACCCAGCAATGTAAGGGTTAAGTACTTCAACAGATGCATACTCTGTGATAAACGTTTTCACTACTCTCATAATATGAGGTAGGCGATAACAAATAACCAATTACAATATACATTTCGATAGAAATATGATATTTTGTTAGAATAACCTACGAATCTTTGCAACACAAAAGAAAAGGTTTCTTATAAAGGCATTAAAAGCGTTCGACGTATAAATACGTTGGATGAAAAGAGAAAATACTTTAACACTTCACTCCATAATATTCTGCCTTACTGCATCTACCACCGACAACTTTTGAAACCAGTGTGGAGTAACGATACACGAACCAGATCCATCATTTTGTCAGAATGATTTCTTCACAAAACAATTCAATTGAATTAAGAGAATAACTTCTTTACTGTTTTGGCGTCTGCTGCTGTTTTCAATTTGGATCAGTCAAAATTACCTTATGGGAAAGCGTTTAACCCTTAATCAAATTCTTGACTGTCGGTGTCCCAAATTGAATGAGTTTGCAGACGACATTTCGAAATGAAATGACATTTGAAAGTAACATTCTGATAGGGCAGAAAACATTGTGGGAAAAGGAAAAATTGCTCGTCACGAGCAATTTCTCCTTTTCCGACAATTTCTTCCAGAGTCGTCTGCAACAAACTGGTTAAATGTCGTTAATGTTTAGTAAAGGTTTAAACCGCATCCCAGGGGAGTACATGTACCTTTATGCTACAACTGGTAGCAGATCCATCTTTATAAATTATCGAAATGAACAGTCGTGCAGTAGACGAATTACATAACCGTATTAAAACGCAAAGTTAATGGTTACGTGCAATAAAGGTGGTGCAAGTTTAATTGTTCCGTTATATTTGATGTTTAACTCTTGTCGAAGATTGCGAAAGATGTCTGAATATGACATCCACAGACTATGTGAAATGGTTCTGTATTTTTGAGACGTTTAAAGTTTGAAAGGTATATGAACATGACATCTACAAACCATGTGAAATGGGTCCGTAATATTTGAGACATTTAACTCAAAGTCTTGTCGAGGTTAGCGACGTATCTGAATATGACCTCCGCAGACTTTATGAACTGGTTTCGAACTTATTGGGATTTTCTGGTCTTTTTGAAGTTTGCAAAGTATATCTCTATGTTACCTCCGCAGACCTGGTGAACGATATACCACGGGCACATCGAGGGTTCAATGTAAGACTATAGTAAGTGCTTCATAAACATGAAGCACTTACTTTAGTATTGCATTGAACCCTTGACATATTCTTCATAGAAAAGTTGGTTCCTAATTCGGAAGATATTCATTGACAATGTAATCGTTTTTCTTTTTCCTTTTTTAAGGTCAACACATCTGTTCATCGGTAATATAGGCAAATCTCACGCTAGCATATAGTAAGATGTGATACATAATACCCTTGGTCTGACTTGGTATTTTTCATTTGAATCATATATTGTTGGCACTCACTAAAATAAAGCATATCAATCGAAAGCCAACGCGGCACACATCACCAGATAGAAAAAGACAGTGTCAAATCAAAGTATTTCGTCTAGAATTCGTGAAACACAGAAACGTCGCTTATAGACAATGGAGAAATTGGCACGAAGTTTTAATTCAAATATTTATTTAACAGCCACAAAAAGCTGTGCATTTTGAAACGCCCGCAGCAAAATTGAGGTGAAAGAAAGAAAGATCATTAATATTTACAAATAGACACAAATAATTATACCAAATAGATAGATATATATATATATATGCGTTTGATTGTCAGAGGATATATAAATGCATTGGGGGAAATTGAGAATTCGATCATATTATGAACAAGCTATCGTTTTCTCGCAACGTTTTCATTTGACATATGTCAGCGCGCAACAACAGTAAGATCTGTTGTGTGGAAGAAGTTTAAAAACCTATTGGGTAAGCAATATTTGAAGCCGTTAAGGCAATTTGACTAGCGACAGCAAATCCTCCTTTTTGCTGCAATGGTTCAAATGTTCGTTTTCAAGACCATCTGATTTGATATCGTCTGCTGCAAAGTACTAGGAATGTAGAGTGGATTTGTAAAGAAAAAAAACCTTAGGAAGTTGAAGCTTTGAAGCTTTGCCTGTTATGTTCTTGCAAGACCTTCATGTATACTTCTTATATATACTTGTGCATATACATGCATCTCGTGTGTAAACAGGAACAAACACGTCTTTTGAAGCAGATTGGATTACGCCATCACGACACAGCAGTACATCTATCGATTTCGGCTCACGAAGGCTGCTTCATGTGTAGGCCTAACGGCAACACCATGATTCCTAAATCGCAGAATTATCAACATGATTTCAAATAAATCAATAAACATGGATCGTGACAAGAAAATCGATCGTATCCCTAATGGTTGGAATATATTCAATTTAGGGAATAATGATAAAAGATAAGAACGTACGAACCTTTTATTACAAACACACTCTATCCTGGTAAGTTGGTAGATGTATATATGCAGCACGAGTGACACTGACAGAACGGATGAAAACACTACAGCACATGTTCACTAAATCAAACGCTCGCCAAAGCAAATAGCTTGTTAACTTATTTTACGACAATGATGCATGTTAAAGCAGGATACCAGTTGTTGAGCGTTAGTGGGTACCTCGCTTTATGAACGAAACTCAGAATCCAAAAATAAACACAACTGACTAATGGAATATTGGTAAGATAACTCTGTTGGTGATTGAGTGATGCGAGTCATTTAGGTCTTCGGTTACCTCCCTGTCATTACACAATTCATCGCAGAAATACGTACGTTGTGTGAATAATCAAGTAAACGACAGCATAGGGGTAGGAGCCGGGGGGGGCATGGGGGCCCGCCCCCCCAATATCCAGACTGGGGGGGGGGCAGAGTATACTTTGCCCCCCCCCCCCCAATATTCACAATGAAAGATGAAGATTTTTGGAACGAAAAAATGAAAGAAATGGAATTTAACAGCAAAATTAATAAAAAAGTGTTACGAACAATAACCAAAACATTTTGACGTCATCATCGCAAATGGCAATCTGAATACATCGGGTTTATCCAATGAAATCTCAGCTCACGGAAAGTAGTTTCGACTAACGAAAACAGTGATGCAAAACGAACTCTAAGCAGTCAGACTCTATATTGTATTTAAATATAAAGTCATTTTTTGTTCGAAATTGTAGACGAAGTCGTGGCTGTGACAGCATGGTGGATGTCACTTATAGTTAGTATCAGAAAAATATCCTCTCCGCGTGAGATCGAGACATGGGCTATCCTAATTTCTTTATCTTTTGGTTATTTGTCTTAACTAAGATACGCATTTTCATACGCTTTCTTTTAAGTCATTCAATGATATTGAATTTGCAGAAGCATTATTAGTCATGAGAAAGTTTGGGAACATTTATTCTTAGACCGGTCCTCATCTAAATTTATTCTTAGACCGGTCCTCATCTAAAGTTGCCCCTCCCCCCCCCCCCATGTTGAAAACGCTCCTACGCCTATGGACAGATAATAGGTTTAAACAATAGAATTGCATTCTGAATTGGATACAAACGAAAGTGTCAAATCTATATAAATTAAGAAAATGTTCGCGATTTGTCACACGGATTTGCGTAACCCTCCTTTGCTTAATCTTCTTCTTAAACCAAGGCGAAACAGTTCCAGCCTATGACTCAATAATACATGACTAGAGTAAATCTCTCAGACCTCAAAGTGTGTATTTTCTGTTTTTGACTTACGCATGTCCTTAGTGTAAGCTGTTTTATAAAACACTAGACAGAACCCGGTTCGGCCAAAAATCTTTGTGATGGTGCTTTTCTCATTAATGAAACAGTTTTAAACTTGAACATATTCTTAGTTCTTAAATAAAACACTTCCAAGGACCCGGCTCGGCCAAAATCTTTCCGACGTGCAATATGTGATAGTTGAGTTGTGTTTGACCTGCAAATAGTTATGTCTTAGACCTAATAAAAATTGGTTGTTTATATCTTTTGATATGTTCATGTCAGAGAATAGTTTGCGACTGGGGAGGAATATCTCATAGGCGTAGAAGCGTTTTCAACATGGGGGGCCAACTTCAGATGAGAACCGGTCTAAGAATAATGTTCCTTATCTTTTTCGTGACTTTTCATGCATTTACAAATTCAATAGCATTATAAGAATTAAAAGAAAGCGTATGACAATGTGTATCTTTAAAGGCACATCAAAGGAGAGGAGTACAAATAAATTACTGAAAAAATATATGGAGTTCTTTTATCATGCTCATAAAAGTCATGAGAATTAGTTTAGGAATGCATTGAGACCCTATCAAATAGACTCATTTAATATAAGTTATTTTGTGCTTGAAATATAGTTGTCTCCAATTGAATCATGTTTATCAACAACCTGTTTGTTTACATATTCAAAATAACAAATTCTGATTGGTCTGTTAAAAAACGTGTGGATCAACTGTCAAGGTCAGAGGTGAAGAATCGGGTATTTTTGTGAGCTGAGTTTTCATTGGATAAACCCGATGTGTTCAGATTGCCATTTGCGATGATGACGTCAAAAAGATTTTGGTTATTGTTCGTAACAAAAGGCGAATTGGTATTACATAAAGCAAAAAAATATACGTTTATTTTTATTCTGCTGTTTAATTTCGTTTCTTTCATCTTTCTTTTCAAATATCATCATTTGTCATTGTGAATATTTTGGGGGCCAAAGTATAATCTGCCCCCAGCTCCTACGCCTATGTATCTTACGCAGAACTGTGACGCAATGAGCATGTTTGTGCGGACTGAACACTGGGATGTTGCTGAAATTGTGTATATCAATTTATCCACTGCAATGATAGTTTCTTCTTTATTTCTAGATACGATGTCGTAACGTCTTGTGGCTGCTATCTGGTCGCCAAACAGGACAGGGGGAATTTTGAAGGTTTTGAAGGTTATGTTTTTCTTGACCCTCTAGCTATGGGGCATAAGCAGACGAAAGATTGCAAACTTCCGTTGGGGCTTTACGGAGTTATGGGACTTTGAAAATGGGCTTATCAGCAATATATAGCCTATATGAGAAAAGCTTTAAAAAAATCTTCTCCATAAACTCTAGGGCTTTGATATTTGGTATGTTACATCATCTTTTGGTCCTCTACCAAGTTTGTTCATATCATGACCGCCGGGTCAAAAATGGGAACGCCCTAGGGGCTTATCAGTTCAACATTGCCTTAATTATGTAGAAAAAGGTTTAAAAATCTTCGTTTTCTAAGGATCCATTTGACCTAGAGTTTTAATTTTTGGTATGTAGCATTATCTATTGGTCTTCTTCAAATTTTGATAAAATGATGACCTTTGGACCTTAAATGGCCCCGCCCTAGGGGCTCATCAGTTTAACAAAGCCTTATATAGGAAAATATTTAAAAATCTTTTTCTCTAGAGCAATGAGGCCTAGAGCTTTGATATTTGGTACAAAACATCATCTACTGGTCCTCCATCAAGCTTGTTAAAAATCATGACCACTGGGCCAAAAATGGCTCCGCCCTAGGCGCTTATCAGTTTTACATTGCCTTAAATGTGTTGATCTTTTGTTTCATCTTTGTTTTCTTAAGATCCATATGACCTAGAGTTTTGATTTTTGGTAAGTAACATTATTTATTGGTCATCTTTAAATTTTGGTAAGATGATGACCTTTGTGCCTTTAATGGCCCTGCCTTGGAGGCTTATCAGTTTAATTTAGCCTTATATAGTAGGACAATATTTAAAGATCTTCTCTTCTGGAGTGATAAGGCCTTACGCTTTGATATTTGGTATGCAGCATCACATTAAGGTCTTCTGCCAAATTTGTTCAAATCATGACCCTCAGATTTAAAATGGCCCCGCCCTAGGGTCTTATCAGTTTTGGATAGCCTTATATAAAAAAGTATTTTCAATTTTCTGGAGCCATACTGCCTAGAGCTTTGATGTTTGGTATGTAGCATCATCTAATGTTCCTCTACGAAGTTTATTTAAATCATGACCCCCTGGCCTAACATGGCCCCGCCTTAGCTGCTAATATCAGTTTAACATAGCAGCATATAAGAAAATATTAAAAAATCATCGTCTTTCTTGTTGTTCTCTATCAACATTGATCGAATTATGACACCTGGACATAAAATGGCTCCCCACCTCACCCCAGGGACATATCATTTTAACGCAAATGTATATAAGAAAATCTTTAAAAGTCTTCTTCTCTGCAGCCAATTAACCTTGATTTTATATTTAGTATAGTGTAGCATGCTTTTGTGGTCTTCAACTAAGTTTGTTAAAAAAAACAGCCATGCTAAAAACCGCCAAAAGCAAATGTTTGAAAATCTTCAATATGTTATTCATTCATGACCCGTTGTCCCTCCCTATTTTAGTAATATTTTATTACTAATACTAGTTTGATACAAGTGCCCAGATAAATGTTTTGTTTGTATATATTACAACGTCTTTTTGCCATTTAAACAGTCATTCAGTTAAAATACAGCAACAATTGATTCTATGGGTCCAGGGTTGAAACAATTGTATAGCTAGGAAAAGAGCCTTCCTAGAGTTTGCAAGCACACTCTATCATTTTTTGCGAATGTGGGATAATTATAAAGTTACTTTTATCCTTTATCCAAGCCAATATCACCTAAATGGGAATTTATTTCAAGCAAAGAACCAGAAAAAAAGATAGTGGTTTGCAATTACTCATTACAGTCTAGACGTTTTGACATGTTACCTGCCCAAAAACCTGGATGTTGAAAATTACGGAACAAAACATCAATGATGCCAGTTGTTCAGTTAAATTTTTGACTGCTGAGGAGAAAATATTTATTATTTTCTTACTTACGTTTATGTAAAACTGATATGCCTGGGGGTTTAATCCCCAGGTGTTATGCCTTGAACAATATTGATAGAGGACAACAAGAGAGATGAAGATTCATAAAGTTTTTCTTATAAACTGCTATGTAAAACTGATGTGCAGCTACATGTCGGGTGGGCCATGCTGGGCCAGGGGTCATGATTTAAATTGTAAATTCCAATCTCTTTCAGAAAGGAAATAATCAATTAAACAATTAATAGACAGTCTCAAAAAGGCCGTCGAAAGAGTGTCGACGTGAAGATAATTAAAGATTTTCTTGGGAACTGCTATTGATAACTAATAAACCCCTAATAAGCGGGCCACGAAAGGCCAAGCGGTCATGATTGAAAAAATCTAAGTAGAGGACCAGTAGATGATGCTACATACAAATTATCAAAGCTCTGGAAAAAATTGCTCCAGAGAAGAAGATTATTAAAGATTTTTTACATACTGCCATTTATAACTGATAAGCCCATAGGGTATGAACATTGTCGGCCAAGAGGTCATGAATTAAACAAACTTTAGAGGACCATTAGATGATGCTATATACCAAATATCAAAGCCCTAGGCAATGTGGCTCCAGAAATATCTAAATACTTTATTATATAAGTCTATCTAAAATTGCTAAGCCACCTAGGGCAGGGCCATTTAAAACCCTGTGGTCATGATATGAACAACTTTGGCAGAGGATCAGAAAATGATGCTACAAACCAAATACCAAAGCTTAAGGCCTTATGGCTCAAGTAAAGAAGATTTTAAAATATTGTCCTATATAAGGCTTTGTTAAACCGATAAGCCCAAGGGGAAGGGCAATTTAAGGCCGAAAGGTCATCATCCTATCAAAATTTGCAGAGTATCAATCGATGATGCTACATACCAAATATCAAAACTCTAGGTCAACTGAACCTTAGGAAGAAGATGTTTAAACCTTTTTTCTATATAAGAAAGGCAATGTAAAACTGATAAGCCAAGAGGGCGGGACCATTTTTGGCTCTAGAGAAAAAGATTTTTATACATTTTCCTATATAATGCTATGTTAAACTGATAAGCCCCTAGGGCGGGACCATTTGAGGCCCAAAGGTCATCATTTTATCAGAATTTGAAGAGGACCAATAGATAGTGCTACATACCAAAAACTAAATCTCTAGGTAAAAAAAACGTTTAGAAAATGAGGACTTTTAAACCTTTTTCTACATGATTAAGACAATGTAAAACTAATACCCCCTGGGGGGGCATTTTTAGCCCAGTGATCATAATTTAAAGGTGCTTGGTAGAGGACCAGTAGATGATGTTTCACATTAAATATCAAAGCTCTAGGCGTTATGGCTTCAGAGAAAAAGATTTTTAAATACTTTCCTATATAAGGCTGTGTTAAACTGATAAGCCCATAGGGCGGGGCCATTTAAGGCCCAACGGTCATCATCTTATCAAAGTTTGAAGAGGACTAATCGATGATGCTACATACCAAAAAGCAGAGCTCTAGCTCAAATGGATCTTAAGAAAACGAAGATGTTTAAACCTTTTTCTACATAATTAAGGCAATGTAAAACTGATAAGCCCCTGGGGCGGGACCATTTTTGGCCCAGTGATCATGATTGTAACAAGCTTGGTAGAGGACCGGAATATGGTGTTTTATACCAAACATCAAAGCCTTAGGGCTTCAGAGAAAAAGGGTTTTAAACTGATAAGCCCCTAGGGCGGGGCCATTTAAGGCCAAAAGGCCATCATCTTATCAAAATTTGAAAAGGACTATTCGATGATGTTACATACCAAAAAGCAGAGCTCTAGCTCAAATGGATCTTAAGAAAACGAAGATGTTTAAACTTTTTTAAACATAATTATGGCAATGTAAACCTGATAAGCCCCGAGGGCGGGGCCATTTTTGGCACAGCGGTCATGATTTTAACAAACTTGGTAGAGGACCAGTATACAATGCTACATACCAAATATCAAAGCTCTAGGCCTTATGGATCGAGAGGAAAATAGTTTTAAAGATTTTCTCATATAGGCTATGATTTACTGATAAGCCCATCTTCAAAGTCCTATAACTGCGTAAAGCCCCAACGGAACTTTTCAATCTTTCGTCTGCTTATGCCCTATATCCCAAGGTCCAAGAAAAACATAACCTTCAAAATTCCCCCGGGGGGGGGGGAGGAAAAGTGTTCTTGGCTCATGGCCTATTACTTCTAGGTGAGATATTGTACATAAAATGTATCTCAATAGCCTAGAGTCAATAGTACGTTAATGGTAATTTAAAACTAATTTTATAGACTACCTGTTACACGTACGCGTAAGCCTTATGATTCATTTGATGTAAATATAAATCCTGAGGAATCACTTGTCTTGCTTCAAGATTTTCGTCATGGACTCGTTTCCATTTACCCAATTACCAACCAATAACGGCATTTAACGACGTTGTTGCAAATTCTTTTGTAAAACAGTGTGAAAAAAGGAGAAATTGCTCGTTGCTCGTAACGAGCATTTGTTCCTTTTCCCGTAATGTTTTCTGCCATATCCGAAGATTATTTTCCAATTTCATCACATTTTGAAATATCGTCTGCAAACTCTTTAGATTTGGGATAGTCGAAAATTTGGCGTTTGTTATAGGGTTAATTGATGATTTTTAATCGTTCTTGAAAACCAATCTCCTATGCAGAGTAATCGCCCCCTTACGAATATTTATAAATGTGGGAGCGTAGCGGGAACCAATTTGCTCGGGTAGAGATTGCATGAAAATGGAAAAAACCGTGAAGCTTTTGACATACAAAGGTAAATAACTACTACATACTAATGATGCATGGTCTATAAGAGTTATCTCTCTTAGTTTTGTTAATACATCAAATCCCATTTGCTCCGTCAATATTTCCACAATTTGGGCAATTGTTCTCAAGGGGAACTTTTCTTTTACATGAAACATCTTCTTCCAAACAGAACAGTGTTTTCAATTCATACATATATCTAAACTGGTTTCTGTTATCTTGGATCTGTCAGTAGTACTAAGTTAGCATTTTGATTTAGCGAAAATCCGGAGGTTTGCCTGTACAAGGGGAGACAACTATATTCCGTTTTATAAGGATGAATAAACGAGTTTATCCCCCTTACTATAAGGAACATGCCGTTTTCTCAAAGACAGTTTTTGTACACGAACATTTTGGGAAGCATGTTAACAAATGCTTTTGATTACACCTTCTTTTTGCAAACAATACAATAGTATGGATAGAGAGATGTTGATAAGACTGTTTTGCAGCGTAGATTGAACGTTTATCGTGGAACTATGAGACGCAAAAGCCACACTGATAAGATTTCTGATAAGCCACACGGAGGCTTTTCCTCATACAGCTTCCGCTTAATCAGAGGTCAAAAAGGTCAGGCATTCCGTATTTGGCAGTGTAACCAAAGATTCTGATTCCAAGATGGCGGAAAACGGCAAACTTGCAGGAAACTTTTGCTGACTTTGATTTGTGAGAAAGACGCTTATTTGAATCGGATAAATACTCTTAAAGATTCGAAAACATTGAAAGGTGAGATCCTTGATATGTTTTGTGTTGTATTATGATTTATTTACCTACGATTTTCATGAAATTGTGAATTCTGTATTGCTAGGCTACCTGTAATTCCCAATTAACGAAGCAACTCGTGTCCGCATTCCTTACTCCAAGTTTGCATTATAATATCTAAGTTGTAACTCATGTACACCAACATGCAAGTTTCAACTAGGCAAAACGGGAATACTTGTGAATAATACTCATTATTTGAGTAGGACTTGACCAAACATGTTTTTTAACAGAACCACACTTATTTCTCATGATAAGAGAAATCTCCATTTTGTACATCTTTCCTAAAGTCGTCTGCTGTCTATTGATGTCAATGAGTTTCCACATAGTTATGAGTCAAGAGTGTTATATCAACAATATATGCTTCATATAATATATATCTTTGTTTGTGATCCTGAATTAATATAACATGGTTAGTGAAAACACCATCCTTATGCATCACAATGTTGTTTGACACACAGGGACTCATAGTTAAAATGCTTTTGGGTAATTGCAATACATGTATATAAAGGGAGCCACTACCCCCAAAGAATCCTAACTATGTGAAGCAGTGTGAATATATTTATAATATAGGCATGTCAAACGACATTGGTTCCTGTACTAAGCATTTTGGATTTTGTGAATGGTCCAAAATGAGACAGACAGACATACAGTGATTAAGAGCTTTACCAGTTTCACAACAATGTTATATAGAGGAATTGATTTGGGTTTACCCTTTTTCCCACATGGCACTAATGACTGGTCCTATTGAAAGCAACAGCAAATGAATGGACTCAAAACTCGGGGATTTGGGGTTCAAGCCCCACCAACACCTCTGGTTTCGTGGGAGTAGCCTTTGGCAAGTTATATAAGAGCCCTAGCCTAGTACTGGTGGATCCAGGAGAGCCGTAGGATTCCTGTACTTAAACGGTAAACAGTATCAAAACAAATAATGTTAAATGAGATGGTATTAAGTAAGATGTTTATGAAAGCATCAAAAGAGATTGTTTCTCTTTCCCTAACATTCACTTGATTATGTACCATAAAGAAGAAACTATCATTGCAAAGGAGCAATTGTTTGATTTGAGGAATTTGTCCTTTTGCCACTATCCTTTCTTAAGTTTTTGCTTACGTGTGCACTCTAATGTACCTATGAAGGAAAACTTTTAACCCTTATAATGCTGGAATTGACTTCATGTAATGCAAACAGGTTAGATCCAGGTCAGCCGCCAAGTAAATTGGTGGCTGGTCTGTAGTCAAACATGTTTGCTGATCTGAGTATCATTTCTCATCAAAGTTAAGCAGAAAGTTACGGGTTTTGGAAAGCAGATGACACAAAAATCATTTTTTAGAAAATAACCCAGCATTCTAAGGGTTAAGGGGACTATCTCACAGAATGTGTAATGTGATTACCAAATGATGAAAAGTTGATTTAAACAGTCATCACAAGGTAAGTGGCAATTTTCAAGATTATCTACATTTTAAAGATGCTGTTAAGCCATGGTTTCATTGAATAATTTTGAAACATGCATTAGGACCTTTCAGTACTTTGATTGAAAAACTTGGATCATTACTATGGATGGCTTTATGACACATCCTGCTAGCATCAAATGATAAGAGTGTCAACCCATTTTATATTCTGGGTCAAAGACACTCTTACCCATTTCAATTATGATGCAGGATATATATAAAATATTACTGTTTACAAATAAACAGTTTATAAAATCTGCAGCATGATTGTGCTATATCTCTTGATGGATATGAAAGAAAATGAAAAGTGAATCAATAATCTAGTTTTCTGTTCTTGATAGATCTGTGATGTCATTACATTTGTAGAAGACATTTATTGTATAAAGATAAAAATCTCCATCTGTGAGATAGTCCTTTTGACCAAATACCAAACGCCAAATTTTCAACTGTCCCAAACTGAAAGAGTTTGCAGACGACATTTTAAAATGTGATGAAATTGAGAAATAATCTTCTGACAGTGCAGAAGACATTGTGGGAAATGGAGAAATTGCTTGTTAAGAGCAATTTCTCCTTTTCCCACAATGTTTTCCAGAGTTGTATGCAACAAACTGGTCAAATGTTGTAATTGTTTAGTAATGGGTTAAATAAGGCTGTGCCCATTCTTGGTATGTTTTGGTTGCATCTGGACTCCACCCATGGTAAATGTGACAGGGTCATTTGTTATCTGGGTGAATGGATGTTATGCCCCAGGGCACTGGACTTCTCACATTACTGTAACAGGCCAAGACTCTCCATGTTGCATTAATTAACACATTCCCTCACAGTGATTTTTTGTGCGACCGGTGAAAATTGAGAGAAACTGCAAACAACAAAGAAATCAATACATTTTGCTTTACTACATGTATATTGGACAGAATCTTTAATGACAAAAAGAACATTATGATTTTGTGGAAATGGTTTCTTGAGACTTTTTTTTTTAAAATAAATATTAAAAGAACGGTTTGATTTGTTGGTTAGTCTCGGCAATTTTCACCTCCCCTAACATGTATTCAAACCTTGAACCCTCGGTCCAAGAGGCCGACACTCTACCTTTGCACCACTGTGGTCCACTCAGAACAGAAATATTTTGCAATGTTTTGTTGTGAAAGCTGTTTACTGCACCAATAGTTAATAATATTATGATCTTATCAACGAAAGGGGATTAGATATAATTCATGTGCAACAGATCTGCAAACCTTTTGAGTTTGACAGGATATCAATTTACAAAACATCTATATCCAGCAGAGCCTACTCAAAAGAAGGTTAAAATATGATCTAGCTTTTTTCTTTTTAATAATCTGTGTCAATCCAATTGCTCTCATATCAAGGGTTCAATGCAAGACTATTATAAGTGCTTTATGTTTGTGAAGCATATATAGTCTTGCATTGAACCCTTGATATGCATATTCATTCCAACATTCATTCAGCAGAAAAATTGGGGAAACTGGTTTCGCAGTTTTGAAACAAGTAGATACATCCTTTTCAGTGCAAAAGTTTCTAATCAACCTTTTCTAATCAACCAGGATTTTGATGAAAACAGATAATAGTGTCAACGAGTAAATGGGTCTAATTTTACTATTGTAGCTATAACTTATTTGAATGGTAAAAAATGTAAAGAACATAAACAGCTTTTTGCTCTTTTTTCAATAGGATGTATATGATATATTCTGTTTGCATGTTTGCAAAAGGCAAAATAAGGGAGGTAGAAGTTTTAATAACAAATAGAAAATACAGTCGGAAGAAATGATGAACTGATTCATTTGGTCTATTTATAGAGTCTTGAAAAATGTGAAAGCTTTCCAAGAGGCATCTTTCATGGGATAACCTACGTAAGCACCAAATACCAACCCTCCAGAACATGGGAATGCCATAGCACACAAACACAAATGTATAAAAAACAAACAGTTGAGTCATGATACACCTGTTGTACTGGGAATGGATCTTTAATTGAAAGCTCAGGTAATCTAGGCTAGAATGCCTCCGGTGTGAGTTTCCCCTATGGTTTATTGCTGGAAGAGATTTCTGGCTGAACAAATTCCCTAAGGTAGGAAGTTGTGACATGTCCAATTTGAAAGTAATAACTTAAAGTATGAAATATAACAGTTTCTTTGTGAAAAAAGTTGGAAAAGATTGTGATCAAAGGAAAGACAGTATGTTTCATCAATACCATCTTTTGTTTCAAGGGTATCTCATGGCATCTGACACATTTGTGTTAAAATACATGCTTAAATGGAATCACAGTTGAAGTATGATTTTGGTTGGGTGGGAGGGGGGCATGGGTGTTAAGAATCCATTTTCATGACTTAAAGACAAGCAGGCATGATTAACCAGGATTTTTGTATAGGTTAACTTAGTCTCTTCCTAAAACATACATGTTTTATACACCTGAAGTTTTTTGAAGCAAAAGCTTTCAAACATAACTGTGACAAAAGGAGACAATGCTCATAAGAAAATATTTTGTCCATGTGTCACAGTTATTTTATCAATTATCAATATCACAAAACATTGGTTTAAAGGGATATTTACATGGGTTACATCTCATCAACATTTCTTTTAATGTTCTTGCAATGCTCAACTCTTGATGATTGAGGGAGACCTCATACTAGACTGCCAATAAGGGCTGGTAAAGCCAGGTAGAATCATGAGATTGCCTCTCTTGAATGTCCAAATGTTGTCACCAAGATTTGAACCCACATGGAGAAGCAACATGTTATTTCAAATTTAGTATTCTAACTACTAGGCCACGGAGACCCATGATCTACTGGTAAATGATAGCCATTTATAGACCATGCAGTGACATAACGCCTTGAGGAAGAATACAGGCAGGTCTGGGCACTTCCATTGGTATTCAGAATTCATTTTCCTGTCTGATGGGAAAGCCTGCATGATAAGCCAGGAACTGTTGTGAGCATAAGCAGGACTAGGTAATAATCAGTGGGATACCGGGATTCAGTCTGTACCTGTTAGATTTCTTAACAGGCTGATTAATTCCAGAAAACAGTGGAATTGTTTGGATATAAGGAAATGGTTTCACATATGTGGATTCACATATACTTTAGGTGTTTTTTCCCTTACTTATTGGCCTGACAGGGATTTTATGCTTTCATCAGCACTATGGTAATTTAATGGCGAACACCTATCTACCAATGCTAGTTTTTGTTCAAATCGTTATTGCAAACCATTCTATCCATGCAGCTGACTGCTTTTTTTTTTTACATTTAAACACAAATTGTAACGCTTTTGTAGCTGATGAATGATATCCTGGGCCTCAATATATGCATACATCTTCTTTTTCTACAATGTTTGAAACATAACTTCAACAAAGAATGATAATTCTCTTATTTTATAATTGGTGTCTGCTGCTGTTCTCAATCTGGACCAGGCATAAAACATAATATGAGGGGTCAAATTCTATGTTCTTGGTACTGGAAAACCATTCAAGAACTGTGACTTATAATGTGTGCTGATTGGTCAGACTACATGTAGTTTGACAATCAAACCTTAGAACCCTTAACCCTTTCCCAAACAATAACAACATTTGACCACTCTATTGCAGACAACTTTAGAAAATATTGTGGAAAAAGGAGAAATTGTTCGTGAGGAGCAATTTCTCCATTTCCCATAATGTTTTCTACCCTTTTAGATGATTATTTTTCAATTATTTCACATTTTGAAATGTCGTCTGCAATCTCTTGCAATTTGGGACATTCGAAAATGTGGCGTTTGGGAAAGGGATTATGACAAATGAGAGTCAAGTCGTATGGTAATATTTCAGTAATAAGTCCTTCAAGTCTTTAGTTTGTTGAGTTACTCTTAACACCAAAAGAGATCATGTATAACCGTCTGAAATGTATGTGAATATTGGAAGGTATTGTTTGCATCCCCTGCGAAAGAAATTCAAGAATAAGGGGTTGTGTAGAACTCAAGAACTTATTCATGAACATTCATGAATGTTAAATGGCGATTCATGAACTGTTCTTAACTTGTTTATGGATTTCAAAAACATGGACTATGAACGTATTTTAGAACCTATGCTTGATGTTTATGAACATGTTCTTGAAATTCATGAAACGGTTCTGTATTCGTTTAACGTTCATGATGTTCATGAATAAGATTTTGAATCTTTAGCAGGGGAACAATGCTAAAGTATGAAGGATGACTTAAGACAAGATGTTTCTTGTCATGCTTTTGCTCTCCCTCCATATTTAAGATTAAGTTCACTTTTAGTGTTGAGAGGTTTACTGCTTTACTTCCAAATAGGACCTGTGTAACAAAAGCCCATTAAATGACACTGAGTATATACAAGTACATAGTTGCTCCTCCATTTTACACCCAATTTATTGGTTGAGCAGGGATGACATTGATGGAACGAGACTCTAGTAAGTCTTTTTTGTTTATGTTGGTGTTACTATAAACTTGCACTGAACTCTCAACATGTGATGTAATTGAATGGCCTATTGTGTTTGATTGGAATGCAGGTATGGCAGTTTATTACAGCTAAAGGTTTCCCTTTTAAAGTAATTTTCTTTAAAAACAACATTAAAATCAACTATGATTGTGACAAAAGACATCCATGAACAATCTGCAAAATGGATTGATTATACACTGACATCATTATGAAAAATGGACAATTTGCTCATGGTAAGCTAGTTTTTAATGGCCTCAATGCTTTCAAGTATAGCCTGTCTGTATAAAAGAGTGGACTAGTCATTCAATAGATGATCATTAAAATGGGATTTGCTCAATAACCGATAATTAAATAAGGGTTTTATGCAATAAATGTCAAGGCTTTGCCTGCATACTTTTGATAGACTACTTTAATTAAATATCACAACCAAATATCCCATTACATTAACACCTACAGACAGATTATATAGTCTTTTTCCTTATTCTGAGTTGTCCTGGCTCATGTGGTGGATTTCAAACACAAAATCAGCAAATCTTTATTTTGTCACCAGAGTATGTTATATATACATCAATTTCTGCAAGGATTAATTGAATCAATTACAGGTATATACATGAAGAAGAAATGGGGTTTTGTTGTAAAGAAAACTTTCCAGTAACTAAATATTCAGTTAGGATATCCAAATATGTTATAAATTGCTTGATAAAGCAAATAAGGAAAATGCTTACATACAAAGCTTACATCTTGACTCAAAAAGTAGCCTACCAGCCCTTTAAGTAACTCACAACAAAAACCCATTATATCTATCTTTAAGATCAATTCGATACACCTTTTTGGTGGGACATCTATGTTCTATTGAATGCTTGACTGATTTGATTTCCATAATTACTCTGGGATACACTTTACCCTTTCCATTCATATAGAAATCTATCTCACCCCTTTAGTATAATAAAATAAAACAGCATTTACACACTTATATAGACTTAACCCTTATAGTGCTGGAACTGATGTTATGCTAATGCAAACAGGTTACCGGGTAGATCCAGGCCAGCGGCCAATTTACTTGGTGGCTGGCCGTGATCTAACCTGTTTGCTACTCTGAGTATCCTTCCTTATCAAACTTAAGCAGATATTTAAGGTTTTTGAAAGCAGACGACACAAAAATATATTTTTAGAAAATTGCCTAGCATTCTAAGGGTTAACCTTATCCTTCATATGTTACTGGTTTAATGTGCCTGTAATAGACTATTTTAGAAACCATCATGACTAGAGGAGAAAGTCCTCATGGCAAACAATTTCTTCTTTTGTCACAATGTTCCTTAAGAATACAGAGTATTGTTATTTGCTGTACCTAAAAGTTGACACCTGCTCTTGCTTTTAAGTTGGATTAGTTTAAAACTTCTGTGTAAGGGATATCGTAAAATGCTATCAATATTACCAAATCTTTGAAATCTTTCAAAAGATAATTGTTTTTATCCCTTTGCATAATTCAAGTTAATTATATGAGTAGCATAGTCGTTTGTAAAGAAATGATCCAAGTACAAAGCCTTGAATGAATGTAATTGATATGTTACCCATTACTTTTTTATGTTACTTTTAAAGTGGATTACTTCAAAGATACTTAATGCTATAAAGAATGATTTTGATTTGCTTCTCTTTGAGTGGCAATATAAGATGAATATTTATTTATCTAGCTCTATAGACTAGATTTAAAAACCTTTATCGGTTGATCTTATAAATAAAAGATTGATTTAGACAATCCTCAAAACATTTTAACCATCATATAGATACATGAATACGGGAATGAAATGGGCCTTTAAATTGTATCTCTATATGCATAACTGCCTTTTTCTGCACCTGTAAGTAAAGATTTGAACCCTCTCAATAACAACTCATTTCTCACTACAGCAATCGTCGTCACAAAAAGGATAATCTGCTCCTTACATGAACGATTTATCCTTTGTCTCAATGAATTCTTACCAAAACAATCAGTAAAATTCAGTTGTTTGACTTTTTTGTTATCAACTGATGTTTTCAATTTCAGCCAATCACAAATTCCCATATATGGGATTGGAATATCTATAGATGTAATAAAATTGCTCCGATTTGTTTTCTCCCAAAGCACAATTAAAATATATCATCATACCGTACATCTCTTCAAGGGATCAATGCAAGACTATAGTAAGTGCTTCACAAATATGGAGCACTTACTACATAGTCTTGCATTGAACCCTTGAAATGTCGTTACATTTGCTTTTGATTTGGACTGTCAGATGGATCCATTATGAAGGAAGGGGTAAATCTGTTGCACAGGAGTCCTATTCATGAGATAAACAGTTTTGTGCACCGTCAAAATCTTAGCTCAGTCATTAGACAATCCTAGTATGTGGCGAAGTAAAGGTTTTCTGTAGGCGGTTCAAAACACTTCATTTACACCCAGTGGCTGATTTAGTGCGACGACGTAGTAGTGGATCGCTTGAATATACAAAGTGGATTGAGTTTTAACACAACCGTAAAGTGGCCTGGTGACGTAAATGGGCTTAGGGTTAGGGTTAGGGTTAGGGTTAGGGATTATGTTTTTATAAATAATATCTTTTTTTTCATTTATATCTTTCATTGTTTCACATAAGATTTCTTATGATGCAAAGTATTCAATTTCATTCTGAGGAAGATTTAGATCTATATAATACAATGTCGCAAACGTTGTCGCAAATATGCGTCAAAACTCTATCCACTTCGACGTCATAATTTCGATCCACTACTAGCTCAACCGATTTAGTGTAGCTTTAGGTATTCATACATAGTCTGTGGTGCACTGTTGGATGTATACATACGTATGTGTAGGATGGAATTTTCGTTGAAAATATAGGTCCATTAAATAGTGGGAATTTAGATTTTTAAGTTTTTACAGGTAAGTTGAAGGGGGATATATACTGTGCAAATTTAGGCTGTTTATGATAAGTTTATAGTTTCCGCAGTGGTAATTCATGTGTGTGTTTGAAATGTTAAACCTGATGTAAGTTATTGCTGCATGTATGTGAATATGTGTTACCTACCTGTTGAATTTGATTTTACAAAAAGGGCTTTTAAGGGTTTGAAATTGAGATTTCAATCAAATTGATTTTGTTGTAATGAAGGTTTTCCATTTATTTGCGCAACTAAAAACAACGTCACCATTTTAAGGGTTATCACATTTCTTTACTTTAAAAACCCAATAAACAAGTTTTTGTCTATGTCTTTTTTTTCTTATCTGAAACATTAGTTTTTTCGGTCATATAAAGAACAATCTAAACAACTGAATCCATTCACAATAGATCAATTCATCTTTGGACAAATTCTAACTTGAAATTGTGGTATAAAGAAAAATTGCTCATTTTGAGCAAATTCTTGATATCAAAGATGTTTAATTAAAGGAAAGGGTTTTCTTGGTTAAGGTGTGTTGAGGTGAGTTAAATTACAAAACAATGAATTCAGATTTATCTAGGATTGATTACTTGTTAAGATGATATTGTTTCTTCAATAACCATGACCAGTATACATTATGGTTTGTAATGATACTTCTGATCTTTCCCATTACCAAACAATAACGACATTTAACTACATTTTGTACTTTGTTGCAGACGACTCTGGAAAACATTGTGGGAAAAGGAGCAATTGGTCATTAAGAGCAATTTCTTCTCTCTTTTCCCACAATGTTTTCTACTCGATCTGAATATGGTTTTCCAATTCTATCAAATTTTGAAATGTCGTCTGCAAACTCTTTCAATTTGGGACAGTGGAAAAGTTGGCGTTTGGTAAAGGGCTATGATGATGTCTATTGTTTCTCTAAGATTTGTTCAAGGATAAAGAACTAGCAGCCTATAGTTCACTGTCTGTCAATATATTGTTTGTGTATTTGTTTGTCATGGTCCGTTGATTATGTCTACCTTATTCTCTCGTTGAGAGGTAACAGAAATTATTGGGAAAGGACAAGAAATAGCGGTTGTTATTTTCCCATAAGTTACTTATAATCTTGCCTTTTTGAAAGTATGAATGTCTTAATTCTAGCGATGGGTTTAATACACTCTAAAGATGTTTGAAACAACATTGATTCAAGAGAATAAAGGATTTTAATCTAACTTGTCTTAGATATCACAATGTCCAAGATGTCCATGCATTTATTCCTAGATATCTAGAACAATGTTTTTCTTTTTACTTCAACTTCATAAAGGCAGGTGCAGTCATACTGGGAAATGCAGTAACCTGTGTTAAAATCAATACTAAAACATGTAAACTTTGTAAATAATTCATCCATTAGGACCAACTATTTAAGGTTGGGTGATTTACAAATGAATGGATTTAGTAATCTCCTTTGTGTGGTTTATGCCCTTTACTCTGGTATAAACATAGCAGTCCTTTGTTGTCTATGTCTACCTTATTGTGGTTGCAAAAGGTAACAGAAATTATTGTGACAAAAAATGGCAGTCATATCGCAAGGGTTTACAGTCAACTTTCTTTGTTCATATGAATGTCTTTTGAAAAGAAAAAATTGGGGTTAACCCATTACCAAACAATGACAACTTGACCAGTTTGTTGCAAACAACTCTTGAAAACATTGTGGGAAAGCGAGAATTTGCTCTTAACAAGCAATTTCTCCTTTTCCCACAATGTTTTCTCCCCTATCAGAAGATTATTTTTCAACTGTATCACATTTTAAAATGTTGTCTGCAAACTTTTTAAATTTGGGACAGTCGGAAATTTGGCATTTGGTAAAGGGTTAATACACTATAGAAGGTTAACCCCTTGCTCCATAATACTTCAGTCTTCATTGAGTCTGCGGGATAAGATTTGAGAAACAACTGTGAAAAAAGATAAAGTGAGCATAGAGAGAAATATATTTTCATTGTGGTTCATTCCATCCATGCAAAAGGTTCAAGAACTTATTCATAAACACCATAAATGTTCATTAACAACAAATGGCTGTTTGTGAACATAAAACTTTTTCATGGAATTCAAGAATAAAATCATGAACATCAAGTGTAGGTACATGGATATATTCATGAACCTGTTCTTGATGTTAATGAACATGTTCTTGAAATTCATAAACAAGGTAAGACGGCTTTGTGTTCATAAATGGCCATTTAATGTTCATGAATGTTCCCAAAGTCCATGAATAAGCTCTTGAATCAAGTACATGGGCAGTAAGCATGTTAAGACTCTTATATTGATAAAATTGCAGCAGACAACTTACAAAAGTGTGCATTTGAAGCTTATTTACAAGCAAGTTTGATTTCAGGATGATTTCATTTTTCAATTATATTTTCTTCTTAATTAATAATTTAGACAATTTCTGACTTATTTACTGATCCTTTTGTGCTTCCAAAGAATGTCTTTTAGAGTCATCTGCTGCACAATTATGAAGATATGCATGGTAAGGTATAAATGCTCACAGAGGCTTTGTAGAGGAGTTAGTCATGAGTCTGATAAGTGGTGTGTGCAGATGATGTATTTTCTCAAGTATGCTCCTCAACCCTGTTCTTCAAATATACTCGAAACTTATTGCAACAAGCAATCTCTCCCCTTGTCACAATGATTTCAACCCTATATTCAATGAGAATTATTTTTCAAATTCCTCATACTTTATAATTGGCTTATATCTATATAAAGATACTTTAAATTTGGACCAATTACAATTATTCCATGTGAATGAAAGCTAATTTGTGTACCCAATAAATGTACTTTTGGAAAACAGACTGTGGTTTGTTAGGATTGGTAGAAATACATATGAATAATATTAAGCCTTCACCCTTCAATCCATTACCATATTGTGAGATTTTTTAATTGAAACTTAATTCCTCCAAAGTGTATCCCTCACTCATTCTACGAATCACATATGGTAAAATTAAAGATTTAGGGAACTTCTGTGACATAACAGGATAATGCTTCCAGTGAGAGAATTATCCCTTTGCCACATTGCTTTTTCCAAATATTATAAAATTTGATTATTTTGTGAATATTTATGGTTGGCTTTCAGTTTTGACAAGTCACAGATGCTCATACAGAAGAATGGCTTAACCCTTTCACAAACAACAAATTTTCAACTGTCCCAAATTGAAAGAGTTTGCAGACGACATTTCAAAATGTGACGAAATTGGGAAATAGTCTTCTGATAGGGCAGAAAATATTGTGGGAATGGGAAAAATTGCTCGTCACGAGCAATTCCTCCTTTTCCCACAATGTTTTCTAAAGTCGACTGCAACAAAGTAGTCAAATGTCGTTATTGTTTAGGAAAGGGTTTAGAAACATGGCATTTCAAGGGTTCAATGCAAGACTGTAGTTTTAGTATAAAGTGCTTCACAATCTGAAACACTTACTAACGTATTACACTGAACCCAATACAGATATGAATAAACAGATAATCAGAAAAAAAAGAAACTTTGGGTCTTAATATATAAGAGCAAGTTCTCCTTTTTCCAACTGGTTCTATTTGTTATCATACCAGGTGTGCTTAAAGGAAAGTCATCTGTAGAAAAATGTTGAAATATACAAAGTTTAAGTAAGAATGCTCATGAGGCAGGTATTTATTTGTACTTGCAATGAAAATGTAATTAACTGTTTTACCTGGAGGTACACGACCAGATTAGCCTTCAAAGCAAACACCTTTTTGGTTTTAGTATTATGACTTAAGAAATATTTGGTCATTGGAAGCGAAGTCTCCTTTTCTATTAATTATATACATGGTTCATTTGAATTATAATGCTGTTTATCACAGATAATATTAGTCACTGACTGATAGTTCATACTTTCGTCTGCCACAAATTGCGCCATACTTCAGAGGGTTTAGTCAAACCTCCATATTATTTGGGAAGTCTTTATTGAAGAAGTTTCTCATAGTTCTTATTTTTGTCTGCCACAAATTGCGCCTTACTACAGAGGGTTTAGTCATTCCTCCATATTTTTGGAGTTGTCTTAATTTAAGACATTAATTGAAGACAATGAAGAAGGACGAAAGTTTGATTTTTATTTTTTCAAAGGGTAGAATACTAATGAAAACATTATATCATATAGGAGAAATGGCTCAAATTGTGAGATTTATCCTCTTATCACAAATGCTTTTCACAATCTAACATCCATCACTGCAGGTCATATATCAATGGTTCAACTCAATACTATTATATGAGGGTTCAATGCAAGACTATAGTAAGTGCTTCACGAATGTGAAGCACTTACTATAGTATTGCGTTGAACCCTTGTATAGCAAGTGATTCATGTTGAAACCTAAGTATAAAGAATGGGTATATATGTGAGGGAAAGTGTTAATTGTGCTGTCAGGTAAATGATTCAAGACAGGTATCTGTTTGCCTGTCAGGTAGCCTGTCACTGGTTCTCATTTCACAAGGGCCCTACTCATTAATGGTTAACTGTATGGGGGAGGGCGTATCAGTTTAGTGACCTAATATCACCCTTGTCACCCTTGTGACAGATTTAAGAACTTATATTCATGAACTTTGTGAACATCCATTAACATTAAATGGCCATTCATGAGTTGTTGTTAACTTGTTCATGAATTTCAAATTTCAAGAAAAAGTTCTTGAACACCAAGAAGAGGTTCATGAATGTATTCATGAACCTGTACTTAATGTTCATGAAAAAGTTATTTTTGTTCATGAAAGGCCATGTAACCTTCATTAACTTCATGAATAATTTTTAGAATCTTTCGCAGGGGAACTTACTCATGAGTTTGAATTTGCCAGCCCCAATCGCTGTTAGACACAGAAACACTTATTGTTACATGAATGAAAGTTGCCTATCATTAGCCCACGCACATAATATGTATATCTCGACTGTCCCAAATAAAAGGAATTTGCAGATGACATTTCAAAATGTGATGAAATTAAAAAAAAAAATACTCGCTTGATGTGGCAGAAAACATTATGAATACTTCATCAAGAACAACTTCTCTTTTTACCACAATATTTTCCAGGTCATCTACAATAAACTGGTCAAATGTCGTTATTGTTTGGTAATGGGTTAAATGATAATGGTCCTAATTAATTGCAGCAGCAGATTCCAACTGTGTGTTATGAAAAATATCTCTTTCTAGGTGTGATACTATGTTATGTAGAAACCCTGTTAGAAAATATTATGACAAAAGGAGAAACTGCTCATAAATCCTCAGCAATTTATCTTGAGTTGGACTGAAATAGTTATATGTATGAAGTAAAGGGATAATAGATACAGTCTGTCTGCTCTTTCAGCATCAAGTATGCAGATTCCTATCTCTCCCACACAGTTGGCTATTGCCTGTATATTTGCTCATTTCATATCCATCAATGATAAAGACTTCATTGAGCCATAAGGCATAGCATCGGTGTTATATGTTATCCCTTTGCAACTCTATGTTATCCCTTTGCAACTCAATCACAAGATTTCACAAGTCCTCTGGATATGTGTACTTTTGAAAGCATAATACGAGAATTTGAGTATTTTCCTTGCAAATCTAATTTCCATGTGTATAATCATCAATTTCTACTCTAATTTACCAATAAACAAATGCACTACCTTTGCAATGGTCTCACAGCATTTTAGGGATCTATGTAAATAATCACTATGTTGGTGTTGTTATCTGCATAACTCTCAGATATACTTTGCAAAACCATTTTACGTACAAAACCATTAAGAACACTTCCATTATTATCCAGGCGCCAAAACAACAAAGAATGAATATTCATAATAGTTTAACCATTTAGATTGTGAACAAACGAACCTCTCACAATTAAACAATTGCTTGTGAATAATGCTTTTAATTAATAGTGCATATTCTAGCATTCAGTGAAACACTTATGATATAGTCTTGCATTGAACCCTCATGTTGTGAAATAACCTCCAACAAACTTTCACCTGGGGTTTTGCTAAATGAGTAACTGTTCTTAGTGAGCAACTTATCCTTTTTGTCACAATTCTTTCTACCCAATATCACATAAAATGATAAAAACACATATCTCACACTTTTGTTTGTCTGCTGTTGCAGTCAATTAAATGACTAATGATAATCAGGTTAATTAAAAGGTGGTTAGTGCTAGACAGTGCTTTTATCTATTTATAAGTTTTCTGTAATAAAATCTAAGACAATCCTAAAATCCGATAAACCACCAAAGGGAAGGGTTTATGTTCTTAGGTAAAGGGTTATAGCAGGTAACCAATCATGACTCATTACTGATAAGCCATGATGAGGACAAGCTCCATTATTGTTCCATCGAGATTCTAAAAATAGACTCTACATACTGGGGGTTTGTGAAGGGATAAGGCTATGTCTGATATTTTTGTCCAACCTCATTCCCCAACATTAGAATTCGTGATTTGACTAATTTGACAGCAGATGACAAACACTTGTAAGTAAAAAATATATGTTTTTTAAGATATTTGATAGAAACCATTGTGAACATAGGACGAATTGCTCATCAGAGTGATTTATAATTCTCATGTTGTAGAGGTTTTTTAAGTTCTTCTGCAAAGTGAGTTGTAGAGTGTAAAAAGTAGATGGAATGTCTTTAATAACTTATTTAAGATTTCTATTACATAGGCGTTTTCACCATTTGGGGGGCCAACTTCAGATGAGGACAGGTCTAAGAATAAATGTTCATGTACATACAAATTCAATAACATTATGAGAATTAAAAGAAAGCGTATGAAAATGTGTATCTTTTATAAAAAAAAAAAAAAAAAAAGGGAATATGCCAGGCGAATATGCCAGGCATCGATCTCACGCGGAAATCAAATGTATTAATCTAAACAAAAAGTGGCAGTGACCAGACTGTCACACCATAGATACAGACATGGTTTGTGAAAGAATTCAATTATTATTCAACCTTTAGCTAACAAATGAAGACATTATTGAGTCCGACTCTTTATAACACGTCATTCGGAACACCTCGGCCATTTCTTAAAATAACCTTGGAGGTAATGGGGAGCCACAACCTGAACTCATCGGTTTATCCAATGAAAACACCTCTAAAAAAAATAGGGATGACGCCATATTGTTTCCCGCGAGAATGATGTCACTTTACTTTCGTTTTTAAAAATAGATCTTAATGTGAAATCTAAAAAGTCGTTAAATTTGATTTAGGAAACAACTATACATGTCACAACAACTATTTCGCCATTTGAAATGAGTTACTGATAAAAAATTATTAAAAAGGATGTCCAACACTTCCATAATCATTTAACTACTTAACGTGCATGCTTAGAAAATGTGTTAATTGCCGGATGCCGATTGACTCAAAAATTGTAACCCTACACTTATATCCAAGGTGTATTTCACAGCTCACGGAAATACCCGAGTAGTTCCAATTGGGGGAGACATTTTTGAAAGTAGGTCAGCAACGAAGGGCCTATCCGTTTGCAATCGTATCTACTCTGAAATCCCCGGCACAAGATAGGGATTGTCGAAAAGAGCAGATTGACAAAATATGAAACAAAGATGTGTTGATATGATCATCTTTAATGAAAAGGGTAAAAAAACCCATTCATTTGTGATATATAACCAATTTGTGTGTATTTAAATACATATTTAGTGCCTGTGTGCATTTTGCGTTATCCTGCGGAATTAAGGCGAATTACCCCAGGATTTCTGGTGTATATGTACTGCCTACGAGGTATATCTACTGACTTGTTACTGGGATTGCCGAGTAGATACGATTGAGGACACGTTTTTACACCATGTTTTGGTCAATCCAAACTTCAGGGGTATTTTTGTGAGCTGGGTTTTCATTGGACAAACCCGATGTGTTCAGATTGCCATTTGCAATGATGAAGTCAAAAAGATGAAGGTTAATGTTCGTACGAAAGGCGAATTGGTATTAGATAAAGCACAAAAATACACATTTATTCTTCCCCCCAGTCTGGATATTGGGGGCTTTTTGTATTTGATATACTTTTTCTTCATATCCTTCATTGTTGGTACTTATTAAGAATTATCTTGTGCAGACAATTCTAATGAGTACCAACAATAAAGGATTTATTTAACAATGAAATATTGAATGTGAATGTCAACAATATGCCTCCTTATGAAAACCTGGACAGGCTTTATTAACTCTTTACCACCTGCAGACGACATTTTTTTTATTTTAAGCAGACGACTTTAGAAAAGCTTTGTAAACAGGTGAAAAACCTCTCAGTTCTGCTGTTGTGATATGTGAATAGATTGAAAAAGCATTGTGGCAAAAGGAGAAATTGCTTGTGACAAGCAATTTCTCCTTTTGCCACAATGCTTTTTTGAAAGTCGCCGGCTGCAAAAATGTGCCGTAAGGTGGTAATTTGTTTGAGAACAGTGTAAAGTGTGAGGAAATACCACTGGCAAGTGTTTGAAGTGCATTATACTGATATACATCACCGTGGAATGCGAGGAGAGAATATTTTGATCAAATGTGGGTTTAGTGTTTAGATTACAGTGCACCGAAGATGCTTTTTGTATATAGTAAGAGCATTTTTTATTACATGTGGATTTTGTTATCAGGTAAAAATGTTTTATTAAACACCTCTCCTTCATAATTATGTGCTGGGTCAAAGCACCTGCAACAGGCAACCTAGGCAACCATTGTGACAATGAGAAATTACTTTGAATGAGCAGGTTTCTACTCAATATATAGTGTTGAATTGCTGAGAAATGTCATCTGCTATTTATTTAAGTTTTGGCATGTTCTTTTTGTACAATGTTTCTACACAGTGGATCAAAGAAAATTTTGTAGAGATAGTGGTTTGAATTAGGTGTCACCAAAATTTTGTTTATCTAATAGTGATTGAAATGTTCAAATTTATTATAATCCCATGTAAATGTTGCTGATATGCCCCTCACCTTAGCCTAATATATTCTATATGAGCAGTGGGAAGCCAGATCGTTTGTGTAACTATATTGTCTAGCTTGGCGAAAAGCATCAACAGACTATTGAAGTTTTACTAAAATTCACTATAAAACCATAATATACAAACAAGTACAGAAAAAGATGGCATTTACGGACAAGTAAATAAACCTCAGATATTGCCACTCCCAATGAATCAATACATAATGTCATTTCAGCTAAATGGCTTCAGTTGCCAAAAGGTGGCCATAGGCAGATCATATAGATGCTGTATCAGCCAAAGCAATTTGAAAAGTTCCCCTAGATGTCTTCTTCCTTGTGCCAAATATTCTGTGGATTTCTGATTACGTGTAATTATACACTGGCAATGCATATTCCTTATTTTTACATCAAAAAGTGGGGCATCTTGGTCTTGAATGAATCATCTGTACCTGCATTTATAAACAAGATGTAAATATAGATTGGTTTAGTGTGATTATTAAAGAGAATTGCAGCATCCATAAGTTTTCTTTCACAATTGATAGGATTATATATATTGAAATTATGGTGATAAAAGGAGGGTAAACCTATAATTGTTTTTTTGGGGGTCACAATTTCCTGATATAACATTATGCTGCATAGCCATAAAGCTATTGAACTAAGATGCCCAGCATCCTACTCCATAATAATACCATATTTTGAGGCCTACAAGTTTATCGATAAAAATCTGCACAAATCCCCAATTTATCATTGAATCGTTCACCATCAAAAAGAGTTCTGTGTTTTAGTAATGTATTAGGTTAATTTGATTCCATTACTTTATTGATTAAACTTTGCATTCTGAGATGACTATTTTTGAGTTAACCCCTAGCTCAATAATACCTCAGCTTGCCACATCTGCCGCAGAAGACTTGAGAAACCATTGTGACAAAAGGATGAATTGCTTGATTTGAGCAATTCATCCTTTTGTCACAATGGTCTGTCTCCACTTTTTTACGCAATTTATTTTTATTTGTTTTCACATCCCTTATTTAACCCAGTCATTTACAGGGCTTTGTTTCCTCCAATTTGGAAGAGGCCTATGCCTGTTGAATTTGGGAAGTCAAATCACTGACATTCCTGAATTGGGAAGCCAAAAAGCTGGAATGGCTTTTGATCCCACTTTCTTTGGAAAACTGCATACTTTTGAAGAAATTTCCAAATTGTGAAGGTGTCTTTTATAGCTCCCTGTTATATATCATAACATGAAAAAGCACTGATGTATTCCCAATATCCTATATGAGAGAAATATACAGACCAATTTATAATTAGATAGATGACCAGACAATTTATGGAAATGACCAAAGGTATGTTTTTACCTGTTGTGGGCCATGTATAAGTAATTGTTCTTGTCTAAATAGTAAATACAGTCAGGATGTTTATAACCAAGAGCAGGTTGGCTACTGATGAACACAAAACAGGCTGGGTTTTACCCTTTACTCCATCGGAGAAGCTTGCAGTAGAATGTTGTATATGAAGTGTTCCATGAAAGTTACACAAGGGTTCAGTTTGCCATACAGTAACCTCTTGCGGTATAGAAGTTCTGTGGTTTAAGGTAGACACAGTCTTTATTTTAATGGATTGATTAAGTTTATCCATGTATTAATCAGACCTGGAAAGTCAAGTTTCAAAACTATTCTATGAGAACACAGGTTTTCAGCATCTTTAAAATGTAGATTTTGAAATTGGTCATTTATTTAGTGCTGAGGATTATATCAATATTCTTTTAAATATTTGTTACTCACACAACACATTCTGTGAGATAGTCCCTTTCAAAATCGTCTACTTCTGCTGAGTTAAGCAGGTACATGTATCTGTTGTATATGATGTAAAGGGATAACAAATTACTGTACTCCTACTATACCGCACCTTTACAGAAGAATAAGTCAGAACCATTTTAACAAAAAGCTGCATGACTCAAAATAGTGTTTCTCACTTTCCTAAATTACAAAATGTGATTGGTTTCAGCTTAAATTCTTTCAATTAATAGTGATGAAATACAAATTTTCTCATCACTCTTTTATATCGTTCACGTTGAAAGCAAAAATAACAAGCATGCGGCAAATACATTTTCTTTTTGACATTGGGTTGGTCTTATTGCGACAAAAGAATAAATTGCTCATTAAGAGCTATCATCATTTTGTCAGATTTGTTTTTATATTCTTCTGCAGTAGATGTGGCAAAATGAGGTAAACTCTTTTTCTAATAGAAACCATTTAGATACCTGAAAATCAGAGATTTTTTTTAACTTGAAAATTTCTTATTATAAGTCAATTCTTATGTTGCAATGATTACAATGTATGTGTATCAAATCCTCAGCTTTTTATGTCCACTTAATTGTTTGATATATTTGGTTTTAGTGTAATCTGCAGCAAGTCATTAAACTCAGGATGACAGTCAAACCGTGATTGTGTAAAATGAAGGAAAAGAAAGAGATCTATGAATATCAAATAAGTTATTTTTTCATGGGGTATATAATACACATTCCCAAAACGACAGTGAATTTGTGGTCTAAATTAAAAGCAACAGCAGACACCCACACAAAGAGTATCTCATGTTATTGTGATGTTAGATATAAGCCTATGTTTTTTAAGTCTATATTATAAACCAATGGTTTTTAACCCGTTACTGAACGTCAAATTTTAAACTGTCCCAACTTGAAAGAGTTTGCAGACGACATTTCAAAATGTAATGAAATAGACAAATGATCTTCTGATAGGGCAATTTAGAGCAATTTCTTCTTTTCCCACCATATTTTCAAGAGTCGTCTGCAACAGACTGGTCAAATGTCATTATTGTTTGGAAATGGGTTAAAGTCTCCACCATCAGAAAAATCGAAATGTGGTTTTAGGATGTAAGGGATTAACAGTTATGTTTTTTGGCAAAGGTTTGTAACATAGTAAGGATAGGGTGAGATGATGATGATGGGATGGTTTGCATTTTGATTTATTGTAGATTGTCTTTTCCTCAAGGATAACTTGTTTCTTCATATAATATAGTCATCTCTAACCATTTATAGCACAGAAAAACAAAAGAATTCTGTATTACAACATGTGAAATTGATCATGACCAACCCATTTCTCTTTTTGTCATGATGGTTGTTGCTCAACATCATAAAATTATTTACACACCTGTAACCAAAAATGTAGATTTCTCAACTCAATGACCTTATATTTGATAAGAAGGAATGCTGATAGACTGAGAGATTCAACAGATTGTATGGTTAATTACGTAATATAGTTGGTTCGATGATTTGGGGTTAACAGCATTTTCAACAGTATTCCAGTTGTAAACAGAACAACTGTCCATGCCCTTGGTATGTCCTTACTGGGACTGCACAATATTCTTTCTAAGAAATTGACTACTTTTTTTCAAGTCTGACACACTACTCCTGGGAAAGATTAAAAGTTATTCATGAACTTTATGAACATTAAACGGCCGTTCAGGAACATTGAACTTTTTCATGAAACTCAAGAATAGTTTCATGAATACATTCATTTACATGTTCTTGATGTTCATGAACATGTTATTCAAACAAGTGAACAAGTTAAGAACAGCTTTGTATTCATGAGTGGCCTTTAAGAATTCATGAATGTTCATGAATAAGTTTTTGAATCTTTTTGAAGCTGTTACATCAATTGAACTAGTCATAGAATTACTTTTAAAGTCGGAATAGATGTTGCTATAACAGTAGACTATCATTGGTTGAAACCAGCAAAACTCTTTTGTAACAACAATTTCTGAAGCCTGTTACTGTTACTTTTAGATGTTTGTATAAAAAGTAGAGAGTTAAAAAAGTTACTCACATGGGACTTTATGTGAATGTGTTAGAATCTTGCAACATCAGGTTAATGCTATAAAGTAACATGTTCTTAATGTTATTGGGTAGAAACTGTTTTATAAAGTGGAGAAAATGCTGATTTCAATGTTTTCAATCGTAGCGCTCTGTCTCTGTCTCGTAAGTTGTCATCTTGAATTAGTTAAAACTCATATAAAGAGAGATTCAGATAAGAGATGTTCTTCCCCAAGCCATATATAATACTTTGTTGATTCTCTTATCCATATGTTTACGGAAGACATTAGAATAGATAATCTTGACGATGAGATGTTTCTAATGAGTTTAACACACTAGTATTCACTTTATATATGCGAAAGAAATTACTTTGAAGAAGATTTCTCTTACTATTGGGCCAGTGGTTTAGAAAAGTGTGACTTTGTACTTAAGTTACTTAGGTTACATGTATTTATGTACTGCCAAAATATATTTTATGCTTTTTATGCTGGACGAGAAGTTTTCTCAAAGTCTCTTTTTTGAGGATTTGTCACGTCACTTGAGAAAGTGTTTAGAATGACTCAAAATCATTGCTAAAACTTAAATTTGAGCAAAATCTGTTTGAGTACAAGACCTGGTTCATTTCCAGATTTTACTTGTTAAGCAATTATTTTGAGTTTTATCAAGATATCATATGGAAGTATATTTCGAGAACACGGGCCTAGGTGATTACAGAAAGTATTTAGGACAAGGGTAAAAAAAATGCATTACATGCTGATAAGATGGTTACCTGGCATTCCTTGAACCCTTTACAATTTCTTCACATTTCCCCTGTGAAAGATTCGAGAATTTTCTATCAAATTCATGAATAATAACATCTAGTGCCATGGAAGGAAGTGATTACGTAGGCTTTATTATTTAGTCTTGTGGCATGAGTCCCTGTTTCTCTGTCATGCATTCACTCTTATCTAGACCTAAGGATTCCTCAAACATTGTTTTACTATATCTGAAATGTCTTTTGGCACTCCTATCATTATAGAAATAAAAGGTAACTGAACTAAGATCACCTGTTGTAATTGTTTCAATTAGAGTCCCAAATGTGTGGGGAGGCGTTCTGTCACTACTGAATTTCTTTTTTTTATTAGACCTCTTAATTGATTGTGCTAATATGTCTTGTTGAGATGAGTATAGATACATCTATTATTTATGAAAACTTTTTTACCTGCACTCTTTTTCAAGCCAAAGTGACAACCATTCTTCCCTACATTTGGTCATTTGCTTTTATTGAATCTTCTTGCTAGAACAACAAATAGAAAGCCAGAAATTTAATAGAATGACAAATGTCACTGACTCCTCCTTTGTGTAATTCAGAGTTGAGTCTTTGCAGCAAAAATAGAAGTTGTTTGTCACAAGCAATTTTTGCATTGGTCACAAATATATTCAAATGAATAATTAATTTAATAATTATTTTGATTCAATATTTTTTATGCTGAACATGACGAAACATGGTCTAATTGAATTTCATTTTACATTTTTCATGTTGTAAATGTGGTCTGTTGAATATATTTCTGATACATGTATTTAATTGTCTTACAGAAGATGGTTTATATTTGCCTCATACAGAGTAAATTACATAGACCTTAATTTATCATTACAGATATCACAGAAGAGTTGTTAATAGATTTGGATTAATTGAGTGCATTCTTCCCAATTAAGGAAGAGTTTTCCCCAGAGTTTGTACCCAGGACTTCACCTTTACCCCTGGCCATCATGGCTAGCCCAGTGTGGAGGGCTGTCCTCGTGATAGCCTGTGTTGTGGGTACCAGTCTAGGATTTAATCCCAATGACATGCCCCAGTGTTGTGACTGTAACTCTATGTTCCCAGTAGACAAGTCCAATGCCCAGGTATTGGCATCACCATTTCGGATCGTTGTTTCGGACTATGTGAATGAGTACAGACCAGGAAAGTCTGCAGAAGACATCAATGGTGAGTAGAGATAACCCTTTACCAAACCCCAAATTTTCAACTGTGTCAAATTTTCGACTGTCCCAAATTGAAAGAGTTTGCAGATGACATTTCAAAATGTGATGAAATTGTAAAAAACAGTTCTGATAGGGCAGAAAACATTGTGGGAAAAGGAGGAATTGCTCTTAAAGAGCAATATCTTCTTTTCCCACAGTGTTTTCCAGAGTTGTCTGCAACAAACTTGTCAAATGTCATTATTGTTTGGCAATGGGATATCATACACATGTATATGTTAAAGTTACTACTAACTCACAGATTGCGAATTTATTCTTTTAAAATAAAATTTGTTCTACGGATAGAATGACTACTCAGAATATCAAAGATATGCTTCTCATACCATTTAATAACCATTTAGTGAAGAGAGCCCCTGCAAAGGATTCAAAAACAGTGTTCATGATGAACACAAAGCTGTATTTGAACTTCTTCAATGATTTCACGAACATGTTCATGGATCTCAAGAACAGGTTCTGTCTTTATTTTCTATGCAAAATAATATAGAAATATTTTTTTTCAATGGTTGTCATGGCTGCTTTCTTTATGAACCAATGATAAAATCTCTTATCAGAGAAAAATCATCAAAAATTGTCATCTATCTTGTTGCAGCATACTCATTCTTTTATTTGTTGATGATAACTGATTCAGTTCCCTCAAATATAAGGTACATCTTCTCATACACCTTTAAAAGCAGAGAATTCATGAAAAGACAATGACAATATAGAAGGCAGAAATGACCCATCCTCTGGCCCAAGTCTGTAGAAAACAGTGCACCATACCTTGAATTCATTACATGGTCAAGGCTTTGGGCTTACTGTAAATCTGAAGCTATGAAAGGAATTATTTGTCTTGAATATTAATCTTTTGTCACCATTATTTGTTTTCATCTACCTGGCATAATAAGAAAAATATCATTTAAATACATTGTAGCTTAAATGTTGTTTACTCTCAACTACAAATGTAAGCAGTGAGAAAATTATAAAGAAGTAAATGGCAGGCATTAGTCCTGCACCGGGACCTCAATGTGAGGGAAAGGATTTTGAAATAAAATGTACTCTGATTATTGTTTCAGTTAATTTGACGGCTGATGCTGGCAGCTTGGGATTCCGTTCCTTCATGATTCAAGCTCGAAGGGTCAATGACTCATATGACAGAAGGTTACCCATTGGTTCATTTGTGGCCTTGGATGCAGACAAAGTGAATGCGGTCCCAGACTGTCTCAATCCTAGAACAGGAGGGGTATGTAATTTATTATTTTTTTTACAGGCTATTCCTTCATTCTTAATCCTCAAAGTGCTGGAATAGACTTCATGCTTATGCAAACAGGTTAGATCCTTGCCAGCTGCCAAGTTAATTGGCGGCTGGCCTGCGATCTAGCCTGTTTGCTACCCTGAGTAGCTTTCCTCAACAAAGTTAAGAAGATATACAAGGTTTTGGAAAGCAGATGACACAAAAATCTATTATTAGATTACCCATCATTCCAAGGGCTAATATAAACCCAATCATTGATTTATAAATACATTAGGTAATTGCATTTTTGTGTACAAAGATGAAATGAAATACTATCAGCAAGTTTATTTATGTTGTACAATTTCAAAGTTCTTGATAAGTCCTTTACTTTATATTGATCCATTTCAACTTGTCTGCTGCCAAAGATTTAATCTTAAGAACCACCATGATAAATGGAAAGATCACTTGTCATTAAGGCAACACCACCTGTATAATTATATGAACTTGTAAATTTACGATTTAAGCACATTCATCATGTAGCATCAGAGCCAATCTCACATTTCTCCCTTTGAACTATTATGGCCCTAATTTATTCCAAGGCATAATTTGTTTTTTATATCTATATTAAGTGATGAAAAACCTTTACTCATGCAGTTATACAAGAAGTTATCCAAGGATGTGTGTCACAATATTATTGTTTATTATAAGGACTATTTTGGTGCATAAAAAATTTGCGTCTTGCTGGTCTGTCTTGTGAGACATTCATTTTCTCTTCCAACCTGAAGTAAATACAAACCTTGGGAAATAAACAAACCCATAAAAATCCGTATTTATTCTTTTATTGTTCAGGCTGCCTACATAAGCTCTGACTTCGAGCTGAAGACCAATGTAAGACTAGCATGGGTTCCTCCAAAGGACTTCATGGGACACATAGAATTTAGGTAGGAACTGTTTACTAGTTTTTGCTTATATAACTTCATTTGGTGACATTGCTGAAGAAGAATGGTGACTTTTTTCATATCTAGCTTCATGTTGTTAAACTATTTTACAATTATATACAGCTTCCTTGGTTGTTAACAAATTCTTAACCAGGAAATAAAGTCTTGCCTGAAAAAATTCTTCAATAAATTGATTGGGATAAGAACCATTGTGACAATAGGAGAATTTGACAGTGGATGGCTGCTTCAAATGAAATGTCATCAGCTATTGCTATCAATCTTGATCAGTCACAAAATCTCGTGAGGAAATGTTTTAACCCTTTCCCAAACAACATATTTTCGACTGTCCCAAATTGAAAGAGTTTGCAGATGACATTTCAAAATGTGATGAAATTGGAAAATTATCTTCTGATAGGCCAGAAAACATTGTGGGAAAAGAAAAATTGCTTGTCAGGAGCAATTTCTCCTTTTCCCACAATATTTTCCAGAGTCGTCTTCAACAAAGTGGTCAAGTGTCGTTATTGTTTGGGAAAGGGTTAAAGCACTCCTTGTAATTTAATTGAGATGACATTTGATAAAGAGTATTTGAAAATGATTTATATCAGTGCTTTCAAATGATTACCATAAATATTACATTTCCTGATCCTTTTTCTAAAACTTCACAACAAATGGTGCTTTATCCTACCTCTGCAGAGAAAGTTATGGTTGGAGTATAATGAAGTCATTTTGTTGGTTTATGTTGAGGGTCCAATGCAAGACTATAGCAAGTCCTTCACATTATAGTCTTGCATTGAACCCTTGATGTATCCTTCTGTCTGTTTGCAAAAGGTTTTTGAGCCAACTGCTAGCACATTTACTAATCTATTCAAATGGAACTTCAGCACCATGGAGTGAGCATCTGCATGGGACCGTTTCAATGCTTAGTTATTCTTATACTTGAGCCTTTGTTCATGAATGAGTGTAAAATAAATTTGGAATATGACATCAGTATGAAATGAGCATGTGCAGTACACCATTTTCATACTGAAGTTTTATTTATCAATCCAGATTTATGTTGGCATGAACTTGTCATTGTATTGTACAGTGATGTTTTAAGTGTCAAAATGGCAATGGGCGTAGCTTAAGTCATATGTTGAAATTTTAATCAAAAGGAAATGTAGCTTGTTAAGAGTTTAGGAAGAAACCTCATCCGCTACTGATTAAGAATTGATGTGGCAATAGGTTTTGCTTCTAAATTCTTGGAATTCCATATGATAGTGTTTATCTTCAAGAAAATATTGGTTTCCCTTCATTAAGCAATCCCAGCATGTTACTTGTCTGTTACATAATAATTGTTGGCAATAGAGAACTTTTTCCTATACTCTTTATTTTTTACTTTAACAGGAATGATAATTTTGAATCAGGATTATCTTCAATTTATGTTGCGCTTTAAATTATTATCTTTTTATTGTTAATAATTTGGACAATGAAGGTTTTGCCATTTTACAGATATTTTAATTTAATGCATTTAGTTTCAGAACATTTTTGAGTAATATCTAAAATCTTAAGAGTGTTCTATGGAAACCCCAGTTTTGCCTATAATCAGGTGGTATCAGAAATATGCCATTTTATCTTCTCCTTTACAATTTTAAGAAATCTGATATATGTATATTTTCATTACACCTGTGTTTACTACCACCATTATATCATTTCCACACAAGTGTCTCAACTGCAGCCGATAAAAGTATGAAAAACTACATTTTGTTGTCAAAATTGTTGGAAAACCTATTACCCTAAGTGAGAAATTTCCTGTTGTAAGCAATTGCTTCTTTTGTTACACTGAGTCTTCTGATGGTGACTTCTAAGTCAAAATATTGAGCCATGTTGATATTTTCCTTTTCTTTTCTAGGGCAACATTTGTTGTTGATAAGGACACATATTGGGTGAGAGAGAAGTCAAAGACTCTGTATGACACCAAAGCTCCTCGTCCACCATTAACGGCTCCTAGATATGTAAGTTTGACTGTGTTATTTACCTCATTAGTTCAGAAGATATCTCAACCTAACAACATTTGAAAGAAATGACACAAAATCGTAGGATTTGGAAAACATAAAAATGGTTGAAAGTTTGATTTGAGGGAAAATAGCAGGATTGATGAAATATGCAGTTAGGAGGATGTAAAATTCCTTTTACCAGGGATCGCAAAATTAATTGTTCATATTGCCCAGCTTGTCAAAAAGCCTTTACAGACAAAAGAATTCATACTGGAATGTACTCTATAATCATTATTCAAACAACTTCAGGAAAAGATTTTGCATTTAAGGATAAGTAAATCAAAGTCAGAATTCACCACCCCTGTTTACATGCCTCTCTTGTATAACTTAACCCTTATAGTGCTGGAACCGACTTCATGCTTATGCAAACAGGTTAAATCCAGGCCAGCCGCCAAGTAAACTGGCCTGTGATCTAAGCTGTTTGCTACTCTGAATATTTTTTCTCAACAAAATCAAGCAGATATTTAAAGTTTTTTGAAAGCAGGTGACACAAAAGTCTATTTTTAGAAAATTACCCAGCATTCTAATGGTTAAAAAGCATTTCAAGCAGCTAGTATGAATGGGTAGTGTGTAGCTAATCATGCAGTTGTGTACGCATGTATTAATGTTACCTGTGAACAGAACGAGTAAATACCTTGGCACAGGGACAAGAATTACTTTTGGCACCGATTCAGAACAAAGAATAAGTCATCAAAGCACTAATGATAACTGACGGCAACTTCTTCCATTATCACGCCATGGAGGGGGGACATTTAGGCACCTTGCTTATCTATGAATGTATGACTTAACCCATTACCAAACAATAACAACATTAGACCAGTTTTTTGCAGACGACCCTTGAAAACATTGTGGGAACAGGAGAAATTGCTCGTAACGAGCAATTCCTCCTTTTCCCACAATGTTTTCTGCCCTATCAGAAGATTCTTTTCCAATTTCATCCCATCTTGAAATGTCGTCTGCAATTTGGTGTTTGGGAAAGGGTTCAAGGTTTTTGTATGAATTTAAACTGATGGAATGAGATGTACGTTAATCAGAAACCAATTCTTTCATATGTATTCCTGTTGATGTATCTAAAGCAAATGTTTCAAGAAATTACTTTGAGTGAAGAAGGAATTTTGGTATGACAGTTGTATCATTCTTTTATCTGTGTGGGTTTTACCCATAGTTACTATAACTATAAAACTATACTGGACTTTATTACCGGTAATCCATCATTTGTTGATATTTCGATTTGTTGCTGCTTTCAAATTATTTGGATCAGTTAAAATCGAAATAAAAGATGACAGTTGGAAAAAATCATGGCATGTTTATTCAATGAGATATTGAGCATAATACTCCATAGAGATCTATGATAATATCAGTAATAGATTAAGAACAATGTCCATCAATTATAGATAATAGACTAGACAGGTGATTCTACAAATGGTATCCTTTGTTTTTGTGTATATATGCATAAGGTTTTTCTATAGATCACCTAGAATGCTGTTTGTTAATTGATTTTGCATGCACTTTGGTCATGATAAAGGGATACATATTAACTTGGATTTGTGCCATAAAACTATAAAAGTGGATCATTACATTTTGAAGTTTAAACACCTATCATCTTTCATAAGGGGGATAAATGATATCTTCAAACATGTAGTCTGTAGTATTCAAAGTTCATTGTCGATACTGAATAGAATCTCTCATCGAAACAAGTTCTGAGTACATATTGCTTTAATCAGAAACAGGTATTTTGTTGTATCGCCTCGGTGAATGGTCAATCCCTTTTGAAAATGACCTTTTTCATCTCAGTGATTGCAGTATTTAATCAAGAAGCCAGAATCTTCTTTATTTCTTGTCCAAACAGAATGCTGTTTGTACTCATTAGAATCGTCTCATCAAGAAGATTGTTATGAGTTTGTTATAAGTACCAATTATGTAGATTTTGTAACGAGGGTTTTGCAATTCTGCATGGACGACACCTTGATGCACCACCTTATGTCAACCTCTGTCTTAACAGCCTTAACGATTGAGTGCAATAATGCAAAGATTTCGCAGTTTGTGTAAGATACCCTATAAGTCAACATGAAATCTGTAAAACATGTATCAATTCCGATAAAGGTGTCCTTCAAACTTTTAGTAAATGAATTATATTTGTGAAATATTTAACATTTCATTGTACTAACTCTTCATTAAGTACACATTTATATAAGAGACATTAGTATTCACTATAAAAGTGTATACAGTAAATCTTTAGACATGAACTTATGGTTTGGAATGTCTGTATTTCAGATCCTGCCCCCTATCCCAACTATCGACGTGAGTCTGTGTGGGTTACGGAAAGGCTGTTACAGGATACCAGAGGGATGTCGGGAGATCGAGTGCGAATACATTTTCACCTGGCAGGACGATTATTCCCTCGACGAAATGAGGTTTGAGATGAGCGCCATAACCGACGGCTTCAACGATCGGTACTTCGCCGTCGCCTTCTCTGAGGATACCTATTGTGTGAGTACTGAAAATTGTCAGTATTGGATCGGTCTTAACCCTTATAGTGCTGGAACCCACTTCATGCTTATGCAAACAGGTTAGATCCAGGCCAGCCGCCAAGTAAATTGGCGGCTGGCCTATGATCTAACCTGTTTGCATCTCTGGATATCTTTCTTCATCAAAATTAAGAAGATATTTAAGGTTTTAGAAAGCAGACGACACAATAATCTATTTTTAGAAGTTTACCATCATTCAAAGGGTCAAGACCAATGGAAGATGTAACTGGACAGAATGGCATTGTGGGAAAAGTGAAGTAATTAGTCAATAAGCAGTTCTTCCATAACCCTTTTTACTTCATAAATACTTGTTTCAAGAACTAACACTAAAGGAACAATCGCTCATGACTATGTTCTTTTCTTATCTTGACCTTATCTTTTGTTTAATTGTTCTAGACATAAAATGTATACAGTAACTTATTTATTATATATTACATTGCAGGGTAATGACTTTGTGTTTGAGTGTGTTCACAACAGTTCTATCATGCGAGTGGGTGTTTACCAGTCATTGAACAGTCCAGAGGGGGGCAGTAATGTAAGGATCAACAATGTAAGTAAATTCATTGATTTCTTTAGAAATGAAAAAAATTCAGAGAGAGGTATTTATGAATGAATACTCCCATAACACCTCATCTTTATGTGTGGGCCTGGTGTGGCTCAGTTGTTAAGGTTGATATGGTGATTAACATCATACAAAAAAAGCTTTTTTAGGCTTATTTATGCTTAAAGCATCAGCAGACAGCAAAAAAAAATAGTGAAAAATAAAAAAAAATAGTGATACTGGTTGATAATTATTGGAAAAAATGGGTAAATTCATTAAATTGCTCTTGAGGATCAATACATATTTGTAGAACTTTAGTTTCTAGAGTGTTCTGCAGAAGCAGATGCATTGAAGTGAGGTTTTATGGAGTAAGGGATTGATCACTGGCCAAGCATTCTCAACATATAAGAAGGGTTTGTCAAGAATTCAATTGGATTTCTGATGCCTTTTTCAAAGATATTCCATTCAGCACTCCTGCTTTTGCTCATGCAAATATCCCTTTCATCCCTTTAATTGCAATCATTTTATACATTGTTTACTATGAAGATTTTTAACAGAGGTTTGAGTCTTGAACTGATAAACCCATTTTCTCAATCCACAATGGTAAAGTTTGAGATGTTGTAGTTACCTTTAAGTACTGGGTATAAACCAATGTGATGAAAGATAATAAAAGGAGAAATTGGTCATCATAAGCAAATTATCATTTCACCACAGTAGTTTCTATAATGTATGCTGCAGGTTCAATGAAACATTGTATGGAAAAATGTGTTATGGAAAATAAAACTGATATGGTAGGCCATGTTTTCATTTTCTCAAAGTATTTCTTATGTTGTGATGCCATAGAATGTTTTTTTTATAGAAAAATGTCTTAAAATGTTTTTCATAGGGAAGTGAAACAAACAACTGCAATTTAAAACAGAACAATGTACCAAGAGATGAAATATATATTGCTTTTGCTGTAATTTACTCAAATGTTTATATTACTCCACTATTTCATAACATTAGAACATGAGTTTCTATTATTTCAAGCAACGTTTTTTTTGTTGTTGAAATGTTGAAACAATTTTAAAGCTATAGAAAACTCTAATATTTTTCTCCATGTTATAGCCCAAGGTTGGGATTACATCTGAAGAAGGCTCTTACAATGATGGTCGCCTGCGGTGTCGATTCACACGACGAAGAGCGGTGAATGATGAACAGATCGGAAACTTTCCACTGACTTCACAGAGCTATCACCTCATGATGGGTCGCGGACCAGCATGGAAAGGTACTGTTATTGTTATGGTGATTTGGGAAAAAGCTTCAACCATTCCCATTCATGTTAGATTTTACCTCTGGTAGAATTTCATAGCAACGTTTGAACTCAAATATCTAAAGTATGCAAATATTTCCTTTTTTGATATTTCGTTGTAACCACTTTAACAAAAGGGGAGCTACTTGGACACATCACTTCCCCCTGTCAGGCCTTTGATTTATGCCGGTTCACAAACAATCACAGGAATTCTTTCTCAAGCATCTTGCTAGCATCAGGTAACAAGAGAGGCTTAATATTTTTGAAGACCCATGTAATGTTTGTATGTAAAAATACTACCTTTGATTCAATGTTCAGATTCTTGTTTACAAAAGAAACCCTGTTCAAACGGTTTGCAATATCTGCAATATGAATGTACAATATCTTTTCAGTACAGTTTAGAATGGGATTGGAAAACTTACTTTATTATATGCAGCAAGCTGTCATACATCTATGTTTTATGTTACAGGTCAAATCCTGCGCCATGGATTGACAGTTGGACACTTGCCAGCCGTCTCCCCAGATAAAGTAGACCTGGTGGTGAAGGAAGACATTACAGGACGGGCTCGCTACCCAAGAGTCAAGGCTCATGGTAAGAAAAGAAAGGCAGAAACCAATTATAAAGAATCAAAACTACCACATATAGAAGGTTCAATGCAAGACTATAAGTTTGTGAAGCATTTCAATCATATCACAGCTGTCAGTGCACATATCCGTTATCCTGGTATTTCAATGTCCTTTCCAAATCACTGACTGCTTTCCCACATGGAAATAATTGATCAGTGATGAGGGGCATATGCATTGTGTTGCATTGACTCCTTTTAGATCCAGAGGTAATATAGGCCGAGGCAAGATTCAGTCTCAGGACCCCTGTATTCTAAGTTGGACACTCATTCCACTGAACTAATCACAAGTGAAGGACCCATTGCATACAAAGTCTACCAGAGAACCATCTATTTCCTCTCTGTGACAATTTGTTAAACATTAAAGTAATAATATTTTTCATGACTGCTTCACTCTTGATCATACACAGTCTATGTTTAATTGGGTATAATATAAGACAGAAATACCGATTTGTGTGTAAATGTCATTTTATTGCATAGATAACTAGAGTGTTGAACTCTTATGTAACTGATATTAATTGCAAAAGAATGGTTTAAGCAGATTATATTCCAATTGAAGATGGGCTACAAATGTAAAATATTTGGCCATAAGTATGGGGAGGTGATGGATTTGTTTAACATTTCATTTTCTTGCCAAAATCTAACTTCAGCACATTTTTTTTTAAACAATTATCTTTGGTCAGCCAAGCTGTTTGGCCTGATCAATTTATTGATTGAATAACGACTTTGGTGCAAAGGTTAATCTGTGTGTTGGTCAAGAGAAGAGCTGTATGTTCTTAATCATTTCATGTGATTGAACCCTACACTCAGGTGATGAGTCTTTAGCTTGACTAACATCATAGAAACAACTATCTACAATATTTTTTTGTTTTTCATAACAGCCATTTTGATGTTGATTGCCTGGGTGTTCTTTGCTCCCATTGGATTGTTATGGATGAAGTACTACACGACTATGTGGCCCAACAGTCGATTCCTCGGCGAGAGATACTGGCTTGTGGTAAGCTTATAGTAGTACTTATAACAAAATGAGAAATTGCTCATCATGGGCTATTTTCCTTTTGTTATAAATTATATTCTTTTTTCACAATAAAAATCTTAAAATACTTAAAACCCAATGTTTCCTTTTAATGCAGATGGTTCTACACAACTTGTCCAGCCATTATGGTCATTTAGGTTTGGGGTTGTTCCTTCATTTTTTTTAATTAGCTAGGAATAACAATTTGACTTAATAGACCTAAAATGTTTAGTAAAATCATGTGAAATAATAACATATAAAAATGAAAAGAGAGAAAAATACTGACTTATTCATATAATGTTGTTTGTTTCAGGCTCACTTCAACTGCACTGTGTGGGTAGTGTTACTGGTTATCATAGGTGTGATTATCATCTTTGTGGAGGCTGGAGGATGGACAGACGTAAGTACATGTATACACATTACTTTTCATAACCATACAACACTGGTCCAATGCAAGACTGTGGTACGTCCTTAGTTGTAGTGATGGACTTACTAATTTAACCTTAAGCTATTACTTTAGTCCTGCACTGAATTCGAGAGACTTATTCTCTTTCAAATTTAATCTTTACCATGCTGATGCCTGAAAAACTCTAAATATGTATGGAATACGTAAATTTGTTTATATCTTTACTGTTTACGTTTAACCTGTTACAAAGTATCAGGATAAGGTTGTTTGTTTTTACCTAATTATAGCAACAACTTATTGTTTGATATGAGGATACTTGATTTATTATAAAAGAGATGTTTTGTGACAAAAACAGATGGTTCTTCCTGAATTCAGCCTTTATTGGATAATACTCTTGCTCTTAAAAATGGCATGATAATGAACATAAAACACTGTAGATAGAATTTTAAAGCTGCATGTTCACATGGACATTTGTGATAATATTGACAAAAAGGTAGATTTAGTATTAAGAGCCATGTCATAAAACTCAGAATAGCTTATAGCTCAAACTGGGTTTTCTTAGAATTAGTTCATTATTTAAAGACGTTGATCTGTTCATTTCGAATTTATATGAATTGATATTTTGACCTTGCAGATAGACAAATTCATGGTTTGTAGTTTCAGTAAAGGCTTTTATAAGGATAACAAGATACAGTCATTCTGTTGCCATACAAAATGCATCTCCAAATATCAATTTGTATTAAAACAAATTGGCACTCATGTGCCAAATATTTGATAGGTACATGTATTGATTACTTATTCCATCTTCTTAGTGCTCAGAATGTGGGGATATTTTGTTGGTACTTATTGGAATTACCCATGTCATGACAATCCTAGTGTGTACCCACATTAAAGAATTGAAGAAGTATCTGGTTAAACTTTAAAACATACTTCTTATCTGAACCTTTAAATGCTTCTTGATCACATGAAGAGCATTTTGTGTGGTAATGGTGTCAAGCTATACAGCTTTATAATCAATTTGTTATCATGTACTTTGTCCGATTTACTCATTGATATTGACATTGTGGTAATCACTGAATGCATGATAAGTTTATTTATGTCTTTTAAACGGTCACTCCATAACAATGGCTATGAGTACCTATCTATATAAAGATGTTCAATTTTTAAAAACATAAATACATATTTGCTGAAAACATGCTTTTAGTGAAAAAATATGGATTATTTATTTATGTTATGTTTTTGCCAAATGTATCAGATGTTCATAATGAATATCAATGAGTTAACTGGGTTTTTTGCCTCACTTTACCCATTTTGCCATAAGGGACTTTGTGACTGGTCCAAATTGTATACAAATACAGACGACAAAAACAGTAAACCATATTTCTTCTTTATGTTATTGACTAGAAACCATTGTGCCAAAATGAGAAATTGCTCATGAAGACAATCAATCAAATCCTGTTGTCAGTTGATTTCTAGACTATTTTGTAGCATGCATAAAGGTGAACAATTATGGAGTTACGGGTTAATTGTGAGCTTTAGAATGTTGCTTGTTAAGGAGCCCCATTTTTACAGGGGTTCCTTGGAATGATATGGATAAATGGTATCATTTGGGTGGAAGTATGCTTGTTGTTATGTGAAACAACCATCTGGATTAACCCTTATAGTGCTGGAACCGACTTCATGCTTATGCAAACAGGTCAGATCCAGGCAAGCCGCCAAGTAAATTGGCGACTTGCCTGTGATGTAACCTGTTTTATACTCTGAGTATCTTTCCTCATCAAAATTAAGCAGATATTTAAGGTTTTGGAAATGCAGATGACACCAAAATCTATTTTTAGGAAATTATCCAGCATTCTAAGGGTTAAAACAGTCTTTCAACCTAGATTGTGTCTTATGAGATAGAGATCTTTAATCCTTACATTTCATAAAGAGATGGCTAAATAAGAGGACTGGTGGGTTTTTTTATGATGGGAACTCCTCAGAAGCATCTCAACAAGACAATTCTTAAGAGTATCCATCAAAAAGAATATTCCACATATTTGTATGATTTTGCATAAAAGAATGTTCAGAAACCCCCATCTAAGGACTAGTACCAGACATGTCATAGAAAAGATGAATTTCTCCATATGGGAGGTCATCCATAAATGATATACAATAAGTTATGTTGTTGAAGAATAATTCACCTAGTGGAGCTTTCAATTTATAGCAGGATAAAAAAGAGCTTATTTGGATAAATTAAAGAGCTTATTTAACAGTTTTCAATTTCAAATAAAAATGTTAACCGCTTATTTCAGTCAATCTTGTTTTAAGTGATCAGTCTTAAAATGTGTGTGAAAAGTTCTACAGTCTAAAGCTATCTTTAAACAGGACACAATTCATAAAGAAAGCTCCTACTTGGATTTTTCTGATGACTGGTGTCCACATCAAAATGTTAGTTGTTTTATACATGGACCACCATCCTGTCTCTTTTTACTATGGTCACTTAACCCATTACCAATCAATAACAACATTTGATCTGTTTGTTGCAGACGACTCTGGAAAACATTGAGGGAAAGGAGAAATTGCTCTTAATGAGCAATTTTTCCTTTTCCCACAATGTTTTCTTCCCTATCTTAAGATTATTTTTCAATTTCATCACATTTTGAAATGTTGTCTGCAAACTCTTTCAATTTGGGACTGTCGAAAATTTGGCCTTTGGTAAAGGGTTAACAAAAGATTGTCTGTAGTTGTAAAACTTTGACACTAAAGGTTTTGTTCATTATGAGCCAAATACCTGTTGTCAATATGTTGAACGTTTGTATACAGCGGAAAATTTTCATCTGCTGTATTTCTGTGTACATTATCAGTGTGTGTAAGAACTCGTTCTTCTTTTTTTTATTGCCTTACATGATATTATATGCATTGCTGTGAACTTATCTATGGTCTCTTTTAAAGGTTATGATAGTGGTAGGCAAATGATTCAGCTGTATTTGCATACATTTTTTATTTATAATGATTTATTTTAGACTTTTTTAACATTTTTATTTTTATTTTACAGCTTCTAATGTGATAAATCTTTTATTTTTTAACACACATATCAAAAGAAAAATGTGTCATGATCAATATACATTTTACATGCTAATGCTTTTTTCATCTATCAGTATATATTTTTTAAAGAAATTTATGAAGTCATTGAGCATAAATTGGAATTTGTGATAAGTACTGGTAATATCTTCTCTTCTCTCAACAGTTTTGGAATTGTACATAAAGAAACAATGGTTTGCCTGAAGTTGTTAATGACTTCTTTCCCACTGCAGGATAATTCAATAGTGCCGAGAATCTTAACGCATCTCCAAATAATTTATTTTTTGTTATTCTTCCAAAATGAAAGCAACAGAATGATTACTTGAAAAAAAACACAAAAAAAACATTATGTTTCTGATATTGGTTCAAAATTTGGTGACAAAAGGAATGATGATTTTTGCTGAGTTTGATGAATAGATCCTTTTGTCACAGTGATCTTTGCAGTCAATCCGTCAAAGTGAGGTAATTTTATGTTAATTGGGTAAAAGGTCAGCAAAGCCCATCCAGTTGCCATGGCTTAATCAACTATTTACATGCTGAACCTTTTTAGCCATAAATCAATCATATCTAATTTGTATGCTTTAAAATTCATTTATTCCAGACCTATGATACACAACATTTATGCAAATGTTAATGCTACACTAAGTGATAATTTACGTAGTTGTAGATACCGTATTTAGTTCATTGTAGTTTACCACTTAATTATATATTTAAAGAATGTAAATTTCACTTTTATATTTTGGAAAAAAGATTGGTGGTTATATCATCTATAATGTGGACTAGATAGAGCTATTAAGGTTTTACCAATTTCACCATGTATAAAGAGTTAAGATAATTGCATGCATACAATTGTACAACAATTGACATTGAAAGAATGCTGTGATGTGGAAACATTATAAATTATGGTTTATGGTATATTACTGAATATTGGATTTTATGGCAATTGATTTTATATGGATAATTTGATTGATTATTAGTTTGGCTAGATATTTATGCATTTGAATTATATTGTTATAGATTTATCTATAAGTATGTCTATGAAAAATGTATTTGAACCAGAAAGATTTGTTTATGTGCATGCCATAGAAGGTAAGAATAGGTGTCATAATAGTCCTTAAAGGGACTATCTCTCAAATGTGCATTGTAAGTAACAATAGTAGCAAACGAGATTTAAAACATCCCTGTCACTTTAAAGATGACAATATTCAATTTCTTTGTTCCTTAGATGCTGAAAACCTTCATTAAACAATTTTGACATAAACGTTCACACCTGTGAACTGTTTTGCTGGAAAACATGGGTTATAGGTAGTTGGTAGATGTGTACAAATGGTTCTATTGTCTTTGTTTCAGTTAATTAACATTACAGTATTTTTTGTGTCAGTAAATGTGTTCACATGATTTTTATCTTTTTGTTAATTAAATGTGTCCATGTAATTTGAATCTCTTTGTTCAAGTAGATGTATTCACATGATTATCTCCCTTTATTACAGTTCCCAGATCTGCCCCAGAGAGCCCATCCCATTCTTGGTATCATTATCTTCATCTGCATCCTGGTCATCGTAAGTTTTTATTTATTTATTGATAGTTCATTGTAAGACTTAAGATAGTCTTTCACAAACGTGAAGCACTAAATATAATAATGCACCAAACCGTAGATATTTCTCTTTTCAAGTTATCTTGATCCTATTCCTGGTTTGCATATTTTACAGAATACATTACTCAAAATTCATTTTTTTTCATAATTCATTTTCTTTGTTTAGAGCACTGATCTCTAGGGCTAGTTCTCATTGATTTATTTTTCAAGGTTAGCTAAAAGGAGTAAAGAACTGCAGGTGCTTAAGTATATTGCTGCAGTTTATTATAAGTCGGGGAATTGTATGTAATGCGAAAGACATTTCTTCTACCTTTAAAGTGTTTATCTTTTAACCCTTTTTGTGCTTGAACCGACGTCATGCTTATGCATACAGGTAAGATCCAGGCCAGCTGCCAAGTAAATTGGTGGCTGGCCTGTGATCTAACCTGTTTGCTACTCTGAGTGTCTTTCCTCATCAAAATTAAGCAGAAATTTAAGGTTTTGGAAAGCAGACTACACAGAAATCTATTTTTTTTGGAGAATAACCCAGCAATCTAAGTGTTTAGCCTTCCTTTACTGACTCTGGGTAAGTATCCCGGGATTTCCTGTAAATGTTTATGTTTAACCCTTTCCCAAACGCCAAATTTCCGACTGTCTCCCGACTGTGTCATTTAAAAAAATTTGCAGATAACATTTCAAAATGTGAGGAAAATGGAAAATCATATACCGATATCGCAGAAAACATTGTGGGAAAAGGATAAATTACTCATTAAGTGTAATTTCTCCTTTTTCCCACAATGTTTTCCCAAGTCTTCTGCAACAAACTGGTCAAATGTTGTTATTGTTTGGTAATGGTTTAAATTCCTATTTTAGCCAATCCTGTTCTTGATCCGTTGCCCTGAGGGACATACCTGTAGGCCAATTGGGAACTGGTTCTACTGGCTCTTCTGGACCATTGCATTCTGCCTTGCCAGTGAGTATTATTCCTTGTTCCATTTAATCAGCTTTGTGTTGTAAGCCCCTTTCTTTATTATACCTTTCTTCGATGTATCTACTGTAGAGGTCTTCAAAAATATCTGTGACAAAAGCATAAATGAAATCTGTTTTGAAATAAATAGTTTTATTTCGGAAAGGATGCATTAAGGATCCTACATATTGAAATAATTACATGTGAGTTATTTTTAAAAGATTTTTTTAGTGTATTTTTGAACAGTGAATCATTTGTCACACTGTTTTCTTCCGAATACCATATGAAAATTGTTTTTCATTCAAGTTATTTTTTGTTGTCTGCAGTTGAATCCATCACCAAGTCTTTTATGGGGTAATGGGTTAAATTCAAAGACAGCTTAACAAACAATTGCCACATAAGAAAAGATTGCTGAAGCAAGCCATTTCTATTGTTTACCACAATGATTTCTCCCCAATATCACAAAAAATTGATTGTCAGCTGTTGTTTTCCATTTGCTGTTGCTTTCAATTTAGACCAATCACAACATATCATATGTTGGATAAGTTAAAACATTGATGGTGTTAAAAGGAGTTTTAGAAATACATTCTTTATGAGTTCTAACATGTTCACATTAAGTTTGACCAAAGTTGATACAATTAGGTGCTGATATTTGAATAATTAAATGATTTGTAATTTGTTTGAAATATGAGGTCTGAAATATCTTATGCTTTCTTTAAATTAATTGTCTATAGTTGTCTATGGTTTCCTTTATTGGTATTGAGTGTCTATGTTATATTTCAGTCCCAACATCTTTATTGGTATTGAGTGTCTATGTTATATTTCAGTCCCCAACATCTTTATTGGTATTGAGTGTCTATGTTATATTTTAGTCCCCAACATCTTTATTGGTATTGAGTGTCTATGTTATATTTCAGTCCCCAACATCTTTATTGGTATTGAGTGTCTATGTTATATTTCAGTCCCCAACATCTTTATTGGTATTGAGTGTCTATGTTATATTTCAGTCCCCAACATCTTTATTGGTATTGAGTGTCTATGTTATATTTCAGTCCCCAACATCTTTATTGGTATTGAGTGTCTATGTTATATTTCAGTCCCAACATCTTTATTGGTATTGAGTGTCTATGTTATATTTCAGTCCCCAACATCTTTATTGGTATTGAGTGTCTATGTTATATTTCAGTCCCCAACATCTTTATTGGTATTGAGTGTCTATGTTATATTTCAGTCCCCAACATCTTTATTGGTATTGAGTGTCTATGTTATATTTCAGTCCCCAACATCTTTATTGGTATTGAGTGTCTATGTTATATTTCAGTCCCCAACATCTTTATTGGTATTGAGTGTCTATGTTATATTTCAGTCCCCAACATCTTTATTGGTATGGAGTTTGGTAAAGCTATGATACCCTGGTGGCTGACCTGGATCCTCTGCATCTTCTTCCTCTTCAATCTTGTCTGTGAAGTCATCCTGGAGGTTCACCAATGTTGTACTCACAAGAAGAACAAAGGTTAGTGTGTTCAGAACAAGTACTGTTTCAAAAGAAAACCTCTTTTTTTTTTATTTTAATGTAGTGACTTTCAAATTTCATAAAAAACACCTGCATATTGATTGTCTTTTTTGCTAGGGAAATTGTTTGCCAACGTTTTAACCATTTACCAGATAAACCTTGTATTGTATTGGTTTGTGGTTTGACAAAAAAGAAAAAGAATAAGCAGACAACGGCTTTGAAAGAATCTGAGCTACACTGGTAAGGAAGCAATAAAATCATGGATAGGTGCCCTGCCATCAGCCTTTCCTGTAAATCTTTTGGTAACAAGGTTAAACTACCACAACCAAACAATTCCTATTTAATGAACAATTTAACCTATGTACATAGTGCTGGAACCGTCTTCATGCTTATGCAAATAGGTCAGATCTAGGCCAGCCGCCACATAAATTGGCGGCTGGCCTGTGATCTAATCTGTTTGCTATTTCTGAGCATCTTTCTCCATCAAAATTAAGCAGATATTTAAGGTTTTGGAAAGCAGACAACACAAAAATATTTTTTCAATGACTCTAAGGGTTAACACAACCTTCATGATGTATTACAGAGAGGAGAAAGAAGTGGGAACTGCAGAAGAAGGAGAATCCTAAAGTGCACATTCCAGAGCCCTGGCCAGCTGTGAGTACATCACTCAGTTATATTACAGGGGGAGGAGTTGGGGTGTCTGGGTACTTTCTCTTTCTATGTACCGTCTAGTGCAAACTAAGGGTGTTTCAAACAAGGGAATAGACATAAAACTTTAGGCAAAAAAGTCATGAAATTTATATGAGACGCTCAACGCTCAAGTTTCAGTTTCTGAGAGCAATGTGTATGCAGATATGTACCGTAACTATGTATAGGTAGCCACACCCCTGCATTGCTAAGGTTTCATTGCTCAGTTACATCTCCCTTTTCACCTGTTTGTAATGAATTTTAGGTACAATGAACTTAAGCTACATCTGTTATTTACATATGTCAATTACATCTGTCTGTTGCATCTTTTACTTACATCACTCTGTTACCTCGTCCATTTACATCTGTCAATTACATGTTTAAGCTACATGTGTTTTTCAGATGATATGGTTAAATTGTTCTGTTGCATTGCTCAGCTCCATCTTTCATTTAAAGCATTTAATTTATAGTATAGAAACCAATAATAAATATTTGCTTATTTTAATTAATTCCATCCTTTGTCAAACTGATTTCTTAAAAATCATCTGCTGAAATTCATTAAAGTAAGGGTTTGATGTAAAAGGTTTATATGTATATTTCCTCTCTTTTCAGGGAAGATATTTCAAGAGGAACGTTCTATTTGTCCACTTCATTGTATGCCTGATAGTGGTCCTCATATCCGTGATAACCGTAGCCGTGTCCTAACTTATCTCAACAGAGAACCAGACACAATCCCCCATCTCTGCCGGGAACCAGTCTGAGATTGTAGAAATATCTAACAGAGATATATTTGAAATATTGTTGAAAACAGTTTGAGTTTGTATGCAAATAATTTGAGGGTTCAGTGCAATACTATAGTAAGTGCTTTATGTTTATGAAGCACTTACTATAGTCTTGCATTCAACCCTCGATAATTCATTCAACCCTCCAATGCAGTCAGAGGCCCTGGACAGAGGGGTTAATTTCTAGACTGAATTATTTAAATTGTATCAAAACCCTATGTGGTTGATACTGTTTTGACTACAATGAGATGATTCAAAAACGTTCAGTCATCACAGACTTTTGTTAAGATATACTAAGTTATGGTTAGGTTCTTTTTGGCCTTAAGCATTTTTTTAAATGTAAACTTTTTAGAGATTATCTCAGCAAAATACTGAATTAATAAACTGTGATGACAAGTGATTTGAAAATCACCCAATCAATAGAGAGAATGATATAGAAAGAAAATAACACTTTTCAAAATTTTCTTCTTTCAAAATTTGAATAAAGCCTGATATTCATTTACAAAAAAGTCCTAAAATATCATGACAAAACAAAAAGAATACATGTATATGTGACAAGCATTTTAAATTGTCTTAACAATGTTTTTTTGATAAGTTCAAAATAAGGTAGCCCGATCAAAATGTTATTGTTAGACTGTGTCTTTTTTAATTTTGTTTACTAAACTCAAACTATGAATTTAATATTTGGTAACAGTACTTCCCTGAATTCTTTTTTTCCGACATGTTGTTTTTGATCATTGGAAAAAAATCATGCTATGAATGTTTCAGCCTGATGGTTCCATGGTAGACTTTAGTAAGTCATTCACTTTTGTGAAGAACTTTCTATAGATTGAATTGAACCATCAAGATTATCTCTGATTCAGAAAATTATAATCATTTAAGCAATTTATGTTTTACTGGTGCTAATTTATATGATATTGTAAAGTATGCAAGATTTGTACATGTATGTCTGTTCAACCTTTTTCACCATTCATTTCTTAGATAGGAATATCCTTCAAATTCCTTCAATCTTTACTGGGACAGAAAATATTTTCTTTTTCCCAATTGTTTTTAAATAGTTTGTTAAATTGAATCTCCCATTTAAGTTTATATGTTATTTATACTGCCTCAAAATTCTATCCTTTTGTATGTTATATCAATCTAATACATTATTGGATATTGCTTTTTATGATAAAAAATTTATCATTTTCAAACATCATATTTTTGTTCTTTTTTAAGTAGGAGTTTTGAGTCTCCGAGAAAATAATTTTGGAGTCGCCAACAATATTTTTAGTTGTGTCCAAAAGACAAGATCTGAGGAGAGGGTTATGATAAAGGAGCAAAATGATTATCACACTGCAACCAATAGCCAAATTGTCAATGTTCCAATGATGAAAATGTGCTTTGTATTCACTTAGGAACAATAGGTTATTTCAATCAATGATAATTGAGTACTGACATACCATAAAACCCTTACCAAACACCAAATTTTCGACTTTCTCAAATTGAAAGAGTTTGCAGACAACATTTCAAAATGTGATTAAGTTTGAATATCATCTTCTGATAGGGCAGAAAACATTGTAGGAAAAGGAAAACTGCTCGTTATGAGCAATTTCTCCATTACCTACAATGTTTTTCAGAGCCGTCTGCAACAAAGTTGGGAAATGTCGTTATTGTTTGGTAACATGTTAAAGATAACCAAATTTGCAATGGTAATCCTGGAAATCCCTCAAAAAGCAATTGACAAGATTGGATTGGATGATGTCAATATTGTTGTTTACAAGTTTATAAAGATGTTAGGGTCACAACCTATTCAGTTTGTTTTGTAGATTGTGAGATGATTGGATCTGTAGATTTTTAATTGTCCATGTTGATCATCAGATCATGTCATATTTAAGTTTTATTTTAGTTGTAGCAATGAGTTGTTCTATTCAGCAGAATGATGACTCGTTGAAGCTTTAGAAAACTGCTTCCTTTTCAAATATTGATATTGCATTGATAATGTAAATGTATTAAATGTCTGATGATTTTTTTTAATATCAAGAAAAGTAGATTTGTCTATAAAGAGATATAATGGCATTTTAATTTTACTTTGTTGCATATTTGGAAAATTATTGCCTTTTCAGTAGAAAATGAAATACGTTTAAAGACATGTAAGAAAAACTAAGAAGATCTCAATGAAAGAATGTCAATTAGTGAAACTTGAAAGATGACAGAACTACAAAGACTTCTTTTTTTGTTAATGTAAAAAAAATGTCATGAAGTGATGTAGACATTATTTTTATTATTACAAATAAAACACTAATAAATGTTAAGATGTAAATTAATTTCCAACAAAAGCAATGTCAATTTCTACTTAAGAAATCTTCTAAAGATGTTACATGAAAACATTGATACTGAAAGAAATTTTTACATTTGCATGTACTATCATGAGTATTTCAGTTTAAATGTTGTAAAAAGTCGTTTGAAGAAGAATGTAAGATATCATCAGTAGATGATAATAAAGTAGAATATTATTGCAACCCTGGTTTAACCCATTACCAAACAATAATGAAATTTAACCACTCTGTTGCAGACGTCTTTGGAAAACATTGTGGGAAAAGGAGAAATTGCTCGTGACGAGCAATTTTTCCTTTGCCCACAATCTTTTCTGCCCTATTAGGAGATTATTTTCCAATTTCATCTCATTTCGAAATGTCGTCTGCCAACTCTTTTGATTTGGGACAGTCGAAAATTTTGGCGTTGGGTAATGGGTTATAGAATGTAAGAAAGTTGTTATGGATGTATATTATTGTGTTTTAACTTGCATATTGTATATCTGCTTTCTTGTAACTTGTTCATATCAGGGCTAATTAAAGTGTTTATATAGTCTATTACAAGTTATTGATTTCTTGTCCTGGCCACATGGGGATTAATTGACTTCTCCATAAATAGAGAATATAATAAAGTCAAATAATTGGACTTTAACCCTTAGAATGCCGGGTAATTCTATAAAAATGGATTTCTTTTGTTATCTGCTTTCTTAAACCTTAAAATATATGCTTAATTTTGTTGAGGAAAGAAACTCAGAGTAGCAAACAGGTGAGATCACAGGCCAGACGCCAAGTAATTGTTGGCTGGCCTGGATCTAATTTGTTTTGCATAAGCATGAAGTCAGTTCTGGCACTATAAGGGTTAAAAACATTGGGACTAAAGATAAAACTATTTTTCACATGCAATAATCATTTTCCTTCTAAGGTATATTGAGTGGAATGTGGCAATTAAATTTCGAATATAAAAATGAGGGTTATTCAGTCATAACAAAAAATCCTTTACTTCTATTAGTTTACTGCAGAGGACTCTTAAAATATTGTGAGAAAAATAAACACTGTATTTTTTAGTAAATACCTCTTGCAGTATTTTTTACATATTGGTTCATTTCTTGAGTAGTCTGAAAACTTACTATTATCACAAAAGACTTGCAACGTGGTACGCATGTTCAATCTTATTATGTATGGCCTTTTATTGATGCAGACTCTCAGGCTATTGTGATTACCAGTACATGTTAATTATGCTGCTTGAGACAGGAATTCAATGACCCTGGGGCCCGTTTTACTAAACATCTTACGGAAAATGTTTGCGTAAGTCATAATTGATGAACATGGATAATATCTTCAATGAAAGTACAATATTGCAATGTGACACGGAGAGACGCTTCCAATGATGTGTTACTTTGCAATATTGCTTTGCCAAATATTGAAATAAAAGGACTTGTTGTTTTAGACTTACGCAAATCTTAAGCGTAAACTGTTTAGTAAAACGGGCCCCTGGACTTTTTGTCCAATACCAACATTTTGATTTATTCCTCCGTAAGAACTTGTGACTAGTCCAAATTGAATGTAAAGCCAGATGACAAAAAATAGATAAGGTATGAAACAATAATTGATATGATATTTTGTGTAGAAACAGTTGTTCAGAAAGGCAAATTACTCATTAGGGACAGTTGATCCCATGTCACTGGTTTCTATAGTCGTCTGCATAGGATGCAATGAAGCAAGGTTTTATACATGTAGCAGAAAATTAAAGAGACAATTGTGACAAAAGGAGAATTTGAGCAATTCCTACTTTAATAAAAGAGGTTTGTAACCAATATCTAGAAGCATATGAAGAAACAATACAGTGTACTTTGTCTGCTACTTTCTATTTACAAATGAAAAAAAAAAACAAAAAAAAAACATGGAGGGTGAATTGTGAAGTCAATGAATCTTTGAGCAAAGCCAAATTAATTTATGAACTGGACTTATTGAGTATTGATATATCTTGAGCCTGCCCAAAATACTATTAGGCTGACAAAAGGCATCCTTTCCCCTTCCATCATGAAACATCACTTTGATGCAATTGCAACTTAAGTTCTTAAAACCCTTGTGACTAAGGGCAAAATTGCTCATGATGAGCAATTTGTCCTTTAGTCACAATGGTTTCTACAAAAAGCCGTCAAATCCCTTTTACTCATTATTTCTTCCCTACTGCTAATGCTGTTGATTGGGACCGGTCACAAATTAATATTTGGTGGGCGGGTGTGTGGGGTTGGTGGGTGGGTGTGTGGGGTTGGTGGGCGGGTGTGTGGGGTTGGTGGGCGGGTGTGTGGGGTTGGTGGGCGGGTGTGTGGGGTTTGGGCTTTCTAGACCTTTCTCTGCAATTTCCATCTTATATCAAACTACCGGAACTACCCATTTGATGCTTAAAAATGAAATTTATTTGTCTTGCCATTTAAGAGATCTGGTTATTTCTCCAACATATGATAGAACACTCGCTTTTCCATTATGACATGTAATGCTGAGAAGCGTTTAAGATTCTAAAAGAATTTAAAGATACTCAAAGTATTGTAAATAAAAGCCTTATGAGCAGTTTCTTGTTTCCATAAAAAGGTTTTTATATTGTTTGTTGTAGACCTGTTAAGTCCAAGAATTATTTTGTTATGGGTCAAAATTATAAATATGTAGCCCCAAAAGTCAATCTTCATTTGTTTTGTAGATTTTTCTGTACACCAAATGCAATATAAGACAAATATTTCATTACTGCAATCATAAAGATACCTGCTACAAGGATATTTCAAGATCATCCGATATGGCTGGGGAATTTAAAAATGTAGGAATAGAGCCTGCCTTGCCCAGCTTTATATATTTCTGATTTCTCCCGAAAAGAATTGACATGTACATAACTTGTTTAACCCTTTCCCTTTCTTTCAATTTGGGACATTCGAAAATTTGTTGTTTGGGAAAGGGTTAAACAATAAAGAAATAGCTCTTTTATGCCACTGTGTCACTCAAATGCATCATTTATTGTACATTACATGTTCAAGATAATCGTAAACATCTGATTATTTCATTTCCATGCTCGGTCAAAAAGGTATAATAAATGTAATATTTGCTTAATTTATTGATAGTTATTAGTTTTATTAAATATACCAGTAATGGTATATAAATGTATGTGTTTGCCCTATATGTTTTATTCATGATGATTTTGTAATAATCATTGTCGTCATTGCTGTAGTATTGAAGAAAAAAGAAAGATATATTTCTGTATTTAGTTCAATTCAATCTATTTACATTCAAGCATTTATAAGGGATTCTGGATATGTGGGTATATATTAAAACAGCCAACAGTCAAGTCAAGTCAAAATTATTCTATGGCGAAAAAGTTGTTGTTTTATAGCCATAAAGGCGGTACAAAACGGTAAGTTTCACATATAACATACATATGAGAAAAGTATGAAAAACAAACAAACAAGAATTGAGGACAAAATGAAAGATATATGCAATATATGTTTCATATCGAGCAGTATCTGACTCAACAATAGTGTCTTGATTATAAATCTAACGGAATTTGAAAGCTGTGTATAAGTACTTTCGAGTTGTTGTAATAGTACTGTGGATTGCGTACTCAAAAGACTGATAAACTTCTGTTGGGTAGGCCATCTTCAATAATATTTTGGCAAAATCTTGTTTCTTGAATGTCTATAAAATGGACATACCAAAACAAAATGAAATTCATTTTCAATTACCTTAATACAACATTTTACGCATTTTCTGTTTTCCCATGCAATATTACTCTGTCAACCTTTCTCTACATTAAGTACTAAAAGCCTGTCTGTAAAGAGGATTGGATACTACAAGGAGATATGGTTCGAGATTAATTGAATTCTTTATAAGTGAATAAGTTTCATGTTATCTTAGTGAGTTAAAATCACTAGAAGACTGATGTTAATGTTGGTCATATATCCGCTGTTTAAAAGCAAAAGTAATTTTATCACATTGTGATCTGTAGAATATACCAAGTGGAATCAGTTTGTGACAGAAATATTAAGTTAAGTAGTACACTTATTTGTTGTTGGAAAGTTTTGGATCAATGTTGTATTCAGTTAAAAGAAATGGTTTTCACATCGTTGATTTTTGGTATGTTTCATATTTATGTGAATGCTTTCCCCTTATGTTTTGTTTGCCGAATAAGACTTTGGAAAGACCTTTTAATGATAATTCAGTAGTAGGTAGAAATCTTATCTAAAAATACTTAAAAAAGTGTGGTTATTATTTTTTTCATTTTACCATTACGCTCATAGAATGTTTCTTACTGCATGGCCTTTGAGAAGGTGATTGGTTGTATATATATTTTATATATGACCCCAGTGCTGAAAAATGACAATTTTATATTTCATGCTACTAGATAGTTCACACATGCATGTTAAGTATGGTATCTTTAATCATATAAAGGGATTTAACTGCATTTATTCCATTACTTTATAAGTACATTTTAACCCTCAGACAAAATAAGTTTTAGAAATCATGATAACAAATAGGTTAAAAATATTGGGACGAAATTGTAACATCATTATTGTTATTCATGTGGATTATGGAAAGCTCTACAATGTAAGATTTAGGTATGGGGTAAAGATGTTTTCCTAGGAAATTGCTACTTCTCTGGACGTTTAGTAACTGATTTGCTTTAATGCCTTTATGCTTCCAAAGTTGTTTGCAATAGACATCTTTAACCCTTTCCCAAGCAATAACGACATTTGACCACTTTGTTGCAGACGACTTTAGAAAATATTGTGGGAAATGGAGAAATTGCTCTTAACGAGCAATTTTTCCTTTTCCCACAATGTTTTTTGACATATCAGAAAATTATTTTCCATTTTCATCACATTTTGAAATGTTGTCTGCAAACTCTTTCAATTTGGGACAGTCGAAAATTTGTTGTTTGGGAAAGGGTTAAACCAGGAAAAGGGTAAAGTTTGTATGACTGTAGCGAAGTCATACTGATAATGTATTACTATGATATATATCTATTTTATGGTATATTTAATGATACAGCAAGATAATGTACCTATATAGCTTATTATCCAACATAATTATTTTGTCTTAATTGTTCAGTTAATTAAAAAAAATACCATTATCATATGCTCTCGTCTTCAAATATCTGTCTAGAATTGAATGCATTTACTAAGGGTAATCGACAAAATGCTATTTTAAATAAGCCTGTACGGCGACCCGAGATAGTCTGGATCAATTTTCCTGATTTATACAAGTTTGAGAATCTACCAATGTTGTAGATAAAATATACACTGCACAACTTATTAGTGGCAGACATTGTCTTTTGCTGATCGGATGTGAGTGTGTCGTTAAAAACCTTTTTGCTCACTTTATAACCCTAGCCTAGTAGCATAAGATCTCCCAGGAAACATAAGTAACAGGGCTGTTGCTGAATGTAACTGAAAAAATGTTGAAAATAATGTTAAACCTCATTGATAACTTAGTTATGTAAGTGTAATGGTAAAGTACGTAGTCATCATTGAAATAAATGTATTTTGGTATTCAACCTTAGTGTTTGTTGTTCTTTAAATGTTTACCATTTTTGTATATCTCATATCCTGAAGACCTGATTTCTAAGACAACCACCCTCTGTTTCTGGCTATGAAATGGTTGGTTTGTGCATCCCTAACAATGTAAATGAGAGATCTTGCACAGGACTGACATATGTGAGGTGCTTATAAATTGGTTTTTGACAAGCTATGTCCTTGAAAAAAGGTGTCCAGCACTCAATACTTTAATACAATTGACAAAGCTCTGTTCTGTTTTTACTTACATTTTCTTGGATCTGCAGTGGTATTAGTGATAATCCTGCCAATATTTAATAACCAATATGTTTAATTTCTAAAAATGGCTTATACAAGGCACAATTTCCTAACCTACACCATGTTCCGGTTGATTGCCTAGTTAGCATGGAATAACTGTTGAATGTCAAAATGGCATTAAACCCCATATTTGGTTTGTATTTGGCACTCAAGGGGTTCATTCATAAAACCTTAAATTGGTTCCAAATATACACATGCAAATAGGTAGCAAACAGATTTGATTATCCAAACAAACCTAATCCTTCAAGATACTCTTACTCATGCTTAAGGTTTCAATGATGAAACATGACATCCTTGTCTTTTTCACTGAATCAAGGGAAGGAGGCAAAATGCTGTTTGGAAGAAACATCATGGACTTATGGTGAGGAGAATGGAATTGACCTTTAAACATATATATGACTGGAAAATGCTCAAAATTCAAACTCAAACCAAATTGAAATGAAGCATTTGCATAGGAATATGAAGGTTAGTCCCATTCTGAACTCATCAGGTTTATCAAATGAAAACACTTCTGACATAATATGGTAGCTGCGATTGTTTCTCACAAGACTTCTGTTATTTAACATTCGTTCTCGTATATATAGATGTTGCATGTAGATATAAATATTAAATTTCACTTTTATGTTTGAGTTACCAATACAAAATTATTGAAAATGATTTTTAATTCTTTCATATGCATTGAACTACTTAACGTGGCCGCTTACAGGAAATGTGTTATAAGCCGGGGACGATTTACCCAAAATATTGTAAACCTACACTTATATCCGAGGTGTATTTCTCAGCTCATGGAAATACCTGAGTAGTTCTGATTGGCTAAGCCCTTTAGCAATTATACATCACTTTGGTGCATCTGCCCAAAATGTCTTAGAAATCACTGTGACAAAATGATAAATAGCTCATAATTAAGGACTATCATTTTGTCAATGTATTTTTTTAAAAAAAAAAAAGTATTTTGTTGTTGTCATCATTCTGCTCTTGTTATCAATTTGGCCCAGTTCACATCTTCCCATTATGGATCAGATAACCACTGGTTAACTTGATAATAGATTGTTTAATTATAACCTGGAGGTCTTATTTACAAAAGTTTAAAAGAAAGGCTGCATCATAATACATTTTCTTTTATTTGAAATCTGAGCAATACTGTATCAGCAAATGAGAGAAATCAAATTACAGTGTATTCATGCAAAACATAACATTAACTTGGTCATTCCTAAACAAAACAATGTTTTTCCTTGCTGGTCTTATGCAAACAACCTCTGAAATTTTTATACAAAATAAACAAGAAATACTATACTTATCAATTTTTCATTTTTCCATAAATAAACTTCCTCCTATAATGGGAATATCATTTGTTGTCTACTTAATACAGTCAATATCGATATTTGTTTGAACCATATTAGAAGATTTGACAATACCAAAAATGAAAGGAAGAACACATGAAAATCCTAGCATGAATAAAAATACAGTTTCTTAATGAACATTGGAAGAAACCATTATGGCAAGAGAAACAAATTGCTCATGAAGGGCAGTTTATCTTTTTATCAAAGTGGTTCCTAATACTTCTGCAGCAGATGTAGCCTGGGGTCCTGGGGCCCGTTTTACTAAACAACTTACGGAAAATGTTTGCGTAAGTCATAATTGATGAACATGGATAGTATCTTCAATGAAGGTACAATATTGCAATGTGACACGGCATTGGAAGCGTCTCGGAGAGACGATTCCAATGATGTGTTACTTTGCAATATTGCTTAGCCAAATATTGATAAAAGAGGAGTTGTTGTTTTAGACTTACGGAAATCTTAAGCATAAACTGTTTAGTAAAACGGTACCCTGGCCCCTGCATATACCGAATACAGTGTGAGGTATATATGCATAGACCAGAGTACTGATTTAATAAACAACTTAAGAATATTTGAGTAAGTCAGAACTGTAAAACATGGATAGTATCTTAAATATAAGTACAATATTGCAACATAACATGTAATTGAAAGCGGCTCGGAGAGACGATTCCAATGATGTGTTACTTTGCTATATTGCTTTGCCAAACATTGAAATATGAAGGAATGTTGTTTTAAACTAACGCAAATCTTAAGCATAAAATGTTTAGTAAAACAATACCCAGGACCCCAGGCTACTGGGGTAAATGCACCACAACTTAGTATTATACGTAAAAAACCTTTCAATAATGATACACTATCAGGGGAGTAGCCAGCAACATGTACACATGTGTGTAACATCAACTTCAGAAGTGAAAAAAATAATAAGAACCTATCAAATTTCAATCACAAAGTTTAAATATGCTTTGTCTAAATATACGCCAAATCTCACCATTTTCACTCCTACTTGATATGCTTGCCGGAGAGGCAGGACCCCAAACCCCATCCCCACCTGTGTGTTACATTGATTTGAGGCTGGCTACGCCCCTGCTATACTAAATCATGAGGAATGTTGTTTTTCTCAAATGAGAGTGAGCAAATTAACAATTCTTATAAAAACAAGTAAATAAATTTTTTTTATCAACACCCCCCCCACCCCCCAAAAAACAAATTATAGTATCTCTTGTCACAAAATAAAATTTCAAACAATTTGCAGAAAATGGAAGATTTGAACAGTACAAGACTCAAGAACACCTTAGTTTTGCAATGAACCAAGGAAAATGATTAAAACACTGACCAAACAGTACCTGGTTATAATGGTCCATTACATAAGACAGCTTTGTTGTGGGTTAAATTGAAAATGCCCCTTTGATTAGTTTCTTTTCTTTTTTTTAACCCTTTCCCAAACAACAGATTTTCAACTGACCCAAATTGAAAGGGTTTGCAGATGACATTTCAAAATGCGATGAAATTAGGAAAAAATTACTTGTTATTACACGTTATGAACAATTTCTCCTTTTTCCACAATATTTTCTTAAGTCGTCTGCAACAAAGTGGTCGAAATTAATGTCATTATTGTTTGGGAAAGGGTTTAACAACAATTAACACCATATTCCTTCATCAATTTTTTCTTACCAATTGAGGGTTCAACACAATACTACAGTAAGTGCTTTACTACTGTGAAACACTTACTATAGTATTGTGTTGAACCCTTGCAATCATACCTTAATTATCTTAACTTGAAACTCACTGATCTAATTTCCTCTTATATCAATTTTTACTTTATCTTGAGTGGAATCAACAGCATGCAACAACAATGTAAAGTAGAAAACATTTCCTTTATGTTGAAACAACAATCTTCATCAACAACCGACTTCCTATTTCTGCATCAACCTTTTCTTACCATTGATACCTTATCATAACTTTAAACCCACTTAAATCATTTCCTAGCTCTTATATCAATTTGTGACTGATCAAAGTAGCAGCAACAACACACAAAAACAATGTAACAAAGGAAAACATTTCTTGTATATTGGAACAACAATATTCATCAACAATTGACTTCCTATGTCTCCATCAATCCTTTCTTACTAAATTGATGAAATGATACCTTAATCATCATCATTTAAAACTGACATAATTATCTCTTTTCCAATTAGTCACTGATCAAAATGAAATCAACAACGCACAGCAACAATAAAATCCCAGAAATATTTTCTTGGTATAGGACAGATATCATTATGACAAAAAGATCAATTACTAATCAAGTGAATTGATTTTATTACTAATCAAGAGAATTGATTTTATTACTAATCAAGAGAATTGATTTTATTACTAATCAAGAGAATTGATTTTTTTGTCACAGCGACATCTCAAGGCCTCAGCAGATCATGCAATGTAAAGGTGAGGTACATGAGTTATGGAGTTATGGGTTAACTTCTCACAATAATCTGGAATGTCTTATTTGCAATATACTTAACCCTTCCCCCAAACAATAACGACATTAGCAACTTTGTTGCAGACGACTTTAGAAAACATTGTGGGAAAAGGAGAAATTGCTCGTAACAAGCAATTTTTCCTTTTCCCACATGTTTTTCTGCTCTTTCTTAAGAACATCGTTCAATTGCATCACATTTTGAAATGACGTCTGCAAACCCTTTCAATTTGGGACAGTCAATTTGTTGTTTGGGAAAAGGTTAAACTAGCATCTACAAGTCAAGAGAATTGAACCTGAAATAACAAGGTCTCTCTCCACCATGGTTTAACCTTTTACCAAGCCACAAATCTTTTACTGTCCCCAAATTGAAAGAGTTTGTATACGACATTTCAAAATGTGATGAAATTGACAAATAATCTTGTGTTAGGGCAGAAAACATTGTTGGAAAATGAGAAATTGCTCGTTAAGTTGGTCTGCAATAAACTGGTCAAATGTCATTATTTGGTAATGGGTCAATGCACATTATAGGTAAAGTTGAGCTTACAACAGAGGTAGTTTCTAGGCATACTAGGAGAAAGCCATTGGTCCAAACCATCTTCACTGACCCCTTTTTCCAGTTAAGTTAGGGGTCTTGCCCAATCTATACTGAGATTGTCATTGCAATATTACTGGTAAATTGTCGTTGCTGTGTACAAATCAAATAAAAAAACCTCATAGATTTGAGCTTGGTCCAATGAATGTAACAGTATCTATTAATGATAATATGCCATGTTTAAGTATGTTACAATGTATATGATACAAATATGATGCATTAACACATTACCAAACGCCAAATTTTCGACTGTCCCAAATTGAAAGGGTTTGCAGACGGTATCTCAAAATGTGAAGAAATTGAAAATTGATAGAGCAGAAAACATTGTGGGAAAAGGAGAAATTGCTCGTTACAAGCAGTGTCTCCTTTTCCAACAATGTTTTCAAAAGTCGTCTGCGACAAAGTGGTCAAATGTCGTTATTGTTTGGAAAAGGGTTAACCAATCCCCCCCATATGAGATATTGTGAGTTATCCAAATTGAAAGCAACAGCAGGTAACAATTAATACAAAAATAAACAAACCAACTAAAAAGACAGTCAGTTATCATATGGTACATGTATTTGAAAGATGCCTTCATTATACGGACTTTTTGTAGCAGATTTGTCATAGAAAAGGACTTATTTTTCAATCTGGACCAGTTCCAAAACCATTCTATTATTGATATTTTTGTCATCTGCTGTAACTTTTAACCCTTACAGTGCTTGAACCGACTTCATACTTATGCAAACAGGTTACATCCAGGCCAGCCGCCAAGTAAATTGGCGGCTGGCCTGTGATCTAACCTGTTCACTACTCTGGAACCTTTCATCATCAAAATTAAGCAGATATTTAAGGTTTTGGAAAGCAGATGACACAAACATCTATTTTTAAGAATATTACCCATCATTCTAAGCATTTAATCAAATAAGTTATGATGTCCCACATTGGGGAATGGCTCATACATTATGTTCGTTGTTCAGATATGATACATGATTTCGGCACGGCACATAGGACATAAATTTGATTGCTGCCTTACTTGTTCCACACAAGGTTCGCACATGTTATTATGGCCGCAGGGCAGCAATTTCACAAAACACTGATTATCAAAACATATAGCGCATACATTCTCGTCCTCGGCTGGAGTCACAATCAGGCTGTCACTTAATTTAACTATTAACTCTCTAGGAAACATTTCCAGCATCACACTCAGCAACATGTCAACATGCGGATTCTGAATATGTCTATATCTTTCAAGAATGCTTTGAACTATAGACAATGCACTTTCCGGTTTTCTGAGAACTTTTACACTAAAATACACTGTACCCAGGATGGCTACCAAAAGTAGCCATGCTGCTACACCAATTATCACAGTCATTAACAGTAGGAAGATGTCTAAGGCCCAATAACCTATAAATATCACAGCATAAGTCACGGCAAAACATAAAAGTCTAAGTAAGGAGCTGACAATCATGAGGACCCGACTTACCAGCAGAACGAGCACACTGCTAGTTATTTCGATGCATGAGTCTAACAAAACGGCAGGAAATCGTATCACATGATAGACAATCCAAACTGGAAGCTCAATTAATGTTTTAATCACTCCTTGTAACACAACATCCACCAATACAAAGGTGATGGTGTTGAATATAAAGTTCACCACTCCTTGTGCAGCATTTATAATAGCTATATCTATGGACACTATAGCCCATGTTAGGTATGAGCATATATCTATACCAATAAAATTCAATGGCGCATGTATTGTAAAATAAGCTAATGTCAGAATAAAATTTGCAGGACAACATAAAATTATGTCAATTAAAGCGTTCCCTAATTTCCTGATGAATTCTAAGGGTAGTCGCAGTAAAGTTTCTACCATATTGATAACAAATGTGATGATCAGTATAGGAACTGCTGTAACGGATTCAATCAACTCCAAAAATCCCCATACAGCATACCGGAAAGGAAAAGAAATCCATTCAAAAATCCAGTCGAAAACATCTATTATATATTTGAAGAGGTTGTCAAACGGCCACAACACTTTCTCAGTAAATGGTTGAGCTTGTTCTTCTATAAGTGTGGGTTCCGGCAGGAAAACTTCTCCGCTTGTCAGGCAGAAACAGGCTGATAAAAGGATGAATATAGACAACCCCCACATGGTAACTTGATGTGGCGACATTCTTCATTCCTGAAACAAAAGAGATGATCTAATTAATCATCAAATAACAAGAGCTGTCCATATGACAGCGTGCTTGGCTATTCCATAAATGTTAGAGAGGTATTTAAGTCAGTGAACAATTATTTGTGTTAGAAATATGAAGTTACATGAAAAACTTTATCAAAGACTTTTTGAGTACAAAAAGTTATAGACTAGACCAGTTACCTTAGAATATGATTACAAAGAAGTTTCAGTCAGATAACTGCAGTTGTTGTTAAGATAGAAACTTGTATGTAAAATTAAACCAACATTTCCTAAGTACAAAAGGGAGCATAATTTGATTAAACTCAAAATCAGAGTTCTGGAACTTGGTCAGTGATCTGACATTGTGATCCAAAACAAATGTGTGAAATTTCAACCCATTTCCTGCATTTTATTAATGAGATATAAAATTACATGTAAATCTTAAACCAAGGTGTGACACCAATGCCTAGCCCTGGTGAGAAGAAAAGTCTAGCTTTCCTTTAATTTTTCAAATGGTAGACCTAAAAATGTGGGACACCCTCCCTTTGTATCCCTTGTTACCCTTTTCATCACTTTTACTCATATGTTTAAGAAGTTTTTTGAGACCATGGTGACAAAAAGGTACATACATTGTATCTTTACTGACTAGAGAAAAATAAACACTTTTATAAATAAACATATTCTTGTCCAGCACAGAATACAAGACCTGATACCATTAAATCAAGAAAGACATCTCCAACATTCAACTATTTCCTTTTTAAACTAATCATATTTATCTACTGCATGATCATGGAGGTTTTCATTGATCAATATCCTTTGACATCAAATTCATGGACAGTTCTAATAACAAGAAGGAGGATGTTTGACATACCTATATTAACAATATTTCTACACAAGGTGTATACATTCATTGTTAATGCAGGTATATATGACATAGGTGCCTGTAGTGATTTACAGTCGTTACCCCGAACGACCGTTTCCCCGCAGTTGGTTTATATAGTAATCGAGGAGTCATTTCCCCGCAATCATTTTATATAGTATTTATTATACATACTGCTTAATCAGACATCATTAACGTACATAAGTGGTAACGAAAGATGTGTTACGTGTTTGTTGACACATAATTATGCTAGATGTCATATTAATAACCAGGATGCTAATTTGATTAGTCAGCAAATTAATACATATAAAGGGATTATTTTAATTAATATCTACCTTGAAAAAACCCACAAATGAATGGTGTTAAATTCTTAATCAGACACCTTTAATGTATATGAATGGTGATTATTTATTTGTTTGATGTTTGTTGCTTGTTGAAACCTAATCAACTTAAATGTTATATCAATATTTAGCAGTTTAGTTTGATCATCGGAAGATATATACAATATAAAATCATTGCGGGGAAACGATTCCTCGATTACTATATAAATCAACTGCGGGGAAACGGTTGTTCGGGGAAACGACCGTCACCCCCTGTAGTTATTCTTCCTGTTAATGTACAGCACTCATTTTTGAGTATTATAGTACATGTTCCCTGGGTTACTACCAATACTAGGCTAGGAAATGTGTCTTGCCCAAGAACACTCTTCGGTGAAATAATTGGCCGCCATTAGGGATTGAACCCTAGGTGACCGGTCTCTGGTTCCCGACGCTATCCACTACACCACCGCAGATCCTATAGGTACAGGGGCCCGTTTTACTAAACAGTTTACGCTTAAGATTTGCGTAAGTCTAAAACAACAAGTCCTTTTATTTCAATATTTGGCAAAGCAATATTGCAAAGTAACACATCATTGGAATCGTCTCTCCGAGACGCTTCCAATGACGTGTCACATTGCAATATTGTACTTTCATTGAAGATATTATCCATGTTAATCAATTATGACTTGCGAAAACATTTTCCGTAAGTTGTTTAGTAAAACGGGCCCCTGGTACATAACATGAAAAAGCCATGTACTGGGCCAGGATATAATGTAAAATAAACATAGCCTCATAGGTGCCCATAGTTCTAGTGTCATGTATACATATTGTAATTCACTAACACAGAATATGGTTTAATGGAAAATGACATCCTCAAGAAAGACGTGGTGAGGTCAGTAGATCAAGTTGAAATTGTTTTAAAATTCTTCTTCTTCTTCTTCCAATTACTGAGCTGGGTTCTCTAAGGAACGTATGTAGCTCAAATGTGCATGGTTGTGGCGTGCACATTCCCAACTTGTGCTCATTCACATCACAGGGAGAAAAATCATAATAGACCTTTATTAACACTATATATACATAGTGTTAATAAAGGTCTATTATGATTTTTCTCCCTGTGATTCACATCTGATTTCAGTTTCTGTAAAACCTGTTTATCATTCAAGAGCGACATGAGTTGTTAATTACATATATATAAAGAGATGAATAACTCATGATGAAACAGAAGGACATGAAAACATGAGTTTACGTCAAGATCTGTAGACAGAAAAGTTTACAAGTCAGATGCAAGATTGGCACACCCGTAATATTTTTGTGACACCCTGTTCGTCGGTTAGTACTCACGGACACTATCCATTCAGCTAAAGTATTCAATCACCTCTATGTTCATTCTGGGTCGAATATAATAAACCGGGCTAATACCATTTCGTGTTGTTGGGGGCCTCTACTTTCTGTTTCGTTTTGTGGTTTATTTTTTGTACGAACTTCGGCTCCATTTAATGTGAATGTTACGCCTCTTCTGATTGGCGGTAATCCTGATTGGCCAACCTGGATTAAAGGCACAATGATCTCCCTTTACATATTCTTCCGATGATGGTCCGAGATACTGCGGTGTAGCAAAGGGAGGCAATTCTGCAAAGAGTTTGAACTAGCCTGGAGGCCTGACCCGTATACCGCGAACTAATGCGGGTATGCATGGGCCAGGCCTCCAGGCTAAGTTTGAACTAGTCTGGGGCCTGGCCCGTACTTATACCCCGTATTAGCGAATAATCAACCATTTCACTCTGTATTTTCTGAACCAATCTCCATCACCAAAGAAGAAGTAGGACACATCAAGTGGCAAATAACATCAGTTTCACATATAAAGGCATCCAAAAACTACTAGACAATCTAAACTCTCACAAAGCAGCTGGCCCAGACCAAATGAAACATTGACTTAGGCGTAGGAGCAGGGGGGGCCAGGGGGGGCCCGGCCCCCCCAATATCCAGACTGGGGGGGGCAGAGTATGCTTTGCCCCCAATATTCACAATGGCAAATGAAGATTTTTGAAAAGAAAATGAAAGAAACGAAATTTAACAGCAGAATAAAAATAAATATGTTTTTTTTGTGCTTTATCTAATACCAATTCGCCTTTTGTTACGAACAATAACCAAAATCCTTTTGACGTCATCATCACAAATGGCAATCTGAAAACATCGGGTTAGCTAAAAATTAAACAATAATATTCATAACCTTATTATTGAATCTGTGGTTGTGACAATCTGGGCGCTGCTCCTTTTTGTTAAGATCAATACATTTGATTTCCGCGTGAGATCGAGACCTGGCATATCCTTTTTTTTTTTTTTTTTTTTTTTTTTATTAAAGATACACATTTCATACGCTTTCTTTTAATTCTTAAAATATTATTGAATTTGTAAATGCATGAATAGTCATGAAAAAGTTAAGGAACATTTATTCTTAGAACGGTCCTCATCTGAAGTTGGCCCCCCAATGTTGAAAACGCTCCTACGCCTATGATTGAATACTGACAATCACCTATAAAATTTTATACAAAACCAGCCAAATATCAGAACAATAGCGTCAAGCGGCAGTTCATCCAGATTACAAGAAAGGCAACAGATACGAAGCTTCCAACTACTGTCCAATATCTTTTACCTGTATATTTTGCAAGATCATGGATCACATTGTGACAAGCCACATCATGAATCACGCTGAAAACAACAATATCCTCTACCCCATGCAACACGGATTCAGGAAGATGCAAAGCTGTGAAACACAACAGATAGAATTCACATCCGAAGTCTCAGAAACTCTTGAAAATAGTAAACAAACAGACAGACATCCTTGTCATGGACTTCGCCAAAGCATTCCATAAAGTGAGCCACTGCCTACTGCTACATAAGCTTCACCACTATGGCATTCAGGGCCTCACAAACAGATGGATCAAGGCATTCCTCCAGGACCGAAGCCAGACTGTTGGCTAGATGGACAACTATCAGACCCAGGCACTGTAGAGTCCGGCTTGCCCCAAAGTTTTGTAGGCTTCTTGGGCCGTTCCTGTTCCTATTTTATATAAACGACATCCAGGTAGGGCTAGGACCTTCTGTCAGGCTATTCGCTGGTGATACAATAATATATCTGACAGTAGCATCAAACAGTGATTGCCACCGCCTCCATTCTGATCTAGACAAACTTGCCTCCTGGAAGACCAAGTGGAAGATGGAATTTCATCCCAACAAATGCGAGGTCCTATCCATCACACAAATTACACAACCATACACTTAAACATGTCAGCTTTGCTTAATACTTAGTATGCACCTTCAACAACTCACTCGATTGGGGCCATCACATTTCAAACATCACATCTAAAGCAAGTAACACCATCGGCTTCTTATGAAGAAATTTAAATATAGCCCCTATAAAAAAACAAAAGAAATTGCCTACAAAGCCATGGCAAGACCAAACCAACATTAGAGTACGCAAGCTGCATTTGGGACCCATACGAAAAAGGCGACTTAGAAAAAATAGAGATACAATCACTAAATCGGAACAGCTTTGAACTTAGAAGAAAACAATCTAGACTAAAACTACTATACAAAATCATCAGTGAAAAAATAGCCATAAACCCAGCAAACAACATACACAAACCAATTAGACAGAGTAGAACTAACAGCACCCTCTTGTATGCAGTCCCCTGCGCCAGCACTCTCTCAAACCAGCAGTCTTTCTACCCTTAACCCATCAGAGATTGGAACTTACTACCATATAAAGTCCAGTCAGCTGGCTCAGTTGAGGCCTTCCATATCCGACTTGCCTACACCTATGCCTAACTTCATCTTTGTCTTTTTTCTTCACCGTGTATATACTTCACTCTTTTGTTAATAGAAGAATAGAAGGCCTTGTGTGGGGTATACGTATGGACCAGGCCCCAGGCTACTCAATAATGGGCTCACCAACTGATCGAGTTTAGGTAAAGGATTGTCGGGATCAGCTACACGATAACTTTTCGTCTGGGCTGGAACCATCCGCATTGAACCAAATAGTTCCGGACCCCGACCGAGGTTAACCGAGAACTATCGAAGTAATCCGAGAACAGAATGAGTTTCAAAATGGCGGAATATGGGTATTTTACCTTAGGCCGGATGCCCTGTTACTCGAGGGTCATTGGTTTGAGCCCGACAAGTGCTTCACAAGTGCCCTTCGTCACGACACTTAAGAAGATGTACATAAAAGCGTTAATATAACTGAAATAAAACGTTGAAAAAGGCGTCTTATAGCAATGCATCTGTTTGTAGCAGTATTTCAATTTTATCGCGGTAGTCTTTGTACCTGTCCATGCTCGTGGAAAATAATCATTTACATAATATTATTTCAAAACTACCGTCTGCTTTTCCACGTGAGCATAATCTATCAAAGGCATTTTGTTCAGTGGTCTACGTCTTTAGTAATGACAGTGCAAACGTGCACCTGTCGAACACAATGAGAATAAAGGTGATACCAATATATCCCGTCGGTGAGACTTCAAAGACATCGTAAAGAACAATAGCCAGGGGGTAACTGATATCTTTCGTCTAATTCATTCATTTTGTTTCATGTGGGTTACATCGCGTCAGCATTATTTCAGCTATGATGCGATGCTCGAATCTTTATGACGGAGGAAGACTCCATACTCACCTGCCCATAAGGGCTGTTCAAGCCGGGTAGAACCATCGTCATAAAGAAGATTTAAGTCTAAATACATCGCGCCTGAATTATTTCAGTTTTTTGATGGAGTAATACCCATACCCAACTGCCCATAAGGGCTGGTCAAGCCGGGTGTAGAACTATCGGCATACAGAAGGATTTACATCGCGTCAGCATTATTTCAGTTATTTTGGGATGCCAGACTCTTTATGATAGAGGAAGACTCCATACCCAACTGTTCATAAGGGCTTGTCAAGCCGGGTAGAAATATCGGCATACAAAAGAACTTAAGTCAAAGATCATCGGGTCAGCGCTATTTCAATTATGTTTCGATGCCCGAATCTTTATGATGGAAGAAGACTCCATACCCAACTGCCCATAAGGGCTGGTCAAGCCGGGTAGAACCATCGGCAAACATAAGGAATTAAGTCTAAGTACATCGGGTCAGCCTTATTTCAGATATATTTCGATGCTTGAATCTTTATGATGGAGGAATACCCCATACCCCTTTTACTGCCCATAAGGGCCGGTCAAGCCGGGTAGAACCATCGGTATACATAAGTATTTAAGTCTAAGTACGAAGTTCACGGATCCAGATCTCGAATTCAGGACTTCTTTTTGTTTTAAGTCGGACACGCTTCCGAGTGGGCTAATAAGGCACGTCACAATGAGCTGTAACATCCAAGATACATGGGCATAAGGCTTAAAACAATTCGATCCATGTCTATAATGCTAAGCCATGTTCTAACTCCACATGTCAGACAAATCGAGAAACTATTGTGACATGAGCAATTTCTTCTTTTGCCCCAATCGTTTTCTTTCAAAATTAATGTATATAGATGTTGTTGTTTTTGTATACATGTACATATATTGCCTGATGTCATCGTTTTCAATTCATTCCCTTAACGCTTAGAATACTGGGTAACGTTCTCAAATGATTTTGTTGCTGTCTGCTTTGAAAAACCTTGAATATCTGCTTAATTCTGACGAGAAAATGTGCTCAGAGTAGCAAAAAGGTTAGATCACAGGCCAGCCGCCAATTTTCTTGGCGGCTGGCCTGGATCCAACCTGTTTGCATAAGCATAAAGTTGGTTCCAGCACTATAAGGGTGAATATTCCACGTTAGGGTATTCTTTAAAAAAAAACAACCTTACACTAGGTATAGTATATACATAAGTCCGTGCCGTCATACACACTTAACCTGGTTAACGTCACAACTTAATGAAATTTTACCGCCATTTTTGTGTAGAGGTGGAACTTCTTGCGTGTTTTAGTTTGATTCTGGACTGTGAAACGTGACTGAGTTCAAGGAGATATGACTTTATATACTTTAGCAAAAAAGGTAAAGACTATTCATTATTATGACAATATTATTTTTCAAAAGAAATTTTTATCAAGATTAGTAATTATAATCAGAAATATATACCTAAGGATACCTTAGGGACTTCTTATGGACGCTGGCAACTGCTTGGTTGCCCTCCTTGGTACCTTTTCTAGGTCCTCGATATCATATTTGTTGTGAGAGGACACCAGACTGAGGCCGCTTACTCTAGGTGCGGTCTAAAGAGTGCTTTGAATAAACACATGAAGCTTTCCAAACCCAGATACGAGTATATCCTTCTAATCAAACCCTTGTTCGAATATGCTTTTGCCACCTGACTTTGAATTTGTTTTTTGAAATTCAATTTATCCTCGATCGACTAACACCCTTATATCTTTCTCCCCCTTCGCCTTCTCAAATTATATTATGTTGCGATCTCTGTCATAAGGGTTGTATATGTTTTTCTGGCCGTCTGCTTTTCTGACTCATTTTTCAAAAGGAACTTATTATTTGCAACAGTACACTAATAATAACTGTTGTAGTTAAAACATTCCTTGTCCATCTCTTCGTTGGTTTAAATCCAGTTAACCCTGATAATGGTGAATGATGTTATAAAATAGATGTTTGTGTCGCCTACTTTCCAAAACCGTGAATATATGTTTAACTTTGATGAGGAAAGATAGGCAAAAAGGTCAGATCACATGACAGTCGCCAATTTACCCGATGGCTGGCCAGTATCTAACCTGTTTGCATAAGCATGGAGTCTGTTCAAGCAATATAAGGGTTAATGTCATTTAAACTTTCATGTTTTCATAAGAGGCAGTCTCCTGGTTGACTTAAGGAATGCCGATGGTTCTTGCCGGCTTGACTAGCCCTTATGGGCAGTCCAGTGTGGGGAATTCATCCATCATTATAAGCCGGGGATCGCAACTTAACTTAAAAATATTGTTGCGAAGTAAAACGTGTATAAAACAAGTACATATCAATAGACAAAACAGTTAGAACCGGAGTTAATTGATACGAAATACTTTCTCTGAGCCTCGATATACAGTTTCATAAAATTTCTGTTCACTTGAAACATCAATCAGAGATGGTTTCCATTTAGCGTTAAGGAACAGAGGACAATAGTTGCCCACCCCGAGGCATTATCGACAACTTTATTCATCCGGGATGCAAGTCGGTTCATGAGGAATTTAGAAGCATCATTCCTATGAAGTATCCAACACGGTTCTATCTAATGAACATGAGATATTGCTGATCATAGCAGATAATGGTCATATTACAATGAAATAATGACAGGACTTGTTAAACCAGTGATCATCCATATTCAACAGTAGTTTGTCATATTAAAGATATCAGTTCAAACAGGAATGTAAAGCTTGTGGAACGTTTATGCAAATTTGAAAACTTAATGCATCGCTAAGATCATACAGGTTTATTTACAGAAAGCATAACTGATTAGAGGACGACAGTGTTTTTTTGTTGACCTGATGCGATTGTGTCTCTTAATCCGTATAGTGCTGGAACCAAAGTCATGCTTATGAAAACAGTTTAGATCCAGGCCAGCCGCCAAGTAAATTGGCGGCTGGCCTGTGATCTTACCTGTTTGCTACTCTGAATAGGCCTATATTCCCTCATTAAACTTAAGCAGAAATTTAAGGTTTAGGAAAGCAGGCGACACAAATATCTATTTTTTTTAAAAAATACCCAGCATTCTTAGGGTTAAAGAACTCTTTGCACGGTTTCTTACATTGGAGGAAGCGTGGCATGAAGACTTCTCTTTCTATTGAAGTTATCTTGTCCACGTATCACCCAAGGGCAAAGACTCGGGACGAGACTTCTCGGAGAAATGGAGTCAGGTAACGTTCGTAAATATATAAATATGTTTTGCTAAGAATGTGTATACAGAACAACATTACATAGCTTTTCATGTTAAAGTTACCCAATAAAATGAAACTTTATGATTTAATGCATAAACGTGAATTTATACGACCCACTGAACAAAAGGCGATTCTATGATTACTTCGACCCTTTGACACCGGATAATTTTTTCCGTATTATTCTATCAAGTTCTAGAATTCCCAGAATTGATAAAGTTCAAAGAAAAAAAGACAAAAAGGAAAGTTTTCGTCATGAGCAATTTCTTGTTGTGTCTCTATTGATTCTAGCTCTTAATCAAACTTGTTTGATTTCTATAAAAGGACATTATATGAAGGAAAGGTTTGTCATTGGTATTCATTTCACAATAAGAGAGATACGGCAGACCGAGAAATGGAACTCCGGTGTAGATTGCGACAATATAACTCTCTAACGTGAATATATACGATCTAATGAATAAGCGATTCCATTATTGCTTCGACCATTCTGCGCTACAGGTGATTTTCCCGTCTTATCGTACATAGTTCGAGAATAGACAAAATTAATATTCTTGAAATAAAAAACTAGACAAAAAGGAGATATTATATCACGAGGTTTTTCTTCCTTTTGTCTCGGTGTTATTTTTGGGCTTTGTTCAATTGCTTTGTGTTCTATTAAATGAAATCATGTGAAGGAAAGTGTATACATTGGTGTTCATTTCACAAACGAGAGATACGGCGTACCGAGAAATAAGACCTCCGATGAATATTGCGATTCTCGTAAGAAACTTTATATACTTTATTTGAAACCACCTTCCTTAGGAACCGTTGCTAGGCGCCTCAAATGAAAATATGGTATATTATCAGAAGTAATTGCTTCTGTGCGGAATGAGACTGCATTGAAGGAAATACCGGCGAAGGGAATTCACTATTTTGCCTGGAAACTTGTGATAGCTATAAGTGTTGATTCTATGTTCGCATGTTTGTAGAGAATATGACGTTGTTACCACGCACAAAGGTAAATTTGAACAGCTATTGATTCTCATTTCTTTCACTTCCAGCTTTGATAGAAAACGTTTTGGAGTTTAACACACTCTTTTCCGAAATAGGTTTCGTCGAGCTCTGGCGGCTAAAGGTCTTAGCTGTTTTTCTATAATACAGCGGTACTGGGTTGGAGGCCCGCCGCGGTTTATTTTCTTTACGACGTTTGATAGGTAAAACCCTTGAAATGCAATTCGATTTATTCGTTCCTTATCACTGTCGAATCATGTTCATGTGTGGGAAAGCAGCCAATGATTAAATACCAGGGTACCATTTTACTAAACAGTTTTCGCTTAAGGTTTGCGTAAGTCTAAAACAACAATTGCTCTTATTTCAATATTGGGCGAAGCAATATTGCAAAGTGACACATCATTGGAATCGTCTCTCCGAGACGCTTCCAATGAAGTGCCTCATTGCAATATTGTACTTTCAATGAAGATACTATCCATGTGTAACCGTTATGACTTACGCAAATATTTTCTTTAAGTTGTTTAGTTAAACGGTACCCAGAAGTATATAAGATGTACTGACCGCTGCAATGTGAGAGTAGAGCTAGGGAAAGCAATACAGCTGGTGAAAACTTGCCAATGTTGAAACCACCAAATTTTGAAGATTTTACATCGAATCATAATGTCAACCGATCAACATATTTCTCCTTTGAAATTTCTTTACTCATTTAAAAAGGAATTATTAAAAAGGTTATGTTTTAGGTGCAAGTCCATACAGCGGATGGTTAGTCGTATATTTATTTCTGTAAACTATATGGTCCAGCATAGAACAACTGAATAATAATAATGTATTCCTATGCATATTTGTTCAAAGTTCAAGTATCGTAAATGGTCTAAAGGTCATTATGATGCCAGAAGAGCTCAAAACGATTAATAATTCCGTTGTTACATTGTTTTCTAATAAATATCATAAGTAAATCATGAATTTTCATACAAAACATAGTTGTCGTTTGCTGACAAATTCGAATTAGTGCATAATTCAAAACTCAACATACGTATAGAAATTAATGAGACTGTTATCTATCTCTATTTCAGCTTTTCGCCACGCGTCTACGATGTGCGAGGCCAATCAAATATACGTGCCTGTAAGTGGAATAGTTGTTTCATTATTAACCCTTACCAAACGCCTAATATTCGACTGTCCCAAATTGAAAGAGTTTGCAGAGGATATTTCAAAATGTGATGAAATTGGAAAATAATCTTCTGATAGGGCAGAAAACATTGTTGGAAAAGGGAAAAATTGCTCGTTAGAGTAAGAGAGTCACATAAACACATCCGAATGGTTTCGTCCAAAAAAGTTACCTACTTTTATTACACAAACACAACCATTCCGTAATTAACCTTATTATGTACTATGTCCCACTTCATCGTGTGTGACTTTCGTTCATAACCTAAACAGAAACTTTACAGTGGTTTATTACGCTTTTGTGTATTGGAGAAGGTAAACCTGAGTTTATTCGGAAAACAAGTCAATGGCTCAAGTATTATATTTGTGCAGTACCGGTAATGGGCAGTAAATAATAGATGCCAAATGCATTAATGGGTGAGAGATAGTGTCATTTAACCAACTTGCCCATGTGCAGTGTCGTTAATAATCCAAGCCGCATGCAACTGCAGGCGCAATTAACAAATACATGTGGACTCTTTATATCTCGTAGTTCAAGGGGCGTCGTGAAAACGTTTGTCATAGAAAGAGTAAGACACATAAATATACAAAATATAAAGACAGAGAAATAAAGCACAACTAACTCTGTTGAAGAGGCACACTTGTACTTAGTTTAGCTTGATACGTTCCGGCAAACTCTCTCGAAATTGTGAAAATGGGATCATCACAAGTAGTATTTCATATATTCTTGTGCGACAACCCAAGGAACCAACAACGAAGTGAAAAATAATCAGATCAAGAAATACTTGTTTTTCACCACTAATGCTTTGTAGGATTGGGGACATGACTCATAAATGGAACATAAAATCAAGAATAGAGTTTTTAATTACGATGTTTGTTAAAGATCACCTGATAGTTCCTGATTACGTGTCTCGCAGAGCTCATGATTTATGAGAACCCTTGACAATATCAATAGTAATTCCCAAGTATATATATAAATGTATGCAATTTGTCTCTGGACAGGGTTTAATGGCGTCTCCAATCGAACACTTTTACTGCTGACTGTTTCGAGACGCTCTGTTTAGGTGGGATTTCAAGGGTATACTTTTATCTGACCTTTACCGAATTAATTGGACTTTGCACAATACCGTCTCTAATCGAACCCTTTGTACTTCACACACTGATCTGCAACGCACAATGAACATAGCAAGACAGTGCTATATTTCTATTCGATCTTTGCAGTTTCAATTAGGGCATTGCACAATATCGTCTCCGATCGAATACTAAGTTCGACTCAGGCCGTTCTGCAACCCCTAATATACATGGGTTTTCAGTGCCTTTTCTGCCTGATCACTACCATTATATCAAGACTGTGAAGCCCACATGCCCATCCGCAACGCCCGAATTACGTGGAGTTTCAATGGAATTTCTGCATGATCCTTTCTGTTATATCACGGCAGCACACAAAATCTCATCAGATCAAACATTGTATTACTACAGACTGAATCGAGACGCTCAAGGGTATACTTTTATCTGATATTAACTGAATTACTGGGACTGCGCACAATATTGTCTCCGCTCAAACCCTGTGTACCTCACAAGCTGTTCTAGCCGTTTTACGTATCTGTCCAAAGGTCATATTGCTTTTTACCCGCTCTTTACGGTATTATCTAATTAACGGATTTTCCGCAATAGTTAATTGAATTATCAGAACAGAATGGAACAGAACAGAACTTTATTTAAACCTAAGTATAAACATGAACACATTAAGGGTAATACAAAATCAATATGTATAAAGGGTTATGACATAAGGATAAAATAACCAGACGACACAAAAGTCTATTCTTTAGAACATAACCTACCATTATAAGGGACTGAATTGAGAACAACGACATCAGGCGATTTATGTACATGTCTACAAAAAAGCATTGAATTACATTATTTTAAAAGAAAATTATGTAATTATCAGGTAACGGGAATACCTGAGTAAGTACAATTGTCAGAAGAAATGTGTTGGTTCAAAATCCGATAAGCATTTGAAATAAATTTATATATTTCTCTTTTTCAGGATACTCATTACAACGTATCTAGTGATTCAGGCCAGGTCGCTCAACAACTACTCCAAAATAGCTGCTGACGATGCTTATTTAAACACCACACTCAACAGGAGCATTTTCGAGTCCGGAAGTGACCTAAAGACAATGGCGGATTTTCCCCGCTTCGAGCCTTCGTCAAGGTCACCCGTATATCACGTTAATTTCCTCAAAGTTCACAAAGCTGGTTCTACGACAGTGCAGAATCTCATGTTTCGTTTCGGTATACGACATAATCTCACTATATTACTACCCAGAGGTGGGAACTACTTTCTGGGGCGCAACAGTCCCATGCCGCTAAAACCCGGAAGTCACTACGATATTTTCGCCTGCCACACCGTGTTCAGTAAACGAGTGTTCGGTTTGTTACCGGAGGATACCGTGAGCGTTGCTATCATTCGGGACCCGTTGGAGCGCGTAATAAGCGCTGCCTATTACTACCGCGATGTGTTCGGTACCGCGTATTTAAAGCGTATTCCGGGCAAAAACTTTATCGAGAATCTGATTGATTTACCGAAGAAATACGACGTCGCAGCGTTCAGTTACACGAAGAACTCCATGGGCAAGGACTTCGGGTTTTCGCCCGGTATGCAGAGTAGCAATGACAGGATAAAGGCACACATGGACTATCTACAAAAAGTGTTTCGTGTTGTCATGGTGATGGAGAGATTTGAGGAGTCTCTGGTGCTGCTCAGACGATCCTTGGGCTGGTCCCTCGAGGACATCATATTCATACAGACCAACTCCCATCAACATAAACCCCCAAACCTGTCGCAGGAGCATAGGTCAAAGTTCAAACAAACATGCAACCTCGACTATGCAATTTACGACACATTTTACCCGATATTCGAGGCCAAGGTGCTCGAGGAAGGCCCCGAGTTTCAGGAAGAAGTGACCCACTTTGAAGCAGTATTAGCGAACGTTAAAGAGTTTTGTAATACCGCCCAAACAACGCTGGTCACTGACTTGCACGTTCCCGCCTCGAAATGGAACCAGCCGTTTGGGGTTACTAGAAGAGACTGTGAATTGATGAGGAAAAAGGAGATCATTTTTATAAATGAGTTGAGGGTTAGGCATAATGCGATGCAGAAGACATCTTGAGACATTTCTAAAATGGCAAATTCTGAGATTGTATTCATAAGGATCGGGTTACATGTATGTATCTAGGCACTTTGCAATTTTAAGAAATAGAGGCATAATTTTATTGACGACTATGGGTAAGATTATATTTATATTAGACTTTGGTTATATACTAGAGTACATTTACCACGCAAATGTGTTTACAAAAGGTATTATACTGTCTTTGCACGGGTCTATGTTTAAGGGAAACATTCATTCCCATGTTTTTCCTCTTCATTTCTCTCACAAGCACTCAATCGTTGTTACCTAACGGCATCGTATTACCAAGACGTCACGTATGTGTATTCATGTAATAGGATTTATCCTGTCACTAGTGTCATTTTGGGACCGATAACTAGGTGCCGTATACAATTTGTGATATGCGGCCCTTACCATATAACACATGCATGTGACGAATCATGGCGTCAAAAGACCGCCATGACGTCATGTTTACAAATTCTCTACTATTTTTTCCTTTCCTGATGTTTTATTTACATCTTGTTTGTTTGAAAGAATACATAAAGGTAACAGGATAAACAGAATAGAAAGTTTGTGTCTTTGGGAAAAGTTATCGGGCTCGGCTTCCGATAAATATTGGATGTCGCCCTCGGCTCACCCGATAATATTCCCAAGCCTTGCCCGCTAACATTTCCGATTCACGACACCAACCATCTCTTCTCTATTTCTACATATACGAACGTAAAAGTCATGACTATGCCTCTTTCATAAAAACTGGTTGAACAGGCAGTAAATCGAGGGGTTACTGGTCCTGTGTGGCTCATTGGTTAAGTTTGTGGAATCAGAACACGGCGCTGCCGGGTTCGAGCCCAACCGAGACCTCTGGTATCTTCGGAGAGACCTTTGGTAAGTAAATTCAGAGCCCTAGCCTAGCACTGGTGCATCCAGGAAAGCTGTAACAAAACTGAAACATGTTGGGACCTTAGTCAGTAACTTAATGTAGCTATAACTAACAAATGCAAGACTATCCTTCGATTTTCCGTATTGCTTGCGAAGTCGGTCTAATATTTTAATTATACAGAGTGAACAAGGCGTTTTTCGGCGTTAAAAAAGAATCATTTCCAAATATGTGCCTTTTTATTTCCAAGAATATTAATACAACTTTCTTCGAAGAATATTTATCCAAAGGAAGCACCTTCTGTATTTTTCCCTGAGTCAAGCTGATGTTGACATTTATACCGACTGTACATGTAATTATTTGAACTTTGCAGGATACAAGAGTCTTTTCCAATACGTGCTCTCAATTAAATACTAAGGCAATTGTCATGGCAACACAACTATCTTAAGGCCGTATCCTTTTTTAATCCAACTTCTCACTGAGTGTTCATGCCGTTCTTATAAATTTGCAGTTTACAAGTAATATTTTTCAATATGTGCCGTATATAGAATACAGACAATTGTCTTGGATATGTAACCTTTAAAAGCTTGTATATTCTGCATCTCACAAAGTCGGTCCGAAATTTGCAGTTATTAAGTTATCAAAGTCACCCGAAGACAAAGGGTACAAACGAAAAAGATGGTTTTCTGCGTGATTTTTCAAAGAAACTATTAAATAAATACTTGCGCTCAGTTTAGATTACCCAGGGAACATGTGCGATGATGCAATCTGAACTCATAGGGTTTATCCAATTGTAACACCTCTGAAGTAATATGAAAGCCACCATATTGTTTCTCGCGAGACTTCTTTCATTGTACTTTCGTTATCAAATATAGATCTTTAATACAAAATCGAAATAATCATTTAATTCGATAAAGGAAACAGATATGTATATATATCACAAGTTATAATTTCATTATTTTGCATTAGTTACCGATAAAAAGATACTGGACGTGGACGAACATTTGAAATGTGTTATTTAGCTTGGGACGATTCACCCGAAATATTGTAACCATATACTTATGTTCGAGGTGTATTTCTCGGATCACGGAAATACCCAAGAAGTTACGATTGGTGTTGCTCACAAATAAGCGTTGGACATTTATAGACTAACAATGTGATTTTGAAATAATGCTATATGAAATTGAGGGTTTATAGCTATCCGTCTACCGAAATGTGCCTTCCATGGTCTTTATAGGAAAGACAATTGAGAATTGAAACGGGCCGTTATATTCGTGAATCGTTAGACGACCGTTTATGCGTATTTTGTGCCAGCTCTGAAATAGAGCCAGAAGCCCATTTTGTAACATCGTGTTGTTATTATAACTGTCTCCGTTCCGAAATTTTCGAGGATGTGATTACTATAGAAACATACGTCCAATTGTCACAGGAGCAGAAGCTATGTTATCTTATGTTAAATTGTCCACGAAAATTGGCTAAATTCGTCTCTAAAGCATATTTAATGCGTAGAAAATCATTGTATCAGTGAAGTCAATTAAGTTTTTAATTTGTATCGCTATATTTGTAGTAACCTTATTTCTGTACGTACTCTTTTATATATGGCTTAGCTTGTTTAATGTAAGGGTGAACGGGTTTTCTTTTATATGAATTTTCTTCACTCATGATGAATTCTAATAATACTATTCACTATAAATCTGCTAGTCCCTTGTATTTCGTTTCGACAAGGGTCTCGCTGTTAGTAATTATCGAAAGAGTGAAAGAGACTTTAACAATATATAATGTTCATGTGTTCAGTTCTATGAGGGATCTTCGCTCTTCAAATCTATTTGAAGAGCGGGGTGGCCTCTGGAACAGAGCCCTTTGTTGTACTCACTCATTGATTATATAGTGTGGTGGTGTAAAGTCGAATATCGGCACCGTTATATTTATATATATATGTCTGTTGCGCGAACGTTACGAGGGTTCGGTGCAAACCTATAGTGAGTCCTTCACAAACACGAAGTTCTTACTATAGTATTGTATCGGAACCCTCGAGAAACCCGTGTGTTTCCATTTTACTTACAGTATTTTTCCTCAAGTGGTATCACATTTGATACATTCAAAAGTATATACTGTATTAAACGAATAAATCATACCTTTGTTTAAGACTTACATGTTATACTGTTAATGCTATTGTAGATGTTGAAGTTTCAATACATTGTTTCATTAAGTTTAACCGTCATAAATGTATTTGACACAGCATTTTGACCTATGCGCAGGCGTTTTAAACCATTTGAAATAAACAGGTTGACGACAATATATCATGTTGGTTTTCGTTATCAATCAGTTACAAGTGATTACTAATCGAGCAGATTTCTTATTGATTGTCCCTATTTCCTCTCTTTACCTTTTCCCAAACGAAAACCACATATGACGACTTTATTGCAGACGATTTTAGAAAACATTTTTGGAAAAGGAGAAATTTCTCGTGACGAGCAATTTTTCCTTTTCCCATAAGGTTTTCTGCTCTTTCTGAAGAATATTGTTCAATTTCATCACATTTTAAAATGTCGTTTGCAAACTCTTTCAATTTGGGACAGTCGAAATTCGTTGTTTGGGAAAGGGTTAAGATATCCAACAAACCTAATATGTTGCTGTGAGAGATTGTCATAATCGATTTGTATAGGTATAACATGATCGTTCTATGAAACATTAGAGTGTTATTTTGTCATAACTTATTGACGTTCAGAAGAAGCATTTGTGCCAGCTTGAATCAATAATGCGTTTGATGATTTAATTGATTCGAAGTCATGTTTCAAAGTGAACTTATTTCTGCAATCTCTGTGATAATACAATATCTTGTGGAAACAAGTTTTCTGGAATAGGGTCTGCAATGATAAGAAATGCTTTGTGTCCTCGAATATTTTGGCAGTATTGAGAAGAGAGTGCCAAGATAGCATATCTTTGGGAGAAATAGGTTATTTGTTTGAGGGCTCCTGTACGTAATGTATGATTCATTAAGATGGACACTTATCAGATGGTGATATCATAACTGTCTTTTTCTGATGGTTTTTCATTATGAATGGTTTAACGCCTACGAAATCAACTTATGTACGAAGTGTATTTCTCAGTTCACGGAAATACCCGAGTAGTTCCGATTGCCTCAAATTAAGACTTAACCAAAACCAATAGTGAGCAGTTGGTTGTTTTTTCCTCAATGTTTTCTGAAATTTCCTGTAACATATGCAGAAAAATGAGTTATAACGGAGCAATGTGTCCATACATATTGCACAGGACCCCTTTGGTCTCGGGTTCGAAATATAGGTTAACCCACAACTCGGTGCAATTTCAGGGCACATCTCCAGGCAGCAGAATCGGGAGTTATCAACATAAGTTGTAAGAACTTGTTTTATAATCCATTTCAAATAAGTAAGCTTAACTCTGATAGCTCTGGAACCGACTTCATGCTTATGCAAGCAGTTTGGATCCAGACCAGCAGCTAAGTAAATTGTCGCAAGCGATTTCTCCTTTTGTCACAATGCTTTTTCAATCTGTTTACATACCATAACAGCTGAACTGATAGGTTTTTCACATGTTTACAAAGCTTTTCTAAAGTCGTCTGCTTCAAGTAAAGAACATGTCGTCTGCAGATGGTAAAGAATCATTCGTTTATTGATTTTAAAATAAATAAATAAATAAATAAATAAATAAATAAATAAATAAATAGATAAATAAATAAATAAATAAATAAATAAATAAATAAATAAATAAATAAATAAATAAATAAAATCGGAAATCCAGTAAGACGCGGAATTGATTGGTTGATGTCCCGAGTCTCTATGATCGTCTCAAACTTTCTTGGGTCGGCCTTATTTAATTTCCAGCCATCTCCACCATGTTAAATAGCATATCCGTTTGAGCAGTCACAGAGACAAACTACTACCACACCGTGCTTTCTCAAGACTATGTCACTTTTAAACCATTACCAAACAAAGATATTTGACCACTTTGTTGCAGACGACTCTTGAAAACATTGCGGGAAAAGGAGAAATTGCTCGCTAAGAGCAATTTCTCCTTTTCCCTCAAGGTTTTCCACTCTATCTGAAGATTCTTTTTCAATTTCATCACATTTTAAAATGTCGTCTGCAAACTCTTTCAATTGGGGACAGTCGAACATTTGCTGTTTGAGAAGGGGTTAAACTAACTTAGCCGAATTTGTATTGGGGGTTTAATTTACCTCATGACCGATCCGTTTTTTTTTGCTTTCGACTGATTCCCAAAAAAGGGGTGAGTTAATTCAAATGGTGAAGGTCACACCAAGACTGATAACAGACATCTTTGGTTCACACCGCATGGAGGTTTAGTGCTATAAAATACAAACAAAACATATTTAAAACATGCAGAAGACAAAACAATCACACAGTTTCAAAATATTTACTCTAAATGCAACACGTTCCTCTAGAAACACTGTTGGAGTGGGACTTTCAACATTTCAAAACGAAAAACTACTTGCTACAACGACGCGGAAGTGCTTCAACACAGGTCCAACACCTTCTGTGTAAATGATGAATGGTACACATAATGGTAAGTGACAGGGACCTGAGACCGGATCGCCAATCCATATTCGAATCCCAAATATTTCTCTTATCGGTGTCTCTTGACAAACCCCTACTTCATGGAGGACAGTGGTCCAGAGGTAATCCGTCGGTCTCGGGACATGAGGGCCGTGGGTTCAAATCCCGTGAGTAGCGGGATCTGCCTTGCGACGTTTCATTAATCCACATACGTTGCAAATACTGGTTGAGTGTCAAGAAAGCAGAAGCGAGAATGATTATTGACCTGAGTTGTAACAACTTTTTTCACAATTGAGGTAAGAAAAATAGATTAAATTGCATTCCTTCACAGTCTGGTACTGGTACATTTTCTAGGAATCAGTATGTTATGGACAAATGTTTGAACGGTAAACCCTGTATAGGAAAATTCGGATCAATTGTTAGTGGAACCGCATCCATCATTGAAAGGAACGCTTAATTATTTACGCACTTGACTTAAGAACTACATAAAACGAGATTAGCCAATATATGGCTATTAGAAATAAATGGTCAGATATGTAATAAACTTGTTTCCTCCTTTAGAACTTTGGGACCCGTCAGCATACAAATAATTGCAAACGACTGCTATACAATAACAACGCCAATAACCATTTAAAGTATCCTGCTCAAAACGATAGAAAAAGTTCCTTGCAACAAACAGTTTCTCTTTTTGTACTGAGTAATATATCTAATATCCAGCTGCAGGGCCGTTAGAAAGAGAGTTAAGTTTGGTACTGCCAAATTCAAATATCATACCTTATTTATTGATTGTAAGGGACACAACCGTTTGCTTCGATAGAGTCGATTTATTTACATATCTACCCATTTACCAAACATGAGTTAATATGACAAATCAAAATTAACAGTGGTCATGTAACACGATTTAATATGGTGATGATACTACCCAGTCGTCTGCAACAAAGTGGTTAAATGTCGTTATTGTTTGGTAATGGGTTAAAAGTAGATGGTAGTTATACAGACATCTACATCAGAATTGTTATTGCGCTATAATGTATCAGAAAGGTGTGCTTCCACTGCCGGCGCTCTGTAGAGATCATAAACAACCATCCATCTTTGATGCATGTATTTCCCGCGGGTGATATCAAGCTAGAAATATACGTATTTATAACACAAATTCTAGGTCAGCATACACAGTCAACGAATACGTTATAAAATCACACGAAACCTCCATTTTTTCTTTCAAAATGTATCTTTAAATGTTTAAGTGGAGTACTATCTATTTTCCCTTGGGCGACCACGCTTTAACGGTGCACGGACAGGTATTTTGGGCAGAGGCTATGTTTATACAAGACGGAAGTTATCCAGAAAGCTTATACCGAAGTTTTCTGGATGCCTGGTGTCCGTAATAAGTTGTTAGTTGTATTTAGCACGAAGATCTCCACCAACAATATTGACCGTATCTCGATGACTTAGTCAAATGCAAAGCATAGTCCTTCACTAACACGACGAACCTAGCTAAGTCTTGTAGTAAGCCACCAATTTATACTTACATGTATTGAAATCAGTGTCCAATGTATAATTTGATATATCGTTGTTCATATTTTGTAACGGACTATCATTAAAAGTTTTTGTTTTGGTTGTAGTGTGGAGGGTGGGCACTGCTTCACGCAAGCTCAAATGCTTAGACTCAACTAGGGGTTCAAGGTATGAGCCCCGACCTCGACACCATATAGTGTCACAGCATTTGGGTAAGTTAAGGCGATGTGATTTATTCGAAGCTCACAATTTCGTCAATCATAAACCATGTTAGAAAACAACCGACCATATGAATTATCTTCGGTCTCGGCTAGAAAATATCATTGATATGGTGCTTTTACTTCCTTGTAAAGTTGATATATGGTTGAGTCAGTGAATTATCCAAATCCATCAAACATGTTAGATACATGTACCATTCCATTTGATAAATAGATTTATGTTTATAACATATCGAGAAAATTAAAGCATACCAAATCATTGCTTACCCCCAAAGTACAGACGCTTTTCTGCGATGAAATTATCTCTAGTGTTAACTAGGAACTTACATGGACAAGTTTTAAGAGTCTGTGCCTTACTTTCACTTGGTCCCTCTATATATGGAGTCGAGGTCATATCCCATCCCGTGTTCTTAAAGATCGATTTTTGGCCGACTTGTACATGTCTTCCATATCTTCATAAACACGAGTATAGGATTGGGATTTGGATAGCAATAAAACATTGACCAACGGTCAATAGCAATATGAGCTACATTTTCCGTCCCTTCGTTTGTGAAACTGAGACTTATCTCATTTGAAAGCAGAAGCAGATGTGAAAACCTAGAAACTAACGCCTCATTTATAACATTGAGTGGACTCTATCATTACAAAAACGAACAACACCCAATAGCATTGCTTGTGGCGAGAAATATTTGTCACAATTATGTCTATAGTCATATCACGAATGTGCGTTTCAGCACGCGTTTACATGAGGGAAGGAAATAAAGCAATCTATGGGTAACCTGTACATCTAACCATCTGTAAAGGTAACTCGGTTGATCCAATCCGTAAATGTGGTACATAGAATGAAATATCTACCTACGCCTGGATCATTCAGACTAGTGTATAGCATATTGAACGCGAAAAGTGGGATAACCTTAAATTTCTAGCTTATCAGTGGCCAGGTGATTTTGTTATACAATATAATACCTCTTTTGTATCAATTGTATATTCACATAAAAGTCCTATACCGTTATCGTTGTGTTCTACATGACACGAAATACGCATGGCGAACTTTACGAACCTGACAAAAGGTACCGTTTCCCAAAACGCTCCTTGGATTGCCTTGTGGGTATGGTACTTTCTTTAATAGCTATCGGTCATTATTAGGTAGAGTTGGTTCTTTGGTAACGAAGTGTTTAAGGTACCACTGTCAAGACATCGGATTAAGTGAACTACATCGTTGTAGCTGAAATGGTTAACTCATCATTTTAAAAGTATTAAGTGTTACATAAGACGCACCTTTACGATTTTCTTTAACAATAGAGTGTTGTGCTTGGCAGTATTCGTTATTCATTTTTTCATTGCCATTATAGGGATAAATGTTAAAAAAAGACCTACATCGTAATGTATAAAAAGTGCATCGTTAAAAAGATGTAGAGTGAGTGTTTCTTGAGACGCGCTTGTTCGAACATGCATTTGATAAGGATTAATGACGGTTTCATGTCCAATATTTTGTTTCATTGTACAGTTATTTTGGTTTTTATGCGTACATTTCCTTCTCCAAATGACATTTATTTCTGATGTAAGGCGTTGTTTAGAAAATTTACTTGTTGGATTCTGACATCAAAAACTCGAGAACTATGTCTCTGCTACACTACATTAACACAGAAATGCTTCTGGAAAAGAACAAAACACACATACTGCTACCATTACCGCTACTGGTGGCCCAGAATTCCTCGTCTCTCGGTAAAAAAGGCGACGAATATGACGCAGACGGGGCTGTCCTGTTCATCATCACCACTGTGTTTATATACAGTCTGGCAATAGTAGCCTTTGTTGCCGGCCATATATTTGAAAGGAGCAAGACGTCGACATCGGAAAATCAGATCTCGGAGTACATATCAACGTTCAACATGGAACACTTGGATAATCTATCTAAGATGTACAAGCTGAGGAGTATGCAGCGGAAGTTGTTAGCTAGGTATGACGTGGTTCATCAAACTCTCACACGAAACGCGACTGTGCGCCAGAAATCATGTAGGAGACACCGTCGATCAGTAGAAAGCGAGGAGAAATTCCCGAGGATATTCCGGGACGTAGACCTAAAACGATCGATCTCGATGGAAGAGGTGTCCTTTTCTAGCAATCATTCTCGGGTCACAAATACAGAGCCTTTCTCAAATAAGGTTTCTCCTAGTGAATCCATGGATAGCATCCACGGTGCACTAATTCAGCAACAAAGTGACCAGGGAATGTCATATTCGATCGGAGACTCGGATCTCGCGGGAAACCTGCATCTTGACAACTTAGAGGACATGAGTATCGACCAATCAAGTGTTAGCAGCACAAATGTGTGTCAAGCCTACGAACAAAACCAAGCAGAAAACAACTCGTACGTTGATCTTTCCCAGCCAGACAACGAGAGCGTGGAGATCGACAGCGGAAACGCTATTATATCCATTGACCAATCAAATAATGGTATCCAAGATAATCTTATTTCCGAGTCACCACCAGAAAACAACAGTATCTACATCAAAGGGCCAAACAACGGCATTCAACAAGAGAATACCAGTGTCATCACAGATAAATCTTATACTGCAACTTACACACATGAAAACAACAGTATCTACGTCAAAGGGCCAAACAACGGCATTCAACAAGAGAATAGCATTGTAAACATCGAAAAATCTTATACTGGAACTAACACACAGGAAAACAACAATGATGATGTCAACCAGTCAAACGACGTCATTCAATCGGTGATAGATAACGTCTCCGTCGACCAATTAAAAGATGGCATCCAATCAGAAAACAGCTGTATCTGCGTTAACCAATCAAATGATAGACTACAATCAGAAAACAAGTTTAAATCAGTCGACAAATTAATCGATGCATCAGAACTATCTGAAAATAACAACTGCAACCTTAACCAATCAAATGATTCCGTTCAATCAGAATAGTTAGTCCTTAGTATATCGATGCAAGAAATGGTTTGTTTAATGGTTTAACTAATATACATGTAACGTTGAACCTACGGGTCTTATCATATGGCGACGATAACTTAGGTCATATTAAAAATGAAACTATATTTGCCGCTGTAGATTCTTACATCCTAAATATTTAACTAATTATTAACAATTCAAATTGGAATCATGACTTTCTCTGTCCTGACTAAATATTTGTCATTTTGGTTGCCAAAGGCAAGTCGATTTTTCACATTTTTTTTCAATTTATTTGTTTTCTGCCTATATACTTGTTGTAGAGCTGGATTTCCAACTTGTAACATGGTTCATATCTCATGCCTAGCCTTAAATAGTCCACACCAACATTCCATCATTCAAACATTCAAAAACAAAATGTCTTACTTCTTTTTTCCTATCTTTTCCAGTCAATGTGTAATTTTTGTTATTTTCTTTATTGTATTTTCTTTTTTCATTATAAATACATGCAACGTCGCGTATCCCCTAAGGGCACTGGAAAAGAACCTAATAAGCTTTTGCTTTCGTTCTTATCCATTTCATCTGTATTGTATGACTTGATATTTATGTATATTGTGTATATTTCGATGAATAAACTATGTTTAAACGAATCAGAATAGTTGAGTGTTTTTCTCTGCCCAATTAAGACTCTCAATTGAAATAAGCGTCTGAATTGGTAAAAGTAAGATAATGTTTGTCTGCAAATCTAACGCTATTATAAAACCACGTAAATAGATTACTATATACATCTATCAATTTGAGTCAACATTTCAGCAAAAAAGAGTGACAACATCTAAACATGTGATCGGCCATCAATGACATTAAAAATTGGCATAGACAACGGTGCGATATCCAGAGATGTTCAGAGAACAAAACATCTTCGTAGACCTAATAGATATGAATGTGTCTATAACTTCGTTGACAACGACGTCTGTGTGTATCAATACATCATTGATGGAATATAAAACGGTGAATATTTCAGCAACCCCATATCTATTAAGCCTTTCCGAAACAATAACAACAGTTGACCCCTTTGTTGCAGACGACTTTAGAAAACATTGTGGAAAAAGGAGAAATTGCTTGTAACGAGCAATTTTTCCCTTTCCCACGCTGTTTTCTGCCCTATCATAAGATCGTTTTCCAATTCAATCAGATTTTGAAATGTCGTCTGCAAACCCTCTCAAATTGGGACAGTCGAAAATTTGTTGTTTGGGAAAGGGTTAAGGAGATTTGCAGAAGTACACCCATCATCCCGATACTACAACAGCAGGGCGACACGGAAATATATTATTGGTTGAACATAAGACGACACTGAACTCTTTCATCTTTATAGGTCAAATTGAAAGCAACAGCAGTCGATAAATTTTGCAAGCAAATTATTTATTTCTGTATGATATTAGGTAGAAACCGTCAAGACAAATGGATACATTGCTCAATAAGAAATAAATTATCATTATTGTCACCATGGTTTTCAAAGCATTCTATAGCAGGCGCGACAAAGTAAGGTATCATAGAGTATAGGATTAAAATACACTTTGTTATGCATTGTGAATATGTTTGTGCTAGGTACTTATTCGACTAACATAATTGCCAAATGGCAAATAAAAAAAACTTTTCACGCAAGAATATAAAAAGAAAGGTATAAACAAAACAAACCATTTTAATACTCAACCAGTGCGTCGATAACAGAAGATTTATACATGACCATTTTACACATACATGTAAGAATATGTTCAAAAACACGCGCCTCAGGTGTGTCTCTACATTTTGCGCTTACGAATTGTTTTGGAATCTTTCCTTACCATGCACTATGAAAGGATATTCGTCAATAAATGATACTAATTAGTTACTTATCTAAAATCATACTAAACCAGCCACGATCATCTCAATACAGTTCACAGTTTTCTTAGGTCTAAAAGCTCAAAGCTATGTAGCTTGACACACCACTTTGTAACAAACGTTTGCCTATTTCTTTCAGCAAACTTTATTTGAAACCGCTATCGCAAATGTTAATTCATGAATACAAAGTTCATGAAACTCCTTTTTAGTTGCAGGATAAACAATCTTTATGGCAAACATTATCTTTCTTTGCAATTCTCTATTTCAGGCTCCGACACCGAGAAACTTATAAATGATAACTGACAAAAATCTGTTATAAACACATTCATAAAGAGCGCCCACCCATGTTGATTTAATTTTGAAACTTTAATAGATCGTTCTGTCAATTCGTTTAGAAAATTCATATGCTATTGTTCAACAAACTTAACTTGAGATTAAGTACTGCGCGAAATCCGTACGCAATAACCTTTTGTTTGGTTATCGTCGTTTGACAAAGATTAATTGATACATTGAATAGCAGTTGTAACGACACGTGTGTAGAACGAATGGTCAATATAGAACAACCCGAATGACTCGCGAAATGAGTTAGTCTCAAGCTAATTTCGTTGAAAATTATTATAATAAGACAATAAAATCACAGACAAATGATTAACACAATATAGAGATAAACAAGACAATAACAATCATAAATGAAACACCTATTACACTCTGTAAGGAGAAACAATGACCGAGAAAACAGAGGCATTGGCCATTCATTCAACATCAACGACACCAACACTTCAAGACTTGTGCTTTTCTATTTGGCCTATCTTATGAAGTTTCCTATCCTTTCACCTGCACAATATAAGGACCGATTACACGGTGCTTTATAATTAGTTTGCTACCTGTCACTAGATCACATGATAGTTTCTTCTATTTTCGTGTCTTTTTGTTTTCATTTTCATTTGAATCCATAAATGAATGTTGAACAGAATTAACGGCTGATGCCTTGAATAGGATGAGTTGTCGGGCTCGGTTTCGCGTGATCATCCTTGTCATTATGATGCCTTGTCCGATAACATATTCGATTTACGACACCAACTATCTATTCTGTATGTGCCAGGCTCCCTATAAATTGTTCAAGGGGCAATAGGAAGCCTGTCGGTATTTATAATCTACGTCCACAGTCCTGAACATTTATTTCAGTTTTAGTTTGGCTTCACCGCTTTTTATATCAGCTTGAGCTACTATAAAGCTCTCGCGATTGGCAACTATCATGAAATTAGACAATTTTTACGATAATGTATAACATCATTAGACACTATAGGGCAAACAACGATGATGTCATCTTAGCTACAAGCCTTACATCTAACATAGATTATGTGCTTTACAAGATAGATTATATGCTTCAGTGTACATGTTATGCGAGTAAAAGAATTTAAACAACGTCACTATCACACAATGCTTTTACAACGGTAGATTAGGTACCATAGGGGGTACGAAGCCCGAGGGGGCAGGGGCATTCGGCATAGCCGGGGCGTTTGGTAATGGCGGCAGGTGGTTGGGAGGAGGACCCTGTGGTTGCTGTGGTGGTCCGTTACTACTGGGTGCTTGTGGGCCGGTTGGAGCCTGGCCTGTTGGTGGCGGTGGTACACTGCCAGACGCCCCTGCGGCTGCTCCACTGAATGCTGCAACACTAGCTGATTTGGCTGCTGCTAGTTTGATTCCGACCACTGCAATTATCCCAGCAGCGACACATGCACCAACTGCAGCACTGCCACCGACCAGAGCCGCGTTTGTCGAAGACTTGGCTGTTAAACAAAAAGTATATCATTGTATCAAATAGGAGTGTATATACTTCGAAACAACATCATAAATCGACATTCATTGCCTAATCAATTGATTAGGATTATGTAATACATTGTAAATGATGAAATAAAAGCCTTTGTTCGAAACGGCTTTTTTTATTATTGTTGTAATCAACACATTTTACTGTTCATCGCGAAAAGGTCATGATCTAATGCAGATCTACCCTTGCACATAGAGAAAAGCCACCACTCTGATAACTTGCTCTTTGGTATGGCCAAGCACACGGTTAGAACCCTCAAACTTCGTTGTACGTTTCTTCCTCATAACCTATGAAGTGTATCCCATCGAATATAAAATGTTACATCTCTTATAGCCATTTACCCTAGAGGTAATGATATTTGCCTAAAATTCAATCGAATAAAATTGGAAATACCTTCTTCATTTTGAATGATCCCTTCATTAGCTCCACCAACGGATGTCTCTGTCGTTGTAGAGGTGGCTTCATCTGTTGATACAGCCTGCGTTATCGAGTCTGTAACGAATGGTTCACTTGTCAAAGGAGTTGTCATTGTCGAAGATGATGAACTAACTGTGGATGTTGAGTCCGTACTTGTAACATAGATCGATGTTGAAGAAGATGGCATCGTGGTAAAAGATGTCATAGAAGTTGGTGATGTGGGACTGATTGTCGATGTAAGGTCCGTACCTGTAACAGAAGTCGATATTGTTGAAGAAGATGGCATGGTGGTAGAAATTGTCATAGAAGGTGTCGATTTGGGACTGATTGTTGATGTTAAATATATATTTGTTTTAGATATTAGTCCTGTTGAAGAAAATTGGGTCAAGAAAGAAGTTGTCATAGAAGAAGATGATGTGGGACTTATTGTCGACATTATACTTGTACTTGTATCAGAAACCGATGAAGTTGAAGAAGATTGCATTGTGGAAGAGGATGTTACAGAAGTAGATGATATGGGACTGAGTGTCGATGCAATGTCTGTTCTTATGTCGGAAGTCGATGCTGATGAAGAAAATTGCATCGTGGAAGACATTGTCAAAGAAGAAGTTGAAGAGGGACTGATTGTCGACTTTAAGGCTGATCTTATATCAGAGGTCAATGCTGTTGAAGCCAATTGCATCTTGGAAGAAGTTTCCATAGAAGTTGTTGAAGAAGGGCTGATTGTCGATGTATTGTCTGTTTTTATATCGGCAGTTGATGCTGTTGAAGGGGATTGCATCGTGGAAGAAGGTGTTATAGAAGACGGTGTGGGGATGATTGTCGATGCAATGTCTGTTCTTATATCAGAAGTCGATGCTGTTATGAAAGTTTGCATCGTGAAAGAAGTTGTCAAAGAAGAAGTTGAAGAGGAGCTGATTGTCGACGTGAAGGCTGTTTTTATATCAGAAGTCGATGCTGTTGAAGGGAATTGCATTGTGGAAGATGTTGTTGAAGGAAATTGCTCGGAAGACGTTGTTATAGAAGTAGATGATATGGGACTGATTGTCAATGTTAAATGTGTAGTTGTAACGGAAGGCGCTGCTGTTGAAGTAGATTGCATCGTTGAAGTTGATTGCATCGTTGAAGTAGTTGTCACAGAAATAGTTGTTGTCGGACTGACTGTCGATGTGACATCCGAACCATAAAAAGATTCTGATGCTGTCGAAGTAGGTTGCGTAGTTGTCGAGGTTATCGTAGGAATGAATGTTGTAGGACTGCTTGTGGATATTGAGTGCATTCCAGTAACAGAAGTCGATGCTGTGGTAAGAAATTGCATCGATGTAGATCTCCTAGAAATACTTGATGTGGGACTAATTGTTGTTGTGAAATTCGTTCCAGTAGGTCTAGAAGTTGCTGATGTTGTTGTAGATGGAGTTGTGGTCGAGGCTACCAGAGTAACAATAGAGACGGATCTTGTAATAGAGGTCGTTGCCGTTGTAGAAGATGTCATAGAACTACGTGTTGTGTGACTAATTGAAGATGAAAAATCCGAAACTGTAACAGAAGTAAATGCCGTTCTAGAGGGTGACGTTGTTGTCGAGGTTAACACAGGAATACTAGTAGTTATGGTGAGGCTGCTTGTGGGTTTTGAGTCCTTTCTTGTAACAGAAGTTGATGTTGTTGAAGAAAACTGACTTGATGTAGATTCCATAGAAATACGTGTTGTTCGACTAATTGTTGTTGTGATATCCACCGCTGATGTTATGGTAGATGGAGCTGTGGTCGAGGACACAAGAGTAAAAGTTAAGTCCGATCTTGTAACAAAGGTCGCTGCAAAATCAGTACCTGTAACAGAAGTCGATGCGGTTCTAGAGGGTGACGTTGTTGTCGACGTTATCACAGGAATTCTTGTAGTAATTGTGAGACTGCTTGGGGATTTTGAATCCGTTCTGGTAATAGAAGTTGATGTTGTTGTAGAAAACTGGCTTGATGTATATTCTGTGGAAATACTTGTTGTTGGACTAATTATTGTTGTGAAATCCGTTCTAGTAAGTCCAGAGGTTGCTGATGTTGTAGAAGATGTTATTGTGGTCGGTGATATCAGGGTAAAAGTTGAGTCGGAACTTGTAACAGAAGTCGTTGCTGTTGTAGGAGTTATCATAGAACTACTTGTTGCGGGACTAATTGTAGATGTAAAATTCGTACCTGTAACAGAAGTCGCCGCGGTTGTAGAAGACGGTGTTTTGGTCGAGGTTATCATAGGAACAGTTGATGAGGGACTGCTTGAGGATTTCGAGTCCGTTCCTGTAGCAGAAGTTGATGTTGTGGTAGACAACTGATTCGATGCAGATTCCATAGAAATACTTGATGTTGGACTTATTGTTGTTGTGATATCCATTGCTGATGCTGTAGTAGATGGAGTTGTGGTTGAGGACACCAGTGTAACAGTTAAGTCCGGTCTTGAAACAGAGGTTGCTGCCGTTGCAGAAGATGTTTTAGAACTACTTGTTGGGTGACTTATTGAAGATGTAAAATCCGTACCTGTAACAGAAGTCGATGCGGTTCTAGTGGGCGACGTAGTGGTCGAGGTTATCATAGGAATACTAGAAGTTATGGTGAGGCTGCTTGTGATTATTGAGTCCGTTTCAGTAACAGAAGTTGATGTTGTTGTAGACAACTGACTCGATGAAGATTCCAAAGAAATACTTGATGTTGGACTAATTGTAGTTATAAAATTCGTTCTAGTAAGAACAAAGGTCGATGATGTTATAGTAGATTGTATTTTGTTCGAGGATACCAGAGTAAAAGTTGAGTCCGAACTTGTAACAGAGGACGTTGCTGTTTTAGAAGATGTCATATAACTACTTGCTGTGGGACTAACTGTAGATGTAGAATCCGTACCTCTAACAGAAGTCGCTGAAGTTGTAGAAGATGGTGTTGTGGCCGAGGTTATAACAGGAATAGTTGATGTGGGACTGCTTGTGGATTTTGAATCCGTTCCTGTAGCAGAAATTGATGATGTGGTAGACAACTGATTCGATGTCGATTCCATAGAAATACTTGATGTTGGACTTATTGTTGTTGTGATATCCATTGCTGATGTTGTGGTAGCTGGAGCTGTGGTCGAGGACACCAGAGTAGGGTTTAAGTCCGATCTTGTCACAGAAATCGCTGCCGTTGAAGAAGATGTCATAAAACTACTTGATGTGGGACTTTTTGTAGATGAAAAATCCGTACCTGTAGCATAAGTCGCTGAAGTTTTAGAAGATATTGTGGCGGTCGAGATTATCATAGGAATAGTTGATGTGGTGCTGTTTGTGGATATTTGGTCCGTTCCAGTTTGTCCAGAAGCTGCTGATGTTGTAGTAGATGGAGTTGTGGTCAATGTTACCAGAATAATGGTTGAGTCTGATCTTATTATAGAAGTCTCTGCTGTTGTAGAAGATATCATAGAACTACCCGTTGTGTGACTTATTGTATGTGTAGCATCCGTTCCTGTAACAGAGGTCGTTGAAGGTTTAGAATATAGTGTAGTGGTCGCGTTTATCATAGAAATAGATGAAGTTGAGCTGCTTGATAATATTGAGTCCGTTCCAGTAACAGAAGTTGATGTTGTGGCAGACAACTGACTCGATGTATATGTCATAGAAATACTTGATGTTGGACTAATCGTTATTGTAAAATCCGTTCCATTAAGTGCAGAAGTTACTGATGTTGTAGTAGATGGAATTGTGGTTGGGGATACCAGAGTAATAGATGAGACAGATGTTGTGACCGAAGTCACTGTTGTAGAAGATGCCATAAAAGTACTTGATTTTGGACTAATTGTAGATGTAAAATCCGTACCTGTAACATAAGTCGCTGAAGTTGTAGAAGATGGTGCTGTGGTCGAGGTTACCATAGGAATGGTTGATGAGGGACTGCTTGTAGATATTGAGTCTGTTCCTGTTACAGAAGTTGATGTTGTGGTAGACAACTGATTCGATGTAGATGTCATAGTAATACTTGATGTGGGTCTTATTATAGTTGTGAAATCCGTTCCATTAAGTACAGAAGCTGCTGGTAATGTAGTAGATGGAGTTGTGGTCGAGGACACCAGAGTACCAGTTGAGTCCGATCTTGTAACAGAAGTCGCTGTTGTTGTAGAAAATGACATAGAAATACTTGATGTAGGACTAATTGAAACTGTATAATTCGTACCTGTTACAGAAGTCTCTGACGTTGACAAAGTTCTTGTTGTGGTCGAGGTTATCATAGGAACAGTTGATGTTGGACTGCTTGTAGTTATTGAGTCTTTTCCAGTAACAGAAGTTGATATTGTGGTTGACATCTGACTCGAATAAGATGTCATAGAAATGCTTGATGTGGGACTAATTGTTGTTGTAAAATCCGTTCCGGTAAGTCTTGAAGTTGCTGATATTGTAGTAGATGAAGTTGTGGTCGAGGATAACGGATTGATAGTTGAGGTCGATCCTGATACAGAAGTCGCTGCTGTTGTAGAAGATGTTATAAAACTACTAGTTGTGGGACTAACTGTAGATGTAATTTCCGTTCTTGTGATAAAGGTCGCTGAAGTTGAAGAAGATGGTGATGTGGTCGAAGTTATCATAGGAACAGTTGATGTGGGACTGCTTGTGGATATTGATTCCGTTCCTGTAGCAGAAGATAATTTTGTGGTAGACAACTGACTCGATGTAGATTCCATAGAAATGCTTGATGTTGGACTAATTGTAGAAGTAAAATCCGTACCTGTGATAGAAGTCGATGCAGTTCTAGAGGGCGACGTTAAAGTCGAGGCTACCAGGGTAACAGTTGAGTCCGATCTTGTAACAGAAGTCGCTGTTGTTGTTAAAGATGCCAACGAAATACTTGATGTGGGACTAATTGAAAATGTAAAATTCGTACCTGTAACAGAAGTCGCTGAAGTTGAAGAAGTTATTGCTGTGGTCGAGGTTATCATAGAAATAGTTGATGTTGGACTGCTTGTGGATATTGAATCCGTTCCAGTTATAGAAGTTGATGGTGTGGTTGAAAACTGACTTGATGGAGATTGAGTCCTAGAAATACTTGATGTCGGACTAATTGTTGTTGTGAGGTCAGTTCCAGTTAGTCCAGAAGTTGCTGATGTTGCAATAGATGCAGTTGTGGTCGACGACACCCGAGTAACAGTTGAGTCCGATCTTGTAATAGAAGTTGCTCCTGTTGTAGAAGATGTCATAGAAATACTTGATGTGGGGCTTATTGTAAATGAATGAACTGTACCTGTAACAGAAGTCGCTGAAGTGGCAGAAGTTGGTGTTGAGGTCGAGGTTATCATAGAAATAGTTGATGTCGGGCTGCTTGTGGATATTGAGTCCGTTCCAGTAACAGAAGTTGATATTGTGGTAGACAACTGACTCAATGTAGATGTCATAGACAATCTTGAGGTGGGCCTATTTGTTGATGTAAAATCCGTTCCAGTAAGTCCAGAGGTCGTTTCTGTTGTCAAAAATGGTGTTGTGGTCGAGGACACTAGGGTAACAGTTGAGTTCGATCTTGTAACAGAAGTCACTGATGTTGTAGAAGATGTCATAGGATTACTTGTTGTGTGACTAATTATAGATGTAAAATCCGTACCTGTAACAGAAGCCGATGTGGTTCTAGAGGGTGACGTTGTGGTCGAGGTTGTCATAGGAATAGTTGATGTTGGGTTAATTGTAGAAGTAAAATCGGTTCCTGTAACAGTCGCTGTTGTTCTCGAAGAAGACATACTTGATGAGGTAGTAATTGAAGACGTCGAGTCCGTTCCGGAAACAGAAGTGGCTGTCTTTGTAAACGATGGCCTCGTTGTAGTAGATAACATAGAGATAGTCGACGTGGTATTGGTTGTTGGTGTTGTGTCCAGACCAGTAACAGATGTTGATGATGCAGTCGAATATGGCCTCGTTGTAGAAAATGTCACAGAACTACTAGATATGGGACTGATTGTAGATGTAAATTCGGTTCCAGAAACAGACGCCGATGTTGTTGAGGAAAGATCCGTTGTGATCGAAGTTATCATAGAACTAGTTGGTGAAGTTGGTGTTGGGCTGATCAGGGATGTTGAATCCGTTACAGTAACAGAGGTCGGTGGTATTGTCGAAGATGGCCTCGTTGTAGAGACAGAGGTTGATGCAGTTGATGAAAATGGCGTCGTGGTCCAAGAAAATGTTGATGTTGGACGACTGATTGTGGATGTGATACCAGAACTGGTATAAGGCGTCGCTGTCGTTGTATAAGAAATACTAGATGTAGAGCCTAGCGTAGATGTTTCGTCTGTTATACCTGTCGACGCTGAGGAATGTCCGGTCGTCAAGAGAGTAGTGTCTATCAAGGTTGTCGAGGAAGCAACGGATGTAGTCGAATGAATACTTTGAGTGGATCGTGTCTCTACATCAGATGTGGCTGTTGTTGTTGTTGTTGTTGTTGTTGAAATCGAAGGTGCAGACGTTGTAGAAGTGATAGAATCACTGCAACACCATTTGGAAATGTCGCTTGACTCGGGGACGGGTATTGGCTCTGTCTTAAACCAGTTCTCTAAATACTTCGGCCGTTTGTTGTAAAATCTCTCATGGTACGCCTGCCATCCCAATGATTCGTAACCCGGGGGGAGCTCTGATACATCAAGCGGTGGTAAGAGATATGCCGTGGTTTGAAGAATGTTGTTTTCATAAGCATACGACGGTACAGACTTCAAACATTCTTCACTGTGGGTATGTAGCGTAGTCTCTGCCGGATTTATACTATGTGACCAGTCCGTGCCAGCTGTTGTCATTTCCGGTTCACTGTAACTTGTACCGGAATACCCGTTCATACTAGCTTGTGTTACTTCCGGTTCGTTGTAACTTGAACCAGATAACCAGTCCGTCGATTCCAGGTTCTCTGTCCCGTCGTTACTCGTGAACCAGCCGTTGTATTCTGTTGTATCAGTGAACGATTTGGTCGATGTTGACCTAAACACATCTGTAGCGGAACTTGTTGGTGCATATCCACTGTAGTCTACAAAGAAACATAATGAAATTATTATTACTGTAATATCAGATTTAAAGGATGAATATATATTCGAATGTAGAAGTATATATTGGTCGTTTAACCCTTTACCAAACACCAAAATTTCGTCTGTTCCAAATTGAAAGAGTTTGCAGACAGCATTTCAAAATATGATGACATTGAAAAATAATCATATGATAGGGCAGAAAACTTTAAGAGCAATTTCTCCTTTTCCCACAATGTTTTCCAAAGTCGTCTGCAACAAACTGGTCAAATGTCGTTATTGTTTGTTTTGGTAATGGGTTAATAAGGTTTCATAACTGATATGTCGTCAATCAAAATCCTATGCCCCTCATAGAAGAATATATGACTGGTTGAAAGTAAGAACAACAGCAGACGACAAAAAAGGATTAGCGGACATATACGATATTGAATGTATTGTCATTTCTCCTTTAATCACGGAGGTTACTAAAGACTTTTGTTGCAGGTGTGTCAAGGTGGGGTATCACATAATCATTCGAATATTTATTCGAATACAATACAAAAGAACGACAAAGTTGAAATCTACATGTGGGACAATCGGGAAGAAAATCGTGGACTCCCTCTACTAATCCTTTGTTTGTTGATTAGGTGTGATCAAATTTAGTCGACATTTGAGCGCGTTTGTTCCTAATTGTCCCACATTTATACTTAGATTGAATACCATTTTCTATGTAAACCACATTTAGACATCAGCAACAAAATCAAGATACCATCATGGTTTACGGAGAATTTTCTTATGACAAGAATTTCTCCTTTAGCCGCATATTGTATGGAATATTTCGTCATACGTTATTGCTTCCAGTTTTGACCAATCAAACATTTAAGAATTGATTCTCACACAATTTTCTCGCAGCCGCTTCAAAGATATTTCCAAAATTATTCTTAAAATGGAAAACCGGTACGCACGCTCTATAATGTTGTGATAAGAAATAAAAATCAGTTTACCTCCATTGTCCGGGATAAGGCCTGCGTGAGCCCCTGACAACACTACCAGCGTCAGTACCATCAGCACACACGGGCGAAGGCTCACACCCATTACAGGTTGTCACTATACGAAATATAGTATTATGTTTTAGGTTGTAGTGTCAATATTTTATTACATTCACGAAATTGTATTACATTCAAGAAACATTTGGCATCGATGTTTACACGACAAGTTATTAAAGATCCTGTGATATACGCATTATGCTTGGCTTTTTTCTAATTTTCGAATATTAAAAGGTAGGTTAACAAGTCGTATTATTACCGACAAAAAAGATTGCAACTACGTCTTCACAAAATGTCATTCTTGGTTAGGATACTTCAACATACCAGGAAAGCGTGTCCAATGTCACTGAAGACGAACGCTTACTTTGATCCAAGGAACGTGCGATAAAACCGCAAAAAAACGTTGAAACCTGTGTTAAGCCTATATTTAACACACAAACAGCAGAGGTTATCATTTTCTTTTTTTTACTTTGAACAGCGGCATGTCTTGAGTTCGTTATAGTACTTTTGAAACTTCGATATAATATATTATTATATTATAACTCTAATTCAAGGTCAAGCCTCACCAACTCACTGAGAAGGGAATCAGGACAAACTTATCTCGCGTTCAAAACCCAGAATACCCAGTGGTAAATGATTTCAATATGACATGATCTACTCCTCTCTCACCACTGATCAAATTTTATTTATGTTATTGATTCAATATGTGATTTTGGTAAACTATCGTGGGTCGCTAGTGAGACGAATTCAGGAGCGTGAATATATGTACTGATCGAAATTATACATGACTGAAATAAAACTTAAAACTTCAATCAGCTCACACTAAATGTCGTTACTAGTTGATATAAAACATTGTCAGCAGACGATAGACATGAAGTATGAATTCAATTTTACTTAATTCTTTAGATATCACCAAAAGACACAATTCTTATTGATCATTTGGTTAATGGTTCAATAAGACAAATAATAAAACGTAAACATACCTGTATATTTCTGATTTATGGACCAAAATTTCTATTTTAATCCAATGGCTTGTTCCATGCACAGTGTTTCTACATTGTTATTATTGTCTTTTCTTTGTATTTTATAAAAGTTTAATCAATTCTAGTGAAATATTTAGATATCACTATATTACAGAATTCAGGAAGTCGTTCTAAAAATCGAAATAATAGAATTCGTTTAAAGTGTCTACATATACACAATGTGCACCCAAATAGAACTTTCTTCTTTGAAAAGTCGCCACGGACTAATAAGCCTTTTGTTTCAATCTACGTAATTCGCCTGAACAAACCCTTCCTTAGACCACGAATAAAGTGACTAAAGCAAGCATGAGACAACCATAATAGACAGACAGATTTTCATACATTTTGAATTAATTGACATATTATCATGCATATTTGTTAATCGAGTTCAATGAACGTCTCATTTCTTCTTCATATAAATAGCCAAATGTAAAACAAACGTAGTCTTCATTCAGAAAAAGGCCAGTTTATACTTACTCTGTCTGAAACATGGAGAGATAACAATCACAAAAAAAACAAATGGGGCATAATGAGAAGTTGCTCGAAACTTACTGCTGGTAAAAAAACATCATAATAATGCTTGGAAAGGTGTTATAAATGATGCTCTACAAATACGTTGATTACTTTTTTTCCGACGTTTAAGGAAATCATTCACATGAAAGCAGTAAACGTGAAAGCATATTGCGAAAAATACTGAGGAGGACATATCAAGACGATGAAAAGGAATGCGTGTCGACTGTTGAGATATGACTGAATTAGCATATATACCACCTGAGCTACATTATTGCGTCTTCTAGCTAGCGACTTTCAAAAAACATTGTGGAAAATGGAGAAACTGTTTGTCACAAACAATCTATCCTTTTGTCACAATGCTTTTTCCCCATTCTATTTACATACCACAACGGCAGAACTGAAAGGTCTTTAACGTGTTTACGAAGCTTTGTCGTTTGTTTCAAGTCAAACAATGTCGTCTTCAGGTGGTAAAGAGTTAAGACAGTCGGGAATGTTCCAACTTGCAAACAGTTTGCGACGTTCAGTGATATCGTTCATGTCCACATGAAAGCAGTAAGCGTTAAAGAATATTGCGCATACCTGGGGAGGAAATACCAAGATCATATATCCGTTGGTGTGCTGACCACTATGATATGACCGAACTAATGTTGAAATGACTCTAAGCCTTAACCCATTACCTAAAATAACGACATTTGACCAGTATGTTGCAGACGTCTCTGGAAAACACTGTGGGGAAAGGAGAAATTGCTCCTAAAGAGCAATTTCTCCTTTTCCCACAATGATTTCTACCCTATCAGAATATTATTTTCAGATTTCATCACATTTTCAAATGTCGTCTGAAAACTCTTTCAATTTTGGACAGTCTAAAATTCGGCGTTTGGTAAAGGGTTAAACACCATAATCTCGCAATTTGTTGACTTAAATGTAAGAAGTCAGTGTAACAAAAGGAATTACTGTGGGCGACAGTAGTGCAGGGGTAGAGTGTTAGCCTCTTTTACAGATGGTCGCGGGTTTGATCCCTTTTAGTCGCAGGGACTAACCCAAAATCGGAACGGGTACTGATTAAGTATCCAGGAAGCAATCATCACTGAATTGAACATGCTTCGATTCCTACACAATCGATGTAAAGCAAATAAGCTCAGATGATTTGTTTATGAAAATGAATTGTTTCACGATCATTTTTACCATTAACCCTTTACCAAACGCCGAATTTTCGACTGCCCCAATCGAAAGAGTTTGCAGACGACATTTATAAATGGGATGAATTGAAAAATAATCTGCTGATAGGGCAGAAAAGATTGTTAAGAGCAATTTCATTCTTTTCCCACACTGTTTACCAGAGTCGTTTGTAATAAACTTGTCAAATGTCGTAATTGTTTGGTAACGGGTTAAACAAAAGCAGAATACAAATTATCGTTCGTTGTTATTTTTGTCCGCTGTTTTCGATAAGTGAAAAATATAATAGGAGGTTAAATTTTGAAAACGCACGGGAATGGCACTTTTCGATACGAACCGAGGTCGTATCGTCTGTTTTGAAGTACTAGCAGTATGGTTATATTTAGATCAATAATGAATAGAACCATTCACCGGAAAGGAATACAAAACGTACTTGTTATGATTAGACCTTTACTAATCAATTACTTTACTCAAAAGAATATGTTCGAGAAACAGGTAATGGAATAACGGTTTGAAAAAAGGCAACATTGCTCTTGAAAAGCACATTTTGCCCTTTTCTAACAGTAATTCAAATTATTCTAGACTATAAATTAACAATTTTAAATTCAATTGTACGCTTCTAACTATTTGTACCAAAATTTTGGGAATAAGCATTTGTTGGATGATTAACAGTTCACGAATAACTATGTTGCTACCGAAAGGTCTATATCACTTTGCCGTCGAGGACTTGAGTGATTATGGTAGCATGAACATTGCCCTGGGTCTAGTCAAAGTCTAGTTACCAATTGTTACTCATAACTAACAATCGGCTCCTTGAGACTACCGTGTAAAGGAGAAATAATGTTTGCAAGGGGATAACTCCTTTAACATAAACATCGATAAGGAAAGTATCCTAGATCCACCAGTGTAAAAGATATTTATATGGAATGTATTCATACATCACTTTGCAGTCGAGAATTTGAGTGATCATGGTAGCATGAACATTGCCTTGTTTCACCATAATGTGGTATTTCTGGAAAGACGTGTTCTATAAACTCCCAAGTGAATGTGTGTCTACCGTTTTATCATTACAGCATTGGTCTCTTACCGAGTCAAATATTAATTCTGCCTCCGTGGCCTAGTGGTAAGAGTTCAAAACATGAAATCACATGGCCCCTGTCCACGACGGTTCAAACCCTGATGAGGGATATGGATTTTCATGAGAGGTAGTCTCTCGACTGACTGCCGATGGTTCTACCCGGCTTGACCAGCCCTTATGGGCAGTCGAGTGTGGGGTCTCTATCCATCATTAGGAGTCGGGCATCGCTACATAACTGAAATAATGTTGATGTGACGTTAAACCCATTTTATAAATATACTATTAACAGTCTGGATTCCTAATGACGGACCTAATGAGGACCAACATCCCTAGGCTTTGTATGATACAGAAATGAAGAGAACACATCATTTCTATAAGTTTATTCCTTTAATTTCTTTTTAACTTTTATACCAAAATTATTTACACCAAATTTTTCTTTGCTATAATTATGTTGTTGACAAAATCACTTCAGTTTGACATTATCTTCAACATTCGAAATGTTGTTAGTATCTCAATCAAAGCAGATATTAAAAATCACACCCAAACAATATTGTCTTACATTACGTATGTTGTTCATAACTTTTTTAAAAAAGCATAATGAAATACTCTGCTAACCGAGAGTGTGCCGTTTAACTTCGATAGACATTCAATGCTAGATTTACCCTTTACCAAACGCTTAATTTGCGACTGTCCAAAATTGACATAGCTTGCAGACATTTCAAATTGTAATGAAATGGAAATATCATATTCTGATAGAGCAGAAAACATTGTGAAAAAAGGAGAAATTGCTTGTTAAGAGCAATTGATACTTTTCCAACATAGTTTTTTAGAGTCGTATGCAACAAAATGGTCAAATGTCGTTAATGCTTGGTAAATGATTAAAACCTCTGGTAACAGTGGAATATTTTCAGCAGCAGCTGTCCCTTCTTTCAATTTTATCATGATTCTAGCTTAAGCTCCAGCAGCTGAAGACAGCATTTTTCAACGCCAATTCGATTTTTTTTAAAACAAAAAGCATTGACATTTGGAATGGATTGGTTGAACCATTTAGGTATATACAGTGATTTATATACAAACAACAAACAAACCGTTTGGCTATTTACTATTCTGGATTGTATACATATACAATAAACATTTTAAAATCAACAATTATTACAAATAAAACTTGACTGGAAAGTAGGGCATTACATTAGTTAAGTAAGCATGGATGACTTTCAACATTTGATAATAGAAAAATCCAGATGTCACCTTAATCAACATCTGCAATAGAAGCAGACATCACCAATGGGGTCCAATCAAAGTTCTTTGCCGACATAATCAACATCTAGTTACAAAGTCCTTATTCTTGCCAATTGTTACTCATTATTAACAATCTGCTTCTTGAGACGCCAAATTTATGACTGTACTAAATTCAAAGAGTTTGCAGACAACATTTCAAACTGTGATGCAATTGAAAAATAATCTTCTGAAAAAGACAGAAAACATTGTGGGAAAAGGAAAAAATTGCTCATAACTATTCAAGACTGACTTGAATACAATCAATGGATTTAAAAAAGAATACCCTATTCTTCAAAACTTTCAAACATACCAAACACACTTTTTTCATGATACATTAGCCTTGCAATCTCTCTCTCTCTCCTCCGAACAGAAAACACATATATTACAAGGAAGGAAAATCTAGCTTTACTTCTACATAAATAGGGAGATCAGGTCACACTCTTATACATTCATTTCTGATATCAGAATGCTTTGAGAAAACTTGATTTATTGATCAATATTTTCATCAAGTAATCAAGTTTACCAGAAGGATTCTGATCATTTGTAATTAATTCTGAGACAATAGCATTACCCTATTTAATTCTGGATTATAAATAATTCTCAATATGGAGAAAGCATTCATTATATTTATAATCTTCCAAACACTTTCGTCTAGTTCTATAACCCAATTAGAAGTGTCTCCTATAACGCTGTCTCAAACCTTTATCTCATACAATCTTATTTTTTGACAGACTTGCAACAGATAATTAAAGAAACAAAAGTTCATGAAATAACAACTCATTTTTTCGCAGCAGACTAAAAAAGCAAGATAATTAATTGGTATAAGGTTAGTTTAAAATGTCAATATCAAGTTTTGCTATAATCTTTTCAAAAGACCTCTGCTTCAAAAGGCAAAACAAAAAAAAATGGAAATTCTTTACACAATAAAGAATTAAATGAGTCAAATTGTTCTGATACACATTGTCCTGTCCGAGTTTGATCTACATTGCTTGTCTATTCTTCCTCTATCACATTGGTCCCTACATCTGTCATTCTTTATCTAAAACTGGACTCCTGCTCAGGCTTTGTACATAGTCATGAAGCAATGATTGGATTTATTCAGATCCAAGCTTGGCACCAGCAATCTGAAATATTAAAACAAAAAATAACATGTTAAACTAAGAAATTACCTCATTACTCATTACCAAACAATAATGATGTTTAACCAGTTTGTTGCAGAAGACTCTGGAAAACATTGTGGGAAAAGGAGAAATTGATCTATTTTCCTTTTCCCACGATGTTTTCTGTCTTATAGGAAGATTAATTTTCAATTCCATTACATTATAAAACGTAGTCTGCAAAACACATGCCTTCATGAGAGAACTAAAATTATTTCAAATTGAAGACAGATATCAAAACCATAATCAAGTATGAAAAATAGTGTTTGTTGTGATGTTCCATTGAATTATTGTAAGAAATAGGTGAAGTTCTCAATTTCTATAGTTTTTGTGTATCTTCAGCTGACCGTGTGTTAAAACGTGTATACATGAAGGAAGAATTTAATGAAATAAATTTGACCATATCCATTGACAACCATTAAATTCCAGTTATAGGGGAGCAATTTACAAACTTATTCGTTCACAATCCATAAGCGAGTGTTTGGTTGAGTTTCAATGTCATATATGCAGCAACATTGCTTTTCATAAAGAGAATCTAGGTTTGAAAACAGGTTCAGCAAATCTTTCTTTCAGGCATTTGATGAAAATCATAATGACATTTATCAGTAGAATACAACACAACTTTCTATAAGTAATTAGGTCCTTTGGATTTTAATACTAAGAAATACCTCATTAAAAAGATGAGTAACATGTACATAGAATAGAAAATATTCAGGGTTCAATGCAAGACTACAGTAAGTACTTCATGTTTATGAAGCACTTACTATAGTATTGCATTGAACCCTCGATATGCTTGATTTACATATACATCATATGAAAATAAAGGGACAAAAAAGAGTAAATAAGAGTTTGAAGAGAGGTGTATTCATTTTTTACAATCACTGCTATTAATACCTTCCATGAAAGCAGGTTTAAATGAATAGCTTTAGTGGACTTTTCTTTATATTTCCAGATTAATCAGCCAGAGCGAAGGCCGTGGCAAACTGATAATTGAAATAATTATAAAAAAAAAAAAGAATGGTCACAAAAGCAAACACTTCTTTCTTACAAAGACAAAATCGGCTGCCTGATAAGAAGAAAAAGGATGGAATTCCTTGTAATGTAAAATAACAACTCATCTTGTTTTGTTTTTATCAAGAATTGATTTTTACTTTCTTTCATTGGTAATGGCACGTGTAGATCTTTTACAGCATTGAAAAAAAGGGTTTCAAAACATTATAAATACAATGTGATTGCATTTTATCAAATCCTACATTTAAGATTTATCTTGGTGATAATAGGAATAAAGTATCATTACAAGAAATGATGTTCATGCTGAGACTTTTCTTCTTTTGTTTGGTGTTTTGAGCCGAGTTAATAAACCTCCTTTTCATGATAAGAATTTAGAATGTAAAATGATGAAACAAGTTGAACTTATCCCTTGGTATTTAAATAACAGTCAATCAACCTTCATATCACAAAGAAAATGCTGTTCTTCTTACTAATGCTACTGTTGCCTTCAATTTGGTCGGAATTTGAAATCCTTTGTAGAGAAATGGGAATAAAGATTTGTATCTCCATGGCTACATACCTGTAAGATAGCAACAATAACGCCAAACAATCCGATGGCACTGCCAAAGATTTCAATAATTAGGATTTTCACAAAGAGGCTCGCACTCTGGGCATCAGCAAGGGCAGCCCCCGAACCTACAACCCCCACACAGATACCACAGCCAATGTTACATATCCCAACAGTCACACCTGCTGCAAACATCTTGAAACCTGTGTACATAATTATTGAAATAAGGAAGGCAGTCAAGATATAATACATTTACAAAGGAAAAATAAAATTGAAAATAGATATAAAACATTTACAAAGAAATAATAAAATTAAAAATAGGAAAGCAGTCAAACATTATAGATTAATAAGACAAACAAACATTAATAGGATGCATATACAATGTTGTTTATAATCTCATTAACCCTTTACCAAATGCCACATTTTTGGCTGTCCCAAATTGAAAGAGTTTGCAGATGACATTTCAAAATGTGATGAAATTGGAAAATAATCTTTTGATATGAAAGAAACCAATCTTCAAAGGTTTTTCAGAGTTTCGCATTCTGAGCTCATTTGAAATCCTCAAGTAAAACCATGAGATTGAGCCAATAACGAATAATTTTTTCAACAAAAGGAAGATATGTTGTTGATACAGCCTCAATAGTTTGCAATCTTTTCTAATGGCTGATACTTGCTTAATAAATTGGTGTTATTGGATTTTACATTGCGTAAATAATCATTATATTATGATCCCTAGCTTCTAAACAATTTAGTAAGACCCAATTAACAAGCCTACTTATCCAGGATTGATTACTCAATCATGAAAGTTATCAAACAAATTATTTGTCTGATATTATATACATTGTATATGGTCTAATATGTTTAACCCTTACCCAAATTTTCAACTGTCCCAAATTGAAAGAGTTTGCAGACGACAAATCAAAATGTGATGAAATTGAAAAATATTCTTCAAATAGGGCAGAAAACCTTGTTGGAAAAGGAGAATTTGCTCTTAGCAAACAATTTCTCCTTTTCCCACAATGTTTTTCAGAGTTGTCTGCAACAAAGTGCTTAAATGTCGTCATTGTTTGGTAATCAGTTAAAGAAGGAGCCATAAGAGATTTCAGAACTTGTCTGAAATTGTTTTAAATCTGAATTTGAAAAGGAAAATTTATAATGACTGAAAGTTTCCACAAAAGAAACATTTGATGCAAGACTTTACATTGTAAGTGCCTAACAAACAAGAAGCACTTCCTACAGTATTAAACTGACATCTTGATATATTGTGTATTATGTTTGAAAGAGAAGCTCACCAGCATCATATGACTTTTTGATAGACTCAGCACTATCGGTTGCAAAATCGAAACCCTGCAAAAAAAGAAAATTAATAATAAGCAGTCCAAAATCCACCAATAGTTGAACCAGATCTTTAATGCCTTCATTCAAACCCTTATAATGCTGGATAATTTTCTTTAAACTTATTTTTTTGTCGTCTGCTTGACAAAAACCTTGAATATTTGCTTAATTTTGATGAGGAAAGATACTCAGAGTAGCAAACAGGTTAGATCACAGGCCAGCTGCCAATTTAATTGGCGGCTGGTCTGGATCCAACCTGTTTGCATAAGCATGAAGTTGGTCCCAGCATTACAAGGGTTAATGAATACCTTTATTAAACAGATGAAATGATATGCCTTTTTGAAAGTGAGCATTATGAAGAAAGGGACAAAAGGAGGTTTGTAGTGTGAAAATCGTCTTTAAGTTATATATCAAATATTTTTTCATAGAAAGTTGATCCTTAGATAGAGATCTTATCACCCAGAACACTGTGATAATTCTTATGAATAAAGCCTCATGAACTCTGGAGTCCCTTCTCACAAAGATTTGTGACTTTATGTCCATGTAAACAAAATTGTCTAAACCCTTGAATCTCAAATGTAATTTTGTTTTTTCATAAATAAACAAACCTTCCCATTACAGATTTTATAATACCATACACTGAATTTAAACCTTTTCTTTTTTTACATCAATTCTGTTTGTCTGGCTGTCAAATGGAATGATGATGTTTTTAATAAATTGAATTCAATTAAGCCTGTCCTTGGAGAATGGTACCCTTCTTACAGGTCTGTATGAGGAGAAGTAACTATTGCACGAATCTGATTGGCAATTCACGCATTACACACTCCTGGCTCTTGGCTAAGGAAGATGCACATGAATGCATCCCATGTAATGCATCCTTTACCGTCAAACATATATTACTTAATTGCATTGATTTCAAATAATTCATTCAAAATATTTCAACATTGATATGCTTCAGGTGCTTTTTGAGACTGCCAGGATTTAATTAATTCTTACTTTTCTCAAAAAGATAAGAATTTACTAGAGACAAGACTAGATGTGAAGGACTAACTATAGTCTTGTATCGAGCCCTTGAAATGAGGAACGCCTTAACATGGAGAGAACAAATACTCACTGATATATTATTTGTAATAACAATAGCCATGATAATGCCATAGATGGCAACAGCTTCACAGAAAATGATACTGATCAGATTCTTGGTCTTAATTCGTGGTGCCTTTACCCCTCCACCCAGGATACTGGAGCCTGTGGTGAAAATACCCCTGAAAATGAAATAAAATATTTAGAAAAATTAATGAACTGGGTTTTAAAGGTCCATGTTCACAGAAGTGAGTGAATTTGGGAGTTAAAAGGAGACCCTATTGAAAAGACTCCTTTAACATAACTTATTTTGTGCTTGAAATATAGTTGTCTCATATTCAATCATGTTTATCAACAACTTGTTTGTTTACATATTCAAAATAACGAATTCTGTTTGGTCGGTTAAAAACTTGTGTATCAACTGTCAAGGTCAGGGGTGAAAAAATCAACCAATCTGAATTATTGAACTGGCTATTCTGGGTTATTTCTTGTTGGCTGTCACGCTTTAGTTGTGCTGCTGGGGTTTTCTGGTGATAACTTTTTGAATCTGATCAAATTACCAAATAATACAGTTTGATATAGCATTAGTCTCCTTTTATGTGCCTTTAAGAAAAGTCATTGGAGGCAAAACTTTTTCAAAAAAATTCACTTGTCCATTAAGGCTTTTGGACAAATGGGCAATGCAATTAATTGATTTTGCCATCCCTGGTCTCTCTTTTATATTGCTTAACATCAATTGGGCCTCATCACAAGCTCCTTTAAGAGCTAGAGTGTTTCTCTCAAGCTCTTTATGGGGTTATATTAAAGAATTAACTAACCCTTAAAATGCTGGGTAATTTTCTAAAAATAGATTATGGTGTCATCTGCTTTCCAAAACCTTTCATATCTGCTTACTTTTGATCAGGAAAGAAACCCAGGGTAGCTAACAGATTAGATCACAGGCCAGCCGCCAATTTGGCTGTTGGCCTGGATCTAACCAGTTTGCATAAGCATGCAGTTGGTTCCAGCACTATAAGGGTTAACCCATTACCAAACAATAACATCATTTTACCACTTTGTTGAAGACGACCCTGGAAACATGGTAAGAAAAAGCAAAATTGCTATTAACAAAAGTTCAAAATAAGTTATATCAAGCAATTTCGGCTTTTCCCACAAGGTATTCAGCCGTATCAAAGATTATTTTTCAATTTCATCACATTTCGAAATGTCTTCCGCAATTTCTTTCAACTTGTAAAAGGTTAATCTATATAATACATACCAAGCCGCTCCTACAACAGACAATGAGATGGCCAATCCAACCCCCAGACACGCCCACATATATGGTGATGTGCTTGTCAAAAACCTGAAACAATTTTGTATAGTGTTTAATGCTGTATCTACAATTTTTTAGTTATGAAGCACCTTTCCTGGATCCACCAGTAATAGGCAAGGGCTCTAAAGTGACTTGCCAAACGGCACTCCCATGAGATAAGAGGTCTCAGTGGTGCTGAAACCTAGAATCCCTGAGTTTTAAGTCCACCACCTTAACCACTGGGCCAAGCATGACCAATAACCTGAAATAAAGAGCTTTCCACAGATCATCAGATGGATCATTGCAACATGTTCATCAAAATGTATATACATGTAATTTATAAAAAATGTACATAATAAAATAACTTAATAAATAAGACTTTTAATTATTAATATCTTGAAATACAGAGGTTGGAGTTTTTTTTGTTAATCATAAGAAAAGTGGATGATGAATATATGTCTTTTTTTAATTATTCCAGTAGCTGCCATATAAAAAATTGCCTGCAATTTAACACTTATTGAAATGTTTAAAGACGAACATTGATTTTTCCCCATATTTACCAAGGCAAAAATTCTCCGTATCCAGTTACCAATTACTCCTACAAAACATTAAGCTTCTTCCAATAACTTCCAATAGAACTTTTTACAATGTTTATACCATTTTTTCAATAACTCAAAGTAAAAAACTTCTTTTGTATAAGTAATAGAATCGAAATACATGTAGTTTAATTATGACTAATTAATGAGTTCAAATAATATAACATTGAATAAGCACCAATTACTCAGATTTATTATTTGATAAACTTTAAGTTCTACTCCATAAGCAACCGTTGTTGGATCAAAATATCTTTATATAATGAAGAAACTACTTAAAATTTGTTGTTGCAAAAAATCTCCATTGTGGGTAGTAAACCATAAAGAATAAGAAACAAAGCATTTTCATTTTAGAAATGAACAAGTTCATACCATCCTATATCAAATCTGCCTCCCTGTCCTGTCAATACATAGTATAAACCTGAAAATAAATAAATCATTGATTTCACAGATATTCAACAAACAGTCTGAATTAGAGCTATACTTTTCAAATCTACTTATTTACTTTTATTCTACTTCATAAAACTAAGTAAACTCAGGTCTAATTCAGATTAGACTGGTTTAACTTATATTGATCAATTGAATTTATGTGATTTGATAAATCATGATCATAATTGTGGAGTATACTCCTCCAAATAATAGGCATGTTTCACTTGCATTTCTTCCCAAAACCCTGAATGATATATAGCAGATTAATCTTGTCAAGATGAACCGCATCAGAAACAGTACCTACGTAATGGTATCTTTCAAGCATCTTTGTTTTCATTCAGCATGTAAAAGACTTTGTCTTGCTGGGATCACTTACTTCAAACTCTACAGAATGTGTAAGAGTTGTCACAAAATAAATATTGATGCTTTCAATAAAACCAGGAAGCAGTAGTAAATATGAGCTATTATGCAGGGTTTTCATAAGAACCACTTGACAATGATAACATTGCTCAAAATATCTTTTGAATTAGTTACTTCAGGCCCAGGCATAAAGTCTGATAAAAGAGGGTAGTCTGCCTGGTCTGTTAGATCTCAACCTGGATCTGTTACTTCAAATGAAAACTCTGATTATGTGCAAGAATTTGTTTTAATGATGAATGCAAAATAAATAATTATCGAATAATCAAGGATGCAGTGTGATAGCATTTATACACAAATACCAATCATATACTTTTATTCATCATGTCTAATGATCTTTAAGCCCAAATAAATTGTATAACATTTCTTTACTCTGAGACTAACCAAACCATGTGTCTCCAGATATGGGAATGTGACTGGCATTTATTATTTTTAAAGTCATTTAATCCCGGAATATCATGTGAGGCCATACACATTAACAGCAAGATGAAGCCAGCATGTGCCCCTTACATTACCTCACAGTCTCCCTTTCCAACAGTCATTTTGTATAAAATCCAATAGTTATATTCACCAACTAAATGACATTTAGTGGGCGACATTGGTGCAGCGGTAGAGTGATGGGCTCTTGTACTGAGGGTCCTGGGTTCAAATCCCTGTTAGTGCAAGTGAAAATATCCGGGACCAATTCACAAACTGGACAGATTACTGGTTTTGTACCCAGGAAGCAGTCATCAAGAGTGGCGTTGAACAAGCTTTAAGCTTCCTTCACAATCGTTGTAAAAGAAATAAGGTGAAATAAAGGCAAATTCCATACTTCTATGGTTCTTAGCTGTCATGTCATCAAGTCAACTACATCAGTGCCTAATGTATTTCATTCAAGGACCAACGCATAAAACAGCCACCTAGGATGTGTTATCAATATCATACACTTCCAAGCCGCAATACTGGAGGACGAGAAAGAAAGATCTGTTGAACATAGCAAATATATCGTTCCAAATTAAGCATTCAACATTGGGAAATACGCAAATTCTTTACATATCATTGGATAAAGGTCATTTTCGACATTTGGTGATTCAAAACATGCTTTCTATCGAACCTAAAGCCTTCTGTTAGATCGAGATAGTATCGCTATGTTAGGGAGACCAAATTGTTTCACTGGAGTGGGGACCTATTTGACGTAAAGGCTCTATAGTCCAAACCCGAATAAACTTACCGACAATAATTAAGACAAGTATCGCCAGTGAATAAAGTACATAATACACGGGTCCGGCGGAATATCCCGTGTTTTTGGTTGGACCCCTTGTCTCGTAATCCATGTTTTAGTGGTCGTGTTAGATCTAATTTATTTTGTTTCTTTCATATGATTATTTGGCTACTTCCGGTTTCCGGTAGAATGAGGGGAGGTAATTATCACGTGATACTTTTACCGGTCTTTATGAGTTGTTTCCCTTTCATAAGCCTAGAACACAAAAAGTCTCTGATCTAATGCATCCGTTCTACATAACTTATGATTCTCAACAACAGATAAACATGTAGATCAACACAAGAATGACTCTTCAAGAATCAAGTTATTGACTACAATTAGATTGGACCAGAAGTTAAAACAAAATTAGCGATTGACCATCTCTCTCTGATTTCGATATCGCGAAAGTAAGGGAAAAAAACTCATACTGGATTATTGATAACATTTTCACGGTTTTGTCCCCTCTTCCATTTGTCTGTTAAGCAGATTGGTCAAGAAAAGGCACTGCACAAACACCACTTTCAGTCAGATAGCGTCTTAATAAGTTTCAATTTAAGTTGTCCATGAAATATTCATCGATAAATCATGGTTGAAAAAGAAAATATCGTGCACATTGGAAAATATTCCATCTTATCCATTACGCTACGATTTAGGGGTTTCTACAATGATGAAAGATCTGAAATAGGATGTTAAGGGAAAGGGGCATCAATCTTAACGGAAGATAATTGCATTTGCATATATTGACAATTAAGCTCATTTGGAAAACAAAGCAATGGTTGGTACGGTTTTACTATCTCCCTCTTCATTACATAGTTGCGACAAATTATTTTTACTTTTTAACCTTTCTCTCGTTTTAACTTATATAAGAAGCAGACAACGTTATAAATCGCAGCTACGAACGGGAAATAGTCGGTGACGAATATTACAAACAAACTATGTTAAATTTTGTATTTGGACGACGACCGAAAAGTTTCAAATGTAAGTTACTTATTTTAAGAATATTGACTGCGTAATGGACGTATAAATACTTTTAACATTATTGTTTGCCTAGACAACATGAAAACCTATTTCCTAGTGGCATACTAAAATAGTAGTTAGTACTGACGAGGCTATTAATAAGACAATTACGATGATCCGAAGCGGGGAAAGACCGAACCCAGTGTACCGTAACACTAAACAGGTTACGCTTCATATGTGAGTAAGTATAAAACAACATTCCCTTATATTTCAATATTGAACAAATCAATGCTGTAGAGTAACACATCATTGTAATCGTCTTTCACTGACGCTTCCAAAAAACGCGTCACATTACAATATTGTACTTTCATTTAAGATACTATACATGCTTATCCCTTTTGAATTACGCATACAGTTTCCTTAAAGGCCTAGTTTAGTCCTTCTTTAAGTGACCCCCCCCCCAAAAAAAAAACCCAATAACAATACAATACAATACAATACAATACAATACAATACAAAATCTTTATTTCACTCAATTCCTTTTACAGAAGATATGAGGTTAAAATAACATGAAACATAATGTAAACGAGGCGTCTGCTTTGTAATTCTCACCGGTCTCTACCTCTCTATCTCTACCTCTCTATTTTTATCTCTCTATCTCTTCCTCTATATCACCTTTCATATATCACTATCTCCCTATAATAACCAGATGCCCACCCGGGGTGATGACCAGCTGTGATAATTAATGGGGATTACGTCATACCATGTATAGCACTGTGTCAAACTAAAAGGTTTCTTTTGACCAATTATTTTATAGAGGACATTTAAGCAACAAAATTGATAAAAAAAATCAATTAGGCTTCAAATATTTTTTTTTAAGTTGGAGAGGTTTGTTTAGTAGGGGATTATCTTTTATTTTTTTTAATTGGTACCTTATATAAAGATCAATATGTGTTATTATGGCTTACAGAATGGTTAAAGTTCTTCTGTAGTATATCATTATCATCATCATCATTATTATCATCATCATTATTATTATTATCATCATCATCATCATCAATGTTATAATTATAACAAGTGCTAATTTATTGAATAACTAACTCATTATTTTCTTCATGTTTCTTAACAGTTCATTAAGAAAATTTAGTTATCTTATAAATCATTGTTTTAAATAAAGAAATCAAGAATTTAATACATATTTCTTTTCAATATTTCCCATTATGAAAACCGAAGCAGAATGACATTTTTTTATATAAGACTTCAAATATATTTTTTTAATTTTGTATGTTTTTTCTTAGACGATTAAGGGATTTTTTTTTTAATTTGCACCTTATATATAGATTAATTTATGTAAGAATGACTTGCAGCAGGGAATATTATAGTTCCTCTGTAGTATATCATCATCATCATAGTATATCATCATTATCATCATCATCTTCATCCATTTTATGATTATAACAAATGCTAATTCATTGAATAACTAACTCATTGTTTTGTTCATATTTCTTATCAGTTTATTAAGAAAAATCTACTAATCATGTAAATCATTGTTTTAGATAAAGAAAACTATATCCAAACACTTATTTCTTATCAATTTTCTACATTATGAGAAACCGAAGGGTTGGGGTATTACGTAATCTGACCACTAAAATGCCCCATTTCTTATCAAGTAATATACAGTAAATTCGCACCATGCTGTGGAACTGTATTGTTGCCCTGTAGGGTGCCCAGTGGGAGATAAGATACCAGACATTCCAAAGACTAGGCCTTTAAGTCGTTTATTAAAACGGTACCAAGGAACCTGGGTACCGTTTTACTAAACAACTTAAGGAAAAACTTTGCGTAAGTCATAACTGATACACATAGATAGTATCTTCAATTAAAGTACAATATTGCAATGTGACAGGTCATTGAAAGCGTATCGGAGAGACGATTTCAATGAAGTGTTACTTTGCAATATTGCTTTGCCCAATATTGATATATTAATAAGAGGAATTGTTGTGTTAGACTTACGCAAATCTTAGGCGTAGACTGTTTAGTAAAACGGTACCCTGGTTCCAATGACGTGTCACATTGTAATATTGTACTTTCATTTAAGATACTATTAATATGTATCAGTTTTGACTTACGCAGATATTTTCCTTAAGTTGTTTAGTAAAACGGTACCCAGGTCCGCATGCTATACCCCATATAACAGCCACGTTTTGGACAGTATGATGATATCATACTGATATCATTTTGCTGTTGCAGTGATCTTTGTGCATAACAAGACATGTCAAGGCTCACATAAAGCGCACCGGCGAATGATATCGAAAAACTGGTCTTTTGTTGAGGACATTGCTCGCGAAAAAAAAAATATCCATCGATTTCAATCGGTCATTCGGGAACAAATTATCCCTTTACAACATAAATGCAACTGTTTTGGGCTACTTAAAACGAGTCTATATACAAACACATTGGCATTTATTGTGAACGAAGTATCCTAATGAATTTCAAACATCATCCATACGTAATTACCAAACAGATGCTATTTAGCAGCAGACACGTTGCAATTGAGAGACGCTGTGTTTATAAAGACATTACGAATGAGTGTATAAGTAACGAAGTAGTCCAAAGACAAAGGTGTCTGCTCGGGTGATAAATCCAATCTGACGTCAATGATCTGTAAAAGGTCTGGATAAGCTCAAGTTATCCGTCTCTCCGAGAGTGATAGACACGTACGCTCCACTCATTTCGTTTATCAGAACCAAAAGCAATGCGTGACGTAATAGAATGTATCCTTTCCAATTGACACTTAATTGGTGTTATGGCGGACTAAGAAATGCAATTAGACAATGCTATTACATATATGGGATAATAGAAAATCCGTTTGTGTCGTTTGGATCCATTTGGACGTTCTTTTCAGGTAAACCCATTTGAAAGAAGATTTGAAAACATAGACTTTGCTCATAGGAAGCCTTAAACTAGTGCACACATTTCTAAAAGCATTTAGAGTCTATGGAATCATTTTGATGAATAGAGAAATTCTTCTTATTTAGCGCCTTAAATGAGCATTTGGTATTAAATTTGATAGAACTTGAAGGATTTGTATACGGAATTTATTGATTTCGACTTAAGCATGTTTTTCTATTAAGTATTCAAATTTTTCGTAACAAACAGACAAAGTAATTATTTGTCAAATAATGGTTTAACACCTGTGACGAGTTTACTTTGGTTTTTATACTGGTTTTGTACTGTTTTCTCGTCAAGGTTATATAGTCTGATTGCTTGATCCGATTACGTCGTGTCACGGATGGGTGAGTCATACAGAAGAAGAACATATTATTGGCGTGAAATAGTGAAATGCATACCTAACGAACACAAGAAAGTACGGTATGGGAGAAGTGTTTCTGTGTGGCTGCTCAAAAGGAGGGTATTTATCTAGCCTGGAGTCCTGGTTAGGTATTTAGCATGGTTGAAATGGGAGGAAATTAGACCGGACCAAGTCCTTAATTCTAGCGACCACCACCATGCGTTCAACAAGGAAGAACGTTTGCGAGGAACTATTTGTCTCACGGAAACCCCTATTGGCTGGAAAACTCTCCGCATACATTTGCTTATCAAGATTGTAAGTAAACAACTCGAGAGACTCTCCTTTCTAAAGAGATGAAAAAAAAAAATCATCAATTATTTTAACTACATGAGTGTATTTAGGTATGAATATGTACCGTGCGACAATTATCGCGAAGTTAGAGATTCGTCAAAATAATCAGCTTTATGATAAATGACAATACATCAAGTTTCCTACAGTGTAAATTGAAACCTAAATAAAAGAAATACGTTCATTTCAACTTTGTTACGAATCGCTTTGTATATTAAAAGAACAATGGAAACATTTCAACGAGTACCATAGTCAACATTTGTTGTTCGTCTGCTAGACGTTTGCAAGTCAAACCCGACTTCCGTTCGGCAAAATAACGAACGTTAGCGGAGATGTTGTCGTAAAATTCTACGATTTACGGTAATTGGCGCATTATTCGCAAATATTTTCTTTATTGAACGTACACTTGGTTGTGTACAAAGGAGTGATAAATCTTCGTAATAAGATACAGATTCGTACGATCGGTCTCTCATAAATTGATTAACTTTTGGTTTGGCTGACCTATCGCAATCATTGTATTATTCATGGAAACAAATGTAAAGATGTCATACAACGAGGTTATAGTAGACAGTTACTGGTCATGTGACACGAAGGCTTAGGTAGGCGACATAAATCATTTTTCTGAATTTCATCTTAGAGATGATGTTTTACGTGGATTCAGAAAAGCGTAAGACCGAGGGGACATTTTTATTCCAAAATGTCTTCTATATTCGCGCTGTTTGACATCTCTACAGTTCAGCTTATGCTATCGCGTAGCTTAATTCAGCCAAAGTTGTCAACCCATGAATTTAAGAACAGGGTCGTCTTTACCTAAACAAAAACAAAATGCATCATAAAATTAGTTTTCTCTTACATGATGAAACTATGCCAATTAGATTCAACTTGAAAAAAGACAATTGAAAGTCCTTATGACGACCAACAAATACATAGAACCTTTCTTCTATATTATTAACGGCAAAGAGCGGTCTGTTTCCACATTTGCCACTGTTTAAGCGAAATATCTCATCTCCGACCATTTAACCCATTACCAAACAATAACGACATTTGACCAGTTTGTTGTAGTCGACTCTGGAAAGCATTGTGGGAAAAGGGGAAATTGCTCTATGAGCAATTTCTCCTTTTCCCACAATGTTTTCTGCCATATCAGATGATTGTTTCAATTTTATCACGTTTTGTAATGTCCTCTGCAAACCTTCTCAATTTGGGACAGTCGAAAATTTGGTGTTTGGTAAAGGTTTATATAAAGAAAGTAGGACTTCTTAGTTAAACAGTGACATTGAAACGTCTTCCAAGTGACACCTTTTATGGATTACCGTCCTTTTTCTATTCGTATATTAGTCTAGTAATTTTAAAGTGATTTGTAAACAAAACACGCGGTAACCAAAGAGGCATGTTTACCAACCTCAGACTCAAACTCTTTCTTAGGCATGTCGGCACTTTATGTCCATATGTCCAATATATGCACACTATAATATTATATAACGTCATATGAAAACCTGACACTTTACAATACATTGAAAGTTAAAGCAATATTTTTGTAATAATTGCATGCTAGATGTGTTGATCTTGATACGTATAAGACAATTTAATAATATTATTTCGAAAAAAAAAAATCCTGAAGCTTCCTTGATAAACTTACATGAATTCATTTATATTTTAATTTTTGAAGTAGACATGGTTAAAAACAACGGTAAAGAGGGAAAGGTGTACTTTCAGTATTAAATTCTCAAATCTCTCTTAGCTGGACATATAAGTACATTTTACCAGAATTGGACATTACTTCAGGCTACTTTACCACGTTTGTCGGTCTATCTGATGAACGTCGGATGGATTTTCCCATTAACATTCATCAAACATCGGAGAGAAAAATACTCGAGTCGATAATTTTAGATGGGTACTGGCAGGTAATGGAAATTTAGGAGAATTTTGAAACGATTTTCGTGATACATATATGGTTTGTTGGTCGATTATCCCTTCCACTGGGTCTACTTATTTTGATTTTGTCAAAGTGAACGAATTTGAAGACTGCAATTGAAATTTTCATTTTTGCCCTTTGCTTTATGATGTTTTTCTATATTTCCATATACGAGAGGAGCGTAGTTGCAGAGAGTAATTCTTCATGGCCGTAATGTGATTTACAAAGTCGAATGCAACATACACATTAAGTATTAAGACTCCTTGGTAAAACTGTTGAGAAATCTGCTGGTAAACATTATAATGATACACAACATAACCAAGACAAATCTGTCTGCAGATACTTATGTATGTGACACAAAGGCTTATATATCAGTGTTCAAGTTTAAAATAAGGGAATGAACCAAATACTTTCTAAACAATGAATAACGTTAACTTATTCACTATATTTTTAGAGAGGTGGTGTACTCTTATAAGATTTTGAGTCTGTAAGGAAATAGTCGATGCACTTTTCTTGTAATGGTCCATTAGTTTATTTCACTCGGTATGGATCATGCGACGCCGGTGGTTGTTGGTATTCAGACATGGATTGTTAAAGTGTTTGGATGATATATCGGTTTAGTAATGGTTATAGGTGTCGTTGACCAGAGATCGGCAAACCCCGGCTGTGCAGTGTACTGTCAGGCAATCTAGGGAACATGTGCTATGACCCCCAAAGGGTGAGTTGTGTTTTTAAAGGAAGACAAATGTCTAATATTTTCCAGACCAACCCGTTCACTCACATCAGTGTATTTCAATGCACTTTTGGTTTGGTTTGGTCTCTGAATTCATTTGTTTTGCATCAATTTTAAAGAAATTGTTTCTACAGCCTACATCAATTGTTCATGATTGAGTGTCCTTTATAAATAGCAAGTAATAACCCCAAATGTATTTATAAAACTTCACAAGGTACACCACGTTACTCACAGGAATAGAATGGCTATCTTAGCATTTCCTGTACCATCAGAATAAATCAATATGCAACTCTCCTCTAGTCTAAATGTTTTATCCAATTATCTAAATGTAATGTTATTTTACTTACTTTAACCATCGGCTGTTATTGCTAATTCATTTTGCTACCCAAACATTCATATCTAAAACACAAAAGATACAATCGCCATAATGCCCACAAATCCGTTCGGGGGAAACTAAACATAATAATATATTCATAATTTATTTTAATATCAGGCATAATCTCCAGAGAGGGTTTGATGGTACATTTAAACTTGATTGTCAAATGACAGTATGAGAATCTCTATCTATCTTTTCTGGTCAATCTTTAAGGTTAGTGAAAGAAGACAGACAGCAACACTAGATAATTACATTATACAAAATGAAACTTAAAAAAACAAACATTGTGACAAATGGTGAAGAATTATATATCAAATACTTGCTAGCTGGCTCGTTGAATTGTCTTGCCCATTTTTACCGGTGGTATGAAGGGAAAACCAGACCTTATTGCACTAAATGATAATCTTTTATCAAGTAAATAACATTCTCTTTAAAGTGTTGGCTGGCCAGACAGCCTAGGCTTTACACGAGTTGTTATTATGCCAATACAACATGGCACTATAGTATAATATTATGAAAACCTAGTTGAGAAATAAATAGATAATTTATATGCTAACAATACATTGAAATATGAATAGATAAATGCTGAAAGCAGTTAAACATTATGGATACTTTTCCCATCAAAGAGTTTATTGGGTTTGTGAAAGAAGCCTTACTTTTTTGTTGGACCCTAGGGTAACGTTATACTGTTTATGGTTTCCTGCATTATGTGTATGTGATGTTGTTGCAGAAATATACTTATTTTTTATGGTTTCTTGATATCCAGCAGGGAATCATAATGCATTTCTTGGTATCTGAAAAAAGACACAGTCTCTCGATTCCTCTATGATATGCCTTACCCTTGTTTAGTGTGGAATTATTTTGTTTATATGGCTGCATAGCAAATGTTTGCGTGACACAGCATTTCGAGAGTTCAATGCAAGACTATAATAAGTGCTTCATGTTTATGAAGCACTTACTATAGTCTTGCATTGAACCATTGATTCGTCTTATTGAAAATAGTAGAGTCACGTTCAAGAAAAATATGAAAGCGGACTTTTTCTTTAATGACGCATTGATCCAATGGTTTGCGACCAACGACCGAACCAATGGTTTGCGACCAACGACCGAACTGTAAAACAAAGTTGAGAAAAATATTCAGTCAGGCCGTGACTTGAAATCTTAACCCATACTTTATATAAATGCTTCCAAACACAAATAAAATTTGTCTCGAATTTCATTGGGATAGGACTAGATTTGTGGAACAGATCTTGAGTATCTGATACGACAGCGGCTATATTTATCTCTACTTTGAAGATCTATACCCTTCTATAGAACGCCAAGATTTATTTCGCCCCTTGAACGCGACTCGATAATGATAATTGCGCATCACAGATTGATTGGCTGCGGCCATTGACCTGGGAATCTGAATTCCGCTTTTAAAGTTAAGACGACAGAACAGGCTATGCAGCGAACTTTATTGGCTTTGAAGAAGGGATAACATTTTTTTTAAAATAACGGCTTATATTGGTCCCCGAAATAGGTGTATTAGGGTCGGGATTCCATCCACTAATACACCTTACAAAAAAGTTATGATTAAACAACCAAAAGAAAAAACACATAACAAAATATATCTATACATATGTGACAACTATTACTTGTCAATCTATTAATAAATTTCGACCTCCTGGGGTTTTTGTGGGAGGTTTTAAAAAAAAAAGGATTATACAGTATTTGCTTCCATATGATTCTTCTTCTCAACAGAGCTGTGTGTACTCAAACTGCCTGACATTAAGTGCACAACCTGTATCACACATTAAATGGTCACAAAGCGTCTTGGACATATGATCGTACACGAAGCCAAACACATTTGCGGAGGTTCTCTTGACTTATTCAGACGTTTCTACAAGCTTCTTTATTATCTTTCCGTATATAGTAATGTTACCACACGCGTGTACAAGCATCCCTTGAAGAACATCGTATCCTGTTTCTGTCATTACTTATTAAGATAAAATGATGCGAGAAATGAGATGCAAGGACTTACGTTGGGTCAGATTAGAAGCTAGTTTTGAACCTTTCTTGATAATGAAACTAGCATGTAGCACCTTAGTATTGCTGAGCTACCATTAAACACTATACAAATTCTCATTCCAAAACGGTAACATGTGATCGTCGGATAGCGTCAAAGGATCTCTCCAAGTTGTGACAGACAGCTCTCTGTATTAACGATGATACATTAAGAACCATAAACAAAGCTTTTAGTAGTTCTGCTTATCAACAAACCAAACATTAACGGGAATTTATACGCACAGTTCTCGTTATTTTGTAAATGTGTACACATGCCAATAACATACACGCGTTAATCGTGCATTATGTGATAAGCTAACTGCAGGGATTAGGTGCATCAGAACACTTACGTGAAGTAATGCATGTCTTTTTACATGTCTTTGTACTCGGAAACACAACTCCAGTAAACCAAAACCCCTAATCGGGAATTTGTGACTTGTCTAAAATGAAACAAGAAATACATAAAACGCTATTATTGATAAACGATGTACATATGGTCTTCATTAGGAGTGATTCATATTTAACAATGACGATATTGAAGCATGAACACGTCTTAATTTAGGAGCGATTAATCTTTATGCCACAATGGTTTCTGAAGTACATGTTTTCTACAAAACATGCATGGCAGAACGAGATGTTATAGAGCGTGGGGTGAATTCGGTCGTTTATTCATATTCTATAAACTTCGGCCCCTTGCAATAATGTGTCCTAAAAACATGTCATACTGGACGATTCAGTAGTTTGATTAAAACTTGATAAAATACCATGCATTACGTCGATGCCCTAACGTTCTTCTGTCCTTCATTCTTGGCAACAGCCCTGATAATATCAAAATGATGCACATAATTGTTTATCAAATTTCCTTGTTAAAAGTATCACATAGCCAAGTACATAACACATTCTCTGTTAGTTTAATGCATTAGATACGATTTATTTTGAAACATTAAATTGGAAAACTGCGATAGATAATTGACGTTTTATTGCAATAAAATAACCCTTTATAAGGGACTTTGTGATTTGCCCAAATTAGCACATTACCACCTAACGCCACATTTAGGCCTCGTGCAACAGACGACTTTCAAAAAGCATAGTGACAAAAGGAGAAACGGCTTGTTACAAGCAATTACCCCTTTTGCCAAAATGTCTTTTTAATCTATTCGCATATTGCAACAACAGAACTGAAAGGTTTTCACATGTTTACAAAGCTTTTCTAAAGTCGTCTGCTTCATGTAAAATAATGTCGTATGAAGGTGGCGAAGAGTTAAAAGGAAACTTGTGATTGGCCAAAATTAAATACAACATCACACGAAAAGAAACAAAAAGAATGAATTACAATTTTGTTACATTATCTATAAACCATTGTGACAAAAGGATGATTTATAAGTGATTTATAATATGTAAGATATACATTCCTTTGGCACGGACGGTTCTAAATTCATCAGCAGCGGGTGCGACAAAGCAAATGGACTTGAATCATTGTAAAACTCCCAAATATATACATGTACATCGATTTGGTAGTTATGCATTGATTCAAGCCCCTGTGTAACAAAGCAGCATGTCAATAGAGTACAAGGTTGATTTGCATAACCTAGATTATTAAGTAAATCTGGCAATAGTCCTCTTCATACTGAAGAAACCGAAGCAGTGGTTTGATTAACCAAACATTTATCATGGATACTTCTCGCCCCTGTAGACCACTTCATCGTTTTTTGTTGAGAGGTTAAATCAGAATTAACAAGTGTCACATAGCTCTCCCGATATCCCGTTACTTCAAAATCCCATTACCAAACAATAACGACATTTGACCAGTTTGTTGCAGTTTGTTGGAAAACATTGTGGCAACATGAGAAATTGCTCTTAACGAGGAGTTTCTCCTTTCCCCACAATGGTTTCTGCCTTATCAGAAGATTTTTTTTGATTTAATCACATTTCGAAATGTCGTCTGCAAACTTTTTCAATTTGGGACAGTCGAAAATCTGACGTTTGGTAAAGGGTTACTGAAGGTAATATAACATTGTGTATCCATCCTTCTCCACTATACAATGGCGATATTTCTATTAACTGCCTACACGTAATGATTGGAATGAATCATTTGCAAATTACAGGAAATCACAGGAAATGAAGGTCTGCGATTTTAATACGGAAGAGCTGTGGCGATGAAACAGTCAAATCTTAACCCAATCTATGTCAAACGGTTTATTTCAGGATTCAAACAAAGAATGTGTGGTTAAGATAAGGTAATAGAAATATAGCAAGCAACTGCAATGTTTGCTATATTACATGTAGAGTGTTGCTTACATTGATTATACCAACACACACTACATATCTAGAATAGATGATTCCTGATTGATTTCGTACAAGTCTACTGGTTAAAGGTTAGAGGGAGTAAATACTGACTTCATCTATCGAGACAAAAATACTTTCTGAGTTGTAATTCGATCACCCAAGCCTTACCTTTTAAGATTGACGCAAACCAACCTATATATTAAGCTGTGCACTTTTGTAACGGTTATCGATGGCGTTTTCATGTCATTAACCTTTGCTGTACTCGGTTCTCTACAAAATACTTCATGTTAACCCTTATAGTCCATGAACCAACTTCATGCTTATGCAAACAGGTTGGACCCAGACCAGCCGCCAATTAAATTGGCGGCTAGCCTGTGATCTTACCTGTTTGCTATACTCTGAGTAATATTCTTGTCAAAATTAAGCAGATATTTAAGCTTTTGAAAGGCAGACGACACAAAAATTTATCTTTAGAAAATTACCCAGCCTTCTTAGGGTTAAACAGCCCAGGTAACAATACCCATACCAGTACAGTATGTTTCATTACATCATGATTCGTAATAGACGACAGCTCTATATAGAAGTAGACTGGTGGGTGGAATTCCCTCGGTCCTTCTTCATTTCTCTCTTCACAGACTTCTGCCTTTTGAAGTAACCAAATTAGATACGCAACGCTCCCACACCAAGACAGGCAAAGAAATGACAATTGAATTGTAGTGAAGCCGCTAACAAAGGCGTCTATATTCTAATGAAATATTACAGTCATATATAACAGTCGTTTGCATTTCTTTGTGCGTCGACCCTCATACCATGATGGTTAATACTTGAAGACATGCTAGAAACTCGGTCAAGAGAGCCTATTAGAGTGTTGGAAGCTCTTATCTAGAAGTTGTTTGTAAAAAAATGTTCTTTCTTCCTGCAATGTCGATCTTATGATTTCAATCAGTACTTCGACAAAGATCCAGCTTTCGTTTTGGAAATGCCCTTCTGAACTGGACTCCTTGTACTCTCAGATCAGCGTCTAACTTAAGAGTGTCGGTCATAATAGTATCCTTAATTTATTTCATTTCGTGTTCAAGCACCTGCTTACTACTCATTTTTTTTTTTCATTTATTTAATTGATAGTCGGCCCCAGGCCTTAACAATACAATATACATATAAAGATTAACATGTACAGCAAAAGGTAAAGCATGTTTTCACAATAAACATAGGAGGTTGTTGAAAGCAATCAAAATAATTACAAAACAAAGTCTACTAACTCTTACTCATAATGAATTGATAACATTTTCTCTTTTTTGGTAAGAATAGTATACATACATAGCAATATTGCGTACTTCATCTTTATTCTTACGTGCCAAAAGTAGATTAAACCTTTGTATATTTGGATGTATATAATATCTTTGTTGAAAATACGTACCACGTAGATCAGAATACAGTGGGCAAATAAGTAAAAAATGATATAGATCTTCAGTCTTATTCTTACAATAACAGCAATTATTATTATTTTGTTCATGGTTCTTATAGCGGTTTTCTTCTACAGCTAACTTGAAAGTTGCTGTTCTAAAGCATGTGAAAGATTTACGGAACTTGTATAATGTTGAAATGTCTAGATAAGTTTCATACCCAAATGTCGACTTAAAACCAGTATAGTAAAATAGTTTTGTTTCGGTACAGCATTTATTTCTCCATACTTGCAAATACTGGTCTTTCAATCTCTGCAAGTACTGAGCAACAAAATGCTTTTCATTTGTTATTATTTGATTTTCCCAAGCGTAACCAAATCCGTTTTCGCATAAATGACTTCTTAGTCTAGATACCCAATTTACATATCCAAATGAATCATACATTTTTAACATATTGTAACATTTTTTAACATACCTGCTATTCGGCATAATAAGAATTCTCAACCAATACTTTATAACTCTTATACAAGTGTAAACATATAAGGGAAAACGACCACAATCGCCAAGAACAGCTGCATCCGAGGTATTCGATGGTACACGCATAAAACGCTTACATGCATTTTTTTGGACCCTGGATGCCTCACTCCCATATAACAATATCAGTGCAATCTTTGTGTCAAAAATTTTAAAAAGCAGTTTACCATTGGTAGGTGAAATCCCTTTCAAAGATGTCAGTACTAAGTTCAATGCACATTTCGCTCTAAGAGCATTCTGTTCAGCCATTCTGAACGAAGATAAACCACTTGTAAAATTCACATCAACATATGTTAAAGCATTTACACATTCTAAAGATTCATTTTCAAAATAAAATCTACCATACCTTGAGAGTGGACCTCCTTTTCTAAAAACTACAACTTTAGTTTTTTCAATGTTAACTTTAAGTTTGAAATCTTTGCAGTATGTTTGTAAGACATCTAAGTGTTTTTGAAGACCCATTCTCGTGTCTGCAAGTAACGCAATGTCATCAGCGAACATTAACATGAATATCTCGATGAAATCCGGGTCTAACTGTATGCATTTGTTTCCACTTTGAGATATCAAGTTATGGAATTCATTAATGAAGAGAGTAAATAGTATAGAACTCATCGAACAGCCCTGTCTCAAGCCCACTGGACAATCAATAGGATCACTAAACTCACTACCTGAACGTACAAGAGTTTTTACTGAAGAATATATACTTTTTATAGAATTTAATAATTTAACGTCGATACCATGAGATAATAATATAGAATACAACTTTGATCTGTCAACTGAATCAAACGCTTTCTTAAAATCGATGAAGGCTACATACACTTTTCTATGTTTCCTTGACAGATACTGGCTTATTACTGCCTGTAGAACAAAAACGTTATCAATCGTTGAATAGCCCGCTCTGAATCCAGCTTGACATTCAGATATCCTGTCATATACTTCAGAATAAAATATAAGACGTCTTGTTATTATATGTATATAAATTTTACTAAATGTGTCTATTAGTGAAATACCCCTGTAGTTATCCGGGTTATGCACATCACCTTTTTTGTGAACAGGAATTGTTATAGATGTCGACCAACTTACGGAAAATTCACCCGAATTAAATATTCTATTAAATATCTTACGCACATAAGGTAAAACCATATCTATACTATGGCTAAAATGATTAGCCGTAAGGTCACCCGAAGTCGCCTTGGAAGGTTTTAACGATTTAACGGCATTAAAGATTTCGTCATCAGTTATGTCATTGTTCAAGATTGAAACCTTAATATCATCGAAATCATGAACAATATCCATACCCTCAGTGTAGTCGGGTAGATTTTCGTTTTCAATGTCTTCTAACGAGTAAAGATTCCGAAAGTGATCAAACCATTGACTTGTTGTTATTTTAGGTATTTTTTGTTCACTATGGTTTAAGCTTTTGAGCTCTCTCCAAAATTGCTTTGGGTTATTTAATAAATTTTCTATATTTTTCTTGATTTTTATATTATATGCAGACTTTTTGTTCTTGCATGCAGACTTGTAATCTGCTTTTGCTTTTATATATTTATTAAGATCTTGAACATTTTTGCTCTTTCTGAAAGTTCTTAATGTTTTTTTTTGCTAAACCTTTTAGTGATTTGCATTCTTTATCAAACCAGGTTTTGCGCTAAATACATTTTGCCGCTTTGTTTTGTGGTGTTTTAGAAAACTTATTACCTGCACGAAGAAGTTTATTCTCAAACAAATTTATAATTTCTGACATAGAATTGCTTTCTTTATCTATCAAATTTGATAAATCATCAAAATCACCGCAAAGAACCGCTGAACATATTTCATTTTTGAATTGCTCGATTCTGTTAATATCAAAAGAAGATTTTGATTTTTCAAAAGGTCCCGCCTTTAACTGTTTATCGCTATCATTGATTTGAATAAACTGTTCAGACCTAATAACGCATTTCATAGGCATGTGATCGCTTTCACTTTGGTCGAGTATTTCAAAGTCAATAAGAACATCTAATAAATCGTGAGAGACAATAAAGTAATCAACAACACTACATCCTTGATGACTTACAAACGTGTGGTTACCGTTATGACTATCTTTACTTATTCTCCCGTTTACAATAAACATACTCTGTGTTTTACATAATTCTAGGAGTCGACGACCATAGCTTTTGACCTTTTTATCACTTGAAATTCTAATTTGCAATGAATTAATCCAATTCGTTATTTCATCAAAATCATTGAAAAGTGAAACATTCTTTATTTCGGCCAAAAAGTCATTTTCAATACCAGTTCTACTATTCAAATCACCGGTAATTATTAGATGAAATTCTGAAATACTGGTCCCACTATTTATGCTTTCATGTTAATTGTCTAAAATCTCAATACCTTTGATACTAGTTTTATCATAGATTGACGAATTCTCAGGAGGTACATAAATACATATATAGATAACATCTTTCGACAAATTAAATAAAGTCCCACATATATGTAACACAATCCCATATGTAAATTCATTCATGATGCGTTTAACATAGGAGTCAAAAGAATTTCGGACATAAACACATACTCCACCCATGTTTCTTCCACGACATTTTACCTTATAACTAGAGCACATAAAACATGTAAAATCCCCTGAGATTACATCTGCTTGTGTAATGTCATTTTCCCAGGTTTCAACAAAGCCTAATATATCGAAATCTGCAACAAGTCCTCTAAAGTTAGAGCATTCAAGTTTGTTGACTAATCCACTTATATTCCACGTCAGAAAAGATATCCCTTCAAAATTATTAAGGCCTTGACCAAAATCCTATGCTTCAACTGTTGCTTCACTTGTATCCGTTCCAACTGCTTGTAACCGGTCATCAGATGGTTTTGGTGATCCAAAATCATGCGATGACCCATTAGAAGCAGTTCTATTTAAATCAGTATCCATTTGTACTAAATCAGTTCCATTAGGTTCGGGTTCAGGGATATCATTTCTACGCGTGGCTCTCTTAAACACTCTACTGTTTTGTGCGTATGTTCTTTGTTCACGCTTGCACAAGATGCCATTCTTATAATATCCCATAATACCATTCCTACTTAAAGCTTTCAATTTGCCACGCTGGTGAGAAGTGAGCTCATTTGACTAGCGTATGCCATCATCGCGAAATTTATCTCTTGACTGAGGAACAGTAAGATTGGTTTTAAAGATCTTGAAATTTACAAGAACCATTCTAGATATATCGTGAACAAATTGGCCAATTCGTCTAATACTATTAATTTCACATTGATCAAATGCAGTCTCACCAAATGCTACTTTATGTATATACTTGACAGATTTATCTAATGTGTGTTCATTTGGTTCAAATTCGTCATCATTAAGATATTAGACTTACATCGTTGTGCAGAAATCGGAAATTATCCCTGACGAGCAATTTCGACTCATTGTCAACTAGAATGATATGTTTCATATTTGATAATTTCCTTTTTTCTGTGATTTGAATCAGTTGCAAAATCGTTTAAATTAAATCAATATTGAGTCTTCTATGCCTTTGGAAAGTGATAAGCAAATTTACGTGGTAAGAATGTTTTTAGATTCTTTGTAACAGTACATGGGTCCTATACAGACACATTTAACGTTGATTTCTTATAAATTTATAAGTCTCCTTCCATAAATTCTCATAACATACATAACTCTCGCTTCGAAAGACATTCTTGCCCATATGGCAATCGAGTTAAATGAGCCTGTTTTTTTCTGTTTATATTTATTTATTTCGACGAAGATTCGTTTTAAGAGTTGACCTGTGTATGACTGCTGAATCCGAGGCTTTTTCTGCATTTGTATGTCCAGTAACCCATTACCAAACTATAACGACATTTAACCATTTTGTTGCAGATGACTCTGGGAATAATTGTGGGAAAGGAGAAATTGCTCGTATCGAGCAATTTTTCCTTTTCCCACAATGTTTTCTGCCTTATTATTTTTTCAATTTGAAATGTGGTCAGCAAACTCTTTCAATTTGGGACAATCGAAAACTTTGCGTTTGGTAAAGGGTTAAATGGACTGGAAAGCAATAGTGTGATGGAAAGAACAGTTGATACTGGGCGATCCTCATGCAGACAACTCCTGGTCAATAAGTTTTATAACTGATAAAATATAAAAAAAACCACACTATAGCAATATTAAATGAGACATGGACAAAGTTTTTAGCAGAGTAACCGCATGTTTCGATAGAGCATCTTTAAACTTAATATACTAATCCCTGCGTGTCATTTTGCTGTACACAACGGTTCTGAGATGTCAGTCCGTATGATAAACCGACGCAATAAGAGACCTGCCTCGGACGAGTTCCTTGCAAAATCAATGTTCATAGAAATACAAACATACTGGGATGTATAATAATCAGATTTGATTGACGGATCAAATTACAATGCAGTATTTACGCCAGTAAATGTAATTTAACCGTCTGCAGAGGGGAATGATTTACAAATAATATAGGATAGAATAAAAAGAAATTGCTGTAAATTCCTGTTTGTTCAAGCACAACTTGTCATTTATATGACAATCGTTCCATGTTATTTTTTTCTGTTTTGGTTATAATTCAACTGGAGTGCTTCTGGTGTTTACGATGGGTCTACGTACTTTTATGTAAACGATTTAGACTTTCTCAAGACCATAAAACTACAAACCCTATCGTTCGCTTTCAAGTCAGTTACCACTTCAACACCTTTTGTTTTGGCAATGTCATAATATTTATTACCTTATTGACTTAAAGGCAACAATTAAGTTTATTCAGAGTCCATTATCGGAGTTAATGAATTTATATTTATTGTTATTGCCACAATAGAATAGGAACAAATCATTATATGTTACACGTGGGTTCGTGATGACGTAGAAATCACTGAAAGTGTTAATTTACCTCATCAGTAAGACACAGGAATGTTCTCTCAACGTAAACCAACAGAAGCAAATTTGCAGGGTAAAATCCATGAATGGTTCCGCTGTATTTCGGTCGAAGTGTCGCTTACGAAGAAAGCAGAGGTGTCCGGAATGTCCGAAATATAGTCTGACACTTTTGCAATCTTCTTGAGCGACAAAACATCAGAATTAGGCTACTACGTGACAATTATGCAGATACTGCAATAAGAATACATGTATAATATTTGATGTTTATAATACTTGCGGAAAAAAAACAGAACTAAACGATCAAATTACATGTACATGTACATTGTATTATTACTGATTGAATGTGTCACTTTTCAAAGAAAAAAAGACAAAGTATTATCATATCTATACGAATCATGATGCGGTTAGATCTCGAGTTTTTCTGTGTGCTTTTATTTTTATTTTCGTTACCGTGCTTTGTAAATCTAACGAGCCCAATCTGTATCTACCACCATGCAAACTATCTGATAAAGCTATGAATTCTCATAAACCCAAATAATGGACAAACCACACGACCGAAGAATTCAAAATGGCTGACCCATTTTTTCCCGGATTCCATATAAATGTGATAATGGTCCATTGTATTCACAAAGTCAACACGGTCGGGTCATTTATTGTCGAAGCCAGCCAATATCTATACCTCTCGAGAATGATTTACGTATAGAACGGCGCCATTGTGGTCCCATTTGAAAAGCTGATTTGAAAACGAAATGGTCTCCACCAATTTAACACCATGTACAGATAGCCATTCACTACATTGATGGTGATAGATAAGTCATAGATACAATGGGCATTCATTATACCCGCCATAGGAACGAAATTTTACAAAGGTGTAAATTAATTAATTTGACAGCACCTATCTTGATTGAAAGTGTTTCGTCGCAGAAGAGGAAATTGTTTGTCAAAATAAAATGACGTTGAAACAGTTTTGAGCTATAATTGTTCATTTAGTCATAATACTGAGTATCTAATAGGTAAGGGATCCAAAGCTGTGAACACCTTATCAAAAAATTGTTATAAGTACCCCCTTAAGCCAAAGATCTTTTGCCAACTATTCGACGCCTTTGTCGATTTTGGGATTCTCGTCAGAAATCTGGGGGTTTTCTAAGTCAAAACCAGTTGAACGAATACACTTGAATTTCTGCAAGAGAATTTTAAAAGTAAGGTCTAGTACACGTCCACTGGTGTTTATGGCGATCTTGCTCGCTACCGCTTTATGTTATGCGATACTATATAAAGATAAAATATTGGTGCAAGTTACTGCAAACCAACAATGTAATTCTTGATAGAGTGTTTGCGTTGGCTTTATCTGATTGTTTTATGGGTAAGAAAAACTGGGTATCAAATGTTAAAGACTTATTGAATACTTTCGGTTTTTCGGAAGCAATTACCAACACAGCATCTATTTGTCCAAAAACATTCCCCATGACCTTTAAAAACAGTCATTGACTGCTTTACGCAAGAATGGTATGGATCTATAGAGTCTAGCGCGGCACTATCAGAACTGCGGCATTTTAAATTAACTTTTTCTTACGAACCGTATTTAGATAGTGTGCCTGTTGATCTAAGATTTCATTTAACGAGAATGAGACTATCAGCTCATTCTCTGAGGATCCAAACAGGAAGGTACTCACAGAACTATATACCCAGAGATGAAAGGTACTGTTTGTGGTGTAATTCACATGATATTGAAGATGTTTACCATTTTGTTTGTATTTGTCAAGCTTTTCAAAATAATAGGAGAACAATTTTTAATAATAATTATTATTTTAAGAAGCCTTCGGTACACACATTTAACTATCTGATGTCTTCAAATGACTCCATTGTTCTGATTAATTTATCAAAATTCATTAAAACAGAATTAGATTCTCGAAAAAGCCTACTTAGTGTCCATGTCTAGATGTAGCTAAACATTTTTTTCACTCTTTTTTTCTTAAATTATCTATTAAGCTTTTTCCACGAAATTCAAAAAATATAATTATTAAATCACGTGATAGTGTTTTGTATTTGTATTTGTAAATAGTTACTATTGTAAAATGACTATGTATATTGTACTTGTCAAATAAATCTATGTTCTGTTCTGTTCTGTTCTGTTGAAATAATACAGATTTTGTATTGCTGTTTGATAAACAATTAAAAATAGCCGTTGAAAGCATACTGAGTTCAAGAGCGTCAAGCTATCGAGGTATGTACAATTTATATGGCGTAGATCTAAAAGCGATGTCACACTGTTGGATTTAAGTACATGTTAGTTCACTGTATACACACTTTAAAGAATTGAATACGATATAATTTGCTTCCAATGACGTTTCTTTAGTGTGCATCACGTAAAGCTGTTATGCAGTTTTAAAGTAATTAATATTTACCTTCCAATTTGCCTCACGTCTTGAACAGGCTGTTGCATTTCTCGATAGGCTCGAACAATTCACGAGTTAGGTTACATGAGAGGCCCATCAATGTTATGTCCGTGCGAGGTTATTTTAACCATATCAACACTTATAATATGACATTATTTGCCTGATTTGATCTTGTGGATGGCACAATTCCCTTTTGTAAAGTAAGTTATGAAACTTCAAAGGCAATCTTCTGGTTTTATAACACCAGGGAACACTTAGCTTACCCATTTCCTTAATGCAGTCGGCTTGTAAAGCCTATGCAAAAGATAAAACTTGAAAGGATTGAGTGTTAAGAAGAAATTCTTCGTCTGTAACAATGAGATTAGTTCTTTACAACTAAGAATGCGGCTTATATAATTGTTGTGTGAAACAATTTTGAGATGTTAAGTGGTGTCCGTTATAAATACCATGTAGTCAGTACATTGTTTAATCAGGCCTTTTTCACTCTGAGGGAAAATTTGATTCACTTTGATTTCATTTTTTTTTTTATTCTTTTTATAGTGAAATAGGATAATTAAGGGGAAATCCAAGCGGGCTTGGCCAAAGGGGAAATAATCCCCTGAGGTATACTCATTTTTTGGGGAATAGTGCATGATTTTAAAGAGTATCTGACATATAAGGGAAATCAAGTTCTGTTAAAAGTTCTTAAACAGGATACAACTGAGTTAAATACGAGGAAATCAGGAGAAATTGCTCCTCGTTTATCGCAGTATTTTTTTTGTATCCTATTATGTTAACCGCATTTGTCATTTTCATTAATGTTGCTTCTCATGGATAAATGACGTACATGAAACTTCACAAGCTCGCCTTTGATACATCCAATGCTTTCACGTGTGAATGACCATCCCTCTTCTGTCAAGATCGTTGTGTGACTCATTTAACTGTTGGTATCAATTTATTATGAGCAAGACGTACAAGTGACGGGTCATCACGGAACCTAATTTACACCAAGACGTATTCTGTATTGTATAATGGTAGATCGATGGCGTAATCCCTTTCCAAAACAACACATTTTCGACTGTCCCAAATTGAAAGAGTTTGCAGACGACATTTCAAAATGTGATGAAATTGGAAAATAATCTTCTGATAGTCCACAAAACATTGTGGGAAAACGAGAAATTGATCGTCATGAGCAATTTCTCCTTTCCTCTCAATGTTTTCTAAAGTCGTCTGCAACACAGTGGTCAAATGTCGTTATTGTTTGGGAAACGGTTATTCATGATATCGTTAACTACGGGAGATCCTAGAGTTCAAGAATCCTTAGTGGTGACTGGATTATTCAATCTGAACTTAAAATTGTTAGAGGCCCATTAAAGGGGATTAACGTTATATCAAACTATATTATTTGGTAAACTTTTGGACAGATTCAAATAGTTATCACCAGAAAACACCATGAGCACAACTTAAATGTGAATGTAAACCAGAAATAACCCAGATTAGCAAGTTTTATAAATCAGATTTCCTGATTCTTCATCTCTGACCTTGACAGATGATACACACAATTTTGAACCGACCAATCAGAATCCGTTATTTTGAATATGTAAACAAACAGGTTGTTGATAAACATGATTGAATTGGAGACAACTATATTTAAAGCACAAAATAACATATTTTAAATGAGTCTATTTAGTAATGTCTCAATGCATTCCTAAACTAATTCTCATGACTTTTATGAACATAATAAAAGAACTCCCTATATTTTGTCAGTAATTCATTTGTACTCTTCTCCTTTGCTGTGCCTTTAAAATGTGTATATGCTTTCATCTTACCTTAACCCGGTTTATGAATTATATTTTATGCATTGTTTAATGGGCCGGGGGCCTGAATTTACTTAATAGATCATTGATTTGACTAGTGATGACTTGATTATCGAATTTGTGATTCAATTTCCGATATTGGATATACGTGGCTTTTGCTTTGAGCCTAAGAATGCTGGGTATTTCACTTAAAATAGATTTTTGTGTCGTCTGCTTTCCAAAACCTTAAATATCTACTTAGGCTTGATTATGAATGATGCTCCGAGTAGCAAACAGGTTAGATCTTGGGTCAGCCGCCAATTAACTTCAGGTTCCAGCACTATAATGGTTATTTCAGACATGGCGGCTGTTCCTATCGAAATAGAAGATTTGCAGTAGTTCCAATGAGCTACCAAACCCCTTACGAAGATGGAAAGAGGCATACCACCACCATTTGACTGCTATTTTTTTCCAATTTCTGTCTTCGTAAATTATGCTGCTGGCCTCCTTTTTTTCTCCGTTACAAATGAGTAAATATGTTTACTTCTTTTCGCTTTAACCTGAAGATCACAATGTTAATAATGTAATAAGGCATACACGCACATCAAATCAAATTAACCTTACAAAATGAACAGAACAATTACACAAACGTTTTGATCATAGGCCAACCAGATTTACAGTTAAAAGTCGGTTCTACATTTGCACAATAAACTGATTGATCTACCAATAAGTGCCCTTCAATGAGCCGTCCATTGAAAATATTAAGTGTGTAAACGTAGAAACTGGTCCAAGTTTATTTCCTAACCTCAGGCTAATTCGATCAATGGAAGCGCACAGATTATAGTTTGTATCAATTTCTCAGAAACGATCACGCAAGATAACGTTAACGAGCTCATTGTGTCAAAATTTCAAAAGCAGATCTTTGAAGTTGTGAAAGTGATGTATTTTATCAGTGGTTACCTTAATCTTAGAAGAAATATTTTATCATACAGATTCCTTTGGGTAGCGCTATAAAAGTGGCAGACATATGGAAACAGCACGTTATCAGATTACCATGTCTGAGAAATGACATAAAATCACGGTACCTCATCTTATTTATTCATTTTTTGTAATAAAATCATAACAAACCTCTCTGGAACAACAAATACGTAATAAAACCCCTACTTATATAAACCATATATACATAATTTGAAGTTATCTGAAGACCCCCATAACATTTATCTTTATTGTTTTATTGATGTTTTCTGCGGTCATAAGATGACTTTGGTAACGTAAAGTCTTACAGACAATAGATAAATAACCCAAGGATTTCTATGATATGGGATTTAACAGTCGGTCAAATTGCAAGTCAAATTACGGAGAGTATCAAATCGCCTGTATTTCAGAATACGTGACGAAACACATCGACATGTTTATCTTATTCTGTTGAGACAGTGGCGTTGAAGATTCTTCGGCTGAAAGCTTAGGTAAAATGTCATTGAACCCATACAGTTTTTGTATTGTTTGATATAAAAGTAGCTATTTAAAACATAATGAATTCATGAAGTGCCAATTTATCTTATGATAATCACTTAATAAACGGTATCTCTTAAGGACGATTCGTTGTTTTTGGAAGTGAATCCATATCATTTCGCTACATTTAGGCTTTAGAAAATTAAATATGAACTGATTATGCTTCCAGTGGATTTACTCTAGTGAAGATCACACGCCGCACAGCTGCTGGACAGTTGTAAAGAAATCAAGTTTTATCTCCATATATCATTCTGTGATCAAGCTGTTAAAAATTCGTTCAAACGAGTATTCAAAACATTATGCGTTGTTAAATTTCTCATAAAAACTGTAAAATACAATAATAAAAGGATTTGTTTGTTATAGTGTAACCCTTATTGAAAGGACCGGCTAGCCTGGCCTATGAGACACTTTTCACTGGTTATACCAAGTACCTCCCAACTTCTATCACTATGCCAGGCGCCAAGTAGTCCGAAAGATCCAGACGTAGACATTTCAATTCACAACTTCGCTATCATTATGCCAGGCGCCAAGTAGTCCGAAAGATCCAGACGTAGACATTTCAATTCACAACTTCGATCATCCGAGTCAGGCGTCAGGGGGGTATACGTCGTTAACCATTAAAATCAAACAAACTCGGCCATTTCGGAACAAGTTCCACGAGAAACATTCTCCGGACAAACGCCTCCCATGAGGATCGAACCTTCGACCTCTCCGTCCCGAAGTAGACGCCTTAACCACTAGGCCATGGTGACAGATTGATTTCAAAGTTTTAGAAGGATTTGCTATGGTACCCATATTTTACCAAATAAACGTTGCTTGAAATCCTTCAATTACATTTTCTCATGTCTTCTTGACAGTTTCAAATGCTCTTAATTTGCAACTTGTTGGGACAACAATTTAACATCTTTGTCGTCATTCGAGATATATCGTAAATTACCCAAACGCGCTCGGAATAAAAACTATCAGGAGCCCCTGTTTAAAAACTTTACCAGATAAACACGAACTATGAAGTATACAGTAACAACAACACCTATGACGGAGGCTTTGACATTCAGTTAATGAAACCATCCCTCGTTTTATCACTGATTGTAAACAAACATCACCAATATTTATCTTCTTAAAACATTATTCGACCTTCATACCTTCCCATCTACTCTAATAAAGGGTATTCAAATGTAATTCGATGTTTCATTCGACTTGTACTATAACTCCAAAGATTCCAGCTGTATATGAGCACTAATATTGCTTTCAAGCTATAAATAATTGATAAAAAAAAAGCAAAATTGAATAAAAAATATTGCATGTAATACGATAAAGTGATGTTCTGCACAAGTTAAATGCATTTTTGTCAAATTATTTCTTTATGGAATAGACGGATAACTTAATTCACGCAAGTTACTATTCCGGGGCGTAGACATGCCTATTCCGCAAATGCCAAATCAAAGTACGTGGCTTGATTTGTACGATCAAACTAAATGTCATTATCAATTAACGAATACGGTCTCGTGTCTAATGAAGATAGACGGTAAAACGTTGATTGACTAATTAGATGTTGTACTCGTTAGTAGATGTCATGTACCACGGAACTTGAAGATGTTGTTTTTCTCTCTGATATAAAGCATAAGGCACGATGTTTAACGTTAAACAAGTGGAACGAATATCAACGATCCGTGATAGCATATTAAGCTTGCATATGTTTTTGATTTTGATTTTCTAAAAATCGACAAAATTGCCATTAGCAAACAAAGCAATTCCTCGTGGGTATAAAGTTCCATTATTGTACAGAGACAACAAACATTTTACAGAGACAAACGTCGTTTACAGAGACTTACAGCATTGTAAAGAGACTACTATCATTATGCAGAGACTAACAGCATTGTACTGAGACTAACATCTTTATGCAGAGATTAAAGACGTTGACCAGAGACTACTATCATTATGCAGAGGCTAACATCATTGTACTGAGACTAACATCTTTATGCAGAGACTAAAGACGTTGTACAGAGACTACTATCATTATGCAGAGACTAACATCATTGTACTGAGACTTACATCTTTATGCAGAGACTAAAGACGTTGTACAGAGACTGCTATCATTATGCAGAGACTAACATCATTGTACTGAGACTAACATCTTTATGCAGACACTGAAGACGTTGTATAGAGACTACTATCATTATGCAGAGACTAACATCATTGTACTGAGACTAACATCTTTATGCAGAGACTGAAGACGTTGTACAGAGACTACTATCATTATGCAGAGACTAACAACATTGTATAGAGACTAACATCTGTATGCAGAGACTAAATACGTTGTACAGAGACGTCTATCATTATGCAGAGACTAACATCATTGTATAGAGACTAACATCATTATGCAGAGACTAACGCCATTGTACTGAGACTAACATCTTTATGCAGAGACTAAAGACGTTGTACAGAGACTACTATCATTATGCAGAGACTTATATCATTGTATAGAGACTAACATCATTATGCAGAGACTAAATACGTTGTACAGAGACGTCTATCATTATGCAGAGATTATCATCATTATACAGAGATAAACATTATTGTAAAGAGACCATAGTCATATAATAGAGACTACTGCAAAGAGACTACCATACTTGTACATAGACTAGCATCATTGCAAATAGACCTCTGTCGTTGTACAGAGCTTAACATCATTGCAAAGACACCTCTATCGTTGTACAGAGCTTAACATCATTGCAAAGAGACATCTGTCGTTGTACAGAGCTTAACATCATTGCAACGACACCTCTATCGTTGTACAGAGCTTAACATCATTGCAAAGAGACCGCTATCGTTGTACAGAGACTAGCATCATTGCAAAGAGACCTCTATCGTTGTACATAGCTTAACATCTTTGCCTAGAGACGTATATCGTTGTACAGAGACTAACATCATTGCAAAGAGACCTCTATCGTTGTAAAGAGACTACCATCATTTTACAGAGACGAACAGTATCGTTAAGAAACTACTATATTATGCAGAGACCAACATCATTGTACAGAACCCTACATCATTGCAAAGAGACTTCTATCGTTGAACAGATACTAACAGCATTGTAAAGAGACTACCATCGTTGTATAGTCCCTATCATTTTTGTACAGAGACTAAAATCATCGTACAGAGACAATCCTTATTATAAAGAGAATATCATCAATAACCGAGCGTTTTCCTGGCGGGTGTAAGGTATGGTTTGGTACCCTCCATGGGCCAAACTAGATAACAACTAGACACGACTTCCTTTCATGGCGACGTTGACTTAGGGGAAAGCATTACTCGTGGTATGGTCGAATAACTAGCGTTAGAGCTAGTAGTGACAAAGAATTCTTAAACATCTGCTTTAATCTTTTCTTTTGAAGTATAAACAGGGTTCAGTTTAGGATGTTCGACATAGAGTGCAATACGGTAAATGGCTTTAACATAGTTATTGTATAGTCCGTTATCTGACAAATGACATTCATACTCACAGGTCTGCAATCATGATAACCGCTTATCATGACAGGCACCAACACCCTAAAATTGGTTTCTTACGATGCTTATTAGTAAGGCATATCCCCGACTTGAGTTATCAGTAAGTGGTCGTGTCACGGGACAACGAGAGCTCGGTCGTTTTGATATTGAGTGTATAGGCTGTTTTAGCCCTTTACAGAACGCCAAATTTCCGAGTGTCACAAATTGAATGAGTTTGTACATGAAGATTATATTTTAAAATGAGATAAAATTGACAAAATGTCTTATGATAGGACAGAAAGCATTATGGGAAAAGGAGAAATTGCTCGTTAAACAGTAATTGAAACATCTTACGACGGCCAGTGCAACTGTCTAATGTTCCTCACGATTACTGGTCATTATGTATATATTTACCTGAAACCAATGGATAGATATATAAGACTGTTTTTGTTGTGTTGAAAAAAAAAAGAAAAAAGAAAAGGTTCTCAGTTATTATTGAAACACAAAACGTATCGTAGCAAAATAAAGTATTTTTTTTTTTATGACGAGCAAATTTGTCGTCATAATTTCCCATATTATCTCCTGCGAAAGCGTATAAAGCATTTTTTCTTTCTTTTGGAAAAACTGTTTTAGAAGCGTGTGTGCTACCGAGAAGGGTTCAATTGCAGAAGTTATCAATTAGTAACAAACAAAACGTAACACAATGCAGACGTTTTCCAGACATAGCGAGCGTATATATATTCGTAACAGCAATTTGAATGCGCATATCAGTGACAAAGTGCAAACCCTTTGTTATCCATTCCCCTATGTTTGAAGAAATTTATCAGAACGCACGAGAAATTCATATGCATTATGTCATGAACCTGGGTACCGTTTTACTAAACAGTTTACGCTTAAGATTTGCGTAAGTCTGAAACAACAATTCCTCTTATTTCAATATTGGACGAAGCAATATTGCAAAGTGACACATCATTGGAATCATTGCAACATTGTACTTTCATTGAAGATACCATCCATGTTTATCAATTATGACTTACGCAAACAGTTTCCGTAAGTTGTTTAGTAAAACGGGCCCCTGAATCATGTCGTTTGTTGTATCATGATTCATGATGTTAACTTTATGACAACGAAATAAAATGCTTTGCAACTATCGTTCATGTTTTAACGAAAGGGAGCATTTTCGAAAGAATCATAAACAAAAGAAAATGTCTCTGATTATCAGAAATGCTACCTTCCGAGATATCAGCTCAAACATTTCGCGTTTGAGTCACAAAACACGTTGCCATACCATTTTGGAGAGTGTTAGCCAATGACTCAATAACTTTTGATTATTTATGCATCTGCTATATGAAACATCAGAAACCATCTTGACAAATGGAGAAAATTGGAATCTAATTGCAACATAAACTCATTCAGAAAATGCTTCTTTCTCTTTTTCATTAGACGTCTTCTGTTACCCTTCGATTTGAAAAAAGTCACCAATGTTCATTCGGGAAGACGTGGTTATCCTGCTGGTTTGTAATAGACAGCGATTGCAGGCGTGGGCCGTGACAGGAGTCTTATCTCCTGATTGACAGTAAATCTCCCGGACCAGGAAGTGGATAGAGTCACGTGTCACGGCTTATCAGCCTGTATGGTAAGTGGCTCGCTGACGCACTCCTAACAATACGTATGTCGGAATCGCAGACTGGATATTTCTTTGTGAACGACTTCTTCCATATTGCGTTTTGTTAGGGGTTTGAGACGACAGGACAGATAGTTAACCAATAAGGTGCTGGAGCCGATTTCATGCTTGTGCAAACATATTGGATCCAGGCCAGCCACCAAGTTAATTGGCGGCTGGCCTGTGATCGAACCTGTTTGCTATTCTGAGTATTTTTCCTCATCAAAATTAGTTTTAGTTTAAACTTATTTATTTTACATCGATTGTGACGGAAGCTTGAAGCTTATTAAAGTCACTCTCGATGACTGCTTCCTGGATACTGCACCAGTACTCGCGCCGGTTTGTGGGTTAGCCCCGGCAAATTCTCACCTCGCCGAACGGGGATTCGAACCCGGGACCCTCGCTACAAGAGGCCGACGCTCTACCACTGCACCACTGTCGCCCATAATTAAGCAGTCATTTAAGGTGTTGGAAAACAGACAACACAAAAATCCATTTTTAGACAATTGCCCATTATTTTTAAGATCAATTTACCAGGGCTTACTCATAGGCTAGGCAATTTAGGAGATTACAAATGACCTAGTTAATTAAGATGATGACCCCAAACTAATTGTAAAAAACAAAATCTGAATAAGAGATCATAAGCTGCTTTCTCGGTGAACCTGTCGGAGTATGTAAACGGTTTTTTTTAACAGATAATGTCCATTAAATATACTTCTGTTGTTAATTCAAACGAAAATCATTGTTACTTACGATAGGGTAAAGTTCGATTGTATTTGTAAGTCAAACGATCATTTGCAAGCGTTTTGAAACAATTTTAGGCTTAGGTTTGAAGTCCTGAATTTCGAGACCGAGACTCGGATATCATTATTAGTGATTCAACTCCAATATCAAAAGTCCCGAATCCTTCTTCTTCATAGAAACCGAACACAATGCGTCTGGGAGAAGTTTTGAACGGGATTTTGTCTCTGTTATTGGTGGATCTAAAGATAGGACACTCATAAATTGACTGATATGGTTTCTAAATCATGGAACGTAATTTGTCTAGTGTCATATGTCGCAAATGATAAAGCAATCGAGTATTTGGGCATTATTGCTTGGATATTGCCCACTTTTGCAATGTAAGGAAGAATTCATTCCAATCCACATGTTAATAATTCATTCTTCTTCACACACAGGTACCAGAATATTGTATTTTAGTAAATTACAGTCTTGGATATTTATTTCGAAGAGAAGAGTTAAATCTCCGAATGTCCCTGTAATACATGGGTTATATATGCTAATACGACGGCCTAGTTACGTGAATTGGGATTTATGTCTTACGTATTCTAACTAGCGGAACAACATTCCCCTTTAAATGGGTTAATACATTTTGGCTGAATTGAATTGTACTTGGTATCACGCGTGTCGTGTGATTCAAAATAAATAGATAAATGAATAAAATGATTAAGAAATGATTTGATAAAAAGGGAAATTTACAAGTTTATAGATAAATAAATAAAATGCTGAGAAAGTATCGCTGCGGGCTGCACCAAAGGAAGCCCAGATTCAACATACGAACATAGCTGGACAAATAGCGGGATCTGCATGTAACGTTCATGCATTGTTCTATCTGTCGCACCTCCGTTATACCTGCTGAACGTTTGCAATCTCTTATGTGCTGGACTGGGACTGCATTTTATGCCTTCAAGGGATCAATGTTAAAATCCTGTCTGGAAGAGTAAGGTCGGTAGCAGATGAGCCTATGTAATCTGTAGAAACTGGGCAAGGATGTCATTTTCTTTGGTCAGAAATATCATTTTCCCAAATTTATTTGACGAAAGAAGTCAAAAAAAAAATTCCGCTTCTTTCTGCGTTTTCAAATGATAAGCTGTGTATGATTTAGTTGAAATAAACCTATCTTCCTCTTTTTCTTCTCACCTTTCTTTTTCTTTTATGATGTAACGTATCTAGATGATAACACTCTAGAGGAAAACTATTGAAAATTGGATTAATTTGTTCAACATGCCCTACATCTTCATATTAGTCAAAACTTATTTATTTCACATCGATTCCGACCGTCGATTCCGCTTTCTGGACATGATGCACCGACCCTGTAGATTATTTACCAGTAACAATATTAACCCTGCTTCTCACAAGAGTCGACCGCGCAATATTTGGGCTTTAAAGCCAATGCTCTATTCTAGAACCACGGTTCTTGCACGGGTTAGCTTTTCTATTAACGTTCATAATACATAATTTGAAAGACCAATTGAGGATATACACGGCTTAAAACAAGTATCATAGATATAATCAGCATTCTTTTATTTCTAGACAAAAAATAAATTGAGAGAAAACCAATGACCTTAAGCTTTTAACCAGTCTCTTGTAAGCACGTTCGGCCTATATAGATCACTCATATCAGATATCGCTTACGATATCTATAAAACAATACATTCAAATGCTCCTGTAAAAAACATATCCATAAGAGATATTTAATCATTACTCAAATATATATCATAGTAAAACGATTCTATTGCAAAATGACTGAAAAAAAAAACGTGCAGTCCATTGTTTTGGCTCAATAAGAAAGTAACTTTTCATGCTTTTTTGACGCCTGCTCTTGCTTTCAATTCAATTTGGACCAGTCTACAATTTGCATACATTTTATTGGGTTAAAGTACCTTTTAAGCATCCGACCTCTATGAAAGATAGTTGAACAAAGCCGTCAAAAGAATCGCAGACGTTAAGTAACAAAACAATGTACAACGCATTAAATCCGCTTTTAAGGCAAATTGGTTAATTTCCGTTCCTTACAAATAACTAGGTTGCGGCCTACTTCAAGTCCATAAGGGCCATTGAAAGAACTATGTGTTGGCTATACTGTTGAGGGAGAGATTGTTAATAGTCAAACTTGAGAGAAAAACAGATAAATCGACAATGCCACAATTGCAACAAATGACTTTGTTTCCTTCCGTCCTTCCAAGAACTGAGACGTTATGGGCAATTGAAAGACAAACTTGGATTGAGATGAGATTTGTTCTATTTTCGTCACAACTTATCGTTCAACATTGCGTTGTATCCTGTGCATAAACGAGCGTAAATTAGGAAACAGAATCAAGACGAGTATAATTCAGGAAATATGATAAAAGGCGCAAAGGTAGATAACCCTTGAGCTCCATCCTTATAAGTGCAAATCACATTTATTTTTGAATACCTGATTCAAGTTCTTAACGGTATTGACGGCCAACACATGGTATCAAAATATTATAATTTATATTGACATCATGAGAAACTGTTTACAATTAAAGTAAATAAACATCTGAATTAGACGCGGAATTTTGTTTAAAGGAGACGTTGAAAAAAAAGTAAGAATAGTGAAATCTTACTTTCTATATGTGTTTGAAAAAACAACAACCACCATCTGTGCATACAGCCCACTTTTCTAAACATATCGCGACATTTCCCAATAATTCCATGATACTTTGTTATAAGTTTTTCTTATGTTTAAGTGTCATTTTACGGTCAAATTCACAATGACGGCCAATGTTGCAGACCGGTCGGGAAGGGGTCAGCATCTAGTTATATGAGACTCGAGACTGTGTGAAGTCATTGTGCAGATGTTCTTTTTATGCACTTGTGTAATCAATACAGCATCTCATTTGGAATTAGACACTACATTCTCAAGTCTATCATTACACTGGCGTTAATTGACAAATTAATTGTCGGCACAGTACTTGCGTTAGTTTCCTGACAAAGAATTCTAGATCGAGCCATGATTTACACAAGGATATCAGCATTTTTGTCGTTGTGCCAAAGTCCAGTCAATGAAGTAAGGTGAAAAGAACCTGGGCCTTGAACATTCAACATTAAACCAAAGGTTGCCCAATCTTTGCAAAGCAAATTGTGCTAGGAACATGGCGTTGTTAGTTAGAAATCTGCTTTGGAAAAATTCTTTCCGTAGTTTTATGAAACGATTAATTGATCATTGTTTCTTTTATTTCTGTATTCTGTACTTCAAAGTTTCTTAATTTGGGAAAACAGAAAGTGCCTTATTAACAATGACGTATATAATTGGTTAGAAATGCATATACATGAAGTGTATCCACTTCATTATGTGCATTGACTGATGTTATATGAATAGAATTGCATTGAAAATGACCACTTATTAAGGTTGTAGAGAGGACCTCAGTAGAACCACCAGCCCCCTGTTGAACCAGCTGATTTCCAAGCCATAAGTGGGTTTATAGAATTAATAGACATATACAAGGTACTTAGATTTCTTAGAGATGTTTGTTCGTAGAAGAAAAGATTTGATAGTTAGAATAAAATGTCGTATATAGGGTTCTGCATGGCTCAGTTGTTAAGGTGCTGGACTCCGAATTCGTGGTCCCGGGTTCGCGCCCACCGAGACCACTGGTTTCGCGGGAGTGGCCTTTGGCAAGTCACTTCAGAGTCCTAGCATAGTACTTGTACATCTAGGAAAGCCGTTACAAAACTGAAAAATGTTGGTACGGCACTGACGAAGAGGACCCATATGGGACCTATGTCAGTAATTTACTATAACTATATATATAACTATAACTATAACAGTTTTTGCATTGTTTTATGATATTCAAGTTAAAGTAGTTTTTTAAAGTATATTGGCGGCTGGCCTGTGATCTAACCTATTTACTACTCTGAGAATCTTTTCTCAACAAAATTAAGCATTTAATTAAGGTTTTGGAAAGCAGACGACACAAAAATATATTTTTAGACAGTTACCTAGCATTCTAAGGGTTGAAAAGGTACCCGTTTCGTGAATGTCTCGAGTTACGATGTTAGCATGTTATCCGACAGATTATCGACGTATTATTGGCGATGCTCCCCTCTTCATTATGGTTGGACCTCGTACGACATACAAATTATTGGTTGTCTTACGTGATTAATGGGAGCTCTGTCATTTATCCAATATCAGCCACGCGTCTTGCGGGCTCTAGATATAGCGTGAGCCGCGCACTTATTGCAGTCGGCTAAAGTAACTATCGAACCGAAATCGCACTGTACAGTAAATATTCCTTTTTGTTTGCTCTCTCTTTTATCCTTTCAAGTTTGGATTTGATCTCATATCATGAAAACAAGTCTTACAACCGAAGACAAGTTTATCAGAGGTTCCACTTTTCTTTCACAAGATTTGCGCATTGAGTCTTCTTTAATTCTCTTTATAGATTTTGGAAATGCTTTAAAACATGTGATCTTTTTGGAATTGTACGACGTTGAGTTAAATATTGAATGGGTAATTTTGTTTTGTAGTTATCACACACATAAAAAAATCTATATAAAAATCCATGTAAAGGATATTTTCTGTCGGCAATTTCATAACATGGCGTTTACCCCCTTTCTTTCGATTTAGACTAACAAGCTAAATAAGGAAAAGGAAATCGAAAGAGAACATGGAAACATAAGTATTGTGTTAACTTTCTCCTCCTTTGTTAATGCAATAGCTCCCCTTCTGTCGTTAGAAAATATTGTTTGGAAAAGACAAAATCAATTGCAAGCGCTTTTGTCTTCAAAAAGCGCTTAAACCAATCGCGTTAAAAACTCTGTTTCCTGTGAAGCCATTGGGTGCAAATTCGGTTTAGGTCGTTAAAAGCAAATTCCTTGGGAAAATGCAACAGAAGATAAATTGATTGAAAAAATGCTCTACTTTTACCTGAATTGTGCGAGCAATTAGAATCAAGAACCATAAAATCTTTTCTTGAGAGCATGTGTCTAAAAGTAGAATTTATTAGCCACGAAGTCACATAAATAACCAGCACGTGCCTTTTTAATTTCTTTTTGCCACACATGCCAAACTTTAATTTCACATATATTCAAACCATTCCTGATCTTGTTCCATGAACCAAGGCGACATGAGAGTAGTTCGAATTCAAACCTTAAAATGTTGAGCAACTTTTTTTAAAAAATAGATGTTTGTGTCGTCCGCTTTCCAAAACCTTCAATATATGCTTAATTTTGAAGAGGAAAGATACTCAAAGTAGCAAACAGGTTTGGTCACAGGCCAGCCGCATATTCACTGAGCATCTTTAAAATGACTGTATCACACTTTTAGGTCTGAGAGCACAAATCTGACAAAGGTGATTATGATTAAATAAAATTAGTCATTAAACGAACGACATTTTCCAATTTCTTAATCTAAAATGTGCTTGTTCATAGATGTAAGGCAAGGAAGTGCAAAATTGATTTCTATAAAACTGCATACTAGCTGTACTGTTATATGATTCGCACTAAAGAATAGTCATTGGAAGCAGAATAAGAAAGTTAGATAAATCTTTCGAGTTTGTATACAGTTGAATATCGCGTATTTTAATCCAAAGGAGTGGCATTTAAACTGTACATGTCATGTATATTTATATAAATTGGCGCTTTAATTCCAAACATTAATACAAAGTCTGTAAGGTTTCAACGACATTTTATTGTGAGTTTCAAAATTCGCATCTGTGAACAAGCGCCTTTCTTTCAGCAGTACAATACGATGGCTCTAAGTGTCCTGCAAAGAGACATCTCATGTAACAGAGGCGCTTTTTTGGCTCGAACCATGAATCTCTGTGTTATAAATCCGCTTGGCTAAACACTGGACCACACGCGAATATAAATGTTTAACCCTTTACCAAACGCCAATTTTTCGACCGTCCCAAATTGAAAGAGTTTGCAGACGACATTTAAAGATGTGACGAAAGTGGAAAATAATCTTCTGAAGGGACAGTAACAACACTGTGGGAAAAGGAGAAATGTGTTCCAGAGTCGTCTGCAACAAAAGTGGTCAAATGTCGTTGTTGTTTGGTGATGGGTTAAGGACGGTACTATTTATCTTGTGTACCGAGGAAAGTGTTCCCGCACAGACCTAGCAAATTAGCCACCGTCTGATTTATGGACCAATGACTGACACATGCTCTCTATCAGTATTTCTTTCCGTCTCAGAATAGCCTGCGTTATCCGAACATAGTGTATATATGGTCTAATTCCCACATTCCCCGAGTTCAGTGTCTAGTTTATTTTCGTTAAACCATATGAAAGACGCAAAATACAATATACGTTATCTAGTTTATTTTCGTTAAACCATATGAAAGACGCAAAATGCAATATACGTTATCTAGTTTATTTTCGTTAAACCATATGAAAGACGCAAAATACAATATACGTTATCTAGTTTATTTTCGTTAAACCATATGAAAGACGCAAAATACAATATACGTTATCTAGTTTATTTTCGTTAAACCATATGAAAGACGCAAAATACAATATACGTTATCTAGTTTATTTTCGTTAAACCATATGAAAGACGCAAAATACAATATACGTTATCTAGTTTATTTTCGTTAAACCATATGAAAGACGCAAAATACAATATACATTATCTAGTTTATTTTCGTTAAACCATATGAAAGGCCCAAAACAGAATAGACATATATATGACTGTATACTTTATTTTATGTATTCTTCAAACTCACATGCAATTGAGAGAAAATGACACACCTCTGGGACATTTAAGATATACAAAATAGATTGTTTTTTTTTATCAAGTATAACTCCGATTGCCACAATGGTTTCCATCCAAAAATACCAATAAAGTGTATGACTCCTATCAAACATTTTTACTCTTGGCACAATGTTCTCTTCCTAACATGACATAGGGAAAAAGTAAAATGCTCCAAAGTTTTGTATGCCAATGTTTGTTACTCACTGGTAGATGATTCCATTTTATAGTCAAACAATTTTAGCATGGACAAAATCATTCCAATTGTTGGTATCTGATTCCAGTTCTCTTTAGATAAGAATTGGATTGTTCGTTATCATTTGTTTGAAATAGTGAATGACAGATGCTCTTCTTGTCTTCTCTTCACTAACAGCTAAATTAGTCTATAATTATGCAAAAACTTAGCTTCGTAAAGTTTGACTTGCGAAGTTTATATACAGTTAGTCGTTTCCTATTGGGGGACTTAATGTACCTTATTATGTTAAACAATGTTTGAATACCATTTTTTCCAAAACGGATTTGTCTCAAAATATCAAAATGAGTGAATACAGCTAGAATAAAGAGAGCTTTTCGAGAGGAGGACAAATATCGACAGTCATCGAAAGTGCTTTATTTAGGAGGGGGAATCACGTGACCAATGTCTATGCGATCTTATGTCCGAACAAGCAAAAAGATCGTCCGTCGACTGCGATTTCTCTGCCGAGTGTTTGACGTAACGACGTTATAAAGTATGGGTTATCATTTACCACCACAAACGGAAAGTTGATGATTAACTCATGCGGGGTACACAATGTGTCTATCATTGGCAAAAGTAGGTGAAAAAAAGCAAAATAGCTGATATTTCGAGGGCGAGGCCATAAGATCGTAAACATTGGTCACGTGATTCCCCGGTCTGTTATTCGGATGTCCCATTTTTCATGGCGTATCCCTTTTTCTCACAGTAGATCACAATCAATCACTACCCACGAGCCTAATCACCAAACTAAGCCGATTCCTCACGTCGTTTCTGTTACATGTAACGTCTTCACCACACTTCGTCACTGTTAACGTCTTCACCATTTACTCCATGATGCACCACATATAAACACATACTTCAGACAGATGTAGAAACGATCGTGACAAAAAGATAAATTGCTCATGATGAGCAATTTATCATTTTGTCAAGACCGTTTCTGTCAAAAGTTTCTTGTGTCGTAATTTATTTATTATGCTATTGATCAAAGAAGGCATTGCTTGGCACGGGAATGTTCTTCATGTGTCAAAATTATATAAGAGGTGCTTGTTCACAGACAAGAAAATTTAAAAGTCAAATTAAATGATGTTAAAAAAATACAGCTTTTGTGTTGTTGTTTGATATACAGTAGCTGTTGAAAGCATAGTTAATTTCAGAAGCGTTAATTTATTTATGTATGAACAGTTTCTATTCGGTAGCTCTCAAAGGCGAAGCCACTCCTTTGGATTAGAATACATGTTAATTCATTATAAATACTTTTTTTAGAATTGGAAAAAAAACCGATATGTTTTGCTTCCAATGTATAGTTTACAGTGTGTATCATATAACGGTGCCATTCTAAAGGTTTTTTTTAACTTCCAAATGTTCTCACATTTGCGAGAAAACACCTTTAAAATGCTTTGCTGTATTTGCTTTAAACGAGTTTAGATGATATCTAGGGCGACAGAGAGAAATACGTTACCCGATGTTATATAACCCAAAGGAGCATTTGTCGAACTTGAACTTGTAAATGTTTCTACATTTATTTACGTTCGGGTATAATAAATGTCTGATAACCAGAGTGATAACGTTTAGGAATGTTAGATGATGATAACGCAAACCAAATCTACCGTGTTACAGGAGACAGAGCTGTCAACGTCACGTGATTTTAAGCACTTTTATAAAACAGCATTATTCGAACATTGACATACATACATCCTGTTTTCGTTATTTACGTCTTAGTATAATAAAGGTAAACGAATCTTTCTTTAAACTTCAAACAAACATACAACTCAAACCCTGCTGTTTGGAGCTTCGTCATACCTCAATTTCCGATTGAATCAAATGTGATGTACGTTGAAAGGTTTAATGGAATTTCCTTATGTTAACCCTTTACCAAACGCCAAGTTTCCAACTCTCCCAAATTGAAAGAGTTTGCAGACGAAATTTCAAAATGTGATGAAATTGGAAAGTAATATTCTAATAGAGTAGAAAACCTTGTGGGGTAAGAAGATATTGCTCGTCACGAGCAATTTCTCATTTTCCCACAATAGTTTCTAGATTCGTCTGCAACAAACCAAATCAAATGTCGTTATTGTTTGGTTAAGGGTTAAAATTTACCATACGAACTGATGCAGCTAGCATTAAGAGGATCTTTTTTTATTTCAAATATTTACAATAGTCATGCAGAAGGTAGATATCGCAAACATTTTATCAATATTGTCAGGGAACCCTAAAAACAATGATAAAGCCAAAATGCATAATTTCTATAACCAATTACCAAACCATTAACCAAATGTTGTTTTTCAAACAGGATACCATTATACATATAGACGGTCATAGCAGACGTAAAGATGAAAATAACAATATCTTGTTGGTGTCTTCTGGAAGGCATCATTGAGACAAGAACAGGAAATTATACGAGATAAGAAATTTCGCCTTCTTCAAAAATTGCTTTTAATCTGCTACTTAAGGTAGGTATGTCTGTTTCATACAAGCTTTGTTAACCCTTAGAATGCTGGGTAGTTTTATAAATTAGATTTTGTGTTGTCCGCTTTTCAAAACCTTAAATATCTGCTTACTTTTGATAAGGAAAGATACTCAGAGTAGCAAACAGGTTAGATCAAAGGCCATCCGCCAATTCACTTGGCGGCTGGCCTGGATCTAACATGTTTGCATAAGCATGAAGTCGGTTCCAGTTAATATTTCTTACTCAAGCTAAAGGTGAAAGTCATTCTGTTTTGCAACGGGCGACCTCATTCAGCCAAGCCTATTCCATGTATAAGTTAAAGGATGTGTTCCTTTCTTTTCAAGTTCTTCAACCCACTGTTCGATACGCCTTTGATCTGCGCCTCCACATATTGACCGTTGGGAGTTATGATCGTCATCGAGCCAATAGACACCATGTAGTCTCACATTGATTACTATGGATAGGCATGACATTTCATTATATCTATACAACTCTGCACCTCGAAGTTGTTTGCCTTTCATTTTCTATTTCCGCTTTGAACGACTGCTTTTCGACGAATGTCTGACCGATAAGGGGTAAGTAATTGTGTACGATCAATACCAAATCTGTTTGAAGCGTAACCCCATAATGTGCACCTAAGTTTACGTAGCTATTTTGTTATTAACATTTAAGGTGACTTATAAGCCCATTTGGCTGAGTGCTTATTTTCCTTTTGTTCTGACCATGTACATGTATTCATATTTGTTGTATATGCGCAATTCGTTATAATGAGCACGTTTTTTTTTATCTTATCTTATCAGATCATGAAAAAAAGTTCAAAACCATCATAAGTAATCTCAGAGACATACTATCTATGTCTCTGGTAATCTGAAGAACTTCTGGAAACAGTTCAGTTTTTTTAACAGTTCAGTTCAGTTCATTGTTTACTAAAGTATCGTCATATGTACATTCAAATTTAAAACATAAAACATAAAAGATTTCATATCACATATACATTAGCCCTCCTTGGTAGGAATATAAGAGACTATCTTGAAACAATATTGAACAGTCCAATCCAATTGTCACTTTCACGGTTGGTACACAAGCTGTGTTGTATATATTGTGCGGACGGTGTTTCCTCGCCAAAAAACAAACACACTGGATGAATGGAAGTTATTGCTCTTCTCTGTAACACTTAAGAAATCTAGATCTGGCAAATACTCTCCATTCTTTGAGTTAAATGTTTTCATGAATAGCGAAGTCTCTACCACACCAACATGGTGCTGACGACGAAATCGGTACGCAACTTCCGGTTTAGTGTGTTTAGTAGGTTTTTTCATTTTGGCTGCATTTTCAGACATGACATCAAATACCAAAAAAGATTATTCAACCCTTACTGAATCAAACCGCCTATAGGTAAAGTTTCAGTTATGAACTCATTGAATTGGCTGGGATTTCGTGAATTGTCTTAACGGTTTTGATAAAGTGTTCACCAGCCGTGATTATGTATCCATCGATTAGGAATGAAAAAATAAAGAAATAAGAAATCTCGCCTAGTCACCGCCCGTATCTTTGAAGTACGTTTTCATGCCTTTATATAGGAAAGGCTGGCATGGAAAAATGATTTTTCCTAGCATTCTATGTTCCTCTCAAATAGAACATAAAATAAGATGAAAACGAGCGATATAGATAAATAGCTTAGAATGGTACCTCTAAAGTAACGAGCCAGTCAAAATTAAATGATCCAATCCGCTTAAAAGGGGATTGATTTAATCCATACTGATGATACATTACTCACTTATTTCTCCATAAATACATACTTCATTACATGTATTTGACTATGAATGTAGTTTGGTCCGACACATTGCTCCTGTTCTCGAATGATTTACAGTGACAGGCGACGCTTTGATATTCATTAATTTTGTCTGCAAATTCTTGGAATTCTAATATATTACATGATTTCGTAGTTTGTCCTCTCAAATCATGAAATACAATAGTGTTTGCTTCAAGGATGTGTATAACAATGACACCAGAAAATAAACGCGTGGAATCAGAAGGAACTTATCTGTATAACAAATAACTCTACCCAATCACCCAATTACGGTGTATCTACTAGGTATATGTACTGTATAGCGACGTCTATGAGCGGAGGTGTCACTGATTGAAAAGCATGGCTCAATTTTATACAAAAAAAACAGATATGCATTTGCGTTATGTACAGTAGAACATTTTCGGTGAACTATGCTATTGTTGTTCACGGTTCTTTTGTTGTTTTCGCTCGTTTCAAAGAAAAAATAAAGTTATTTCGGTAGTTGTATCCATGGTCTTTTCGGAACTTGTATCAGAAAACACATCAAATATTCATTGGCAACAATGTCAGACGAACTGTTTGATAATGTAACCTAAGCCGTATCAGAAATAGTTTTGATAGTTGTATCAGAGGATGAATAGTTCGTTTTAACCCATTACCGAATAATAACGACGTTTGATCAGTTTATTGCAAACGACTATGGAAAACATTGTGGGAAAAGGAGAAACTGCTCTTAAGCCAGTGTAAAAGGAGACAGAGTCGTAATATATAAGATATTTAACGGGTTGGTACAGAAAGCATTAGTAGGTTATTTTAAA